>OZ020555.1:395792-1881417 GCA_963971465.1 Lepidochitona cinerea | reverse complement strand
AATATTTACATGGTGTTCTGATTGGAATCCGTTTGCTTTTTGTTATGTAATAAATGTTTCCCGAAGACCATTCTGTGGAACAACAAATATTTGATGGAATTCACAATTTATGGATGATGTTGATCAGATTAGTTTTGTTGTCAGACAGATTTGTAAGTGAATTATCAGCAGACCACAGGTTTTTCTGTGTATTCAGGGGCAAGCAATTTGACAAAAACTTAATATAAGCTTTGACAGCCATTTACAGAAATGCATCTCATGCTCAACAGATTTTAGGTAACATATCCCATGTTTGTCATTAAAGGTATTCTACCATCAAACCATCCTCCTATCTAATGTATCGTAACATTAATATATCCCACTACATTTTAAGACATGAGTCGGTCATATTATGGTATTGCCAGTGCTGTCTGTCTCGGGTTCCCTTCCGGTCCATAACTATAAGAGTTTTGATCCAATCTTTACAAATCTTTCACAACATACACCTTTTGGGTAGGTGTTCCATGAACCATTTATGACATCTCCAGTTGCATAATACGGCATCTGTATTCTCTTTTAGTCCATATCTTTTTTAGTTTTTACCTGATCTTGAAAATTTGTTCAGAGTATATACCTAAGGACTGTAGGTGGTGTTTCTCGGGAACCATTTAGACATCCATGGTGGCATAATCCTGCATCCATATATAATGATTAGAGAAATGAAAAACTTTCATATGAACATAGAATTTCAATCGCTGAAATTTAAACAGGTATTTTCTAAAACGTAATCAGTCATAGCAAAGGGCGTGGGCTTCAAAGTGCAATGTTGATCAGTACTTCAAAGTTCAATGTTGATCAGTACTTAAAATGGATGTCGATCAGTACTTCAAAGTGCAATGTTGATCAGTACTTCAAAGTGCAACGCTGATCAGTACTTCAAAGTGCAACGTTGATCAGTACTTCAAAGTGCAATGTTGATCAATACTTCAAACTACAATGTTGATCAGTACTTCAAAGTGCAATGTTGATCAGTACTTCAAAGTGCAATGTTGATCAGTACTTCAAAGTGCAATGTTGATCAATACTTCAAACTACAATGTTGATCAATACTTCAAACTACAATGTTGATCAGTACTTCAAAGTGCAACGCTGATCAGTACTTCAAAGTGCAACGCTGATCAGTACTTTAAAGTGCAATGCTGATCAGTACTTCAAAGTGCAATGTTGATCAGTACTTCAAAGTGCCATGTTGATCAGTACTTGAAAGTGCAGAAAGTGCAATGCTGATCAGTACTTAAAAGTGCAATGTCGATCAGTACTTCAAAGTGCAATGTTGATCAGTACTTGAAAGTGCAATGTCGATCAGTACTTCAAAGTGCAATGTTGATCAGTACTTAAAAGTGCAATGTTGATCAGTACTTCAAAGTGCAATGTGGATCAGTACATCATACTCCCTCATGCTCCCTCATGCTCCCCCCCCCTCCCTTAATTTAGAAATAGTATTTTATATAAGGGAAAAATGAAGACACTGTTTTATTTCCACAATATACATGTATTCTTTACCATTCATTCAGATTTATCTGTTTTCTGAATTATTTAAACTATATAATGTGTGTTGATCCAGTGGAGACAATTAATATTGATTAAGGAAATGAGCCAATGGTTGGAGCTCTTACATACAGAGGATAAACTGCCGTAATGTTAGAGCCAATGGGAATAGTTTTTACATAAATGCTGAAGACTTGCTTCTTGTTGATCCAGGTGGCTGGGCTTTGTTTTTAATTCCAGCCAGGTGTTTTTCTAATAAGAGAACTAATCGACAAATTTACTTCAAGTTTCCAATAGTAGAGATAGCCGCTAAAATCTCCCAAAGATTTCTATCTGATGAAATACAGTTCCTTTTTTAAGCCTGTTGCAGATGTAACAATATTAAACATAAATAGGCTAGTCTTCTATACCAGTTTTGCAAAATAGTCTTAAAAGAATAGAAATGAGTTGGACACTTGGATATCCAGCTAATAAAATAAAACATTCCATGTTATAAAGTTACATCATCCTGTGAGTGTTGTTAACAAATACCTAATTAGTGTTTTGATGCTTATTCATTTCTTCCATTCCATAGATTCTTGAATTTTTACCGACCAATATAGTGTGTAGTCAGTATGATGTAGGACATTGAAGACAGTGGCATTTACTGAGGAAGTAGTGATTGGGGTATGTTTTCATAGAAAAACCAGTTTTTACTCTCAACACAAACCTGGGCTCATACATCCCTGCTTTTTGCACACATGTTCAATTCTTATAGGTCACTGGCTTAACCAATATTTATTATTTCAATTCTTAAGCAACTCAAGCGACATTAGTCAGTTTTTGAAGACTTAAAACCATTTTAGTTGTAGATGAAATAGTCAAAATGCTAGTCATAGTAAGTGTAACATACGGATATCAGGGTGGAATGTTTTCTAGGTTACATTCTACACAGAGCTATCAACTTTTTCACCAGCTGGTATTATTGGAAACCAATATTTTTTGTGTGCTGTTTTAGATTGGTTCAGTAACCATGGACTGTATTTACTTTTCTCTAACAACAGCTTGTCTGGTTGCATTTGGTAACATCTTTCAGGGCCTGCCATTGTGTTTTACTTCTCTAAACTTTTATCTACTAGTTTAAATCTAAAATGTTCCTTTTACTGTAGCTATTGTTGCTGGTCTGATTTCTGTGGATGTCTAATCTTTGTAATCAGCCAGAGAAATGTTTTGAACACAGATTGCTGGTTGTTTGATTACCCGACGGTGATAACTAAAATACTATTGTTATTGTGATAATCCCCACTTAGAAAACTCCACTCTCCATTGTCTGGGACAGCCATCAACAGCTGTTAGCTAGCTCAACGTTCAGCCACAGTTAAATTCCCTTTATAAATCATTACTATTATTGCTTGTCCACTTTTCCTGTTGTCTTTCCTGCCTGTGGAATGAACTTCATTTACATATTGCCTGTCTGAAGTGTGTGGTCCCTGGCCAGCAGGTGTGATACAACAACAACTTTATCACCTCAAACCTCTGTAAGCTGTCAATCATGTGGTTCTGTACTTAATCATGAGGTTGGCATAAAACAATTGCTATAGCTACTGACTCTATATAATTTTACATGTATCTTGTAAAACATCACACACTATCTCATTAAACTTTATTCCGACACCTAAATTAAGTACTGCAATTGTTTTGATTTTTTGCTTTGAAAAGGTGACATGAGCTGTCAAAATATCAGCATTTTTTCTAAAATTAGGAAATTATCGGCAATTTTTCCTATAAGTATAAATGAGAAATATGTTACTGACACCAGTCTTGATAATGTCTGTAAGTTTGGGTGGTTGTTTTAGTTTATTGGCGCGTCCATTTGTAAGAATGTCTATAAGGTAATATTCAGAGGTAACATTGGAGGCGATTAAGTTAATATAACTGAGATTAACATTGTTGTCTAATAGAGGGAGTGTGTATATATGGTGTAACAGCCATATATTGAATGCTGTCACAAGTAGCATATGTCATCTAGTTGGTTAGAACGGACGCACATGTGTTTGAAACCATGTCCATTTGCCTTGGATCAATTTATGTAAAATTCATAAGCTTGTAGCAAATGTAAACGTGTGGACTGACTACATCTCCTCAGTATCTGATTAATTATTCAGTATACACCTGCTTAAGGGTGGATTTCTTCCCGGCCTAGTCCAGTCTCACCTATACACTGGTACTTTAATCATTAACCAGTAACTACCTTGTCGTGTCCTTAAACTTACCTGTGTCTCAATCTCTCCTCATCATAACCAGAAAAAATGGCTGTAAAATTGTGATATTTTTTGTTGTTGAAATTTTGTCCTGTAACAATAGTGAATATAGTGTAAACCAGTTGTCACTGAGTGAATTTTATAAAGAGATGGGAGTTAAAACAGCTGACATACGTACACTGCTGTATTGATGTGGAATTTGTTTACCAGTGGTTAAATATTTTATTGTCCCTTCACAAACCAGATTGTTTAGCTCTCAACATTAACAAGATTCAATAGTTAAGATTGTCAGTATTGGTTTACCATTTCATAATGTCGGCTTGGAGTCATGACAAGTTGAAGTAACACAGTTTTTGTGTCGCCTGAAAGGGGGCACTTAGGGATCACTTTGACGGCGTAGTCTGGCGTCGGCGTCGGCGTCCGGATTGGTTTCCGTGCAATATCTTGAAAACCACTGGCTTAATTTTTTTCAAATTTAAATGGGAAGTTTAATACCTTAATACCCCGGTCAAGTTCGACTTTCGCTAAAATCCGCGCATATTTAATTATTGTACAGGCTTTTGATTGGCTGATACAAATAACTTGGTTTCCGTGCAATATCTTGAAAACCACTGGCTTAATTTTTTTCAAATTTAAATGAGAAGTTTAATACCTTAATACCCCGCTCAAGTTCGACTTTCGCTAAAATCCGCGCATATTTAATTATTGTACAGGCTTTTGATTGGCTCATACAAATAACTTGGTTTCCGTGCAATATCTTGAAAACCACTGGCTTAATTTTTTTCAAATTTAAATGGGAAGTTTATTACCTCAATACCCCGCTCAAGTTCGACTTTCGCTTAAATCCGCGCATATTTAATTATTGTACAGGCTTTTGATTTGCTGATACAAATAACTTGGTTTCCGTGCAATATCTTGAAAACCACTGTCTTAATTTTTTTCAAATTTAAATGGGAAGTTTAATACCTTAATACCCCGCTCAAGTTCGACTTTCGCTAAAATCCGCGCATATTTAATTATTGTACAGGCTTTTGATTGGCTCATACAAATAACTTGGTTTCCGTGCAATATCTTGAAAACCACTGGCTTAATTTTTTTCAAAATCAAATGGGAAGTTTATTACCTTAATACCCCGCTCAAGTTCGACTTTCGCTTAAATCCGCGCATATTTAATTATTGTACAGGCTTTTGATTGGCTCATACAAATAACTTGGTTTCCGTGCAATATCTTGAAAACCACTGTCTTAATTTTTTTCAAATTTAAATGGGAAGTTTAATACCTTAATACCTCCCTCAAGTTCGACTTTCGCTAAAATCCGCGCATATTTAATTATTGTACAGGCTTTTGATTGGCTGATACAAATAACTTGGTTTCCGTGCAATATCTTGAAAACCACTGGCTTAATTTTTTTCAAATTTAAATGGGAAGTTTATTACCTTAATACCCCGCTCAAGTTCGACTTTCGCTTAAATCCGCGCATATTTAATTATTGTACAGGCTTTTGATTGGCTGATACAAATAACTTGGTTTCCGTGCAATATCTTGAAAACCACTGTCTTAATTTTTTTCAAATTTAAATGGGAAGTTTAATACCTTAATACCCCCCTCAAGTTCGACTTTCGCTAAAATCCGCGCATATTTAATTATTGTTTTTGATTGGCTGATACAAATAACTTGGTTTCCCTGCAATATCTTGAAAACCACTGGCTTAACTTTTTTCAAATTTAAATGGGAAGTTTAATACCTTAATATCCCGCTCGAGTTCAATTTTCGCTAAAATCCGCGCAAATTTAATTATTGTACAGGCTTTTGATTGGCTGATACAAATAACTTGGTTTCCGTGCAAAGGTGATGTACCTTCTCCTTGTATATTTATCCTGCCAGGCGACACTTCTACTTCAGTTGAATTCTAGTCTATTATAAGTTTCTAGTGTTTTTATAACAAATGAAGGATTTTTTAAATATTATTAAGGACTGATTTTTCTATCAAGTATTAAAGTGGATTATAGTGTTTGGATGATTTGTAACCCATTTGACCATGTAATAAGTTTGACACAGATGATCATGTATGGAACTAGTAAAATGTTTGTCTAACCCAAATTTTTCAGAATTAGTAAATTAACCGACACTGATTAACCTGGAAAAAATTCTGGTGCAGGATGAGAATCGAACTCACAACTTAGGGTTACTGTCCCACCGCTCTACCAACTGAGCTACCCGGCCCTGCTGGGAACTGCTTGCTTGTTAGATTCTCTTAAATCAAGCCCATTAGAATATGTATATTTAAATTTTCATACATGATAAAGTCAGTGTTTCGAAAGCAAGTTGCATCATCATTAGTAACT
Organism: Lepidochitona cinerea; assembly: GCA_963971465.1. NCBI lineage: Eukaryota > Metazoa > Mollusca > Polyplacophora > Chitonida > Tonicellidae > Lepidochitona > Lepidochitona cinerea. The sequence continues at coordinate 1,875,304 of OZ020555.1, read as the reverse complement.
AATTCAGTAATTGCCCTGATGATGATTGCAACTTGCTCACGATTTTACTATAGTTAAAACATATTGATGCCATCATATAGGCCGTAAGTTAAGTTTAATGTCGTCAATAAACGATGGGATATTTGAAGGATGTTGTTTGAAGTAATGGCTTCATTGTGGTATGACAACGTAGCCTATATAGTGTTCTGTGGGGAAAACTTTCCGCCAGCCTTTAGTATCCCCCCATGAGATCATTATGCAATTGGTCAATTTATATCTTCATTGTATATTTATGATCACTAAAACACACAGGCACAGGGAAAATCTTCTTGTCTAAAATAACCATGGAGACAAGTTTCTAATTGTGTTTGATTTGTCTGAATATGGTTGCTCATTTTGATAATGCCCATGTGACCATCACATTTCATTTTTTGGGTTTTGCTTACCAATACATTAGAAAACTCCAGACTTTTTACTTGGCAATACAATATTTAAGAAATAAAAATACAGATATTTGACCACAGCAAACTCTGTAAAGTTTTGATTAATTGTTTACCATCTGTTTGACGGAGATAACTAATTAGAATCAATAATCAGCATCTGGTGTCAGGCTCTAAACTCAAAGATTTTCTGTCAAATGTCTGTCAAACAGGCTTAGGGTGATAAACTAGATTACGGTATTTACACTAATATTACAAGTCAGACATTTCCATGTCAAATTTCCTTTCAAAATGAAGCAATCCTGTAATGGTCTTTTTGGCACAATCATTTTTATTGTTTCTTTTATTTTAAGCATTGTTTGAATTTGTTTGCAGAAAAATACCCTAACATGTTAAAAGTGACCCTTTGAAGAAAGTATTTAAGGTACCATTTTAAGAAATTTAAAGGGGCATGAGCTGCCAAAATGTTGATATTTTGATGTTTAAACAGAATGTTGAAATTATTGGCTATTTTTCTTAAGACGTGTAATTCAGAAGCTTTTTACTGCTTCTAGTCTCGAGAATGTACGATAAAGTATTGTTTTGAACTAACTTTGCCCTAGAATGAATGAATGGTATTCCCGGTTATTTAAATTTTGTTTACTTTTCGAACACGTTTTCGGTTCGTACAGGCCACATACTGTATGGATTTTCTTCATTCCAACGCCAATCATTTAGTTTTTCGATGGCCTTCAAAGCCTCTCACTGTCGTGACGATCAGAAATTATGATAAAAGTGTGAATTTTGGCAGCTCATGCCCCTTTAAACAAGTGACAGTTATTCAAAATTTATTAAAGAAAGTTTGAAACCCAAAATATACAAATCCATTCTATTAGGTGTTGTTGATGATGTGATTGAAATATTGTAGTCTTTCAGTGAGAATCTGTTATCTATCCCATAAGCTTGTGAGACCACATGTAAGGAAATCCCCACATGAACACATATGTTACCAATATAATGAACAAGAAATGATGATTTCCTCCTGTTGTTACATGGGTAGTCAGCCATCTTGGTTTCTGGTATATTTCTTCTGATGGCCACACCCTTCACTCAACCCTATTGATAAGACTAATCATTCACATGTGATGACTTTATAAATACATCCCCCTAACAAACTTCTGGGTCGCTCTGTCTTGGTTGGGTGATTCCTTCCTTTCCCAGGAATGCTCATTTGGTTACTGAATACTTTCAGTTGTAACCTCTTAACATTCTCAACATTTCATCCAATCAGAATCTATATACTTCTCACTCTAGTTCCAGTTAGACAACCAATGAAAAACATATGATGGTATTTGATTCTGGCGTTTTCATTAACTTAAGTTCTAGCTTTTATTTGGTTGCTCAGGATTTTGAAACTAAATAAATGATCACAATATTCTGAATGTCATAAAATATTTATTATCAGGTAATTTATATTTGATTCATAATACAATGTTATTCTTATCTTAAAAAGCTTTAGACATGAAGGGTAATTAAAATATTGCAATTGTCCACCTTTTATAAAAGACCAGACATAAGTTTGTTCAGCTCTGACTGGACAGTGTTGTGTTTAAGGTTTAGGAATGGCTTTTTCTCTGAAAACTCTGGCATATTCGTCCAGTAAGACAGCATTGCATATAAGATGGCTTTTTTGTTATATATAGAAAACTATACAGTGGAAATCATATCATTTTAACAAACCAAAGTAAACCCTCTGACCAATAACTCAAGCAACAAATTATGTGTATTAGTTACAGGGTTTGTTCAAGGGTTGGGAAAACGGAAATTTGTGGGATCAGTTAAAAAACATTACTGTTCAATGACGCCATCCTCCCCCGCACAAACCCTGTAACGAAGTTATCACACTGAAGACCGAAATTGTTTGATATTCAGGTCTGTTTTCACAAAGATAACTGTTTCATAAAATGCAGAAAGTGAACTCTGAAAGCGATTTTCTAATATGTGTGACACAAGAAGACTTGACTGACAAGTGTCTAGATATGGCGTCGTGAGACATATTTGGTAGTGGCACATCAACGTAATATGGAATATACCGGGTTTCCACATGACTGGTTTCAACCAATCAACAGGAAGTATTCAATGTGAGGCTGGATAAGTCCAGTTCATCTGTCCTGAACGTGGTGTTATCTGCTTTTAAATCAGCGATGTCCCCGATTTCTTTTACTAAGCTGTGTAATGGAATATCCATCAGTAAATCAACTGTATATTGTCATTTTATCAGTGGAAATCAAGTGGTTGTGTAATTTTGAATTGATAGGTTTTCACATGTTCTCATGAAGTGGCCATTGCATGTGACGTTATTCAAACTGACGGTCATGTAATACTGTAGTCAGCAGCAGCTGCTCTAGTTTTTGTGACCTGTCTGAAAGGGAGAAACGAGATGTGTATTGAAATAACTGAGGTATTAGTGATATCCAGTAGTTCCACTGATTAGTGTAACATACTACACAAGGAGTGTTATTCCGAAAACTTCATACTGACTCGATATTTCGACTGTTATTCAGTCATCATTAGGGGTGTGGTGTAGTCGAGAAATCTGGGCTCTGCCGAATTTTTTAATTTTTTTCCCGTATCGTGTTCAGTCATTTTTAAAAGTGTATCGTTTAAATTAAAACTTATACCTTAATTGGATTGAGAGAGTGGTTCGGGCTAGGGGGTGATTCACATTACCAGCCAAATATAAAATAAGTCACCCTCTAGATCGAAAATCCGGGCTAGGGTGTGATGTTGACTAAGTTTGGACGGTGCACTTATAAAGATATGAAATTGTAAATAGATTTAAGAGGAGGTTTGGTTTGTCTGATAAACCTGCATCTTCCTCACCATGGTGTGTGCTTGTAGATATGAGAGATTTATCTCCTTGTGGAATGGAAATAAAATGAGACCAGTGACAGATTTAACCATCTTAAAAATAGTAATCCCTCTATTACAGCAGACCATATGGCCAGCTTTCTTTCAAGAAAGCGTAATCCCAAAAAATAATGGGACTACATACAGCCATCTGCCTTGCACACACTTCACGATTAACCACTATAGTTAATCCATGCCAACCCTTTAGGAGTCCTTCAACAGACCCTACACAGAAACTGTATGGAGGTATTAATCCGTTTTTAAATAAACATTCTTTTATAAATCCATTCATATAGTTTGATTTTTAATCATCTTGTCACCTAAATTATTATACATTTAACTGGAATTGACTGGTAATTAATTATTTGTTGCATAGACTAACAATTTTAACTTAATAAAACAAAACGTCTTGTCAAGGTACATACAGAATTCATAAATATCTAGAGAGAAAAAAAGACACATATTTGGCTGAATAATTTTGTTTTCTTCAAATCCGTCTCTACATGTCATTAAAACCCAATATTAAACAGAGACTATAAGTATAACCAGTATTACATAAAGACATAGAAGGAAAAAAGAAGTGGCTCTTTATAAAACTCAAAATAATTGGTTACATGTATGGATGCTGAAAAAAAAATTGATTAAATGTTTCATTTGGGGTGGTAAGAATCTGACGCTTTATGATCTCACAAATCTCATTGTTACCTTATATAACAAAGGCTTTACTACAAATCTTGGCCAGGTCTAAAGCTGCCTCCGAGTTTTGTGTGACAGACATATAGGGGTATATTGTCTTAGGTAACTAAGGGTTTTCACATAGGCTATTATGTAAGGTACTCTGGCAATAAGACTGACTGAGTTGATCCTACATGATAGAGAATTGGTAATGAGCACTGATTTGAGAGAGAGAGAGGCATATAGCTCCAGATCACAATGACTAATTACTAAGTGGTTCCCCAATACCCTGTGCACATGTGGCATTCAGAGCTGTCTTAGCTACTGGTGATTGCCAGACACCCCGATCCATCTGCCCGGCTGATCTCAACTAACCACCATTGCCCAGTCTCATCAATACAGGGTGGCCTGCTGAGGATAATACCACTGTTTGTACAGAATTCCCTGTATCTGTCTTCTATAGCCAGTACAGCTCTCTCTGCCAGGGTCAGCTCATACACAGGCTGGGAATAGCTAACAATTAGCACTGTCTCCCCTAAGGCCAGTTCTACTGTATGCAGTGCTCTTGAAGACTTGCAGGAATCAGGGAGTCCCTGTGACTGTGATTGGGTTGACCTGAGATGTTTACTTGCTGTCTGTTTGACTTGTGACTGTACACCTGATTGTTCTGTTGATTCACTGATTAGTTACTGTATACAGGCAGATTTACATGGCCTTACAAACAGATTAACCCATGCAGAACTGCCTTAAGCAGACAAGGTGATGTGCTACTGGCCAGTCAGGATATCAACTCTATTAGCCCAGTCTGTTGACATACAGTTTGTGATTGGTCAGAGACTGACACTTTATCCCCCATCTCAATGTGTTTGTGCTGAGCCAGTGGTATCAGAGGATCTGACTGGGTATCAAATCCACTGGACATCTCAATTAGTCTAGTCTAATTATTGTAACACATTCGGTCAAACACCTCCCCCCCCTACTGTAAGATATCAACTCTATGAGAACTAAGACTTATTTGACTGTAAACTGCCTTTGTCTTCTAAGCCATCCCAACTGATCTTGAATCTTGTGCAGTTACAGTTGTGTCTGATAAACTTACACTGATATTATCCATTTTGAAGAAAACTATTTCATTTTTCTCAGGAGCTCAGTGATAGTTATAGTGGGTTGTATACTACTGGCTACCTATCCTTGTATATAATATAAAGTTTTGCCATTATTTGGTTGATCAGAAGGTCCAGGAATATATCAGCAGTGTTATCAACAAAACTGATTGTAGTTAAACTGATGAAGGGGTGTTCTTTGGTCATCAGATTATGTCACAAATGAGGGATCCCCTGTGCTGACCATCTGTTTACTGATGATCAGTATTAATCTGTCTGTTCCACCTGTGTCTACTGACTGTTCACCCTAAGGACGAGGTGACGACGGCTCCCAGTGGCTCCTCACAGCCCATCATCAGGTGATTGAGGAGGGGAAAAGTTATGATCAGTAAGTAAAACCCTTCATATTACACCAGGATATCCAATAATAGCCTTATCAATCATAGTGGGACAGTGAGCATGTAATAAGCTCCCATTTATCGCCCCGTTATAACTGCTCACAAACAGTGGCGCAATGTTTGGTAAAAGCAATGTAATGCAAATAAAATTTTCACCATTAAGGAGTGGGTTAAAAATCATATTACTGTAATATCTCTTTGCGGAATATTATTTCTGTCCTATCTTGTTAATTTTCTTAATACATCATTCACAAATCAGCATAATTCGTAATAACAGTTTTTTTTAGATATAAGTTTTTACTATCAGTCACTGATCTCTACAGTTTTCTATTGTTCTGCTAGTATCTGCATATTGGTATGTTACTGTTAATGAAGGTATACTGTTGACATTTTCCAGTTGTGTTGAATTTGTGTTATTTACGACCCACAGCTGGTTTGGTGTGATAAGGAAGGGTAAAGTGATCTGGCCAGCATCTGACCAGATGTACTGGTCCATGTGTTTGACCAGAGATTAACCTGGGAACACATGCTAACTACAGTTACTACTGTACCATGATCAATCAATGGCAGTTAAATCTATATTAGTCATCCTATACCTTACCATGAGCTTCTTAAGTCACTCAAACAGTTTTGTTTGTAAAAGTTTAAATATATTGTTTTTAAACAATGCATTTACCTTGTTCTTTTGAGACACATAAGATTAAATACTAAATGATGTCAAAACTTTTGAATTTTGACTTAAAAATGTTAGTCCCTCAATTCTTGTAAGAGGAAAATTACAGAAAGCGAGAGTACGTATAAAAAAGAAAAGTGATAGCAAAAAGCAATCTAAATCTACATGAATATCTGTATTATCTGAAGGTATACAATGTTAAGTCTATGTGATCTGAGGGTACAATGTTAAGTCAATGTGATCTGAGGGTACAATGTTAAGTCTATGTGATCTGAGGGTACAATGTTAAGTTTATGTGATCTGAAGGTACAATGTTAAGTCTGTGTGATCTGAGGGTACAATGTTAAGTCTATGTGATCTGAATGTTAAGTCTATGTGATCTGAGGGTACAATGTTAAGTCTATGTGATCTGAGGGTACAATGTTAAGTTTATGTGATCTGAGGGTACAATGTTTAGTCTATGTGATCTGAGGGTACAATGTTAAGTCCATGTGATCTGAAGGTACAATGTTAAGTCTATGTGATCTGAGGGTACAATGTTAAGCCTATGTGATCTGAGAGTACAATGTTATGTCTATGTGATCTGAAGGTACATGTGATCTGAAGGTACAATGTTAAGTCTATGTGATCTGAGGGTACAATGTTAAGTCTATGTGATCTGAGGGTACAATGTTAAGTCTATGTGATCTGAGGGTACAATGTTAAGTCTATGTGATCTGAGGGTACAATGTTAAGTCTATGTGATCTGAGGGTACAATGTTATGTCTATGTGATCTGAAGGTACAATGTTAAGTCTATGTGATCTGAAGGTACAATGTTAAGTCTATGTGATCTGAAGGTACAATGTTAAGTCTATGTGATCTGAGGGTACAATGTTATGTCTATGTGATCTGAGGGTACAATGTTAAGTCTATGTGATCTGAAGGTACATGTGATCTGAAGGTACAATGTTAAGTCTATGTGATCTGAAGGTACCATGTTTAGTCTATGTGACCTGAAGGTACAATGTTAAGTCTGTGTGATCTGAAGGTACAATGTTAAGTCTATGTGATCTGAAGGAACAATGTTAAAATGTCCAACTTGAAAATGGTTTGTAAAGAGATGAACTGAAATTAAGCAATGTCTTTATATATATATATATTTGAACACTAAAACACACCGGCACAGGGAAAATCTTCTTATATGTCTGTGTACCCAGGTGTAGAGTGTTGTTAGATCAGCTAACATATGAAGTCCCAACCAATCACAGTCCTCAACAGGTGGACCAATACAGGCTGCTTGGAAAACCAACAGTTAATTACAATTTTAAATTTACACCCACGGTTGGAAGAATATCTTCTAAGCCTTGGTTAGTTGTGCTACCTGTTAATCTACAGGCTTTAAATTTAGTGATGTTAACAGGTTTTTTAAATGCCTAAATAACGTAAGACTTTCGTATGGGTAACACACTTCTAGGTTACCCATACAAAAGTCTTACGTTATTTATCTATACCGCCTTCTAAATGCCACTAAAGACAGTTTTTTAAATGCCTGTTTACAATGAAGACTATTGTTGGATTAGTGAAACTTATGAAGTGAGGAATTCTGAATTGACAGCATTGCAGGAAGTACTGGTCACTGATGACAAAGTTACAACAAGTCTGTAGTTCTCAGGTAGGTCTTTACACACCTGACCAATTGACCTCATTCACAGGTGTGACCAATGTAATCACGTCTCACTTCACCTGTTCTCATTACTCTTACACCTGGTAGAAATTATTATAGAGTACCTTATTGCCAAGGTGTTATTTACTACATTTTACACTACATGCTCATCATTAATGGCTGTTCTGTTTGGTTATAGTGATATGAGCAATCAAAAGTCGTACTCTCTTCATAAATTCTGATTATCAACACAATAAATGGTTTAAATTTTATCAAAAAGCTAAATGGTGGATGTTGTTATTATGTCAACCGGATTTAAATAACCCACACGAACATTCAGTAATTTCAGCCCTAAACTAGCGAAGCAATAAACATAAAAACTGTCCCATATTAGTCATCTTATTTAGATGCCATTCATTTAAACATAAGTGAGTTCACTTAGAGACATTGTACAATTTCAAACCACAGTTTGGTCAAATAATATATGTTATTAATCGAGTGTTTTCGTATTGCCTTGATATTGGCCTGAGGGTGGCCGTATTGGCCCGAGGCCGCAGGCCGAGGGTCAATGCAACCACCCGAAGGCCAATGCCAAGGCAATACTAAAACACTCGATTCATAATATTTTTATTAATAGACTGTGGAAGTTATTTTCATGCAAGCTGTAAAGTTGAACAGGAGGTATGTTTTCGGGAAGCCGCTGGTTGCCCTCTGAACATTTTATCAATGCCTTAAACAAATTGACGTCCGACAAAAAGTTTCTTCCTCTTTCACTGTCCTAAAACGACAATCAGATTTACTTACAGTAGTTTTGTCTTTCAACTCTAATATCCTGTCAGTAAGACCTTGTACAATACGCTCTGGTGTAGACATTTTGAAATCAACATCTGCCGTCTGCTTCTCATTTCTGTCAAACTCTGGGACATCACATGTTGATTGCGTCTTTCAGCCGCACTCCGTGAACTCAGCCAATATGACTCGAACTCGGCCAATATGACTTGAACTCGGCCAATATGACTTGAACTCGGCCAATACAGCCCTACCGCTAATATGAACTTGAGTCGTCTGCTGATATTCCCCGGCCGCGAAGGTCGTATTCGAGTAATAACTTGCACAGTCAATTAATAAACAAGTATAATGCCAAATGAAATTTATTAAATAAATTAAATGTAACTTTTGAGATGAAGTTTGTTTGTAATTTAGGCCAGTTAGTTAAAAATGAGTAAGAAATATGTTTGGTTAATTTGCATGAGTGGTATACAGGTGTATAGTTTCTCATCATACTCTGACACACCTTGGAAATGAACAATCTGCATAACACCTGTCTGATTTCATCAACAGAACAGGTGTGAAATTGAAAACGTGGAACTTCTTATATTATGCAGCTTTGTAAATATATGAAAACAGACAAGAAGAATGAGTAAGGTTAACTCATCACTTATACATGTATCTTTAATAATAATATTCTGTCTCCTGATTTCAGATTTTTCATTGACATTTTGAAGTTATTTACTATTATTTCTGGTATTTTTACAGAGGTGTTTTGTTATATATCTGACACCCTTTTCTAGAACCTCTGTACATAGATAAAGATCTCTTCAGATATCTCTGTGAAAGTGGAAATATGTAAAGTTGATCCAAAACATTCACAAAAAATGTTGTCATAATCTGGTCACATTACTGACTGGGATTCTCACTGAAGCAATCAGGTCATCAAAGAGCAACAAATTGCTTACTCTGAAATTCTGGGAAGATAAATCACAATATTGATAATGAGAAGGCAGTTTTCCAAACATCATCGTAGATATCGTGTTGTCATGCTTACACAAGGTAATTACGCAAAAAGCCTTTTTTCAATCAACCAAATGTATTTTTCCCCTAACTGATTGCCTTTTACAATGCTAGATTAGGCCTGCCTTTGCAGAAGTTTGATGGGTCAGGCAAGTAGAGCAGACACAAAGCCAAGGGACCCCAGACTGGATGAAAAGATTAGTTGAATATCCTTTTTCTGGGATTTTTTAAATGCAGGGAGTCCAATCTATTTGTAATATTTATGCCTCTAAAAGGGAAAAATATGAAAGATTTTCTGAATGTAGGCAGTAGGCTGAAGGTGATAGGTTTTTAATCCCCCTGAATGTCCCCCCCCCCCAAAAAAAAAACCACACAAACGCACCAGCACACAATTCGACGTAGAACATTTTATTATTAATTATTTCACCTACATGGCGGCGTTGTCAGGTTTAGCTGGGGAGGTTACCAAGCTCTTTGCCCGAAAGATACCTAGATCATAGGCAACTTCCTGGCAACTCTTCTACATACGGCCATCGAGTGAAAAATCTACTCAAAATTTGTTTGCTTTTCTTTGATCTGAGTGGGGCTGTGCCCACGCCACATAGATGGAAGGACTGTATCTGAAAGGGGGGATATCACTCTGTCTACTGAGTATTTTCGTTTAACGGAATTATATGGCATTGTATGAAATAGGAATATGTATGTGAAATGAATAATTAAGACAATGTTATCAGTTTCATTTCTTTTTCATAAAATCAAGTAATCTCATTTGATGAAATTGATTTATGCTAATTTTTCAGAATACAGCAATCTAATTGGATAACTATGTTCAGGTAGTGTGACCAATTGAGTGAAATGTGAGTGGTTTGATTGAGTAGTGATGGTAATTGAATGAAGTAGAAAGCTGATTGAGCTGTCCACACTGTTATTACTATAAGAAGGTGTTAAAGTTTGCTGTGTGTTGGTTTGTATGGGGTGATGGGAAGCACTTGTGTCCACAGGTGGCCCTTGTCAGTGAGTTGATGAGAGACAGAGCTGGGTGTTCAGACAGCAGTGAGGGCAAACTATCCAGAACTGGCTCCAGTTTTCTTAAACACTCACATACCGCTAGTGAAGGGGGCCTTTCTAATCTACATCTAAAGCAGACACAAGCAACACTAGATAACATCACCCTAACCTCATCATATTACAATAAGATTTCAACTCTCAAAATATTTATTTATTGCCCTGTAGAATTTTGCTAAATGCTTTTTATTTGATCTAGTGTGAGTGTAAATTTCTCAGTTAAACTTCTCCACCAAGGCCTGTTTATCAGCCATATGCCCAGCCAACACATTTGTTTTGGTTATGTTTGAGACTTGTTTACACATAGCTAGAATCAGTTACTTCCACATGAGAAAAAATATCTTCATGGTGGATTATCATCCAGTGGAAAAATTCTAAGATATTTAAATTGTTTTAAAAAAGTAGATATACAAAGATTGTGATTGTGGATATATCCAGTTGATCAATATGGTTGTGGATATATCCAGTTGGTCAATATGGTTGTGGATATATCCCACTGGTCAATATGGTTGTGGACATATCCAGTTGGTAAATATGATTGTGGATATATCCAGTTGGTCAATATGGTTGTGGATATATCCAGTTGGTCAATATGATTGTGGATATATCCAGTTGGTCAATATGGTTGTGGATACATCCACTTGGTCAATATGATTGTGGATATATCCAGTTGGTCAATATGGTTGTGGATATATCCAGTTGGTCAATATGGTTGTGGATATATCCAGTTGGTCAATATGATTGTGGATGTATCCAGTTGGTCAATATGGTTGTGGATATATCCAGTTGGTCAATATGGTTGTGGATGTATCCAGTTGGTCAATATGGTTGTGGATATATCCAGTTGGTCAATATGATTGTGGATATATCCAGTTGGTCAATATGGTTGTGGATATATCCAGTTGGTCAATATGGTTGTGGATGTATCCCACTGGTCAATATGGTTGTGGACATATCCAGTTGGTCAATATGGTTGTGGATATATCCAGTTGGTCAATATGGTTGTGGATATATCCAGTTGGTCAATATGGTTGTGGATATATCCAGTTGGTGAATATGGTTGTGGATATATCCAGTTGGTCAATATGGTTGTGGATATACCCAGTTGGTCAATATGATTGTGGATATATCCAGTTGGTCAATATGGTTGTGGATATATCCCACTGGTCAATATGGTTGTGGACATATCCAGTTGGTCAATATGGTTGTGGATATATCCAGTTGGTCAATATGGTTGTGGATGTATCCAGTTGGTCAATATGGTTGTGGATATATCCAGTTGGTCAATATGGTTATGGATATATCCAGTTGGTCAATATGGTAGTGGATATATCCAGTTGGTCAATATGGTAGTGGATATATCCAGTTGGTCAATATGGTTGTGGATATATCCAGTTGGTCAATATGATTGTGGATATACCCAGTTGGTCAATATGGTTGTGGATATACCCAGTTGGTCAATATGGTAGTGGATATATCCAGTTGGTCAATATGGTTGTGGATGTATCCAGTTGGTCAATATGGTTGTGGATATATCCAGTTGGTCAATATGGTTGTGGATATATCCAGTTGGTCAATATGGTAGTGGATATATCCAGTTGGTCAATATGGTTGTGGATATATCCAGTTGATCAATATGGTTGTGGATGTATCCAGTTGGTCAATATGGTAGTGGATGTATCCAGTTGGTCAATATGGTAGTGGATATATCCAGTTGGTCAATATGGTTGTGGATATATCCAGTTGGTCAATACGGTTGTGGATATATCCAGTTGGTCAATATGGTAGTGGATATATCCCACTGGTCAATATGGTTGTGGATATATCCAGTTGATCAATATGGTTGTGGATATATCCAGTTGGTCAATATGGTAGTGGATATATCCCACTGGTCAATATGGTTGTGGATATATCCAGTTGATCAATATGGTTGTGGATGTATCCAGTTGGTCAATATGGTTGTGGATGTATCCAGTTGGTCAATATGGTTGTGGATATATCCAGTTGGTCAATATGGTTGTGGATATATCCAGTTGGTCAATATGGTTGTGGATATATCCAGTTGGTCAATATGGTTGTGGATATATCCAGTTGGTCAATATGGTTGTGGATATATCCAGTTGGTCAATATGGTTGTGGATATATCCAGTTGGTCAATATGGTTGTGGATATATCCAGTTGATCAATATGGTTGTGGATGTATCCAGTTGGTCAATATGGTTGTGGATATATCCAGTTGGTCAATATGGTTGTGGACATATCCAGTTGGTCAATATGGTAGTGGATATATCCAGTTGGTCAATATGGTTGTGGATATATCCAGTTGGTCAATATGGTTGTGGATATATCCAGTTGGTCAATATGGTTGTGGACATATCCAGTTGGTCAATATGGTAGTGGATATATCCAGTTGGTCAATATGATTGTGGATATATCCAGTTGGTCAATATGGTAGTGGATATATCCCACTGGTCAATATGGTTGTGGATATATCCAGTTGATCAATATGGTTGTGGATATATCCAGTTGGTCAATATGGTAGTGGATATATCCCACTGGTCAATATGGTTGTGGATATATCCAGTTGGTCAATATGGTTGTGGATATATCCAGTTGATCAATATGGTTGTGGATGTATCCAGTTGGTCAATATGGTTGTGGATGTATCCAGTTGGTCAATATGGTTGTGGATATATCCAGTTGGTCAATATGGTTGTGGATATATCCAGTTGGTCAATATGGTTGTGGATATATCCAGTTGGTCAATATGGTTGTGGATATATCCAGTTGGTCAATATGGTTGTGGATATATCCAGTTGATCAATATGGTTGTGGATGTATCCAGTTGGTCAATATGGTTGTGGATATATCCAGTTGGTCAATATGGTTGTGGACATATCCAGTTGGTCAATATGGTAGTGGATATATCCAGTTGGTCAATATGGTTGTGGATATATCCAGTTGGTCAATATGGTTGTGGATATATCCAGTTGGTCAATATGGTTGTGGACATATCCAGTTGGTCAATATGGTAGTGGATATATCCAGTTGGTCAATATGATTGTGGATATATCCAGTTGGTCAATATGGTAGTGGATATATCCAGTTGGTCAATATGGTTGTGGATGTATCCAGTTGGTCAATATGGTTGTGGATATATCCAGTTGGTCAATATGGTTGTGGACATATCCAGTTGGTCAATATGGTAGTGGATATATCCAGTTGGTCAATATGATTGTGGATATATCCAGTTGGTCAATATGGTAGTGGATATATCCAGTTGGTCAATATGGTTGTGGATGTATCCAGTTGGTCAATATGGTTGTGGATATATCCAGTTGGTCAATATGGTTGTGGACATATCCAGTTGGTCAATATGGTAGTGGATATATCCAGTTGGTCAATATGGTTGTGGATATATCCAGTTGGTCAATATGATTGTGGATATATCCAGTTGGTCAATATGGTTGTGGATATATCCCACTGGTCAATATGGTTGTGGACATATCCAGTTGGTCAATATGGTTGTGGATATATCCAGTTGGTCAATATGGTTGTGGATATATCCAGTTGGTGAATATGGTTGTGGATATATCCAGTTGGTCAATATGGTTGTGGATATATCCAGTTGATCAATATGGTAGTGGATATATCCAGTTGGTCAATATGGTAGTGGATATATCCAGTTGGTCAATATGGTTGTGGATATATCCAGTTGGTCAATATGGTTGTGGATATATCCAGTTGGTCAATAGGGTAGTGGATATAACCAGTTGGTGAATATGGTTGTGGATATATCCAGTTAAAGTGATACTGACATAGGCTGTTACTTCATGGTCCTTGCAGACCAACCTTTGTAAATTTTATTGATTCCCTTTTGCTGCTCAAATCTAACTGTTAATGTTTTTATATATAAAAACTGATTTTGGTTGAATAATTGTGTCTGGTAATAACATCGTTGTGACTAACCCTCAGATTAGAAACAATCAACTTTAATTAGTTTATCTACACTGTCCTGGTCAATGTCTGTCATTTAGGGAGGGCCAGAGTGTGGCCCAGTACCACTTATAGGGCAATAAAGTAATGATACAGTGATAAAAGGAAGGGGAGGTGGCCCTGAGATGATTACAGTGGAGGTCTACTAGATAACACTGCCCTCTAGACAAATTCCTTCTGATTAAACATGACAAAGCTGGCAGTCAGTGGTGTGAATAGAAATGGAACATTGTATAAATGAGTTTCTAGGGAAAGTTTGTTGTAAAATATGTGGCCATGTGGTCAGCATCTGGCCTGGAAGTAAGGATGGCAGATTGCCCAGTGCCTCTGTCTCTCGTTGTCCCCAAAGCCCTGATACAGTGGGAGGCAAACAGTTGGGAGCTACATACAAACAATAGTCAGCAACACTCAGTGTCTAAAACAAATTGACAGTAAATAAAGAAAACTGTATGTTACAACTTTCATATTTGACACTACAGTGGCCTGCTGGGTAGGTGTAAGTGTCAACATTCAATCCATGAAAACAGTTGTCTCTTACATTAATCACCAACTCAATATAGAGGTCTAAATGTATCCAGAAAGTGTCAATCAAATCAAGCTACTTTAGGCTCAACTTGATCAATTGTTTGTTCAATTTTAAGGGAGAGAGGGGAGGGAGAGTGTGCAACCAATATTATGTACATGTATTGTTACTTAGTGGACTTATACATCACTGGTATTTACACTTTCTGGTATCTTCTAGAATAAAGCTATATCATTGTGAAACATTGTACCAGTATTATCAAATATAACAAACATTTTACCAAATATAACAAACATTGTACCAAGTATAACATACATTGTACCAAGTTATTGCCAATATTATCAAATATAACAAACATTGTACCAATATTATTAAATATAACAAACATTGTACCAAACTATTACCAATATTATCAAATATAACAAACATTGTACCAATATTATCAAATATAACAAACATTGTACCAATATTATTAAATTTAACAAACATTGTACCAAACTATAATATTATGGGATGATTGTGGACTGGCACTGTGAACTGGTAGATGGGGGCCAGTATGAGAGAATATTGGACTGGTATAACTTGTAATTGAGGGCTATTGTGAGGGGATTGCGGACAGGTACATTTAGAAGGGGGTGGGGGGATGGCTTTATTAGGAGATTATGGACTGGTAGATGGGGGCATTAATTATGTGGGGGCTGTGGACTGGTAATGTGAACTGGAAAATGGTCCCCATATTGAGGGGATTGTGGACTGGTACTGTGAATTGGTAGATGGGCCCCCATAATAAGGGGTTGTGAACTGGTACTGTGAACTGCTAGATGGGCCCCCATGATGAGGGGATTGTGGACTGGTACTGTGAACTGGTAGATGGGGCCTCATAATAAGGGGATTGTGGACTGGTGTGACACTGTAAACTCGTGGATAGGCCCCCATAATGAGGGAAATGTGGACTGGTACTGCACTGTGAACTCGTAGGTCGGCCCCCATGATGAGGGGACTGTGAACTCGTATATGGGCCCCATAATGAGGGGATCGTGTGGACTGGTACTGTGAACTGGTAGATGAATGATCTGTAACAGGTTTTGAACAGGTTCAGCCTAGTTTAGAAAACACATGTTTAGGTGGAGAAAAGAGTAGAGATGTCAGGAGTGTTTTCGCTTTAGATACCCTTCTTCTGCTGTGAGCCAGACGAACATTTGGTCTTTAATGATCGTGTGGCGCCAGAGATGTTTTGTTTCTTAATCGTTAGACATGTGCGAGGCTGTCTGCTATTTATCTTGCTAGCTTTCCATCTACATTTCTGCCAGGAGACTGAAGCAAAGAAACCTGCTTCTGTCATTGGCCCCAGATGTGTTCCTAGATAGGCAAAGAAATTCTGGAATCTGCTTCTGTCATTGGGCCCAGATGTGGGGTTGGATAGGGGAATCTGTTTAAGAGGGATTCTGAGGGGACACTGGACTGATGGTAATACAGTCTGGGGGTTATGGGAAGATACAGGATCATCTATTCACATGTAAAAACATCATGCACTCTATAAACAGGAGAAGATTTATTTTCAAGAGAAATGGCTTGTTATCAAATCACACTTGCTTATTGGTTGATGTGCCAGTAATTGAGGGGTAGCTGTTTCTATATTAACCATGTGGACTATGGTCATCAACTCTCTGCTTCTCAGCTTGCAGGAAGAATATACACAAACCTTTACAGTAACTATGTTGAGGATTGTAATATTTGTTCATTAACATATTTGTCTTTTATTATAAATACGTTAAATTAGTATCGATTGTCCTCATTTCTTCTAAAATTGTTTTGAAAAATACAAAATGTGCATTTATGTGCACTCAAACATATAGAGATGACACATAGTATTTATTCGTCGTCATATAAAGGCAACGGTTTCGCCCTCTTAAACTGGTTATGAATTTCCCCTATATGATACAACAAATTTCACCTATATGGTACAGCAAATTTCCCCTTTATGATACAGGTAGAATTTCCCCTATATGGTACAGGTAGAATTTCCCCTATATGATACAGCAAATTTCCCCAATATGATACAGCAAATTTCACCTATATGGTACAGCAAATTTCCCCTTTATGATACAGCAAATTTCCCCTATATGATACAGCAAATTTCCCCTCTATGATTCAGCAAATTTCACCTATATGGTACAGCAAATTTCCCCTTTATGATACAGGTAGAATTTCTTCTATATGGTACAGCAAATTTCCCCAATATGATACAGCAACTTTCCCCTATATGATACAGCAAATTTCCCCTCTATGATACAGCAACTTTCCCCTATATGATACAGCAAATTTCCCCTATATGATACAGCAACTTTCCCCTATATGTTACAGCAAATTTCCCCTATATGATACAGCAAATTTCCCCTATATGATACAGCAAATTTCCCCTATATGATACAGGTAGAATTTCCCCTCTATGATACAGCAAATTTCCCCTATATGATACAGCAAATTTCCCCTATATGATACAGCAAATTTCCCCTATATGATACAGCAAATTTCCCCTATATGATACAGGTAGAATTTCCCCTCTATGATACAGCAAATTTCCCCTATATCATACAGCAAATTTCCCCTATATGGTACAGGTAGAATTTCCCCTATATGATACAGGTAGAATTTCCCCTATATGATACAGCAAATTTCCCCTCTATGATTCAGCAAATTTCACCTATATGGTACAGCAAATTTCCCCTTTATGATACAGGTAGAATTTCTTCTATATGGTACAGCAAATTTCCCCAATATGATACAGCAACTTTCCCCTATATGATACAGCAAATTTCCCCTCTATGATACAGCAACTTTCCCCTATATGATACAGCAAATTTCCCCTATATGATACAGCAACTTTCCCCTATATGTTACAGCAAATTTCCCCTATATGATACAGCAAATTTCCCCTATATGATACAGCAAATTTCCCCTATATGATACAGGTAGAATTTCCCCTCTATGATACAGCAAATTTCCCCTATATGATACAGCAAATTTCCCCTATATGATACAGCAAATTTCCCCTATATGATACAGCAAATTTCCCCTATATGATACAGGTAGAATTTCCCCTCTATGATACAGCAAATTTCCCCTATATGATACAGCAAATTTCCCCTATATGATACAGCAAATTTCCCCTATATGATACAGGTAGAATTTCCCCTATATGATACAGCAAATTTCCCCTATATGATACAGGTAGAATTTCCCCTCTATGATACAGCAAATTCCCCCTATATGATACAGCAAATTTCCCCTATATGATACAGCAAATTTCCCCTATATGATACAGGTAGAATTTCCCCTCTATGATACAGCAAATTTCCCCTATATGATACAGCAAATTTCCCCTATATGATACAGCAAATTTCCCCTATATGATACAGCAAATTTCCCCTATATGATACAGCAAATTTCCCCTATATGATACAGGTAGAATTTCCCCTATATGATACAGCAAATTTCCCCTATATGATAGAGCAAATTTCCCCTATATGGTACAGGTAGAATTTCCCCTATATGATACAGGTAGAATTTCCCCTATATGATACAGCAAATTTCCCCTATATGATACAGCAAATTTCCCCTATATGGTACAGGTAGAATTTCCCCTATATGATACAGGTAGAATTTCCCCTATATGATACAGCAAATTTCCCCTATATGATACAGGTAGAATTTCCCCTATATGATACAGGTAGAATTTCCCCTATATGATACAGCAAATTTCCCCTATATGATACAGCAAATTTCCCCTATATGGTACAGGTAGAATTTCCCCTATATGATACAGGTAGAATTTCCCCTATATGATACAGGTAGAATTTCCCCTATATGGTACAGGTAGAATTCCCCTATATGATACAGCAAATTTCCCCTATATGATACAGTGAATTTCCCCTATATGATACAGGTAGAATTTCCCCTATATGATGCAGGTAGAATTTCCCCTATATGGTGCAGGTAGAATTTCCCCTATATGATACAGGTAGAATTTCCCCTATATGATACAGGTAGAATTTCCCCTATATGATACAAGAAATTTCCCCTTTATGATACAAGAAATTTCCCCTATATGATACAGCAAATTTCCCCTATATGATACAGCAAATTTCCCCTATATCATACAGCAAATTTCCCCTATATGGTACAGGTAGAATTTCCCCTATATGATACAGGTAGAATTTCCCCTATATGATACAGCAAATTTCCCCTATATGATACAAGAAATTTCCCCTATATGATACAGCAAATTTCCCCTATATGATACAGGTAGAATTTCCCCTATATGATACAGCAAATTTCCCCTATATGATACAGGTAGAATTTCCCCTCTATGATACAGCAAATTCCCCCTATATGATACAGCAAATTTCCCCTATATGATACAGCAAATTTCCCCTATATGATACAGGTAGAATTTCCCCTCTATGATACAGCAAATTTCCCCTATATGATACAGCAAATTTCCCCTATATGATACAGCAAATTTCCCCTATATGATACAGCAAATTTCCCCTATATGATACAGCAAATTTCCCCTATATGATACAGGTAGAATTTCCCCTATATGATACAGCAAATTTCCCCTATATGATAGAGCAAATTTCCCCTATATGGTACAGGTAGAATTTCCCCTATATGATACAGGTAGAATTTCCCCTATATGATACAGCAAATTTCCCCTATATGATACAGCAAATTTCCCCTATATGGTACAGGTAGAATTTCCCCTATATGATACAGGTAGAATTTCCCCTATATGATACAGCAAATTTCCCCTATATGATACAGGTAGAATTTCCCCTATATGATACAGGTAGAATTTCCCCTATATGATACAGCAAATTTCCCCTATATGATACAGCAAATTTCCCCTATATGGTACAGGTAGAATTTCCCCTATATGATACAGGTAGAATTTCCCCTATATGATACAGGTAGAATTTCCCCTATATGGTACAGGTAGAATTCCCCTATATGATACAGCAAATTTCCCCTATATGATACAGTGAATTTCCCCTATATGATACAGGTAGAATTTCCCCTATATGATGCAGGTAGAATTTCCCCTATATGGTGCAGGTAGAATTTCCCCTATATGATACAGGTAGAATTTCCCCTATATGATACAGGTAGAATTTCCCCTATATGATACAAGAAATTTCCCCTTTATGATACAAGAAATTTCCCCTATATGATACAGCAAATTTCCCCTATATGATACAGCAAATTTCCCCTATATCATACAGCAAATTTCCCCTATATCATACAGCAAATTTCCCCTATATCATACAGCAAATTTCCCCTATATCATACAGCAAATTTCCCCAATATGATACAGCAAATTTCCCCAATATGATACAGCAAATTTCCCCTATATCATACAGCAAATTTCCCCTATATGATACAGCAAATTTCCCCAATATGATACAGCAAATTTCCCCTATATGATACAGCAAATTTCCCCTATATGATACAGCAAATTTCCCCTATATGATAATGCAAATTGACCACATATGATACAGGTAGAATTTCCCCTATATGATACAGCAAATTTCCCCTATATGATACAGCAAATTTCCCCTATATGATACAGCAAATTTCCCCTATATGATAATGCAAATTGACCACATATGATACAGGTAGAATTTCCCCTATATGATACTGGTATAATTTCCCCTTGTGATACTGACAAGGTATATAGGAATTTCCCCTATGATTGCTTTGATTGACACCTTTATTACATTTACCTATTAGCTGTGAGGTATGATTGTGTGATACATTTACCTGTTAGCTGTGGTAGTGAGGTACGATTGTGTGATATGGCATGTGCCTTGAGGTGGACTGGCATCCACAGCAGCCATCACTGACTGCAGCTGTGTGTTTCTCCAAGCAGATGAGAGAAATGATAAGAAAAAAGGGTGAGAAATTCCTCTCCGGCTCCTCTTTGTCTGGGACAAACCTGTTTCAAGTTCTGAAACTCCACAAAGCTGGGACCGCCTGCCTCTCCTACATATAAAGAGAAACCCTCCATATATGTGTTTCTGTGGCAGTGACATCTGGAGAGAGCATGTATAGAGAGGTCCTGTTTCATACAGCCACTGATGTTATTAATATGGGTATTAAAGACAGATTTCTACTGATGGGGACCATATGTATGGTTGTGAAGTCTTTAGGGAGAAGTAACTTGGTACAGTTTTAGTACATTGTCTTTATCAGAGGAAACCAGAGAGGGCTTTAAACCATTTAACTACCTCCCCTGACCTATTGGTTTAAATAGGTGGAATACCAGAGGCGGACAACATGGACCTGTTTTCTATACAGAATGGATTGAAGTTTCTCCTTCACAAATGTCACGGCAAATCAACTCAGAAGGGAGGCCAGATTATACCAAAGTATTCATGTTGGCTTCCCTAAAAGCAAAGTATTCATGTTGACTTCCTGAAAACCTACAAAACATTCATGTTGACTTCCTGAAAACCTACAAAACATTCATGTTGACTTCCTGAAAACCTACAAAATATTCATGTTGACTTCATTCAAACCTACAAAATATTCATGTTGACTTCCTGAAAACCTACAAAATATTCATGTTGACTTCATTCAAACCTACAAAATATTCATGTTGACTTCATTCAAACCTACAAAATATTCATGTTGACTTCATTCAAACCTACAAAATATTCATGTTGACTTCATTCAAACCTACAAAGTATTCATATTGACTTTCTTAGAACCTACAAGGTATTCATATTGACTTTCTTAGAACCTACAAAGTATTCATGTTGACTTCCTTAGAACCTACAAAGTATTCATATTGACTTTCTTAGAACCTACAAAATGTTAATGGTGACTTCCTTAGAACCTACAAAATGTTAATGGTGACTTCCTTAGAACCTACAAAATATTCATGGTGACTTCCTAAGAACCTACAAAATATTCATGGTGACTTCCTTAGAACCTACAAAATATTCATGGTGACTTCCTTAGAACCTACAAAATATTCATGGTGACTTCCTTAGAACCTACAAAATATTCATGGTGACTTCCTTAGAACCTACAAAATGTTAATGGTGACTTCCTTAGAACCTACAAAATATTCATGGTGACTTCCTTAGAACCTACAAAATATTCATGGTGACTTCCTTAGAACCTACAAAATATTCATGGTGACTTCCTTAGAACCTACAAAATATTCATGGTGACTTCCTCAGAACCTACAAAATATTCATGGTGACTTCCTTAGAACCTACAAAATATTCATGGTGACTTCCTTAGAACCTACAAAATATTCATGGTGACTTCCTTAGAACCTACAAAATATTCATGGTGACTTCATTCAAATCTACAAAGTATTCATGTTGACTCCTTGAAAGCCATCAATGGGAATTCATTTAAAAGTTTATAATTTGTTCCTATGCTAATCATCAGCCTAATTTAGCTCTGGCGAAAACAAAATCAACCATATTTTTTTAAAATTACTCATTTTCATTTTAAAATATTGATGATGTAAATGAAATAGTAAGAAATGTTTCTGTATGGCAGTATGACATTGAGTACAGAATATCTGGTGTTTTTTGGGAGGTTTGATATAGAAGCAGCAGGGAGATGTGTTTGTTGGCCAATAGCTTATTGATTGGGAATTAAATTCAGCAAGATAACTACCTTATAAAGAAGGCCATATGGCTGATGTTGTGATGGGTTGGCTTATTTGTAATGTTTCCTCTGGTTAAACTGTAGTCAGCAGATGGGTGGACAGATGGAATGGGGAGAGAGAGAACCAGCATGACCAGTACAACACATAAAGCTGCCTTGGTCTTGGAAGCCAACAGATTGTCTCTCTAATGAAATTGCAATGCCTATGGGAGGGCCCATCGGAGAGCTACATTACTCTAAATTAAAGTCTGGCCAGGTTTCTTTACTCTAGCTGATCCCCATTCTGATTTATAGCTGGTTATTCTCTCTTCCTACTGCAAAGTCTGGACAAAAAGCAATTGAGGAGAAACACTTGGCTTATGGCTTAATTGTATCTCACCATTGTCTGCACAAACTGAACCCAGCCTTAAGCCCTTTGTCCCCCATAACCATAAGAAATGGAAGTGAAAGCTATGAATGATGCCACAATACATTAATACATAATCAGATGAATACAAGAGAAAAAAGCTCCTGCCTATTGAAGATAAAATTAACAAATTTGATTAAGATAATTAGTTTTCAGACAATTTAATTATGAATGGAATAAGAGATGGGTTTCCAGCTATGAAAAACTCTTTTTCAAGATTCTTGAAATGTTAAAAGGGCATGAGCTCCCAAAATGTCTAACTTCCTAAATATGAATTGTCCAGAGACAGGAAACCTACACCACTCTAACATCATTTAATTAACTGGTAAACATGTTCAAAATCTTTGGTTTTGTTGCTTCTAAACACTTCATTAAATATAAACATTCAATTATTTGGTCACTTTAAAATTTGGACATATTGAGAAAATACATTTAGCTATCAAAATACGTTTCACATTTTCACTCACTGCAACTGTTGGGACGTTTGTACACAAACAGGTTTCAGAATGCATGTACAAGGGTTATAATTTTGTACCAGTTGTTTTTTTTTTTCTTCGACCTTGTGAGACCTCAGTGTTGGTATAATTGTTCTTGACCATATCTGTAGCATAGAGATGGTACTGGCTCAAGTTACAAGGTTATTGCTTGTATCTATTTGCTATAGACTGTAAATGGTCTGCCTAACGCAGAACATGTGGGGTATTTCATTGTGAATTAAACAGATTCCCCCATCATAAAGCCATCATTTCTACTTGCCTATGATTGGGGTGAAAACACTGCAGATGGCCTCTCTTAGATGGTATGGAGAGAAGTGCTATTTGTCAGCAACATGAAACTCACTTTTCTACGGCAGAAATGGCACCCAGTTCTAAAGGTTATCCTCCCCTGGGGGCGGAGCCCTTCACCCATGATGATTGCCAGACAAAATAATACACCATTCATACCAAACACGACTGAATTTATAACCTACAACAATCTAATTTCATCTACTCTCTCCGATATTTCACTTCTTATATTTCCGCCTGGAATCCAAGGAAACCTATCTAAGGTTTCAATACTGTTGTCTGTTCTGCTCTGATGAATGTTAGACATAACTGGTCAGGAACTTTTCTTGTATTCATTTCCATCAAGTTTGGATAAACATAACTGGCCAGGAACCTTACTTGTATTCATTTCCAACAAGTTTGGGTAAACGTATCTGACATAATTGCTCAGGAACTTTCCTTGTATTCATTTCCAACAAATTTGGGTAAACGTATCTGACATAACTGGTCAGGAACTTTCCTTGTATTCATTTCCAACAAGTTTGGGTAAACGTATCTGACATAACAGGTCACAAACTTTCCTTGTATTCATTTCCAACAAGTTTTAATAAACGTATCTGACATAACAGGCCAGAAACTTTTCTTGTATTCATTTCCAACGAGTTTGGGTAAACGTATCTGACATAACTGGTCAGGAACTTTCCTTGTATTCATTTCCGACAAGTTTGGGTAAACGTATCTGACATAACTGGCCAGGAACTTTCCTTGTATTCATTTCCAACAAGTTTGGGTAAACGTATCTGATATAACTGGTCAGGAACTTTCCTTGTATCAATTTCCAACAAGTTTGGGTAAATGTATCTGACATAACTGGTCAGGAACTTTCCTTGTATTCATTTCCAACAAGTTTGGGTAAATGTATCTGACATAACTGGTCAGGAACTTTCCTTGTATTCATTTCCAACACGTTTGGGTAAACGTATCTGACATAACTGGCCAGGAACTTTCCTTGTATTCATTTCCAACAAGTTTGGGTAAACGTATCTGACATAACTGGTCAGGAACTTTTCTTGTATTCATTTCCAACAAGTTTGGGTAAATGTATCTGACATAACTGGTCAGGAACTTTCCTTGTATTCATTTCCAACAAGTTTGGGTAAACGTATCTGACATAACAGGTTAGGAACTTTCCTTGTATTCATTTCCAACAAGTTTGGGTAAACGTATCTGACATTTGCCAAATATGTATATATATATGTCTCCGTGGTTATTTTAGACAAGAAGATTTTCCCTGTGCCCGTGTGTTTTAGGGTTCATAAATATATATATATATATATATTGCTCTTTGGAATCGGACCTTAATTCTAAAAACAGGGTACTCTATATTTCGAAAATACACAAACCCATTGAAAAAATGACACATGCCCCCAGGGCGTCCTATTATCTCGGATTTCGGTAGTGAACGTTTAAGAATTTCACAGCTAATTGATTACTATCTAAAACCTATACCAAATCGGCATGTTAGCTTTACCAAAAATACTGATGATTTGTTGCCAAATTATCTTTTCCAGAGAATTCTACTGACTAATGCCAAACTCCTGCCTGTCGTCAACCTAATGAAATATCATGGGTTGTGGTTTATTATAACAACTTATGATTGGGTATAAACGTCTTAATGATATGCCCCTTTTTAACACAATAAGAAACTTGTCTCCGTGGTGGTTTTAGACAAGAAGATTTTCCCTGTGTTGTCGAGTTAAAAATATATACATATATATATTAGATTTGTACAGATACATAAGTAACATGGGATCAAATATTAAAGAGAAGATATCATTTGGCGGTAATAAAGTTATCCGTTCAGACCGTATTTAAGACCATAAAATCTTAATTTGATTTTATCCAAAGATTATTTAATTTTTATTTCAACCACGTTTGATTAAATTAACATTTTAACTGTATGATGTTACATAATTTTTATTATCAATTTTTGTAAATATTTAACTATCTGCATATTATTGCAGGAAGTTGTTGTTGTAAGGAGATCCCTGTATGCCTAAAGAAGTTTTGTTATAAAACAGTTGGGTATTGGAGAATTAATATGCCATATTCACTGTCATTAAGAGATCATAGGGGAGACAGTGGTAGTCATTTAGAAAGTGCTAAAGGAGGAAATCCTTCTGTCACTGACATTGTCCTAACAGGGCAGGTTAATTCCACCATTGTTTTCTGAGGGCCATAAACACTTCTTATTGCCTCATTGTCCATCTGGTTTAATGCCATGTGCCATATGGTTAGTGTGCCTCACCAGGTGGTCAGGCCTCCCCAATACACTGACAGACTCGTTATGGACAGGTAGCAATCAGCAGGTATTGTTTATATTGATCAATATGTATTTCTCTCTGTGCTAATATCACACTACGCTTGTTCCACACATTAACTTAATGCCAACTGAAAACAAAAAGATATATAACAAATAATCTGAAATCAGTCAATAATAATAAAAAACAAATACTTGATGAAATACATATTTAAGCCAAAATGTGAAAATTACCGTTATAAAAAAGGAATATATGTCGCCCTAAGTTTACATTGTGGTTACCTAACAAATGAAATTTTCACTTTCAAATATATAATAATACATGATGCCAAAACTTTTGAATTTTGGCAAAAAACTAAAACTCCTAACAGAAAATTACAGAAAATAGCTACAAGTATGCCGTTAAAGTTCCATAGGTACCAGTATGCCTTTAAAAGTTCCATAGCGACCAGTATGCCTTTAAACTTTCCATAGCTACAAGTATGCCGTTAAATGTTCCATAGGTACCAGTTTGCCGTTAAATGTTCCATAGGTACCAGTATGCCTTTAAATGTTCCATAGGTACCAGTATGCCTTTAAATGTTCCATAGCTACAAGTATGCCTTTAAATGTTCCATAGGTACCAGTATGCTTTTAAACGTTCCATAGCAACCAGTATGCCTTTAAACGTTCCATAGGTACCAGTATGCCTTTAAAAGTTCCATAGCAACCAGTATGCTTTTAAACGTTCCATAGGTACCAGTATGCCTTTAAAGGTTCCATAGGTACCAGTATGCCTTTAAACGTTCCATAGGTACCAGTATGCTTTTAAACGTTCCATAGGTACCAGTATGCCTTTAAACGTTCCATAGGTACCAGTATGCCTTTAAACGTTCCATAGGTACCAGTATGCCTTTAAACGTTCCATAGGTACCAGTATGCCTTTAAACGTTCCATAGGTACCAGTATGCCTTTAAACGTTCCATAGGTACCAGTATGCCTTTAAACGTTCCATAGGTACCAGTATGCCTTTAAACGTTCCATAGGTACCAGTATGCCTTTAAACGTTCCATAGGTACCAGTATGCCTTTAAACGTTCAATAGCTACAAGTATGCCTTTAAACGTTCCATAGGTACCAGTATGCCTTTAAACGTTCCATAGGTACCAGTATGCCTTTAAACGTTCCATAGCTACAAGTATGCCGTTAAATGTTCCATAGCGACCAGTATGCTTTTAAATTTTCCATAGCTACAAGTATGCCGTTAAATGTTCCATAGGTACCAGTATGCTTTTAAACGTTCCATAGCTACAAGTATGCCGTTAAATGTTCCATAGGTACCAGTATGCCTTTAAACGTTCCATAGGTACCAGTATGCTTTTAAACGTTCCATAGGTACCAGTATGCCTTTAAATTTTCTATAGCGACCAGTATATACCTTCCAAAACTCAAGCCATTTTTCTCTACATGTGGATTGGATATTTTTGATTGAAATCAGGAACTGTAGAGATACAAATAATTAATTAAAAGTCGTTAGCTACTCTCTTGTATTAGCACCAGCCATTAGTCCAATGACATATGATTGGATCGAAGCCTCATGTTTTATACATTTCAGACAGGACTAATCCATTTCCAGTGGTGAATAAAATATAAATGTAGGTTATAGGCTTTACACGACCATTATATGTTCAGGCATATTAATGAACCAAGCTTTAGAAAATCAATCAGGTTTTTGTTTTTCTCAGCATACCATATTGATAATATCTGAATGATGGGCCTTCAAAACTATGACTTGGAATTTAGAAAGAAAAATAGATGCTATAATTATTAATATCAATTATTGATTGCTTTAATTGTGCTGCTCTGTATAGCTTCACCTTCTGAGTGATGGTGGCGCCGCGATTTGAGGTGATTTTATTAAAGTGGCATGAGCTGCCAAATGTTGATATTTTGACGTTAAAACAGAATGTTGAAATCATTGGCTATTTTTCTCAAGAAGTATAATTCAGAAGCTTTTTAGTGCTTCTAATCTCGAAAATGTACGATAAGTATTGTTTTGAACTAACTTTGTCTTAAAATGAATGAATGGTCGTCCCGGTTATTTAAATTTTGTTTACTTTTCTAACACGTTTTCGGTTCGTACAGGCCACATACTGTATGGATTTTCCTCATTCCAACGCCAATCATTCAGTTTTTCGATGGCCTTCAAAGCCTTTTACTGTCGTGACGATCAGAAATTATGAAAAAAGTGTGAATTTTGACAGCTCATGCCACTTTAACAAAATTCATGGACATTCAGTGAATACAGGCTAAATGACTCTGGGTTTGGATGTCCTGTACCCTTCACTCATATGACAATACTATACAACTCCATGGAATAAACTATGATCAGTATTTTCAAATATATCATGAGTTGATTAATGGATAGTTTGTTTCTTGGAATCTCCATTTCCTAATGTTATTATCTCTTCTGTAAACTGGCAGGATTATCCTTCATCAAAGGACAGGTATATCAGACAGGTATATCAGACAGGTATATCAGACAGGTATATCAGACAGGTATATCAGACAGGTAAACTACAGGTGTGTAACAGGAAGTTCTCTC
The DNA here is from genome assembly GCA_963971465.1 of Lepidochitona cinerea. Classification (NCBI taxonomy): domain Eukaryota; kingdom Metazoa; phylum Mollusca; class Polyplacophora; order Chitonida; family Tonicellidae; genus Lepidochitona; species Lepidochitona cinerea. The sequence continues at coordinate 1,846,363 of OZ020555.1, read as the reverse complement.
TGTCCGACAGGTAGCTGATTGTCCCCTTCTTACCTCATTTCACACCTACTCTTGACACCCATATGGCTTCAACTCTTTTCCTTTCTATGTTGGACTTAATTTCCCCTGGCAATTATGAAATCACCCTCCCAATATCCCCACCCTGTCTGTCCCAGCCATTGTACAAACATCCCCTCCCTATCTGTCCCACCCATAGTACAAACAGCCTCACCCTATCTGTCCCACCCATAGTACAAACATCCCCACCCTATCTGTCCCACCCATAGTACAAACATCCCCACCCTATCTGTCCCACACATAGTACAAACATCCCCACCCTATCTGTCCCACCCATAGTACAAACAGCCTCACCCTATCTGTCCCACCCATAGTACAAACATCCCCACCCTATCTGTCCCACCCATAGTACAAACATCCCCACCCTATCTGTCCCACCCATAGTACAAACATCCCCACCCTATCTGTCCCACCCATAGTACAAACATCCCCACCCTATCTGTCCCACCCATAGTACAAACATCCCCACCCTATCTCTCCCACCCATAGTACAAACATCCCCACCCTATCTGTCCCACCCATAGTACAAACATCCCCACCCTATCTGTCCCACCCATAGTACAAACATCCCCACCCTATCTGCCCCACCCATAGTACAGACATCCCCATCCTATCTGTCCCACCCATAGTACAAACATCCCCACCCTATCTGCCCCACCCATAGTACAAACATCCCCACCCTATCTGTCCCACCCATAGTACAGACATCCCCTCCCTATCTGTCCCACCCATAGTACAAACATCCCCTCCCTATCTGTCCCACCCATGGTACAAACATCCCCACCCTATCTGTCCCACCCGTAGTACAAACATCCCCACCCTATCTGTCCCACCCATAGTACAAACAGCCTCACCCTATCTGTCCCACCCATAGTACAAACATCCCCACCCTATCTGTCCCACCCATAGTACAAACATCCCCTCCCTATCTGTCCCACACATAGTACAAACATCCCCACCCTATCTCTCCCACCCATAGAACAAACATCCCCTCCCTATCTGTCCCACCCATAGTACAAACAGCCCCACCCTATCTGTCCCACCCATAGTACAAACAGCCCCACCCTATCTGCCCCACCCATAGTACAAACATCCCCACCCTATCTGCCCCACCCATAGTACAAACATCCCCACCCTATCTCTCCCACCCATAGTACAAACAGCCCCACCCTATCTGTCCCACCCATAGTACAAACATCCCCACCCTATCTGTCCCACCCATAGTACAAACAGCCCCACCCTATCTGTCCCACCCATAGTACAAACATCCCCACCCTATCTGTCCCACCCATAGTACAAACATCCCCACCCTATCTGTCCCACCCATAGTACAAACATCCCCACCCTATCTGTCCCACCCATAGTACAAACATCCCCACCCTATCTGCCCCACCCATAGTACAGACATCCCCATCCTATCTGTCCCACCCATAGTACAAACATCCCCACCCTATCTGCCCCACCCATAGTACAAACATCCCCACCCTATCTGTCCCACCCATAGTACAGACATCCCCTCCCTATCTGTCCCACCCATAGTACAAACATCCCCTCCCTATCTGTCCCACCCATGGTACAAACATCCCCACCCTATCTGTCCCACCCGTAGTACAAACATCCCCACCCTATCTGTCCCACCCATAGTACAAACAGCCTCACCCTATCTGTCCCACCCATAGTACAAACATCCCCACCCTATCTGTCCCACCCATAGTACAAACATCCCCTCCCTATCTGTCCCACACATAGTACAAACATCCCCACCCTATCTGCCCCACCCATAGTACAAACATCCCCACCCTATCTGCCCCACCCATAGTACAAACATCCCCACCCTATCTCTCCCATCCATAGTACAAACAGCCCCACCCTATCTCTCCCACCCATAGTACAAACAGCCCCACCCTATCTCTCCCACCCATAGTACAAACAGCCCCACCCTATCTCTCCCACCCATAGTACAAACAGCCCCACCCTATCTCTCCCACCCATAGTACAAACAGCCCCACCCTATTTGCCCCACCCTATCTGTCCCACCCATAGTACAAACATCCCCACCCTATCTGTCCCACCCATAGTACAAACATCCCCACCCTATCTGTCCCACCCATAGTACAAACATCCCCACCCTATCTGTCCCACCCATAGTACAAACAGCCCCACCCTATCTCTCCCACCTATAGTACAAACAGCCCCACCCTATCTGCCCCACCCATAGTACAAACATCCCCACCCTATCTGTCCCACCCATAGTACAAACATCCCCACCCTATCTGTCCCACCCTATCCGTCCCACCCATAGTACAAATAACCTTTTATACCTGCTCACTTAAACTCAAGTACCCAAACAAAATCTCTGTTCCCTGAAGTGCCATAGAAAACTGTGTGGTTCTGCTCTGTTGGCTATACCTCTCCCAAACAAGCTGATCCATTTAATGATCTGTAGGAGAGTGTTAATGCCTTTATGATACTTGCCCCAGCCAATTAGCTTCTGAATGATAGGGGGTGGGAGTGGGCTCTGATATGTTGTGTTATTGCCTCTAACAGTCATATCTCACAGCTGTCATCATGCTATAAAAACCTACCAACAGGACAGACCACTGAAATAACAAACAATGTCTAGCTTGTTTTATCCAGGCACAATTGTTAATAAAAATATGAATCCACAGAGATTGGGATGAGATAAAATGGAAGACTCACTTAGAACTGGAATCAGAGACTAGTATTGATTTACAGGGAGGGCTTACAAATATTAATTTATTCCAAAATGTCTTATACTGTTGAGAAACAATAATTGTCACTTCAAGGTTTTTAGAAAGGTTACTGTTTTCAACTCATTTTAATAAGATACCTTTTGTCAACTCTGGGTGACATAAAAACAAAATCAAGAAGTTATCAATTAAAATTAATAGATTATTTATTTTGATTAATTAAATTATTGAATTCACTGTATAGTGAACATTTGATGAATTCATTTAACTTTTACACTTTTTATAAATACATTTGTGATGCTGTAATAATACCTATCTCTTTTTGTCTTTCTAAAAAAACAGAACTCCTAAGGTGATAGAAAATCTGTAAGGTAATTTATTTGTATATAATCAGATGACTTCTTGGATTGGGAGGTTTAATTTGCCTCGGGCCAGTGTGTCACAATATAGAATTGACATAGGTCAGTTTTCAGCTGTCAGGAAAGCAGATTTATTGTATGTCTGCGGAAGAACAAATTCGAAATGGAAGCTGTTAGCAGACAGGCTGATGTCCTGGTGAGCACTATTTATACCACCTGTTCTGCAGACTGAGGGACCCTTTAAGAATAATCCAATAACTGACACATAGCTCATTGTCATAACATCTGCCTGGACCAATCAGATTGTAGGATTTCCTCCAGCGGGCCAATAGTGTTTGTAATAGCCCAGCAGCCTCACACAGTGTGTCAGTCTGTCAGTGCTAGCAACTCACACGACAAGCTGTGAGGAAGGCAGAGTTTAGTGGACTACTCACTTCATTCTAAGCCTCTGCTTGATTACCATACATTATCTATTGGATTTACCTTTATATATTCTTTCCATTACTGGTTAAGAGGTGAAATATTGAGAATTACGGCTTGTGTTTTCTGTGTTGTGTAGTGAAGACATTGTGATGCGAGCGGCCTCACTCCGTACAGCTGTCCGCTGGCTGAGTTAGTCGGACTGTAGCCATCACTCAGGCTTTCTTATTAGGATTTTACAGTGGGATATAGTGCCAAGATTAGTTCCAAACAGGGAATGTATATACCAGTGTTATATCCACTGGATAGACAATCAAGAGGTAGGACATTTACCCCCGTTTTCTGTAGGATTTAGTCACATGTTTAGTCATTTAGTCCAGCTAGCCGAAATGCACGGCCTTTTAATTTTAGTAATAATGTCATGAAGGCAATTAGCCGCACTCGTGTGTCTCTTTCCTGTGTTACTTACTTGCCGGTCAGGAAGAAGGCAATATGCCTAGTGAGCCTGGTATACATGAGGAAAATTGAGTTTGATTTAAACAATTTTATCAAAGCATGAATGCTTTTCAATTTCAATTCAAAACAAATATAATTTTGTTGAAGACATAATTTGATTGAGTGATTTGAAAATGAAATGCTGTTCAATTATAGATAATAATATATTGGAAATTCCCCTATGGATTCCCCCTAAAAACCTGTAGTTCACTGGCTGTATGATTAATTATAAAAACAAAAATCCTATGAAATTTTTAGAGTAAACCGTTTTTTTTTACCAAGTAAGTTAAAATAAATGGCAGTCTGAATTCAAATTTGTAATATAGTTGTAAGTGTCATAGGCAGCAAATTAGATATTTTTATTTTCGAACAAAATTTCATAATTTAGGCCTATTGCTATTTGTTACTATGTCTTTTCAAGTTTTCATTGATAAAAACTTTTGGTCTGCATGTTTTTTTTACAAATTCTGACTGTCCAGAAAAGCTGGGGGTTTGAAGTACCTTGAAAAACTAAGGGATATAAGTTGAAATAATAAATATCGGTAAAGTCATTAATCTGTGCAAACTATAAATGTTGGACAACATTCAGATAGCCAGGATGTAGGAGTTCATTTGTTATTTACAAAAACATACATCCTCGAGATTAGTATCAGCTGAAAACTCTTATTTTGTACTGCTTGTTTAAGAAGACTAACTATTAAAATGAAATTTTCCTGATATTTGGCAGTTCATTTCACACCTTCTCTTGCATCTCAGTTGAGTGCCATTCAGAATCTGTCATTTTATATTTCTGTTACTGAGGGCAGATTCTCTGGGCTTGTTGAATTATTAGGGGTGTCGTTTGGGGTGACTTATGGCATCTCCGTTATTTCTTTAGATTCAACTTTACATATCATAAGGGGTCTATATGCCCCTCAAACAAGTTTACATATCATAGCATACAGCTTAGCATAGGCTGTTGTTATTTCTCATGGGGTGTTTCCTAAACCTCTCCTTTTTTCACATTTTTTGCAAAGAGGATTTAACCATTTTATTTGAGCTTTAAAAGCCTGATCCAGTTTTCTTATATTTTGTGTCATTTATTCAGTATATTAAAGTGGCATGAGCGGCCAAAATATTGATATTTTGATGTTAAAGCAGAATGTTGAAATTAATGGCTATTTTTCTCAAGACGTATAACTTTGGATTAGAATGAATGAATAGTGGTCCGGGTTATTTAAATTTTGTTTACTATGCGAACACGTTTTCGGTTCGTTCAGGCCACATAGTGTATGGATTTTCCGAATTCCAACGCCAACCATTTAGTTTTTCGATGGCCTTCAAAGCCTCTCACTGTCGTGACGATCAGAAATTATGAAAAAAGTGTGAATTTTGGCAGCTCATGCCACTTTTATAGTGGGAGATTGGTGGAGTTAGTTAATAGATGCTGACACTGTGTTTTAGGTAACTTACTTCTACCACTCAGTAAACTCTACTTAAACAAGATTAATTCAGCCTTAAAACCTGAGTAACACTTGTAATAAGTGTTGGCAACATGTACATAGTGGGCGTAAACTGATAAGAGAGTTTCAACAAGTGATAGAAGGACATATCTTACACCCTATTTCTACTGTGGGAACAGTTACCTTATCAGCGGGGTTGATTAGGGTCACCATGTGCCCAGTGGGGATAGGGACATACCTCTTCTCATGCCCAGACTTACTGGAACCAAGCTATTGGTAGGGGGTAAATTGTTAACATCTGTAGTAACAGACCAGGATGAAATCATCAACGCCTATCTCTTCTTCTGGAAAACTAACACCATTTAATATTGAAATAAATCTGACTTTGAATGGACTAATTGATTTGATAGTCTTAACCTGCTTTTAGATATTCCTTTTTCAGTGACAATTTTACAGATGCACACAAAACATAACAATGTTGATCACTGTTAGTTACTAGAAAGCTCATTGTTTTAATGTTATTTTCGCGACTATATGTATATATATAATAAGAAACTTGTCTCCGTGGTTATTTTAGAAGTTGTTCACCATACAAAAGATGATTTTACATGATAAACAGTTTTATTTTCACTGCATAAGTGTAGCATGGGAAGTATTATTCCAATAAAGACATAAGAGGGCCTTGATTCCTTGCATATATTCCAGGTTCTATTAGATTGAAACGGACTTAATGTCATATGTGTGGCTGAGTGGTAGTTAAGTGAATATAATATAATCATTGATTGTAATAATTTAAATGCTGGTTCTAATCTGCTAACAGCTGCAAAGATATTTATATAAATGTATATAGTAATTAGAAACCAAAGTACCATATGACCAACCAGTATGGTTCAGCCATCTGTTGTTGTGTATGGGTTAAATAGCTATAATAGGGACTGGTTATGTTCCCATTCTCCACAGTGACCACTCGAACGACCTATGTGGGATGGTTGCCAGTTACCAACGGAAGGTCGTGGGTTTCCTCCGGGCATAGAGCCCGGTTTCCTCCCACAATAAAACTGGCAACGCCGCCAAATAAGTGAAATAATCTTGAGCGCGGCGTAAAACACGAAACAATCAATCAATCCACAGTGACACTTCTATGCAATCAGTAGGTATTGCTCTTTTGTCTATAATCCAGCATTTAAGATGGAAGCAAACGTCCGTGTGAAAAGGCTTCTGAATATTCAGTGTGTTAAAACCCCCCTTAGAAAACAGATCAACAATTGAGAAGATAAGAAAATGTGAAGTGAAATATTGACGTTAGTTGTTGCTAATCCAGAGTTATCTGTTAATCCATGGCTTAATTAGTCCCAAACAAATCTACATGCCCCAGGTAATGGGCCATGTGTTGTACCTGTAAATCAGGAGACAGGTGGGCCGATCTGTTTGGTTGTTGTGTTTGAATGATTTACTGTTTGGTAATGTAAGGTGTACATATCATAGTGTATCAGAAATGGTGGACAATACGCCAAGAGTAAAAGGGGGCTATATTTATTGGAAATTCCATCCACACAAAGGAAATGACAAAATACAACATAAGTAATGGCTAACCCGACCAGGATTATATAGTTTTGAAAGTGTGACATCATTGAAGATTATTGGTTTTTGTATTATATTCTATTTGTTTTGCCAGAATTTTGTGTTAGGCTGTGACAAACTGGCATTTTACTGGTTGTCTCAATTGACCGTTCACCATGTGATGTTAACAAACTTGAAGGATATGAAACTGGATGAGAATATTCTAGTTCTGTCGAGGAATATCTTCTCTAACTTACATTTCTTAATTTCAGATTATCGTGATAGCATAATGCCGGATTCACCACCTGACTCTAAAGTCCCTGCCCAGACTACAACCTCCCCATCAGCTCCTGCCATTGCAGGTGTGGCAGCCATTACCAGACCCGTGTCCAGGGGCAGCTCAATGTCAGGTATGTGCATACTTTATTTCAATGTCCGTATTTCTACGTATTGTTTTCCAAAATCAATCAACCAATCAAAGGCTTTTCATTACCAATCAGTTCGTTTTTGGATTAAATTCAAACCTTCCGTAGACCATCCCAATTAAGACGGTAGGGCCTAAATGTAAATTTTGGCAGCTCACGCCACTGTAATTAGTTATACCAATCTGACAGCTTGGTACATTACATTTTATTCGCCCTGATATACAATTGTGCATTATTGTTGTTTAATTCTCATCAGTGTTTTAATTCACAGATAATGTTTTATTTTCAAGATTATTGCTGGGTTCATGTGTAATGTTTGCTAAAACAATGATACTGATGTTATTGTATTTTATAGGATTAACTGGATCTCATTGCTGGGTTATTACAACCCTCTTATGTTCATGTATGTTAGATATACAATGATACTGATGTTATTGTATTTCATAGGATTAAGTGGATCTCATTGCTGGGCTATTACAACCCTCTTATGTCCATGTGTAATGTGTGTTAGATATACAATGATACTGATGTTATTGTATTTTTTAGGATTAACAGGATCTCATTCACCTTTAAGCAGTATGAATGGTCGCACCCCATCACCCCCCTCAATGGGTAGCACGGCGTCCAGCCAACAGTTGCCGCCAGCATGTGGTGCCCGGCAGCTCAGTAAACTGAAACGTTTTCTGACAACTTTACAACAGTTTGGTTCTGACATTTCCCCGGAGATTGGAGAGAGGGTTAGAACATTGGTATTAGGATTAGTCGTAAGTCTCAAATAATCCAATTTTATTTTGTCTATATTTTAAAAAACAAATTATTTTGCATATAAATATTAGGATAACATATTGACATTGACTTTGGTAATGATGTAAGAACTACATCGAAACGTCGTCAGCCAATAAACCAAGAAGTTGTTATCCATAAGTAATTCTTCACCTTATTGTAACATATTTTAGGGCTACAGCTATTTCCAGCGTAATGGTTTTTTTAATTGCATGGGGGATGGTGTTTGGGGAACGTTTTGAATATCTAATTACTTCATATGTTTATAAGATTTTATATTTTTGTCTTTTCAGAACTCACATTTATCTATAGAAGAATTTCATGCCAAATTACAAGAAGCAACAAATTTCCCTCTTCGACCATTTGTTATTCCATTCCTTAAGGTAAGGGGCTTTTAGTTGCATATTGTTATTATTACTATACAGGGGCACATGCGCCCAGTTTTCCTCACTGATATTAAGTAGCACATAGTCCAACAGGATGCTGGTGTACACATACAGCATGAAAGCCACAATTTGCCATAGTAATTAGTCGCCCCCAGAGATTAGTCCATACAGGATTGTCATAATTCAGTTTGTCTGTTTTATTTGGGGTGAAGTCAGTGAAATAATGCCACCATATTTACCCAATCAGAACTAACTGCTTTATTACAAGTTTGGGTCAGTATGTAGCCGGTGTAGTCAACAGGATTTACTCCTGTTAATGGATATTCTGTTACTGACATTGGAAAAATTTCTGACTGGGTTTTCACTCAAACGGCCTATGTGGGATAGTTGCCAGTTACCAACGGAAGGTCGTAGGTTTCCTCCCACAATAAAACTGTCAACGCGGCCATATAAGTGAAATAATTTTGAGTGTGGCGTAAAACTCCAAACAATCAATCAATCTGTTACTGTTAGAATCCTCTGTATGAAAGCTGATTGTTTAGTGTCTATGATGTGATTTATTCAGACTGTGGAGTGCTGACAGTAAAACACACAGTGTTATCACCCCTAAGTTGACTGTATGTAAATTAGTCTTCATAGGCCTTTGTATTGACTGTGTTATTAACATCTGTCTGTCAATTTTCTGACCACCCCCCCCAACCCCTGGCCACGACTTATTCCATGGCACCCTCATGCAAACATATTGCTTCTTACAGCTGTTAACTAGAGCTTATCTCTCAGAACAATTGCCAGTAATTGTATAGTCAGCGATAAATTGAACAAAAAGACTTTCAAACTTTTCATGTGAACATATGTCTTTTAGATTTACGATATATTTGTTACAGTGATTGACATAAAGGAAAGTTTGCCTACAATCACAGCTGTCTCATATTCAATAGTTTTCCTTTTATTCTGTAGCAGCTGTCCGTTTATAGATTAAACTGGGTGTTATTCCTTAACTAACTTTTATAGGCCTGGGTGACGGCCACAGCAAATTGATTTACATTGTAATATTGTATCTAAATTTCACATATTTTAATTCACATATCTCAGTTTGGAGAAAGAACTTTGGATAAAATAAAAAAATTAAAAATATTCTGACACAGGGCACCTGTTTTTAACTAAATTTTTATATTATGATATTTTGACTTTGCAGGCTAACCTACCATTACTTCAGCGTGAATTATTACACTGTGCAAGGATGGCCAAACAAACCACACAACAATATCTGGCTCATAACGAACACGTTCTCTTTGACGCTAATAGTTCACCCACAGAATCCCATGATGCATCATCATCAGAACTCAACGAGAATGGAAAAAGGAGGTCACCTGATAGGTAAATATTTTAAACCTATAATTGTTTTTATTGAAGTATATAATAATAACTAAATTTGTCATCATATTTGAACTGAATTCTTTCAACCGTCTCTCTTGATTCAGTTTTTTGAATGAGAGAAGCTGCCAAAATAGGATTGTTGGAACAGTACAAGAGGTTGAAGTTTATAGAAAAACTAGGAACCTGCTGTGGTCCTCCAAAAGTAGATCAAATTGACATAACTGAGACCAAAGTTAATGTTAAACATTCCGGAGATCATCACCATGAAGCTTTCAATTTGTGAATTTTTGGAGAACTTTTAGATTTTGTTTCAGCAGATAAAATGCACATTTTGGCAGCTTCTGCTACTTACGGCATTCCATGTACTATAAGGGGTAAAGGGTACTCTGTCTTCAATTCTTAAGGTGTACATACAGTCTGGGTATAGATTGGGAAAGAATGTTTTTGGGTTTTGTTGTAATGAGGTTATGGTATTGTTAACACATGAAAGGAGAGCTAATGAACGACAAAGCCATGTGAGAAATACTGGGTTAGGCAGATGTTTAACAGTGAAGAGAAATAAAGAGTGTTTGTTGGCTCCATGCCAAGACAAGTGCACCTGCTATGTCAGGGGGAACAACTCTGTATTCTCTAGCGATCTGCAGAAATAATTCAATAAAATAAAAAAAAAACCAAAACAATAGACATTAATTCAAAGTCAGAAATGTATTACATTTGTTATGTTCAATTTACGGAAATTCATTTTTTTCCTCCCCTAAATATTTATTATTGTAAATAGTTGTAATTCTGGTTTTTATTCCTTGATATTTGATTTGCCTTTCAGACCTAAAGAAAATGGTGTTGATCCACATTTAGAGGCGGCTCACCCCGCTAAACGACATCACCCAATTAGTCCACTTAATACAAGTCGTGTCAGTCCAAACGGACCAATCAGTCTCAATTCCGGTGGACCAATCAGACTAGAGGATATCAGTTTATCTCGAGAACTGCGAGAGCGAGAAAGACTGGAGAGAGAACGAGCAGAACGAGAGAGATTAGACCGAGAGAGAGAACGAGAACGTTTCTACCCAACAGGATTTGGTGAGTTACAATCTCTATGATATAATTCAGATTGTTCCAGCTATTGTTTGTTTAATAAATGTTTTTCGTAGTACGAATTTCCCCACCTGGTGTAGTGATTCAGTTTCATGTTTATATTATCAGGTTTTTCCCGAGATCCTTATGAACCATTGGACAGATTAGACGATGATTGGAAACATGTGGAAACTGTGAGTAATCTTCTGTAACTGAAACAATTAATAGGAAAAATACACTATTCATGTTTCTCACAATTACTTGAGCGACAATCAATCCATCCATCCAGAATGTAATATCCAATTAAAATAACTTCTGGTATTGGTAAGACATGTAATCAGTGTGAAGAAGTTCTAATTGATTGTTTCCTTCCCAGATGCTTCACTGTATAATAGGCATGGTTGATAAGACCAAGAGAGCTCTGGCTGTTTTACAAGAACGGAGTCTTCGTGACCGTGAAGAACTCTCTACATGGATGAGGCGTCATGCAGAAGGCATGGACCATGACATGAAAAAAAGGCACAATGAAATGATGGCTCACACATTACGACAAACTGAGGATCGTGTATCGGAGGTCAAGAGACGAGCTGGTATGTTCTCTCGTCATATATATCGTCCCCAAGTTTCTTATTTAATATTGAGGTGATCTTCTAACTTCTGTACCGATGAGGTTTTGGGTTGTTGATTATGAAACAGATAACTGTGTCTGGTCTGTGTTTCTGTTAGGGACCAACAGATTGCCCACTTAAAGCAGGGTCCTATTTCACAAAGCGGCGTAGATGCATATTTTGCGTAACTTTCATACTAACATATCTCTACAGTATGGGTTGTTATGGTAGTTACTTGAAAACTTGCGCTACGCCGCTTTGTGAAACAGGGTCCAGATCATGTAGTAATCACGTTTTATGGTCAACATAAGTAAGGTAACCCTCCAAAACTATCGGAACCCTTCCTTTAGCGCAATGTGCCTGGGCAATATCACAAATAATTAAATGGATGTTAAAATTAATGTCAAGCTAATAATTGTGTGACGATTTAGAAACTAATGAATGTTAAAATTAATGTCTGTGTCTGGGGTTTTGTCCCACTGGAATAACGACTGTCTAACATAAAGATTTTGCTGTTTTAAATAAGTTTTGGCAAACAAACTATCAATCAATCAATGTCAAGCTAATAATTGTGTGAGGATATAGAAACTAATGAATGTTAAAATTAAAGTCTAGCTAATAATTGTGTGAGGATATAGAAACTAATGAATGTTAAAATTAATGTCGAGCTAATGATTGTGTGTAGATATAGAAACTAATGAATGTTAAAATTAATGTTAAGCTAATAATTGTGTGAGGATATAGAAACTAATGAATGTTAAAATTAAAGTCTAGCTAATAATTGTGTGAGGATATAGAAACTAATGAATGTTAAAATTAATGTCGAGCTAATGATTGTGTGAGGATATAGAAACTAATGAATGTTAAAATTAATGTCAAGCTAATAATTGTGTGAGGATATAGAAACTAATGAATGTTAAAATTAAAGTCTAGCTAATAATTGTGTGAGGATATAGAAACTAATGAATGTTAAAATTAATGTCAAGCTAATAATTGTGTGAGGATATAGAAACTAATGAATGTTAAAATTAAAGTCTAGCTAATAATTGTGTGAGGATATAGAAACTAATGAATGTTAAAATTAATGTCGAGCTAATAAGGAGGATATAGAAACTAATGAATGTTAAAATTAATGTCAAACTAATAATTGTGTGACGATATAGAAACTAATGAATGTTAAAATAAATGTCGAGCTAATAAGGAGGATATAGAAACTAATGATGACATTTTCCTTACAGAGGAAGCTGTTAATGAAGTGAAGCGACAAGCCGTGTCTGAATTACAGAAAGCAGTTGCAGCAGCAGAACAGAAAGCAAATGAATTGGTGGCAGCAGAACGGACTAAGATGGAACGGTCAGTGACAGAGGCAAGGAAAACTGCTCAGGAGGAAGCAGTAGCCACTATTAACCAACAAGAGGAATCTAATGAGGTAGGACAATTGATTTTCACTGCCCGCTTTCCTCCCCAAATAAACCTGGCAACGCCGCCATATAAGGGAGATAATCTGGAGAAGTTAAACATCAATCAGTCAATTTTAATCGGAAATCAATTATGTCCACCTTAAAAACTGACATGGGAAATACATGTATCTAAAATAACTACCTATGTTGGGAAGTTTTTTTATATTAATTAATTAAAGAAATTAAATTTTTGGTCCAGATATTTTTTTAAATTTTATTGATTTAAAGATGAACTGGTTGGGTTATTTGTTTACAAACTATTTCAACATGACTTTCAATACCTGGTACTGCTTGAACTGAATTTTTCTAATTTCAAGACAATAGAAATCTTTCGTCATTGTTATTTTTTAATTTCCTCGTTTGTCATTTTACAGGGCTTTTTTTTGTTTTAAATATTGAAGTATGAAACCCTGTATTAAAACATTTGTATTTTTTCCTGATCTTGTAGAATTGTTGGAACTGTGGAAGGAAAGCTAGTGAGACTTGTAGTGGGTGTAATGTGGCACGTTATTGTGGAGCATTCTGTCAACATAAAGACTGGGAGAACCATCATCATGTATGTGGCAAGACAGCAGCGGCAGCTGCAGCAGCCGCTAACAATGCAAGTACAACTGTCACGACTCCAAGCAGCACAACGTCCGCTGCCAGCACAACTACAGCAGAAACTCGAGAACAGCGACCAGCAAGCAGCACATCCTCCCCTAATGGTACCAAGTTGCCAAGGGAACCGACATTGAGTCCTCGACCAGCTACTAGTCCTGTGAACTCAACATCATCCAGATCCAGCACTCCAGCTGACTCTAAAGTGACAGAAAGTGGGCGCTAAACCACAGACTATAGAACCTATATATATATATATATGAACATATGTACAGTTAAATTGTATATAAAGAACTTAAAAACTGGACGTGACACTTCATGATTTTCATTAAATCCCAAGTGAAAAATCCAGGAATGTTGGGTAAAACTCATACAAAACATAGGAGAGGCGGATGTGTTTAAACTACTATGAGGATCATCGGTTTAGGCCTGATTGGCTAGATCTAGTCATGTGACATTTCACTCTCTTCTGTGATTGGTTGACTTGGTTTTGTGAAACAAGACTGCAGACATTTAAACTAAGACTTTCCATTGGGTATAATTCTAGTCATTTTGAGAGATTTCTCCTTGTATATGTAAATTGTAACCAGAGTGCTGATATTGGAGGAGATTTGTAAATCAAACTAACTTGGTGATGTAACCTTAGTCAAATATACGTGTAGTTTTCAGGGTATTAAGGTTTATAATATCAAATTTTAATATTATGTGCTTTCACATCATCTCTTTATAAGAATGTGAATGAAAAAAATGGTTAAGAATCCTGTCATTTTAATTTTTGCAAACCTTGGTTAATCGTTTGACGTTTTGTTGACTCAGGGACGTACCCCAGTAACTGGTCCCCATGCTATGTTATTTGCCCTCAATGTGATATTTAATGTGCATTTTAAACCACACCTGCTTCTGACAGTACAGAAAGCTTTGTTTGATTTTACACAGCAATCTACCAACATTTTTTGTTTTTTTCTAAAATATGGTAAATGAGAGAAATAATGGTAAAACCTATCCCTATGTTGTTCCCAGTGCCCATACCCTATCCCTATGTTGTTCCCAGTGCCCATACCCTATCCCCATCTCTACTAAACACAATCCAAGTGTTAACCAGGATTGTCTACATTGAAACGTTCAATATTTTCTCTTCATGCGGGACATGGTTATTTTACTCTACTTTATCTTCAGACTCAGTTTTACTAATTTACGTACTTTTTAAAGAGTAGAGCATAATATTGGCAGTTTTGTTTAGAGGATATATTTTGCCACTTTTTGTCATGATTAGATTCGTTTGCAAACAATTTATAAATGCTGGTCATTTTGGTTTCTTTCGTCGCTCTCATGTACCATGTGATTGTATAATTAACTGAAAATATTATTCTTAAAAGCTACTAAAATACTCTCAGTTTCTTTTGTTTTCAAATGATAGTAATGTAAAATAATAGGGCTGAATATTGCCACCATACCATGTCCTATTGTTGGACTTTTTTAAACTTAAGAAATATTTTGTGGTGCAATAAACTATCATTTTAGCGATAAATAATAATCAAAACTAGATAGAGTGGAGTTAAAAAGGGTAATCCATTCATTCTTTTGTGTGAAATCCATATTTGCTTCAGTGTTCAGAGTCCAATGGCAACCTCTTCAGTATAAATGTACACTACATAGTAAAGTGTCAGAGCTCAAATGTTGTTGTTGTTCACTGCTGTGTATTAAAATAGTCCCATTTGAAAAAGATCATGTGTTGATTTCAACATGCAGCAATTTTGTCAACGTTGAGAATGTGGATTAGTCATTAATAAAGCTATGATGTATACTATAAACATTGTTTCTGTTGAATTCTCTGAAGTGAGTGGAATAAGTTATTTCTGCCAAGTTACTAGACAAGATTGTTGAATTAAATTAGTGAAAACTGTTACATTAGAGGTTCCTTTAAACATTCTTCACTGTTATTGGTGAAAACTGTTACATTAGAGGTTCCTTGAAAACTGTTACATTAGAGGTTCCTTGAAGCATTCTCCACTGTTATTGGTGAAAACTGTTACATTAGAGGTTCCTTGAAGCCCTCCAATGTTATTGGTGAAAACTGTAACATTAGAGGTTCCTTGAAGCATTCTTCACTGTTATTGGTGAAAACTGTTACATTAGAGGTTCCTTAAAGCATTCTTCACTGCTATTGGTGAAAACTTCCTTGAAGCCCTCCAATGTTATTGGTGAAAACTGTAACATTAGAGGTTCCTTGAAGCATTCTTCACTGTTATTGGTGAAAACTGTTACATTAGAGGTTCCTTGAAGCATTCTTCACTGTTATTGGTGAAAACTGTTACATTAGAGGTTCCTTGAAGCCCTTCACTGTTATTGGTGAAAACTTTTATATTAGAGGTTCCTTGAAGCATTCTTCACTGTTATTGGTGAAAACTGTTGCATTAGAGGTTCCTTGAAGCATTCTTCACTGTTATTGGTGAAAACTGTTACAATAGAGGTTTCTTGAAGCCCTTCACTGTTATTGGTGAAAACTGTTACATTAGAGGTTCCTTGAAGCATTCTTCACTGTTATTGGTGAAAACTGTTGCATTAGAGGTTCCTTGAAACATTCCTCACTGTTATTGGTGAAAACCGTTACATTAGAGGTTCCTTGAAACATTCTTCATTGTTATTGGGTGAAAACTGTTACATTAGAGGTTCCTTGAAGCATTCTTCACTGTTATTGGTGAAAACTTTTACATTAGAGGTTCCTTGACGTTTTCTTCACTGTTATTGGTGAAAACTGTTACATTGGAGGTTCCTTGAAGCATTCTTCACTGTTATTGGTGAAAACTGTTACATTAGAGGTTCCTTGAAGCATCCTTCACTGTTATTGGTGAAAACTGTTAAATTAGAGGTTCCTTGAAGCATTCCTCACTGTTATTGGTGAAAACTGTTACATTAGAGGTTCCTTGAAGCCCTTCACTGTTATTGGTGAAAACTGTTAAATTAGAGGTTCCTTGAAGCATCCTTCACTGTTATTGGTGAAAACTGTTACATTAGAGGCTCCTTGAAACATTCCTCACTGTTATTGGTGAAAACTGTTACATTAGAGGTTCCTTGAAACATTCCTCAATGTTATTGGTGAAAACTGTTACATTAGAGGTTCCTTGAAGCCCTTCACTGTTATTGGTGAAAACTGTTACATTAGAGGTTTTTTGAAGCCCTTCACTGTTGTTGGTGAAAACTGTTACATTAGAGGTTCCTTGAAACATTCTTCACTGTTATTGGTGAAAACTGTTACATCAGAGGTTCCTTGAAACATTCTTCACTGTTATTGGTGAAAACTGTTACATTAGAGGTTCCTTAAAGCATTCTTCACTGTTATTGGTGAAAACTGTTACATTAGAGGCTCCTTGAAGCATTCTTCACTGTTATTGGGTGAAAACTGTTACATTAGAGGTTCCTTGAAACATTCCTCACTGTTATTGGTGAAAACTGTTACATTAGAGGTTCCTTGAAGCATTCTTCACTGTTATTGGGTGAAAACTGTTACATTAGAGGTTCCTTAAAGCATTCTTCACTGCTATTGGTGAAAACTGTTACATTGGAGGTTCCTTGAAGCCCTCCAATGTTATTGGTGAAAACTGTAACATTAGAGGTTCCTTGAAGCATTCTTCACTGTTATTGGTGAAAACTGTTACATTAGAGGTTCCTTGAAGCATTCTTCACTGTTATTGGTGAAAACTGTTACATTAGAGGTTCCTTGAAGCCCTTCACTGTTATTGGTGAAAACTGTTATATTAGAGGTTCCTTGAAGCATTCTTCACTGTTATTGGTGAAAACTGTTGCATTAGAGGTTCCTTGAAGCATTCTTCACTGTTATTGGTGAAAACTGTTACAATAGAGGTTTATTGAAGCCCTTCACTGTTATTGGTGAAAACTGTTACATTAGAGGTTCCTTGAAGCATTCTTCACTGTTATTGGTGAAAACTGTTGCATTAGAGGTTCCTTGAAACATTCCTCACTGTTATTGGTGAAAACCGTTACATTAGAGGTTCCTTGAAACATTCTTCATTGTTATTGGGTGAAAACTGTTACATTAGAGGTTCCTTGAAGCATTCTTCACTGTTATTGGTGAAAACTTTTACATTAGAGGTTCCTTGACGTTTTCTTCACTGTTATTGGTGAAAACTGTTACATTGGAGGTTCCTTGAAGCTTTCTTCACTGTTATTGGTGAAAACTGTTACATTAGAGGTTCCTTGAAGCATCCTTCACTGTTATTGGTGAAAACTGTTAAATTAGAGGTTCCTTGAAGCATTCCTCACTGTTATTGGTGAAAACTGTTACATTAGAGGTTCCTTGAAGCCCTTCACTGTTATTGGTGAAAACTGTTAAATTAGAGGTTCCTTGAAGCATCCTTCACTGTTATTGGTGAAAACTGTTACATTAGAGGCTCCTTGAAACATTCCTCACTGTTATTGGTGAAAACTGTTACATTAGAGGTTCCTTGAAACATTCCTCAATGTTATTGGTGAAAACTGTTACATTAGAGGTTCCTTGAAGCCCTTCACTGTTATTGGTGAAAACTGTTACATTAGAGGTTTTTTGAAGCCCTTCACTGTTGTTGGTGAAAACTGTTACATTAGAGGTTCCTTGAAACATTCTTCACTGTTATTGGTGAAAACTGTTACATCAGAGGTTCCTTGAAACATTCTTCACTGTTATTGGTGAAAACTGTTACATTAGAGGTTCCTTAAAGCATTCTTCACTGTTATTGGTGAAAACTGTTACATTAGAGGCTCCTTGAAGCATTCTTCACTGTTATTGGGTGAAAACTGTTACATTAGAGGTTCCTTGAAACATTCCTCACTGTTATTGGTGAAAACTGTTACATTAGAGGTTCCTTGAAGCATTCTTCACTGTTATTGGGTGAAAACTGTTACATTAGAGGTTCCTTAAAGCATTCTTCACTGCTATTGGTGAAAACTGTTACATTGGAGGTTCCTTGAAGCCCTCCAATGTTATTGGTGAAAACTGTAACATTAGAGGTTCCTTGAAGCATTCTTCACTGTTATTGGTGAAAACTGTTACATTAGAGGTTCCTTGAAGCATTCTTCACTGTTATTGGTGAAAACTGTTACATTAGAGGTTCCTTGAAGCCCTTCACTGTTATTGGTGAAAACTGTTATATTAGAGGTTCCTTGAAGCATTCTTCACTGTTATTGGTGAAAACTGTTGCATTAGAGGTTCCTTGAAGCATTCTTCACTGTTATTGGTGAAAACTGTTACAATAGAGGTTTCTTGAAGCCCTTCACTGTTATTGGTGAAAACTGTTACATTAGAGGTTCCTTGAAGCATTCTTCACTGTTATTGGTGAAAACTGTTGCATTAGAGGTTCCTTGAAACATTCCTCACTGTTATTGGTGAAAACCGTTACATTAGAGGTTCCTTGAAACATTCTTCATTGTTATTGGGTGAAAACTGTTACATTAGAGGTTCCTTGAAGCATTCTTCACTGTTATTGGTGAAAACTTTTACATTAGAGGTTCCTTGACGTTTTCTTCACTGTTATTGGTGAAAACTGTTACATTGGAGGTTCCTTGAAGCATTCTTCACTGTTATTGGTGAAAACTGTTACATTAGAGGTTCCTTGAAGCATCCTTCACTGTTATTGGTGAAAACTGTTAAATTAGAGGTTCCTTGAAGCATTCCTCACTGTTATTGGTGAAAACTGTTACATTAGAGGTTCCTTGAAGCCCTTCACTGTTATTGGTGAAAACTGTTAAATTAGAGGTTCCTTGAAGCATCCTTCACTGTTATTGGTGAAAACTGTTACATTAGAGGCTCCTTGAAACATTCCTCACTGTTATTGGTGAAAACTGTTACATTAGAGGTTCCTTGAAACATTCCTCAATGTTATTGGTGAAAACTGTTACATTAGAGGTTCCTTGAAGCCCTTCACTGTTATTGGTGAAAACTGTTACATTAGAGGTTTTTTGAAGCCCTTCACTGTTGTTGGTGAAAACTGTTACATTAGAGGTTCCTTGAAACATTCTTCACTGTTATTGGTGAAAACTGTTACATTAGAGGTTCCTTAAAGCATTCTTCACTGTTGTTGGTGAAAACTGTTACATTAGAGGTTCCTTGAAACATTCTTCATTGTTATTGGTGAAAACTGTTACATCAGAGGTTCCTTGAAACATTCTTCACTGTTATTGGTGAAAACTGTTACATTAGAGGTTCCTTAAAGCATTCTTCACTGTTATTGGTGAAAACTGTTACATTAGAGGCTCCTTGAAGCATTCTTCACTGTTATTGGGTGAAAACTGTTACATTAGAGGTTCCTTGAAACATTCCTCACTGTTATTGGTGAAAACTGTTACATTAGAGGTTCCTTGAAACATTCTTCACTGTTATTGGTGAAAACTGTTACATTAGAGGTTCCTGGAGCTCTTTAGTGCTATTGACTGTTATAGGCCTATGTTGGTGGCTTTTAATTACCCAACAGATCAAAGACTGTTGGGCTCATCTAACCCAACAAGTTGATGACACTGCCGGGCATCTCATCTAACCCAACAAGTCGATGACACTGCCGTGCATCTCATCTAACCCAACAAGTCGGTGACACTGCCGTGCATCTCATCTAACCCAACAAGTCGATGACACTGCCGGGCATCTCATCTAACCCAACAAGTCGATGACACTGCCGGGCATCTCATCTAACCCAACAAGTCGATGACACTGCCGTGCATCTCATCTAACCCAACAAGTCGATGACACTGCCGGGCATCTCATCTAACCCAACAAGTCGATGACACTGCCGGGCATCTCATCTAACCCAACAAGTCGATGACACTGCCGGGCATCTCATCTAACCCAACAAGTCGGTGACACTGCCGGGCATCTCATCTAACCCAACAAGTCGGTGACACTGCCGGGCATCTCATCTAACCCAACAAGTCGATGACACTGCCGGGCATCTCATCTAACCCAACAAGTCGATGACACTGCCGGGCATCTCATCTAACCCAACAAGTCGGTGACACTGCCGTGCATCTCATCTAACCCAACAAGTCGATGACACTGCCGGGCATCTCATCTAACCCAACAAGTCGATGACACTGCCGGGCATCTCATCTAACCCAACAAGTCGATGACACTGCCGTGCATCTCATCTAACCCAACAAGTCGATGACACTGCCGGGCATCTCATCTAACCCAACAAGTCGGTGACACTGCCGGGCATCTCATCTAACCCAACAAGTCGATGACACTGCCGGGCATCTCATCTAACCCAACAAGTCGATGACACTGCCGGGCATCTCATCTAACCCAACAAGTCGATGACACTGCCGGGCATCTCATCTAACCCAACAAGTCGATGACACTGCCGGGCATCTCATCTAACCCAACAAGTCGATGACACTGCCGGGCATCTCATCTAACCCAACAAGTCGATGACACTGCCGGGCATCTCATCTAACCCAACAAGTCGGTGACACTGCCGGGCATCTCATCTAACCCAACAAGTCGATGACACTGCCGGGCATCTCATCTAACCCAACAAGTCGATGACACTGCCGGGCATCTCATCTAACCCAACAAGTCGATGACACTGCCGGGCATCTCATCTAACCCAACAAGTCGGTGACACTGCCGTGCATCTCATCTAACCCAACAAGTCGATGACACTGCCGGGCATCTCATCTAACCCAACAAGTCGATGACACTGCCGTGCATCTCATCTAACCCAACAAGTCGATGACACTGCCGGGCATCTCATCTAACCCAACAAGTCGGTGACACTGCCGGGCATCTCATCTAACCCAACAAGTCGATGACACTGCCGGGCATCTCATCTAACCCAACAAGTCGATGACACTGCCGGGCATCTCATCTAACCCAACAAGTCGGTGACACTGCCGGGCATCTCATCTAACCCAACAAGTCGGTGACACTGCCGGGCATCTCATCTAACCCAACAAGTCGATGACACTGCCGGGCATCTCATCTAACCCAACAAGTCGGTGACACTGCCGTGCATCTCATCTAACCCAACAAGTCGGTGACACTGCCGGGCATCTCATCTAACCCAACAAGTCGGTGACACTGCCGGGCATCTCATCTAACCCAACAAGTCGATGACACTGCCGGGCATCTCATCTAACCCAACAAGTCGGTGACACTGCCGTGCATCTCATCTAACCCAACAAGTCGATGACACTGCCGGGCATCTCATCTAACCCAACAAGTCGATGACACTGCCGTGCATCTCATCTAACCCAACAAGTCGATGACACTGCCGGGCATCTCATCTAACCCAACAAGTCGATGACACTGCCGGGCATCTCATCTAACCCAGCGAGACAAGGACGCTGCTGGACACATCAAGTCAAAGACACTGCCGTAGTATATTCTCTCGATTAATAGGTTTTTAGGGTACCTTCAACATTTGAGTTCGCTATTTTTTTTGTTTGTTTCTAGTTTACCCTCTGTACTATTACCGTAGCCCGATTTTTTTTCTCTCCGTATTCGTCCAGACACATTACCAGCCATATATAATAGTATTATAATAATACCACTACCAGTCGTCGTTAGACCGATTGCTGGTTGTCTTAGTCAACAAACATTCCTGACAGTTATATCTGGTATCTTTTAAATGTTCTAATGGGTTTCAAAATGTGCTTTTCTTTAAAGTGGCATGAGCTGCCAAAATGTTGATATTTAGATGTTCAAAGAGAATGTTCAAATTATAGGCTATTTTTCTCAAATTTAGAAGCTGTTTAGCGCTTCTAGTCTCTAAAACGTACGATAAAGTATTGTTTTGAACTAACTTTGGCTTAGAATGAATGAATGGTTACCGGTATTTACATTTTGTTTACTTTTCGAACACGTTTTCGGTTCGTTTAGGACACATACTGTATGGATTTCCCTCATTCCAACGCCAATCATTTAGTTTTTCGATGACCTTCAAAGCCTCTTACTGTTGTGACTATCAGAAATTATTAAAAAAGTGTGAATTTTGGCAGCTCATGCCACTTAAAAAAAAAGGGGGGAGATAATCCATTGCATTTAGCTTTCATTTTCCAAAATATTTAATAGTCTGTCCCTAGTCTGTTTTTTTTAACACTCGTACGTTTATTTTCGGATTTGTTCTAGGACTAGGTAGTTCACGGTAAGCAACATGTTTTTTTTTTTGGTTAACCCTGAGCAACTACTCATCTCTACACATTGTTCTGTTTACTGGCACCTTACGTTACGACCGTTACAGGTACAAGGGCATTAAACTTTGGCCGCGGTGTCTTGACTGATAACGGAATATGTCCATAATCCAACTACCGGAGTCAACTGACAACAACAACAGCAGGTTGGGGAAAGTCGCCGATCGGCGGGTTGTCCATCGATCGGTGGGTAAACCGCATTTAACTGTCGTTTCTCACTTCGCGACACAACAGACAGCCATTACTTATTAGTATAATAGTAAAGAACGCAATCGGGTGTGCGGTTAACTAAGCGAAAGAAAGTTTTACTAAAGCAAAGTAAGTCCTGCAGAGTATATTAATTATTATTATTATATAACTGGAATGAGTGTTGCAATTTCATTGGTCAATAGGCGGTCACATGACAGTTAATATTATCTTATATACATAGTTTTCGATGACGTCATATCCCACAGGTCACATGACCACCTTCCGCCATTGTGGAGGGACATTTGACAACAAAAACCGGTTTATGCAGTCCTGAATTACTATATATAGTCTGTGCAGACTAGTGTTAAAAATTACGTGAATGAGTTTTCTTCTTACAACATCGATCATAATGAGTCTCAAAAGTTTGGCTAATTACAGACGATCCCTAGATGATATTTCCAGGCGACGATACGACGACAAAATAGCGTTAATTAATGGACAAGATCCTTATTTGGTCGAGAAATCAGCGTGGTCCCAGGATGATGTTAGCAAATGGGCAGGAGTTACATATCCAGATATTGTGAACTTTTTACTGTACTCTACGAGTGCATACACGCTAGATGAATTAAAGTCTTTCAAAGGATTAGAGGCGTATAACCAGTTTGTAAATGGATGGGTCCGGGACGTTTGTGTTTTACAGATTAATGGCTATTGTTTACATACTGGCAAAGTAAGTAGAAATTCTAAAACATATTAATTAGTATTTGTAAGTAACCGACACTGATTGACCCGGAGAGAAAAAAAAGTGGTCATGCTGAGAATGGAACTCACGACGGGCTATTCGTAATTTTAGTGACTATTTACAAACCCTAAGAACGAATACAGAACATGTAGGCCTAATCTTCTTAAGTGGGGTGTTATAACTTTACAGCAATCAATCTCCAAAACTAAACAGTGCAATGTGGGAGAAATAATAAAATCTGTAATAAGACTTTTTGCTATTTTTATTCTTGTAACATTGTGTTCTTTTCTTATGTTCTAGGTTTTACATTCTCAGCGACTAAGTGATCCACCGCTTGCACCGTGGCTTATCATTCAGAACGATGGTCGAGTAATCTCTGCTCACTGCAATTGCATGGCTGGGTTGGGAGAGGCTTGCACCCACATTGCTTCAGTCCTTTTTTCTATCGAAGCCGCCGTCAAAATGAGGGAGTCAAAGACAGTGACAGAGGATAAAGCATACTGGCTTCCAACATCCTTAAAGAGTGTCCAAAATTCAAGTCTCCAAGAAATCGACTTTACATCTGCTAAAACAATGAAGAAAAACTATGATGCTCAATTGGCAGGAACACCCTTTGCGAAAAGAAATAGCTGCAGCCCAACACCTGATTATAGAGCCAGTAACCAATTATTTTCAAACTTTTTATTACAACTTTCTCAAGCTGAGGAACAATCATCCGTTTTAGCCGTTAAAGCGCCTTATAATCAGGCATTTATACCCAAATCAGCGAGCAATATATTTCCCAAACTATTGACAGATCTTAAAAATAATGATTTGTGCTATGCTCCCTTTCCCGAACTTATGGATGCCGTTAACAAAGTTGAAGTGAAAGTTACGTTGGAAGAATCTGATAACGTGGAAATGGCTACAAAAAAACAAAGTGAAACTAAGTTATGGAACCGTTTTCGAAGTGGCCGTATAACAGCTTCACAAATGTATGCTGCTTGCCACACCAAACTGGACTCTCCTTCCCTTTCATTACTACGAACAATTTGTAACCCTGAATCTACAAATTTCACATCTACTGCTACTTCTTGGGGACTCGAACATGAGAACACAGGAAGACAGTGCTATGTCCAAGGTATGCAGCCTGTCCATGACAACTTTCTTGTTGAAGACGCAGGATTTAGAATCAATCCGGATTACCCTGTATTTGGTGCTTCCCCAGATGGATTAGTCTCATGTGATTGTTGTGGTTTTGGTGTGTTAGAGGTGAAATGTCCTTTTTCTATGCGGTTTGATGATTTAAAAGCGGTCTCGGGGAAAAATTCTTTTCTGGAAGAAATTGAGGGGAATCAACGTCTTAAAAGAACCCACAAGTATTATTACCAAGTACAAACACAACTTTACGTATGTTCTGCGGATTATTGTGACTTTGTGGTATGGACGGAGAAAGGTATGTTTATGGAGAGGATCACGCCAGATCCTGTTTTGTGGCAAAGCATATGTGAAAAAGCTAATAAATTACACAAACATGCAGTAATGCCGGAGTTGATGGCTCGCCATTTTTCGCAGAAGAAAAGAACACCTCTCATTGACCGATCACAAGTGTCGACAGCTCAAAGGGAGAAAATAACTTTGTATTGCTATTGCCGAAAGCCAGAAAGTAAAAGAGCTATGGTTGCGTGTGACAATGAGAACTGTTTTTTTCAGTGGTTTCACTTCTCTTGTCTAAAAATACAGAAATCAAGTTTACCTGAAGGCAATTGGTATTGCCCTGAGTGTAGAGATGACAACGCACAGTTGAATAAAAGGAAAAAGTCTGTTTAATTCAGTTGCCAAACAGCTTCTACTGACTACAAACATTTTGTCAGTGACCTATCTATAATCCTTATGCCATGGGTGGAAGTAAACAATGTGACTACCATCAATCTAGTTGATTTCTTTATATTGAGAATGAAAAATAAATGAAACCAAACTCAAATTCCAATACTTGTTGTTTATTTATTTAATTTAAAATAACATATATATAATATTGACTGTGTCAACCTTATAATTTGCCTCCAGAATTATTATCATGGAAGATGTTAAGTCATAGCTGTTTTATTTTTTTTTTTCAGTTATTCAAAAGGAACCACTGATTTGCACAAGTTAGTTAAAGCACAACAAACTGTAACAATTTTGTCCATAGTGGGCACAGATCCATCTCTAGCAATCACATAGTCTACGGGTGCTGTGTCATGAAGCATTCGGAACTTGTTTCTCACTAGGCCTATGACTCGCTCTACATGAATGCGTACATGTGCAATCTTTCTTGTCTGTTCGACATCCAGCGCAGATAATTGGGATCTGCCTTTCGTAAAAGCCGGGATCTTTAGTTCACAGCTGACTTGAGCCACATTCTCCGCAATGTCAAATCCTCTATCAGCTAAAATAACATCGCCATACACCAGTTTATCTAATATGCCACAATCGTTCGTAATAAACTTATCCGTTGCTCGCCCACCGTAACCCCTACTAATAAAAGATATTGAGCCTTGTGGTGTGATTCCTATCAAATATTTGCAAGTGTTATGGTGCTTATACGATGACCATGTTTGGGCTCTGGCTTTGAGGTTTGACGGCCTTTCGATAAATATCTCAAAACAGTCTATTATCACGGAGACCTTCAGTCCAAAATACTTTCTGAACTCCATGGGCATTGTGAGATGTAGTTCTTCTCTGCTGGGCCAGTGGATCAGTGGCATCAATCTCACGTACATAACATTCAGTGTGTGAAGAAAAATCTTTGATACAGTGCTTGGCGACACTTTGAATATGCTGGCAACATACTGGACAGGGAAGTTAAGCTTTAACCTTATTAAGACAAGCATAATCTGTTGGAATTTCGTCAATGAACTTTTACTGGTCCAATTCAATGCAGGTTCGATGAATGACACAAATATCATCATAATCCTAAAGCTTGGTAGCCCTGTCAACGTCTTAACTTTGGCATCGTCATTTCTGAAAGACTCCTCGCTGATAACAGTCGATGACAACTCCTGTTTTAAAGTCAAATTTTCAGACGTAAGACGATTTAACTCTTTCTCCATGCAAGACAGAATACCACTTGTCATATCGGTCTGAGTAGATGATCCACTAGCTATATTTGCCTCAATCTCTGGTTCAACTTCAAGCTCTGTATCGTCTTCAATTTCGTCTATCTCTGGTTGCCGTAGAGTAAGTAACGTTTCTGCTGCCTCGAAGTTGATTTGTCGCTCTCTTCTTTCCTTGTTTCTTTCTCTCCTCTCGGATGACGATTTAGCAATTTGAGCTAATTTTGAATGGCCAAGGTTTATAGATGGGGCCCAGTCAATATCATCTTCCATGAACAAGGGGGATGGCTTTTCTAAAACAAACATAACAAAATAAATGATAAACCTATACATTGTTAAATAAACAAAAACTAATTAATACTTTATACTAGGCAAAATTGGATCTATAATCAGTGCCAAATTAAACCCTAACTTAAGGCTAAAGGATATAAGTATGTCAAGATAAACTAAGTAGTGACAATTTAGCTGTTGTGTTGGGAATGCATTCAATTTCAAGGAGTTCTAATTTTCAATGATCTGCCAATGCCTTTTGATAATCGCCATTATCAAATGTAGGCCTATCTACAGAAAGAAACCAGTGAGTTATTATCTTTATAAAAATATGCATACCTTTAACGAAATGTCGCGAACACACTCGAATGTATTTGAGGCTGGAAGTTTTCAACGTTCTACATATGCGAGACAACCATAGCCGTCGTCTTCGCTCAGATAAATCCTGTGTTTTGGCACACTGGTTTGTAATTATAGCTGGTAATCGAAAGAAAGATACGCTGTCCTTTCCACAAGTACTTGTGCAACCGACGACCACACAGTAATTCACCATGGTAAGAGTGAAACCCGATATTCGAATCCTTCAAGTAGCTGATCAATTTATATTGCTTTCCCTCCAAAATGGCGGATGTGAAGTAAACCGGAAGCTGTATGACGTCACCTAAAATCTATGTATTACATGACTTGCTGGTTAATATAAGATTTGACGTCACATTCTCTTTGTTGCGCAATGTAATTTGGTTATAGTGTATAGCTTTATTACTATGACGTCATTCCGATGACATCAGATTTGAGCGTTGAAACGAAATCCACATGACGTAATTTAACCCATTGCATTTGTAATGCCTATGTACTATGTTATGTGAATTATATTAATATAACCAGGGACTGATCCAGGGACAATTTGGGCATACCATTTCGGTTAAAAATGTTCCCACAATAAGACAAAAACAACATCTCAGGCCCAAAATTCAACATTTAATGCTATTTTGACATTAAAATCTGTTGGTTTTAAGAATATGGGCGGATTTTTTGCTTGTGAGTTTGGGCGCCCATACCTGTATACAGGTATCAAAATGTCTCTGGATCAGTCTATGATAACATCTGCCTGAAATTCTGTGAAGGTTTAGAATAAATACATACGCTAACTTGATATATAATAAAACAATTATTGACTCTCCTGCCAGTTAATATGATGGTTATAATGACCTGGAAAACTTATATTGACCTCTGCCTTCGGCATCGGTCAATATAAGTTGTCCAGGTCATTATAACATCATACTAACTGGCAGGAGAGTCAATAATTGTATATTATATTAGACTAGAGATCTCCAAACTCTGTGGCCAAGGTATATGATGATTGGTCATCCATCATCATATACTTTGGCCACAGAGTTTGGAGATCTCCAACTAAGCTATATAATGTATTAATGTCGTGTTTTACACGTCTTACTCACGTTAATGATGCGTGCCAATACTCCCTGTTGCATAAATTTTATGCGTTTTTCAATATGCGTAAATTATGCAAATACGTCCGTTAGTTAAAGCCCTGCTATAATATTGACATGAAAGGTACATCCCTATCTTATCTGATAGTAATTGACACTGATTATGGGATAGCCAAAGAGCCAGAGGGTATTAACAGAAGTCTATGAATGGACTTGTGGTATTATCCATAGCTGCCTAATATTCTCACAGGGCAAACCGGAGTCACTGGAGTGACAGAGTATCATCTTGTACACAAGGACTGATCTTAAACATCAATCAATATATACAAGATATTTCCCTGTATACATTTAAAGGTGGAATCATGTGTTGTTTAATTGACATTTATTATCAATCCTCTCTTCAAAATAATCTGCATATTTGACTAAGGTAATAAATCACATAATTGCTTCATTTTCTTATGTTTACTCTTGACAAACTGAAAATGGAGAGCTAATGAAACTATCAATTTTGATACGCACTACGCCAACTAGCAATATAGTACTAACAGCAGACTCACAATCCTGATACATTGAATGACATTCTAGGGGATGTTAAGGTATATTGACTATTTTCTAGTGAGTGAGATTTTTCTCTTCCACTTTTGATCCAGAAACCCTTCTTCAACCCCCATTTTGCCAGAGTTGAGATATTTGGACTTAAAGGTGAATACTAAAAAGTGGTCATTTTTTAAACTCCTCCAAAATAGGATTGTATGTAATGGTCTGTAACACTTTATTACAAAAAATGTATATCTTTGTTTATTTTGTCTCATACATATATATTTGAATTAACTAGACCTAGTGAATCCATGCATGTGATGTATTTACAGATTGATGTATATGTCATAGATTCCTGTCAATTTACACATGTCATTAATTAGGACTCTATCATTAGTTTATATATCCATATCCTTTTGAGTGTGACCTAATGGATCAATCAATCAATCAACCATGTCCTTTTGAGTGTGACCTAAAGGACCAATCAATCAATCAACCATGTCCTTTTGAGTGTGACCTAATGGATCAATCAATTAACCTTATCCCTTTGTGTGTGACCTAAATGATTAATCAATTAACCTTATACCTTTGTGTGTGACCTAATGGATCAATCAATTAACCTAATCCCTTTGAGTGTGACCTAATGGATCAATCAATTAACCTTATCCCTTTGTGTGTGACCTAATGGATCAATCAATTAACCTTATCCCTTTGTGTGTGACCTAATGGATCAATCAATTAACCTAATCCCTTTGTGTATGACCTAAATGATTAATCAATTAACCTTATACCTTTGTGTGTGACCTAATGGACCAATCAATCAACCATGTCCCTTTGGGTGTGACATAAAGGACCAATCAATCAATCAACCATATCCCTTTGAATGTGACCTAAAGGACCAATCAATCAACCAACCATATCCCTTTGAATGTGACCTAAAGGACCAATCAATCAACCAACCATATCCCTTTGAGTGTGACCTAAAGGACCAATCAATCAACCATGTCCCTTTGGGTGTGACCTAAACGACCAATCAATCAATCAACCATGTCCCTTTGAGTGTGACCTAAAGGACCAATCAATCAATCAACCATATCCCTTTGAATGTGACCTAAAGGACCAATCAATCAATCAACCATATCCCTTTGAATGTGACCTAAAGGACCAATCAATCAATCAACCATATCCCTTTGAGTGTGACATAAAGGACCAATCAATCAATCAACCATATCCCTTTGAATGTGACCTAATGGACCAATCAATCAATCAATCAACCATATCCCGTTGAATGTGACCTAATGGACCAATCAATCAATCAACCATATCCCTTTGAATGTGACCTAAAGGACCAATCAATCAATCAACCATATCCCGTTGATTGTGACTTAAAGGACCAATCAATTCATCAACCATATCCCGTTGAGTGTGACCTAATGGACCAATCAATCAATCAACCATATCCCTTTGAGTGTGACCTAAAGGACCAATCAATCAATCAACCATGTCCCTTTGAGTGTGACCTAATGGACCAATCAATCAATCAACCATGTCCCTTTGAGTGTGACCTAAAGGACCAATCAATCAATCAACCATGTCCCTTTGAATGTGACATAAAGAATCGATCAACCAACCATGTCCCTTTGAGTGTGACATAAAGACTCAATAAATCAACCATGTCCCTTTGAGTGTGACATAAAGAATCGATCAACCAACCATGTCCCTTTGAGTGTGACATAAAGGATCTGTCAATCAATCAATCAATCAACCATATCCCATTGAAGTTTTGTTACCGGACTAGAATATCACCAGATATATAAAGGTCTTAAAGACACATACTCCCATATTAACACAATTAGAAACTTGTCTCCATGTTTATTTTAGACAAGAAGATTTTCCCTGTGCCCATGTGTTTAAGTTTCTATAAATATAATAACCATACTAATATATGTTTTTTTAAAGGGAGTAAATGAAGCATGACGAGTCAGGAACTGTACAAGGCTATTGTTGATGGCGACTTGACGTCCATTGGTGAACTGATCTCCTCTGGTGTAGATATCAACCAATCATTGGGTCTGAGAGGAACTCCGCTATGTGCTGCTATTGATACCAATCAAATGAGCGTTGTGGAGTTTTTAATTGAGGCTAACTGTGATGTCAATGAGGCTGATGTTGATTGTGAACCTCCTCTATCACTGGCTATCCGTAAGAAACATGAAGACATTGCTTTACTTCTAATTGAGAAAGGAGCTGATGTGAATAAGAAGGACAGTGTGAGTAAAAACCCTCCATTGTGTAGTGCTGTGGAGAATGAGCTTTATAAAGTGACGGAATCCTTACTAAACTCTGGTGTGAATAACCAATGTCAGGGCAGCTCAGATAATACTGCCCTTCATATAGCTACCCATAAAGGCAACTTAAAACTCATGAATCTTCTTATAGAGCATGGCTGTTTAACAAGCACCCCAAATGTTGCTGGTAACCGACCACTTCATGTGGCGGCCTGTCAGGGAGATCTGGGGGCCATATGGCTACTAGTGGGCTCACAATCAGCCTTTCTAGATGAACCAATGTGCTCAGCTGAAGTCAGACTTTGTCTGGAAGCAGGTCGGAAAAACAGTCTACTTGTGAAACGTGAATCCTTGGACAAGTGTGAAGCAGAACATATTGCAGACAGTGCTAGTTTAAAAAGAAGAGTTGAATTGTGTGACATTAATCAAGGTACAGTCTTCTCCAATGACAGTCCCCTACATCTGGCAGTTTTATCTGAACGACTGTTAACAATCAAACTGTTAATCCATGCAGGGGCGGATGTCAATCGGCAAAACAACCAAGGACATACCCCTCTGTTTTTAGCTTGTTCAAACAACAAATTAGACATTGCTAAAGTTTTACTAAAAGCCGGAGCGAATCCGAATCTACAAGGAACTAAGAAAAAGTTCCGTCATAATTATGTTGTCAGTGACAACCAAGTGATACCTCTTGCTTTGGCAGCAGAAAATAAAAATGTTGAACTGGCTCAGTTGTTAATTGATCATGGATCTCTGTTTAGCGTTGGCCAGGTAGAAACAGCCATGTCGAATCCACTCTTCTGTGCACTATTTAGAAATGCTACAGACGTGGCTCATTGTATTTTGAAGAATGTTGATCGCTTTGGTGAGAGCTTCAATATTAACGCTCAGGATACTGGGGGAGGGTCCTATCTTTTTGCTGTAGCCAACTGTGAATGTGAACAAATACCTCTAGCCAAAAAGCTGATAGAGTTAGGTTGTGATGTTAACATACAGACACATGATTATGGGGAGACAACCCTTCAACATGCTATTGACCTTGAATGTCCTTCGTTGCTACGGTTACTGTTAAAGCATGGAGCAGATCATTCCATGGTAAATTGTATGCAGGAAAATGCCCTCCATACCAGTATAATTGCAGACAGTATAGAATGTGTGGAAATTTTATTAGAATATGGAGCAGACTTGGATGTTTTATATTCTCCTTATGAAGCTTTTACTCCTATATCTCCATTAATGGTTGCAATTGATCACAACCATTTTGAAATTGCTGAACTTCTGTTGGAAGCCGGAGCGGAAACCAATAAAAAACATTATGTCTTTAATTCCTTTACTGAAGACACTTTAGACACTCTGCTTCAAGAAAGGGAAGACTTTGCTGTTAAGGTTGTTGACATGATGAAAAATCCTCCATCTTTATTGTGTTGCGCAGTCAGAAGAATTCGAGCAGAATTTCGTCAAAAACTTATTCCATTTCAAAGTGTGTCTTTATTGTCATTACCAGAGGGTTTGAAAGATAAGATCTGGGGGAAATCTTCCTGTTTGACAAGATGAACTTCTCTTCTTTGTTGATATTGTTTATTATTTGTTTGACCACCCTTGTACCCCCCCCCCCCCCCCCCCCCCCCATTACACACACACGCACACACAAAAACAAATCCCGCTATTCATTGTTTAATGGTTGCAAGGTATCCTTTGTCCAAAGAGCCCAGTTTCTACTCTAACCTGGTAATGAGCCCAGTTTCCTTCCACTCTAACCTGGTAATGAGCCCAGTTTCCTTCCACTCTAACCTGGTAATGAGCCCAGTTTCCTTCCACTCTAACCTGGTAATGAGCCCAGTTTCCTTCCACTCTAACCTGGTAATGAGCTCAGTTTCCTTCCACTCTAACCTGGTAATGAGCCCAGTTTCCTTCCACTCTAACCTGGTAATGAGCTCAGTTTCCTTCCACTCTAACCTGGTAATGAGCTCAGTTTCCTTCCACTCTAACCTGGTAATGAGCCCAGTTTCCTTCCACTCTAACCTGGTAATGCTCTTCAATTAATCTTGTCTGCGAGGTATCACCATATTGCAGGGTAGATGGACTGGCCCGATTTTTACTGGGGTTTTTTTCAGGTCCACTTAACTATTAAAAAAGTGAAATTATGATTATTACCCTGATATTAATTATGAAATTTTAAAAGTGCTTTTAAAGAGAGTGTTTCCATGTAATGAACTCATTAAAATGTTTGAATGTTTATTGATACATTTTATATTATCACTTGATATTCCTACTTTACATTGTACAGTTTTGCTTGTAAACAAGTTATTTCTGCAGTTCTTGTTATTTTCATTGTTTGCAACCTTTTTATTTTTGGTTTTACATTTCCTTGTCTGATTGTTTTAAGGCAACATTTGCCTTCTGTACACTCTGATAATTACATAAGGCCTCAAAAGAGGCTTAATTTATTTGTACATTTGTGTATAAAGATTTCACGCTTTACTGTACCTCATTTGTTTTGTTTCTAAATTTTAATGTTAGACGTTCATTAGTAACCTTGTTGTGTTAATGATCATCAGGAAATCCTTGAATTAGTAGATAACCCATAGTGATGGACCAATGCAAATCACTCTTTACCTCCTCACTAATAACTGAGGGACATTTTAAAGCCACAGCCTTTTTAAATTTTCATTCTGCTTTAATTATTTCCATGATATGTATGAAATTAAATCTAAAAGCTAAAATCACATGTTTGCTCAAACATTGACCTATGGCATAATGATTGATTTCAATAGATTGACACTACCTATAGTAAATTAACAAATATATGGAGGTGAAGACTCATTCCTTGTAGTTGGTGTGTTCACCGCTTATGGATATTATTATATGCCCGACTTTAAAAAAGTTGGCCGTATTATTGTATCACCAGCGCCGTCCGTCCCGAATTTTCCTCCGCTTCATAACTTAAAGGGTTTTGATCTGATCTTTACAATTCTTTCACAACATACACTTTATGGGTAGAAGGTGTGTCATGAATCATTTATGACATGTTTGGTTGGAACTTGCATAATATGGCTTCTATATTGGATTATGTAATATCTCTTTAGTCTATATCTCCGTTTGCTACCATTCCATATTTGGAGAGTTTTGATCCAATCTTGACAATTTTTTCACAGCATATACCTGCTGTGTAGATGGTGTGTTGACGGTGATTTATGAATATCCGGTTACATAATACGGCATCTATATTAGATAATGTAATATTCTCTTAGTCCATATCTTTAGTTACTACCCGATCTTGACAAGTTTTTCAGTGTAAATATAACAGTTATGCCTAGATGGTTTGTCTGGAACCATTTAAGACATCCCTGGTTTCATAATACAGCATCCATATTAGATTATATAATATTCTCTTTTAGTCTATGTCTTGGTTGCTTGCGCTCCATAACTTGAAGAGTTTTGATCTTTACAATTCTTTCACAGCATTTACATGTACCTTATGGATGCATGGTATGTTGTCAACCACTTATGACAATTTTTGTTGCATGATTGCATGATATGGCATCTTTATTATATTATGTAATATTCTCTTTTAGTCCATATCTACTTTAGTTTTGACCTGATCCTGACAATTTTAGAGTATATTTAGATGGTACATGTAGTGTAGGAAACAATTTAGGATCATCGTTCATCGAATAGAGAAATGAAAATCTTCAGTATGAACATAGGATTTCAATTGCTGAAATTTAAACAAATAGGTTCTATAATGTAGATAAATCAGTCATAGCGGAGGGCGTATGTTGAGTTTACTAAAACTCTTGTTTTTGGATATGGTTTTACAGCAACGACTTTAAGTGGTATAAGTTGCCGAAATTCACACTTTTTAAAAATAAATTATGAGTTTTCTGACAATAAGAGCTAAGAGGGCGTAAAGTTCATTGCAAAACTTCAAAACTGACTTTGGAATAAAGAAAACAGGCCTATGGTCTAGTGTGTGGAAAAAAATCAAGTTGAGCGCTGTTGCACTCAATAGCTTTGTACTTCCTGAAGAAAAAAAAAACGGGGGATATTTTCAAGTTTCATTCGGATCCGCCCAATATCATTGGCCAATGGTTACTTTTTTACTCTCACTGCATTTGACCTCATGGATCTGAATAAATTCTGAGGTCACTTGATGTAATGTTCTGTTGATGGGAAACAATCACCATGGCAAGTAACGTGGAGCAACTCTGCCAAATCAGCCATCTCACTGACTAAATGTTTACACCATTTCAAACTTTTTAATCCGCTTTCAAATTAAAATGAACACACAATAGAAGGATGTACATTAAGGAATGGTGCTGCCCTTCAAAGATCTTTGTTAATTACTTTCAGAGTAAGCTATTCCTTGGTGCCTGCTTGGATGGTATACTAAATAGGCATGAAATCTGCCTTGGTGATTGGGGCCTCTAGGGGTATAGGCCGGCAAATTGCCCTCACCTTTGCCAAAAATGGGTACCAAGTGGGTGTGGCTGCCAAGACAACAGAATCTACCGAGAAATTACCGTCATCAATTTACAGTGTGACGGAGGAGATAGCATCTAGGGGAGGTAAATCTCTCCCGTTAGTGTGTAATGTACGAGAAGACACACAGATTTTGAAGACCATTCAAACATGTATTGACAAGTTCAACGGGTTGGACACACTGATTTATAACGCCGGGGCTATCCAATGGAAGAAAGTGATTGACACTCCAATAAAACAGTTTGACCTAATGCATGAAGTGAATTTAAGAGGGGCTTATATAGCTATCCAGGAAATCCTACCTCACTTCTTGGATAAAAACCGTGGACAAATCATTCTCGTCTGTCCACCAGTATATAACAGGTTTGAAATATTTACTATATACTTATATTTGTTTACTTTTTTTTCCTTAAAAGTTTTAAAATGAATAGATTCATGAATCATTAGTGTAGTCTTTTTCATCATAACCTTGGTACATATTTCTTAATTACCAGCAGAATGTAGGCTTAACAGGCCCTGTTGCTCCAGTCAACAGAATGTAGGCTTAACAGGTCCTGTTGCTCCAGTCAACAGAATGTAGGCTTAACAGGTCCTGTTGCTCCAGTCAACAGAATGTAGGCTTAAGAGCTCCTGTTGCTCCAGTCAACAGAATGTAGGCTTAACAGGTCATGTGGCTCCAGTCCACACAATGTAGGCTTAACAGGTCCTGTTGCTCCAGTCCACAGAATGTAGGCTTAACAGGTCCTGTTGCTTCAGTCAACAGAATGTAGGCTTAACAGGTCCTGTTGCTTCAGTCAATAGAATGTAGGCTTAACAGGTCCTGTTGCTCCAGTCAACAGAATGTAGGCTTAACAGGTCCTGTGGCTCCAGTCAACAGAATGTAGGCTTAACAGGTCCTGTTGCTCCAGTCAGCAGAATGTAGGCTTAACAGGTCCTGTTGCTCCAGTCAACAGAATGTAGGCTTAACAGGTCCTGTTGCTCCAGTCAACAGAATGTAGGCTTAACAGGTCCTGTGGCTCCAGTCAACAGAATGTAGGCTTAACAGGTCCTGTTGCCCAAGTCAACAGAATGTAGGCATAACAGGTCCTGTTGTTCCAGTCAACAGAATGTAGGCTTAACAGGTCCTGTTGCCCAAGTCAACAGAATGTAGGCTTAACAGGTCCTGTTGCTCCAGTCAACAGAATGTAGGCTTAACAGGTCCTGTTGCCCAAGTCAACAGAATGTAGGCTTAACAGGTCCTGTTGCTCCAGTCGACAGAATGTAGGCTTAACAGGTCCTGTTGCTCCAGTCAACAGAATGTAGGCTTAACAGGTCCTGTTGCTCCAGTCAACAGAATGTAGGCTTAACAGGTCCTGTTGTTCCAGTCAACAGAATGTAGGCTTAACAGGTCCTGTTGCTCCAGTCAACAGAATGTAGGCTTAACAGGTCCTGTTGCTTCAGTCAATAGAATGTAGGCTTAACAGGTCCTGTTGCTCCAGTCAACAGAATGTAGGCTTAACAGGTCCTGTTGCTCCAGTCGACAGAATGTAGGCTTAACAGGTCCTGTTGCTCCAGCCAACAGAAT
Source organism: Lepidochitona cinerea (assembly GCA_963971465.1). Lineage (NCBI taxonomy): Eukaryota > Metazoa > Mollusca > Polyplacophora > Chitonida > Tonicellidae > Lepidochitona > Lepidochitona cinerea. Next base: position 1,808,835 of record OZ020555.1, on the reverse strand, counting down.
GTAGGCTTAACAGGTCCTGTTGCTCCAGTCCACAGAATGTAGGCTTAACAGGTCCTGTTGCTCCAGTCAACAGAATGTAGGCTTAACAGGTCCTGTTGCTCCAGTCGACAGAATGTAGGCTTAACAGGTCCTGTTGCTCTGGTCAACAGAATGTAGGCTTAACAGGTCCTGTTGCTCCAGTCCACAGAATGTAGGAGTAACAGGTCCTGTTGCCCCACTCAACAGAATGTAGGCTTAACAGATCCTGTTGCCCCACTCAACAGAATGTAGGCTTAACAGATCCTGTTGCCCCACTCAACAGAATGTAGGCTTAACAGGTCCTGTTGCCCCACTCAACAGAATGTAGGCTTAACAGGTCCTGTTGCTCCAGTCGACAGAATGTAGGCTTAACAGGTCCTGTTGCTCTGGTCAACAGAATGTAGGCTTAACAGGTCCTGTTCCTCCAGTCAACAGAATGTAGGCTTAACAGGTCCTGTTGCTCCAGTCAACAGAATGTAGGTTTACCAGGTCCTGTTGCTCCAGTCCACAGAATGTAGGCTGAACAGGTCCAGTTGCTCCAGTCCACAGAATGTAGGCTTAACAGGTCCTGTTGCCCAAGTCAACAGAATGTAGGCTTAACAGGTCCTGTTGCTCCAGTCAACAGAATGTAGGCTTAACAGGTCCTGTTGCCCAAGTCAACAGAATGTAGGTTTAACAGGTCCTGTTGCTCCAGTCCACAGAATGTAGGCTTAACAGGTCCTGTTGCTCCAGTCCACAGAATGTAGGCTTAAGAGGTCATGTTGCTCCAGTCAACAGAATGTAGGCTTAACAGGTCCTGTTGCTCCAGTCCACACAATGTAGGCTTAACAGGTCCTGTTGCTCCAGTCCACAGAATGTAGGCTTAAGAGGTCATGTTGCTCCAGTCCACAGAATGTAGGCTTAACAGGTCCTGTTGCTCCAGTCCACAGAATGTAGGTTTAACAGGTCCTGTTGCTCCAGTCCACAGAATGTAGGCTTAACAGGTCCTGTTGCTCCAGTCCACACAATGTAGGCTTAACAGGTCCTGTTGCTCCAGTCCACAGAATGTAGGCTTAAGAGGTCATGTTGCTCCAGTCCACAGAATGTAGGCTTAAGAGGTCATGTTGCTCCAGTCCACAGAATGTAGGCTTAACAGGTCCTGTTGCCCAAGTCAACAGAATGTAGGTTTAACAGGTCCTGTTGCTCCAGTCCACAGAATGTAGGCTTAACAGGTCCTGTTGCTCCAGTCCACAGAATGTAGGCTTAACAGGTCCTGTTGCTTCAGTCCACAGAATGTAGGCTTAACAGGTCCTGTTGCTCCAGTCCACAGAATGTAGGCTTAACAGGTCCTGTTGCTTCAGTCAACAGAATGTAGGCTTAACAGGTCCTGTTCCTCCAGTCCACAGAATGTAGGCTTAACAGGTCCTGTTGCTCCAGTCCACAGAATGTAGGCTTAAGAGGTCATGTTGCTCCAGTCCACAGAATGTAGGCTTAAGAGGTCATGTTGCTCCAGTCCACAGAATGTAGGCTTAACAGGTCCTGTTGCCCAAGTCAACAGAATGTAGGTTTAACAGGTCCTGTTGCTCCAGTCCACAGAATGTAGGCTTAACAGGTCCTGTTCCTCCAGTCCACAGAATGTAGGCTTAACAGGTCCTGTTGCTCCAGTCCACAGAATGTAGGCTTAACAGGTCCTGTTGCTCCAGTCCACAGAATGTAGGCTTAACAGGTCCTGTTGCTCCAGTCCACACAATGTAGGCTTAACAGGTCCTGTTGCTCCAGTCCACAGAATGTAGGCTTAAGAGGTCATGTTGCTCCAGTCCACAGAATGTAGGCTTAAGAGGTCATGTTGCTCCAGTCCACAGAATGTAGGCTTAACAGGTCCTGTTGCTCCAGTCCACAGAATGTAGGCTTAACAGGTCCTGTTGCTCCAGTCCACAGAATGTAGGCTTAACAGGTCCTGTTGCTTCAGTCAACAGAATGTAGGCTTAACAGGTCCTGTTCCTCCAGTCCACAGAATGTAGGCTTAACAGGTCCTGTTGCTCCAGTCCACAGAATGTAGGCTTAACAGGTCCTGTTGCTCCAGTCCACAGAATGTAGGCATAACAGGTCCTGTTGCTCCAGTCAACAGAATGTAGGCTTAACAGGTCCTGTTGCTCCAGTCAACAGAATGTAGGCTTAACAGGTCCTGTTGCTCTGGTCAACAGAATGTAGGCTTAACAGGTCCTGTTGCTCCAGTCCACAGAATGTAGGCTTAACAGGTCCTGTTGCTCCAGTCAACAGAATGTAGGCTTAACAGGTCCTGTTGCTCCAGTCCACAGAATGTAGGCTTAACAGGTCCTGTTGCTCTGGTCAACAGAATGTAGGCTTAACAGGTCCTGTTGCTCCAGTCCACAGAATGTAGGCTTAACAGGTCCTGTTGCTCCAGTCCACAGAATGTAGGCTTAACAGGTCCTGTTGCTCCAGTCCACACAATGTAGGCTTAACAGGTCCTGTTGCTCCAGTCCACAGAATGTAGGCTTAAGAGGTCATGTTGCTCCAGTCCACAGAATGTAGGCTTAAGAGGTCATGTTGCTCCAGTCCACAGAATGTAGGCTTAACAGGTCCTGTTGCCCAAGTCAACAGAATGTAGGTTTAACAGGTCCTGTTGCTCCAGTCCACAGAATGTAGGCTTAACAGGTCCTGTTGCTCCAGTCCACAGAATGTAGGCTTAAGAGGTCATGTTGCTCCAGTCCACAGAATGTAGGCTTAAGAGGTCATGTTGCTCCAGTCCACAGAATGTAGGCTTAACAGGTCCTGTTGTTCCAGTCCACAGAATGTAGGCTTAACTGGTTCTGTTGTTCCAGTCAACAGAATGTAGGCTTAACAGGTCCTGTTGCTCCAGTCCACAGAATGTAGGCTTAACAGGTCCTGTTGCTCCAGTCCACAGAATGTAGGAGTAACAGGTCCTGTTGCCCCACTCAACAGAATGTAGGCTTAACAGGTCATGTTGCTCCAGTCAACAGAATGTAGGCTTAACAGGTCCTGTTGTTCCAGTCGACAGAATGTAGGCTTAACAGGTTATGTTGTTCCAGTCGACAGAATGTAGGAGTAACAGGTCCTGTTGCTCCAGTCCACAGAATGTAGGAGTAACAGGTCCTGTTGCCCCACTCAACAGAATGTAGGCTTAACAGGCCCTGTTGCTCCAGTCCACAGAATGTAGGAGTAACAGGTCCTGTTGCCCCACTCAACAGAATGTAGGCTTAACAGATCCTGTTGCCCCACTCAACAGAATGTAGGCTTAACAGATCCTGTTGCTCCAGTCCACAGAATGTAGGCTTAAGAGGTCATGTTGCTCCAGTCGACAGAATGTAGGAGTAACAGGTCCTGTTGCCCCACTCAACAGAATGTAGGCTTAACAGGTCCTGTTGCCCCACTCAACAGAATGTAGGCTTAACAGATCCTGTTGCTCCAGTCCACAAAATGTAGGCTTAACAGGTCCTGTTGCTCCAGTCGACAGAATGTAGGCTTAACAGATTCTGTTGCCCCAGTCTCTCATTCTAACACAGGCCACCCATAGGTTGTGGAGCGTTTCAATTAGATTCACTCATAAAATGAGCCTTTTCACATAATGTGGAAGGGAAGCCAGATACTTACCAAAGTTCAGGAGTTTAATCTCGCCAAAGGGCCTGGTTTAGTAAGCCTTTACGTGATGCCCCCGCCAAAGTATAGGCTAAGTGAAATTATCTTGAGCGCTGTGTTCAACAATAATCAATCAATCAAAATGTAAACAAACTTTATTTGCTTATGTTTAGATTTTTCCGAGGAAAAACTACCTATTCTTTAAGTAAAGTTGGGTTGACAGTTTTAGTACATGGTCTGGGAATGGAATTACAAAATACTGGTACGTACTTTGGCAAATCAAATCTTTCAAACATGTATTTGACCTTGGCTTTAAAGGGATACAATGCCTAAGTTTGTTATTGTCTTTTGTTGATCTTCAAATTTGTAGAAAAATAAGCAGTTACCAATCTTTGATAAAGGAATTCTAGTAGATTTTCCAACAGAAAGTACATTTTAAGAGCTACTCTCTGACAATCCTATAAATTAGTCTAGAATTCATCAGCAGCTGGAAAGCCTGTAGTTATGCAGCTAACCAACGTCGATTCACATAGCCACATCAAAGAAGACAATCCAGCTGTCCATGAACACTGGTCATCAGGAAACCTCATCTTTATATAAACAGTCAAATAGCAAACACTTAAATGGTCTTCATTTCGGCATTCAGTCACCGTTTTGTCCCTCTGTCCTTCCATCTGTATTCTTGCCTGAATTATACCTTGGCTAATATTTAGACTTTTGGTTTGAAAACTTAGCTGATGAATTACCTAAAAACCTTGTGGTATAGACCAATTACTAAGCTGTGCCATATGAATTTTTTCCATGATGTTTATATATTTTTAGAATTATTTCCATTGATGCGTCTTTTTCAAATTTGTTGAGGCAAACATCAGGGACCATTCATCACTAATACCTTTCTTGTTGGTTTGGTCTATACTCAGATTTAAAATTAGAAACCACCCTATTCCTATCCGAGAGGAAAATCTGCTTTAGCCATGTCTAAAGGAGATCTCACAAGAATATGATTGGTTTGGTCTGTTACGACATATAGCCCCATTCTCCTGTAGGTCCATATATGCCTGGTCCTCCTGCAAGTCCACAGCCCCACCCTTCTGTAGGTTCCTAGCCCCACCCTTCTGTAGGTCCCTAGCCCCACCCTTCTGTAGGTTCCTAGCCCAACCCTTCTGTAGGTCCCTAGCCCCACCCTTCTGTATGTTCCTAGCCCCACCCTTCTGTAGGTCCCTAGCCCCACCCTCCTGTAGGTCCCTAGCCCCACCCTTCTGTAGGTTCCTAGCCCCACCCTCCTGTAGGTCCCTAGCCCCACCCTTCTGTAGGTTCCTAGCCCCACCCTTCTGTAGGTCCCTAGCCCCACCTTTCTGTAGGTTCCTAGCCCCACCCTTCTGTAGGTTCCTAGCCCCACCCTCCTGTAGGTCCCTAGCCCCACCCTCCTGTAGGTCCCTAGCCCCACCCTTCTGTAGGTTCCTAGCCCCACCCTCCTGTAAGGAGAAAACGGAAACATACCAATATCTACACAGGCAATCGTGTCACCCACCCAGCTGTTTTAAATCTTTTATCACGGGGGAAGTCAACAGATATATACGAAACTGTAACTCTGAACAAGACTATTTGAACAAAACCAAATCTTTCATCTCTAAACTCAGGACTAGAGGATATCCAGACTCCGAAATCAAGGAGTGCATTGGAAAAACAAACTTTAAATGTAGAAACCTCATGTTAAACAAACTGAAAACTAAACCAGCTTCCAGTGGGACTAAGAAGTGCCCTAGGTTTATTACTACATATCACCACAAAGCTCCTATGATCAAGTCAATCTTGAGGAAATACTGGAAGCTCAGTCTGAAAGAAAGTTTCAATGAGAATCCACTCGTTGCATTCAGAAGAGGAAAAAACATCGGCGAAATCCTGAAAAAGCACAATGTATAAAGCCAATCCCTTTCAGAATATGCACAAGTTGAATACCGCATCGGACACATACTCATTGGCAGTGTTTCGGAAAATCTGATTAGTGTAAAATATACACTTTTTACTTCCACTATACCAATATTCAGCAGAAGGAGACTACTCGTGTTTCACCTTATTCCACCGTATCCACTTATGTAACGCATTTTAACTATCAGCGTACATACAATTTCCTGACATTGTGATATCGGTACTCACCCTGGGATTTTTATACTCTATACCATTAACTACCAGCTGCTTTAGGCAACATATCCCTTTTTCTGAGTAACCACTTGGGACTCTACTGCTACCCTGTTATATGATATCACGCGGGCTTTCCCGCACTGAAACCGCTAGCATGTTAGGCTTTATAGGAACTAAACCCTATTGCCATGCTATGCAGTATACATTTTAGAAAATAGCAAAATACACGCTATTAGTCTCTAAATCAAGAGATGACCCCCCTATACAAGCCGGATTCACTTAGGCTGTATACTACCAACTACTATGTACTCTTTATTTATGTAATGTATGCGCTGGGCCCCTGATGAGTGAATAAGCGCTGGTAATTCTATGATTTATTTACCTGAAATATTCCGAAACACTGTCTGTAATTCACTTTACACCACCCTACTACAGCTATATACTTTATATACCACCAGGCAGTGTCGGGCCCGATCGACGGAGACATGGAGTTGTGTTCAAGGATAACCACTTTCACACTTTGCTTTATAGGTATCTTGTATACCTGTTATCCTGACACTTTTGTATCGTGAGGTACTTCTGTACCTATGTCGATCCTTCATTATCCAGAGACCGGCTTTAACCCCACTGCTTCCATATGGTTTATACACTATTCATACAATGTTTATACTTATACTATCCACGAAGAACTGATGCTTCTACAAAACCTTATATTCTACAAAACCGTATATTCTTGTACTTCCACCTGGGATTTTCTAACATCGGCTCTTCGGCTACACAGTTTGACCTAAGCCGTTCTACCTACTTTCCAGCTCTACCAAGTTCATTCCACTACAACTTACTACATATTATATGATAGAAATTACTTATACCGTGGCTATCAAATGAACTATACTATCCGCCATCTCTTGGTTTCCCATATATTGTATTTATCATATATAACTAGCCTTACTTGGCTATGTTCGGGCTCTATCAACTTTCACTCTATATCAACAATAAGCTATAATTCAAGCCCTTTGTCTCTTCATTAGAGACCACCTCCGGGGGACATCTTTTGGTGCACTCTACATGTGTGTGCGACCGCTCACCCCTCTCTTCCTGTCGGCACTCTTTGTTCTGTACTCATGATACCTGACAGATCTGACTCAAGCCATTCTATTGGATATATAAGGTCCCAATCAACTACACTCCATAACATTTTTGTACACCTCAGCGAACTCCTTATTAACAGCTACTCCAACTCTATATAAACCATGGCAAACTTTTCAAAAGCTGTTGAATTGGAAATTACAGATGAGCTGATTGATGAACTTTTCACTTCCATGTCACCTACCTTATCTGAGCCACCCGCCAGTCCACCTAAACCTATTTCACCACAACAGGACAAAGTTGAAGCAACCTTGGCCAGACTGGAGAACATGGCAAAACAGAGGCACCCACTACGAACCTTAAAAGAGGCAATTAAATTCAACTCCGAAATGGACAGATGCCCAGGTTTTATAAACATTGACCTTAACCCATTCCTCGGCCAGTCAGAGTATAATCTAGACAAACTTGGACCTAGGATTGATCAACTAAAGAAGGACCTTAAAGAGATAGCCACCAGCAAAATGCTCTCTATGGTGAATCTTCACATAGAGGAGGAAACCACTCGGATGAAAGAGCTTATTACTTCAACGACAAAGGATCTTGGAACATCCACTCCAGCATCAGGGGAGTCCCGAAGTACCTTTTTCAATAAGGCAAGGGACCTTTTGGCGAAATCCGACAAGGAGGTCCTACAATTCGCTAGAAAGCTTAGACAGCCGAGGTCATCAAATACTGATGACCGCCCCTCCTCCAAAGCCAAAAGCCACAGGCACACGCCCTATTCCAGACCGGCCCATAGAGGCCCCTCCAATTCCCGTAACCACAGGGCCGTGGATAGAAACTCTTCCAAAGCTGATAGGAAACCCTCCAGTGCCGACAGAAGGCCAAACTGGCGCTACTAAGCTATCTTTTACTTTGTACACTTTCCGTGCTAACCTTGTACTACCTGTGCTATATTCTATACAAACCATTCATGTGCATTTTATGTCTACCAGTATATAATAAACTATACTATATATTTCTCACAACCGATCATCTTTACTTCATTAGACTCCACTGATATTTGTCTACCGAGCTAAAAAGCGAGTTCACGCCATACACAATTTTATATACTGTTATAGCTGTTTAAGCTTACAAGCTTCAGGATTCTAAGCTACTATCTCCAATAGGGTAAAGACCAATCAGAATGCTCCATCTTTGACCAATCGTCATGCTTAATTGGAAGCCAATCAGACATGCTCCCGCCGATTGAACATCCAATGATAACAGTCGGTCACCCCCTCTCTCAACCTTCTTTACGTCCACTTCAAACTAAGGAGCTTCATACCCTCCAAACTGGATCTGACCGACGAAGCTATCACCTATTCGGAAGAACCTTTTGTCTAAGCATTGTAAACATGGCTAGACGTATATACAAATCCAAGATGTCTAATCGGAAACACAAACGTTTCATAAAGAGAGTGAAGACGGTGGCTAAACACTCGCGCCTTGAGTCGGACAAAACTTTCGTCCTTAACCTCTCCAGCTGTGGCCTAACGGGCCACGACATCTCACTCCTGGCCAAAGGCCTACGTTTTGTACCTACACCTAAAATCTCCATAGGTGAACTCATGAAGGACCACAAGATATTCGAGCATAGAATGAGATTGGCAGAATTCTTCAAGGGCAAATCTAACGATTGCCGACCACCACGGTCACTTAAACTTATGGCAAAATCTGCCTTTTCACCCCCACTTGGAGGAAAGAACCTAGAAGACTTCTTATACTCAACAAAGCTTACATTCTCTGAATTTACACCACAAAGCTGGAACAACCTATCTAAAAACGAAACTAATTCACTGTACAAACTAAAGAAAAATCCAGAGATAATTATCACCAAAGCTAATAAGAATAACACCACTGTTATACTAGACCGTGAATCCTATATACAAGAGGCTTACTCGCAACTATACGACGGTATACATTACGAAGAAATCGAGGATATCAATACAAAACATACTCATCAACTTGTACTGAATATTGTAAACAAACTCCATAAACTGGAATTACTCAGTCCTAAAGTGTACAAATATTTATATGACCCCTATGTAACAAAGTCAACACCTACACTTTATTTCTTGCCTAAAGTACATAAGCTTAAGGCCAAACAACTTCAACAAAACCCGTGCTTGCCTTATAAAAACAAAGGTCTAAAAATACCTGGACGCCCCATTATTGCGCAATGCAATTCACCCACTGAAAAGCTGGGCAGATATTTGGATTATTTTCTACTACCTATTGTACAAACTCAAACCACCTATATATCGGACACACTGCAATTCATCAATGATATTGAAAGACAAATCGTACCTAAAGGTACATTACTTATTACCTATGATGTAACATCGCTGTATACAAACTTGCCTTTCAATGAAATCTTAAACGCCCTGTCTGCCGACCTAAGGTCAACTACAAATTCTGAATATGAACTAACTAAACCTCCAGAGCAAACCCTAATGGACATTGCTGAACTTATACTCACGAAAAATGAATTCATATTCAATCAAAGAAACTTCAGACAAATTGTCGGAGCACCTCAGCGACATCGCTATATATATAGACATATAAATGCTATCATTTATCAATTTGCCCACAAGCAAAAGATCATCTTTCACAAAAGATTCAGAGACGATGGGTTTATGCTCTTCACGGGAACTATTGATGAAATTGCACAATTTTTCACCTTGGCAAACAATGCCCATGAACTTCTGAAATTTACACATGAAATATCGGACTATGGAGTCGCGTTCCTAGACACATATATATTTAAAGGAAACAGATTCGAGCTGCGGCAAACTCTGGATACCAGAATTCACACTAAGAAAACGGAAACATACCAATATCTACACAGGCAATCGTGTCACCCACCCAGCTGTTTTAAATCTTTTATCACGGGGGAAGTCAACAGATATATACGAAACTGTAACTCTGAACAAGACTATTTGAACAAAACCAAATCTTTCATCTCTAAACTCAGGACTAGAGGATATCCAGACTCCGAAATCAAGGAGTGCATTGGAAAAACAAACTTTAAATGTAGAAACCTCATGTTAAACAAACTGAAAACTAAACCAGCTTCCAGTGGGACTAAGAAGTGCCCTAGGTTTATTACTACATATCACCACAAAGCTCCTATGATCAAGTCAATCTTGAGGAAATACTGGAAGCTCAGTCTGAAAGAAAGTTTCAATGAGAATCCACTCGTTGCATTCAGAAGAGGAAAAAACATCGGCGAAATCCTGAAAAAGCACAATGTATAAAGCCAATCCCTTTCAGAATATGCACAAGTTGAATACCGCATCGGACACATACTCATTGGCAGTGTTTCGGAAAATCTGATTAGTGTAAAATATACACTTTTTACTTCCACTATACCAATATTCAGCAGAAGGAGACTACTCGTGTTTCACCTTATTCCACCGTATCCACTTATGTAACGCATTTTAACTATCAGCGTACATACAATTTCCTGACATTGTGATATCGGTACTCACCCTGGGATTTTTATACTCTATACCATTAACTACCAGCTGCTTTAGGCAACATATCCCTTTTTCTGAGTAACCACTTGGGACTCTACTGCTACCCTGTTATATGATATCACGCGGGCTTTCCCGCACTGAAACCGCTAGCATGTTAGGCTTTATAGGAACTAAACCCTATTGCCATGCTATGCAGTATACATTTTAGAAAATAGCAAAATACACGCTATTAGTCTCTAAATCAAGAGATGACCCCCCTATACAAGCCGGATTCACTTAGGCTGTATACTACCAACTACTATGTACTCTTTATTTATGTAATGTATGCGCTGGGCCCCTGATGAGTGAATAAGCGCTGGTAATTCTATGATTTATTTACCTGAAATATTCCGAAACACTGTCTGTAATTCACTTTACACCACCCTACTACAGCTATATACTTTATATACCACCAGGCAGTGTCGGGCCCGATCGACGGAGACATGGAGTTGTGTTCAAGGATAACCACTTTCACACCCTTCTGTAGGTTCCTAGCCCCACCCTCCTGTAGGTCCCTAGCCCCACCCTCCTGTAGGTCCCTAGCCCCAACCTGCTGTAGGTCCCTAGCCCCACCCTCCTGTAGGTCTTCAGCCCCACCCTCCTGTGGGTCCCTAGCCCCACCCTCCTGTAGGTTCCTAGCCCCACCCTTCTGTAGGTTCCTAGCCCCACCCTCCTGTAGGTCCCTAGCCCCACCCTCCTGTAGGTCCCTAGCCCCACCCTCCTGTGGGTCCCTAGCCCCAGCCTGCTGTAGGTCTTCAGCCCCACCCTCCTGTGGGTCCCTAGCCCCACCCTCCTCTAGGTCCCTAGCCTCACCCTCCTGTAGGCCCCTAGCCCCCCTCCCCCCAACCCATGTAGGTCCCTAGCCTCACCCTCCTGTAGGTCCCTAGCCCCACCCTCCTGTAGGTCCCTAGCCCCACCCTCCTGTAGGTCCCTAGCCTCACCCTCCTACAGTCCCGAGCCCCACCCTCCTGTAGGTCCCTAGCCCCACCCTCCTGTAGGTCCCTAGCCCCACCCTCCTGTAGGTCCCTAGCCCCACCCTCCTGTAGGTCCCTAGCCCCACCCTTCTGTGGGTCCCTAGCCCCACCCTCCTGTAGGTCCCTAGCCTCACCCTCCTACAGTCCCGAGCCCCACCCTCCTGTAGGTCCCTAGCCCCACCCTCCTGTAGGTCCCTAGCCCCACCCTCCTGTAGGTCCCTAGCCCCATCCTTCTGTAGGTCCCTAGCCTCACCCTTCTGTGGGTCCCTAGCCCCACCCTTCTGTAGGTCCCTAGCCCCACCCTCCTGTAGGTCCCTAGCCCCACCCTCCTGTAGGTCCCTAGCCCCACCCTCCTGTAGGTCCCTAGCCCCACCCTCCTGTAGGTCCCTAGCCCCATCCTTCTGTAGGTCCCTAGCCTCACCCTTCTGTGGGTCCCTAGCCCCACCCTTCTGTAGGTCCCTAGCCCCACCCTTCTGTAGGTTCCTAGCCCAACCCTTCTGTAGGTCCCTAGCCTCACCCTCCTGTAGGTCCCTAGCCCCACCCTCCTGTAGGTCCCTAGCCTCACCCTCCTACAGTCCCGAGCCCCACCCTCATGTAGGTCCCTAGCCCCACCCTCCTGTAGGTCACTAGCCCCACCCTCCTGTAGGTCCTTAGCCCCACCCTCCTGTAGGTCCCTAGCCCCACCCTCCTGTAGGTCCTTAGCCCCACCCTCCTGTAGGTCCCTAGCCCCAACCTGCTGTAGGTCCCTAGCCCCACCCTCCTGTAGGTCCCTAGCCCCACCCTGCTGTAGGTCCCTAGCCCCAACCTGCTGTAGGTCCCTAGCCCCCCCCCCCCCCCCCCCCAACCCATGTAGGTCCCTAGCCTCACCCTCCTGTAGGTCCATAGCCCCACCCTCCTGTAGGTCCTTAGCCCCACCCTCCTGTAGGTCCTTAGCCCCACCCTCCTGTAGGTTCCTAGCCCCACTCTCCTGTAGGTTCCTAGCCCTACCCTCCTGTGGGTCCCTAGCCCCACTCTCCTGTAGGTCCTTAGCCCCACCCTCCTGTAGGTCCTTAGCCCCACCCTCCTGTAGGTCCCTAGCCCTACCCTCCTGTAGGTCCCTAGCCCCACCCTCCTGTAGGTCCCTAGCCCCACGCTTCTGTAGGTCCCTAGCCCACCCTCCTGTAAGTCCCTTGCCCACCCTCCTGTAAGTCGCTAGCGAGAATCCTCCTGTAGGTCCATAGCCTCAATCTCCGTAAAATTGACACTGTCTCTCTTCGAAATGGTTATAATGCAGTTCACATAGATAAAAATCTATGTTTATATCTGTTTCACAGGTGTCAGCATAACCGGTCTCTGGCCAGCAACAGCTATAGAATCATACGTCACTATAAAGGAGAAAGTACCACCTGGTCTAATGAGGAAAGCGGACATCTTTGCCGACGCCTGTCTTCAAATTGTCCATGAAGAAGACCATAAGTTGTAAATATATCCCCATCGCCTACAATGGATATGAAAGTTATAAAATATGATTTGGTATACACAGGCATACCATACGTAGTTAATAACCCTAGCAAAGAATATATTTTTCCGTACTAAAGAGACGCAGTGAAATTAAGGAGAATCGGTATGGGATTATATATGTTCAAGGTCTTTTTTTCCTCTGCCCGTGTGTTTTAGTGTTCATAAATATAAATATTTATTCATTTTCTGTTAAATTTGCATGAACTGCCAAAATTCGGATTCTTTGCATAATTTTTGATCGCTGTGAGAAGCTGGTCGATTAAAGTAGCTTAAAAAACTAGAAGATTGGTGTTGAGATAAAAAAAATATCATTAAAGCCAGTTATGGATCACCATCACTTCTGTCCCGAGTCACCTGTTTTACAATAGTTAGTATTATCCTTTCAGAATTAACGGCAAAGCCCTGTTGGACGAGGATTATCTGCGTATTAAAGGCATTAGTGATTTTAGCCAATACCGATGTGATCCTGAAAATGAACCCCCTAGAATGATGCCTAAAGTCTTCCCGTCTCTATTGGTCGAAGAAGAGGAGCAGTCTACTGTTGGTTTCTCCAAACTTTAGTGACGTCTTTTGTACGGATGTCCTTGTAGACGGCAAACAGAACTATTGCCTTTAGTGACGTCTTTTGTAAGGATGTCCTTGTAGACGGCAAACAGAACTATTGACATGAGACATTAATACTTTTCCTCGGCTAAATATCTACCTGTAAACCCACGGAAGAGCGTTAAATAAATACTATTATCGTTCTTCGTGTTAGCTTTACCAAAAATACTGATGATTTGTTGCCAAATTATCTTTCCAGAAAATTCTACTGACTAAGGCCAAACACTAATGAAATATCATGGGTTGTGGTTTATCATGATTGGGTATAAAGAAGATTTTCCCTGTGCCCGTGTGTTTTAGTGTTAAAAAATAACTAATAATGTTCTTGGGGGGCTTTGGTGGTTCATTCTGCAGAGCGATAGACTCCCAGTCCAACATAAGTCTCCCATCGAGCTCTCGCAGGTTCAAATCCCACTCGGTTCCAGACAAATTTTTAAATTTCACAGTTTTCCACTGGATCACCTTGGTGGCAGTTGCCAGGTGCTTGTCGAAGATTAAAGGCACACTTGCCGCGAAAATCAGGAATATTGTTTACATTAAAAAAGAAAGACCGTTTTCGGTATTTTTCCCAGACAATATAAGTTAGGAACTTTCTATTTTTACCAAAATTTAAAAGTTTGGTAAACAAGTTTGGTAAACAAACCAAACTGCTCGCTGGGGCGCATTTTATGTTTCAGTCGAGTGAGTGAACTTACGGCACAGTGTAATTTTACGTAGGCCTATTTATCTGAGAAATACAGACTGACGATCGGTTAACAGCGACTGGAAAAGCCTGCTGATAATTGTTTGAGTGTAAACCACAGATAAAAAGGCCTGAAATGAGGGTAATCCAACACGAAAGTTGACCGACACTGATCGTTGATGTTGTAATCAGGCTTCGATTCTTCGTTTGTTTTTCACCCCATTTCTACATTCTAGCTAACTAGACATGTTTTATGTGTCCTACGTTTAAGTTTAGTGGTATTAGTCGTACTAAGCTCATGTAAATTGGTTTTCTTAGCCAATTTAAACAGGCTACGGCGGCAAGTGGGCCTTTAAGGGTTTTCTTCGGTTTCCTCTCCTACTATAACTTAAACCTGGCACCGTTGCCATATAAGTGAAATAATCATCAGTGTGGCGAAAAACATGTCAATCAATTATATTGCTCAAACCTATATACGAAAAGCGCTTAATTATCGTGTGGCCATATACGCCCCCTAAGTCTTTATTTGTAATACATTTTTTCTAATCGCGGCTCAGCTTATTTTGTTTATATGTGGTGCACGAAAATATACATATAGAAGTAAATAAGACGTGCATTTTGTTGTTGTTTTGGGAGGTAACAGATGGCATGACAACTACCCAGCTCTGATGTTATATGGTGGGATGTGATCATGCAAAAGGCAAACTCGGGATCACGAAAAACTAAGGACAAGTTAATACTAGCACCTGTTTTCCCAAATCTGGTAAATCCGACTAATTTCCAAACTATCGACACATTTCTGATCTGTCATTCTTAAGCAAAATCATTGAAAAACTCTCCTCCAACCAAGTAAATACATTCATAGAAAATAATAGTATCTTATCTCCTCAACAATTGAGATTCAGATCGTTTCACTCAACATCAAATGCTTTAATTTCCTTATACGATAAATCATTAGCTGCAGAAGAATCAAACAATTATACGGTCTCACTTTTCCCTGAATTAGCAAAAGCTTTTGACATCGTTGATCATTTAATCATATTATAAAAGCTTGACCATTACGTTTTTAAAGATCTCATAAATTCTTGTTTTGAGAGCTACCTTGCCAATTGAAAACATTTTGTATTATATAATGATTGCCAATCTACTTTTACAGTTGTAAACATTGGCCTTCCTCAAGAATCATATAAGGTACACTGCCGTTTTAAATTGTATTTTGTCTGCAGGTGACACTAGTTCCTTAACCAATAAAAATACAAGGCTAAAACCTCCAGAGGGAAAAAAAAGCAGAATAAGCATCATATTACATGTACATCGTATTTTGTATTTAAAACGTTTAATACCATTCTATCTGTAATTGCGGATGAATAAGATGAAATAAAATAAAAACGAAGATCGATCGCTTACGTGGGATTCTGACTGAAAAGAGAAAGTTATAGCCTATACTTCACAGTCAGAATATATTTACTTAGCTGTGTCTCGTTTTTCAGCTAAACCCAAAATTCTATATTTTTGAATATGATTTGTTTTTGGGCTGAATTATAGATCCAAAAATATATATATTTTTTCTGAAGAGGAATTTTATGACGGGCCATAGCCCCGAATCTGTATAAGTCTCAAGATTACCATAGCTCACAAAAATTGTGCTGTTTTTAAAATACCGATGATCTATCGCACGCAAAGCAAATCCTCAGTTTAAAAAATCTCAGTTTTAAACCCTCATTTGAAAGTCTTCATACCTGAAGGAAATTTCTCTTTAATTACAAAGAAAGCGAAAAGCTAACATATCCTATATTTGGTGAGTTACACTTAAAGGCACACTTGCCGCGAAAATCAGGAATATTGTTTACATTAAAAAAGAAAGACCGTTTTCTGTATTTTTCCCAGACAATATAAGTTAGGAACTTTCTATTTTTACCAAAATTTAAAAGTTTGGACGTCACTTTGTATTTTTAATTTGAATTTGAATTGTTAGGTACCCGGAACGTAAAGAAACCAATCTGCTCGCAGGGGCGCATTTATGTTTCAGTCGAGTGAGTGAACTAACGGCACAGTGTAATTTTACGTAGGCCTATTTATCTGAGAAATACAGACTGACGATCGGTTAACAGCGACTGGAAAAGCCTGCTGGTAATTGTTTGAGTGTTAACCACAGATACAAAGGCCTGAAAGGAGGGTAATCCAACACGAAAGTTGACCGACACTGATCGTTGTTGTTGTAATCAGGCTTCGATTCTTCGTTTGTTTTTCACCCCATTTCTACATTCTAAAGCTAACTAGACATGTTTTATGTGTCCTATGTTTAAAGGGGCATGAGCTGCCAAAATGCTGATATTTTGACGTAAACACAGAATGTTGAAATTATCGGCTATTTTTCTCAAAACGTATAATTCAGAAGCTTTTTAGTGCTTCTAGTCTCGAAAATGTACGATAAAGTATTGTTTTAAACTAACTTTGGCTTAGAATGAATGAATTGGTCGTCCCGGTTATTTAAATTTTGCTACTTTTCGAACACGTTTTCGGTTCGTACCGGGCACCTACTGTATGGATTTTCCTCATTCCAACGCCAATCATTTAGTTTTTCGATGGCCTTCAAAGCCTCTTACTGTCGTGACGATCAGAAAGTATGAAAAAAAGTGGGAATTTCGGCAGCTCATGCCCCTTTAAGTGTAGTGGTATTAGTCGTACTAAGCTCATGTAAATTGGTTTTCTTAGCAAATTTAAACAGGCTACGGCCGCAAGTGGGCCTTTAAGATACAGTGTATCTCACGAAATACTACGATTGATTCATGTTTTACGCCGCACTCTAGATTATTTCACTTATATGGAGGCATTGTCACGTTTAATGTGGGAGGAAACCGGGTTGTTTGTTTGGAGGAAACAACCGACCTTCGGCGAGTAACTGGCAACTCTTCCACTGCAGTGTACAAACTTAAACTAGACTTTGAAAATTAAAAAAAATGGTCTGTTTGAATCAAAAATTAAACTCGCTTGAAGTGTTTTTTCTTTTCTTTCCAAGCCTATTTATTTATAAATTTTTGCCATGTTTTTAATCAAGAATTTGTGGTATAAAATAATTGATGATATCAGGAAGCATTTCGTGATATCAGAAATTAATTCTTGATATCAGGTAATCAATTTCTGATACCAAAAATTATTTTATGATATCAAGACTTCCCGAATAAAGAAGTAAAATGGTTTGCCATAGCTCCGAAAGCAAATATAGTCTACACTGTATATCCTGTAAACTAAGAAAATGTACGAGTTTATCTTCGACTTCCGCTTTCTGTTTCTGTTTTGTTTATGTTAAAAAAAATCCCAAAAACTTCAGTCCAGTTTACGATTGAATTAATGTCATCGAGTGATGTATTTTTGCTATCATGGAGTTCAATAGCATCCGATCGACAGTAGAGAACTGGTTAAAAGACAATAGACGTGTATTTCAATTTGTGAAAGGAGAGCCCGACAAAAGTCGATTGTTGTTCCAATACGACCTGAAAAACAAGGAAGGAAGTAAAACTGATTTGACATTTTATCTGCAGTACCCAACTACTGGCGAGGGGAAATGGGTCAGTTTGATACTGCTAGTTAAACCAGACGAAGTGAAGTCCATTGATAATTCTTATATTAAAGACTGCTAATTTTTTCACCGCACGTCTGTCAGTGTCAGTGGTAGTCCGAAATATCTGCAATCATGATGATGTAACTTGTATTGTAAGACATTTTCTGACAGCTCTATAGGCCATGATGATGATGATGGCCTATCTGTCAGAAAATGTCTTACATCATCATCGCAGATATTTCGGACTAGTCAGTGGCTGTCTACTTATTTACTGGCCAATATAATCCATAGTCTGAGTTTCTCTCACCAAAATGACTACCGGTATTTTTTTTTATACTGACGGAAAATACGGCTGTCAGTATAAAAAAAAATAGTAACTTTTGGAGTCAGAAACTCAGATACCAATTTCTGAGTAAATAATAAAATATGGTTTGTCAGCTCGCTCCCTCCAACTTCATTCAAGAGTCTTATGGGGAGTTAAATTCTTTTTTAACGAAAGCCGACTGAGCCCAACTTAACGTCCGACATTTTTTGTCGGTACGATTGTAATTGTAAATGTAAATTCTAACAGTGATAAACTGGATAACCGATCCATATTACTAGTATTAGGACAAGGGCAATTTTAAAACAAAAATAATACTGGATTGATTTGGGTTTGCCTTTAGTGATTGTGTTTTTTCAGATATGCTTGAATTAGGGTATGTTATAGCTGAGTTCACTAGAACTTGGCAGAGTTACGTTCCATTGCACAAGCATGTCTGTACAATTTAAGATAGGACTAAATGGACAAAAAGCAAATTTTCAGCTGTAAAGTGTAAGATATTAGTTGGGGACTGAGAGTGAGATAAGAGGTCAAATTCTTGTCAATCTTTTGGAACAGAAGGTTTCTTTATTACACTCAAGTTTGGACTTATTTTCTGGATGGAATTTGAAGATACTGGGAATGGATTTCCTCCATTACCTCCCGTGTTATATGTCAATGTCTGACAAAAGCAAAGGGGACTGATGTGACATCATGCAAAATCCTTATACATTGTAACTGAATTGGCCAATTTCCCTGAATTTGCCATTTATTTGGTCCAGAAGATAAGCCGTCCATACAAGACTGTCAACCAGAAAAGGAAGTTTCTGGCCCATTCAAAATTCAATCTTTCCTTATGGCTTTATGGTTGCTACAGATATTAATTCCTTCAGTTTCCTGACTCAAACAAGTTTTCTACTCGCAAACATTCAAAATATTAAAATTTTCTTTATCAAATGCGTTATCTGTCTTGATTTCACCTTAATGTCATACCTACAGACGGTGGGTTCAGACTGCACAGACTTTCTACCCTTCCTTTATCCCCTACAAGATTCTCTCAGCAGCTCAACAAAGAAGTCGACAGAACAGATTCTCAATTTAGTCCAACTGTCTTTGAAAGAGGTCAGTTCAACATACAGTAACTTACTATCTTCCACAGTCTTAACAGTCTTCCATTTTCAAAATGAATACAGGTCAAAATAAAACTTTCAACTTAAAATGAGCTGCCTACATTATGATATTTTTTAGTTGAAACAAAATTATGATAGTTGGCTTGTGTATTTATTGATTTTTAAAACCCCTTTCAATTGAAACAATTTAGTACCTACAAGTTATTTTTTAAAAATATGAATGTGTATCTTATTTTAGGTCTTCTAAGTTTTCTTTGGTTGGTAGCCTACAGTCCACTGCCTCAGTGGCTGTTTTAATTAAGTGACAATTTTGATAACTTAATTTCCTTGTATACTCTATCCAAGTGTTTGATGATTATTCATTATTAGTACTAATGTAATTAAATTACTTCTGTCTGGTTGCATTTATAACTTTTTGTGAAAGCCTAGGTATTTCTCTCAAAATTATATTCTCCTCCACAGGTTGTCTATTAACTGACCATTTACTTTCTAATTTGAGATCAATACATTCTCCTCAATAAATATCATATGAAATACCAGTAGTCTATGCATTCCATAATAGCTCATACAAGGAATATAAGAAAAGCCACGGTTTCTGACTAACCCAGGGAGGGCGCTCCTTATGGTGACCTTTGGGTCAAAAGGCGCCAGGCCCTGAATTATGTGGTAATGGCCTAATGGGACGTTTCACACTTCCCCATTCATAGACTTCTGAAGATATCAATAACTTGCCTCTGCAGAGAAGGGAGATAATTACAGAAGTTAAAGGGAGATAATTTGGACTTATGTTCACTGTTTGCTGTTACACTTTCTTTCTGAACCCAGGTTGATTTTCACTCCGAATCTGACTGTGATGATGATGATGATGATGATTGTGATGACCTAGATTCTTATTATCTGGATTTTGAAGAAGGGGACGAATCAGAGCGCTGTCCTTCAACTCAGTAAGCAGATCTTACCTGTTTAATGAATACATTCCAATGGGAGAATAAACACCTATTATTTACTTTGACTACAATGCTGGTCATCATGAATTGATTTGTTCTTTTCACAAATGTAAGCTTGATTTTGTTAATGATATTAAAGATGGATATTAACAAATTGATGCAGACAGTCTTATCTAATTATTGAGTGCTTCTTTTTTATATTAATCTAAAACGATTGAAACTATTTTCTCTGATTTCAGTGTAGAACATAGTAGTACAGCAGATGACTTCTTTACTGGTGATGGAAGTCCTACAGCTGTACAGAGATTGCTCAAAGGTAGATATTGCATGAACAGTAAAAATGTTACTTAGTATTGACATACTTCATCAATTAATTTTCTACTTCTATTCAGTCATCATCAGGAGTCAGGTACATTAGCAACTACAGTCAAACCTGGTTTAAGCAACCAACTAAGGGAAAGGCGAAAAGTGGTCTCTTAAGACAGGTGGTCTCTTAATCCAGGTTTGATGCGACGGACATCTTGATAACCTGGCATCTTTTCTCATGAGTAAGGGCTTTGCAATAGACCATTTGCCAGTTTTGCGCGCAACAATGAAATGACGTTGCGGCATCAATCTTACACCGGACAAGCCCAGTAGTCATCTTGACTTCTGCCATATTCGGTCAAATCCCTTTTCATCCACAATTTATCACATTTCTAAATTCATTCGGATATAAACTGTCCGAACATAGTTTTTCATTTCTTTTATCTGTTGTAAAATACCGAAAATTTGAAGTTAAATACAGACGGATTCTTTGTCCGGTCTACTACTTGGGGCAGTAATTGTGACGTCGCTAAATTACGTCATTTGAAAGTAATTGGCAAATCACCTATTCCAGGTGATTGCATTTTGACAAAGTACACTGATTTGTTTACATCTCTACAAATTTTATAGGATTAAGAAGTAACCCCACTGCGATATATTTATTGATCATTTTATTCGAGAGTTTTGTTGTTGTTGTCAAGTCTGTTTAGTATAATGCAATTCACAGGTATAACACAAACGACTAGTGTCCGGCTTTAATGGTAGGCTTTAGTTATTATGACAAGTGGATTGCCTACTACAGCAAATTTATAACAAAGACTGTTATTATGACATCACAATGATCAATAAATTTATAACAAAGACTGTTATTATGACATCACAATGATCAATAAATTTATAACAAAGACTGTTATTATGACATCACAATGATCAATAAATTTGTAACAGACTTTTATTATGACATCATGATGATCAAAAAATTTATAACAAAGACTGTTATTATGACATCACAATGATCAATAAATTTATAACAGAGACTTTTATTATGACATCACAACGATCAAATAAACAATCAATTTATAACAAAGACTGTTATTTCATCTGAGGGTAATACCTATTTAGACGCCATTTATTTTCAAGAAATTATAAAGAGAAAACAGAAACGAGGTCAGAAAAAAAAATTTTTAATTGTACAGATTTTTTAAAGAAATTGTAGATATATTTTTGTAGCCACTAAAACACATCTGCACAGGGAAAATCTTCTTAACTAAAATAACCATGGAAATAAGTATCTAGTTGTGTTAAAAAGGGTATTTCATTAAGATTTAGATCTTTATAATTTGTAAATATGTTTGTATTATTCTCACTTTATTTTGCAGATTTGAAAAATTTATCAAGAGACAGTAGACAATTTGGTATTTCTGGAAAACCAAAGAAAGATAATCTATTTATCTGGGTAAGTATACTCTCCCAAAAAAGAAACGCAACATCCAATTTTTTTTTCAAACATGAATTTTTCCAAAAACGTGCATGATTGACACATGACAACAGGATCATGTTATAATGTAAATGTCTGATAATTGAATTTAAGCCCCTGATAGTGGCTGTTGATCACACATGACTTTTGGGTCAGCCTTTGTGTAACGCTACACGAGGAAGGCGTAGGGAAAAATGTAGGGCAGTTGCACGTGCGAATCACGTCTTATCTTTATGCGGGTTCAATGTGTATATAAGACACACAACCGTTCAATTGAATTCAGTCATTAAATTGTTTCACCTGCGAAACCGGACCAAAACAGCAACAGAAACAGCATCAAATATCCCAGATCTCCGTCGAATATCGGCACGGACAGTCAGAAATCGTCTCCGTCAAAACAGCTTACGCGCCAGACGTCCTTACTTTGGCGTAGTACCGAGACGCCAGCATCGATTTGCAAGGGTCCGATGGTGCAACAGGTTAAGGGACTGGAATCTGCGAAACTGGAGGAAAGTCTGGTTCAGCGATGAATCAAGATTCCAGCTGCAGAGAAGAGATGGTCGTAAACGAGTTTACAGACGCCGGAATGAGAGGTTCGCAAGGAACTGCGACCTTGAGGTCGACAATTTCGGCGGAGGAAGTGTGATGGTGTGGGGTGCCATATCCTGTGCCCGAAAAACTCAACTGGTGCACATTCCCGGCAACCTTAATGCTGTTCGATACACAGATGAGGTTTTGACACCACATATGCTGCCCGTAATGGACCTCCGTAGGGAAATTTTTCAGCATGACAACGCTCGGCCGCACACAGCTCGTGCTATTGTTGAATTTCTAGCCAACCAGAATGTAACAGTGCTCCCCTGGCCGTCCAAATCACCAGATTTGAACCCAATAGAACATTTGTGGGATGATTTGGATAGACGCGTGCGCAGTCGTCATCCAGCGCTGCAAACTCTGCAAGAACTGCAGCAGGCTCTTGAGCAAGAATGGAGGAGAATTCCGCAAAAACGTATTCGTCGATTGATTGTGTCTATGCCGAGACGGGTCCGTGCTGTGTTACAGGTTAATGGTGGGCACAACAGATATTGACGTTGCAGTGATGTCATCTGAGCGCTATGAACTTTAATGTGATAAACTTTTACATGTGAATAAACTTTAAAGTCTGAACAACCAGTCTGCCACATTTCAGTGTAATGTGATGTTTATTTCTGTATTAACAAGGATGTTGAAAATTCATATTTTGAAGAACAAAAATTGAATGTTGCGTTTCATTTTTTCATGTCCCTAATACATGTATTTATGGTTTAAATACTTTGCAGAGCAGGTTTGACTTGTATTCAAAATTTAAAGCAACAGTCAAAAATATTTTTTTCATACCCTGGCCGAAACTGCTGAAGCCCAAACTCCATATGGGGTTCAAAATCAGCCTAGATTAGGCCCTGTGATAAGGTTTCATATGATCTGGGTAATTGACCAATAAAAAGTCAGAGTTTTGTCAAAAAACGTGGTTGATGAATACAGAAAAAACCCTGGAATATATGTGTTGATTAAAAATGGTAACTATAGTATCTAATAATGTTTTATCATTATTTTGGTTCAAATAGAAATTTAAATCATTTTAATTGTTTATGTAACTTTAAATTACATGTACCATGTTAAAATTTAATGTTGTTATTTTAGTTATTATTGGCTGTTACTTGAAAGTCCTTAAATTCTCTCTGTTTATTATCTATTTAGGAGGTTGAATTGTGTGATTTCCCTGAAAACTCTGGCTTAGGAAAAGACCTTCATGCCTACTCTAAAAGATATAAGCAGGAGGTTTGTATGATAAGATTTTCCCTGTGACTGTGTGTGTTCATATATTTATATACATGTAATGTATCATGTGTTCTGCCAAGTATAAAATTCCAACAATGAATACCCAGTTACAATATTCTCACTAACAAGGTGGTCTACATTGAGACACTACTGGTTACAGGGCTTCAGTTGGCTATTCTGGTTATAGGTGTACATTAATCCTTATCTTGTTACCATTGGCGTACACTTGTGACATTGATCCACTGAGGCTGGATTATCTATCAGTCATAAACTGTTTGTGGGAATGTTGAGACTAAAACTCAATATTTGTTGCATGGGTTGTCATATACATTCCTACAGTACAGTGTATCACTTCAAGGGAGGAGCCTGGCTGACTCAGTCGGCTGAGTGATAGTTATGTCTCTCCTAACATATGTTGGGGAGACATTCTGTGGTTGTGCTGACCGTCGTCCTGCATCCGTCGTTTGGCGTCTGTCAACTAGGGCTTGTCTGCAACATATCTCCAGAACCACTTGGCGGAATTTAATGCAATTTTAATTACAGCTCATTGGCGAGGATGTTCAGAGTTGATAAAATGTTGGCGTCTGTACGGCCGTCCAATCTTCAGTTAGCCGTCCAATCTTCAGTTAGCCTCTGATTTGGATATTTTTCATCTCCAAAACCACTGGGCGGTTGTTTCATTGGTTGTTGTTTGTCTACAAGATATCTCCAGAACCACTGGGCGGTTGTTTCATTGGTTGTTGTTTGTCTACAAGATATCTCTGGAACCACTTGGCCGAATTTAATGAAATTATAATTGCAGCTTATTGGTGAGGCCGTTCAGAGTTGACAAATTTTGGCACCTGTACGCCCATTCGGTCTTCAGTTAGCTTCCGAATCGGATATTTTCATTGGTTTTTGCTTAATATCTGCAAGATATCTCCAGAACCACTTAGGCGAAATTTCGAGAAATTTTATTTACAGCTTATTTATGAGGACATTAGTTGATCAAGTTTTGGCGCCTGCACATCCGTCTTGTCTTCAGTTAGTCTCAGAATCGCATATTTTCATTGGTTGTTGTTTGTCTGTAAGATATCTTCAGAATTTTATTTGCACTTTATTGGTGGGGACCTTGAATCGTACAAACCAACCATTGCTGTACTTTTAATTAACAGCCAGTTATTCAAATGGAGATGAAATTCCCTGCTGATTATCCAATGGCTCCTCCCTTTGTGCGAGTTATACGACCCAGATTTCAGTTTCTTACAGGTATTATCTCTTTTCCTACCAAATACATGCATGAAACCTGGTAGCTGGTTCACTCTTCTGAAATTCATCATATGTCAAATGCATTAAAAAATCTCCTTTCTATATTTAGGATGCTTTCTACTCTGGCTTGTACAATGTCTTTTCACTGTAAAACAATATTGACCTTACTGCAAATGACTTTGATAACTCTTAATGGATTGACTGGTATTTTACTTATATGGCAACATTGCCAGGTTAAGTTGGGGAGGAAACCTGGGCCTTAGATAACCTTGGCACTCTTTGGACTAAGTTAAAATACTTATCACTGCTGACTGTTATTGGAAAATCTGTATGTGACTGAGAAACAATCACTGCTGACTTTCACCACTGTAACAAGGGATATGTTTAATTATTTCATGAACTTGCCTTTGTCCTCTGTAGGTCATGTAACAGTGGGTGGAAGTATCTGTATGGAGATGTTGACCCGGTCTGGCTGGAGGCCATCGAATGATATTGAGGTCAGTTCACTAAATTGTAAGAACTTGTTCACATGTATTTGACCAGGTCTGGCTGGAGGCCATCTAATGATACTGAGGTCAGTTCACTAAATTGTAAGAACTTGTTCACATGTATTTGACCCGGTCTGGCTGGAGGCCATCTAATGATATTGAGGTCAGTTCACTAAATTGTAAGAACTTGTTCACTTGTATTTGACTCGGTCTGGTTGGAGGCCATCTAATGATATTGAGGTCAGTTCACTAAATTTTAAGAACTTGTTCACATGTATTTGACCAGGTCTGGCTGGAGGCCATCTAATGATATTGAGGTCAGTTCACTAAATTGTAAGAACTTGTTCACATGTATTTGACTCGGTCTGGTTGGAGGCCATCTAATGATATTGAGGTCAGTTCACTAAATTTTAAGAACTTGTTCACATGTATTTGACTCGGTCTGATTGGAGGCCATCTAATGATATTGAGGTCAGTTCACTAAATTGTAAGAACTTGTTCACATGTATTTGACTCGGTCTGATTGGAGGCCATCTAATGATATTGAGGTCAGTTCACTAAATTGTAAGAACTTGTTCACATGTATTTGACCCGGTCCGACTGGAGGCCATCTAATGATATTGAGGTTTTGAATCTTTTTTTTTTACATATTTTCCATAGTCTGAGCCAAGATGTATTTTTTTTTGAAAATTTAATTTAATTTTTCACAGAAGAACCCTATTTTAGTACTATGTCATGAGCATGAACTATAAATATATTAAAAGGTGTGTGTTTTATCTTACAGAGTGTGTTGGTTCAAATACGCTGTGAAATATTGAGTGACCCAAAAGTGGCTTTAGACAGAAATCCTAACCGTGAATACACAGAAGACGAAGCCAGAGCTGCGTTTGAGAGGATGGTTGTCAAATATGGATGGACAAAGTGATACAGACAGACAATGATTGTCAAGTATGGATGGACAAAGTGATACAGACAGACGATGATTGTCAAGTATGGATGGACAAAGTGATACAGACAGACAGTGATTGTCAAGTATGGATGGACAAAGTGATATAGACAGACAATGATTGTCAAGTATGGATGGACAAAGTGATACAGACAGACAATGATTGTCAAGTATGGATGGACAAAGTGATACAGACAGACAATGATTGTCAAGTATGGATGGACAAAGTGATACAGACAGGCAATGATTGTCAAGTATGGATGGACAAAGTGATACAGACAGACAATGATTGTCAAGTATGGATGGACAAAGTGATACAGACAGACAATGATTGTCAAGTATGGATGGACAAAGTGATACAGACAGGCAATGATTGTCAAGTATGGATGGACAAAGTGATACAGACAGACGATGATTGTCAAGTATGGATGGACAAAGTGATACAGACAGACAATGATTGTCAAGTATGGATGGACAAAGTGATACAGACAGACAATGATTGCCAAGTATGGATGGACAAAGTGATACAGACAGACAATGATTGTCAAGTATGGATGGACAAAGTGATACAGACAGACAATGATTGTCAAGTATGGATGGACAAAGTGATACAGACAGACAATGATTGTCAAGTATGGATGGACAAAGTGATACAGACAGACGATGATTGTCAAGTATGGATGGACAAAGTGATACAGACAGACAATGATTGTCAAGTATGGATGGACAAAGTGATACAGACAAACAATGATTGTCAAGTATGGATGGACAAAGTGATACAGACAGACAATGATTGTCAAGTATGGATGGACAAAGTGATACAGACAGACGATGATTGTCAAGTATGGATGGACAAAGTGATACAGACAGACAATGATTGTCAAGTATGGATGGACAAAGTGATACAGACAGACAATGATTGTCAAGTATGGATGGACAAAGTGATACAGACAGACAATGATTGTCAAGTATGGATGGACAAAGTGATACAGACAGACAATGATTGTCAAGTATGGATGGACAAAGTGATACAGACAGCCAATGATTGTCAAGTATGGATGGACAAAGTGATACAGACAGACAATGATTGTCAAGTATGGATGGACAAAGTGATACAGACAGACAATGATTGTCAAGTATGGATGGACAAAGTGATACAGACAGACAATGATTGTCAAGTATGGATGGACAAAGTGATACAGACAGACAATGATTGTCAAGTATGGATGGACAAAGTGATACAGACAGACAATGATTGTCAAGTATGGATGGACAAAGTGATACAGACAGACAATGATTGTCAAGTATGGATGGACAAAGTGATACAGACAGACAATGATTGTCAAGTATGGATGGACAAAGTGATACAGACAGACAATGATTGTCAAGTATGGATGGACAAAGTGATACAGACAGACGATGATTGTCAAGTATGGATGGACAAAGTGATACAGACAGACGATGATTGTCAAGTATGGATGGACAAAGTGATACAGACAGAGGATGATTGTCAAGTATGGATGGACAAAGTGATACAGACAGACGATGATTGTCAAGTATGGATGGACAAAGTGATACAGACAGACAATGATTGTCAAGTATGGATGGACAAAGTGATACAGACAGACAATGATTGTCAAGTATGGATGGACAAAGTGATACAGACAGACGATGATTGTCAAGTATGGATGGACAAAGTGATACAGACAGACGATGATTGTCAAGTATGGATGGACAAAGTGATACAGACAGACGATGATTGTCAAGTATGGATGGACAAAGTGATACAGACAGACAATGATTGTCAAGTATGGATGGACAAAGTGATACAGACAGACAATGATTGTCAAGTATGGATGGACAAAGTGATACAGACAGACAATGATTGTCAAGTATGGATGGACAAAGTGATACAGACAGAGGATGATTGTCAAGTATGGATGGACAAAGTGATACAGACAGACGATGATTGTCAAGTATGGATGGACAAAGTGATACAGACAGACAATGATTGTCAAGTATGGATGGACAAAGTGATACAGACAGACAATGATTGTCAAGTATGGATGGACAAAGTGATACAGACAGACGATGATTGTCAAGTATGGATGGACAAAGTGATACAGACAGACGATGATTGTCAAGTATGGATGGACAAAGTGATACAGACAGACGATGATTGTCAAGTATGGATGGACAAAGTGATACAGACAGACAATGATTGTCAAGTATGGATGGACAAAGTGATACAGACAGACAATGATTGTCAAGTATGGATGGACAAAGTGATACAGACAGACAATGATTGTCAAGTATGGATGGACAAAGTGATACAGACAGATGATGATTGTCAAGTATGGATGGACAAAGTGATACAGACAGACGATGATTGTCAAGTATGGATGGACAAAGCAGGGCCGTATCTAGGACCGTTTTGCTTCCGGAAAACGATAGGGCGCCCAAACGGTCGGGCGCCCAAACTAAATGAAGAAAAAATAAATGGGGGCTTTATTTTATGAAAAAGGAACAAAAATAGGCCCTTAAAAACGTTTTGTGCATGGCCTTGTAACACAAGGCGACGAGAGACTCCGTATTCAGTCTGTGTGAGTTGCATCGCGCCATTGAACGGTACACACACAGCTACACTGTACGGCCGGCACGCAATGAACTGTAGTTAGCGGGACGAAAGAAAAGAAATTGTTCCGATGTTGTTAGTTTGCCAAGTGGTCACCTGACTTGAGTGAAGTTTCCGATTGGTCTACATACGTTGTCAGTGTGGATACACTGGCTGACTTGACCACGACTCCACCCGATTCTTGAACATTTTCATTCTGCGTTTCGATCGGTGTCATTTGAATGCCCCTCTTGTATCATGATGTATATTTTTTAAAATATGAATAGGCAGACGTATTTATCACTCAAGTGGCCTCAAAAATGAAGACTACCAACAGTGTCTGTGTCACAGTTTTTAAAGAAAATGGCAGGAAAGAACGTCTGTCAAAATGAAATCTTCGGACCAGCCATCTCAACCAAGTTATATCACGTGACAATGAATGACATGCTATGTATTCGTCCACTCTAAAATGTTCATACGCTATGTCAACGTTTATAAAGATGTCAATCATAGCTGTTGGGTTGATTGACTGTTGGTGGGCTGGACCAATAAAGTCTTAGGACCAATTGATTTGCTAGTTTCCCGTTGGGGCCTTATTCACTGATTATCTGCAGAGTGCTGCAAAGTTTTAGTAGGCCCCTACCAGAGACTCCGGAAACGCGGGAGAGATTGTGCTTTCGAAAAAGACCATAGACAATGATTTTACCAGTTGCACAGGCTATGTGGATAGCAGTAATCTCAAACATATAATAAACAAGCAAAAGAAATAAGATTAATTTACGAAAATAAGCGTACAGTCTTTTGACTGCTCTGTATAGTACGGGTAACCGATCAGTTATCGTGCTAAACATTACATCAGTGTTTGCATTGACAAGAAATTCCACAGAAGTGAAGCTGGGCTCAGTCGACTTTTGTTAAAATAATTTAATTTCTCCCAAGACTCTGAAATGAAGTTTTAGGGACCGGACATTCACCCGCTCGTCTGCATGTTTTTGTAGAGTGACGGGAAACAGTTACCGTACAGCCAACGTTAAAGCTGTTGTGACGTCATTTCTAGTGTTCGAAAAGTCTCCGACACGGCGGAAGGCGACTATTCTTGAGTCGGCTGACAAATGTAACTCCATAAAAAGTTTTATTTATATTTAGAGGTTGAAATTTTGCAAGAAGATGCCTCGATGAGTAAGGCGACTGTAATCGGAGGGAAAGTAATTGGGTTAAGCACGCGTAAGTGTTGGGTGTACGATAACTGATCGGATACCCGTAATTGTTTGTACTGTAGCAGGTGATCTGCTTCCGCACGAAGACTCATCGTCGACTAAACTGAAGACTGAAGGTCCGATGTTATTTAAATGTTCGTTTCTTTGAAAAGGTTAGATTTTGGAATTACTTTTTGTTGTAAGTTGACCAATATTTGTAAAAAAATAACATTATTTAAGCGTAGCTAGTACGGCTCGGCGTTGAGTTTTCTTAAAAACATCGTTTTGTACGTCCTATGGGAAAAGTATGGCATGTACAAACGGCACAAACGACAAAGCTCTGCCAGAGAATCATTTTAATCATTTGCTAGAATTCATATTGAAAATAATGTCTTACACTGGAAGGAGGAGGAGGGTGGGTTTGGGGGGGGGGGGGGGGGTTGGGTTGTCGGCGAAATTTTCCTTTATATGAGTTTGGGAGCGGAAACTTGATTTTTTTTCTAGAAACGGCCCTGCAAAGTGATACAGACAGACGATGATTGTCAAGTATGGATGGACAAAGTGATACAGACAGACAATGATTGTCAAGTATGGATGGACAAAGTGATACAGACAGACAATGATTGTCAAGTATGGATGGACAAAGTGATACAGACAGACAATGATTGTCAAGTATGGATGGACAAAGTGATACAGACAGACAATGATTGTCAAGTATGGATGGACAAAGTGATACAGACAGACGATGATTGTCAAGTATGGATGGACAAAGTGATACAGACAGATGATGATTGTCAAGTATGGATGGACAAAGTGATACAGACAGACGATGATTGTCAAGTATGGATGGACAAAGTGATACAGACAGACGATGATTGTCAAGTATGGATGGACAAAGTGATACAGACAGATGATGATTGTCAAGTATGGATGGACAAAGTGATACAGACGATGATTGTCAAGTATGGATGGACAAAGTGATACAGACAGACAATGATTGTCAAGTATGGATGGACAAAGTGATACAGACAGACAATGATTGTCAAGTATGGATGGACAAAGTGATACAGACAAATGATGATTGTCAAGTATGGATGGACAAAGTGATACAGACAAACGATGATTGTCAAGTATGGATGGACAAAGTGATACAGACAGCCAATGATTGTCAAGTATGGATGGACAAAGTGATACAGACAGACAATGATTGTCAAGTATGGATGGACAAAGTGATACAGACAGACAATGATTGTCAAGTATGGATGGACAAAGTGATACAGACAGACAATGATTGTCAAGTATGGATGGACAAAGTGATACAGACAGACGATGATTGTCAAATATGGATGGACAAAGTGATACAGACAGACAATGATTGTCAAGTATGGATGGACAAAGTGATACAGACAGACGATGATTGTCAAATATGGATGGACAAAGTGATACAGACAGACGATGATTGTCAAGTATGGATGGACAAAGTGATACAGACAGACAATGATTGTCAAGTATGGATGGACAAAGTGATACAGACAGACAATGATTGTCAAGTATGGATGGACAAAGTGATACAGACAGACAATGATTGTCAAGTATGGATGGACAAAGTGATACAGACAAACGATGATTGTCAAGTATGGATGGACAAAGTGATACAGACAAACGATGATTGTCAAGTATGGATGGACAAAGTGATACAGACAGACAATGATTGTCAAGTATGGATGGACAAAGTGATACAGACAGACAATGATTGTCAAGTATGGATGGACAAAGTGATACAGACAGACAATGATTGTCAAGTATGGATGGACAAAGTGATACAGACAGACAATGATTGTCAAGTATGGATGGACAAAGTGATACAGACAGACAATGATTGTCAAGTATGGATGGACAAAGTGATACAGACAGACGATGATTGTCAAGTATGGATGGACAAAGTGATACAGACAGACGATGATTGTCAAGTATGGATGGACAAAGTGATACAGACGATATTATCTCCCTGCTTTTAAATATACTTTAATATTTGATAACTTAAAAGGACAGACCGTGTATTGCAGTTTTTCGATGACCCTCAAATTAGCAAATATATGAAAAGTATTCAATCGTGGAGGAAGGATCGCAAGTCAATTTTCCACCAAACAAATAATTTTAAAGGATAGTAAGTCAGTTTTCCACCAAACAAATACATTTAAAGGATAGTAAGTCAGTTTTCCACCAAACAAATACATTTAAAGGATAGTAAGTCAGTTTTCCACCAAACAAATACATTTAAAGAGTTATTTAGGAAATTCCCTAAGCACTGCTATCGTTTTTTTGTCTGACAGTCAGTAAAAAAACAACCGAGAATGCACCACACACGCAGGTACAGAGGCTATATGTGTGCACAGCTTGACTCTCCGAATTCCCATACCCCAAACAAAGATGACCAAGGAATTCCCAAAAAAAATCGCTACCCAAACTGTCCATGGGAGCTAGGCAAATTACCAATGGTCATCTGGAAACCCCATCTTTATATTAACAGCAGTCGAAAAGCAAAATTTCTTGCGATCTTTTCAGTCTTTATCTAGCATGTACCTTTAAAAGAGATAAAGAAGATTAGCCAGTTCCCCTTGATTTCTGGTTACCCCTTTTAGGAGAAGTCTGTATAGATACATGTATATATTTATTGAACACTAAAACACACGGGCACAGGGAAAATCTTCTTGTCTAAAGTAACCATTGAGACAAGTTACTTATTGTGTTAAAAAGGGGCATATCATTTAGACTTCTATATTTATATACTGCTTAAAGTGGCATGAGCTGCCAAAATGTTGATATTTTGACGTTAAAACAGAATTTTACAATTATTGGCTATTTTTCTCATGACGTATAATTCACAAGCTTAAGTATTGTTTCGAACTAACTTTGGCATAGAATGAATGAATGATCGTCTCGTTTATTTAAATTTTGTTTACTTTTCGAACACTATTTTGGTTTGTATAGGCCACATACTTTATAGAGTTTCCTCATTCCAACGCCAATCGTTTAGTTTTTCGATGGCCTTCAAAGCCTCTTACTGTCGTGCCGATCAGAAATTATGAAAAAAGTGTGAATTTTGGCAGCTCATGCCACTTTAAATAGAACTTCAGAATTTATGAAGAAAAATACTATCTTTTTTTTTACAAAATGTTTTTTTTCTCACATAAATAAACGAATTTTATTGCATTACGTTGATGTTTGTAGCCAATTCCCTTGTTTGTTTTGCTTTATCTCATGGTAAAGTCCCGGGGCCTGTCCTACAAAGCTGGCGTAAATTTGCGCATAAGCCTACACCATGGACTGGTAACCTCCCAGGGCCTGTCCTACAAAGCTGGCGTATATTTGCGCATACGCCTACAACATGGACTGGCAACCTCCTGGGGCCTGTCCTACAAAGCTGGCGTAAGTTTGCGCGTAAGCCTACAGCATGGACTGGTTACCTCCCGGGGCCTGTCCTACAAAGCTGGCTTAAATTTGTGCGTAAGCCTACAGCATGGACTGGTAACCTCCCGGGGCCTGCCCTACAAAGCTGGCGTAAATTTGCGCGTAAGCCTACAGCATGGACTGATAACCTCCCGGGGCTGTCCTACAAAGCTGGCGTAAATTTGCGCGTAAGCCTACAGCATGGACTGATAACCTCCCGGGGCCTGTCCTACAAAGCTGGCGTAAGTTTGCGCGTAAGCCTACAGCATGGACTGGTAACCTCCCGGGGCCTGTCCTACAAAGCTGGCGTAAATTTGCGCGCAAGCCTCCAACATGGACCGGTTGCGTGCAAGGCACAAGTTACTATATATTTAACACTGATTTACATCCAACGTAACTTAGCCAGCTTTGTTAGACAGGATCAGAGTGTATTTTTATTATCTAAGTAACAGTTTTAACGAAGACCAGACATTTTGTTCTACAAACAGAACAGAGTTCTGGGTCCCGTCTTACAAAGCTAGGTTAAGTTATGTCGGACGCATCTATATGATAAAACTGCCAAATTACGCCCTTGTCGCAACTGTTTCTCGACATTTACGCCCAACGCAACTTTGCACCTGGTCGTAAGGTAATGTCGAAGGTATGTGTTGCCATGACAGGCCGGCGGGGCCTCCGTGGCTCAGTAGGTAAAGCGTTGGACGCTCAATCCGAACAGCCTTCCACCAATGGGTCGCGGGTTCGAATCACACTCAGTCCAAAAAAAATAGGAAAACTTTCTGACTGGGCTTTCACTCGAACGACCTATGTGGGATGGTTACCAAAGGAAGGTTGTGGTTTCCTCCGGGCATAGAGCCCGGTTTCCTCCCACAATAAAACTGGCAACGCCGCCATATAAGTGAAATAATCTTGAGCGCGGCGTAAAACACCAATCAATCAATCAACCATGACAGGCCTTGTAATGAGCTCGATTACAGCGTAAATGTTTTGAGAATCAGCCCCTTACGTGCGTCTATAGCACGACTCTTATAAGAGTTGAATAAAGTTATTTATTTTAAGGAGGTTGGGGTGGGTACGTGTGTTCGTATACACTTTACATCAGCTTTCCAAATTATAAATTACCGATCTGTGACAGTAACGCCTATATATGTTATTCTTCTTAAAAAGTGCTCCTTAAAGCCCATTAAACGGTAAATGATAACATTGGGTTATAAAGCAGCCTTATTACTATGTTGTGTGTCACTCACATCGTAAGGTTGGTTTAAACAATATTTATTTCCAAATAAAGAAAATGATTGGCGAACGTAAGGACCATTAGAAAAACTCCATAGAATATTAAGATTGTTGAAGGTAGAATTATTTGGTGCCTTTTAGAAAGTGAGTATAACAATATTCTCGTTATTTGTTCGGGATTACACTTACTTGAAAAACGGCAGAAATTTTGGGTGATGCTCGAAACGTGAATCGAACCCGGGTCCCAGAGTATGGCACCTATCGCCAATACTATACAGTGAATGTTCGCTGTCTTATCCATTCAGCCAAGCGGCCTCCTCTACAAAAATAAGGTAGTTGGCTGGTAGATACCAATGCTGGCAACAGGTGCCATACTCTGGGACCCGGCTTCGATTCCCGGTTCGAGCGTTACCCAAAATCGGTAGAAGAATTTCTGTCATTTTTCAAGAAAGTGTATTCCAAAAAAAAATAACGAAAATAATGTTACCATGGCAGTTAGGGCTTGCATTGTTTTTTCTGCCGCTATTTTATAATCAGTTATTTTCTCAGGCGCTCTAATATGTGTACATTGACAGTTTTCTTAGATTAGGATTGGAAACTTTAAAACCTGAATGTGCCAAACCATGTCAAGCCGTTTTAAAAACAAAACAAACCTGGCATGTATATGCAAGAGAGGGTTCAGATAGATGCTCTTCATTGTCAAACTCCTATTGTAGGTATTCAAATCTATAACGCAAACATACTGGCCCATATCCCGTCAGTTTGTCTCCAGATTAAAGTGTACATAAAAGCCAGTCCCTGCATGGATTATCTCATGAATTATTCATAATCAGGTGTCATGTGAAGGCAAACATTTGATGCACTTTTCGTTAGTTGTGTCAACAACTTGAACTCTGTCTTGAATTTAAAGGCTTATCAATAAGCTGTTTCTAATAAAGCAGTACTCGGCGGATCCCGACTGACAGAACATATTCTCTCCTTGATACTTCGAAAAACAAAATGTCTTCAACAGAAAATCGTTTTGCTTCCAAGACTGATTTGATCAACACTGATGTAACATTTACCCGCAGAACCTCCTGGAAACGCTATGCCTTGGGGGCCGCCCTCGGGGTAATGGTGTTAGCTGTTATAATAGGTGTTGCCGTGGGGGTTCCACTCGCCATGAGATCTACCTCAGATCAACACTTAACTCTGGCCAGAAAGGTTCTTACCGAGTATCCACTTATAGACGGGTGAGTCAGTTAGTTAACTATTGGGAGGATAAAGGCATAAAGCGTCGTATATATAAACATAAAGCGGATTGTATTCTCGTTATTTTTTGGGATTGCACTTTCATGAAAAATGGCAGAAATTCTTCTACCGATCTTTTAGAGGAGGCCGGTTGGCTGAATGGATAAGGCAGCCGACATTTAGGGCTGGCGATAGGTGCCATACTCTAGGACCCGGGTTCGATTCCCGTTTCGGGTTGCACCCAAAATCGGTAGAAGAATTTCTGGCATTTTTCAACAAAGTGTAATCCCCAAAAATTACGAGGATACTGTTATACTCACTTTCTAAAAGACACTAACTAAGTAAACTCATAAACCTTATTCTTTAATAAAATACAACAGAGAATTTTTTCCTAAAAACTAACTTCGTCAAATATTCTTAATGAAGTCCGAAATATCCTTAATCATCAGAAAGAATAGGTAACAAAGATAACCTTTATACAATGTAACATTGGAACTTTAGAAATAACCCTTCTCTGTTGGAATTGACTTTGTATGCTCTTTTGATTTTACCCGTAAAACATAACGAGATTGATTGATTGATTGGTGTTTTACGCCGCGCTCAAGATTATTTCACTTATATGGCGGAGTTGCCAGTTTTTTTTTGTGGGAGGAAACCCACGACCTTTCGGTGGTAATTGGCAACCATCCCTAGCATAACGGGATGGTCGAGAGCCCAGACCTTTCGGTGGTAACTGGCAACCATCCCTAGCATAACGAGATGGTCGAGAGCCAGAGGATTTCTGTGCCCATGGGTTATAGAGTGGACAGAATTATTGGTAGGGCCATTTGTTAGTCCAAAGGCTGGCCGAGAAATCTTGTCTGTGTGATTTTTTCTTCTTTATTTCTATGGTGCTAACATCAAGGAGTGTATGTTAGATTCTGGACACCATTCGATTGTTTGGGCTAGTCTAAAGGCCATTAACCGGGTTAGTGCTGACCAAAAACAACAACTAAACTAGCCCTTTGTGTTGCCTTGGGAGGTCCGAACGAAAGGCTTGTGTGATTATCTCCTATATGATATCATGCAGGTAAAGAGATCGTTAGTTACACGGATCCAAATTAATGGAAATGTAATATTGCAAAATTTCTGAGATCAGTTTTAATACCTTAACTATCTCTCCTTAACTGTCGTTGTAGCCACAATGATTTAGCGTGGCAATACCGTAAACAAGGAGGGATGCAAGTATGGGAATTCAATCTGAACGAAGACCTGCGAACAGTCTGGAGTCCGTCTCATACAGATATCCCTAGGATACGTCAGGGGCTTCTTGGGGCACAGGTACAGGACATATTCCATCTTTTCCTCTTATTGCTTTTGGATTGTAGGCATTGAAACAGTTCCTACACCAAATACATTATTTATCCATCAAGACTGGGTAACCGTTTTTTTGTTGTCAGTTATATCCGTATCTCACTATATGATATTAGCCCCCCCCCCCCACCACCTAACTTGGAAACGCCGCCGTATAAGTGAAATAATCTTCAGTTTGGCGTCAACCAATCAAACAACCGAAGATGAGGAAAGCTGTGGTTGCATATATGGAATGGTCAACATCTGGAACAGTTTTGATACCTCTTTTCTCTCCAATAAATAATCTTTAATGAGTTCAAAAACAAAACGGTGTATCATTATCATTCACGCAGATTCCTTCTCGAAAAATTCCATCATCACCTTTATTAGTATAACACTTGCTAATATCACGTGACGAGCGATATAGACCTATGGAATTGTAAAGCCCGGTTAAAGGGGCATGACCTGCCAAATATAAGGATAATTTCGTGGATACCGAATTAGCTAATTAATGGTTAAAACTCCTGCAGATACTTAGTTGATTTTTGATATGTTAGTCCAAAAGTAACAGTTTTCAGGTCTTATTTTCAAGATGCTTAAATATTCTCAATTGTGTACATGGGTCCATCATGATAGGTTACAGATCAAGTTTAAGTTTTGTTCTTATACAAATAACAGTTTTCCATACTTTTGTTCTAGATGTTCACACCTATTAAAGTGTAGTTAGTATGTGAGTACAACATGGTTTGTTACAGATCAAGTTTATCTCAACGTCAATCTTTTAGTTTTCGAAGTACTTCAAACGTTCTCATGGCAATCAAACATTATGAGAAAAAAATCATAATTTTGGCAGCTCACGCCCGTTTAAAGTGGCATGAGCTGCCAAAATGGTGATATTTTGATGTTAAAACAGAATGTAGAAATTATTG
This sequence comes from Lepidochitona cinerea, assembly GCA_963971465.1. Lineage (NCBI taxonomy): Eukaryota > Metazoa > Mollusca > Polyplacophora > Chitonida > Tonicellidae > Lepidochitona > Lepidochitona cinerea. The sequence continues at coordinate 1,770,466 of OZ020555.1, read as the reverse complement.
GCTATTTTTCTCAAGACGTATAATTCAAAAGTTTTTTAGTGCTTTTACTCTCGAGAATGTAGGATAAAGTATTATTTTGAACTAACTTTGGCATAGAATGAATGGATGGTCGTCCCGGTTATTTAAAATTTTTTTTTACTTTTCTTACACTATTTCGTTTTGTAAAGACCACATACTGTATAGATTTTCCTCATTCCAACGTCACTCATTTAGTTTTTCGATGGTCTTCAAAGCCTCTTACTGTCGTGACGATCAGAAATTATGAAAATATTATTTCCTGGAGGAAGAAAGATTTGATATTACAACGGGTTATGTTGCGCATAGCTCACCGAATTTATGTCGACAGCTTCATACTGTTTGAGTGAGATGGTTGCCAGTTACCAGCGGAAGGTCGTGGGTTTCCTCCGGGCACTGAGCCCGGTTTCCTCCCACAATAAAACTGGCAACGCCGCCATATAAGTGAAATAATCTTGAGCGCGGCGTAAAACACCAAACAATCAATCAATCAATCATACTGTTTGAGTGAAAATCAATGCTTCGTCCACTTTAGTCACAGCCCTATAGGCCCTACACCACTAAAAATGATAACACTTATGATACCCTCTTGTCCCCTCAGTTCTGGGCGTGTTACGTGAGCTGTACATCTCAGGGTAAAGACGCTGTCAGGTTCTCCCTAGACCAATTAGATATAATCAAGAAATTCGTTCAGAAGTATCCGGAAACCTTTGAATTTGTGACAACTGCTCAAGGTGGGTTTTATCTTCATAACCTATATATATATTTATATTAAAGTGACATGAGACGTGAAAACGACTCACTGCCTAAGTTTACTGTGGTTTTTCTTTGACCTTCAGATAGGTATTGATTGATTGATGTTTTTGGCCGCTGAAAACATTTATTTAATGAGCTGCAATACTCCGGGAATTCCCTGCTGTGCCCGTTGTATGACGAGACTGCGGCACACGCTCAGCTACAGTGTTGTATGACGAGACTGCGGCACACGCTCAGCTACAGTGTGTCACGATGTAACGAGCGTATCGCTAAAGCAGGTCAATTTTCATAACGACAACAATATCTTTATATCGGGGGCTCTATGAGAGTAAGTAAATTTACCAATGGTCATGTGGAAACCTCGTGTTTTTATAAACATCAGTCAAATAGCACGCACTTTAACCATCCTTTTGGGACTCTCTATCTATGCATAAAAAGATATAGGTTTGGCCGTTCATTGGCCGATCAATCGTTCCACCTTTTGTATGCCGTCTTAAGGTTTACTGATGTTAACCAAGTGATCCACAAGGCTCGTGTTCTTCGAGAAATTCATATGCTTTATTATAGCTATTTTTATTACATTTGATTTTCTCCAAGCGTCTTTTATTGACTCCATATACAATAAATTGAATGGAATTTCTTGATTACAAGAAGCCTCTTGTTGGATCCTAGGGATAAGTCTAACGAATTCCTTTATATGTACCGGTACTATATACGGGATAAGTGTATGATGACTTTCCTGAATCACGTACTTCAAACACACGAATGTAGCTCAATATATTCATACCTGCTACCTGAGCAGAATTATTCATGAATTTGTTACTGCCCAAGTGCCATATAAAAGAGAGACACAAAACGTATGTAGAGGTATTTTAGTTCAGCGTCTATCTTTTGAATTACGTGTAGATTTTCTATTCAACCTTTTCTATTCAAACGAGAAAATATTTGTTTCCATATGCCTTTAGATTCATATTTATAAATGTAAATAATAATGCAGTGTAAATATAAAAGTTTTTTCAAAGCCGCAACCCTACTGGTTCATAACTAGGTTGTTCCTATTTTGTAACATAAAACCGACACAGGCCCTCATTCGCTCCAGTTTTGTAGAACAGCTGTCAGATGTTTAAAAATAAATCTTACCATTTCACTTTATGAGTGGGGCGTGAAACACCAAAGACAGAACATTTCACTTTAGGAGTGGGGCGTGAAACACCAAAGACAGAACATTCCACTTTATAATAGGAGCGTGAAACACCAAAGACAGAACATTCCACTTTATGAGTGGGGCGTGAAACACCAAAGACAAAACATTCCACTTTAGGAGTGGGGCGTAAAACCCCAAAGACAGAACATTCCACTTTATGAGTGGTGCGTAAAACACCAAAGACAGAACATTCCACTTTATGAGTGGGGCGTGAAACACCAAAGACAGAACATTCCACTTTATGAGTGGGCCGTGAAACACCAAAGAAATACAGAACATTCCACTTTATGAGTGGGGCGTGAAACACCAAAGACAGGACATTCCACTTAATGAGTGGGGCGTGAAACACCAAAGACAGAACATTCCACTTTATGAGTGGGGCGTGAAAAACCAAAGAAAGAACATTTCACTTTATGAGTGGGGCGTGAAAAACCAAAGAAAGAATATTCCACTTTATGAGTGGGGCGTGAAACTCCAAAGACAGAACATTCCACTTTATGAGTGGGGCGTGAAAAACGAAAGAAAGAACATTTCACTTTATGAGTGGGGCGTGAAACACCAAAGACAGAACATTTCACTTTATGACTGGGGCATGAAACACCAAAGAAAGAGCATTCCACTTTATGAGTGGGGCGTGAAACACCAAAGACAGAACATTCCACTTTATGAGTGGGACGGGAAACACCAAAGACAGAACATTCCACTTTATGAGTGGGGCGTGAAACACCAAAGACAGAACAGTTCACTTTATGAGTGGGGCGTGAAACACCAAAGAAAGAACATTCCACTTTATGAGTGGGACGTGAAACACCAAAGAAAGACAGAACATTCTACTTTATGAGTGGGGCGTAAAACACCAAAGAAAGACAGAACATTTCACTTTATGAGTGGGGCGTGAAACACCAAAGACAGAACATTCCACTTTATGAGTGGGGCGTGAAAAACCAAAGAAAGAACATTTCACTTTATGAGTGGGGCGTGAAAAACCAAAGAAAGAACATTCCACTTTATGAGTGGGGCGTGAAACTCCAAAGACAGAACATTCCACTTTATGAGTGGGGCGTGAAAAACGAAAGAAAGAACATTTCACTTTATGAGTGGGACGTGAAACACCAAAGACAGAACATTTCACTTTATGACTGGGGCATGAAACACCAAAGAAAGAGCATTCCACTTTATGAGTGGGGCGTGAAACACCAAAGACAGAACATTCCACTTTATGAGTGGGACGGGAAACACCAAAGACAGAACATTCCACTTTATGAGTGGGGCGTGAAACACCAAAGACAGAACATTTCACTTTATGAGTGGGGCGTGAAACACCAAAGAAAGAACATTCCACTTTATGAGTGGGACGTGAAACACCAAAGAAAGACAGAACATTCTACTTTATGAGTGGGGCGTAAAACACCAAAGAAAGACAGAACATTCTACTTTATGAGTGGGGCGTGAAACACCAAAGAAAGACAGAACATTCTAATTTATGAGTGGCGCGTGAAACACCAAAGAAAGAACATTCCACTTCATGAGTGGGGCGTGAAACACCAAAGACAGAGCATTCCACTTTATGAGTGGGGCGTGAAACACCAAAGAAAGAATGAACATTCCACTTTATGAGTGGGACGTGAAACTCCAAAGACAGAACATTCCCCTCTAAGAGTGGGGCGTGAAACACCAAAGAAAGAAAGAACATTCCCCTTTAGGAGTGGGGCTTGAAACACCAAAGCAAGACAGAACATTCCACTTTATGAGTGGGGCATAAAATACCAAAGACAGAACATTCCACTTTATGAGTGGGGCGTGAAAAACCAAAGAAAGAACCTTTCACTTTATGAGTGGGGCGTGAAAAACCAAAGAAAGAACATTCCACTTTATGAGTGGGGCGTGAAACTCCAAAGACAGAACATTCCACTTTATGAGTGGGGCGTGAAAAACGAAAGAAAGAACATTTCACTTTATGAGTGGGGCGTGAAACACCAAAGACAGAACATTTCACTTTATGACTGGGGCATGAAACACCAAAGAAAGAGCATTCCACTTTATGAGTGGGGCGTGAAACACCAAAGACAGAACATTCCACTTTATGAGTGGGACGGGAAACACCAAAGACAGAACATTCCACTTTATGAGTGGGGCGTGAAACACCAAAGACAGAACAGTTCACTTTATGAGTGGGGCGTGAAACACCAAAGAAAGAACATTCCACTTTATGAGTGGGACGTGAAACACCAAAGAAAGACAGAACATTCTACTTTATGAGTGGGGCGTAAAACACCAAAGAAAGACAGAACATTTCACTTTATGAGTGGGGCGTGAAACACCAAAGACAGAACATTCCACTTTATGAGTGGGGCGTGAAAAACCAAAGAAAGAACATTTCACTTTATGAGTGGGGCGTGAAAAACCAAAGAAAGAACATTCCACTTTATGAGTGGGGCGTGAAACTCCAAAGACAGAACATTCCACTTTATGAGTGGGGCGTGAAAAACGAAAGAAAGAACATTTCACTTTATGAGTGGGACGTGAAACACCAAAGACAGAACATTTCACTTTATGACTGGGGCATGAAACACCAAAGAAAGAGCATTCCACTTTATGAGTGGGGCGTGAAACACCAAAGACAGAACATTCCACTTTATGAGTGGGACGGGAAACACCAAAGACAGAACATTCCACTTTCTGAGTGGGGCATGAAACACCAAAGACAGAACATTTCACTTTATGAGTGGGGCGTGAAACACCAAAGAAAGAACATTCCACTTTATGAGTGGGACGTGAAACACCAAAGAAAGACAGAACATTCTACTTTATGAGTGGGGCGTAAAACACCAAAGAAAGACAGAACATTCTACGTTATGAGTGGGGCGTGAAACACCAAAGAAAGACAGAACATTCTACTTTATGAGTGGCGCGTGAAACACCAAAGAAAGAACATTCCACTTCATGAGTGGGGCGTGAAACACCAAAGACAGAGCATTCCACTTTATGAGTGGGGCGTGAAACACCAAAGAAAGAATGAACATTCCACTTTATGAGTGGGACGTGAAACTCCAAAGACAGAACATTCCCCTCTAAGAGTGGGGCGTGAAACACCAAAGAAAGAAAGAACATTCCCCTTTAGGAGTGGGGCTTGAAACACCAAAGCAAGACAGAACATTCCACTTTATGAGTGGGGCATAAAATACCAAAGACAGAACATTCCACTTTATGAGTGGGGCGTGAAAAACCAAAGAAAGAACCTTTCACTTTATGAGTGGGGCGTGAAAAACCAAAGAAAGAACATTTCACTTTATGAGTGGGACGTGAAACACCAAAGACAGAACATTCCACTTTATGACTGGGGCGTGAAACACCAAAGACAGAACATTCCACTTTATGAGTGGGGCGTGAAACACCAAAGACAGAACATTTCACTTTATGAGTGGGGCGTGAAACCCCAAAGAAAGAACATTCCACTTTATGAGTGGGGCGTGAAACACCAAAGACAGAGCATTCCACTTTATGAGTGGGGCGTGAAACACCAAAGAAAGACAGAATATTCTACTTTAAGAGTGGGGCGTAAAACACCAAAGAAAGACAGAACATTCTACTTTATGAGTGGGGCGTGAAACACCAAAGAAAGACAGAACATTCTACTTTATGAGTGGGGCGTGAAACACCAAAGAAAGAACATTCCACTTTATGAGTGGGGCGTGAAACACCAAAGACAGAGCATTCCACTTTATGAGTGGGGCGTGAAACACCAAAGAAAGAAAGAACATTCCACTTTATGAGTGGGACGTGAAACTCCAAAGACAGAACATTCCCCTCTAGGAGTAGGGCGTGAAACACCAAAGAAAGACAGAACATTCCCCTTTAGGAGTGGGGCGTGAAACAGCAAAGAAAGACAGAACATTCCACTTTATGAGTGGGGCGTGAAACACCAAAGACAGAACATTCCACTTTATGAGTTGGAGCGTGAAAAAAAACAAAGAAAGAACCTTTCACTTTATGAGTGGGGCGTGAAACACCAAAGAAAGAACATTTCACTTTATGAGTGGGACGTGAAACACCAAAGACAGAACATTCCACTTTATGAGTGGGGCGTGAAACACCAAAGACAGAGCATTCCACTTTATGAGTGGGGCATGAAACACCAAAGACAGAGCATTCCACTTTATGAGTGGGGCGTGAAACACCAAAGACAAAACATTCCACTTTATGAATGTGACGTGAAACGCCAAAGACAGAACATTCCACTTTATGAATGTGACGTGAAACACCAAAGACAGAACATTCCACTTTATGGGTGGGACGTGAAACACCAAAGACAGAACATTCCACTATATGAGTGGGGCGTGAAACTCCAAAGAAAGACAGAACATTCTACTTTATAAGTGGGACGTGAAACACCAAAGACAGAACATTCCACTTTATGGGTGGGGCGTGAAACACCAAAGAAATACAGAACATTTCACTTGATGAGTGGGGCGTGAAACACCAAAGAAAGATCATTCTACTTTATGAGTGGGGCGTGAAACACCAAAGAAAAAACCTTCCACTTTATGAGTGGGGCGTGAAATACCAAAGAAAGAACATTCCACTTTATGAGTGGGGCGTGAAACACCAAAGACAGAACATTCCACTTTATGAGTGGGGCGTGAAACACCAAAGAAAGACAGAACATTCTACTTTATGAGTGGGACGTGAAACACCAAAGACAGAACATTCCTCTTTATGAGTGAGGCGTGAAACACCAAACAAAGACAGAACATTCCACTTTATAAGTGGGACGTGAAAAAACAAAGAAACAACATTCCACTTTATGAGTGGGACATGAAACACCAAAGACAGAACATGCCACTTTATGAGTGGTGCGTGAAACACCAAAGAAAGACAGAATATTTCACTTTCTGAGTGGGGCGTGAAACACCAAAGACAGAACATTCCACTTTATGAGTGGGGTGTGAAACACCAAAGAAAGACAGAACATTGCACTCTTTGAGTGGGGCGTGAAACACCAAAGACAGAACATTCCACTTTATGAGTGGGACGTGAAACACCAAAGAAATACAGAACATTCCACTTTATGAGTGGGGCGTGAAACACCAAAGACAGAACATTCCACTTTATGAGTGGGACGTTAAACACCAAAGAAATACAGAACATTCCACCTAATGAGTGGGGCGTAAAACACCAAAGAAACAACATTCCACTTTATGACTGGGGCGTGAAACACCAAAGAAAGACAGAACATTCCACTTTCTGAGTGGGGCGTGAAACACCAAAGACAGAACATTCCACTTTATGAGTGGGGCGTGAAACACCAAAGAAAGACAGAACATTGCACTTTATGAGTGGGGCGTGAAACACCAAAGACAGAACATTCCACTTAATGAGTGGGACGTGATACACCAAAGAAATACAGAACATTCCACCTAATGAGTGGGGCGTGAAACACCAAAGACAGAACATTCCACTTTATGAGTGGGGCGTGAAACACCAAAGAAAGACAGAACATTGCACTTTATGAGTGGGGCGTAAAACACCAAAGACAGAACATTCCACTTTATGAGTGGGACGTGAAACACCAAAGAAAGAACATTCCACTTTATGAGTGGGGCGTGAAACACCAAAGACAGAGCATTCCACTTTATGAGTGGGGCGTGAAACACCAAAGAAAGACAGAATATTCTACTTTAAGAGTGGGGTGTAAAACACCAAAGAAAGACAGAACATTCTACTTTATGAGTGGGGCGTGAAACACCAAAGAAAGACAGAACAGTCCACTTTATGAGTGGGGCGTGAAACACCAAAGAAAGAACATTCCACTTTATGAGTGGTGCGTGAAACACCAAAGACAGAGCATTCCACTTTATGAGTGGGGCGTGAAACACCAAAGAAAGAAAGAACATTCCACTTTATGAGTGGGGCGTGAAACACCAAAGAAAGAAAGAGCATTCCACTTTATGAGTGGGGCGTGAAACACCAAAGAAAGACAGAATATTCTACTTTAAGAGTGGGGTGTAAAACACCAAAGAAAGACAGAACATTCTACTTTATGAGTGGGGCGTGAAACACCAAAGAAAGACAGAACAGTCCACTTTATGAGTGGGGCGTGAAACACCAAAGAAAGAACATTCCACTTTATGAGTGGTGCGTGAAACACCAAAGACAGAGCATTCCACTTTATGAGTGGGGCGTGAAACACCAAAGAAAGACAGAACATTCCCCTTTAGGAGTGGGGCGTGAAACACCAAAGAAAGACAGAACCTTCCACTTTATGAGTGGGGCGTGAAACACCAAAGACAGAACATTCCACTTAGTGAGTTGGGCGTGAAACACCAAAGACAGAACATTCCACTTTATGAGTGGGGCGTGAAACACCAAAGAAAGAACATTTCACTTTATGAGTGGGACGTGAAACATTAAAGACAGAACATTCCACTTTATGACTGGGGCGTGAAACACCAAAGACAGAACATTCCACTTTATGGGTGAATGGGGCTTGAAACACCAAAGACAGAGCATTCCACTTTATGAGTGGGGCGTGAAACACCAAAGACAGAACATTCCTTTTTATGAGTGGGGCGTGAAACACCAAAGAAAGACAGAACATTCTACTTTATGAGTGGGACGTGAAACACCAAAGACAGAGCATTCCACTTTATGAGTGGGGCGTGAAACACCAAAGACAGAGCATTCCACTTTATGAGTGGGGCGTGAAACACCAAAGACAAAACATTCCACTTTATGAATGTGACGTGAAACGCCAAAGACAGAACATTCCACTTTATGAATGTGACGTGAAACACCAAAGACAGAACATTCCACTTTATGGGTGGGACGTGAAACACCAAAGACAGAACATTCCACTTTATGAGTGGGGCGTGAAACACCAAAGAAAGACAGAACATTCTACTTTATGAGTGGGACGTGAAACACCAAAGACAGAACATTCCACTTTATGGGTGGGGCGTGAAACACCAAAGAAATACAGAACATTTCACTTTATGAGTGGGGCGTGAAACACCAAAGAAAGATCATTCTACTTTATGAGTGGGGCGTGAAACACCAAAGAAAGAACCTTCCACTTTATGAGTGGGGCGTGAAATACCAAAGAAAGAACATTCCACTCTATGAGTGGGGCGTGAAACACCAAAGACAGAACATTCCACTTTATGAGTGGGGCGTGAAACACCAAAGAAAGACAGAACATTCTACTTTATGAGTGGGACGTGAAACACCAAAGACAGAACATTCCACTTTATGGGTGGGGCGTGAAACACCAAAGAAATACAGAACATTTCACTTTATGAGTGGGGCGTGAAACACCAAAGCCAGAACATTCCACTTTATGAGTGAGGCGTGAAACACCAAAGCCAGAACATTCCACTTTATGAGTGGGACGTAAAACACCAAAGACAGAATATTCCACTTTATGAGTGGGGCGTGAAACACGAAACAAAGACAGAACATTCCACTTTATGAGTGGGACGTGAAAACCCAAAGAAACAACATTCCACTTTATGACTGGGGCATGAAACACCAAAGAAAGACAGAACATTGCACTTTATGAGTGGGGCGTGAAACACCAAAGACAGAACATTCCACTTTATGAGTGGGACGTGAAACACCAAAGAAATACAGAACATTCCACTTTATGAGTGGGGCGTGAAACACCAAAGACAGAACATTCCACTTTATGAGTGGGACGTGAAACACCAAAGAAATACAGAACATTACACTTAATGAGTGGGGCGTAAAACACCAAAGAAACAACATTCCACTTTATGAGTGGGACGTGAAACACCAAAGACAGAACATTCCACTTTATGAGTGGGGCGTGAAACACTAAAGAAAGACAGAACATTCCACTTTCTGAGTGGGGCGTGAAACACCAAAGACAGAATATTCCACTTTATGAGTGGGGCGTGAAACACCAAAGAAAGACAGAACATTGCACTTTATGAGTGGGGCGTGAAACACCAAAGACAGAACATTCCACTTTATGAGTGGGACGTGAAACACCAAAGAAATACAGAACATTCCACTTTATGAGTGGGGCGTGAAACACCAAAGACAGAACATTCCATTTTATGAGTGGGACGTGAAACACCAAAGAAATACAGAACATTCCACTTTATGAGTGGGGCGTGAAACACCAAAGACAGAACATTCCACTTTATGAGTGGGGCGTGAAACACCAAAGAAAGACAGAACATTCCACTTTATGAGTGGGACGTGAAACACCAAAGAAATACAGAACATTCCACTTAATGAGTGGGGCGTAAAACACCAAAGAAATACAGAACATTCCACTTAATGAGTGGGGCGTAAAACACCAAAGAAATACAGAACATTCCACTTTATGAGTGGGGCGTGAAACACCAAAGACAGAACATTCCACTTTATGAGTGGGACGTGAAACACCAAAGAAATACAGAACATTCCACTTAATGAGTGGGGCGTAAAACACCAAAGAAACAACATTCCACTTTATGAGTGGGACGTGAAACACCAAAGACAGAACATTCCACTTTATGAGTGGGGCGTGAAACACTAAAGAAAGACAGAACAATCCACTTTCTGAGTGGGGCGTGAAACACCAAAGACAGAACATTCCACTTTATGAGTGGGGCGTGAAACACCAAAGAAAGACAGAACATTGCACTTTATGAGTGGGGCGTGAAACACCAAAGACAGAACATTCCACTTTATGAGTGGGACGTGAAACACCAAAGAAATACAGAACATTCCACTTTATGAGTGGGGCGTGAAACACCAAAGACAGAACATTCCACTTTATGAGTGGGACGTGAAACACCAAAGAAATACAGAACATTCCACTTTATGAGTGGGGCGTGAAACACCAAAGACAGAACATTCCCCTTTATGAGTGGGGCGTGAAACACCAAAGAAAGACAGAACGTTCCACTTTATGAGTGGGGCGTGAAACACCAAAGACAGAACATTCCACTTTATGAGTGGTGCGTGAAACACCAAAGACAGAGCATTCCACTTTATGAGTGGGGCGTGAAACACCAAAGAAAGAAAGAACATTCCACTTTATGAGTGGGACGTGAAACTCCAAAGACAGAACATTCCCCTCTAGGAGTAGGGCGTGAAACACCAAAGAAATACAGAACATTCCACTTTATGAGTGGGGCGTGAAACACCAAAGACAGAACATTCCACTTTATGAGTGGGACGTGAAACACCAAAGAAATACAGAACATTCCACTTAATGAGTGGGGCGTAAAACACCAAAGAAACAACATTCCACTTTATGAGTGGGACGTGAAACACCAAAGACAGAACATTCCACTTTATGAGTGGGGCGTGAAACACTAAAGAAAGACAGAACAATCCACTTTCTGAGTGGGGCGTGAAACACCAAAGACAGAACATTCCACTTTATGAGTGGGGCGTGAAACACCAAAGAAAGACAGAACATTGCACTTTATGAGTGGGGCGTGAAACACCAAAGACAGAACATTCCACTTTATGAGTGGGACGTGAAACACCAAAGAAATACAGAACATTCCACTTTATGAGTGGGGCGTGAAACACCAAAGACAGAACATTCCACTTTATGAGTGGGACGTGAAACACCAAAGAAATACAGAACATTCCACTTTATGAGTGGGGCGTGAAACACCAAAGACAGAACATTCCCCTTTATGAGTGGGGCGTGAAACACCAAAGAAAGACAGAACGTTCCACTTTATGAGTGGGGCGTGAAACACCAAAGACAGAACATTCCACTTTATGAGTGGTGCGTGAAACACCAAAGACAGAGCATTCCACTTTATGAGTGGGGCGTGAAACACCAAAGAAAGAAAGAACATTCCACTTTATGAGTGGGACGTGAAACTCCAAAGACAGAACATTCCCCTCTAGGAGTAGGGCGTGAAACACCAAAGAAAGACAGAACATTCCCCTTTAGGAGTGGGGCGTGAAACACCAAAGAAAGACAGAACCTTCCACTTTATGAGTGGGGCGTGAAACACCAAAGACAGAACATTCCACTTAGTGAGTTGGGCGTGAAACACCAAAGACAGAACATTCCACTTTATGAGTGGGGCGTGAAACACCAAAGAAAGAACATTTCACTTTATGAGTGGGACGTGAAACATTAAAGACAGAACATTCCACTTTATGACTGGGGCGTGAAACACCAAAGACAGAACATTCCACTTTATGGGTGAATGGGGCTTGAAACACCAAAGACAGAGCATTCCACTTTATGAGTGGGGCGTGAAACACCAAAGACAGAACATTCCTTTTTATGAGTGGGGCGTGAAACACCAAAGAAAGACAGAACATTCTACTTTATGAGTGGGACGTGAAACACCAAAGACAGAGCATTCCACTTTATGAGTGGGGCGTGAAACACCAAAGACAGAGCATTCCACTTTATGAGTGGGGCGTGAAACACCAAAGACAAAACATTCCACTTTATGAATGTGACGTGAAACGCCAAAGACAGAACATTCCACTTTATGAATGTGACGTGAAACACCAAAGACAGAACATTCCACTTTATGGGTGGGACGTGAAACACCAAAGACAGAACATTCCACTTTATGAGTGGGGCGTGAAACACCAAAGAAAGACAGAACATTCTACTTTATGAGTGGGACGTGAAACACCAAAGACAGAACATTCCACTTTATGGGTGGGGCGTGAAACACCAAAGAAATACAGAACATTTCACTTTATGAGTGGGGCGTGAAACACCAAAGAAAGATCATTCTACTTTATGAGTGGGGCGTGAAACACCAAAGAAAGAACCTTCCACTTTATGAGTGGGGCGTGAAATACCAAAGAAAGAACATTCCACTCTATGAGTGGGGCGTGAAACACCAAAGACAGAACATTCCACTTTATGAGTGGGGCGTGAAACACCAAAGAAAGACAGAACATTCTACTTTATGAGTGGGACGTGAAACACCAAAGACAGAACATTCCACTTTATGGGTGGGGCGTGAAACACCAAAGAAATACAGAACATTTCACTTTATGAGTGGGGCGTGAAACACCAAAGCCAGAACATTCCACTTTATGAGTGAGGCGTGAAACACCAAAGCCAGAACATTCCACTTTATGAGTGGGACGTAAAACACCAAAGACAGAATATTCCACTTTATGAGTGGGGCGTGAAACACGAAACAAAGACAGAACATTCCACTTTATGAGTGGGACGTGAAAACCCAAAGAAACAACATTCCACTTTATGACTGGGGCATGAAACACCAAAGAAAGACAGAACATTGCACTTTATGAGTGGGGCGTGAAACACCAAAGACAGAACATTCCACTTTATGAGTGGGACGTGAAACACCAAAGAAATACAGAACATTCCACTTTATGAGTGGGGCGTGAAACACCAAAGACAGAACATTCCACTTTATGAGTGGGACGTGAAACACCAAAGAAATACAGAACATTACACTTAATGAGTGGGGCGTAAAACACCAAAGAAACAACATTCCACTTTATGAGTGGGACGTGAAACACCAAAGACAGAACATTCCACTTTATGAGTGGGGCGTGAAACACTAAAGAAAGACAGAACATTCCACTTTCTGAGTGGGGCGTGAAACACCAAAGACAGAATATTCCACTTTATGAGTGGGGCGTGAAACACCAAAGAAAGACAGAACATTGCACTTTATGAGTGGGGCGTGAAACACCAAAGACAGAACATTCCACTTTATGAGTGGGACGTGAAACACCAAAGAAATACAGAACATTCCACTTTATGAGTGGGGCGTGAAACACCAAAGACAGAACATTCCATTTTATGAGTGGGACGTGAAACACCAAAGAAATACAGAACATTCCACTTTATGAGTGGGGCGTGAAACACCAAAGACAGAACATTCCACTTTATGAGTGGGGCGTGAAACACCAAAGAAAGACAGAACATTCCACTTTATGAGTGGGACGTGAAACACCAAAGAAATACAGAACATTCCACTTAATGAGTGGGGCGTAAAACACCAAAGAAATACAGAACATTCCACTTAATGAGTGGGGCGTAAAACACCAAAGAAATACAGAACATTCCACTTTATGAGTGGGGCGTGAAACACCAAAGACAGAACATTCCACTTTATGAGTGGGACGTGAAACACCAAAGAAATACAGAACATTCCACTTAATGAGTGGGGCGTAAAACACCAAAGAAACAACATTCCACTTTATGAGTGGGACGTGAAACACCAAAGACAGAACATTCCACTTTATGAGTGGGGCGTGAAACACTAAAGAAAGACAGAACAATCCACTTTCTGAGTGGGGCGTGAAACACCAAAGACAGAACATTCCACTTTATGAGTGGGGCGTGAAACACCAAAGAAAGACAGAACATTGCACTTTATGAGTGGGGCGTGAAACACCAAAGACAGAACATTCCACTTTATGAGTGGGACGTGAAACACCAAAGAAATACAGAACATTCCACTTTATGAGTGGGGCGTGAAACACCAAAGACAGAACATTCCACTTTATGAGTGGGACGTGAAACACCAAAGAAATACAGAACATTCCACTTTATGAGTGGGGCGTGAAACACCAAAGACAGAACATTCCCCTTTATGAGTGGGGCGTGAAACACCAAAGAAAGACAGAACGTTCCACTTTATGAGTGGGGCGTGAAACACCAAAGACAGAACATTCCACTTTATGAGTGGGACGTGAAACACCAAAGAAATACAGAACATTCCACTTAATGAGTGGGGCGTAAAACACCAAAGAAATACAGAACATTCCACTTAATGAGTGGGGCGTAAAACACCAAAGAAATACAGAACATTCCACTTTATGAGTGGGGCGTGAAACACCAAAGAAATACAGAACATTCCACTTTATGAGTGGGGCGTGAAACACCAAAGAAATACAGAACATTCCACTTTATGAGTGGGGCGTAAAACACCATATGACCATCAAGTAATTAAAGTACTCTTAACAGGTCAAAGAAATTCACATGATGAATGGTGTTTTTTCTCTAAATTTGAAATCGTTTGAAACCATACGGCTGTCTAAACGGTTGGATATCACAATTAAAATTTCGGGATAATTCACAATGGCATCTTGTAAATTGTCCTGTATTATCTGTATCAAAGGTTAGGATGAGGTCTTATGGATGGTCACACGCGAATTATAGAGGTATTAAAAAGCATCTTAAAGGCCCATTTACCGCCGCAGCCTCTTTGACATTTGTTAAAGTGGCATGGGCTGCCAAAATGTTGATATGTTGACGTAAAAGCAGAATGTTGAAATTATCGGCTATTTTTCTGAAGACGTATACTTCAGACTCTTTTTAGTGCTCGAGAATGTACGATGAAGTATTGTTTTGAACTAACTAAGGCTTAGATTGAATGAATGGTCGTCCCGGTTATTTAAATTTTGTTTACTTTTCGAGTCATACAGGCCACATAGTGTATGGATTTTCCTCATTCCAACGCCAATCATTTAGTTTTTCAATGGCCTTCAAAGCCTCTTACTGTCGTGGCGATCATAAATCAGGAAAATAATTTGAATTTTGGCAGCTCATGCCACCTTAAGAAACCCAATTTACATGAGCTTACTGCAACTAAAACAACTATAAAACACGTCCAGATAGGTGTAGGAGGTATAAATGGGGTGGAAAACAAACGAAGAATCGAAGCCCGATTACAACAATAACGATCAGTATGTGCTAACTTAAAGCCCCATTGCCGGATATAGTAAAATTGGCCGGTATAGCGATAGGGTGCAATTGTAACTGACTATACTAAAGTATATGAAACGCGATTCTTTGCTATATATCGTGGTGGCCTCCCATATGAGAATGAACTCGCAGCATGCGATTAAAGGCCCACTTGCCGCGGTAGCCTGTTGAACATTTCTTAAAGCCCCAGTCCCATATAGGCCCCGGATAACCCCGGATTAGTCCGTAGCGATCCGGGGTCCGATCCGTTACTTGGCCGGAATGGTCCTTGTATGTCCGGGATGATCCTTGGGCATCCGCCAACGTCCTGGGGGTAGTCCCGGAAGTTTTTGACTGTCAAAAACTTCCGGGATGATCCGTGACGAGCATTCATCCGTAGTCATCCTGGACAAAACCGGGACACATCCTGGAATCCGCCGGGTAGGTCCGTATCGGTCCTGGAAGGTCCGTGAAGCCGCCTGCATGGTCCTGGACGATCCGAGACAGTCCGGGAAGGAAAAATACATGCCGGATCATCCCATTTGACATACGGACTGTTACGGAATGTTCAGGACCATGCCGGCGGCTTCACGGGCCTTCCAGGACCGATACGGATTCTAAATGAATTTCATGTTTTACAGGCCGGGACTATCCGTAACTCTGCCTGGATGGTCCTGGACTCTGCCGGGATGAACCGGGATGATCCGGGATGAACCGGGATGATCCGGGATGATCCTGGACTCTGCCTGGAAGGCCCGTTACTCTACCGGGACTATCCGGGCCGGTATGCAACTGAGAGGAAATCTTGCATTTTTTCGTGGTCCGGGACGAAAATCATCCCGGATTAGGTCCCGGCAGTCCGTGATAGATCCGGTGCTTCAGATCCGGGGTGTCCCCATATGGGACTGTAGCTTTAAAACCAATTTACATGAACTTACAACTAAAACCACTAAAACTAAATAAATGACACATAAAACATGTCCAGTTAGATTTAGAATATAGAAAAACAAACGAAGACTCGAAGCATGATTACAACAATAACAATCAGTGTCGGTCAACTTAGTGTTGGATTAAATTATCAGTGGTTTGCACTCAAATAAATAATCGGCTGGCTTTTCGAGTCCCTCTTACTTCCGTTTTTTAGTCTACATTTCTCAGATAAAGTACGTAAAATTATACTGTGCTAATAGATCGCTAAAACGACTCAAAATATTATAAGGCGCTTAAGTGCGCACTCACATGTTCGGAGCTTGTTTACATTGCAGTTATTGGATAAATCTAATTTTCAATATCAAATTAAAAATGCTAAATGATGCTAAAACTTTCAATTTTTAGTTTTAAAAAAAAGTTCCTAACTTCTTCTGTCTGGAAAAACTACAGAAAACCACCCACTGTTTTATTTATGTAAACAGTATTCTGGATTTTCGAGGCAGTGGCCAGTGTAGCAATAATAACCATCACCTTATTGTAATCTCTCAACTTCTAAATGCCATTGAAAAATAATATATAGTTTACTCATCCCTCTGTTTTTGTGAAGTATATATTTGATTTCGCTTATTATGGGGATATTTATGTAAATTATGTATACCTTCGTTTTGTAGGGATTCTTGATGCTCATAAACGGGGTAAAGTGGCCAGTTTGGTTGGTTTAGAAGGAGGGCATTCCATCGACAGTAGTCTCTCTACACTGCGCATGTTTTATGAGCTTGGAGTAAGATACATGACGGTGACACACAGCTGTAATACACCATGGTAAGGGATTATGCATTAGGAATAAATTATTGTAAAAAAACATGACACATACTGGAGGAAAAAACTGGAAAAAAAAGTTTCAAACATGTGTCAGAAAAAGTTAACAAAGCATAACATTTTATTGCCTTTTGCGAATCAATGGGACACGTTACATGCATTATACATTATTAGGGCAAAAGTAACACATTGGGGACAAAAACAGTCAAATATGCTTATTGTTGGACAAAATTATCTGGTGTGTATTGATACAGACAAAATTATTACATGACATGTATAATGAAAGAATATATATGAATATATAAAAGAATGTATAATCTCACGGCGCATTATGTTAGGTAAACATTATCCCACAGCGTGTCATGTTAACATTATCCCATAGCGAATCATGTTAGGTAAACATTATCCCACAGCGTGTCATGTTAGGTTAACATTATCTCACGGCGCATTATGTTAGGTAAACATTATCCCACAGCGTGTCATGTTAGGTTAACATTATCCCACAGCGTGTCATGTTAGGTTAACATTATCCCACAATGTGCCATGTTAGGTTAACATTATCCCACAGTGTGTCATGTTAGGTTAACATTATTCCACAACGTGTCATGTTATGTTAACATTATCCCACAGCGTGTCATGTTAGGTTAACATTATCCCACAGCGTGTCGTGTTAGGTTAACATTATCCCACAGGGTGTCATATTAGGTTAACATTATCCCACAGCGTGTCATGTTAGGTTAACGTTATCCCACAGTGTGTCATGTTAGGTAAACATTATCCCACAGCGTGTCATGTTAGGTTAACATTATCCCACAGTGTGTCATGTTAGGTTAACATTATCCCACAGTGTGTCATGTTAGGGTTACATTATCCCACAGCGTGTCATGTTAGGTTAACATTATCCCACAGCGTGTCATGTTAGGTTAACATTATCCCACAGTGTGTCATGTTAGGTTTACATTATCCCACAGTGTGTCACGTGAGTTAACATTATCCCACAATGTGTCATATTAGGTTAACATTATCCCACAGCGTGTCATATTAGGTTAACATTATCCCACAGTGTGACATGTTAGGTTAACATTATCCCACAGTGTGTCATGTTAGGTTAACATTATCCCACAGTGTGTCATGTTAGGTTAACATTATCCCACAGTGTGTCATGTTAGGTTAACATTATTCCACAACGTGTCATGTTATGTTAACATTATCCCACAGCGTGTCATGTTAGGTTAACATTATCTCACAGTGTGTCATATTAGGTTAACATTATGCCACAGCGTGTCATGTTAGGTTAACATTATCCCACAGTGTGTCATGTTAGGTTAACATTATTCCACAGTGTGTCATGTTAGGTTAACATTATGTTAGGTTAACATTATCCCACAGCGTGTCATGTTAGGACAACATTATCCCACAGTGTGTCATGTTAGGTTAACATTATCCCACAGCGTTACATGTTAGGTTAACATTATCCCACAGTGTGTCATGTTAGGTTAACATTATTCCACAACGTGTCATGTTAGGTTAACATTATCCCACAGTGTGTCATGTTAGGTTAACATTATTCCACAACGTGTCATGTTAGGTTAACATTATCCCACAGGGTGACATGTTAGGTTAACATTATCCCACAGTGTGTCATGTTAGGTTAACATTATCCCACAGTGTGACATGTTAGGTTAACATTATCCCACAGTGTGTCATGTTAGGTTAACATTATTCCACAACGTGTCATGTTAGGTTAACATTATCCCACAGTGTGTCATGTTAGGTTAACATTATCCCACAGCGTGTCATGTTAGGTTAACATTATCCCACAGTGTGTCATGTTAGGTTAACATTATTCCACAACGTGTCATGTTATGTTAACATTATTCCACAGTGTGTCATGTTAGGTTAACATTATCCCACAGTGTGTCATGTTAGGTTAACATTATTCCACAACGTGTCATGTTATGTGAACATTATCCCACAGCGTGTCATGTTAGGTTAACATTATCCCACAGTGTGTCATGTTAGGTTAACATTATTCCACAATGCGTCATATTAGGTTAACATTATCCCACAGCGTGTCATGTTAGGACAACATTATCCCACAGTGTGTCATGTTAGGTTAACATTATCCCACAGTGTGTCATGTTAGGTTAACATTATCCCACAACGTGTCATATTAGGTTAACATTATCCCTCAGTGTGTCATGTTAGGTTAACATTATCCCACAGCGTGTCATGTTAGGTTAACATTATCCCACAGTGTGTCATGTTAGGTTAACATTATCCCACAGCGTGTCATGGTAGGACAACATTATCCCACAGTGTGTCATGTTAGGTTAACATTATGTTAGGTTAACATTATCCCACAGCATGACATGTTAGGTTAACATTATCCCACAGTGTGTCATGTTAGGTTAACATTATCCCACAATGTGTCATGTTATGTTAACATTATCCCACAGCGTGTCATGTTAGGTTAACATTATCCCACAGCGTGTCATGTTATGTTAACATTATCCCACAATGTGTCATGTTAGGTTAACATTATCCCACAATGTGTCATGTTAGGTTAACATTATCCCACAGCGTGTCATGTTAGGTTAACATTATCCCACAGGGTGTCATATTAGGTTAACATTATCCCACAGCGTGCCATGTTATGTTAACATTACCCCACAGCGTATCATGTTAGGTTAACATTATCCCACAGCGTGTCGTCTGGATAACATTATCTCACAATGTGTTAGGTTCGAATAAAATTCTACCATGGCGTGTTTCTTTGGGAAAGATGACTGTTTTTCTACCATGACGTGTTTCTTTGAGAGTAATGACTGTTCTTCCACCATGACGTGTTTTTTGGGAGTAATGACTGTTCTACACCATGATGTGTTTCTTTGGGAGTAATGACTGTTCTTCTACCATGACGTGTTTCTTTGGGAGTAATGACTGTTCTTCCACCATGACGAGTTTCTTTGGGAGTAATGACTGTTCTTTTACCATGACGTGTTTCTTTGGGAGTAATGACTGTTCTTCTACCATGACGTATTTCTTTGGGAGTAATGGCTGTTCTTCTACCATGACGTGTTTTTTGGGAGTATTGACTGTTCTTGCACCATGACCTGTTTCTTTGTGAGTAATGACTGTTCTTCCACCATGCCCTGTTTCTTTGTGAGTAATGACTGTTCTTCTACCATGACGTGTTTCTTTGGGAGTATTGACTGTTCTTGCACCATGACCTGTTTCTTTGGGAGTAATGACTGTTCTTCTACCATGACGTGTTTCTTTGGGAGTAATGACTGTTCTTCTACCATGACGTGTTTCTTTGGGAGTATTGACTGTTCTTGCACCATGACCTGTTTCTTTGTGAGTAATGACTGTTCTTCCACCATGACCTGTTTCTTTGTGAGTAATGACTGTTCTTCCACCATGACGTGTTTCTTTGGGAGTTATGACTGTTATTCTACCATGACGTGTTTCTTTGGGAGTAATGACTGTTCTTCCACCATGACGTGTTTCTTTTGGAGTAATGACTGTTCTTCCACCATGACGTGTTTCTTTGGGAGTGATGACCGTTCTTCAACCATGACGTGTTTCTTTGGGAGTAATGACTGTTCTTCTACCATGACGTGTTGTTTTGGGAGTAATGACTGTTCTTCTACCATGACGTGTTTCTTTTGGAGTAATGGCTGTTCTTCCACCATGACGTGTTTCTTTTGGAGTAATGGCTGTTCTTCCACCATGACGTGTTTCTTTTGGAGTAATGACTGTTCTTCCACCATGCATGTTTCTTTGGGAGTAATGACTGTTCTTCCACCATGGCGTGTTTCTTTGGGAGTAATGGCTGTTCTTCCGCCATGATGTGTTTCTTTGGGAGTAATGACTGTTCTTCCACCATGACGTGTTTCTTTGGGAGTAATGACTGTTCTTCCACCATGACGTGTTTCTTTGGGAGTAATGACTGTTCTTCTACCATGACGTGTTTCTTTGGGAGTAGTGACTGTTCTTCTACCATGATGTGTTTCTTTGGAAGTAATGAATGTTCTTCTACCATGACGTGTTTCTTTGGGAGTAATGACTGTTCTAGCATGACGTGTTTCTTTGGGAGTAATGACTGTTCTTCCACCATGACGTGTTTCTTTGGGAGTAATGACTGTTCTTCCACCATGACGTGTTTCTTTGGGAGTAAAGACTGTTCTTCTACCATGACGTGTTTCTTTGGGAGTAATGACTGTTCTTCTACCATGACGTGTTTCTTTGGGAGTAGTGACTGTTCTTCTACCATGATGTGTTTCTTTGGAAGTAATGAATGTTCTTCTACCATGACGTGTTCTTTGGGAGTAATGACTGTTCTTCTACCATGACGTGTTTCTTTTGGAGTGATGACTGTTCTTCTACCATGACGTGTTTCTTTGGGAGTAATGATTGTTCTTCTACCATAATGTATTTCTTTGGGAGTAATGACTGTTCTTCTACCATGACGTGTTTCTTTGGGAGTAATGACTGTTCTTCTACCATGACGTGTTTCTTTGGGAGTAATGACTGTTCTTCTACCATGACGTGTTTCTTTGGGAGTAATGACTGTTCTTCTACCATGACGTGTTTCATCGCAGCGTATCATGTTAGGTTAACATTATCCCACAGCGTGTCGTCTGGATAACATTATCTCACAATGTGTTAGGTTCGAATAAAATTCTACCATGGCGTGTTTCTTTGGGAAAGATGACTGTTTTTCTACCATGACGTGTTTCTTTGAGAGTAATGACTGTTCTTCCACCATGACGTGTTTTTTTGGGAGTAATGACTGTTCTACACCATGATGTGTTTCTTTGGGAGTAATGACTGTTCTTTTACCATGACGTGTTTCTTTGGGAGTAATGACTGTTCTTCTACCATGACGTGTTTCTTTGGGAGTAATGACTGTTCTTCTACCATGACGTGTTTTTTGGGAGTATTGACTGTTCTTGCACCATGACCTGTTTCTTTGTGAGTAATGACTGTTTTTCCACCATGCCCTGTTTCTTTGTGAGTAATGACTGTTCTAGCATGACGTGTTTCTTTGGGAGTAATGACTGTTCTTCCAGCATGACGTGTTCTTTGGGAGTAATGACTGTTCTTCTACCATGACGTGTTTCTTTTGGAGTGATGACTGTTCTTCTACCATGACGTGTTTCTTTGGGAGTAATGACTGTTCTACCATGAGGTGTTTCTTTGGGAGTAATGGCTGTTCTTCCACCATGACATGTTTCTTTGGGAGTAATGACTGTTCTACTATGACGTTTTTTTTTTTGGAGTAATGACTGTTCTTTTACCATGACGTGTTTCTTTGGGAGTAATGACTGTTCTTCCACCATGACGTGTTTCATCGCAGCGTATCATGTTAGGTTAACATTATCCCACAGCGTGTCGTCTGGATAACATTATCTCACAATGTGTTAGGTTCGAATAAAATTCTACCATGGCGTGTTTCTTTGGGAAAGATGACTGTTTTTCTACCATGACGTGTTTCTTTGAGAGTAATGACTGTTCTTCCACCATGACGTGTTTTTTTGGGAGTAATGACTGTTCTACACCATGATGTGTTTCTTTGGGAGTTCCTTTGGGAGTAATGACTGTTCTTTTACCATGACGTGTTTCTTTGGGAGTAATGACTGTTCTTCTACCATGACGTGTTTCTTTGGGAGTAATGACTGTTCTTCTACCATGACGTGTTTTTTGGGAGTATTGACTGTTCTTGCACCATGACCTGTTTCTTTGTGAGTAATGACTGTTCTTCCACCATGCCCTGTTTCTTTGTGAGTAATGACTGTTCTAGCATGACGTGTTTCTTTGGGAGTAATGACTGTTCTTCCAGCATGACGTGTTCTTTGGGAGTAATGACTGTTCTTCTACCATGACGTGTTTCTTTTGGAGTGATGACTGTTCTTCTACCATGACGTGTTTCTTTGGGAGTAATGACTGTTCTACTATGACGTGTTTCTTTGGGAGTAATGACTGTTCTACTATGACGTGTTTTTTTGGGAGTAATGACTGTTCTTTTACCATGACGTGTTTCTTTGGGAGTAATGACTGTTCTTCTACCATAATGTGTTTCTTTGGGAGTAATGACTGTTCTTCTACCATGACGTGTTTCTTTGGGAGTAATGACTGTTCTTCTACCATGACGTGTTTCTTTGGGAGTAATGACTGTTCTTCTACCATGACGTGTTTCTTTGGGAGTAATGACTGTTCTTCTACCATGACGTGTTTCATCGGGAGTGATGACTGTTCTTCTACCATAATTTGTTTCTTTGGGAGTAATGACTGTTCTTCTACCACGACGTGTTTCTTTGGGAGTAATGATTGTTCTTCTACCATGACGTGTTTCTTTGGGAGTAATGACTGTTCTTCTACCATGACGTGTTTCTTTGGGAGTAATGACTGTTCTTCTACCATGATGTGTTTCTTTGGGAGTAATAACTGTTCTTCTACCATGACCTGTTTCTTTGGGAGTAATGACTGTTCTTCTACCATTACGTGTTTCATCGGGAGTGATGACTGTTCTTCCACCATGACGTGTTTCTTTGGGAGTAATGACTGTTCTTCCACCATGACGTGTTTCTTTGGGAGTGATGACTGTTCTTCTACCATGACGTGTTTCTTTGGGAGTAATGACTGTTCTTCTACCATGACGTGTTTGATTGGGAGTAATGATTGTTCTTCTACCATGACGTGTTTCTTTGGAAGTAATGACTGTTTTTCCACCATGACGTGTTTCTTTGGGAATAATGACTGTTCTTCCACCATGACGTGTTTCTTTGGGAGTAATGACTGTTCTTCCACCATGACGTGTTTCTTTGGGAGTAATGATTGTTCTTCTACCATGACGTGTTTCTTTGGGAGTAATGACTGTTCTTCTACCATGACGTGTTTCTTTGGGAGTAATGACTGTTCTTCTACCATGACGTGTTTCTTTGGAAGTAATGACTGTTCTACACCATGACGTGTTTCTTTGGGAGTAATGACTGTTCTTCTACCATGACGTGTTTCTTTGGGAGTAATGACTGTTCTTCCACCATGACGTGTTTCTTTGGGAATAATGACTGTTCTTCCACCATGACGTGTTTCTTTGGGAGTAATGACTGTTCTTCCACCATGACGTGTTTCTTTGGGAGTAATGATTGTTCTTCTACCATGACGTGTTTCTTTGGGAGTAATGACTGTTCTTCTACCATGACGTGTTTCTTTGGGAGTAATGACTGTTCTTCCACCATGACGTGTTTCTTTGGGAGTAATGACTGTTCTTCCACCATGACGTGTTTCTTTGGGAATAATGACTGTTCTTCTACCATGACGTGTTTCTTTGGGAGTAATGACTGTTCTTCCACCATGACGTGTTTCTTTGGGAGTAATGATTGTTCTTCCACCATGACGTGTTTCTTTGGGAGTAATGACTGTTCTTCTACCATGACGTGTTTCTTTGGAAGTAATGACTGTTCTACACCACGACGTGTTTCTTTGGGAGTAATAACTGTTCTTCTACCATGACGTGTTTCTTTGGAAGTAATGACTGTTCTACACCACGACGTGTTTCTTTGGGAGTAATGACTGTTCTTCTACCATGACGTGTTTCTTTGGAAGTAATGACTGTTCTACACCACGACGTGTTTCTTTGGGAGTAATGATTGTTCTTCCACCATGACGTGTTTCTTTGGGAGTAATGACTGTTCTTCTACCATGACGTGTTTCTTTGGAAGTAATGACTGTTCTACACCACGACGTGTTTCTTTGGGAGCAATAACTGTTCTTCTACCATGACGTGTTTCTTTGGAAGTAATGACTGTACAAAACTGGCTTAAAATTGGCCTGATGAGAAGCCATGTTAACATCACACATTGTTAATTTAGGGCTGATAACTGGCTGGTAGATACAGGCACAGATCCAGCAGAGTTTAATGGACTTTCCGAATTTGGCAAAGTAAGTGATCAATTTATATCGACAAGGTAAGAAAATAAACTTAAATAACGTAAAGATAAACTAGTTTTACGGCCCGTTTCATTGAATTCTTGTTTGACTTACATACCTCTTTTTCTGAATTGTGAAATAGCCTAAAGGACAAACAAATGAAACTCAGTATTTAGATATCAACTGCACTTGTCAACATCCATTGTTAATTAAATGTTTTCATCATACATAATTAATGGGTGTTTCAGATTGTTATTGCCGAAATGAATCGTCTTGGGATGTTGGTTGATTTGTCTCATGTCTCCAGAAAGACGATGTTAGACGCTTTACAATACAGCCGAGCTCCTGTCATTTACAGCCATTCCTCATCATTCACCATCTGTAATCACTTCAGAAATGTACAAGATGATGTACTTGTCAAAACGGTAATGTTTACAGCTGCTTATCAGTGGTATGCTTTGTTTTAATGTTCTTCGATATAAGACGTGGTTTTCACTACATCCTTCTGAGTTGGCAGGTTCTCGCCGAAGGTCTGGGAATTTCCTTCAGCCAAAGAGACAGGTTTCCTTCCACAGTACCAGGGCTACACGGTATAAATGAAATGTCTTGGCTGCCGTGGATAACATAAAACAGTCAACTAATATAGCAGATCCCCGTGAAACTAGCCGCAAATCAGAAGAGCTATTTGTTTTTTCCATAGCGTCGTTTACCATCTTAGCCCTCCAGATAACAAATATCCCCTCCAATCGGAGCGTTAGACGACTCGGCTTTGCCCGGTAGCCTTCGCTCTATTTGAATCGGACAGTCTGCACCTCCACACATTAAACCAGTGTATCAAGTATTTAATTGATTTGTTTGGAAATACAAATGATTATGGCAGATAATTTGCACGTTGTGTGATGTAGTTTGTATACATCATCTTCAATTATATTTGAATCGACTGAAAGTGAACAACACATGGAGTGTTTTCGGTTGTTCATACATTTTATGGGGCTCCCAGGTAGATGGATATGGAAGGTCTGCTTACTTTTTGGATCACTATATCCAATTACTTACAAAATGACATACAAACGGTTACCTAAGACTAGATGACCATCGCTTTTCAGTTCTACAACTTCAGAAAAGGGAAAAGTGCTATTCAACGACCGAAAAGGAATATCTAGTCATTTTACGGGCAATTCATCCTTTCAAAAAACGTATTCTTATGATACATTTGCCGAAGACGACTGGCCATGGGTTCGAGAAATGGATGATGGAATACGATTCTGGGAGTCGTATATACATGCGTTCTCCATTAAAGACGTTCTGGGGACTTTAATGAAAATATAGGCTCTAGGCCATCAACGCTGCGCAAGTTTTCGGAATAAGGGACGACCTGGAATGAGTTTAGCTATATGTTGTTGAAGATTCCACTATTTAGGGCGAAGTCGCAGGATCTGAAAAATAAAGTGGTAATTTCTGCCATTGTCCCTTTATACTCAACAAAAAACAGCTCCCCAGGGCGGCTCTAAAGATATTTCTATTCTAATGCATTCTAACTCATTTACTTATTCTAACTCATTTACTTATAATTCCAGCACGAAAATGTAATGGTTTCATTTTGAAACACGCGCGATTCCAAACTATATAGGGCCTATAGCTATTTCTTACACCGTCCCTCAAGTAGCCAGATGTAATTGAAGCGTTTCAGCTGAACTTGCCCACTTCATTGTCCGATAATTTAATGTCTCTAAATCTATAATGTTAAGTGACTGAATTGTATATTAAGACAAATTGCAATCAAGAAGCTTGGTTTTTCAACTATAGCTATACATTGTGGAAAAGTAAAAGAAACATATACAATGTACAACATTTTGATAAAGGAAGTCTTTGCTTATGTTAATGTTGTAGGCTGAAAACGAGGGTGTTGTTATGGTGAACTTCTACTCTGATTATATTAACTGTCCACCTAACCAACAAGAGAACGCAACTCTGTCCCAAGTAGCAGGTAACGTATTCGTGTATTCTACGTTTCGCTTCAAACTTCTGCAGTGCTATTTATTTCTTGAGTAGACCTACACAGTCAGACAGAAATTGAAGAATGGATATTCCAATAATAAGGCAAGAAGGAAAACTCCAGAAACTCATGTGTCGGCTCTGTTTTTAACCCGATTTTCGTGTTTGATGACACCATGGTACAAGTAAAATTGTGTGGTATTTTGAGTGTAACTTTGAAATGGTAAATAACGCCTCAACATTGTTAATTCTATTTCTTAAGGACGGCCGAGTGAATCTTAAAGTGGCATGAGCTGCCGAAATTCACACTTTTTCATAATTCCTGATCGTCACGACCGTAAAAGGCTTTGAATGCCATAGAAAAACTAAATGATTGGCGTTGGAATGAAGAAAATCCATACAGTATGTTGCCTATACGAAACGGAATAGTGTTCAAAAAGTAAACAAAATTTAAATAACCGGGACGACCATTCATTCATTCTAAGACAAAGTTAGTTCAAAACAATACTTATCGTACATTTTCGAGACTTGAAGCACTACAAAGCTTCCGAATTATACGTCTTGAGAAATAGCCGATAATTTCAACATTCTGTTTTACATTTTGGCAGCTCATGCCCCTTTAACTTTGTTAATAACTTGTTTGTGTGATACTATGTTATCCAACATTAGGGCACCCATTGATGAACTTAATTTTGAGAAGCCTTATTAAGTCTTCCTCGGTAGAATTTCCTCATAATTTCCATACCCATTAAAAATTTCATTATCTATCATTTTCAGATCATATCGATTATATAAAGAACTTGATTGGAGTGGACTACGTGGGGATTGGAGGGGATTACGACGGCGTTCCAAGGTCAGATTTATTTGAATAACCCTGACAGTGACGTCATAGAAAGTTCATAAACAGATTTAGTCAATATTGAATGCGATAGCATTTCTGACATATGTGAGTAAAGCAAATTTACACGAATCACAGAACACACTTTTTACGTCCAGTTAGGCTTAAAATGTCTTAAAGGGACTCATCATATATTATTGTTTACATATTTCAGTATATTTCTGCTAATTTGAAAAATAAGACTGATTTGACTTTGGATGAAAATTGGTAGGTCGATTTTCAGCGAAAATGTAAAATTAACGAGCAATTAGTGGTAATACCTATAGGCTGTAAGCGTTATATCTAGTCCAGCTCTGGTTGCTTTGTTACCAATCTGACTAAAGTCGAGATGCTCATTGAAAATAGCTATTTCAATGAGCATCTCGACTTTAGTCAGATTACTTTGTTACAAAATCCTGTCTAACCAAAACTAGATATAAGCAGACCAACAGCAAAGGGACTCAAAAATCGTATTTAACTTGTCATTAAACGGTCTACTGGGGGAAATACGTTTACCAGTGGTCACCCCAACACCTTCCTATTTTGTGAAAATTGTGGGGAATTTTTTATGTGTAATTTGCCTTAGACCGACGATTGGTTGGTTGGCGGTTATAGGGTATTGGCGATTTCGTTTCTATGAATGATGTACGCCATATTACTGATTAATTATTACCTAAAGTGATTAAGAAAACTGTGATGTCTTGATACAATATATAGAATATCTTTGTATAGGAGTGTATGTTTGAGACATACTTCACCTCTTCAAGGCCCGTTCTCACTGTGCGATTTGTCGTAGCGACTTGTAGGATGCGATTCAAATGGATGCTTTTAATTGGTCGATACGATTTGTCCCCAATCAAATGCATCCATTTGTATCGCATCCTACAAGTCGCTACGACAAATCGCACAGTGAAAACGGACCTTAAGATATAAAAACATACAATGCAATTGAGCTTACACCATTTACGTGCCCGTATGCAATACTTAAACCAATAGGATCGACGAAAAAATAATTCCTTAAAATAAGTAAACCATTAGCTCTTTAGACGCTTTAAATTATGTAGGATACTTGCGTGCATACCCAGGCCAGTCGGTTGATGACATTGATGATAGGCCTAACTTTTTGTACATTTGAAATTTGTAAATTTAAACAAGTGAAACAATACTTCACGCAAAATGACGTTTTTGTTTTTCCACTCACATTTTGGCTCACAATATGATATTCACACTGACATGAGTTGATGATTGTCAAAAGAAGTTGAATGAAAGGACTGACATTGAAATAAAAAATATCGATAAAGCAGGAAACTCATACAAACATTCAACTAGCTGGGCATGAGTATATTGCAGGGCGTTTAATACGTAGGGGCCTATAGCCCTTAGCTTGGTATCAGTGGAGAGAGTCTCGATGGAAATATCTAACTGTTTCAACGAAATTTTCTGTAAGTTTTGCAGCTGAAGGGACTTTATCATGTAATGTTTCTGTTTGATCCAGAGTTCCACAGGGTTTAGAAGATGTGTCCAAGTACCCGGATCTATTCGCTTACCTGTACTTTAACATGTAATGTTTCTGTTTGTTCCAGAGTTCCACAGGGTTTAGAGGATGTGTCCAAGTACCCGGATCTATTCACTTACCTGTACTTTAACATGTAATGTTTCTCTTTGGTCCAGAGTTCCACATGGTTTAGAGGATGTGTCCAAGTACCTGGATCTATTCACTTACCTGTACTTTAACATGTAATGTTTCTGTTTGTTCCAGAGTTCCACAGGGTTTAGAGGATGTGTCCAAGTACCCGGATCTATTCACTTACCTGTACTTTAACATGTAATGTTTCTGTTTGATCCAGAGTTCCACAGGGTTTAGAGGATGTGTCCAAGTACCTGGATCTATTCACTTACCTGTACTTTAACATGTAATGTTTCTGTTTGATCCAGAGTTCCACAGGGTTTAGAGGATGTGTCCAAGTACCCGGATCTATTCACTTACCTGTACTTTAACATGTAATGTTTCTGTTTGTTCCAGAGTTCCACAGGGTTTAGAGGATGTGTCCAAGTACCCGGATCTATTCACTTACCTGTACTTTAACATGTAATGTTTCTGTTTGTTCCAGAGTTCCACAGGGTTTAGAAGATGTGTCCAAGTACCCGGATCTATTCGCTTACCTGTACTTTAACATGTAATGTTTCTGTTTGTTCCAGAGTTCCACAGGGTTTAGAGGATGTGTCCAAGTACCCGGATCTATTCGCTTACCTGTACTTTAACATGTAATGTTTCTGTTTGTTCCAGAGTTCCACAGGGTTTAGAGGATGTGTCCAAGTACCCGGATCTATTCGCTTACCTGTACTTTAACATGTAATGTTTCTGTTTGATCCAGAGTTCCACAGGGTTTAGAGGATGTGTCCAAGTACCCGGATCTATTCACTTACCTGTACTTTAACATGTAATGTTTCTGTTTGATCCAGAGTTCCACAGGGTTTAGAAGATGTGTCCAAGTACCCGGATCTATTCGCTTACCTGTACTTTAACATGTAATGTTTCTCTTTGATCCAGAGTTCCACAGGGTTTCAGAGGATGTGTCCAAGTACCCGGATCTATTCGCTTACCTGTACTTTAACATGTAATGTTTCTGTTTGATCCAGAGTTCCACAGGGTTTAGAGGATGTGTCCAAGTACCCGGATCTATTCGCTTACCTGTACTTTAACATGTAATGTTTCTGTTTGTTCCAGAGTTCCACAGGGTTTAGAGGATGTGTCCAAGTACCCGGATCTATTCGCTTACCTGTACTTTAACATGTAATGTTTCTGTTTGTTCCAGAGTTCCACAGGGTTTAGAGGATGTGTCCAAGTACCCGGATCTATTCACTTACCTGTACTTTAACATGTAATGTTTCTGTTTGATCCAGAGTTCCACAGGGTTTAGAGGATGTGTCCAAGTACCTGGATCTATTCACTTACCTGTACTTAAACATGTAATGTTTCTGTTTGATCCAGAGTTCCACAGGGTTTAGAGGATGTGTCCAAGTACCTGGATCTATTCACTTACCTGTACTTAAACATGTAATGTTTCTGTTTGATCCAGAGTTCCACAGGGTTTAGAAGATGTGTCCAAGTACCCGGATCTATTCACTTACCTGTACTTT
This sequence comes from Lepidochitona cinerea, assembly GCA_963971465.1. Taxonomy (NCBI): domain Eukaryota; kingdom Metazoa; phylum Mollusca; class Polyplacophora; order Chitonida; family Tonicellidae; genus Lepidochitona; species Lepidochitona cinerea. The sequence goes on along the minus strand of OZ020555.1, from coordinate 1,739,113 downwards.
AACATGTAATGTTTCTGTTTGATCCAGAGTTCCACAGGGTTTAGAGGATGTGTCCAAGTACCTGGATCTATTCACTTACCTGTACTTAAACATGTAATGTTTCTGTTTGTTCCAGAGTTCCACAGGGTTTAGAGGATGTGTCCAAGTACCCGGATCTATTCGCTTACCTGTACTTTAACATGTAATGTTTCTGTTTGATCCAGAGTTCCACAGGGTTTAGAGGATGTGTCCAAGTACCTGGATCTATTCACTTACCTGTACTTAAACATGTAATGTTTCTGTTTGTTCCAGAGTTCCACAGGGTTTAGAGGATGTGTCCAAGTACCCGGATCTATTCGCTTACCTGTACTTTAACATGTAATGTTTCTGTTTGTTCCAGAGTTCCACAGGGTTTAGAGGATGTGTCCAAGTACCCGGATCTATTCGCTTACCTGTACTTTAACATGTAATGTTTCTGTTTGTTCCAGAGTTCCACAGGGTTTAGAGGATGTGTCCAAGTACCCGGATCTATTCACTTACCTGTACTTTAACATGTAATGTTTCTGTTTGATCCAGAGTTCCACAGGGTTTAGAGGATGTGTCCAAGTACCTGGATCTATTCACTTACCTGTACTTAAACATGTAATGTTTCTGTTTGATCCAGAGTTCCACAGGGTTTAGAGGATGTGTCCAAGTACCTGGATCTATTCACTTACCTGTACTTAAACATGTAATGTTTCTGTTTGATCCAGAGTTCCACAGGGTTTAGAAGATGTGTCCAAGTACCCGGATCTATTCACTTACCTGTACTTTAACATGTAATGTTTCTGTTTGATCCAGAGTTCCACAGGGTTTAGAGGATGTGTCCAAGTACCTGGATCTATTCACTTACCTGTACTTAAACATGTAATGTTTCTGTTTGATCCAGAGTTCCACAGGGTTTAGAAGATGTGTCCAAGTACCCGGATCTATTCACTTACCTGTACTTTAACATGTAATGTTTCTGTTTGATCCAGAGTTCCACAGGGTTTAGAGGATGTGTCCAAGTACCCGGATCTATTCACTTACCTGTACTTTAACATGTAATGTTTCTGTTTGTTCCAGAGTTCCACAGGGTTTAGAGGATGTGTCCAAGTACCCGGATCTATTCACTTACCTGTACTTTAACATGTAATGTTTCTGTTTGATCCAGAGTTCCACAGGGTTTAGAAGATGTGTCCAAGTACCCGGATCTATTCACTTACCTGTACTTTAACATGTAATGTTTCTGTTTGATCCAGAGTTCCACAGGGTTTAGAAGATGTGTCCAAGTACCCGGATCTATTCACTTACCTGTACTTTAACATGTAATGTTTCTGTTTGATCCAGAGTTCCACAGGGTTTAGAGGATGTGTCCAAGTACCCGGATCTATTCACTTACCTGTACTTTAACATGTAATGTTTCTGTTTGATCCAGAGTTCCACAGGGTTTAGAGGATGTGTCCAAGTACCCGGATCTATTCGCTTACCTGTACTTTAACATGTAATGTTTCTCTTTGATCCAGAGTTCCACAGGGTTTAGAGGATGTGTCCAAGTACCCGGATCTATTCACTTACCTGTACTTTAACATGTAATGTTTCTGTTTGTTCCAGAGTTCCACAGGGTTTAGAAGATGTGTCCAAGTACCCGGATCTATTCACTTACCTGTACTTTAACATGTAATGTTTCTGTTTGATCCAGAGTTCCACAGGGTTTAGAGGATGTGTCCAAGTACCCGGATCTATTCACTTACCTGTACTTTAACATGTAATGTTTCTGTTTGATCCAGAGTTCCACAGGGTTTAGAGGATGTGTCCAAGTACCCGGATCTATTTGCTTACCTGTACTTTAACATGTAATGTTTCTGTTTGATCCAGAGTTCCACAGGGTTTAGAGGATGTGTCCAAGTACCCGGATCTATTCACTTACCTGTACTTTAACATGTAATGTTTCTGTTTGATCCAGAGTTCCACAGGGTTTAGAGGATGTGTCCAAGTACCCGGATCTATTCGCTTACCTGTACTTTAACATGTAATGTTTCTGTTTGTTCCAGAGTTCCACAGGGTTTAGAGGATGTGTCCAAGTACCCGGATCTATTCGCTTACCTGTACTTTAACATGTAATGTTTCTGTTTGATCCAGAGTTCCACAGGGTTTAGAGGATGTGTCCAAGTACCCGGATCTATTCGCTTACCTGTACTTTAACATGTAATGTTTCTGTTTGTTCCAGAGTTCCACAGGGTTTAGAGGATGTGTCCAAGTACCCGGATCTATTCACTTACCTGTACTTTAACATGTAATGTTTCTGTTTGTTCCAGAGTTCCACAGGGTTTAGAGGATGTGTCCAAGTACCCGGATCTATTCGCTTACCTAGCCAGAGAGAAAGGATGGACAGAAGAACAACTTAGGAAATTGGCCGGGGAAAATCTAATTCGGGTCTTCAAAGAAGCAGAAAAAGTAAGCCGTTCAATTTAAAGTTGAGACATCAATAAATATATAGGGCTAATAATCAATCAATCAATAAATCAATCAAACCATCGATTGATGAGTATAATTTGTTAGTGTCTTTTAGAAAGTGAGTATAACAGTATTCTCATTATTTTGGGATTACACTTTCTTGAAAATATGGCAGAAATTCCTCTACCGATTTTTGGGTGACGCCCTAAACGTGAATCGAACCCGGGTCCCAGAGTATGGCACCTATCGCCAGCACTAAATGCCGGCTTCTTTATCCATTCAGCCAACCGGCCTCTTCCGGGTTCGATTCCCGTTTCGGGCGTCACCCAAAAATCGGTAGAGGAATTTCTGCCATATTTTTAAGAAAGTGTAATCCCATAATAACGAGAATACCGATTGATTGATTTCTAAACTTTAAAACATCCTATTTTGTAGTTTTCAATAAGTTTTAGGATTGTTAAACTTGTTGATATTTTCCTTACATTGTCCGAAATATTTACACAGATAACGGACTATAGCAGCTATTTCTGTTTCCTCTGCAGGTACGGGACAGTTTAAGCAACTTGCCTCCACGTGAAAATCTTATCGATTTTTCCATTGTCAACTCAACTTGCAGACCAAATTTTTAACTTGGACCACTAAAATTGAGTTTGTATTCGCCCGACTTAAAAAAAAGTCAATATGAAATTGAATTTGGCCTATATTGCAACACAGTTCACGAGATGATCTCCAACTGTTCAGAAGGGAAAGGTTTCCACAAGAATCTAGTGTACAAACATCAATCCCATGGCTAACTAAGATTTATCTTTATTTCTATAAGCAAATGCCTCAGGAGTTATTTTTTTCTGGATTAACAGTTTAATTATGTTTTTATGTTTGAATATATCGTTTTCTTTTATGTATATACCTCACTCCTCAATGACACGATATTCTTTAACTGCTTGTCCCATTTTATGCGGTTTACTTGCTTATATCACATATAAGGTGGTCTTTATGTTTAACAGTAATTTATGACTAACAAAGATAATAGCTTGGAGTTTGTTCCATACCCAAATCCATTCTCAGTTTTACCATTTCATGACGAAGCAAACGATCCACAACCTATCATAACCCCACCAGAATCCAAAAATACTTTAGATTTCCTAGATTCTTAATCGAGTTGAACTCAACGATCCTGATCTCTCTAAGTTTCCCATCGATGACAATCACCATGAACTAACCCACTGCTCTAATATCACTAAGATAACATCCAACTATCTAACTGAAGGCGAGTTTAACCAAAAGATAAATTGTCATATTGCGTCTGATTCATTCTCTGTTTTCCACCTTAATGCTCGAAGTCTCAAACGGAATTTTGATGAAATAACAGGATTCTTACATAATTTGGAACATAAATTCTCCATTTTGGGCTTCTCGGAAAGTTGGCTGAATCCGGCGACTAATTCATTATATGAAATACCTGGGTATAAGTCCTAATCTACATCTCGTGATAAGAAGAAGGGGGGAGGGGTTATTATCTATGTTAGGGATGACGTCACATCTTGTCATATACGCCACGATATATCACAGATTTCTCCAGACAGTTCCTGTGAGTCTCTTTTCCTTGATGTAACTTCCGACGACAACAGCTATACTGTTGGCATTGTATATCGACCCCCTGGTAAGAACGTATCTTTGTTCAATGTATGTCTTTCGGAACTACTCTAAAAAATTTCTTTAAACAAAAAATGCTTTCTAATGGGGGATTTCAACATCGAATTGTTGAAAACAAGCTGTCAGCCCGCGTCAAGAGAATTCTTAGAAATCATGAAATGTAGATATTTTTTCCCCAAAATAACAAAACCAACACGAGTCACTAACCGTACAGCAACCCTTATAGATAATATATACATTAACTTTCATGAATCTAACACTGCTTCTGGTATATTTCTGACAGACATTTCCGATCATTTCCCTATTTTTCACGTTGTTAAATCTGACTCATCCCACTCCATTAAGCCTAATATAAATCCCATATTTAAGTACCGCAAGAGAAACGACCATCAGAAAGAAATATTCAAAACAAAAATAATAAATACTGACTGGTCTTCTGTAACCCAAATAGCAACACCGGAAGAAGCATTCAATCAGCTCTTACATTAGCAAATAAATATCTAGAAACATAGGAATTATCAATCATATCAAATCTGCTATCAATAAAAACTGTCTGTTAATTCTTTATCATTCACTGATAAATTCATACTAGTCATATGCGAATGCTATTTGGGGTTCCACATATTCCAGTCATCTGTCCTATGCGAATGCTCTATGGGGTTCCACATATTCCAGTCATCTGACTCCTCTTTTCCTGCTACAAAAACGAGCAATTCGTGTAATTACACTTTCCAAAAGACTCGACTATACTGAGCCTCTTTTTAACTGTTTAAATATCCTCCCTCTGTCAAAACTTAATCAATTATCTCAGCTAATATTGGTTCATAAATTCTTTCATCATCCTGAAATCATACAATTTTCCATTCGACAACTCTTTCTTAAACAGCCTTCCATACATAATTGGACATTAACATAAACATGTACAAGCCCTTCTTCTCATTGCACATTTCATTTTATTCTTTACGCATTGCTAGACCAAGAGTGTGGAACAAATTGCCAGGCTTTCTAAAGGAAATTAACTCTATTTCCTTATTTAAATCCAGACTTAAAGACCACCTTTTAACAAATTAGATAAAATTCCAAGTAGATTAGCATAGAGGACAAACATGTCATTATTGTTATTGTTTTTTTTATTTTATATTGAACTAAACACTGTTAATAATTGTCACCTTCATACCTAAATTCCGTAACTATATACATTTGAACTCATTGGGATAGAACAAGTCATCTGACTTTACTCCCGCCAAATTTTATATATGGTCTATTATTTTTTTGTGCATGTGAAAAACATTGGTGAATAAATTCAATTCAATTCAATATAAGCCAGAAATATAATTCTTTAAGTGGGTTTAAAATTAAATCTGGCCGCCAAAGAGCTTCCGGTGACGTTGCCGCCTTGGGATTCTCGCGAAAAACAGCAGTCCTTCTTATTGGCCCCTCCCCTTCCATCCCTCTCCATCCAAACCACCGTGCACATGGCGCCACAATACTGGCGACATTTATACATAGGCCTACCATTTGTACCACTGATAAGTTTAACATAGTACACAAGTATAGCGTAACTCCGAAAAACGTAAGACCCATATTTGACTCAATATTTTGGCACTTTATTTCGCCATCATCAGGAGTTTAATTGACTGGACTTACGTTACGCTACTTGTGTACTATGTTTATATATACTGTATACCATAATCGCCATAATTATCTTATTATATGATGAATGAAAGTTATATAATATTATTCATCTATGTCACTTATTAATTTTATTCTGATGTATAATATTGTGTTTTTGTATCAACTATCAACTTCAAAATCAATTAAACTTTAAACAATGAACTTCCAAGTTTCGTATTTTTCTGCTTTAAAATAGCTCTTTCAATGAGTTACAACACATAGGACAACTTGTTCTACTGGTGATGTCAAATATGAGCCCCCGGAAGCAGCCACCCCCACCATCAGAGACCCCAGTAGACGTCGGCACAGCAAAGCCGGCATCACACACACACAGAGCAAGAATGAACAAACACTTGCAGCCCCAACCCGACAATCAGCTTACACGACAATGTGCTGCGGCTGCAACAGTCAACCGCAACTGCAGAGGATTGACTGTTCCGTTGCATAATGCGATGCTCAGAGAATCTCCGGTTAACATTCCTGGATGCTACATAAGATGCAGGGCAATCGCCACATGTAACCTTGTAAATAACGGTACTTCCAAGTTTTTCGTCTTCGCAATCATTGTTGTTAAAATAAGAACTAACTGTGAAAGCTCCACCCAAAGATACAAACACAACTGTCGAGTGCTCTGATGAAGATTTTGTATTTCTTACGAAATAGGTAGGATACAAAATGTGTTGCTCCGGCGTCAGTATCTGTCCTCCGTAGTGGACGGGGTCGGTCGACAGTTCCTAGACAGTGAGTTTTCTGATGACCCATTTCGTAAACCGTTCGGGCCGGAAAAAATCTTCATCAGAGCACCCTTTCTTGCCCTAGCCTCAGCCAAATTGTCTAAAAAAACTAAAATCTCTTGAAGCCCTTGTCCCGACTGTTTGTATCTTTGGGGGAAATTTTAACAATTAACTTATTTTAACAGCAAAGATTGCGAAGACGAAAAGCTTGGAAGTACCGTTATTTACAAGGTTACATGTGGCGATTGCCCTGCATCTTATGTAGCATCCACGCATGTTAACCGGGGATTCTCCGAGCATCGCATTATGCAATCCTCTGCAGTTGTGGTTGACTGTTGCAGCGGCAGCACATTGTCATGTGGGATGATTGGCCGGGTTGGCAGCAAGCTTGGCTTAGCATACAGGTAGTCCTTTCATGTTTCGGAATTGAATCCTATATGCTGGATATTCGGGTTTCATCCTCTCCGCTTGTTCAATGTGTTACTGACTGTCTCCACTCCGTGAAAGAATTTGTCTTATCATCTGTGCTGTGTCCTTAGGCCTATGTTGCAGCACACCTGCTGTATTATCGTTATTTTTTGGGATTTCACTTTCTTGCCTTATCCATTCTTTAAAAAGGATGTATAGTTGACTGTTAGATACAACAGCGGACATTTAGTACCCCTCTGGTGACTTGATTGACGCACCTCCCATTGCTGAATGTATGAGGTTAATTAGTTTGTGTCATTTAGAAAGTGAGTTTAACACTATTCTCGTTATTTTTGGGATTACACTAGTCCGAAATATCTGCGATGATGATGTAAGACATTTTCTGATGATGGCCTATCTGTCAAAAAATGTCTTACATCATCAGCGCAGATATTTCGGACTAGGATTACACTTGAAAAATGGCAGAAATTCTTCAGCCGATTTTGGGTGACGGGAAACGGGAATCGAACACTTAATAGTCCCAGTTTCCTTTGTGACTTGTTCTCTAGTTGCGTTGTGCTTTTGTGACCTGACCCTGTACCCCGCCCTTATCCATAGGCTGCTCCCCTTGTGGTGTATAGGGAGGTTGGGGGGTCTATATATGCACGTTGACGAGAAAGCAGTAAATACAATTATTTTTTATGCGAACAGTAGTGTTATTGATAACTCTGCAATAAACCCAACTAGAGCGAAACAAACGGAGGAGGAGGGGCTCATCTGAGAAGACAAAATGTCTTCAGGCAAATTAGCCCACGTTGCTGGGTCCTGCCATTTTTTGCAGCTCATTATAAACTGGGCGAATTTCACACTAGTTTGACAACAGATTTCAACAGTGTAGATCTTTACATACAATACTAGTAATGTTTGTTGCCTCTTGTACAGCTGCAAAAGAATGGACAAGGTCAAGGTCTGTGTTCCCGGTGACAGGGCCACATGTTCCGTGCTCCAGGCCACATGTTCCGTGCTCCAGGCCACATGTTCCGTGCTCCAGGCCACATGTTCCGTGCTCTAGGCCACATGTTCCGTGCTCCAGCTAGGCCACCTGTTCCGTGCTCCAGCTAGGCCACCTGTTCCGTGCTCCAGGCCACATGTTCCGTGCTCCAGGCCACATGTTCCGTGCTCCAGGCCACATGTTCCGTGCTCCAGGCCACATGTTCCGTGCTCCAGGCCACCTGTTCCGTGCTCCAGCTAGGCCACATGTTCCGTGCTCCAGGCCACATGTTCCGTGCTCCAGGCCACATGTTCCGTGCTCCAGGCCACATGTTCCGTGCTCCAGCTAGGCCACCTGTTCCGTGCTCCAGCTAGGCCACAGGTTCCGTGCTCCAGGCCACAGGTTCCGTGCTCCAGGCCACAGGTTCCGTGCTCCAGGCCACATGTTCCGTGCTCCAGGCCACAGGTTCCGTGCTCCAGGCCACATGTTCCGTGCTCCAGGCCACATGTTCCCTGGGTACAAGCTATAGGGGCAAGCCCATTGAAAAACAAAGGTTCATTGCCGTTGTGGCGCGTGACACAAGGGAACAGACCACAAGTGAACAGCCTATGGATACTGGGCCTTTAGAAAGCATACCTGCTGATTGATTGGTCGTTTGGTGTTTTACGCCGCGCTCAAGATTATTTCACTTAAATGGCGGCGTTGCCAGTTTTATTGTGGGAGAACACCGGGTTCTTTGCCCGGAGGAAACCCACGACCTTTCGGTAGTAGGCTAACTGGCAACCATCCCAAATAGGGCGTTCGAGTGAAAACCCAGTCAGAAAATTTGAGTGAGATTTGAACCAACGACCCATTGGTGGAAGGCTGCTCGGATTGAGCATCCAACGCTCTATACCTACTGAACCACGGAGCCATGGAGAGTTCGCCCCGTCGGTCAACTGATCAAATACATGTGGATTTTAATCAAACCAACACCATCATGAAATTCAACTTGGCATTTACCCACTTTTTTATTCCCGAAAGCCAACCGATGTATCAGAAACTTCAGTAATGTGTAACTTTAATATCGGGTTAAGTCTTGTTTTTAGTTTACAAAGATTGGTATAAGCGGAAAACAACTATCGGCTATTTTTATCAAGAAGTTAAAACGGTTTGGCAGTATTTCTGGAATGTACATAAAAGTAATGTTTCAGACCAGGCCTACTTTCCGCTTACAAACAATCTCCTACCTGGTTATTTCAATTTTGTTAACTTTTCGAAAACTGTTTCGGTCAGTCTTAGTTAATTTTCGCATACAAGACTTTAGTCCGGGTTTCTGTCTCCAAAATTACTATACTGACGGTATAAAAAATAGTAATTCTGGAGACAGAAACCCGGACTAACAAGACTTAGTTCTGGAGCGAAGGGAGGTAAGCATGCGCGCACGATTATATTTCTTCTTTGTACCAATCTGACTATTATTAGAAAGAACTGAACATCTCGACTTCGGTCAGATTGTGTTTGCACTATTCCTGACCGGCAAGTAAGTAACACAGGAAAGAGACACATTAGTGCGGCTATGTTTGTAGAAGCCCCACATTTGGCAAATTATTTGCTTTGTTCCAGTCATTTAGCTTCTTCGGCGATCCTCAAACTTGTCTTGGCAATCAGAACTAATGAAACAGCGCGAGTTTTGAAAGCTCGTGTCAGTTCAATTTCTAAATATGCGGGCCGTTATATTTATATAGACGTTCAAACGGATTTCCACCAATTGGTCGCTCGTTTGGTGGTGATCCAATCCAATCTAAACAGAGAAGTTATTCTTCGCATGCGAGACTTTGTTCTGAGCGAAGGGGAGGTAAGCATGTGGGCACGATTGGATCCAATCGTGCCTTCATGCTTATCTCCCTTTGCCTCAGAACTAAGAACTGATTCCAAAGATTAACTCATTTGTTAGACGGGGGCATCGGTTTCCTCTTCCACTAAAGCTGGCAACGCTGCCATACAAGTGAAATAATCTTGAGTGCGACATAAAACACCAATCAACCAATGTTAGGCTTGTGTGGGTATTCAAGTAAAAATGGATGAAATAACTGGTATAGTTTTCAAGTTGTCAGTCTTGAGTGTGGGGTTTATTCCAGTCGAGGAACGGTCTGAAATCTGGCAACAAAGCCGTAAAACAATCTGCTGCATCAGTATGCTTATCAAAGTATGAAAAGTCAACTGCTTTGAGTACAATGTAAAACACACATGCCCAAGGAAACGCCCCGAGTGCCTTTACTCAGCTACACAATTGTGAAAAGTTTCCACCAGTAGCAGGCCGGATATAAAATGGATGGTTCATTCCACATGGGTTGCTCAGTGGTAGATTTCACAGATGTGACGGTGTTAGTAACAAGCTGTATGAAATTCAGTTCTTAGTATGAACCTTCTTCGGGTTCCCCAAATAATCTTACAAGGCATTTCCAGATTTATCACTAGAGAGAGTCACTAGTTAGCCCTCTTCAAGGTAAACATTTGCACATATATATGTAAATAATCAACTGGCTGATGTTTTACGATGCACTCAAGGTTATTTCGCTATATGCTAGTGGGGGGAATAGCTGTGTGCCCCTATAGGAAGCCCTGACCTCTCAGTGGTAGATTCGTGCTCAAGATTATTTCACTTATATGGCGGCGTTGCCAGTTTTATTGTGGGAGGAAACCAGGCTCTATGCCCGGAGGAAACCCAGAACCTTCCGGTGGTAACTGGCAACCATCCCACATAGGTCATTCGAGTGAAAACTCAGTCAGAAAATTTTCCAATTATTTTGGACTGAGTGGGATTCGAACCCGCGACCCATTGGTGGAAGGCTGTTCGGATTGATCGTCCAACACTCTACCTACTGAGCCACGGAGGCCCCCCTCTCAGTGATAACCATTCCACAAAGGGAGTACCCTTGTTCTATGCAGACATTGGCAAACTTAAAAGGCAAGACTGGGTAAAGGAGAACTACCTTAACAGAAGATATTTATTGAAAACTATGATACTATGTACAAGATTGATATCATCAATATGAAATGGTCATTTTTTATGTACACAAGATTTTGATGATTCTATATTGTGTTCATTTTATAAATCCCTTCCCAAAATTTAGCCTCTGATAAATCGTCTAACAACCAAATGAATATTTTTCCCAGAAAAAAAATAACAGTCCTGCTCTGAATGTCCAGTTGAAAATCTCTTTATTGCTTCAGAACTGTATGACCTTAATTGTTATTGAATAAAAATAGGGGTCAAATCTTGTCTTTCAATAATGACAGTTCTTTACAAATTGTTTTTAAAAGAAGAGTTAATTAAATCCAGCTTGCAAATGATGTCATAAATACACATGAGGCTGTAAAAAATAAATCAAAGTTTTCCCTCCCCAATGTTATTAACAATTTACATTTCTTTAAAAAAAGTCCTGAATTAAATTATCCGTCCTATAAATTTGTAATCATCTGTTACTTGGCTGCTCCGGCTGCAGGTTTTTGAACAGGAAGATAAAGTTTGAATTCTGCAGGCAATTCATCTTCAGAGTAAAGTCTGTCAGAGAAGTAAACCCTCCTAATTCGGCAATTGGCATGAATCTATAAGGAACAAAAATATATCATTATTATTATTATTACATAAAACCCAGAAACACTTTGCGCTTAGAAAGTGATTTTCTGAATAATCTACCAAAATTTGCAATTTATAGACAAAAACATTCAGAATTAAAAATAGGCCTAAAGATTGAGAAGAACCTACAAATTCTTTAAACATCTGCCATTAACTGTAACTGTGCGCATATTAATACTTCTTTCTTATTATCTGGTAAGCTAATTTGAGATACTAACCTGTACTCTAAGTGTCTCAATGTAGTTTGTACCATATGCCCTTCTTGTAAAGTCTGAGAGGTTAAACTGAATTTGATTCCAGCCATCATCCAGTCTCATAGGCATTGTGCAAATAAATGGTTTCACACGGGTTGTGCTTTGATAATTGCTAGCTCTGAATCGTCGCTTCACATTCTTGTCATCTAAAACCTATATAGACACAAAGACGGACGTTAATAAATTTCATATATATATATATGTCGCACAAAAAATAAGATAAAACAAACAAAAAATTCTGGAGAAAAATGATCCAATCCAAAACAAATATTTTGAGGAAAAAAAAAAGCATACTTTTACATTGATTTAAAAAAAGATGACTAACGTCAAAGTATATTTTTCAGAATATAATTAATGTCTTACCTGGACCTCAAAAGTGAAATATTTTTTCAAGTTTTTGATTATCATAACCAAAAATGGAAGTTTAATCCCCAACGTTCTCTTCTGATCTGCAGGGCATGTGATATATGTTGTGCTAAAATAAAACCAAAACTAATTTTATTTGACATGTTGCAGCATTTATTTTAATCTGCTTTCATTTTTCAGTTTATATTAGATTTAGAATTGAAATACGAATAGCAGGTATGTGTATTATATGGGTTGCTCAGGAATGACCATCTCTTTAACAGTACTATGATCACCGTCAAATTAGCCAGCTGCTATTATTTACCCTTTCCAAAAAAGACAAGAGGTAAATATTATGCAGATACTGAGAAAAACAAAGTAATAAACCAATATTTACCTGACATTTGTTCCAACTATTTCTAAAACTAATGACTGGATATCGTTGTCAGTTATACGTTTGATGTGACCATTCCGAACCTGTCAATGAAAATACATAAATATATTTTAAAGAAATGTTACTGAACTTAAAAGTCTGCACACTAAACTTATTGAAAAAGAAACTAAAATAGGTTTAGAATGCAAACCCATGAAAACTAGGGGTGCGCTCGAAACGCCAGTCCCGGACGTCCAGGACACCCCTACAGGTTTCGAGTGCCCCAGTACAGCTGTCCAGAACGTGTTCTGGCTGTCCTATTTGCTGAGGTGGTGCAGAAGGGAACAAACATATTGGCGGTAGTTCACGTGGTATTTGATATGCATCGAATACCGCCATTACTAGGAGATGATGCAATTTCGATCCAGATCTGTGATGCACGCGCGCTTCAACTATCAATGGCGGCACATTTTACAAAGTCAGATCCAAACCAGCCAATTAGACGTGTACTTCCTGTTCTCGTGCATTCGGAACGGCTTGTAACAGCGAACAGAAGGGACATGTCCAGGACTGGCGTTTCGAGCGCACCCTAGGTCACCTCAAAAAGATGGCGGTTGTAATTTACAGGGAAGTGTAGAATACTTGTGTCTTTTTGGTAAACATAGCAACGGTAACTTCCAACCAAGATGATGAATAGCAGCAATCGTGAAACGATTGATAATACAATTAATAATGCGAATGTCTCCGTTATACAACAAAAACTCATCCTTAGTTTCTATAACAGTCACGGTGAGTACTAGAGCGGTTGGCGACCACAACAACAACAACACACACGGTGTACATACACATACTGAATTCAGGAGAGTCCACTTTGATTTTGAGTATCGACTCGAATCAGCGAATTAATAAATCAGCAATGCATGGGGAGTGATAGTAGATCTAGTAACTAAACTCAAGTGTAATTTACTATTCAAACTGGTGTATAAAACTAGTTGCAAGTCCAGTGACAAACGTCATTTACTGACAAATGAACAATCAATTAAATGCTAATAAATCAGTCTAAGTGTTTTTAAAAGCAGCAAGTAATAAGAGTCCAATTTGCTTAATGACAAATTTGAAGCCGATACTCAAGTGAAATTTGATTCACCTTAAAACGAAATTATCATTTTGTTCAAAAATCAAATTCAGAAGAAAAAAACAGCTTACCGCTTTGTCCCATATTTGTAATGGCTTGCTGCCGATACTGTAAAGTATGGATAAAAATCCACTCTGAAATGTGTTCTTAAACATTTTTAACTGTTGTTTGGTATATTATCCAACAATGTCTCGAACCGTATTGATGAAATCTCTCCCGTCACAGTTGGTTTTAAGCACTATGGCTGTTAGTTGTCAAGTGAGCTCGACCGTCTGTTGTAGGTTGTCCTATGCTCGTTGCCAGGAGCCCACTAACACCGCGTAGTGATATATGTTGCTATGCGACTTGCAATATATCAACAATTTGTAGGAAGCGTGTTTAAAAAGAAAGAGTTATTTTGGATTTTTAACCACGGATTTTATTGAAATAGAGAGATAAACTTGTTTGATATGCTTTAATTTTGTCATTTGATACCTGTAACCTAGGACTATGTTTTGATAAGGGGACTGGGTCATCGTGTAGTTTGGCGTGCTGTGTCACTTTGCTTACAACTTTTGTTGCTCTGGTAATCTCTACCCTTGATTCAATGAGCTACATAAACTCTATTGTTATCCTTTAATAGCTTTTAAAACTTTCATTCATAAAGGTCTCGTGAAGGTTTGTGTTTTGTTGAGCAACGCGAAAAAAGGGATTATCAACCATGCAGCTCCCCACAGCTTTATGAACACTTTCCGGGAAGGCCTTGAACATAAGCAAGCAAGCCTACCAAGTAGGCTACATATAGGCCTACATGTAGGCCTACCATCATTTATGTGTGGCCTGTGTGTGTGTAGGCCAATGTTATTGTTAGAACAGCCCTATTTGATAAGGTGTTACTAGATTTTGAGCCTTTATGGGCTCTGACCAGTTCGATTTTCGGAAGTGGTCATTAATCATAAAAATAATTGTTTTTGCGGTCATGCAGTAAAATAATTCAGCTATTATCATAACAAACATAGGGCCTATGAAATAATACGACGACGATAAGTGGTCATATTAACACTTCCCTTTCTCTTTTGCATGGCATAATAAATGTATTTTCCGAAATTGTTTTATATTTTTGAGTTGGTAGATGCCATTAATGTGCTGGGTTTGTTAACAGTTGGCCAAGAGTAAAAATGATGTGGCAAGTAGAGTCGTGGGAGATCCCTATAAAATGGGAAATTTAATAGAAAATGAGGAAGAATAATTACTAGCAGGTATCACGTTGGTCTCTCATTGACATTGCGAGGCTTGTTTACATAAATTAAAAGCATTAGGCGACTTCAGCAATGTCGACAGTGCTTTTAATGATAGCCTACATTCAAATGCGGCAAACAGAATTTTAGGCCTATAACGATAAATTAAAGCACACTTTTCCAACATTCAGAATTATTATTCTTTTCTTTCCATGACTAAGTCGGCTACTTCTGCTGCCACTACTCCTGTTAGTTCATCACCCTCTCCCCAAACCCTTCGGTCTGTACATCGATATCTGTGATCTCTCCCACACGTCATCAGTCACGGATTCCTAGACTAACTGTAACTGCATCCTCTCGCCTTATCCTACTGGTAGGCCTACGCCTGCCTTAGATCTAGTATACACCCCCCCCCCCCCCCCCCCCCCCGTTCCACACCTTAGTCCCCCTCCCCCCAGACATGGTATCTCTGCCCCTCTTTTCCATCACTCAGTCCCCCTCCCATAGACCTAGTAGTTAAAAAAAAAAAAAACTTGATAGCGAAATTTGGCCTGAAACTGTTGGGAATTTCAATAGAATTCGTTCAACGGCTATCTTAATGAAAACAGCATCACTATTTGGAAGCTGATCTTAACTCTAAAAACAGGGTCTTCTATATTCTTCCGAAAATTCACAAACCACTGAATAATGGCCCAAGCCTACAATGCCCCCTGGGCGTCCTAATATCTCAGATTGTGGCAGTGAAAGTTATAGAATATCAGAGCTAATTGATTACTACCAAAGCGTATTAGGGACTAGTTACAGCTTTAAATTGAAATATGTCGGTGGAAATCGATATTCACATTGTCTTAACTATCATGACCAGCAAGTGAGTAAAACAGGATGAGCGAATGATTGGGAGTTACCTCCCTTAGCGTTTTTTTTTAATTAGTCAAAAACGTAATTGAAGTAAACAGTCTTCCTTGTGCATGAACAGCCCGATCAAATAATTGTAGGTCGCGGGTTCGAATCCCACTCAGTCCAAAAAAAATGGAAAATTTTCAGACCGGGTTTTCACTCGAACGACCTATGTGGGATGGTTGCCAGTTACCAACGGAAGGTCGTGGGTTTCCTCCGGGCATAGAGCCCGGTTTCCTCCCACAATAAAACTGGCAACGCCGCCATATAAGTGAAATAATTTTGAGCGCGGCGTAAAACACCAAACAATCAATCAATCAAATAATTGTATGCTTCCCACCTTCGAGACCAAGACGCCCCTTTTTCCTGCCGAAAAATGGCTTTCTCCGATACAATAAATGACTTAAATTAAAGGAATTATAGATAAGACTTATAGCATTTTATCCACATCTAGCGGCGAGTGGAACACCTTCGGGCTTAACAGTAAAATTGAACGGTATACATATCGCAGCCATAAAAAAATGTGGGGCAAAAAAAGCGTGTTGAGAAACCGCCCCCAGAACAATAGATTTTGACAGTAATGTTTTATCCGACCTGTCAAATTTATGGACAGGGGGCCCATCATCTTGTTTTCTGTTGTATTTTTATCAGAGGAATCCGTTTAATAGAATATCAATAATCATGCATGGATTCCAGTTTAATTAAGACTATAATGGCAGATGTTGTTTGGTTTGAGCTGGTATACCATTCATATTCTCGCGAGATCTCCTTCAGACGTGGCTAAGAGAGACTTTTAGATAGCTGGTATACAGATCTGGGACCTGTTTCACAAAGCTGCGTAGCTGTCTTGGTAACCAATACTGTAGAGGCACGTTGCTTTGGCAGTAACGTCCTTTCATGAAACATGCTCCAGTGGGCTGTTTCTCAACAAACTTACGCCCTATACGTAAGTCCAATGCAAGGCGTAACTGCCATGGCAACATATACCACGTAAGTGTGTTGAGAAACAGCTCCAGGACTAAAGGATGACTTCTAGATTACAGTTGTTTAGGTGCCTCTGTGGCTCAGTCAGCAGAGTGATAGTCCCTCAGTCCGACACAGGCGCCTTCCATCGATGCGGCGCGGATTCGAATCTCACTCAAACCAAATAGAATTGAAACTTTTCTGATTGGATTTTTCACTCTCGCCGTACATGGAAGAGTTACTCACCGGTGGTTTCCTCCTTGTAAAGAACTTGGTTTCCTCTACCACTAAACCGAGGAACGAGGAGTCTGTATTTCTCAGATAAAGTTCGTAAAAGTATACTGTGTCGTTAGATCACCCACACGACTTAAAACATAAGGGTGCTTGTGTGCACGCGCAGGTTCAGACTTTGTTTACATTGCGGGTACCTGAAAAATCTGTTTTTCAATTTCAAAATAAAAAATAGTAAATGATGCCAAAACTTTCAATTTCTGGCAAAAATAGAAAGTTCCTAACTTCTTCTGTCTGTGAAAATACAGAAACCGCCAACTGTTTTTAATGTAAACAGTATTCTGGATTTTCGCGGCAAGTGAGCCTTTAAGTAATTAAAGAGTATTTTTGTAAACAAGGGACGATTAAGCTATCAAATTATTTCATAATATTCTATGAAAGATTGCATACATTAGCGGCAACATTTAAAATATCTATTTCTTTGTTGTATTTTTCCAACAGTGATATCGGTATCGCTCTTCCGACTAGTGAACCTTCGGATAATGGAACCCTCCTCCTTGGGAACCCTACTTCTTATTCGGACTTGTGAACCTTTGGACTAGTGAACCCTCGGCCTTTGGGAACCCTTTCTCTGGTTCGGATTTTGATTTCACGATAATAACCGTTAAATTATAAAATGGGTTCTACCTGTCCGATTCTCATCAAAAAGGATTCTTTCAAACTGCAATAATGTTTTTAAATTGATTAAAACTGTTCTTGAATCAATAAATAACGTTTTAATCAAATAAAAATACTGATAAAGTTTTATCTACAGACAAAGAGATAAGTAGCTCAGCCTTGTTCTATTTACCATGTAAACATACAGACTAGCTCTTATCAGTATTTATGGCCTCTTGTACTATATACATCTGTGCTGTTTATAGGATTTTCCTCTATACAGAGACAAGGTGTTTCCTTTTACCAAGCTTAAACCTCCTTCCTCTGAATTTTGAAAATAAAATTCAAATATATATATGGAAGGATTTGTTTTGGTAGGGCTGCAGTTACTGTGCCTTTCCGGGCGTATTTTGGGTTTCCCGAAACTCTTGTTTTCTTTTCATATATATTCTGATTGTCAAGAGAATTAGTTGAGCGTTTGAAGTACCGTAAAAAAAACAAAAGATTAACGTTTAAATAAAATATATCTATAAAACTTGTGCTATAATAACGGGCACATTCACATCGCTGGGATGTTTAAGTACATTTAAGAGTTTTTGTTTGCTTATAAAACTATACTTGAACGTACATCTCCAATGTGAATATTCCACCAATGGGTCGCGGGTTCGAATCCCAAATTTTCTGACTGGGTTTTCACTCGAACGATCTATGTGGGATGGTTGCCAGTTACCAGCGGAAAGTCGTGGGTTTCCTCCGGGCATAGAGCCCGGTTTCCTCCCACAATAAAACTGGCAACGCCGCCATATGCGTGAAATAATCTTGAGCGCGGCGTACAACACCAAACAATCAATCAACCAATCAACCATTGTGAATATGTGAGGAAAGCTCCAATTGCGTGTTGTTTTTTAAATCAAAATGATGAACAATAAGCTAGTTCTGTTTCAAGGAATGTTTGTCTATATTTGGCAGGTAATTCCACATGTGGATCACGACGTGTTATAAACATCGCTTTTCCTATCTGTGGCCCACCTACATGTATTTTTATCAGATACCATGGAAATGAAAGGTCAACTTGATGGGAATATAGACACGACCTTGTCTTATCTTCAGCTATAAAAGACCCTTCTTTCCGATTGTTTGACACCATTTCTCGTAATTCCACTGACCGAAATGTCTCGTGTTATCTGCTTGGCCCTTTTCGCTGGTAAGCATGTTTTACAAGATTTGACTTTTCAACAATCAATATTTTTTTGTGTTTACTTGATTTGCATTTTTAAACATGGACTCCGTTATGAACGCAGTTTTTATAAAAGAAATTTAGGTTGGACTATAGTTAAGTATATTAGAGTGGCATGAGCTGCCAAAGTTCACACTTTTTTCATTATTTCTGATCATCACGACAGTAAGAGGCCTTGAAGGCCATCGAAAAACTAAATGATTAGCGTTGGAATGAGGTAAATCCATACCGTATGTAACTTATAGGAACCACAATAATGTTCGAAAAGTAAGCAAAATTTAAATAACCGGGACGACCATTCATTCATTCTAAGCCAATGTTAGTTCAAAACAATACTTAATCGTACATTCCCGAAACAAGAAGCACCAAAAAGCTTCTGAATTATGCGTCTTGAGAAAAATAGCCGATACTTTCAACATTCTGTTTTTACGTCAAAATATCAACACTTTGGCAGCTCATACCACTTTAATCAGTAACTTTTATGTTAGGATACCATTGAGTTGAAAGTTGCCAGGTATAGACCTACTTGCCGAAAGTCAGGTGTTTCCTCGAGATAAACAACCCGATCTCCTTGTGCGGCAAATCTGGCAATTCAGCTATATATTTATGAACGCGAGAACACACGGGCACAGGGAAAATCGTCTTGTCTAAAATAACCACGGAGACAAGTTTTTAATTGTGTCAAAACTGGGTATATCTCAATCATAAGTTGTTATTATACAATTATTGACTCTCCTGCCAGTTAATATGATGTTATAATGACCTGGACAACTTATATTGACCGATGCCGAAGGCAGAGGTCAATATAAGTTGTCCAGGTCATTATAACCATCATATTAACTGGCAGGAGAGTCAATAATTGTTTTATTATATATCAAGTTAGCGTACCTATTTATTCTAAATCTTCACAGAATTTCAGGCAGATATTATATTTGCATAATTCACATAACATAGTACATAGGCATCACAAATGCAATGGGTTAAATTACGTCATGTGGATGACGTTTCAACGCTCAAATCTGATGTCATCGGAATGACGTCATAGTAATAAACCTACACTAAAAGTTGCGCAACAAAGAGAATGTGACGTCAAATCTTATATTAACCAGCAAGTCATGTAATATATCGAGGTTATCTAACGAGAGCCAGTGTGTTACGATGAATATCACTCGAGTCTATTAATTTTCAAAGCCACGAGCCTCTGGCGAGTGACTTTGGAAATTAATAAACGAGAGTGATATTCATTGTAACACACGGGTTCGAGTTGGATAATCTGTTTCTCACACTACACAAAATATACAGCGTTTTATCAAAAAAACACGACTCTACTTATATATATGAACAGAATTTAAAGCTGGTTTGTGTTTGTTTATGGACTAACTGTATATTTGAAAAACATCAGTTAAAACGAAACAACCTTCACGTTAGTTCCCTGGTAGTCAAAAGAAGAACGGGGAGGAAATATGCATATTTTCCGTATTTGTCGTAACTACTCGGAAAAATGACGTCATACACGACCTTCGATGTGTACAAACTGCCACGAAGACGTTCGGAGACAGCAGAAATCGTTTATTACGTCATCGCTGTGAGGGTACGTACACAGCGGAGGTCGTGTTTGACGTCATAAGTCTCTGAGATAATTAACTTTCGTAAGCATTGTAGATCGGCAAACGTAGCTTGAATTTTGTATGTGCTGCGACCGAAATTTAATTTTCTTTTTGGTCAGACTTTTAACGTGCATGTTCTACAACACACTTAACGCAAATTAGAAAATATTTCCAAAAGCTGTTCATAAATCCTTTAAGAAAATGTTTGGTGACGTCGCTCTATTTTTAAGAATGGCTGTCTGAAGAAAGACTCGATAAGGCATTGTGACGTCAGAAATGACGTCACCAACGACAGCGTCACGGTCCCTTCAATGTTGGGTTGATGCTGGACGCCTTATTATAACGTCATAATGACTGATGGCGTAATTCATTTATGACGTCAATTTTGACAGTTCTCTCGTGATGTCATAACGTTACTTGGGCGATAATTTCACACGTTGATTATGCAAAAAATAACACACTGTCTGGGAGTTGAATTATCGGGGGTGTAGTGTGAGAAAAGATAATATTAGCTGTCATGTGACCGCCTATTGACCAATGAAATTGCAACACTCACTCCAGTTATATAATAAAATAAACTAAAATCCATGATATGTCATTAAGTTGACGACAGGCAGGAGTTTAGCCTTAGTCAGTAGAGCAACAAATCATCAGTTTAGAGGACAGCTATATATTTAATTTCAGAAGTCAGAGAAAAACATGCATGCATACTTTGTTATTTAGCGCAAACAAGTCATTTCAGATTTTTGCTTTGTAAATACAGTATATGTATATCTAACTTTATTCAATTTCAAATGATCCGTACATGAGTTGTGATGGCGCGATAGAAACAAGAAAATTCGAATTTAACCTTAATTTGATCGAAGTGCCAATTAGCTAACGACCACGCCCGGCACCATTTTGTTGGCATTATTTCATATTACTTAGTGCATTACTTAGCATATTATTCTTGCCAAATATGCTTATATTGTGTAATGATGACGAACTCGGGCTTATTTCAACCATTAGGTAATCAGGACTTAGTGATGATTAAAAATCATTTCTTAGAGAAGAGTTTTGAGATTTCCGGGTTTACGTGGAATTCATGAGATACTCCCATCTGGCGTACATCATTCATACGAATGGACGCGCGAATAAGCTAAAACAACCAACCAACCCATCAAAGAAATGGGTAGACCGGGATGATGCTATGCCACAAAGCAGCTTTAAACGGGGATATAGCCATAGCATAAGCTTGATGTTATTGCTCTGTAATTGTCTTACTTTTTCCCACAGTGATGCTGGTTGCGATGGTGCAATCAGCTGACATCGTCTGCAATGATAACGTGGATTGTGATAGACATTGTCACACATTCCACGGTGTATGTTCTGATGGGGTATGTAAGGAGTGTAACCCAACCCAAGCACATGCATGTGAATCGGAAAGGGATTGTCTCCATATCTGTCACCAGGAACACCATTGGGCTGGAATCTGCCGCAATGGAAACTGCAGATGCACTCTTCTCGGATAAAAAGGTTGTTTAACAGAGTAAATGATTGATTGATTGTTTGGTGTTTTACGCCGCGCTCAAGATTATTTCACTTATATGGCGGCGTTGCCAGTTTTATTGTGGGAGGAAACCGGGCTCTATGCCTGGAGGAAACCCACGACCTTCCGTTGGAAACTGGCAACCATCCCACATAGTTGAACAGAGTAAATGTCCCTTCCCTGTGATTAAACCTCCATAAAACCTGAACCGTGTTTGTGAATCGATTTGAAATATGAATAGGATAGGTTAAGCTGATTCCTTTTATAATGGTTAAATATGAGGTAGCCTACAGCCATCAACTTCACTTTAGCTCCGAGACAATCTCTAAATGAGTTAGCTTTTAAGCCTATATCATCAGTTTGTAAATGATAACTTGAAAAGAAGGCCATATCCTTAGCTGGTATACTGGCATATTTTCACGAGGGCCATCAAGAGAAACTTCACAAAGCAGGCCAAATCATCTGTTACTTTTTAACCCTTTTAAATAATGATCAAATTGAAAACAATACAATATAAAACTATGGTCAGGATATAATGCTCATTGATAGATGGTTTGCGTGTATACATCATGCAATGGTATCGAAGTTGCTCAACGTGAGCACGAGCAGAAATTGCTCAACGTGAGCACGGGCAGAAATAGCTCAACGTGAGCACGAGCAGAAATAGCTCAACGTAAGCACGAGCAGAAATAGCTCAACGTGAGCATTAGTAGAAATACCTCCATGTTAGCACGAGTAGAAATAGCTCAATGTTAGCACGGGCAGAAATAGCTCAATGTTAGCACGGGCAGAAATAGCTCAACGTGAGCACGAGCAGAAATAGCTCAACGTGAGCATTAGTAGAAATACCTCCATGTTAGCACGAGTAGAAATAGCTCAATGTTAGCACGGGCAGAAATAGCTCAATGTTAGCACGGGCAGAAATAGCTCAATGTTAGCACGGGCAGAAATAGCTCAATGTTAGCACGGGCAGAAATAGCTCAATGTTTTCCAAGAGCAGAGACAGCGCAATGTTAGCCACCAGCAATAATAGCTCAACGTGAGCACGAGCAGAAATAGCCCAATGTTAGCACGGTCAGAAATAGCCCAATGTTAGCACGAGTAGAAATACCTCAATGTTAAAACGAGCAGAAATTGCTCAATGTTAGCACGGTCAGAAATAGCCCAATGTTAGCACGAGTAGAAATACCTCAATGTTAAAACGAGCAGAAATAGCCCAATGTTAGCACGGTCAGAAATAGCCCAATGTTAGCACGAGTAGAAATACCTCAATGTTAGCACGGTCAGAAATAGCCCAATGTTAGCACGAGTAGAAATACCTCAATGTTAAAACGAGCAGAAATTGCTCAATGTTAGCACGGGCAGAAATAGCTCAATGTTTGCACGAGTAGAAATACCTCAATGTTAAAACGAGCAGAAATAGCCCAATGTTAGCACGGGCAGAAATAGCTCAATGTTTGCACGAGTAGAAATACCTCAATGTTAAAACGAGCAGAAATTGCTCAATGTTAGCACGAACAGAAATTGCTCAATGTTAGCACGGGCAGAAATAGCTCAATGTGAGCAAGAACAGAATATCCCCAAGTTGACTTACCTTTATTATCTATGAAAACATCGCTACTTGCCGACAAAATACCACATTGTTCGATCTTTTGAACCTATACTATCTTCCATGGTCGGCAACATCAAGTTCTCGGGTCTACTTAAGAGAAAACTTAAATGAAAACTAATTGTGAGTCTCTACAAATCATGTGGAAGAGTAGGCCTATATAGGTAAGCTTTAGCTGCCTCGGGTATATGTTGCAGGGATTTAAAATCAGCAAATCGATGTAACAATCACATTCTCTTTTGTTACAGGATCGAGGAGGAACACCGGAGGAGACATTCCATGCAGGAGTTGCGAAACAATATCAGCAATAAATTCCGATTTCCTCAAGTCAATGAGTTTATCTTCTTCAATTATTTCACGCCCGCCCCACCTGACCCAACACCCGCCCCACCTGACCCAACACCCGCCCCACCTGACCCAACACCCGCCCCACCTGACCCAACACCCGCCCCACCTGACCCAACACCCGCCCCACCTGACCCAACACCCGCCCCACCTGACCCAACACCCGCCCCACCTGACCCAACACCCGCCCCACCTGACCCAACACCTGCCCCACACATCACGTCCACCCCACCTGACCCAACACCCGCCCCACCTGACCCAACACCCGCCCCACACATCACAACGCCCACCCCACCTGACACAACACCCGCCCCACCTGACCCAACACCCGCCCCACCTGACCCAAAACCCGCCCCACCCGACTCAACACCCGCCCCACACATCACAACGCCCACCCCACAACACGCATACTTTTAATACACTGTTTGAAATCTGAACACAAAGTGCACACTCAGAAGCGGGTAGTCTACTCCACCTTAGTGATAGCAATGAATCCTAACTCCAAAATACGACCGTCGGTATAAAAATATGGTCATTTTGGAGTCCAGTTCTAACCACAACCAACCACAACTGGTTTTGTTGGGCTAATGTGTTTTGTCAGAAGTGAATGGATGAGAAGTATACTTCGTTTCATACTTCGTTATTCATTTACTTCTGGTTATGTGGTATTACAATTTGACGCTGGCCGACTACCATTCGGAACTAACCTATCGGCTTCTCTCCCCCCAGACAGAATACACGCAAGCATAGTAAGATAAGTTTAAAACGAAGGAAAAAAGAAAGAACAAGAGAGAAAAAAATTCAAATCATACTAGGACAAAATAAAAAACTGAATTCCAAAATGTATAGGGAATTTACCCAATATATCATCTTAAATAATAGCGGCGTTTCTGTCCTTGAGCACTGCTATTTTGCGAGGCACCTTAATGATTTTGTATTTCGAGGGTTCATCAGGTTCTGAAATTTGTATAGATTTGGCCATGAAACAAACTTTTGGGGTAATAAATTCTTAAATGACGGTATCTTGGGCAAACAAGCATACCATGGAATTCGTCTTCAATGACTCCCATCTTGCATCTTCTACATTTTCTGTTAGCTTTTGGGATGCTAAGGTAACGACCATTTTCAATTTCCAGCCCATGGTACCCTAGTCGAAAGCGATTTACTGTTTTAAATAATTTCCGCTTAACTATATATGGTCAAGTCAGGTTCAGCGATATCCACGTAACTTTCAAACCTTGTGGGGGGTAATAAATCAACCCTCCAGTTTTGGACAAAACAGTCCTGGACCGTCTGTTTGAATATAGAAAGTGAGAATGTTTATTAGATCCATCGACACATAGCATACTGTAACCATATCTATCTAGCATTATCTTTATAGACTTTAATCTACAGTGTACCTTTGATTGACATAAATATAGTCTGTACACTAAACTTGGCAGCTTTTGCCCAGTATTTGAAAATTCTGGTTTTACAATCAGTGACGAGAGGGATTCTGCCAACTTCTCTATAAATCAGAATATTTCGGGTGCATTTTAGTACACCAAGTAAATATTTAAGGAACTGAGTGTGAACCACTTCGATACTCTGTTTTTTTGCGAATCCCAAAAGCTCAGAACCATATAATAGGATTGGTTTTCCAATTTTGTCAAACAATTCAAGTTTCAGACTTAAATCTAGCGAGATTCTCTTAAAACTTTGCTCATATATACAGATTTTTTAGCCTTTTCCGAAACTAGCTTGGCAGCTTTGTTCATTGATAAATTATATGTAAACAATTACATAATACCAAGGTAGCAGAATGACTCTAACAAAACATTATCATATGACCATTGGAAATCCCCTTTATATCGTTTTGTTCCAAACACTAAAACTTTAGTTTTTGGTGCATTGATTTTTAAGTCACCTCGATCACAAAACACCATCAGTTTCTGCAGTAAAAGCTGTAAGCCTTGAGCTGACTTTGAAAATACTGCCGCGTCGTCAGCAAATAACAATGTCAAAATCTGGAACTCAGTCAAAATATGGCCCGAAGGCTCACTGGTGGCCAGTTCGTTATATAGATCATTTATGAACAGTGAAAATAATATAGGTGACAATGGTTCCCTTTGTTTTACACCTTTACATTGCTCAAAAAAAGATGACAAATCAACGTACAGTTTTATATATTTATGAACACTAAAACACAAGGGCTACAGTTGTATACATGATCTAACCCTTGTATATACAACAACAAGCATAACATGAAATTCGTCTTCAATGACTCCCATCTTGCATCTTCTACATTTTCTGTTAGCTTTTGGTATATACAGCTTGGGCCAACTTTGTACTACAGCCATGGCACTTAGATGCATTCACAATTTCCGTCTGCTAATAGAATCGAATGCCTTTTGAAGTCTACAAATGCACAATAAAGCTTTTGTTTTGACTGCAATGTTTCAGAGAATGTTATTGAGACTAAATGCACCATCAATTGTACTCTTACCCTGTTTAAAGCCAAACTGAGAATTGCTTCATTTGTTGTTTTTTTTCCGCCCAAGAATATAATCTGTCACATAAAATTAAGGAATAGATCTTAGCATATATATTTATTAAGGTTATCCCACGATAGTTGTTCACATCAGACTTATTGGGGCTATAACCCCATTGCTGCATGAATCTGGGTATATACCGTGATCAAAAAGATAATTGAAAATACACAGTACACATGGAGTCATTATGTTTTCAACACAATTCCAATACTGTTATACTCAAAAGACGTATATAAGGCGTATATATTTACTGTATTTATTCCATGAATAAGGGAATTATTTTTGAAACTGACAATTTCCACCCATGCGGGAATTAAGTTGCACCCACGCGGCAAATTATTTTCCACCCATGCGGAAATTAGTTTTCACCCATGAGTAAACTTTCAATCAAAATTTAATCAATACAAAAATGATATCAAATCTACGTGGAAAGTTATAAATAACCTTTTAAACCGTAAAACAATTCAGACCGTCCATCCACTTTCAATAGCATCAGTGATCCAAACAAAATCTGTAATGAATTTAAAGTGGCATGAGCTGCCAAAATGTTGATATTTTGACGTAAGAACAGAATGTTGAAATTATTAGCTATTTTACTCAAGACGTATAATTCAGAAGGTTTTTAGTGCTTCTAGTATCGAAAATGTACGATAAAGTATTGTTTTGAACTAACGTTGGCTTAGAATGAATGAATGTTCGTCCCGGTTATTTAAATTTTGTTTACTTTTCGAACACATTTTCGGTTCGTACTGTCGTACAGGCCACATACTGTATCGAGTTTCCTCATTCCAACGCCAATCATTTAGTTTTTCGATGGCCTTGAAAACCTCTTACTGTCGTGACGATCAGAAATTATGATAACAGCGTGAATTTTGACAGCTCAACTTCCGCCCTTGAAGAAAAGATTCCTCCCTATTCACTGTCCGTTCTTATTTACCTCGGCCAACAGTGTGAAAATGTATTTAGATTATAAACTACATGTACCACTCCTAATGACGTCAAACAACTCCTTTCAAACCTAACACCATCTTTGTAGATTGTTTCTTGTAGTGTAGTTATGGATATCAGATTGTTTCTTGTAGTGTAGTTATGGATATCAGATTGTTTCTTGTACTGTAGTTATGGAAATCAGATTGTTTCTTGTAGTGTAGTTATGGATATCAGATTGTTTCTTCTGGTGTAGTTATGGATATCAAATTTGTTTCTTCTGGTGTAGTTATGGATATCAGATTGTTTCTTGTATTGTAGTTATGGATATCAGATTGTTTCTTGTACTGTAGTTATGGATATCAGATTGTTTCTTGTACTGTAGTTATGGATATCAGATTGTTTCTTGTAGTGTAGTTATGGATATCAGATTGTTTCTTCTGGTGTAGTTATGGATATCAGATTGTTTCTTCTGGTGTAGTTATGGATATCAGATTGTTTCTTGTAGTGTAGTTATGGATATCAGATTGTTTCTTGTAGTGTAGTTATGGATATCAGATTGTTTCTTGTACTGTAGTTATGGATATCAGATTGTTTCTTGTACTGTAGTTATGGATATCAGATTGTTTCTTGTACTGTAGTTATGGATATCAGATTGTTTCTTGTAGTGTAGTTATGGATATCAGATTGTTTCTTGTAGTGTAGTTATGGATATCAGATTGTTTCTTGTAGTGTAGTTATGGATATCAGATTGTTTCTTCTGGTGTAGTTATGGATATCAGATTGTTTCTTCTGGTGTAGTTATGGATATCAAATTTGTTTCTTCTGGTGTAGTTATGGATATCAGATTGTTTCTTGTATTGTAGTTATGGATATCAGATTGTTTCTTGTACTGTAGTTATGGATATCAGATTGTTTCTTGTAGTGTAGTTATGGATATCAGATTGTTTCTTGTACTGTAGTTATGGATATCAGATTGTTTCTTGTAGTGTAGTTATGGATATCAGATTGTTTCTTGTACTGTAGTTATGGATATCAGATTGTTTCTTGTAGTGTAGTTATGGATATCAGATTGTTTCTTGTACTGTAGTTATGGATATCAGATTGTTTCTTGTAGTGTAGTTATGGATATCAGATTGTTTCTTGTAGTGTAGTTATGGATATCAGATTGTTTCTTCTGGTGTAGTTATGGATATCAGATTGTTTCTTCTGGTGTAGTTATGGATATCAGATTGTTTCTTGTAGTGTAGTTATGGATATCAGATTGTTTCTTGTACTGTAGTTATGGATATCAGATTGTTTCTTGTACTGTAGTTATGGATATCAGATTGTTTCTTGTACTGTAGTTATGGATATCAGATTGTTTCTGGCAATGTAGTTATGGATATCAGATTGTTTCTTGTAGTGTAGTTATGGATATCAGATTGTTTCTTGTAGTGTAGTTATGGATATCAGATTGTTTCTTCTGGTGTAGTTATGGATATCAGATTGTTTCTTCTGGTGTAGTTATGGATATCAGATTGTTTCTTGTAGTGTAGTTATGGATATCAGATTGTTTCTTGTACTGTAGTTATGGATATCAGATTGTTTCTTGTACTGTAGTTATGGATATCAGATTGTTTCTTGTACTGTAGTTATGGATATCAGATTGTTTCTTGTAGTGTAGTTATGGATATCAGATTGTTTCTTGTAGTGTAGTTATGGATATCAGATTGTTTCTTGTACTGCAGTTATGGATATCAGATTGTTTCTTCTGGTGTAGTTATGGATATCAGATTGTTTCTTGTAGTGTAGTTATGGATATCAGATTGTTTCTTGTACTGTAGTTATGGATATCAGATTGTTTCTTGTAATGTAGCTATGGATATCAGATTGTTTCTTGTAGTGTAGTTATGGATATCAGATTGTTTCTTGTACTGTAGTTATGGATATCAGATTGTTTCTTGTAGTGTAGTTATGGATATCAGATTGTTTCTTGTAGTGTAGTTATGGATATCAGATTGTTTCTTGTACTGCAGTTATGGATATCAGATTGTTTCTTCTGGTGTAGTTATGGATTTCAGATTGTTTCTTGTACTGTAGGTATGGATTTCAGATTGTTTCTTGTACTGTAGTTATGGATATCAGATTGTTTCTTGTACTGTAGTTATGGATTTCAGATTGTTTCTTGTACTGTAGTTATGGATATCAGATTGTTTCTTGTAGTGTAGTTATGGATATCAGATTGTTTCTTGTACTGTAGTTATGGATATCATTGTTTCTTGTAGTGTAGTTATGGATATCATATTGTTTCTTGTAGTGTAGTTATGGATATCAGATTGTTTCTTGTACTGTAGTTATGAATATCATTGTTTCTTGTAGTTTAGTTATAGATATCCGATTGTTTCTTGTAGTGTAGTTATGGATATCAGAGGGTTTCTTGAAGTGTAAAAACAATTTGATAAACTCTGTGATACGCCTGAGTGAGTTCAGCTGCAGTTGTCGGCCTTGGCCGCACGAGATTGAGCCTTCTCTGAATCTCTCCCACAAGTGTTCTATCGGATTTGGTAGGCCATTGAAAAGTATGTTGCTTTGACGGAGGAAGTCTCTCGTTCCTCTGGCAGTATGGGCTCGTGCGTTCTCCTGCTGGAAGACATGATTTCCATGACGCGTAAAATGGGGCACCATGAAAGTCTCAGCGCCTGATCGATGTAGCGGGGGGCTGTTACACCATTTCCTCTACCAGGACCAAGATTCTGGAACACCATAGGGCCTAGTTTTTGATTCAGTTTTTTATTCATAGCACCCCATACGATAATACTGGTACCTCCCCACGCGTCTCTTTCCAGAACACACTCATCTGCAAAACTCTCCCCTCATATTCTACCAGGATCAACATTCTGGAACACCAAAGGGCCTAGTTTTTGATTCAGTGCTATGCTGGAACCTCCCCACGCGTCTCTTTCCAGATTGATTGATTGTTTGGTGTTTTACGCTGCGCTCAAGATTATTTCACTTATATGGCGGCGTTGCCAGTTTTATTGTGGGAGGAAACCGGGCTCTGTGCCCGGAGGAAACCCACGACCTTCCAGTGGTAACTGGCAACCATCCCACATAGGTTGTTCGAGTGAAAACTCTTTCCAGAACACACTGATCTGCAAAACGATCCCCTCGTATACACCACACTCTCATTCGCCCATCAACCGTCGAGATGAAATACCAACTTTCATCGGAGAAGACTACAGTTCTCCACTCCCGGTGACGCCAATTCTCATGCTGTGTTGCCCATTGCAGACGAGCACGGCGATGTAGAGCAGTGAGGATCAGACCCCTGTACGACCTGTGACATCTGACAATTGCTTGCCTCAAACGCCTGCGCACCGTGTCGTCGCTGATTGGTTTATTGATGGTCCAGTCATACTAATGGTACACCACCTATTGATGGTCCAGTCATACTAATGGTACAACACCTATTGATGGTCCAGTCATACTAATAGTACACCACCTATTGATGGTCCAGTCATACTAATGGTACACCACCTATTGATGGTCCAGTCATACTAATGGTACACCACCTATTGATGGTCCAGTCATACTAATAGTACACCACCTATTGATGGTCCAGTCATACTAATGGTACACCACCTATTGATGGTCCAGTCATACTAATGGTACACCACCTATTGATGGTCCAGTCATACTGATAGTACAACACCTATTGATGGTCCAGTCATACTAATGGTACACCACCTATTGATGGTCCAGTCATACTAATAGTACACCACCTATTGATGGTCCAGTCATACTAATGGTACACCACCTATTGATGGTCCAGTCATACTAATGGTACACCACCTATTGATGGTCCAGTCATACTGATAGTACAACACCTATTGATGGTCCAGTCATACTAATAGTACACCACCTATTGATGGTCCAGTCATACTAATGGTACACCACCTATTGATGGTCCAGTCATACTAATAGTACACCACCTATAGATGGTCCAGTCATACTAATAGTACAACACCTATTGATGGTCCAGTCATACTAATGGTACACCACCTATTGATGGTCCAGTCATACTAATGGTACACCACCTATTGATGGTCCAGTCATACTAATGGTACAACACCTATTGATGGTCCAGTCATACTAATGGTACACCACCTATTGATGGTCCAGTCATACTAATGGTACAACACCTATTGATGGTCCAGTCATACTAATGGTACACCACCTATTGATGGTCCAGTCATACTGATAGTACAACACCTATTGATGGTCCAGTCATACTAATAGTACACCACCTATAGATGGTCCAGTCATACTAATAGTACAACACCTATTGATGGTCCAGTCATACTAATGGTACACCACCTATTGATGGTCCAGTCATACTAATGGTACACCACCTATTGATGGTCCAGTCATACTAATGGTACACCACCTATGGATGGTCCAGTCATACTAATAGTACACCACCTATGGATGGTCCAGTCATACTAATGGTACACCACCTATTGATGGTCCAGTCATACTAATGGTACACCACCTATTGATGGTCCAGTCATACTAATGGTACACCACCTATTGATGGTCCAGTCATACTAATGGTACACCACCTATTGATGGTCCAGTCATACTAATGGTACACCACCTATTGATGGTCCAGTCATACTAATGGTACACCACCTATTGATGGTCCAGTCATACTAATAGTACACCACCTATTGATGGTCCAGTCATACTAATGGTACACCACCTATTGATGGTCCAGTCATACTAATAGTACACCACCTATTGATGGTCCAGTCATACTAATGGTACACCACCTATTGATGGTCCAGTCATACTAATGGTACACCACCTATTGATGGTCCAGTCATACTAATGGTACACCACCTATTGATGGTCCAGTCATACTAATGGTACACCACCTATTGATGGTCCAGTCATACTAATAGTACACCACCTATTGATGGTCCAGTCATACTAATGGTACACCACCTATTGATGGTCCAGTCATACTAATAGTACACCACCTATTGATGGTCCAGTCATACTAATAGTACACCACCTATTGATGGTCCAGTCATACTAATAGTACACCACCTATTGATGGTCCAGTCATACTAATAGTACACCACCTATTGATGGTCCAGTCATACTAATGGTACACCACCTATTGATGGTCCAGTCATACTAATAGTACACCACCTATTGATGGTCCAGTCATACTAATAGTACACCACCTATTGATGGTCCAGTCATACTAATAGTACACCACCTATTGATGGTCCAGTCATACTAATAGTACACCACCTACTGATGGTCCAGTCATACTAATAGTACACCACCTATTGATGGTCCAGTCATACTAATAGTACACCACCTATTGATGGTCCAGTCATACTAATAGTACACCACCTATTGATGGTCCAGTCATACTAATAGTACACCACCTACTGATGGTCCAGTCATACTAATAGTACACCACCTATTGATGGTCCAGTCATACTAATAGTACACCACCTACTGATGGTCCAGTCATACTAATAGTACACCACCTATTGATGGTCCAGTCATACTAATAGTACACCACCTACTGATGGTCCAGTCATACTAACAGTACACCACCTACTGATGGTCCAGTCATACTAATAGTACACCACCTATTGATGGTCCAGTCATACTAATAGTACACCATCTATTGATGGTTCAGTCATACTAATAGTACACCACCTATTGATGGTCCATTCATACTAATAGTACACCACCTACTGATAGTTCATTCATACTAATAGTACACCACCTACTGATGGTCCAGTCATACTAACAGTACACCACCTATTGATGGTCCATTCATACTAATAGTACACCACCTATTGATGGTCCAGTCATACTAATAGTACACCACCTATTGATGGTCCATTCATACTAATAGTACACCACCTACTGATGGTCCAGCCATACTAATAGTACACCACCTATTGATGGTCCAGTCATACTAATAGTACACCACCTATTGATGGTCCAGTCATACTAATAGTACACCACCTATTGATGGTCTAGTCATACTAATAGTACACCATCTATTGATGGTCCAGTCATACTAATAGTACACCACCAATTGATGGTCCAGTCATACTAATAGTACACCACCTACTCATGGTCCAGTCATACTAATAGTACACCACCTATTGATGGTCCAGTCATACTAATAGTACACCACCTATTGATGGTCCAGTCATACTAATAGTACACCACCCATTGATGGTCCAGTCATACTAATGGTACACCACCTATTGATGGTCCAGTCATACTGATAGTACAACACCTATTGATGGTCCAGTCATACTAATAGTACACCACCTATTGATGGTCCAGTCATACTAATAGTACAACACCTATTCATGGTCCAGTCATACTAATAGTACACCACCTATTGATGGTCCAGTCATACTAATAGTACACCACCTATTGATGGTCCAGTCATACTAATAGTACACCACCTATTGATGGTCCAGTCATACTAATAGTACACCACCTATTGATGGTCCAGTCATACTAATGGTACACCACCTATTGATGGTCCAGTCATACTAATAGTACAACACCTATTGATGGTCCAGTCATACTAATGGTACGCCAGCTATCGATGGTCCAGTCATACTAACAGTACACCACCTGTTGATGGTCCAGTCATACTAATAGTACACCACCTATTGATGGTCCAGTCATACTAATGGTACACCACCTATAGATGGTCCAGTCATACTAATGGTACACCACCTATAGATGGTCCAGTCATACTAATAGTACACCACCTATGGATGGTCCAGTCATTCTAATAGTACACCACCTATTGATGGTCCAGTCATACTAATGGTACACCACCTATTGATGGTCCAGTCATACTAATAGTACACCACCTATTGATGGTCCAGTCATACTAATGGTACACCACCTATTGATGGTCCAGTCATACTAATAGTACACCACCTATTGATGGTCCAGTCATACTAATAGTACACCACCTATTGATGGTCCAGTCATACTAATGGTACACCACCTATTGATGGTCCAGTCATACTAATAGTACAACACCTATTGATGGTCCAGTCATACTAATGGTACGCCAGCTATCGATGGTCCAGTCATACTAACAGTACACCACCTGTTGATGGTCCAGTCATACTAATAGTACACCACCTATTGATGGTCCAGTCATACTAATGGTACACCACCTATAGATGGTCCAGTCATACTAATAGTACACCACCTATGGATGGTCCAGTCATTCTAATGGTACACCACCTATTGATGGTCCAGTCATACTAATAGTACACCACCTATTGATGGTCCAGTCATACTAATAGTACACCACCTATGGATGGTCCAGTCATACTAATAGTACACCACCTATTGATGGTCCAGTCATACTAATGGTACACCACCTATTGATGGTCCAGTCATACTAATAGTACACCACCTATGGATGGTCCAGTCATACTAATAGTACACCACCTATTGATGGTCCAGTCATACTAATGGTACACCACCTATTGATGGTCCAGTCATACTAATAGTACAACACCTATTGATGGTCCAGTCATACTAATGGTACACCACCTATTGATGGTCCAGTCATACTAATAGTACAACACCTATTGATGGTCCAGTCATACTAATGGTACACCACCTATTGATGGTTCAGTCATTCTAATGGTACACCACCTATTGATGGTCCAGTCATACTAATAGTACACCACCTATTGATGGTCCAGTCATACTAATAGTACACCACCTATTGATGGTCCAGCCACACTAATAGTACACCACCTATTGATGGTCCAGTCATACTAATAGTACACCACCTATTGATGGTCCAGTCATACTAATAGTACACCACCTATTGATGGTCCAGTCATACTAATAGTACACCACCTATTGATGGTCCAGTCATACTAATAGTACACCACCTATTGATGGTCCAGTCATACTAATAGTACACCACCTATTGATGGTCCAGTCATACTAATAGTACACCACCTATTGATGGTCCAGTCATACTAATAGTACACCACCTATTGATGGTCCAGTCATTCTAATGGCACACCACCTATTGATGGTCCAGTCATACTAATGGTACACCACCAGTCATACTAATGGTACACCACCTATTGATGGTCCAGTCATACTAACAGTACACCACCTGTTGATGGTCCAGTCATACTAATAGTACACCACCTATTGATGGTCCAGTCATACTAATGGTACACCACCTATAGATGGTCCAGTCATACTAATGGTACACCACCTATAGATGGTCCAGTCATACTAATAGTACACCACCTATGGATGGTCCAGTCATTCTAATAGTACACCACCTATTGATGGTCCAGTCATACTAATGGTACACCACCTATTGATGGTCCAGTCATACTAATAGTACACCACCTATTGATGGTCCAGTCATACTAATGGTACACCACCTATTGATGGTCCAGTCATACTAATAGTACACCACCTATTGATGGTCCAGTCATACTAATAGTACACCACCTATTGATGGTCCAGTCATACTAATGGTACACCACCTATTGATGGTCCAGTCATACTAATAGTACAACACCTATTGATGGTCCAGTCATACTAATGGTACGCCAGCTATCGATGGTCCAGTCATACTAACAGTACACCACCTGTTGATGGTCCAGTCATACTAATAGTACACCACCTATTGATGGTCCAGTCATACTAATGGTACACCACCTATAGATGGTCCAGTCATACTAATAGTACACCACCTATGGATGGTCCAGTCATTCTAATGGTACACCACCTATTGATGGTCCAGTCATACTAATAGTACACCACCTATTGATGGTCCAGTCATACTAATAGTACACCACCTATGGATGGTCCAGTCATACTAATAGTACACCACCTATTGATGGTCCAGTCATACTAATGGTACACCACCTATTGATGGTCCAGTCATACTAATAGTACACCACCTATGGATGGTCCAGTCATACTAATAGTACACCACCTATTGATGGTCCAGTCATACTAATGGTACACCACCTATTGATGGTCCAGTCATACTAATAGTACAACACCTATTGATGGTCCAGTCATACTAATGGTACACCACCTATTGATGGTCCAGTCATACTAATAGTACAACACCTATTGATGGTCCAGTCATACTAATGGTACACCACCTATTGATGGTTCAGTCATTCTAATGGTACACCACCTATTGATGGTCCAGTCATACTAATAGTACACCACCTATTGATGGTCCAGTCATACTAATAGTACACCACCTATTGATGGTCCAGCCACACTAATAGTACACCACCTATTGATGGTCCAGTCATACTAATAGTACACCACCTATTGATGGTCCAGTCATACTAATAGTACACCACCTATTGATGGTCCAGTCATACTAATAGTACACCACCTATTGATGGTCCAGTCATACTAATAGTACACCACCTATTGATGGTCCAGTCATACTAATAGTACACCACCTATTGATGGTCCAGTCATACTAATAGTACACCACCTATTGATGGTCCAGTCATACTAATAGTACACCACCTATTGATGGTCCAGTCATTCTAATGGCACACCACCTATTGATGGTCCAGTCATACTAATGGTACACCACCTATTGATGGTCCAGTCATACTAATAGTACACCACCTATTGATGGTCCAGTCATTCTAATGGTACACAACCTATTGATGGTCCAGTCATACTAACAGTACACCACCTATTGATTGTCCAGTCATTCTAATGGTACACCTCATATGGATGGTCCAGTCATACTAATAGTACACCACCTATTGATGGTCCAGTCATTCTAATGGTACACAACCTATTGATGGTCCAGTCATACTAACAGTACACCACCTATTGATTGTCCAGTCATTCTAATGGTACACCTCATATGGATGGTCCAGTCATACTAATAGTACACCACCTATTGATGGTCCAGTCATACTAATAGTACACCACCTATATATGGTCCAGTCATACTAATAGTACACCACCTATTGATGGTCCAGTCATACTAATAGTACACCACCTATTGATGGTCCAGTCATACTAATAGTACACCACCTATATATGGTCCAGTCATACTAATAGTACACCACCTATTGATGGTCCAGTCATACTAATAGTACACCACCTATTGATGGTCCAGTCATACTAATAGTACACCACCTATTGATTGTCCAGTCATACTAATGGTACACCACCTATTGATGGTCCAGTCATACTAATAGTACACCACCTATTGATGGTCCAGTCATACTAATAGTACACCACCTATTGATGGTCCAGTCATACTAATAGTACACCACCTATTGATGGTCCAGTCATACTAATAGTACACCACCTATTGATGGTCCAGTCATTCTAATGGCACACCACCTATTGATGGTCCAGTCATACTAATGGTACACCACCTATTGATGGTCCAGTCATACTAATAGTACACCACCTATTGATGGTCCAGTCATTCTAATGGTACACAACCTATTGATGGTCCAGTCATACTAACAGTACACCACCTATTGATTGTCCAGTCATTCTAATGGTACACCACCTATTGATGGTCCAGTCATTCTAATGGTACACCACCTATTGATGGTCCAGTCATTCTAATGGTACACCACCTATTGATGGTCCAGTCATACTAATAGTACATCACCTATTGATGGTCCACTCATATTAATGGTACACCACCTAATGATGGTCCAGTCATACTAATGGTACACCACCTGTTGATGGTCCAGTCATACTAATAGTACACCACCTATTGATGGTCCAGTCATACTAATAGTACACCACCTATAGATGGTCCAGTCATACTAATGGCACACCACCTATTGATGGTCCAGTCATACTAATAGTACACCACCTATTGATGGTCCAGTCATACTAATAGTACACCACCTATTGATGGTCCAGTCATACTAATAGTACACCACCTATTGATGGTCCAGTCATACTAATAGTACACCACCTATTGATGGTCCAGTCATACTAATAGTACACCACCTATTGATGGTCCAGTCATACTAATAGTACACCACCTATTGATGGTCCAGTCATACTAATAGTACACCACCTATTGATGGTCCAGTCATACTAATAGTACACCACCTATTGATGGTCCAGTCATTCTAATGGCACACCACCTATTGATGGTCCAGTCATACTAATGGTACACCACCTATTGATGGTCCAGTCATACTAATAGTACACCACCTATTGATGGTCCAGTCATTCTAATGGTACACAACCTATTGATGGTCCAGTCATACTAACAGTACACCACCTATTGATGGTCCAGTCATTCTAATGGTACACCACCTATTGATGGTCCAGTCATTCTAATGGTACACCACCTATTGATGGTCCAGTCATACTAATAGTACACCACCTATTGATGGTCCACTCATATTAATAGTACACCACCTATTGATGGTCCAGTCATACTAATAGTACACCACCTATGGATGGTCCAGTCATACTAATGGTACACCACCTATTGATGGTCCAGTCATATTAATGGTACACCACCTATTGATGGTCCAGTCATACTAATAGTACACCACCTATTGATGGTCCAGTCATACTAATAGTACACCACCTATTGATGGTCCAGTCATACTAATGCTACACCACCTGTTGATGGTCCAGTCATACTAATAGTACACCACCTATTGATGGTCCAGTCATACTAATAGTACACCACCTATAGATGGTCCAGTCATACTAATGGCACACCACCTATTGATGGTCCAGTCATACTAATAGTACACCACCTATTGATGGTCCAGTCATACTAATAGTACACCACCTATAGATGGTCCAGTCATACTAATGGTACACCACCTATATATGGTCCAGTCATACTAATAGTACACCACCTATTGATGGTCCAGTCATACTAATAGTACACCACCTATTGATGGTCCAGTCATACTAATAGTACACCACCTATTGATGGTCCAGTCATACTAATAGTACACCACCTATGGATGGTCCAGTCATACTAATAGTACACCACCTATGGATGGTCCAGTCATACTAATAGTACACCACCTATGGATGGTCCAGTCATACTAATAGTACACCACCTATGGATGGTCCAGTCATACTAATAGTACACCACCTATGGATGGTCCAGTCATACTAATGGTACACCACCTATTGATGGTCCAGTCATACTAATGGCACACCACCTATTGATGGTCCAGTCATACTAATAGTACACCACCTATTGATGGTCCAGTCATACTAATAGTACACCACCTATTGATGGTCCAGTCATACTAATAGTACAACACCTATTGATGGTCCAGTCATACTAATAGTACACCACCTATGGATGGTCCAGTGATACTAATAGTACACCACTTATTGATGGTCCAGTCATACTAATGGTACACCACCTATTGATGGTCCAGTCATACGTATGGTACACCACCTATTGATGGTCCAGTCATACTAATGGTACAGCACCTATTGATGGTCCAGTCATACTAATAGTACACCACCTATTGATGGTCCAGTTATACTAATAGTACACCACCTATTGATGGTCCAGTCATACTAATGGTACACCACCTATTGATGGTCCAGTCATACCAATAGTACACCACCTATGGATGGTCCAGTCATACTAATAGTACACCACCTATTGATGGTCCAGTCATACCAATAGTACACCACCTATGGATGGTCCAGTCATACTAATAGTAGTATAATAGCAGAAAATATAGACAACTCTGTTTTATATAGTACTGTACAAATGTTACTTTATGACTGTAATGCGTATCGGGGACACATTCTTAAAGGAAAAGGGGAAAAGAATAACAATAAATGTTTTGACTTGCTTAGCTTTAAATCAACAACACCAACTCTTGATTGCTTTGATGTGCGGTGGTTCTAAGAAAACAATATCTTCTAAATGTGGGTTGTTACATTGATATTATTCAGAACATCTACATTAACTTCTCCATTTTGATATGTGACAGTACACTGTCCCAAAACCTTTCATTCCCGAGTACTGAAAAACAGCAAAACCATCTTCTCAACGACAACACAGGGACAATTTATTGATTATAGACCCCGTGGTTTGCAGCCTTCATATCCATTCACAGTTGTAATGCTAACTCTACACTTTCCTAAATTAGCACTGGTTTCGGTTAGCCCCTAATAAAAATAAGTTCATTGGAATATTAAGAAAACTAAGATTATTAATATGTGTTATAAAACATAATTCCCTGTTTTTTACTTCACAAAAACAGGCTGGATAATAATTGGTCAGTTCCAATTTGTTGTTGTTGTTGTTCATCTGATGGTCTTTGATTTCACTGGAGATGATTCACAATTTATAACAAACAAAAAGTAATAACTATAACAGAATCAGATCTGCTTCTCAAATAACTTAAACATAATTTTACATCCTAGGAACTGTAATTAAAATGAAAAAACAAACAACTGTTGAATCAAGTGACAGGATAAGTGTAGGCACCATGTCTCTTGTATAAAGACAACTGTTTCTGTATGGCACAAGCCTAACATCAATCAATATCCAGTTAGAAATGGCCGTCTCCTCACAGGACTGACCTCTGTGATCACTGCCAGCCTTAGAGAGAGAGCCTT
Organism: Lepidochitona cinerea; assembly: GCA_963971465.1. Lineage (NCBI taxonomy): Eukaryota > Metazoa > Mollusca > Polyplacophora > Chitonida > Tonicellidae > Lepidochitona > Lepidochitona cinerea. The sequence continues at coordinate 1,698,038 of OZ020555.1, read as the reverse complement.
GCTGTAGACAGATCTTATCAACGAGTCCCAATGCCACTATGAGTGTTTATGTTTGTGCCGCGGCTGCTGTGGTATTGGGTAGGGGAGACATGTTGGTGGTCATCACTGGAGAGCTGGGAACACCGGTTGTCACTGCACTATTTACTGAAGATCCACCTACAATCCAACACAGGTAAACCATCATTGTATCAACTGATAAAATACATTTATATTAGTTCTTCACCACAATCAAGACTATTACACTTATACATGTTCGTTCTGGAGTAAATCCACAATGATTACCTACAACTACCACATAAAGTTACCACATAAAATATTTTAATAAAAAAAAAACTTAATCTTTAAATTCTTGTTTAGACTGAGTGGGATTGGGAGTATAATTCTGAATGTCACTAAAAAGATGATTGACTTTGAAATAATATGGATTCAAACCATACAAAGATATGAAAATAACCAAGTTGCTTTAAAGGATAAATGCCAAGTTCTTTTTGGACACCCTATCGTGATTTCTAACTGTAAACTGACTAAAAGTGTATTTCAAAAACATAATGTTAAAACAAAAAGAGCTTCTAATAAGGTCTCAAGGTGTCACAGAAAAGGCGATCGAAAATATTCATATCTTCCATCATCAATCGGAAATATCTGCGTATTTGAAGTCCTAGTTGATATTTGAACGCTTTCATCGCCATTTCAATCAACCATGAAGAGACAATTACTTGACATCAGTCGTGTATCACATGATAATGTATCAGATGTCAACTATGACGTCACGGTACTAAACTAATGCCTTGAATTTTTTCAGTTTTACGGCAGAAATTTGATTTTATTTTGAGCAAGTTTATACAGCACACGAGCTTAAAGGAGGAGAAAACAAAAAAACAACATGCAATTGTATCGAACGGCCTCCCATCGACCATCGTATTCGTGTGTGTGAGTCTTGCACGTGGTTTACGGTGTGAAAATACAATGAAAATGAATCTGCCAGACAAGCTCGTGCTCGATCGTCAGTGGAGCGCGCCATTGACGGTTTGAAATTGACCGGAAAAAGTATTAGTAGATTACTTCCCTTGCGAGCTTATCATATATTGTATGGTTATAACCTGCAATGTCAGCGGTAAGACTACCTTTTTTGAAAATTCTACAACGATCCCCACAAGTCGCGTAGACAACATAGCAGCCTGTCACGTCTTCCCAAAAGGTTGATTTACTAGCCAGTGTACATTTCAGAGCTGTTAGAGTGTTTATCTTCTCTTATTAGCGCGTCGAAATGATCAAAATTAACCTAGGTTTAAATGGGAGACTTTCAGAGTTTACCAATTTCTCTTATGCTAGTGAGTGACTGGTGGCCAGGCGTATGCTGATTGGCCGATCGAGACACACAGCTAGCTCTGCTGTGAAGATGGCTGCCGAGTCAGTTTAGACGTTCTCTGATAACGATTGTTAACTTTCTTGTAGCACAGTTGGGCGAGGAAAAATCGTAGAAATATGGTTTTGGTACCGTTAGAAAGGAAAATGTGTCGCGCCTGTACTGTATTTACTTAGTTTTTTCCTTTTCTTCTCCTTTAAACCAAAACGACATATTGTGTTAAACTTGTCATTTATCCTTCTGTGTTACTTCTAAGAAATACTTCAAACGCAAAAAATTTCAACACTTAAGCAACCCACACCTTTTTATACCCTAAGTTGAATTTCACAAATTTGGTTTGTGTAAAGGGAAGGGAGGTCCATCTGAAAATTTCTTTCACACCAAGTTCATGGAATGATTAACCAAAGAAACTTCCATCTGATTCCTGTTTTACGCCACACAGCATTATTTGACTAATACGGCGATGCTGTCAGGGTAAGAAGGGGAGGTAACCCGGCTCTTTGCCCTCTGGCAGGTACCTGGCTACTCTTCAACATAGGGTGACCAAGTGTAAAATCCACTCAGAAATTAGTCATTGCACTGAATGAGGTTTGCCGACAGAGCCACCAAGGCCACTACTCCGATACAAAACACATATAAATAGAGCTATATGTCTGTAAGAAATGTTTGAAAATCTCTTTAAAACTAGATTCCATACTAATGAGAAGTTATTAAGGTATCACCTCGAAGATTTCACAAACGACTAACTGGTGATGCCTTAGTCATTTCTCAGTAGTATTTATGTGTAGTTGATGTACATGTACCTTTGCCTGGAATCTGAGTTGAATTTGGTACAGGTGTAGGAGAACTGTGGCCGGACATGGACGACATACGCCCCTGCTCTTTAACTATTGGGTCTGGAAAAGGAAGAGAAAACGTCTGAGATCACAAGGCATTTGTTGAATTCCAGCAGCATTTATCAAGAATATCTATGTGCTAATGTAATGTTGTTGAATCCATGCAGTATTTATCAAGAATATCTATGTGCTAATGTAATGTTGTTGAATCCAATCAGTATTTATCAAGAATATCTATGTGCTAATGTAACGTTGTTGAATTCAAGCAGCATTTATCAAGAATATCTATGTGCTAATGTAATGTTGTTGAATCCAAGCAGTATTTATCAAGAATATCTATGTGCTAATGTAATGTTGTTGAACCCAAGCAGTATTTATCAAGAATATCTATGTGCTAATGTAATGTTGTTGAATCCAAGCAGTATTTATCAAGAATATCTATGTGCTAATGTAATGTTGTTGAATCCAAGCAGTATTTATCAAGAATATCTATGTGCTAATGTAATGTTGTTGTATCCAAGCAGCATTTATCAAGAATATCTATGTGCTAATGTAATGTTGTTGAATCCAAGCAGCATTTATCAAGAATATCTATGTGCTAATGTAATGTTGTTGAATCCATCAGTATTTATCAAGAATATCTATGTGCCAATGTAATGTTGTTGAATCAAAGCAGCATTTATCCAGAATATCTATGTGCTAATGTAATGTTGTTGAATCCAAGCAGCATTTATCAAGAATATCTATGTGCCAATGTAATGTTGTTGTATCCAAGCAGCATTTATCAAGAGTATCTATGTGCTAATGTAATGTTGTTGAATCCAAGCAGTATTTATCAAGAATATCTATGTGCTAATGTAATGTTGTTGAACCCAAGCAGTATTTATCAAGAATATCTATGTGCTAATGTAATGTTGTTGAACCCAAGCAGTATTTATCAAGAATATCTATGTACTAATGTAATGTTGTTGAATCCAAGCAGTATTTATCAAGAATATCTATGTACTAATGTAATGTTGTTGAATCCAAGCAGCATTTATCAAGAATATCTATGTGTTAATGTAATGTTGTTGAATCCAAGCAGCATTTATCAAGAATATCTATGTGTTAATGTAATGTTGTTGAATCCAAGCAGCATTTATCAAGAATATCTATGTGCTAATGTAATGTTGTTGAATCCAAGCAGCATTTATCAAGAATATCTATGTGCCAATGTAACGTTGTTAAATCCAAACAGCATTTATCAAGAATATCTGTGTGCCAATGTAATGTTGTTGAATCCAAGCAGCACTTATAAGGAGTATGTTCATAAATACAATAATTTATGGGGTGTAAAGGTCTAAATGATATACCTCTTTTTAACACAATTAGAAACCCAATGGTTATTTTAGACACGAAGATTTTCCCTGTGCCCGTGTGTTTTAGTGTCCATAAATATGTGCTAATGTAATGTTGTTGAATCCAAGCAGCATTTATCAAGAATATCTATGTGTTAATGTAATGTTGTTGAATCCAAGCAGCATTTATCAAGAATATCTATGTGCTAATGTAATGTTGTTGAATCCAAGCAGCATTTATCAAGAATATCTATGTGCCAATGTAACGTTGTTAAATCCAAACAGCATTTATCAAGAATATCTGTGTGCCAATGTAATGTTGTTGAATCCAAGCAGCACTTATAAGGAGTATGTTCATAAATACAATAATTTATGGGGTGTAAAGGTCTAAATGATATACCTCTTTTTAACACAATTAGAAACCCAATGGTTATTTTAGACACGAAGATTTTCCCTGTGCCCGTGTGTTTTAGTGTCCATAAATATGTGCTAATGTAATGTTGAATCCAAGCAGTATCTATCAAGAATATCTATGTGCTAATGTAATGTTGTTGAATCCAAGCAGCATTTATCAAGAATATCTGTGTGCTAATGTAATGTTGTTGAATCCAAGCAGTATTTATCAAGAATATCTATGTGCTAATGTAATGTTGTTGAATCCAAGCAGTATCTATCAAGAATATCTATGTGCTAATGTAATGTTGTTGAATCTAAGCAGCATTTATCAAGAATATCTGTGTGCTAATGTAATGTTGTTGAATCTAAGCAGCATTTATCAAGAATATCTATGTGCTAATGTAATGTTGTTGAATCCAAGCAGCATTTATCAAGAATATCTGTGTGCTAATGTAATGTTGTTGAATCTAAGCAGCATTTATCAAGAATATCTATGTGCTAATGTAATGTTGTTGAATCCAAGCAGCATTTATCAAGAATATCTGAGTGCTAATGTAATGTTGTTGAATCCAAGCAGCATTTATCAAGAATATCTATGTGCTAATGTAATGTTGTTGAATCCAAGCAGCATTTATCAAGAATATCTATGTGCCAATGTAACGTTGTTAAATCCAAACAGCATTTATCAAGAATATCTGTGTGCCAATGTAATGTTGTTGAATCCAAGCAGCACTTATAAGGAGTATGTTCATAAATACAATAATTTATGGGGTGTAAAGGTCTAAATGATATACCTCTTTTTAACACAATTAGAAACCCAATGGTTATTTTAGACACGAAGATTTTCCCTGTGCCCGTGTGTTTTAGTGTCCATAAATATGTGCTAATGTAATGTTGAATCCAAGCAGTATCTATCAAGAATATCTATGTGCTAATGTAATGTTGTTGAATCCAAGCAGCATTTATCAAGAATATCTATATGCCAATGTAATGTTGTTGAATCCAAGCAGCATTTATCAAGAATATCTGTGTGCCAATGTAATGTTGTTGAATCCAAGCAGCATTTATCAAGAATATCTATGTGCTAATGTAATGTTGTTGAATCCAAGCAGCATTTATCAAGAATATCTATGTGCTAATGTAATGTTGTTGAATCCAAGCAGCATTTATCAAGAATATCTATGTGCTAATGTAATGTTGTTGAATCCAAGCAGCATTTATCAAGAATATCTATGTGCTAATGTAATGTTGTTGAATCCAAGCAGCATTTATCAAGAATATCTATGTGCTAATGTAATGTTGTTGAATCCAAACAGCATTTATCAAGAATATCTGTGTGCCAATGTAATGTTGTTGAATCCAAGCAGCACTTATAAGGAGTATGTTCATAAATACAATAATTTATGGGGTGTAAAGGTCTAAATGATATACCTCTTTTTAACACAATTAGAAACCTAATGGTTATTTTAGACACGAAGATTTTCCCTGTGCCCGTGTGTTTTAGTGATCATAAATTCATAAATATATGTGCCAATGTAAATGTTACATATCAAGAGTATCTATGTGCCAATGTAAATGTTACATATCAAGAGTATCTATGTGCCAATGTAAATGCTACATACAAAAGTAAGGGTGTTCCATAGCTTCTCGTGCTGTTAGCCTCTCCTGGTGATCGTATCTCAGGAGTTTATCCAGGTAATCCAGTGCCTCTGGACTCACCAAATGTTGATTCTCGCTATGAACAAACCGCTCCCATCGTTTCCTAGAATGTCTGCAAAACACAAACAAAAAATCTCAGCCATCCCAAAAAAACTTTTTTTCTTTTTTCAAATTAAGGGTTTCTCGTCTTTTTAATGACAAGAAAGTGTTTAAAAGGGTCTTAAAACATCAAAAAAGAATATTTATCAATTCTTTTGTCTTTTCATAGAATTCAGCATTAGTTTAAATAATAAATAATTCTGAGAGCATTATTCATTAAGATATTTAAATGAATTTTGAACACATTTTCTCTACACCATCCAAATGAAAAAGTATATAATATTTGAAAACTCAGTAAAGGCATGATAAAAATCATGTTGAAAATGAGCGGACTGACCTTCCTAAAATGTCATTAAACCTTGGGTCTAGGTCTATCTGATATTTCTCTATATAAGCATATAGATCATCTGTTCCTAACACCTTGGCTATCCTTACAAGCTGTCAAAAGAAAAGTTTAAACCGAATCAGATGATTGATTGATCAATTGGTGTTTTATGCCGCGCTCAAGATTATTTCACTTATATGGTGGCGTTGCCAGTTTTATTGTGGGAGGAAACCGGGCTCTGTGCCCTGAGGAAACCCACGACCTTTCGTTGGTAACTGGCAACCATCCCACATAGGTCGTTCGAGTAAAAACCCAGTCAGAAAATTTTGCAATTTTTTTTTTGGGGGGACTGAGGGGGATTCGAACCTGCGACCCATTGGTGGAAGGCTGTTTGGATTGAGCGTCAAACGCTCTACATACTGAGCCACGGAGGCCCCCTGAATCAGATGAAACCTGTTAAATATGATTCTGGTAACTGAGGATTACTGTGTTAATCAATACAATAACAAATCTCTAACCTGGTCATAATTGTCATGGCCATGAAAGAATGGTTCCTTCCTAAATATCATACTGGCAAACATACAGCCTAGGCTCCACATGTCCAGCGAGTAGTCATACATCTACAAATAGAATCACATGTAAAGATAATAACCAGAACCACTAACCTCAACCCATATCTTACCTTATTTAGTACTAAAAGCTGAGAGCCAATAAGTTTGTGTTGGCAGGGATTTGCAGGGTTTTTTGTAACAAAGGCTGTCTGTTAGAGTAATTGTGCCTCAGTCCATCACACAAACCCCACTCAAAACAAATAAAAATCTAAAAACTTCCGAGTGGATTTTCCCTTGATCGCTTCTGTGGGAGAGTTGCCAGGTAATCGCCAAAGGTCGGGAGGGGGGTTCCTCCAAGCAAAGAGCTTGGTTTTCTCCCCCACTAAACCTGGCAACGTCCCCATGTAAGTGATATAGATTAAGAGAGAATATTACATAACCTAATATAGATGCCATATTATGCAACCGAAGATGGTTGAGGACACACCATCTACCCATAAAGTATATGTTGTGAAAGAATCGTAAAGAATGGATCAAAAGTCTTCCAGTTATGGAGGGAAAGGGAACTTGGGACAGACGGACGGCCCTGGTTATACCATACTACGACCCAGATTTTTCAAGTTGGGCGTTTGAAAAATGAGTATATCATTTAGATCTTTATACACAATCATAATTCGTAACAAACTAAAACCCATGATATTTCATAAGGTTGATGACAGACAGGAGTTTGGCTTTAGTCAGTAAAATATATATTGACAGTAAGCTTTAAAACATAAATCAATCTAAAACTAGCCCCAGGAGTCCATTGCATGAACATAAATCTTCACAATGAATTCAGGTATTGTTTTGGGAGGAGATAAAATGATAGTTACTCTGATAATAAGTTCTGCTGTTAAACAAGCAATACCCACATGACATTGTTGTATTTTATGCAGAATGAGTTACCTGATAATCTAGTAGAAGTTCTGGTCCCTTGAAATACCTAGAAGCCACCCTGACATTATACTCCATACCTGGATGATAAAATTCAGCTAATCCCCAGTCAATTAGTCTCAACTGCTGAAAAACACAACACAAACATGGTGAGGTATACTGAGCATCACTCGCCCTCGTGAACATTCTCATGTTAGTGAAGAAAGCACAATGATACCAGCTTACCAATAATCATTAGAATGTTTTAAAAAGAGAATTCTGAAACTTTTCTACTCAGGTTAAGCAAATCCATTGTTTTAATAGTTTTTAACTTTCCCCAATACATGTATATACCAGTCAAATATTTTGAACATTACCGCTTCATATCAAGTCATTTTACACTGTGACATCCCTCTCCATGAGAACATTATCATGGCAGGCAGGTGATGGGAAATGGGCCATCACCCACTCACCTGTCATGTGCACTGTTCTCATGGAGAGGGGGTTCCAGTCAAGAGGGGAGACAGACAGAGGTGGGTACTGGTCCATCTCCCACTAACCTGTCTCTTGCCTTGCTTGGAACAGTCACAGTCATCGTCATTTCATTTGTTTGTTTTATGTATATATTCTCAATGCCTTTTTTGATTTTGTTGTTTTTGTTTTATGTTTTGTTTTATTATTGATTGATTTTGAGGGCCTCAGGGAAGAACAGTTGTTTAACTGATTGATGAACTCTCAGTAAATAAAGATATATATATATATAATCAAATCATTAAAATTAACCATGTGATATGTAAAATACGTCTAGTTTTGTTTAAAATGTCTAAATATATATCTATGTAATAATGTCTAAATAGTGGAGGGAAAGCATTACTGGGATTGAAAATACAAAAAACGGTCTTAACGTTTTCAGGATTTTTTCACCGATTGTGCCTTAAAGTGCTTTTTAAGTGAGTGAGTGATTTAGGTTTAATGTCCTGCTCAACAGTATTGGAGTTCTATGAAGACATTGTCTCCTTGCGGATTTCCACCGCTCTTTTAGGCGCTGCCTCACCTGCTTTTTAAAGGGGCATGAGCTGCCAAAATGTTGATATTTTGACGTTAAAACAGAATGTTGAAATTATTGGTTATTTTTCTCAAGACGTTGCTTCTAGTCTCGAAAATGTACGATAAAGTATTGTTTTGAACTAACTTTGGCTTAGAATGAATGAATGGTCGTCCCGGTTATTTAAATTTTGTTTACTTTTCGAACACATTTTCGGTTCGTACAGGCCATATACTGCATGGATTGTCCTCATTCCAACGCCAATCATTTAGTTTTTCGGTGGCCTTCAAAACCTCTTACTGTCGTGACGATCAGGAATCACGAAAAAAGTTTGAATTTTGGCAGCTCATGCCCCTTTAAGAAAAGCTCAATCAAAAAAATACCTACAGAAAAAATTTTTTTGGGGTTGAAAAATCAAACAAACATGAAATTTAATCCAATGTGAATGCAAACGCGATATATACTAACCTTTCTATTTTCATGGTCTATCATAACATTGTGTGGTTTTACATCTCTGTGCATTATACCCATACTGTGACAGTAGTCCAAAGCCTGTAGTCATGTAAACAAACCAATTCAAAGCTTTTAAGTGGGGAAATATGCAAAGCATAATTGTAATTTTCATTTCATTTTTTAAATAAATAATGACTGGAATCTGTTTACCAAAGTCAGAAACATGTTATTTTTTTAATTCTAGAACGCATTGGCACATATAGATTACTGATTTTTGTTTTACACTACCATCAAGTGAGTGGTATGCTTAGAATGTAAGTGCCATTATGAGAGCTTATAACCCAGCTACACAGGCCCCTTATCCTTATGAATGGCCTGTTGCCTTGACCATCCCAGCTACACACGCCCCTTATCCTTATGAATAGCCTAATGCCTTGACCATCCCAGCTACACAGGCCCCTTATCCTTATGAATAGCCTATTGCCTCGACCATCCCAGCTACACAGGCCCATATCCTTATGAATGGCCTATTGCCTTGACCAACCCAGCTACACAGGCCCCTTATCCTTATGAATGACCTATTACCTTGACCATCCCAGCTACACAGGCCCCCTATAGTCAGGAATTGAATACTTGTGCCCACATGAGTGTCTATTGCCTTGACCAACCCTTTCCATTCTTGAATTTTTCATTTAAAATGCGGACTTTCACTTTAAATTGTAAGTTACTAACCTTTAGAAGTTCAAACAAATAGAAACGAATATCATAGTCTGTAAACGTCTGGTATAATTGCTGAAAAGATAAAAACAAGTTCATTAATTTCATACCAACATACTACTTTTTTCCACTGGTGTTTATGTATGCATTGGGTTGATGTTTTACAGGTATTGGGCGTACAATTGTTCGAGGCTTTCACTTAGTATTGCATTATTTCACATTTAACACTTCAATCACATGTACTTAAAATAAACATAACCAGTACCTTGAAGTCTGTGTTATTGACATGTTCAAATATTAAAGCTGGGGTTCTCGACTGCAATGAAAAACAAATGAAATTATTTCAACTTTTTTATGAATCTACACATATTTTCAAGGACCACTTGTTATTACAACATTTCTGATATTTGTGTTGAAAGAGAATTTAATCACGCTTCTTAGAAGTAAATAGCTAAAATGAAAGATTGGACAGATAAAACACTTCCAGGCTAAATGATGGTGTTAAGCAGATCTTAAATCCATAAACCAACAAATCCATCACTTCAGAAAGACCTTTTTATGTCCTTGAAACCTAAGCTGATTTCTCAGTTTGCCTACATGAAAACAAGTCAACAGCTATCTGGGTAAAAACATTTCTATGTTTCTGGTCATTTAGGGTGCTAAATGTCAAAACCTTAGAGCATATTTGTGGCAAGTGCGTCTAAATGCGCTGAGGAGAACTTCAGCTTTCCCCAACTCGCCACAAAAATCTATAATGTTCACTTCTATATTTTTCCTGGTTACCAGTTATCACCGAAATGTCTTGCATTTCCTCCGGGCATAGAGCCTGGTTTCCTCCCACAATAAAACTGGCAACGCCGCCATATAAGTGAAATAATCTTGAGCGCGGCGTAAAACGCCAAACAATCAATCTATATCTTTCCTTGACAGAAGTAAATTGGAATGTTCTATTTTTGTCAAAATTTTAAAGTTTCAGCATTATTTTGTATTTTTAATTTGAAATTACCAGAAATGTAAACAAATGACTATTGATTTAAATCATCTAAACGGATCGACAGCAAACATATTTCAGATATATATTCTAGAAAACGGCCCAAGCATTTGCTAATAGGGGCAAATGAAAGTTAAAGGCACACTTGCCGCCGTAGCCTGTTTAAATTTGCTAAGAAAACCAATTTACACGAGCTTACTTCGACTAATACCACTAAACTTAAACATAGGACACATAAAACATGTCTAGTTAGCTTTAGAATGTAAAAATGGGGTGAAAAACAAACGAAGAATCGAAGCTTGATTACAACAACAACGATCAGTGTCGGTCAACTTTCGTGTTGGTTTACCCTCCTTTTAGGCCTTTGTATCTGTGGTTCACACTCAAACAATTATCAGCAGGCTTTTCCAGTCGCTGTTAACCGATCGTAAGCCTGTATTTCTCAGATAAATAGGCCTACCTAAAATTACACTGTGCCGTTAGTTCACTCACTCGACTGAAACATAAAATCGCCAATAGGGGGCAGCTTGGTTTGTTTACGTTCCGGGTACCTAACAATTCAAATTTTCAAATTCAAATTAAAAATACAAAATGACGTCCAAACTTTTAAATTTTGGTAAAAATAGAAAGTTCCTAACTTATATTGTCTGGGAAAAATACAGAAAACGGTCTTTCTTTTTTAATGTAAACAATATTCCTGATTTTCGCGGCAAGTGTGCCTTTAAATTAGAGAATGTAAACTGCAGTTCAACACCTACGATACACGGTTTGGGATTGATCAGTTGTTGTTAGTATGTTTTTACAGATGTTTTACATAACTGAAAAACATTTTACACATAGCTGGATATGTATATTGTGGCATATGTTTAATTTTAGTGGCTTTACTCCTAGCCTGACAGACAGAATGACACCGGTGAATAGCACATTTAGGTAGAAAACTTACAACTGGATCTTTCACAATAGCAAGTAATGTGATGATGTTCGTTCCACCCCGTAGGTTTTCCAATATTTTTATTTCTCTCTTTATTTTCTTCTTCTTCACAGGCTGAAAAAAAATTAATCAGTTAAATACTAACATGTAAAATATTTGCTATTTTTTCTCTGGTACCGTGAGCATTAGACAAGTAGGTTTTTTTTCTCATAGAGTGATAAGGATAAGAATTGAATATATGTATGAAGTTTTGTGACAATCTGATAAGAATTGCAGCCTGTAGAGCGATGACGTCAAGATTCTGGCCAATTTCTATTAATAGTAACAGTGACCCAGTGTTTGACCACAGGAAGTTGAAACTCGAACTTTTACAAGGGGTGATGGTTATGAATACACGTATAAAGTTTCGTGACAATCAGATAAGAATTGCAGCCTGTAGAGCGATGACGTCAAGATTCTGACCAATTTCTATTAATAGTAACAGTGACCTAGTTTTTGACCGCAGGAAGTTGAAACGCGAACTTGTACAAGGGGTGATGGTTATGAACATATGTATGAAGTTTCGTGACAATCGGATAACAATTGCAGCCTGTAGAGCGATGATGTCAAGATTCTGGCTACGTTCTATTTATAGTAACAGTGATCTAGTTTTTGACTGCAGGAAGTTGAAACGCGAACTTGTACAAGGGGTGATGGTTGTGAACATATGTATGAAGTTTCGTGACTATCTGATAAGAATTGTGGTCTGTAGAGCGATGACGCCGTTAACATATGTATGAAGTTTCGTGACAATCTGATAAGAATTGTGGTCTGTAGAGCGATGAGGCCGTTTGGGATACGTACATACGTACGGGCAAATCCCTATATACCCTCACGACTTTTGTCGCGAGGGTATAAAAAGGGGTTCTATGCATATATGTATGGACACATCTAAAGATTGTCTGCTGTGGGAATCCGACAATCATAGCAACATTTTACTGTGGTCAATTTTAAGCTTACATACTTGTTCTAAACAAGGGCTTGCAAACATACCTGTAAAGTGTTAAGTTTGACAATCATACAGGTTAATCAGTATTCTGCAGATGAGCTCAAACCAGTTTCAATATTAATACAGTAAACTTACCTTCAAAATCTTAATCACACATTTTTCATTATTTGTGATGTTGATGGCTTCAAAAACCTCACTATATTTTCCTCTACCTAGTTTCCTCACAATTTGGTAATCATCTTGTTGTCTGTAAATGAAACAGAAATACATTGAGATTTGACGACAAACAAGTGACATTGAAGATAATCATGTACAGTGGGGGCCCCCTTTATACTGATAAGAGTGATGTTATACGGCACACAGTGACAGTCAGGATTATCAAGTGGGGGCCCTCTTTATATTCATTATCAATAGATAAGGTTATATGGCGACAAAAATACCAAGTGAACAAAAGATTTTATCCAACCTAAATTTAAATTAAGTAGAAATTTCAGCCAAAGTGAAGTTTTGTAAGCCAATGGTCAATAACTAAAAATATAGTTCATGCACGGAGGAGTGCTCAAGCATATCTTCGTTGTTTACTTTAGCAGTAGGCACCATACCATCTCGTGCACTTTGTCAACCTTATAATATTTGTATTTATCTTTTAGTCAAGTCTTAGTGTAACCATTGATACCATAGTTCAAAGTGAACTTACCCCCATTCTACAGCATGGGATTCATAGTCCCAATACTCGCGTGGTCTATGGTTGTTCACATCTGCATAGACACGTGCCCTGCTAGGCGCTGGCATCTTCTGATAGTTCTGAAACAATCTACTCTGCTGTCGTAGGACCTGCTGAAAGAAAGCGGTCAACTTAACAACTGAGTATGCTGACCGCAGGAGTTCCCTCACCTTGCTGATGCTCTGAAATGATAATAGAGGGAAAAAATGTCAAATGAGGAGTGAACATAGGCCAGTTATCCTGTGAAATGTCAATATACAACATGTAGGTACCATCATTATCAATTCAAGCTACAAAAACTTCGTACACAGTACGGTAAGAATTCCGCTAATTCAAGTACTCAAAACATTACGAAAAGCTCTCTAAAAGTTTGATACTTTTCGTTGGGTGTCTTACCTCCTGCATGGAGCGACCGATAATCCTATTGAGCAATCGCTATTGTTGTTGTTTTAGACCAAACATGGCAGAAAGCAGTCTAATAATTTGTTATCTTCGCATTGCTCGTCCTTGAATTAGCGGAATTCTTACCGTAAGTAAAGTCAAAGAATAGTCAGTGTAGTACTTGACAAGGCATTGCATTCAGATACAAACACTAATTGACTGATTATAATATGAAATATGACAACCACTAAAAAGCCAGCTGATCTAATTATGATATATGGGGAGAACAATAACCATGGGTTCTGAGAGCCCGTTATTCTTAAACTATGGAAACGAAAATCTGTTACCCATCATGAAAGCCAGTAATTGGTATGATGTTACGTATAACGAAACTAGCATCAGTACTGGTTGGTTCCCACATTTCAATATACCGGTACGTAACTGATTCAATATTTCTGACCGACAGCAAAATTATCTGAATATACCCTCAGTTTGACTGTTTTCTTTCACAGGCTTATTTAAAACTAAGGATTTCTAGATGTTTTTTGTAAATGGGATCAGCATAATTTCTTCGCTGACAGTCTTACTTTTATGACGCCACAGCTCAGCTAAAGTTATCAAGCACAAGGAAACTTTGGAGTAGATCGCTGTATGTGTACAATAATGTTACGTTTCGACGGTGATTTTCTAAGTCATATTCTTCTATAAAATGCAATTTCAAGGAAATTCAAGACAGTTAGCCTTTAACGAATGTCTGAAAGGCTACGACGCAAGTGGGCACCGTCTTGAAATATGTATAAACAGATAAAGGAATTTTTAATTTTAACTTTTTATATGAGTTAAAGGATGAAGAAAGCAAAACTTCACAAACTGGTTAACAGTTTTTGGGCGGTGAAAACCACTAAACAGCGAACTGAAGGGTCAGTTGGAATGCATATAAAGTTTTGGTTGCTTAAATTACGAGAAAATTAGAGAAAAATGCAATTACAGATTTCAAGAGCATAGTCGGACTCCAAAATGACTATTTTATTATATTGACGGCCGTATTTTGGAATCCAGGTTCTTTGTAATCAAAAAGCCGAAGTAGAGCGGGCAATAAGTGGTCCGATTTAGACAATATCACATAACCTACTCAAACGTATACAAACAGCCATAATCGAGTTCATGAATACTCTAGCTACCTCTGATTAGACCAGCAGGATTGTTCAGTAAATATCACTTGTCGCCTGAATTCACTCCTGCCCTTAGAGTCTCAAACTTCCCCGCCCTGGATGACATAACACTGTTTTGTACATTAATAGTTTTCAAACGTTAAATTTACTTTAAAAGTATTGCAAAGACCTAAATTATTCAAGAACATCGTGTTGACACTATTTGAGTAAGGTATATTGTTATTTCACTGCCTAAATCTGACCACAAACTGCCTGCTCAGAAGCCAGCAGTCTACTCAGCAGGCCATATAAAGTCGGTCAGAAACATTGAATCAGTTCCGTATATTTCAATGTTGGGAACGAACTGGGACAGGTTTTAGTTTCGTAATATATCATACCATAAACTGGCTTTCATTTCCGTAGTTTTAGAATAACACTAATAACAAGCTACCAGAACCAATCGTTACCGTGAAATCCTATGGCCTGCTCAGGCATTGCGATTGCAATGAACCTGGACAACAAAATATAGTTGTCAGTATAAAAAAAGACACGACTGAAGGTGTGCAGAACAAACGTGAACATGGAATCTCTTGATGTGATCAATATTGATTGAACATATGAAATAAATAACTACAGAGGAGCTTGTGCTAAGAAAGTCAACAAAGTTAACCAATACGTAAATAAGCGACTCTGATTTGGTGATGGAATTCCGTTCCACAGAAGGGGGCAGAGCACAGAAGTTCCAACTTGACAATGACATGGGAAATATTTGGTAGCAGACAGATTGTTTTTGTTTGTCTTTACTTTTTTCCATGTAAAACGGTTCAGGTCAGAGGAGAAAGAAAAGACCCATTCAGTCGATGAAGTGAGGTATGCGTTCAAAAGCCATTTCCTGTGCTACATCATTTGGATGTGACATGCGGCAGCAGCCGCCACACACACAGCACAATTTGAACCCTTGAATGGAGCTCAGTATTGAAATTTTCGCACAAATGGATTGTAGTATAAGCAAAATTTTCACCAAGACTCACATAAACGAAGTACGGTTTTCAGTTATAACGATGAAAAGTGAAAAACTTCACCGGTCGTGGCCAGAAAACTCTCTCATTTCCAGTCAAAATGGCGGACCAAGACCAGCCTTGGTGAACTTTGGGATCGAGGCTAAACATAAATCTGTGATGGATAAAGGAGTTATCTCCCTTCACGTATTAACCAAATTTTTCAATTCAATTCATAATATCATAAACACAACACAAATATGAATTAAAGTGCTTACGGCTGTTAATTCCCGACTTCTTCCTCTGGATTAGTCCTATAAGTATCATTGAGACGAGAAGACTTATTTTTGGGGGACATCAATGAATCGCCTCCACTGACATTGGTCAACTTTCTTATCTTTTGTTATTACTAATACTAGTAATAGTAATAAACTAATATTAGGCCAAACAAAATCAATTTCCCATCCAGTTTTCGTATAGCTATACTATAATGTTATTATTCAGGATATTTCCTATTGGCATTGTTACAGGTCCGAGGATAGTCGTATTTGTCCGAGACCGAAGGCCGAGGGGTATTTAATAGTAATACGGCTGTCCGAAAATGTTTATCTTTTGACGTTAAACTTAAAACAGAATGTTGAAATTATTGGCTGTTTTTCTCAAGACCTAGAATTCAGAAGCTTTTTAGTGCTTCTGGTATCGAGGATGAACGATAAAGTGTTGTTTTGAACTAACTTTGGCTTAGAATTAATGAAAGGTCATCCCGCTTATTTAAATTTTGTGCCCTTTTCGGACACTATTTCGGTTCGCATAGGCCGTAGACTTTATGGATTTCCCTCATTCTAACGCCATTCATTTAGCTCATGCCACTTTAATTATGGTACGTTTGAACAAAAAATGTTTCGGTTAACAGTCGATAATTTCCTAATTTTGTTAAAACATTTTTTTTTTTTTTTTGCGTAAGTTTCATAGCAACGTATCTCTTTTGCATGGGTTGCTATGACATTGACAGTTAAGTAAAAACTTACGCTACGCCGCTTCGTGCGGTCCATCAAAGGCTATTTCACGTACGTAAATCCCGCAAGTTGTCGTGTGGTATTTTCACTAGGAAACAGGATAAAATTTGGTATCAAACTCACCGAGACAGGATAACTTATAGTTATAATATCTTAGAAAAGTTTTCTGGTGTAGGCCCTATTCTAGCGCACGGTTTTTGTGACTATATGGATAACAACTTCTTGGTTTATTGGGTGACGACGTTTCAATGTAGTTCTTCACCTTATTGTAACCTTTCAACTTCTAAATGCCATTGAAAGATTCAATAAAATCTTGAATCAAAGCCGACTGATAGGGAGCGAAGACCACAAATCGTTTATTTTTAGATCAGACAGCCAAAGTTGGTTCCTAAAAATCTCGATGGGTATTTCACGCACGTAAATTCCCGAAGTTATCCGAGTGACGGAATATACCGATCTTTTCCGGTGTCAAATTTGCAGCGCCACCTGTCGACTTGTTAAATAAATCAGCAGACAACTTCTTAGCAACATAACAAAGATGGCGGACTCCGAGACGCAAAGTATCGACACCAGTCACGAAACAACTGATGACCCCTTACAGGAATTGTCGGATGACCAATTATACAAACTTTTGGCAGACACATTGTAAGTAACTCACGAATTTAGCACTTTTTTACTTCATCTAATTGAACAAAACACGACAAACTAAACAGTGTGTGTCGTCAATGTCAGCCCGTCTCGTCACTATGGCGGGTTTTTATGGTGGCTGATATATGCCATTTCTTGTTCTCGCGTTTTCGCTTGGTCAAGTCAAGATGAGAGTAAGAAAACACACAGTTTTAGAGCTAAAATTTCGTATTTTCTTATTTTCGCTTAGGACCCAAGCAAATAAGAAAACACGAAGAATTATTCTATTCAATAAGAAAACAAGAACGGCCCATTTTTGCCATTCTTAATTTCTCCGGAAGTCTGACCAAGACTTAAACCGAAAGTAAGAAAACGTGCAGTTTCTTCCTTCTAAAACTTTGCATTTACTTATTTTTGCTTGGCTTCTCACAGCTCAAGCGAAAACAAGAAAACGCAAAGATTACGCTAGCCTTCTCTTCCTGTGGTCTACTGTTTCGACTGGGAGGTACGGCATGATCAATGTAACAGACAGTGCAGAACTAGTTCAGACTCGTTGGCCTAGCCGCTTCTCGGTTTTTAAAAATATGTATGATTGACTATAATTCCAATCAAGGAAAACTTAAACATTCCGTTAATTAGAATTCAGAACTACATGTATAGGTGTACAGACTATGCGGCCACAAGGACAACCCGGCCATGAGGAGTTAGCCCACAGCTGGAATATGAGTTCTCCCCTTATATGTAATGGCTGTCAGAGACGCTCTCACACACCCACAGTGGGAAGCGGGGTACATCATCATTCATGTCCACAGTAGGATCGACCGTCAAACTATCGATCGCCGTGATATTGGCACTTGGTTTTCTTTTATTATTTCCCTTTATTAGTGAGAATGAGCACTAAGATATAAACAAAGTTTGAAAAAGAACGATTTCTTTCAGTTAACAAAAATAAATAACAAGAATAACGAAAACTTAACGACGAAAAACAAAAAATAGGTGGATCTGTTCAAGCTGTGTTACACAAACTCACCAAAAAACGCAAATCAATGTACTCACTAATGCGGAATTAATTGATACACTGTAAGGGACCGCCTCTAAATGTTGTCATCTCTCGGCGGTCAGTAATACGGTTTTCGAGGTTCAATCAAAGCCTGTTCCAGTTTAGTTCAACATCCATGTACAATTATATATAATTTGTAGTATATATTTTGTAACATTATAACACACCGGCACAGGGAAAATCTTCTTGTCTAAAATAACAACGGAGACAAGTTTCTTATTGTGTTAAAATGGGGCATATCATTTAGACGTTTATACCCAATCATAAGTTAGTATAATAAACCACAACCCATGATATTTCATAAGGTTGACGACAGGCAGGAGATTGGCCTTAGTCAGCAGAATTTTCTGGAAAAGATAATTTGTAGTATATAGATTAACAAAGTATTGGGCAGATTGTCCGAAATTGTGCCACCTTTTATAGTTCAACAATTTACAGTACTGTACATGCATTTCCATTGCATTATAATTGAACATCCTTTTCTTATAAAAAGTATTTATTTTTCCAGGCATGCAAATGAAGTCCTTGCTGCCGAAACCCAGATGTTTGAGAAGTTTCTCAATCGTGTGGAAGCAAAAGACCCAACAAGTATCCAACAGACTCAAGCCTCCTCTGGGATGACACCATCACAGTCCCATCATGAATCAGTGAGGGGAGTCGGCAGAAAAAGATCCAAATCACGCAGTAGTAATATGGACAGAAGTTTGAGGCTGACAGCAGAACAGAAGTGTGATATAGCTCAGAGAGAAATTGAAGAATTGAGGGAAGAAATTGATGACATGAAGGAAGAATCAGAAAAAATCCTGGATACATACAAGGTTAGATTTACTGTGTGTGATCATAGTGAGTTAAATACATTATGGAAATGGTTCTTTATGATATCTTAGTTTGAACTGAATCAAACAGATCGGCCATGATCCATATCTATGAATATAAATGTTAAATTGCCTCTCAAAATTTCCCTTTTAATCAAAGTTTTAAACAGTTGCATAATTCAAGTTTTATATTTAGTATTATCTGGATCATCCAAGGAGATTAGAGGATATATTTAATCATTTGGCAATGTATTATATATTCTTTGTTGACTACTATTTACTAGGCGACGATGGAGGAAGCTGATTTAAGACTGGCAGAAATCAAGAAGGAATCTTACGAGTTTGACAGAGACATAACCAAAGGAGCTGTCAATTCCAGAACAGGCAAAGTTGTCTCAGAAAAAGTTATCAGATATTTTGAAGACAAGTTACGATCAAGGGTGAGACACTTTCATTTGATGAAATACTTTATCACATAACTCTGTTGTTATTCGCGTACATTAAGCCATGTCGTAAATATGGTGTGTAACACGTTACATAACACTTTCAATGAAAATGATTGGCTGAGAGCGTGAGATAATTATTCGTACGTAGGCCAGTAGGACCTTTTGTTGTTGTTGTCTTCATCAGTTGGTCTGTCTCTCGATTGTCCTGTCAAAATAATCTGTATTATGGCACATATAGATTTCCCTATTTAAAAAAAGAATTATCCTTGCCAAATCCAAACGAGTGACTAGTCAGCTAAGGATATATAGGTCAACTCTTCGCTATATGGTTCCAGTTGTACTTGTTACGAGAATGCAAGCTAGCTGTGACCTAGATAACTTCAGAAGGAATTTTAACAAAATGTTTGTTTGATATATTTTTTGAACTAGTCTACATTTTTATCCTAGAAATTTGAGTGAAATTGAAATGGATCTTATTTATTGTTTCGGGGGAGAACTTCACTGAACTCGGCAGTGCTGCGGCTGTTGTCTATTTATAACTTCTAATGATGTTACGATCGGTACAATTTTCAATTAGTTTTCTTTGTCTTTCTAGTTTAGTTATACGATAAACATGATCTCACACTCGTGGTCATTAGATATCAAATTTATATCAAAAGTATTAAATATGTTGCCAAACTTACTCAACTCTTTTCACAAATTTCATATCAAATAACCACTCGTGTGAGATCCTCTATTTATGCTTGATTTAAACGGTAATATTCCAAATTTTAAAAACATTATTTTATTCATTTTTGTTCACTGATCTAATGGGAATTATATCTAACTCATAAACGAGTGACTTTATATTAATTTTGTTCTTTTCTGCTCATATTTTTTACACCAGGATACCTTGATTGAGAAATTGAGGTTAAAGAATTCCACTCTTAAAGTACAGAAAAAGAAACTTCATCTTCAACTTAAACAGGTAAACATTTCTACTGAACTTAAACAGGTAAACATTTCTACTGAACTGAGATTAAACAGGTAAACATTTCTACTGAACTGAGATTAAACAGGTAAACATTTCTACTGAACTGAACTTAAACAGGTAAACATTTCTACTGAACTGAACTTAAACAGGTAAACATTTCTACTGAACTGAACTTAAACAGGTAAACATTTCTACTGAACTGAGATTAAACAGGTAAACATTTCTACTGAACTGAGATTAAACAGGTAAACATTTCTACTGAACTGAGATTAAACAGGTAAACATTTCTACTGAACTGAGATTAAACAGGTAAACATTTTTACTGAACTGAACTTAAACAGGTAATCATTTCTACTCAACTTAAACAGGTAAACATTTCTACTGAACTTAAACAGGTAAACATTTCTACTGAACTTAAACAGGTAAACATTTCTACTGAACTGAACTTAAACAGGTAAACATTTTTACTGAACTGAACTTAAACAGGTAAACATTTTTACTGAACTGAGATTAAACAGGTAAACATTTCTACTGAACTGAACTTAAACAGGTAAACATTTCTACTGAACTGAACTTAAACAGGTAAACATTTCTACTGAACTGAACTTAAACAGGTAAACAATTTTACTGAACTGAGATTTAACAGGTAAACATTTCTACTGAACTGAACTTAAACAGGTAAACAATTCTACTGAACTGAACTTAAACAGGTAAACAATTCTACTGAACTGAGATTAAACAGGTAAACATTTCTACTGAACTGAACTTAAACAGGTAAACATTTCTACTGAACTGAACTTAAACAGGTAAACATTTCTACTGAACTGAACTTAAACAGGTAAACATTTTTACTGAACTGAACTTAAACAGGTAAACATTTCTACTTAACTGAGATTTAATCATTAGCTAGTTGCTTCATGGAATAATTGATGACACCAATATTAAACCAGTAATGTTTTATTGATAAATAGAATAATCTCAAACAATCAATCATTTCCTGACAAATTATAAATGATGGAGTCTGAGTAGAAATCCATTCATTGGTCCGCTGAAATATCAAAACTACCAAAATATTAAATCACAATTCCACTGAGAGAATTCTGTAAAAGCTTCACTATACGGGAAATGGGCTGCCATAATGTGCAATTCGTTAATAAATTTTGATTTTCAAGATAACACAAGGTTCATCAAAACAGATTAACATTGAACAAAAATATTAAAAAAAACTGTTCATTTATCCTAAATCCTTTACAAACAGAATCTGTTCTAAAACTAAACATAATTTTGGCAGCTCACGGCCCATTTTAAGAATGTGATTGAAATGGATGGTATGGTAAGACCATTGTTTGATGATGAGAATGTTATTGTCTGTTCAGAAAGAAGAGATGGGAGAGGTACTGCATGAAGTGGATTTCAATCAGTTGAAAATCGAAAACCAACAATATCTGGAGAAAATTGATGAAAGAAACCAAGATTTATTACGTTTAAAGTTAATGGCAGGGAATACTTTACAAGTTCTGAACACTTACAAGGTAATTCTACATCTTCCTTTTAATTTCAACAGCTATTATTCTATAAAACCTCAACAAGATTGTGACT
The DNA here is from genome assembly GCA_963971465.1 of Lepidochitona cinerea. Classification (NCBI taxonomy): domain Eukaryota; kingdom Metazoa; phylum Mollusca; class Polyplacophora; order Chitonida; family Tonicellidae; genus Lepidochitona; species Lepidochitona cinerea. The sequence goes on along the minus strand of OZ020555.1, from coordinate 1,675,642 downwards.
TGTTTCCTTTATACCTACCATTACTAGCCTACTGTAACACATTCTTATGAGAGATAATTAAGGCATCACCATCAAGTATTCTGTAACACATTCTTATGAGAGATAATTAAGGCATCACCATCAAGTATTCTGTTACACATTCTTATGAGAGATAATTAAGGCAACACCAAGTATTCTGTTACACATTCTTATGAGAGATAATTAAGGCATCACCATCAAGTATTCTGTTACACATTCTTATGAGAGATAATTAAGGCATCACCATCAAGTATTCTGTAACACATTCTTATGAGAGATAATTAAGGCAACACCATCAAGTATTCTGTAACACATTCTTATGAGAGATAATTAAGGCAACGCCATCAAGTATTCTGTAACACATTCTTATGGGAGATAATTAAGGCATCACCATCAAGCATTCTGTAACACATTCTTATGAGAGATAATAAAGGCATCACCATCAAGCATTCTGTAACACATTCTTATGGGAGATAATTAAGGCATCATCAAGCATTCTGTAACACATTCTTATGGGAGATAATTAAGGCATCACCATCAAGTATTCTGTAACACATTCTTATGGGAGATAATTAAGGCAACACCATCAAGTATTCTGTAACACATTCTTATGAGAGATAATTAAGGCATCACCATCAAGTATTCTGTAACACATTCTATGGGAGATAATTAAGGCATCGCCATTAATCATTCTGTAACACATTCTTATAGGAGATAATTAAGGCAACACCATCAAGTATTCTGTAACACATTCTTATGAGAGATAATTAAGGCATCACCATCAAGTATTCTGTAACACATTCGTATGGGAGATAATTAAGGCATCACCATCAAGTATTCTGTAACACATTCGTATGGGAGATAATTAAGGCATCACCATGATCATCAAGTATTCTGTAACACATTCGTATGGGAGATAATTAAGGCCAATCACCATACATGAAGGTATTATCAACTGCCCAAGCTTGTACATCTATGTTGATATCTTTATCAAGTGCAAAAACTTATGTATTTCAGAGAAATGGAGGTGGCTTAATTATTTCTTATTTGTATGAAACCCATAATTTTCAGACAATTCTTCTAACATTCTTTTAAGGCATAGTGTTCATTTGTTTATTATCTTTATCAGAAAAAGCTGAACACGCTGACTATGGAATCAGAAAGGTTAAAGTCTGAGATTGCCTCCCGTAACCATCTCTTACAGAGAATTGATGCTGAAACTGATGGAGTGGAACAAGTAAGTTTAATTCTTACATTCACATAATTAATCACACATACGAATCAAACATGTTTCAAAGTAATAACCCTGTATAACACAACAAACAAAGATGACGCTCCATAACACTTTACATAGTAGTTAGAAAAATAATCTTGAGTGTGGGGTAACACATCAATCAAAGTACAGAAGTTTCATACACACCTTTCATCCCATCAGGCATAGATTTACATACAACAAATTTCAAATGAATGAACTGCTTTTTGTGAGTAATTAAATGTAAAATACACTGTGCTTTCACTAACTCTTTTTATTGTTGCTTACTTTGGGTGTACCACTGACTTGAAATATGGGTACAAGTTTGCACATTAATTCCCAGTTACTAGAAACATGGGACTAATGTTACTGGACTATGTCAATACTGAACCCTGGCAGCTTTGTGTATGTAACCTTTTGTTTGAACCACTCTCACAGTTTTTGTCTTTGTTATGTTGTTCAGGACCGGTCAAAAGCAGAGAGGATAAATCGTAAGTTACGACAACAACTTGCAGATTACAGAGTCCCTGAAGTGATGGAGTATGTTAATGAGAAGGCAGACCTGTATGAAATACAGAAGAAAGTAAAAAGCTGGGAGAGGAAGGTCGAGATTGCAGATGTAAGTTTTTATTGAGTTGTCTCCCTTCTAATGTCCACATAGATGTCTTATATTAACCAGATCGGCTAAGCGCTACTCGCTGCACTGTAGAAACATCACAATAGTCCGCCATCTTGCTAGTTGACGGGCATCCCATTAACGTTACATTCCAGAACGAGGTTAACACTTGATGTTGTTGCTGCACGGTAGTCAAGACATATTTATACGTTGTCTTTATAGGCGAGGAATTCCATACAACATCTACCACTTGAAAATTAGATTAGATTGATTGATTGTTTGGTGTTTTATGCCGTCCTTAAGATTATTTCACTTATATGCGTTGTCAGTTTTATTGTGGGAGGAAACCGGGCTCTGTGCCGGGAGGAAACCCACGACCTTCCGCTGGTGACTTGAAACCAGAAAATTAGATTAGAAAACAACTTGTTAACGCAAGTCAAAAATCCACTAGCTTGACGGCATCATTAGTCAATCTAGTTACTAGATATCTATGGATGTACATCATACCTGAGGGATCGCAAACAGATCAATCTGTACTGGCTATTTTAAAAGGCAAATCAAGTTCTACTACTTCTAAAATGTAACTACAGTTTTAAGTGGAGCGCTTAAATAAATGTATATCCATGTAGTCTTACCAATAGTTTGATCGCAGTATGTGGAAGAGTTGGCAGGTACTCCTTGAATGTCGGGTGTTTCCTCTGTTGCATTATGTAATACTTTGTATTTGTTCTTGCGCATGCTCAGTGAGTTCTCTCTCTCTCTCTGGACTCTCGCCCAATGTACAATCACGGCACAGTAAACTCTCTCCTTCAATTTAAAGTTTATTCAAGTCTTTGTTGTTAATGCATCACACGAAGAACGTAACATGGTGGCAGCGGAGGAGACGTTCTTTCTTCTCGAAGAGACTATATTCTAAAGCCTGATGACTTGCCATTCATACCGGCATCGTGTTGATTATCTTAGTACTGTGTGCGTGCTGTCTGTCTGTGTTAGCGATGGCTGAAGGCGGTCTACCCAGTCCCGCGCTGAACACACACATCTCTCCCCCAGGAAAATTAGACTTACACTCAAACCCCGTAGAGCAATGGAAACTCTGGAAACAGATGTGGCTGAATTACTCTGTGGTAGCTAAACTCACTGAACACGAGGTACACTACCAAACTGCTTTATTTCTACACTGTATTGGGCCAGAGGCATTAAAAATCTACAACGGTTTTAATTTCACTGATACTGAAAGTAATCAAGATCTAGCCTGTGTTTTACGTAAATTTGACCAGCATATTATTGGACAGACAAACGAAACCTATGAACGTTATGTCTTTAACCAGAGAGATCAGGAGGACTCTGAAAACATTGACTCTTACGTCACTTCTCTACGCAACATGGCAAAAACATGGAATTTCTGTAACTGTATGCATGACTCTCTTCTACGTGATCGTATTGTTCAAGGAACTAAGGACAATCACACTCGCAAATTGTTATTACAAAAGGGTAATTTAACATTGCAAAACTGTGTTGATGTTTGTCGTAGTGCTGAAGCGACTGTTTCTCAGCTTAAAGTGATGGGAGGTCAAATGGACGTGGTAAACAAACTTTCGTCTAGGCCAGCTGCTAAAAATAAATCCAAGGGGAATAACTCGTTTCGCCCAAAACAAAAATCTTCTCGTACTGTTCAAGTGAACTGTAAATTCTGTGGCAGAATTCACGAAAAACGAAAAGAAAAATGTCCGGCTTGGGGACAAAATTGTAATAACTGTGGCGAGGAAAATGATTTTTCTAATAAGTGCTCAAAATTAGGAAACTCAAGACAAAAGAAAATAAATTCTGTACGAAAAGACTCCGACGAGTCTAGTGACACTGACTTTGTCATGACTATTGAACCTAATTTGAAAGAAAGTAAAAGCAACACTGTATATGCTAATCTACTGCTTGATGAACAACAGATTAAATTTCAGGTAGATTCTGGAGCAACAGTAAATCTCCTACCTGTTAAATATGCTAGAAAGACTAAACTACAACCTTATCATTCACAACTCAAAATGTGGAATGGAGACAGCTTACAGCCTGTAGGTAAATGTAGACTAGTTGTACGGAACCCAAACAATAGAAAAAAATATTCTGTTGAATTTGTGATGGTAAAGGAAAATCTTACTCCTATCCTAGGAAAACGAGCGTCTGAGCATATGGGTTTCATCACTATTAACTATAATAATTTTAACTCTGTTTCATCTCTGTGTACTGAAACTAACTCAAGATGTGACAAAATCCTGAGTGATTTTTCTGATGTTTTTACCGGCGAGTTAGGCACTCTCCCTGGTAAAGTTCATCTCAGTGTTGATGAATCTATAATTCCTCATACTTCAGCTCCCGGTCGAGTTCCTGTGGCCTTAAAAACCAAGGTAAAAGCTGAACTGAACCGACTTCAAGAAATTGGAGTAATTGCTCCAATAGACGAACCTACTGATTGGAACAGTCGTCTTGTTATTGCTACTAAGAAGTCAGGTGATCTAAGGATTTGTTTAGATCCTAAACCACTTAATAAAGCTTTAAAACGTGAGAGGTATCAACTACCTGTGATTGATGAAGTACTTCCTTCTCTGACAAAAGCCAAATACTTCACTAAACTAGACCTCACTTCAGGTTACTGGCATGTTAAGTTAGACTATGACTCTAGTTTACTCACTACCTTTCAAACAGCCTTTGGAAGATACAGATGGCTAAGATTGCCATTTGGCATAAGTGTAAGTTCTGAAATATTTCAGAAACGTTTGCTGTTAGCACTAGATGATCTGGAAGGTGTCATCTGTGTGGCTGATGACATTGTCGTATATGGGAGTGGCGACGATGATAACTCTGCTTCAACTGACCATGATAATAAACTTGAATGTCTGTTGAAAAGATGTCGTGAAAAAGGCATAAAGTTAAATCCGAAAAAATCTGAAATTCGGAAAACTGAAATTACTTTTCTTGGTCACAAAATAACACGTGATGGGTTATGTCCTGATCCAGTTAAGGTAGAAGCTATTTCTAAACTTCAACCCCCTTCTAATGTTGAAGAGGTACAACGCCTAAATGGTACTGTAAACTATCTTGAAAAATTCCTACCTCACCTATCCACTGTAATGGAGCCTATCAGACAATTAACTCGTAAAGATGTTAAATGGAACTGGTCTAATGTGCAAGATAAAGCTTTTCAAGAAGTTAAACGTCTAGTAACTGAAGCTCCTATACTTACCTTCTATAATCCTGAGGAAGATTTAGTTATTCAGTGTGATGCTAGTGAAAAAGGTCTTGGTACAGCCTTACTTCAAGGTGGGAAACCTGTGGCATATGCCAGTAGGGCATTAACTGACACGGAAACCAGGTATGCCCAAATTGAGAAAGAGATGCTGTCCATAAATTTCTCATTGGACAAATTCCATCAGTATACATATGGTCGACATACGGTGGTACATAGTGACCATAAACCTCTAGAAGCAATCATGAAAAAACCCTTAGCAAAGGCACCTAAGAGATTGCAGGGTATGTTGTTGCGTGCTCAACAATATGACATTGATGTGGTATATATTAAAGGTAAAGATATGCACATTGCTGACATGTTATCTCGTGCATTTCTTCGAAACTCAAGCGACCAGCAAAAAGAGTTTGAACATGTCAATATGGTGACTTTCTTACCCATTAGAGATGAAAGACTTAAACGTATTCGTCAAGCTACTGAGCTTGATGAGGTTGCTGTACTGTTAAGGCAGGTTATACTACAAGGTTGGCCTGATGATAAAGATAATTTATCTCCTCAACTTTTTCCTTACTTTCATGCTCGTGATGAAATGTCTGCTCAAGATGGATTAATTTTTAAAGGTGAACGTGTTCTTATACCTTTAAGTTTAAGACCTGAGATAAAGCGAGCAATTCATTCTTCTCACATTGGAATTGATGGTTGTTTGAGACGTGCCCGGGAATGTGTGTTTTGGCCCGGAATGACTAATGAAATAAGAGATTATATATCTACCTGTGAAACTTGTCTCAAATTTGATGTGGATCAACCAAAGGAAACCCTGATGCCACATGACATACCTGATCGACCCTGGCAGAAAGTTGGTGTCGACTTATTCTGTTTTGATGATAAGGACTACTTAGTAACTGTGGATTATTTCTCGAATTTTTGGGAAATAGACCGATTGGAAGATACTACTACAGTGACAGTGATTAAAAAACTAAAATCGCACTTTGCACGCTATGGAATTCCATGTCAACTAATTTCTGACCCTGGACCTCAATTCACAGCAACTAAATTTCAACATTTCTCAGAAAGATGGGATTTTGAACATTTATTAGTAAGTCCAGCCAATCAGAAAGCAAATGGCAAGGCTGAGTCTGCCGTTAAATCAGCTAAACGTCTTTTAAGGAAAAATAAAGACGCAAACACAGATCCGTTTTTGGCCCTGTTAGATTTCAGAAACACCCCTACTCAAGGAGTTGGAAATAGTCCGGCTCAACGTCTTATGAACAGACGGACGAGATCTCTTCTCCCAATGACAAGCAATCTTCTCCAGCCGTCTGGTTCTGATAAAACAAACTATAAAGAGAGACTGAAACAAAAACAAGACAAACAAGTGAAACAGTATAACAAGTCCGCCCATGACTTACCTGTGCTCCAAGAAGGTGATACTGTTCGCATGAGACCCTATATTAAAGGAAACCGAGAATGGCAGAAAGCAGTTGTTAATCGACGATTAGATGAAAGATCCTATGAAGTAGAATCTCCACAAGGTTGTTTTAGAAGGAATAGACAACACCTGAGGAAATCGAACGAACCTCCACCGAAAACACCTGTGAAACGTCAACGTATGGTTATCTTACCTGATACAACGCCAAGCCAGGAGACGGAAAATATTACCTTATCTTCTCCATGTAAAACTAAGGAACAATCAGTGATATCTAATCAAACACCTTCACCGCAAAGTAAGACTCCTAACATGTCACGTGCAGGTCGTCAAATCAAGAAACCCACTTATTTGGAGGACTTTCTTACTAAATAACTTGGACTTTAATTATTACTCAGTGACATTGATAATTCTTGCCATACAATATCAAACCCTATAGTCACTTTTCTAACTTTGATGATTAATTTAATTCGTAATCAGCAACTCCTCTAACTTTGATGATTAGCATGTTGTTTGGTGTTTTGATCATGTTTTATTTCAGAATTTCAGTGACTTTGGACTTTCTCTCTTAAAGTTAATTACTTTACCTCTTTATCCGTGTTAAAGTTAAGTATAAATTGAGACTATGTTCTGTTCAATTTGTTAAGCTAAAAAAGGGAGGATGTTGCATTATGTAATACTTTGTATTTGTTCTTGCGCATGCTCAGTGAGTTCTCTCTCTCTCTCTGGACTCTCGCCCAATGTACAATCACGGCACAGTAAACTCTCTCCTTCAATTTAAAGTTTATTCAAGTCTTTGTTGTTAATGCATCACACGAAGAACGTACATGTAACATCCTCTGGGCAAAGAGCCTGGTTTCCTCCCCCCACTAAACCAGGCAATACTGCCATATAAGTGGAATTATCATGTGTGGCATTAAATATCAATAAATGAATCTTACCGATAGTAATACAGGCCTTGAATGTTGAGGCCAGTTTGGTGGTATCGTAACCTGAAGAAACAAATTAAGAGCAAAGGCCAAGATGTTAAAATGAAATGCTAGGTTTACTGTCAGATAATGGATGTGTTTTTCTCTCCTATTTTGTAGATGGCGTTGAGGACCCATAGGAAGACGTGGAACTTGATACAGATGGGAAGTCAGTCTCAGTGGAAAATGATGCAGGCTGCCTGATCTTTATTTAAATACAGTGTATATTTGTAATCTCAAGTCAGTGTATATTTGTAATCTCGTGTGAATTATGGAAATAAATGTTATCAACTTTTGTAAAAGTATGGAAATATTTATTGTCTTTTCTGTGCAAATTCTTTCTTGGTTTACAAGATAAAAAACATATTTTGAAAACAAAGATGTATCCCATAGGGCACTAAGTAATGTCCTGTAATGGGCATGTTTGACACTGATAATACCTAGCACTACACACGTCTACCACATGGTACTGTATGCCCTACTGATCATATCCTACAGAGTATGTCCAGCACTGAATACTTACACTGATCAAGCCCTACACTGAGAATGCCCAGTACTGAACACACTCAGTGCTGGGCATGCTCACAATTAAACATGCTCGGTACCAACATTGAGCATGCTCTGCACGCACACGTTCCTGCAATAAGCATGACCAGCACTTAACATGCCCTATACTAATCCTGTCTTGTACTGATTATATCCAGCACAAATCGTGTCCTGTACGGAGCATGTCCAGAGCTGAGTTGACAGATCTGAGCATGCCAAGCACTGATCAAATCCTGGGGGCTGTTTCTCGAGGCATTTACGCCCCACGCAAGTCCAATGAAAGGCGTAACCGTCATGGCAACATTACGGTATCTACAACATTACGTTACGACCAGGTGCAAAGTTACGTCAGTGTTGAAAAACAGGAGCCAGAACTGATCATATCCAGCACTGAGTATGTCCAGCACTGAATATGTCCTGCACTAAGTATGTCCTGCACTGAGTATGTCCTGTACTGATCATGTCCAGCACTGAGTATGCCCTGTACTGATCATGGCCAGCACTGAGTATGTCCTGTACTAATCATGTCCAGCACTGAGTATGCCCTGTACTGATCATATCCTGCACTGATCATGTCCAGCACTGAGTATGCCCTGTACTGATCATGTCCAGCACTGAGTATGCCCTGTACTGATCATGTCCAGCACTGAGTATGCCCTGTACTGATCATGTCCAGCACTGAGTATGTCCTGTACTGATCATGCCCAGCACTGAGTATGTCCTGTACTGATCATATCCTGCACTGAGTATGTCCAGTACTGATCATGTCCAGCACTGAGTATGGCCTGTACTGATCATATCCTGTACTGAGTATGCCCTGTACTGATCATGTCCAGCACTGAGTATGCCCTGTACTGATCATATCCAGCACTGAGTATGCCCTGTACTGATCATGCCCAGCACTGAGTATGTTCTGTACTGATCATGTACAGCACTGAGTATGCCCTGTACTGAGTATGTCCTGTACTGATCATGTCCAGCACTGCGTATGCCCTGTACTGATCATATCCTGCACTGATCATTACCAGCACTGAGTATGCCCTGTACTGATTATATCCTGCACTGAGTATGTTCTGTACTGATCATGTACAGCACTGAGTATGCCCTGTACTGAGTATGTCCTGTACTGATCATGTCCAGCACTGAGTATGCCCTGTACTGATCATATCCTGCACTGATCATTACCAGCACTGAGTATGCCCTGTACTGATTATATTCTGCACTGAGTATGTCCTGCACTGAGTATGTCCTGTACTGACCATGTTCAGCACTGAGTATGCTCTGTACTGATTATATCCTGCACTGATCATGTCCAGCACCGAGTATACCCTGCACTGATCATATCCAGCACTGAGTATGCCCTGTACTGATCATATCCAGCACCGAGTATATCCTGCACTGATCATATCCAGAACTGAGTATGCCCTGTACTGATCATATCCTGCACTAAGTACCCTGTACTGATCATATCCTGCACTGAGTATGCCCTGCACTGATCATGTCCAGCACTGAGTATGCCCTGCACTGATCATGTCCTGCACTGAGTATGCCCTGCACTGATCATGTCCAGCATTGAGTATGCCCTGCACTGATCATGTCCAGCACTGAGTATGCCCTGTACTGATCATGTCCAGTATTGATCATGTCCAGCACTGATCATGCCCAGCACTGAGTATGCCCTGTACTGAGTATGCCCTGTACTGATCATATCCTGCACTGAGTACCCTGTACTGATCATATCCTGCACTGAGTATGCCCTGCACTGATCATGTCCAGCATTGAGTATGCCCTGCACTGATCATGCCCAGCACTGAGTATGCCCTGTACTGATCATATCCTGTACTGATCATGTCCAGCACTGATCATGTCCAGCACTGAGTATGCCCTGTACTGATCATATCCTGTACTGAGCATGCCCCTTAGTGACCATGTGCAGCACTGAGTATGCCCTGTACTGAGTATGCCCTGTACTGAGTATGCCCTGTACTGATCATATCCTGTACTGATTATATCCTGCACTGATCATGTCCCGCACTGAGTATGTCCAGCACTGAGTATGCCCTGTTCTGAGCATGTCCAGCACTGAGCATGCCCTGTTCTGAGCATGTCCAGCACTGAGCATGCCCTGTTCTGAGCATGTCCAGCACTGAGCATGCCCTGTTCTGAGCATGTCCAGCACTGAGCATGCCCCTTACTGATCGTGGCCTTCCGACTAGGTCATAAGATCATAGATGGCCGTTTTACTGAAGATATTTCACCATATTTTTCCAGAGGTTTAGGAATACTTTCTGCAAAATTTCAGAAATTTTTCAACCGACAGAAGTGTAGGACCCGTTGGCCAATTTAAATATCAATTACACACAACATGCAGAGTTCTCATTGGCTACATCAAAGGCTACCCTGACATTTTGTGTATTTCATCATTCAAATAAAAAAGGGGGGCCTCGGTGGCTTAGTCGGTAAGAGTGTTAGTCCCTCAGTTCGACACAAATAAAAATTTCTGAGTGGATTTTTTTACTCGATCGCCATTAATGGGAGAGCTGCCAGGTTCGTACTTGACAAAGATCAGGGATTTCCTCCGGGCAATGAGCCTGTTTTTCTCTTCCACGAACGCCGTGCATTGCCGGCATATAAGTAATATAATCTTGAGTGCGGCAAAAACATAAATCAATCAATCAACAATCAAATAAAAAAGTCATTTACTTTACAAACAGCCAAGCACTATGATAAGCTGAATTTAAGGTACTACCATAACATGCATTAAAGGGTTGGATCAAAATATAATTAGTACTGACATTGATTACAAAGTGAGGATTCCTGTCATCAGCTTCTGAAATCTATTCAAAAATATTGCCATTTATTAGATCTATTAAACCATTTGTAAAAACTTCAAAAACGGACAGGATGGCCATGAAACATGAGATTTGCGCAGCACCTTTAAATATGAAATTTGAGCTACCAAATATACAGAAAATTTGGCTGAATTACAGAATGACCTAATTGTTCGCCTGTCATATCAAAAAGTTCAAAATAAGAGCTTTCCATTGATACTAGTCTTGAAGATGAATGTTTCGGTAGTTTTATGAGCAACCAAAACCCCAAAAATGTATTCATACATCCCAGCTATTTGAATTGTGTCAGTTATTTACACACATCTTTATCGTACAGGTAACTAACTTTATCAATATCTTTTATTTCACTATAAATCTATTTAGTTTCTCAATGTGCTTCAAGCCCTGAACTTCTCATGACAATCAGATCTTCTGAAAAAAATCCGAATTTTGGCAGCTCGATCATGTCACTTTGAAAGTCATTGAAAAACTAAATGATTGGCATTGGAATGAAGAAAATCCATGCAGTCTGTGTGCTTTACGGGCCAAAATAGTGCCCGAAAAGTAAACAAATTTAAATAACTGAGACAAACGTTATTTATTCATTCTAAACTATAATAGTTCAAAACACAACTTAAACAAACCTTCTCAAAACTAGGAGCACTAAAAACACCAGACTAGCACGTCTTGAGAAAAATAGAGGATAATCTCTGCATTGCAGCTGATGCCACATTTGTTGGCTCATATTATTGATACATCAACATTTATATATATATATATAGAGATCAATACATTCAGATTTACTGATAGCTTAAACACAATTTGAAAAAACTTTTCATATTCCAGTATACATTTGCATAGAGTAGACATATATCTGTAAACCTAATTTATCTGATAGGCCTACAAGTTCTTGGTTACAAAAAATTCATAAATGTGTATAGTTCTCCAGATTTAACAATATAAAAAAAAGTTTGCCTCCGTTATCCAAGCAACCTTTAGTGGCGAATAGTGAGAACTGTCAGCTACATGTTATTGATAAATGTTTAATCTCAAGTTGATTTCATGATTTATAAAAACCAATATTTTATCTAATTCTCTTCACTGGAAAGTCCTGTCAATTATATCTGCCATCTCTTTCTGGTGAATTTCCCCAATACCCACGGCAGGTACACCAAGAATACCTCTTCCAGCATAACGTAGATTTACACCAAGGATATTCTGAAATCTGGGGGTTACAAATGACCAGGCTCCCATGTTACGATGTTCCTCTTGACTCCATGTAAATTGCTTAGCTTTGGAATATTTATTTATTTCCTCTCGGACAGCCCCGGCAGGGAAGGGACATAGGGATTCGAGACGGACCAATGCTGTGTCTCGGTGACCTCTGATCTCTCTCTCCTTATATAGAGTGTAATAATGCTTGCCTGAACAAAATATGACATGTTTGACATCTGTCGTAGGAACATTCTCATCACCTATAACTGGTCGGAATGACGTTCCACTTCCCATATCATGTAAACTGGACACAGCAGCAGGATATCGCAGTAAGATTTTAGGTGCTACCACTACTAATGGTTTCCGATAGTTTCTCAACATTTGTTGACGCAGCAAATGGAAATACTGTGCTGGTGTCGTCGGATTTACTACCTGGAAATTAACATTGTCCCCATCTACTGCATCTTCCTTACTGTCAGTCATCTGTAGAAATCTCTCAATTCTGCAAGACGTATGTTCTGGGCCGGCTCCATCATAACCATGAGGCAGAAGTAGAACTAATCCACTCTGTAACAACCATTTACTCTCCCCTGATGTAATAAAGGTGTCAATCATAATCTGAGCACCATTAAAGAAGTCCCCAAATTGGGCCTCCCAGATCACTAAATTCAAAGGACTTTCCAAACTGAGACCATATTCAAATCCCAGTACCGCTTCTTCTGACAGGACACTGTTAGCCATTTCCAGGAAACCTTTCTGATCCGGAGTGATGTGATTTAGAGGGATGGTTATCTCATCTGTGCTCTGGTCAACTATCATGGCATGTCTTTGACTAAATGTACCCCGCCCTACATCTTGTCCACTGATTCTAACATTATACCCCTGGTATAGCAAAGATCCTATGGCTAAAGCCTCAGCAGATGACCAATCCAGACTTTTACCTTCTTCTAACCTTTGAAGCCGCCGCTCTATGTGGGTTTTCTGTATAGTGGGGTGAACATGTACGGATTGAGGAACCTCCACAGATTTGGAACCTATGTACTTCAAGACAGCTAAATCTAGTCCTGTATCCCAGGATGTTAACTGATCTGATGACTGGACATAAGATGACCACTGGTCCTCTAAATGATAAGGCCTCACAGGATTGTCTATGTTATTTAATTCCTGGCTCAAACTATCCACCCAAACTTTCACAGCTTTACTTAAATCCTCTTTGGCCGTTTCATTATCTTTTGTAGCCTCTTCTGCAAAGTTTTCTGGCATGGATTGTCTCCCTTTGATTGCTTTGTACATCAGAGGCTGGGTAAAACTGGGTTCATCCATTTCATTATGGCCGGCTCGTCTATAACAAATAATTTCAACAACAACATCTTTTTGGAATTTCAGTCGATAGTCCATGGCAATTGATGTGGCCTTCAATACATCCAGAGGATAATCACCATTTACATGTAGCACAGGAGAACTGTTTATCTTGGCTATATCAGAACAATATAGTGAGGACCTGCCATAATGTTCCTCGGTTGTATAACCAACTTGATTGTTAACAATAAGATGTAGGCTACCCCCAACTGAGAAATGGGGCACCTCAGCAAAGGTGAATGTTTCACTTATCACACCTTGACCGGAGAAAGATCCATCACCATGTACCTGTACACATAACACCTGGGTATCACCTGAATCTTTTGGATTGTAATCACCAGAGTTTAAACTCTGTAGTTTTCCGCGTGTTTTCCCAGCGGCCACAGGTGAGACTGCATCCAGGTGAGACGGATTGGGCAATAAAGACACATGAACATTATTTCCACAATAGGTCAGATCGACAGACTTGTACAGGTGACTCAACACATCACCTGACCCAGACACACCTGGGGGAAATTCACTTAAACCTTTGATCTTTCTCAACATTGTTGCCACTGGATATCCTAACATAGTTGCCATGAAACTGAGACGCCCTCGATGAGGCATTCCAATAACAACATTGGATATTCCATTTTTAGAGCATTTGCCAAAGATTTCATCAAAAAAACAAAGCATAGCTTCGGCACCTTCACCTCCATAGAACTTCAAAGTTGTAAATTTAGAGTTTAAAAATCTGTCAAAAGTGAGTCCTTTCATCAGTAATTTTGCGACTTCAAGTTTTCTGTCAGAGTGATATTCCAACTGACTTTTACATTCAAATTTCTCTGCAAACCATTCACGTTCTTCTTCCGTCATGAGGTGATCAAACTCTGCTGTTATTGTACCACAGTATTCCGCTTCTAACAGATCCACCAATTCCTGTGCTGATAGCTCACCCACAGGGCTATTATATAGGACGCCATTCAAATCCAGAGTTGTTGCACTATCAAGTGCTATCCCATATCTTTGTGGGTTAAGTTCTGAAACATTTTGTTTTTCTTTTAGTCCGAGAGGGTCAAGTTGGCCGCTCTTGTGACCATGTTGTCGATAGGCTTGAACTAGCCTGAACGCACAACTATTTTGTACACGTTTCTGAACAACTTGGTCATCCAGAATGTACTGAGTCCCTTTTCGAGGTTTGTAGCCATAGATTTCAGTCTTTGTGTGATATTTCTGGAAAGTGGATGGCCTGAAGAATAGAGAGGGCCCAGAAAGTAATTTGTTTGTCTGGAGTCTTAAAATCATTGTCATTATTCTGTATATTCAGTATTCTGCCAATAAGACAGTGCTTGGTTTTTATAGACTATAGTTATAGACTTGTTGATGCTACGTTGTTGACTTGTTTTTCTCTTAAATTGTCTATCCTACCCTATAGTGAACTGACTATAGACATGGGAAGCTTGAACTATAACGTCATACTACACTGACATCCAGCAATGACAGTCAGTGAGAGTGACACAGGCAGAGCAGGTAAAGCCTCAAACTTGTTTTAAACTTAAAAGCCTTTTATAATCTGCCTATGGAGGTTTTTCCAGGAGCATTGAGAGTTGTAACCCAACGTTAAGTCGTGTTACTTGTAGCACGTATGTAGTCTTTAGGAGTTCTGGAACTGTCTTGTCCAATTTCTACTTAAAATTGCAAATTGGCCGCCTTGAACATACTCGATACTGAAGTCAATGACATCCAATGTTCAGCATTTTATGTTCACTGAACCTAGAGTGATGTCCCTTGAGACTTCATCACAGTGCTCATGCGCACCGGAAGTCAAAACAACGTGAAAAATCAAAGTCATCGCTTCACGTTTGTTTTGTATCTTACGGTTAATTTAAAAATGCCTCCAACAATACCATTAGAAGATAAACCAGTGGTTAAAGTCAATGAGACGAAAATCAGCAAGGTTGTTGTGCACCCGTTGGTGCTTTTGAGCGTCGTTGACCATTTTAACAGAATGGGAAAAGTTGGAAACGTCAAACGCGTTGTTGGTGTTTTACTTGGATCCAACAGACAAGGCGTCTTGGATGTATCCAACAGTTTTGCGGGTTTGTGTTGTTATTATTGCCTTCTGATATTACTAATGGATTTGTTTTTGTCCAAGATTGCTCGACTTCTACGACAAAGCACGTGTGGGCTTCAAGCCTTGTAAGTTCTATATACCAGGTTGGGGAAAGTCGCCGATCGGCGGGTAGTTAATAATTAGTTGAAGTTCTTCAAACGGTGTACAGACAACCCGGCCACAGGGACAACCCGGCCACCAGGAGTTAGCTCACAGCTGGAATATGAGTTCTCCCCCTTACATGTACTGGCTGTCAGACACGTTCTGACACGTCCACAGTGGGAACCAAGCGGGGCATTTTTTTCCAGATTAATTGTCTTTCATGTCCATTGGTTTTCTTTTATTATTTCCCTTTATTAGCGAGAATATAAATAAACTTTGAAAAAGTACGATTTATTACAGTAAATATAAATAAAATAAAAAACAAGAATAACGAAAACTCAACGACGAAAAAAAAATAATTAAAAGAACAATTTATTACACTAAACAAAAATAAATAACAACACAGAGAGGAACAACACTCGGTCTGACCCAACACTGGCAACAGTCCACAGGGTAGCACAGGCGAACCGTTAATCTCTGTTAATCGGACTTAATCATCGCTGAAGCCCTTCGACTTTAGTAAAGTAGGCCAAAACAAAAAGATCACATTTTTTCCAAAACTTTTTTTCTTCAAAAACTCCAGACACTCTTTGTCAAACAAAATCACATCCACGAGATTCAACAAATCTTGCACTGGCAGGGCTCGTTTTGCGTCAAATTTTATGGGAATCTATGAGAATCTTCTTGTGTTGTTATGTATTTGGGCCTTCTTTTGTGTTTTTCTGTGAAATAATTATTCTTGTTCATAGTTTAAACAATATTTTTATTTCAATGAAATGAAATTTTGGATTGGTTAACAGGCCGTAGGCCTTTATCAACACCTCTCCATGGTGCAGTTACATAAATTGCTTGGGTAAACATACAGGCGTATACATTTACACAAATATAAATAAACAAATTTGCGTATACGAAATCTCAAGCTACAAGATATGATAATTGGCATCCTGATCTTATAGTTTTGCATTAGTTAAATCTTTCTGAATCTCGTATATATATTTGTACCTTTTGAAACCATTGAACATTTTCTTCGTATCTCATAGTGTTGTTGCTACAAAGCAACTAGCCGGTCAGGTATTAAACTGTTCTTAAATGTAACTATTCCTGCTATTTAGTCACTTCACTCAGTAAAGCGTTTTTTAAATCATAAATTATATATTTATTTACACTAAAACATCTTCTTGTCTAAAATAACCGTAAATAATATAGGGTCAGATCTATATTGGTTGGTAAAGATTCATTAGATTGTTTTATTTTATTCCAAATTAGTTCACAATTTTAGATTGATTGATCAATGTTTTCCGACACATTTACTGTAAAATGAACCATAGTTTGAAAGATCTACAACTAGACAGGGCAAAACACCCTTGTCGGTCTTCTGCCCAGGCATTTCTGATGGTTCCACAAATTTTCACTTTCTTTTCCACTGAATGGCAATTGAAATGGGTTTTGGTTTAATCATAACTCTTTATCAGTTTGGGGTTATTTTATTCAAGAGGATTTTCCCTGTGCCCGTGTTTTTTAGTCTTTATAAATATAGAGTGACTGCCTTGACACACGCATGGTCACAGCAGGTCGGCAAGTTCTGACAATGGGTGCTCCATGTCTGTTGTGTTAGTAGTCGACCGGTTTATCGATGTGGCCGCATTAGACATGTGGCCGAATTGACCTGAGACCCTTCAAACTCTGTTGCCAAGATATTGATGATGGGCGGCAAACAGAGTTGAAGGACCCTCCATGCTAGAAAATGTATACAACTGCGCATAAACTCTTTGTGCGCAGATTTTCTCCTAATTTAAGCAACGCAACTGGCCCAAACTTAATACACAATCAGTTCGATCTTTAAGTTCACCGTTCCACCAAAAAAGCGTTTAAACACCCACATCTGTGTTGCATCCTCGTCGTTTTTTCGATTGACAACCCGAATCTCCCGCTGGCCTCCTCGTTTCCGTTAGACTGAACTGGGGAAATGTACGAGCACAAGTTGACCTTTTGAGCCTCGCTTACGGATTTTCTTCATAAACATAAGCGAGGCTCAAAGAGGTTGTTGCATTAGAACTTTTATTTGGATTTTTACCATGGGTAATGCAGACGGGACTCCCAAACTGTCAATAAAGTATGTTATTTAATCATGGGAAGGCCTGATGCAGAGACAAATGGCACTTATCTGTCTGTCAGCATACAATGGCAGTATATCATAGTCACCTGGGGCTATGACGTCTCTTGCGTTTTCGCTGAACTGCTGGCACTCGCAGTACAAACATTATCTGTAAAAGTTGTGATATCACTTATATCAGCAGCCCTCTCAATTCACAAATTTACGTCGGCAAAAAAAATTGCCGTGGTCGAATCATTTTGCCTCGGCAGAAAGTTGTTTGCCTCGGCAAATTCAACTGATGATAAAAAAAACAGAAACTGTTTGTCTTGTGACCTTTATTAGGCCTTTCTATGATTAAATATCATACTTTATTGACACTTTGATTGTCCTGCTTGCATTTCCAATGGTAAAAATCTAAATAATAGTATAAATACTCTTTCTACGGTCCTACGATACCCATAAACACATGAGGAAAACAAAATGGCGACCGATCCCTCTGTATGACGTACTGTCGTTTTGTATCAAATTTGACACAATACCCATGCGGACGCATGCGCGCCACTGTTAAGTTTCAGTTTGAGATACGAAACGGTGACATTCTCCACAAAATAACGGTCGCCATATTTCGTTTGAAAAAACTGTTTTAATCAATATTGTGGGTCAAAATGGATCGTAGAAAGGGTATTTAGACCTTTTATTTTTATTAAATTGACAAAGGAGAATGCAGTGACGAATGTACATTTTTAATAAACATTAGCCAATCACTATAATCAGTCTACGAATTTAACCGCTTCTGAAGACCTGCCACAGCATTTTTTTTTGCCGTGCTAACCGGCTGTGCTACGGCAATCACCTTGGCAATTGCCGAGGCGAATTGAGAGGGCTGTATCAGAGTTGTATATCTTCCTAGCAGACGACCCAAAGGGAGATAACTCTAATCCAAAGACCGGACCGGTCTGATTGCCTGATATGGATTTTCGGACCAGGGTGAGATATGGGTGATGTTACGCTACCAATATCGCATATGCAAAAGACCACATATTATTGATAGGTATTATTTTGTGGTGTCGCTCTATTTTTAAGAATGAATGTCTGAAGAAAGACTCGATAAGGCATTGTGACGTCAGAAATGACGCCATCAACGACAGTCAGGGACTGATCCAGGGAAAATTTGGGCATACCATTTTGGTTCAAAATGTTCCAACAATAAGACAAAAACAACATCTCTGGCCCAAAATTCAACATTAAAGGAGGAGAAAACAAAAAAACAACATGCAATTGTATCGAACGGGCTCCCATATACCATCGTATTCATGTGTGTGAATCTTGCATGTGGTTTACGGTGTGAAAATACAATGAAAATGAATCTGCCAGACAAGCTCGTGCTCAATCGTCAGTGGAGCGCGCCATTGACGGTTTGAAATTGACCGGAAAAAGTATTAGTAGATTACTTCCCTTGCGAGCTTATCATATCTTGTATGGTTATAACCTGCAATGTCAGCGGTAAGACTACCTTTTCTGAAAATTCTACAACGATCCCCACAAGTTGCGAAGACAACATATGTAGCCTGTCACGTCTTTCCAAAAGGTTGATTTACTAGCTGGTGTACATTTCAGACTTGTTAGAGTGTTCGTCTTCTCTTATTAGCGCCTCAAAATGATCGAAATTATAAACCTAGGTTTAAATGGCAGACTTTCAGAGTTGACCAATTTCTCTTACGCTAGCGAGTGACTGGTGGCCAGGCGTATGCTGATTGGCCGATCTAGACACACAGCTAAGCTCTGCCGTGAAGATGGCATCCGTGTCAGTTTAGACGTTCTCTGATAACGATTGTTAACTTTCTTATAGCACAGTTTGGCGAGGAAAAATCGCAGAAATATGGTTTTGGTACCGTTAGAAAGGAAAATGTGTCGCGCCTGTACTGTATTTACTTAGTTCTTTCCTTTTCTTCTCCTTTAAATGCTATTTTGACATTAAAATCTGTTGGTTTTAAGAATTTGGGCGGATTTTTTGCTTGTGAGTTTGGGCGCCCATACCTGTATACAGGTATCAAAATGTCTCTGGATCAGTCTATGACAGTATCCCATGCCCTTCAATATAGGGACGCTTGATCTTAACGTCATAATTATTGATGATGTAATTCATTTGTGACGTCAGTTTTAACAGTTCTTTCGTGAGGTCATAACGTTACTTGGGCCATCATTTCACATGTTGATTATGCAAAAACAAAAAACACTGTCTGGGAGTGGAAATATCGGGGGTGTAGTGTGAGAAAACTCAATATCTCACTACCAATTATGTAATGAAGATTAGTAAAACATTTCAAACTGATATATTGTTTTTTTTTGTAGTTCCTTTTGATGAAGATGATAAAGACAGAAGTGTTTGGTTTTTAGACCATGACTATCTGGAGAATATGTATGCCATGTTTAAAAAAGTCAATGGTAAGATTACATCTACTGTTACTTCATTGTAGTGATTAATCTGTAAGATTACATCTACTAACTATTACTTCATTGTAGTGATTAATCTGTACGATTACATCTACTATTACGACATTGTAGTGATTAATCTCAAAAGAGACAAAAAGCAAAAAATACAACACAATTTAATAAATGAATTAAAATTTTGTTCCTTTTAAAATGAGGTGGCGGGTTCGAATCCCACTCAGTCCAAAAATTGGAAAATTTTCTGACTGGGTTTTCACTCGAACGACCTATGTGGGATGGTTGCCAGTTACCAGCGTAAGGTTGTGGGTTTCCTCCGGGCACAGAGCCCGGTTTCCTCCCCCACTAAAACTGGCAACGCCGCCATATAAGTGAAATAATCTTGAGCGCGGCGTAAAACACCAAACAATCAATAAATCAATTCTTTTAAAATGGCTTCCATTTAAAATGGCTTTTCTAATAACTTAGTCTTTGATTCTTATCGTTGTAGCTGTCAAAATGCCAAATGCCACCCCTCTTACAACATGCACTTATAATCTGGTTGCTTAGTCAAGAAGATTTTCATTGTGCTGATATGTTTGAGTGTTTATTATTATGATCTGAGGTTGTTAATGCTATCATAAGCTGGTTGTTCTGTTTTCAGCCAGGGAGAAGGTTGTTGGCTGGTATCACACAGGTCCAAAACTCAACCCTAATGACATAGCTATAAATGAACTTATGAGAAGATACTGTCCCAGTTCAGTAAGTCTTGCTTGATAAAAACACACCCCAAACAAGTCTTATCAATCCATAGTTTGAATATGACTGGAATTCAACACCATAAACTACAAGTAAATATGTGATATTTCTGTTTATCCAAGTAATTGATGGATCCTAGGAGGGTTTACTGGTTAAGTCTGTTAAAGCTATAGATGTAGGGTTATATAACCCATTAAACTGGCAAGTTCAACACCTCTGATTGCCATGTACTTTTGGTACCTCATTCCATTGTTCTTATCTATCCAGGTGCTGGTGGTAATTGATGCCAAACCTAAAGATCTCGGCCTCCCAACTGAAGCTTACTACTCTGTGGAAGAAGTTCATGATGTAAGTTCTCAACACTGTAATACTTATAGAGTTATTTCCCTTTTGTCTTGCTGCAAATCGTTGAATTTCCGGGTATTGCGGGTAACATCTCTGTTAATATTTTGATTGATTGATGTTTTACACCCCACTCAAGATTATTTCACTTAACCTTGGGGCATTGCCAGGTTTAGTGGGGGAGGAAACCACTGTCGTTGCTTGGAGGAAAAGCCCGACTCTTCAACATTTTTTTTTTAAAGCAATTTTGATTTTGAGTGTGATTCAATCCCACACCCGATTGAGAGAAGGCTTGTGTCAGACGTAAGATTTTGAGGATTGTTTGAAACTTGTCTAGTACGTTATATACTCAACGCTAAGTTGTTGTGCAATGTAACCTTTTGTCTTCCGAGATGTTAATGCCCTTAGATTCTTCAAAGCGTCAAATTCTGCCCATATCTTTTGTCTGCTTATTATTTTGATGATTGTTTTGAATTTTGGCTTGTATATTGTCAATGGCGTCCTCTGTGATGTTGATATTTTTACGGTTATTGTCCTTTGTTTCTGCTAATCAGATAATTTTTACTTATATCTTATCTGCGTGAAGTCTGGATTAATATTTTGTGAATAACTTTGAAATCTGAATTGATTTGTACCCACTACTATAAAGCAGGTGTGCCGTGTCATTTCTCCATGATGATGATCTATTATGTCCTTTATCTGTGTTTCTTCAAATATGCTTTAGCATATATAACAGGATGGGGATAGGGGAGTATCCGTCAGTTTCACTGGTACTTGTTTTTGCAATTTTCGTGGTGCATCTATCCTAGACCTTACAATTTTAACATTTTGTCCGAGTGTTATATTCCAAGTGTTATATTAGTGTGTGTTATATTAGTGTGTGTTATATTAGTGTGTGTATTTTGTAGGATGGAACCCCTACCAGTAAAACCTTTGAGCACATTCCCAGTGAGATTGGGGCAGAGGAGGCGGAAGAAGTTGGAGTGGAACATTTACTCAGGTATACTATCATCTTTTCCTTTACTGGTACACTAACCTTAACATAATTAATATCACCAAATTTGGTCAACATCCTTAAAATGTGTACACAATAGCATGGGTTTAGTCAGCTACCCCTTCCACCTGTCCAAGTAGACGGGCAGTTTAGAAATAACACCCATTTGAACTGCTGTTTTCAGCATTTTTGAAATGCAAGCACTATGAAAAGTTATAATTTGGACGATTGTGAAGTTAAGATGCCTACTGAGCGATTAGAAACCTTGTAACTTTATGTTAAAGTACTCATTTAAAATACATGTGTTTTAAGTCTAAGTCTGTTTATCTGATCCAAGGTGAGATGGTAACCAGGTACTAACATAAGTATCT
The DNA here is from genome assembly GCA_963971465.1 of Lepidochitona cinerea. Lineage (NCBI taxonomy): Eukaryota > Metazoa > Mollusca > Polyplacophora > Chitonida > Tonicellidae > Lepidochitona > Lepidochitona cinerea. The sequence goes on along the minus strand of OZ020555.1, from coordinate 1,652,991 downwards.
CTTGCCAATCAATCTGGCAATTTTTCTAGTGAAATGATATTAAAGGGGCATGAGCTGCCAAAATGTTGATATTTTGAGGTTGATACGGAATGTTGAAATTATTGGCTATTTTTCTTAAGACGTACTATTCAGAAGCTTTTTAGTGCCTTTAGTCTCGAAAATGTACGATAAAGTATTGTTTTGAACTAACTTTGGCTTAGAATGAATGAATGGTCGTCCCGGTTATTTAAATTTTGTTTACTTTTCGAACACGTTTTCGGTTCGTACAGGCCACATACTGTATGGATTTTCCTCATTCTAACGCCAATCATTTAGTTTTTCGATGGCCTTCAAAGTCTCTTACTGTCGTGACGATCAGAAATTAGGGGAAAAAAGTTAATTTTGGCAGCTCATGCCCCTTTAAGTGGCGTATTAAACATATTAAATTATGAAATATTAAAAGAGTTAACACTACAATTGATTCTATTGACAGGGATATTAAGGACACAACAGTGGGTACATTATCACAGAGAGTCACCAGTCAGCTGATGGGTTTGAAGGGACTCCACGCTCACATTAACGATATCAGCTCTTACCTAGAGAAGGTATCTGCAGGTCAACTGCCAATCAATCATCAAATCATCTATCAACTACAGGATGTATTTAATCTATTACCTGATGTTAACCTCCAACAGTTTGTGAAATCTGTCTATATCAAGACTAATGATCAAATGTTGGTTGTCTATGTCTCCTCTCTCATACGTTCTATCATAGCTCTACATAACCTCATTAATAACAAACTACAAAACAGAGATGCAGAGAAAAGTGAAGGGAAGGATTCCAGTAAAGAGAAGAAGAAAGAAGAGAAGGGGGATGGAGATAAGAAAAAGGGGGAGGCAGATAAGAAAAAGGGGGATGGAGACAAGAAAAAGGGGGAGGCAGGGGATAAGAAAGATGTGAAAAAAGAAACCTCAACAAGCAGTAAAGGAACAAAGAAATGAGACTTTAATCACCTTTATCATTTCATGAATAGAACATCAAAGACATTATACATTCAGTTGACATTTTTACCTGTGCTAACGTGTTTCATTACATCTGAGATAAACTAACCCTTTCATACTTAGGTTGGACGTGTAATTCGTGTTGCCCTCAAACCATGAAAAGTTTTTGAATTGGACGACCAAATAAACCTCTCCAAAATGTTGGTATATACAGTATTGGGACTTTGTATATAGAATTATTCCAATCTGACTGAGCACTGTCAATAATAAAACAGAGGTACATGTACTCAAGGGTTTATGTTTAATGCTTTGTTCTCAATATGAATTTCAGGGGCCTTGGTCCGACACAGGCCTACCATCAATGCGGTGCAGGTTCAAATCCCGCAGAGACCTAATAAAAATTGAAAAAATGATGTGTGGATTTTTCACTCGCCATATGTGAAAGAGTTGCCAGTTTTTCCCGGGCAAAGAATTGGTTTCCTCCACCATTTAACGCTTTTTTCGCTCCATAACTTGAGAGCACTTAGTCATATCACTTTAGAACTTTTGGGGGCCTCCGTGGCTCAGTAGGTAGAGCGTTGGACACTCAATCCGAACAGCCTTCCACCAATGGGTCGTGGGTTCGAATCCCACTCAGTCCAAAAAATTGGAAAATTTTTTGACTGGCTTTTCACTCGAACGATCTATGTGGGATTGTTGCCAGTTACCAGCGAAAGGTCGTGGGTTTCCTCTGGGCACAGAGCCCGGTTTCCTCCCACAATAAAACTGGCAACGCCGCCATATAAGTGAAATAATCTTGAGCGCGACGTAAAACCCCAAACAATCAATCAATTAGAACTTTTGTATTGAGCTCATATAAAAGAGAGTATATGCTATCTTCTGTTATATTAACAGGTCACCCATACTTGGTGAATAATATTAGTTATATGACGCCCTTGCGTGGGTATACGGGTAGATATTTGGTGTCTGACATTAATATTTTTCCGAGGCGAAGCCGAGGAAAAATATGTCAGACACCAAATATCTACCCGTATACCCACGCAATGGCGTCATATAACGAATTTATCACCATCCAGAGCAGCTTGTTTACTTAAAAATGAGTTTAATCAGCTGTTCTTTATTCGATTAGTTCACAAAAATGTCATGGGTTGAGTGTATTGAACGAGGTCTACATGACGTCGCGAAAGAAATAAATTCTATTGTGACGTTGCAAAGTTATATCGGTTTTCACGATCTTTGAGACAAGTATAGCGTTCAATGCTGACGAAACAACATTCTAAACTGACGTCACAATAGGATTTCGTCTTGACTGAAGATTGCTGTGACGCACCAATACCTTCACTCCGTGGTAATAACAGCGCGTGAGATCTTACCTCCGGGGTTATACAGAATCAAATATATACACGGAAAGCACTGGAATGCAGACTCACATTCTGGGCGTTTCGACCAATCAAATGCCAAGAAATTTCTCTCAATGGTGATAATGTGAGATATTCTCTTTTTGCATAGAATAGGTCTATGAAGCATGTCACATCAACACAGTAACATTGTGCCTGTAAATTGAGTTCCAGTGCCACACCAAAAGATTGCACACATACTTTCTGTACAGAGCCATGATGAACCTTTTGTCCAGAAACACATTGTGCAAGAAATGAGCATATCCAGCTGCCACTAATACTTTTTATAAGGCGGTGTATAATTACCAAGAGAGTTCAGGTGGGGGTTTATAGGAAACTATCATCATTTGGCAGAAGGAAATCAAGTGACAGAAAACAATTTCATTTCATGAAAATAGCTCTTTATTGGTCATTCCCCGTGATGGAAGTAGTAAAAACTAAACTACTAAAGCAATTACCTTGTACTGAGATATATAATAATAATAATAAAATTCTGACAAGAGTAAACTTAACACATACTTTGTGCATGACTTATTTGGTCTTTAAGCACCACTAGATAACATTGACTTTGGTTATAGAGGGCACAGAGGGCAAGACTTGGTTAAATTGACCAGTTGCCGTTCTTAAGATCGTCTTTCAGGCAAAAAATTGGAGACAAAATGCTGTAATACGTTCATTAATGCTTGGGCCTGCAGCTTTCCCCATGACCACAACTGACTTGTCAGAATTTATACTTTTTGAGATTTTCCCAGGGAGTATCAAGTTACCAAGAATGGAAAGTTGTGGCTCAAGAGTAGCCAGTTACGCGCCAAAGGTCGGGGGTTTCTTCTCCCACTTTAAGGTGATTTAAGTGAAAGTACAGTGTAAAACATCAATCGATCCATTATTATTTACAGTCAACATAACCCACAGATCCATTCTCTCTGTACCTCTAACATTACACATAAGGCAACAGAAAACCAATGTCTACAAGTACACATAAACTTAAAGCTAGAGATAAAATAAATACGGTAAGATCTCCGCTAATTCAAGTACTCTAAAAAATTCAAGGGCCAGAAAAACATTAACAAAAGTACACTTAAAATTCAACTTTTTTCGTTGAGAGTCTTACCTCCTGGAGTGAGCGATCAGATAATCCTATTGAACGATCGCTGTTGTTGTTTTTATAGACCAAATGTGGCAAATAGCAATGTAATAATTCGTTATTTTCACATCACTGGTCCTTGAATTAGCGGAGATCTTACCGTACATGAACAGTATTATGGCTTTATGCAGATTGTCATTCATTAGAAAATAAGATGAGATTAGTGTTTGTAAAAAGTCCAACACCCGAGACAGTAATATATTGTATCCTATCAAAAATAACTGTTACAAAATAGTGTGTTATAATTAAGTATTAAAACAGTTAACCAAGTTCTGAATATCTGGCGGATAATGGTTCTGGTAAATAGCATGTGGATTGTTAAAGCATTAGGGGTGTCAATGGCTCAAGTATTCAATGAGCATAAATTAAAACCATACATAAAAATTATCCCCGTCTGTCTGATGTCCTTGCCACCCATCCAAAGACGATAAAATATAATTTTGTTCTTTTCTCTCGTACAAGGCCAAAGTTACAAAGCCCTTCAAAAGTTTTCACAGATGAAATAATAAAAATGGTTTCATCTCACAGTTTCAATATTTAATCCTACAAAACCAAGCTAAAAGGTAAGACCGTATCCACATAAAACAATCCTCTCTATTCCCCATGGATATTTACAGGACTTGTAAAAAGTCTTGGTTAAATCATGAAGGTAAACTAGGACAAGTTTATGTTAAATATCGCAATGAGACTAAGACGATTCTGCACAAGTCTGTTTAATGCCAGCTGTGAATCACATTACATGGGAGACTAGATATACACAGCACCTTTGTTTTACATTCAATTGTAGGAGACAAGAGTATCAAAAAAACACTATTAACAATAAAAAAGTAACAAAAACATCTATTAGGATGTTAAAAAAATCCAGAAGTATGCTGACGAGGCGTGAGTTTTGTTCTCATGAGGTAAAACTTGTAAAACCTCTTTCAGACAGTAGGAATCCATTAACTTCCACTGTTACCTGGCAACCAATCTACTTTGGGTGATGGGATGATTACCCAGTTAGAAAACTGTACAATAAAACCCTGAGGAGAGGCATTGGTGAAAACTTCATTCGTGCATACAAGCCTTAAATCATGTCGCCCCGTTGAATCACAAGAGTGGGTTTTCATAACGTCACACTGTATGGAATGAGCGCCAGAGTTTCCTTTTACAAAGCCTTCTTAATGATACCCTAATATGCTATTTTACGAAACATGATTTAAGGCTTAGCCGAACGTCACCTTAACTTTAAAAGAAGTTTTATGGTGCACACTTAAGGAGCACAATTATTATTATGGGATGACTGACCGACTGATATTAGTTTGATGGCGTCTCCATTCAATGGATGATGTGCGCCAAGGCTACATAAACTACCGTTGACATTTAACTTTATAATAAAAACTACCATAAAAAGTGTAATATTTCTTTTAAAAAAAAATAAAAATACATACAGGGATTATCATTATGGGACGAAATTGCGAGCAAGCATGTTATGGAGAATCTCTACTGAATAAATCTCTACTGAATAAATAGGACATTTAAAATTCACCCAAGGTGCACTTGACTCTTAACAATATTTGCACGCAAGGGTTACCTTCCTTTATGCTGTGTAACAAAATCCTATAGGCTTTATCAGAAGGAAGTCTGTATTTGTCTTAACCTTGTGATCTGCTTAAAATATTGGTATGTAAAGAGTTGGATGAAACTGAGCTGAATAGCGGGTTTTAATTAGGGAATCCTTTGTCTGCTTTGTTTACTAACTGAGAATGGGCCTAAGTTAGATGACCAGTACAAGAGTGTTGTAGCTGCATGTGCGGTGCACCTTCGGAGGTTTGTTTACTGACTGTCCGACAGAGAACAAAGCAACAGAGAATTCCGTAAATAACTCTTTAGATGTAAATTTCTGGCGGAAATTTGAGATTGATCACTTTTTTATTTTTCTACTAATCTGAAGGCTGAGAACCACAACAAACTGTGTTGGTTACCTCCTACCACAAAACCTAAAATCAATTAATTAAAACATTTATATCTGGAATATAATGAACAAACATGATTGTTTTAAAGAGAGAATTAGTAAAGTATTTTGCCTGAAATCTTAGTTATGACTACATGATTAAGTCGTTTACAAACATTTTACACACGTACGTTACCAAGTCAGTTTTTAGTGACGGAATACGAATAAATCAAACCTACACATCACCAGCCCTTAAATCAAAGACTACAAGAATGGCAGTACATAACACATTGAAGGCAGACTGAATAAATCCGTTAACCTTTGTGTGGATTCACACGCCACTTGTAAGAGTCCGAGGGTAAGCAATATTTAGGGTGAAATATGCTCCTACATGTATGTTGGTTTCCTTTTTCTTCAAAAGCCTTACTAGAACAAAACCAACAATAAACCCAGTCTAAAAGAGATTGTCAGAGCTATTGATGGTGAAACCGTATGTTGTAAAACCTTGGCCCATGTCTTTGGTAAGCACTGTGGATAACCATCACAGACATCAAGCACCATCATTTAGCAGATTGGTCCACACCATCAAAGTTCCTCCTTCTTCTGCAAAATAACAACAAAAGATAAGAGAAGATGTTCTGAGGAATTCATTTGTGAGAAGCATTTGTAAAATACTGGAGTTATTTTGTGATGAGCTGAGAATTATATTACAGACTACAGTAATGTAACCTGGGAACTACAACGTCCTGATAAACATTTCCCAATATGCAAATACCTAACAGATAGGAGTATAATATATAGACAGAGGGGTTGCTCTCTTCGGCCCGTGTTGGTTTAAACTCTGTAAGAATTACGTATGATCACTTTAGGAGGAGTACCTCCATACTGGAATCCAAAGCATAGGTTTTTGTCAGCTCAGTAGCACAGGATGATATCACAAACAAGGCATCGCAGACGATACTAATACCCTCGCATCCCCATGTCGTATAAGTAATGTCGAGAGGGTATATAAGGATCCCCCCCTACATATGTACGGATAAGAATAGCAGCATGTAGAGCGATGAGGTCGAAATTCTGGCGAATTTCTATGAATAGTAACAGTGACCTAGTTTTTGACCGCAGGAAGTTGAAACGCGAAATTGTACAAGGGGTGATGGTTATGAATATATGTATGAAGTTTTGTGACAATCGGATAAGAATTGAAGCCTGAAGAGCGTTGACGTCAAGATTCTGGCTAAGTTCTATTTATAGTAAGTGACCTAGTTTTTGACCGCAGGAAGTTGAAACGCAAACTTGTACAAGGGGTGATGGTTATGAATATATGTATGAATTTTTTTGACAATCGGATAAGAATTGCAGCCTGTAGAGCGATGACGTCAAGATTCTGGCTAAGTTCTATTTATAGTAACAGTGACCTAGTTTTTGACCGCAGGAAGTTGAAACACGAACTTGCACAAGGGGTGATGGTTATGAATATATGTATGAATTTTCGTGACGATCGGATAAGAATTGCAGCCTGTAGAGCGATGACGTCAAGATTCTGGCTAAGTTCTATTTATAGTAACAGTGACCTAGTTTTTGACCGCAGGAAGTTGAAACACAAACTTGCACAAGGGGTGATGGTTGTGAACATATGTATGAAGTTTCGTGACAATCGTATAAGAATTGCAGCCTGTAGAGCGATGACGTCAAGATTCTGGCTAAGTTCTATTTATAGTAACAGTGACCTAATTTTTGACCGCAGGAAGTTGAAACGCGAAGTTGTACAAGGGGTGATGGTTATGAATATATGTATAAAGTTTCATGACAATCGGATAAGAATTGAAGCCTGAAGAGCCTTGACGTCAAGATTCTGGCTAAGTTCTATTTATAGTAAGTGACCTAGTTTTTGACCGCAGGAAGTTGAAACGCGAACTTGTACAAGGGGTGATGGTTATGAATATATGTATGAAGTTTTGTGACGATCGGATAAGAATTGCAGCCTGTAGAGGGATGACGTCAAGATTTTGGCTAAGTTCTATTTATAGTAACAGTGACCTAGTTTTTGACCGCAGGAAGTTGAAACACGAACTTGCACAAGGGGTGATGGTTGTAAACATATGCATGAAGTTTCGTGACAATCGTATAAGAATTGCAGCCTGTAGAGCGATGACGTCAAGATTCTGGCTAAGTTCTATTTATAGTAACAGTGACCTAATTTTTGACCGCAGGAAGTTGAAACGCGAAGTTGTACAAGGGGTGATGGTTATGAATATATGTATAAAGTTTCGTGACAATCTGATAAGAATTGCAGCCTGTAGAGCGATGACGTCAAGATTCTGGCCAATTTCTATTAATAGTAACAGGTACCTAGTTTTTGACCGCAGGAAGTTGAAACGCGAACTTGTACAAGGGGTGATGGTTATGAATATATGTATGAAGTTTCGTGACAATCAGATAAGAATTGCAACCTGTAGAGCGATGACGTCAAGATTCTGGCTAAGTTCTATTTATAGTAACAGTGACCTAGTTCTTGACCGCAGGAAGTTGAAACGCGAACTTGTACAAGGGATGATGATTATGAATATATGTATAAAGTTTCGTGACAATCAGATAAGAATTGAAGCCTGTAGAGCGATGACGCCGTTTGGGATACGTACGGGCAGATCCCTATAATAACCAGTCAGTCATTTTATCTGTCAGAACCTTTAGGATAGTGGTATTTGCCATCTTTCTCACAGTATCCATATAGAGTGAACGGACCTGTTTAGGACCTTATTTCTTGGGGGATACCCACATGTTAAACTATGTTGAATTAAATTTAGGGATTGTTACACAAACAATGTATGTCCAACTCAAGTTTGCAACTGGTTGTAGCTAAATATTGAAAGTATTTATTGACATGACCGCTAAGACTTGCAGAAACATCCCCCTACTTCTCTCATAAACAAATATAATATGATGGGTATTTCACGCAAAGTTGAGATCCTGAAAATTTAGCATGATGAAGTAATCAAACCAGAAAAAGCTGCTTTCTTTCCTGCTGAGTACCTTTTGTTTACGTCTGTTACAATCACAGTGCTGACTAACTTTACGTCTGTTGCAATCATAGTGCAGAGTTACTTTACCTTTTTTTTACTTCTGTTGCAATGACAATGTGCATCGTGATCTGATGGCTGTGGGACGAGTTCAAATCCATCAGCTGATTTAGGTGCCTTCTTTAACAGTTTAGCGTATTTCTAAACAGAGACAAATATAACTTGTCAGAAAGTGTGACTTCATTCAGATATACATTTAATAGTAAAGTCATTATTTACATTGTCTTAATGCAATTAAATTGATTTCAGGCATTATCACAAAACTACACATTTTTAATTATTCCAACTAACACAGAATTTGTGGACATCAAGACGCTCAAATTCCAGATTCTACTAGCATTGGTTTCATATAGCTAGAGAGACCATTTCAATTTCTGGTGGAGTGTTAAGTAAATGTACATGAATCCTTTCCAGCTATGTTCTCAGTCACGCAATAGTTAATATAGTCAGGCGGACAGGGGAAGTCAAAGCACAAGCTTTGGGCAGTCAACAGTCTTATAGGTTAAGATTGGATTGTCATTTAGATAAACATAACTTTCCCTTTAAGCTCGGGAATTAACAAGATGCAGTTTTGCCAAAAAAATAAGCCAGACATTAAAACATAATCTTTGAATATCTGTCTTAAAGTTGTTATTTATTAATATATTACAGAAATATGTTCATACAGTTATTTAGTCCAAAGTTTTGTTTTCCTTGGTGTCCTAAAAAAGTATCATTATTTGCCTTGGTGCTCTGAAAATGTCAAGCAAATTGCCTTTGCACTTGTTTTAACATCAATTTAACAGTAAAACCACAATAAAAAATAACATGAATAAAGCTTCTCCGACACATAGAATAGCATCAATACTTTATTTGGTAGAGGTGGAAAGATGTAATTTAAACTCACCTCAAATAATTTCACATGATAACAATAAATACTGGTAGGTTCTAGGTGCTCTCGTACAAACTGTTGACCAGCTTTAGCTATCTCAAAGGCCTGAAACAAACAAAGGTCCATTGTATCCATCCACCATTATCAAACTAAAATGCTACAGATGACTTTATATATTTTGGATGACGTCCGAAACTCGAATCGATCCAGGGTCCGAGAGTATGGCACTTAATGTCGACTATCTTATCCACTTAGCTACTAGTGCTGGTGACTAGTGCAAAATAATGAGATTACTGTTATACACACTTTCTTAAGGACATTTAAGTTAATTAGGAATTCCATGTCCCATTGTGTTTTGAATTGGAAAATATATTCAAAAAATCAGTTAACTGCTCACCGTTAAACAGATGGACTATGATAATCTGACAACTATTAATAAGTGACACAGGCTTATCCAACATCTGCTTAAGTAATACCAACTTACATGTGACACAGGACAATCTAAGAGCAGCTTACATGAAAGTGACACAGGATAATCTAATACCAACTTACATGTGACACAGGACAATCTAAGAGCAGCTTACATGAAAGTGACACAGGATAATCTAATACCAACTTACATGTGACACAGGACAATCTAATACCAGCTTACATGTAAGTGACACAGGACAATCTAAGAGTGGCTTACATGTAAATGACACAGGATAATCTAATACCAACTTACATGTAAGTGACATAGGATAATCTAATAACAACTTCTATGTAAGTGACAAAGGATAATATAATACCAGCTTTCATGTAAGTGACACAGGGCAATCTAAGAGCGGCTTACAAATAAATGACACAGGATAATCTAATACCAGCTTACATATAAGTGACACAGGATAATCTAATACCAACTTACATGTAAGTGACACAGGATAATCTAATACCAACTTACATGTAAGTGACACAGGGTAATCTAATACCAGCTTACATGTAAAAGACACAGGATAATCTAAGAACAGCTTACATGTGACACAGGATAATCTAAGAGGGGCTCACCTTCTTATCTTCTGTTTTAGCCCACTGAATCTTCTCTAAGAGATCACTTAAGTCATGTTTGAATGGAATGTAATGGACATCGGGTATCAAGTCTCGGTAGAAATGTTCATAGTAAGAAGATTGTTGTTTGAAAACCAAAGCATCTCCCGCCAGTAGGTAGGGCATCCTATAGGCAGCTACAGTTCCATCAATATTAATCTGGTATTTATACTGAAAGTAAAATGACACACAGTGTATTGTATCTCTCAACTGTGACTTGTACTGAAAGTAAAATGACACACAGTGTATTGTATCTCTCAACTGTGACTTGTACTGAAAGTAAAATGGCACACAGTGTATTGTATCTCTAAACTGCGACTTGTACTGAAAGTAAAATGACACACAGTGTATTGTATGTCTCAACTGTGACTTGTACTGAAAGTAAAATGACACACAGTGTATTGTATCTCTCAACTGTGACTTGTACTGAAAGTAAAATGGCACACAGTTTATTGTATGTCTCAACTGTGACTTGTACTGAAAGTAAAATGACACACAGTGTATTGTATGTCTCAACTGTGACTTGTACTGAAAGTAAAATGACACACAGTGTATTGTATCTCTCAACTGTGACTTGTACTGAAAGTAAAATGACACACAGTGTATTGTATCTCTCAACTGTGACTTGTACTGAAAGTAAAATGACACACAGTGTATTGTATGTCTCAACTGTGAATTGTACTGAAAGTAAAATGACACACAGTGTATTGTATCTCTCAACTGTGACTTGTACTGAAAGTAAAATGACACACAGTTTATTGTATGTCTCAACTGTGACTTATACTGAAAGTAAAATGACACACAGTGTATTGTATGTCTAAACTGTGACTTGTACTGAAAGTAAAAAGACACACAGTGTATTGTATCTCTCAACTGTGACTTGTACTGAAAGTAAAATGACACACAGTGTATTGTATCTCTCAACTGTGACTTGTACTGAAAGTAAAATGACACACAGTGTATTGTATCTCTCAACTGTGACTTGTACTGAAAGTAAAATGACACACAGTGTATTGTATGTCTCAACTGTGACTTGTACTGAAAGTAAAATGACACACAGTGTATTGTATCTCTCAACTGTGACTTGTACTGAAAGTAAAATGACACACAGTTTATTGTATGTCTCAACTGTGACTTATACTGAAAGTAAAATGACACACAGTGTATTGTATGTCTAAACTGTGACTTGTACTGAAAGTAAAAAGACACACAGTGTATTGTATCTCTCAACTGTGACTTGTACTGAATGCAAAATGGTACAGAGTTTATTGTATCTCTCTACCTTGGCTTGTACTGAAAGTAAAATGACACACAGTTTATTGTATGTCTCAACTGTGGCTTGCACTGAAAGTAAAATGGTACAGAGTTTATTGTATCTCTCTACCTTGGCTTGTACTGAAAGTAAAATAACACACAGTTTATTGTATGTCTCAACTGTGACTTGTACTGAAAGTAAAATGACATAGAGTGTATTGTATCTCTCAACTGTGACTTGTACTGAAAGTAAAATGACACACAGTGTATTGTACCTCTCAACTGTGACTTGTACTGAAAGTAAAATGACATACAGTGTATTGTACCTCTCAACTGTGACTTGTACTGAAAGTAAAATGACATACAGTGTATTGTACCTCTCAACTGTGACTTGTACTGAAAGTAAAATACACACAGTTTATTGTATGTCTCAACTGTGACTTATACTGAAAGTAAAATGACACACAGTGCATTGTATCTCTCAACTGTGACTTGTACTGAAAGTAAAATGGCACAGAGTTTATTGTATCTCTCAACTGTGACTTGTACTGAAAGTAAAATGACACACAGTGTATTGTATGTCTCAACTGTGACTTGTACTGAAAGTAAAATGACACACAGTGTATTGTATGTCTCAACTGTGACTTATACTGAAAGTAAAATGACACACAGTGTATTGTATGTCTGAACTGTGACTAATACTGAAAGTAAAATGACACACAGTTTATTGTATGTCTCTGTGACTTGTAAAATGACACACAGTGTATTGTATGTCTCAACTGTGACTTGTACTGAAAGTAAAATGACACACAGTGTATTGTATCTCTCAACTGTGACTTGTACTGAATGCAAAATGACACACAGTTTATTGTATGTCTCAACTGTGACTTATACTGAAAGTAAAATGACATACAGTGTATTGTACCTCTCAACTGTGACTTGTACTGAAAGTAAAATGACACACAGTTTATTGTATGTCTCAACTGTGACTTATACTGAAAGTAAAATGACACACAGTGCATTGTATCTCTCAACTGTGACTTGTACTGAAAGTAAAATGGCACAGAGTTTATTGTGTCTCTCAACTGTGACTTGTACTGAAAGTAAAATGACACACAGTGTATTGTATGTCTCAACTGTGACTTATACTGAAAGTAAAATGACACACAGTGTATTGTATGTCTCAACTGTGACTTATACTGAAAGTAAAATGACACACAGTGTATTGTATGTCTCAACTGTGACTTATACTGAAAGTAAAATGACACACAGTTCATTGTATGTCTCTGTGACTTGTAAAATGACACACAGTGTATTGTATGTCTCAACTGTGACTTATACTGAAAGTAAAATGACACACAGTGTATTGTATGTCTCAACTGTGACTTATACTGAAAGTAAAATGACACACAGTGTATTGTATGTCTCAACTGTGACTTGTACTGAAAGTAAAATGACACACAGTGTATTGTATCTCTCAACTGTGACTTGTACTGAAAGTAAAATGACACACAGTTTATTGTATGTCTCAACTGTGACTTGTACTGAAAGTAAAATGACATAGAGTGTATTGTACCTCTCAACTGTGACTTGTACTGAAAGTAAAATGACATACAGTGTATTGTATGTCTCAACTGTGACTTGTACTGAAAGTAAAATGACACACAGTGTATTGTATGTCTCAACTGTGACTTATACTGAAAGTAAAATGACACACAGTGTATTGTATGTCTCAACTGTGACTTATACTGAAAGTAAAATGACACACAGTTTATTGTATGTCTCTGTGACTTGTAAAATGACACACAGTGTATTGTATGTCTCAACTGTGACTTGTACTGAAAGTAAAATGACACACAGTGTATTGTATGTCTCAACTGTGACTTGTACTGAAAGTAAATTGACATACAGTGTATTGTATGTCTCAACTGTGACTTGTACTGAAAGTAAAATGACACACAGTGTATTGTATGTCTCAACTGTGACTTATACTGAAAGTAAAATTACACACAGTGTATTGTTTGTCTCAACTGTGACTTATACTGAAAGTAAAATGACACACAGTTTATTGTATGTCTCTGTGACTTGTAAAATGACACACAGTGTATTGTATGTCTCAACTGTGACTTGTACTGAAAGTAAAATGACACACAGTGTATTGTATGTCTCAACTGTGACTTGTACTGAAAGTAAATTGACACACAGTGTATTGTATCTCTCAACTGTGACTTGTACTGAAAGCAAAATGACACACATGGTATTGTATCTCTCAACTGTGACTTGTACTGAAAGTAAAATGACACACAGTTTATTGTAGGTCTCAACTGTGACTTGTACTGAAAGTAAAATGACACACAGTTTATTGTAGGTCTCAACTGTGACTTGTACTGAATGCAAAATGACATAGAGTGTATTGTATCTCTCAACTGTGACTTGTACTGAAAGTAAAATGACACACAGTTTATTGTATGTCTCAACTGTGACTTGTACTGAAAGTAAAATAACACACAGTCTATTGTATGTCTCAACTGTGACTTGTACTGAAAGTAAAATGACACACAGTTTATTGTATGTCTCAACTGTGACTTGTACTGAAAGTAAAAGGACATATATTTTATTGTGTCTCTCAACTGTGACTTGTACTGAAAGTAAAATGACACACAGTTTATTGTATGTCTCAACTGTGACTTGTACTGAAAGTAAAATGACACACAGTGTATTGTAGGTCTCAACTGTGACTTGTACTGAAAGTAAAATGACACACAGTTTATTGTATGTCTCAACTGTGACTTGTACTGAAAGTAAAATGACACACAGTTTATTGTATGTCTCAACTGTGACTTGTACTGAAAGTAAAATGACACACAGTGTATTGTATCTCTCAACTGTGACTTATACTGAAAGTAAAATGACACACAGTGTATTGTATCTCTCAACTGTGACTTGTACTGAATGCAAAATGACATAGAGTGTATTGTACCTCTCAACTGTGACTTGTACTGAAAGTAAAATGACATACAGTGTATTGTATGTCTCAACTGTGACTTGTACTGAAAGTAAAATGACACACAGTGTATTGTATCTCTCAACTGTGACTTGTACTGAAAGTAAAATGACATAGAGTGTATTGTATCTCTCAACTGTGACTTGTACTGAAAGTAAAATGACATAGAGTGTATTGTATCTCTCAACTGTGACTTGTACTGAAAGTAAAATGACACACAGTGTATTGTATCTCTCAACTGTGACTTGTACTGGAAGTAAAATGACACACAGTGTATTGTATCTCTCAACTATGACTTGTACTGAAAGTAAAATGACACACAGTGTATTGTATCTCTCAACTATGACTTGTACTGAAAGTAAAATGACACACAGTGTATTGTATCTCTCAACTGTGACTTGTACTGAAAGTAAAATGACACACAGTGTATTGTATCTCTCAACTAAGACTTGTACTGAAAGTAGTGACTTGCACTGAAAGTTAAATGACACACAGCCTATAACAGTGGCCAGTTCAAGGTGAATCAAGTTGACGGGGAACATTGCCATCTTGTCTGATTTCGTTAAAAAGGGACTATTCTGTGAAATGGACTTGTTTTCCATTATGTTTTCGTTACTTGTTTAATGTTTTCTTTAATTTAAAGTACCGGTATATATTCAAATACAGTGTGGTGCTGGGATTTTTATATTTTTCTGATAGCTTTTAAATAAAGCTGGCATGTGAAAATCTCTGCGATATGTCTGGTAAAGGCGTACAAGGTATATCTTAGCCCCGTCTACATGTAAATGAGATCTGGAATACGAGAATACGATCGGGACACATAGCTGACAATTGGCAAGGAGACGTAAACTTTTGGCCTTTTCCGAAGATGAATATTTTTTGTCTGTGGCATTTTTGATTGCAGTGGAAAAGCAGTTTTACGATCTCTGCGGCATTCTCGATATCGGGAAAGCAGGGGTGAATTGCGAGGGTTGACAAATCACAAGCCAATATTTAATATCTTCATACCTTTTCCTTCAAATTTAGGTATCTGTAGTCAAACTAAACAATAAACCCTGATATTTAAAGGCTGTGTAAAAAAGCATTCTCGTAAAGTGTTGCAATGCACAACTTGAAAACAATGGTTTGAATGCAAGGAAACTCAGAAATGATGGATTAAAAAGTAGAATCCGGTAGTCAAAGATATAAATTTAATTGAAATGCTTAAAAATAGTATGTTGTAAGTGGTATGTAAAACGAAAATTATGGATTAGAAGGGTTAATAACACGGTAACTTTTAAACAGAGAATAAAAAAGCTGTTTTAATCAGTGAGTTGTTCATGCTAGTGCCAGAGCAGGCAGCATTTATTGTTGTTGTTGTCATTTCTTTGACAATTTGTGGATATTTTCTGGAAGATATCATCAATCGACTGAAACACATAGAAACATTATTACAAAGTCATAAATCTGATTATAACAGTGTGAATCCTGTACTCGCTGTAGACCTGGCTTACTAGCAGAGAAATCTTGTCTCTAAGCTTTTTCTTTATTTCTATATTACCACATAACCATGAACACTGTAACGTTATTTTTTGCCCGCCGAGAAAAAAATGCAACGCAGTGTCTCATAAAATAAGCAAAGAATAGATAATTTAGCCTACCAGCCTCAATGTACGGGTTAAAAAGAAATTTTCTACCAACATTGTCCGACCCTAAAGTGCTTTGTGTCGTCATGGGCAGTTGAAAACCAACGTAACATTTCCGAGATTTCCAGTGTGACAGTTTCATCCATGAACGATTGGTTCACGTTGGCGGTTTATCATGTGGGCGGTTTATCACGTGACATTTTGCAGATCTTCAGAAGTCTTTGGTGTCTTTAGAGATTATAAGTCCTCTGCTAAATGATGGCACTATATTTACACATCTTCTAGGAGGTTTTTATTCGTCAATCTTAAACTCTGTGCACAATGTTTATCTTGATCATTCGTGGGCAAATGGGCGTGTTCATGTCCTTTATATGGGAATGATGCAACTGCCAGAGTGCATGAGTGTCTTCATAGCAAAACAAACCATCTATTAACTTTTTATCAATTTCTGAAATAGGCGTGATTCAGGCTCTATGCTGCAAACGTCAGGGAGTGTATGTTAGATTCTCAGCACCATAGAGACTGATTGTTCTGGCTAGGCTTTCAACTAGAGCAGACTCCCTGCAAAGCCCTTCTGAACTACTTCTATTCTCGGTCACTATGGTTTTGCGATTGCCCTCAAGCCTTCTACGGGTCCCCATTCATAATCGTCAATGATCACAATCTTTGGGGGAATAAGGGAAGAACAAATAGGAAAATTCAATCAATTCACAAACGATATTTGGACAAGTTCCCTAAGGAATATAAGAATTTCAAAATAATCTAACGTACCTTGAAAAAATCAAAGAATGAAATTGATTTGACAAGTTCTCCATATTTCTGCGGATCTTTTGGAAAGAAAAACATATGAGTTAAAGCTGCATCCATCAAGTCTGGATGCTTCTTCGACATGACAACCAAATTTAAACGTTCTTCACGACTATCTCGCCCACGCCAAAATCCCTTCTCTTCTTTATCTTTCCATTTAGGACCAGTATTAGCTTGCACGGAAAACAAATCCAGGGTTGTTCTACAATACATTAAAAACAAATCTTATATTGCTCTACTTTGATTGCCATGCAGAAATGTTTTTCATCAAACAAAATAGAATTACTTAATAAGCATGTGTCGTATTATCTTTGTTTTTCCACTCAAAACTAGAAATAAGAAGATGGAATAACCCCCCCCCCCCCCCCCCCCAGCCCCACCCAACCACACACACAATCATTTAAAAATAGTGGCTTATATAATTGAAAAGCAATAGTATTTGGTTTTGCCGTAAGAACAACAAACTTTTCAAGTCTCAAAGTGATGCGACAAAGTGTTCTTAAGTTATGGAACAGAAATAAAAATCGCAGAATCATGGAAATCAATCCCATTTGTCTTTTCTATGAGCTAAACACACTATATATAAACGCCCACTTGCCACCATATCCATAGTTCAGAAAGCCAACTTAAACGAACTTACTACAAGTAAAACCACTAAAATTAAACACAGGACACATTATACATGTCCAATAAGGGTTCAGAAAGTAGAAATGGGGATGAAAAACATGTGAAGAATCAAAGCCCGATAACAACCACAACAATCAGTGTTGGTTAAATTTACTGAATTAGTAAATAACCGACACTAATTGACCCGGAAAAAATTCCGGGACAGGGTGAGAATCGAACTCACGACTTAGGGTTACCATCCCACCGTTCTACCAACTGAGCTACCCGGCCCTGTTGGGAACGGCTCGCTTGTTAGATTCTCTTATACACGCAGAGCTTAAACTAAGCCCATTAGAACATGTATATTTAAATTTTCATTCAAGATGAAGTTTTTTGTAGTGTTTCCAAAGCAAGCTGCAATCATCATCAGGGAAATTACTGAATTAGTAAATAACCGACACTAATTGACCCGGTAACTCTAAGTCGTGAGTTCGATTCTCACCCTGAAAGAATGTAATTACCTTCCCAACATTTCCAACGTTGATTCCATGATATCGTAGGTAGGCATGACAATATCACTGGTTTCATTTGATCCACACCATGAGAAGAGGGGTATAACCTTATCTTTAGATTTCTTCTTGACAAGTGGCCAATCTCCTAAATTGGTGAAAAACTCCATGTCTGGAAGAGTGACCTATGCAGAAGTAAAAAAAAATATAAAATTTTGGATTTTAAAATAAGTATATCCGCTATTGATGAAGTGGTTGGACCTCATGGTTGCTGGGTTATAATTCCAAAATGACATCATACTTCATGGTTGCTCGGTTTAAACTCCATAATTACCTCATACTACTTCATGGTTGCTCGGTTTAAACTCCATAATTACCTCATACTACTTCATGGTTGCCCGGTTTAAACTCCATAATTACCTCATACTACTTCATGGTTGCCCGGTTTAAACTCCATAATTACCTCATACTACTTCATGGTTGCCCGGTTTAAACTCCATAATTACCTCATACTACTTCATGGTTGCCCGGTTTAAACTCCATAATTACCTCATACTACTTCATGGTTGCCCGGTTTAAACTCCATAATTACCTCATACTACTTCATGGTTGCCCGGTTTAAACTCCATAATTACCTCTTACTACTTCATGGATGCCCGGTTTAAACTCCATAATTACCTCTTACTACTTCATGTTGCCCAGTTTTAATTCTAAAATGACATCATACCTCATGGTTGCCCGGTTTTAATTCCAAAATGACATCATACCTCATGGTTGCCCGGTTTTAATTCTAAAATGACATCATACCTCATGGTTGCCCGGTTTTAATTCTAAAATGACATCATACCTCATGGTTGCCCGGTTTTAATTCCAAAATGACATCATACCTCATGGTTGCCCGGTTTTAATTCCAAAATGACATCATACCTCATGGATGCCCGGTTTTAATTCCAAAATGACATCATACCTCATGGTTGCCCGGTTTTAATTCCAAAATGACATCATACCTCATGGTTGCCCGGTTTTAATTCCAAAATGACATCATACCTCATGGATGCCCGGTTTTAATTCCAAAATGACATCATACCTCATGGTTGCCCGGTTTTAATTCCAAAATGACATCATACCTCATGGTTGCCCGGTTTTAATTCTAAAATGACATCATACCTCATGGTTGCCCGGTTTTAATTCCAAAATGACATCATACCTCATGGTTGCCCGGTTTTAATTCCAAAATGACATCATACCTCATGGTTGCCCGGTTTTAATTCCAAAATGACATCATACCTCATGGTTGCCCGGTTTTAATTCCAAAATGACATCATACCTCATGGTTGCCCGGTTTTAATTCCAAAATGACATCATACCTCATGGATGCCCGGTTTTAATTCCAAAATGACATCATACCTCATGGATGCCCGGTTTTAATTCCAAAATGACATCATACCTCATGGATGCCCGGTTTTAATTCCAAAATGACATCATACCTCATGGTTGCCCGGTTTTAATTCCAAAATGACATCATACCTCATGGTTGCCCGGTTCAAACTCCATAGTTACCTCATACTACTTCATGGTGGCTCGGTCTGACTTCATAATGATACTCCATTATGAACTTCTGACCCAACATAGGGTTGACACATGCTACAGTCTGGCTAGCTTTCCATTTACATTATCTTTGTAAAATAAAGAAGAAAATATATTTACCTACCTTTCTCAAGATGGACAGTAGGACGTTATCCATAAACATCTTGAAACCAACATGTTGTCCATAAGTCTTTCTATATAACTGTCAACAATAAAACATTGAATAACACCCATAAGTCTTTCTATATAACTGTCAACAATAAAACATTGAATAACACCCATAAGTCTTTCTATATAACTGTCAACAATAAAACATTGAATAACACCCATAAGTCTTTCTATATAACTTTCAACAATAAAACATTGAATAACATCCATAAGTCTTTCTATGTAACTGTCAACAATAAAACATTGAATAACACCCATAAGTCTTTCTATATAACTGTCAACAATAAAACATTGAATAACACCCATAAGTCTTTCTATATAACTGTCAACAATAAAACATTGAATAACACCCATAAGTCTTTCTATATAACTTTCAACAATAAAACATTGAATAACATCCATAAGTCTTTCTATATAACTATCAACAATAAAACATTGAATAACATCCATAAGTCTTTCTATATAACTGTCAACAATAAAACATTGAATAACACCCATAAGTCTTTCTATGTAACTGTCAACAATAAAATAACACCCATAAGTCTTTCTATATAACTGCCAACAATAAAACATTGAATAACATAAGTCTTTCTATATAACTGTCAACAACAAAACAATGAATAACACCCATAAGTCTTTCTATATAACTGTCAACAATAAAACATTGAATAACATCCATAAGTCTTTCTATATAACTGTCAACAATAAAACATTGAATAACACCCATAAGTCTTTCTATATAACTGTCAACAATAAAACATTGAATAACATCCATAAGTCTTTCTAAATAACTGTCAACAATAAAACATTGAATAACACCCATAAGTCTTTCTATATAACTGTCAACAATAAAACATTGAATAACACCCATAAGTCTTTCTATATAACTGTCAACAATAAAACATTGAATAACATCCATAAGTCTTTCTATATAACTGTCAACAACAAAACATTGAATAACACCCATAAGTCTTTCTATATAACTATCAACAATAAAACATTGAATAACATCCATAAGTCTTTCTATATAACTGTCAACAATAAACATTGAATAACATCCATAAGTCTTTCTATATAACTATCAACAATAAAACATTGAATAACATCCATAAGTCTTTCTATATAACTATCAACAATAAAACATTGAATAACATCCATAAGTCTTTCTATATAACTGTCAACAATAAAACATTGAATAACACCCATAAGTCTTTCTATATAACTGTCAACAATAAAACATTTAATAACACCCATAAGTCTTTGTATATAACTGCCAACAATAAAATAACATCCATAAGTCTTTCTATATAACTGCCAACAATAAAACATTGAATAACACCCATAAGTCTTTCTATATAACTGTCAACAATAAAACATTGAATAACACCCATAAGTCTTTCTATATAACTGTCAACAATAAAACATTTAATAACACCCATAAGTCTTTCTATATAACTGTCAACAACAAAACATTGAATAACACCCATAAGTCTTTCTATATAACTATCAACAATAAAACATTGAATAACATCCATAAGTCTTTCTATATAACTGTCAACAATAAACATTGAATAACATCCATAAGTCTTTCTATATAACTATCAACAAGAAAACATTGAATAACATCCATAAGTCTTTCTATATAACTATCAACAATAAAACATTGAATAACATCCATAAATCTTTCTATATAACTATCAACAATAAACATTGAATAACACCCATAAGTCTTTCTATATAACTGTCAACAACAAAACATTGAATAACACCCATAAGTCTTTCTATATAACTATCAACAATAAAACATTGAATAACATAAGTCTTTCTATATAACTGTCAACAACAAAACATTGAATAACACCCATAAGTCTTTCTATATAACTGTCAACAATAAAACATTGAATAACATCCATAAGTCTTTCTATATAACTGCCAACAATAAAATAACATCCATAAGTCTTTCTATATAACTGCCAACAATAAAATAACACCCATAAGTCTTTCTATAAAACTGTCAACAATAAACATTGAATAACATCCATAAGTCTTTCTATATAACTGTCAACAATAAAACATTGAATAATACCCATAAGTCTTTCTATATAGCTGTCAACAATAAAACATTGAATAACATCCATAAGTCTTTCTATGTAACTGTCAACAATAAACATTGAATAACATCCATAAGTCTTTCTATATAACTGTCAACAATAAAACAATGAATAACATCCATAAGTCTTTCTATATAACTGTCAACAATAAAACATTGAATAACATCCATAAGTCTTTCTATATAACTGCCAACAATAAAATAACATCCATAAGTCTTTCTATATAACTGCCAACAACAAAACATTGTATAACATCCATAAGTCTTTCTATATAACTGTCAACAATAAAACAATGAATAACACACATAAGTCTTTATATATAACTGTCAACAATAAAACATTGAATAACATCCATAAGTCTTTCTATATAACTGCCAACAATAAAACAATGAATAACATCCATAAGTCTTTCTATATAACTGTCAACAATAAAACAATGAATAACATCCATAAGTCTTTCTATATAACTGTCAACAATAAAATAACATCCATAAGTCTTTCTATATAACTGTCAACAAAAAAACATTGAATAACATCCATAAGTCTTTCTATATAACTGTCAACAATAAAACATTGAATAACATCCATAAGTCTTTCTATATAACTGTCAACAATAAAACAATGAATAACATCCATAAGTCTTTCTATATAACTGTCAACAATAAAACAATGAATAACATCCATAAGTCTTTCTATATAACTGTCAACAATAAAACATTGTATAACATCCATAAGTCTTTCTATATAACTGTCAACAATAAAACAATGAATAACACACATAAGTCTTTATATATAACTGTCAACAATAAAACATTGAATAACATCCATAAGTCTTTCTATATAACTGCCAACAATAAAACAATGAATAACATCCATAAGTCTTTCTATAAAACTGTCAACAATAAACATTGAATAACATCCATAAGTCTTTCTATATAACTGTCAACAATAAAACATTGAATAACACCCATAAGTCTTTCTATATAACTGTCAACAATAAAACATTTAGTAATGCCCATAATTATTTGTATATAACTGCCAACAAT
This sequence comes from Lepidochitona cinerea, assembly GCA_963971465.1. Lineage (NCBI taxonomy): Eukaryota > Metazoa > Mollusca > Polyplacophora > Chitonida > Tonicellidae > Lepidochitona > Lepidochitona cinerea. Next base: position 1,629,789 of record OZ020555.1, on the reverse strand, counting down.
AAAATAACATCCATAAGTCTTTCTATATAACTGTCAACAATAAAACATTGAATAACATCCATAAGTCTTTCTATATAACTGTCAACAATAAAACATTGAATAACACCCATAAGTCTTTCTATATAACTATCAACAATAAAACATTGAATAACATCCATAAGTCTTTCTATATAACTGTCAACAACAAAACATTGAATAACACCCATAAGTCTTTCTATATAACTGTCAACAATAAAACATTAAATAACACACATAAGTCTTTCTATATAACTGTCAACAATAAAACATTGTATAACATCCATAAGTCTTTCTATATAACTGTCAACAATAAAACATTGTATAACATCCATAAGTCTTTCTATATAACTGCCAACAATAAAATAACATCCATAAGTCTTTCTATATAACTGTCAACAATAAAACATTGAATAACATCCATAAGTCTTTCTATATAACTGTCAACAATAAAACAATGAATAACATCCATAAGTCTTTCTATAAAACTGCCAACAATAAAACATTGAATAACATCCATAAGTCTTTATATATAACTGTCAACAATAAAACATTGAATAACACACATAAGTCTTTATATATAACTGTCAACAATAAAACATTGAATAACACCCATAAGTCTTTCTATATAACTGTCAACAATAAAACATTGTATAACATCCATAAGTCTTTCTATATAACTGTCAACAATAAAACAATGAATAACATCCATAAGTCTTTATATATAACTGTCAACAATAAAACATTGAATAACACACATAAGTCTTTATATATAACTGTCAACAATAAAACATTGAATAACATCCATAAGTCTTTCTATATAACTGTCAACAATAAAACATTGTATAACATCCATAAGTCTTTCTATATAACTGTCAACAATAAAACATTGAATAACACACATAAGTATTTGTATATAACTGTCAACAATAAAACATTGAATAACACCCATAAGTCTTTATATATAGCTGTCAACAATAAAACATTGAATAACACACATAAGTCTTTATATATAGCTGTCAACAATAAAACATTGAATAACACACATAAGTCTTTATATATAACTGTCAACAATAAAACATTGAATAACATCCATAAGTATTTGTAAATAGCTGTCAACAATAAAACATTGAATAACACCCATAAGTATTTGTAAATAACTGTCAACAACAAAACATTGAATAACATCCATAAGTATTTGTAAATAGCTGTCAACAATAAAACATTGAATAACATCCATAAGTCTTTCTATATAACTGTCAACAATAAAACAATGAATAACATCCATAAGTCTTTCTATATAACTGTCAACAATAAAACATTGAATAACATCCATAAGTCTTTCTATATAACTGTCAACAATAAAATAACATCCATAAGTCTTTCTATATAACTGTCAACAATAAAACATTGAATAACATCCATAAGTCTTTCTATATAACTGTCAACAATAAAACAATGAATAACATCCATAAGTCTTTCTATATAACTGTCAACAACAAAACATTGAATAACATCCATAAGTCTTTCTATATAACTGTCAACAATAAACATTGAATAACACCCATAAGTCTTTCTATATAACTGTCAACAATAAAACATTGAATAACATCCATAAGTCTTTCTATATAACTGTCAACAATAAAACATTGAATAACATCCATAAGTCTTTCTATATAACTATCAACAATAAAACATTGAATAACATCCATAAGTCTTTCTATATAACTGTCAACAACAAAACATTGAATAACACCCATAAGTCTTTCTATATAGCTGTCAACAATAAAATAACATCCATAAGTCTTTCTATATAACTGTCAACAATAAAACATTGAATAACATCCATAAGTCTTTCTATATAACTGTCAACAATAAAACATTGTATAACATCCATAAGTCTTTCTATATAACTGTCAACAATAAAACATTGAATAACATACATAAGTCTTTCTATATAACTGTCAACAATAAAACATTGTATAACATCCATAAGTCTTTCTATATAACTGTCAACAATAAAACATTGAATAACATCCATAAGTCTTTCTATATAACTGCCAACAATAAAACAATGAATAACATCCATAAGTCTTTCTATATAACTGTCAACAATAAAACATTGTATAACACCCATAAGTCTTTCTATATAAGTGCCAACAATAAAACATTGAATAACATCCATAAGTCTTTCTATATAACTGTCAACAATAAAACATTGTATAACATCCATAAGTCTTTCTATATAACTGTCAACAATAAAACATTGTATAACATCCATAAGTCTTTCTATATAACTGTCAACAACAAAACAATGAATAACATCCATAAGTCTTTCTATATAACTGTCAACAATAAAACATTGAATAACATCCATAAGTCTTTCTATATAACTGTCAACAATAAAACATTGAATAACATCCATAAGTCTTTCTATATAACTGTCAACAACAAAACAATGAATAACATCCATAAGTCTTTCTATATAACTGTCAACAATAAAACATTGAATAACATCCATAAGTCTTTCTATATAACTGCCAAAAAAAAAATAACATCCATAAGTCTTTCTATATAACTGTCAACAATAAAACATTGAATAACATCCATAAGTCTTTCTATATAACTGTCAACAATAAAACATTGAATAACATCCATAAGTCTTTCTATATAACTGTCAACAATAAAACATTGAATAACATCCATAAGTCTTTCTATGTAACTGTCAACAACAAAACAATGAATAACATCCATAAGTCTTTCTATATAACTGTCAACAATAAAACAATGAATAACATCCATAAGTCTTTCTATATAACTGTCAACAATAAAACATTTAATAACATCCATAAGTCTTTCTATATAACTGTCAACAATAAAACATTGAATAACATCCATAAGTCTTTCTATATAACTGTCAACAATAAAACATTGTATAACATCCATAAGTCTTTCTATATAACTGTCAACAATAAAACATTGAATAACATCCATAAGTCTTTCTATATAACTGTCAACAATAAAACATTGAATAACATCCATAAGTCTTTCTATATAACTATCAACAATAAAACAATGAATAACATCCATAAGTCTTTCTATATAACTGCCAACAATAAAACATTGAATAACATCCATAAGTCTTTCTATATAACTGTCAACAATAAAACAATGAATAACATCCATAAGTCTTTCTATATAACTGTCAACAATAAAACATTGAATAACATCCATAAGTCTTTCTATATAACTATCAACAATAAAACATTGAATAACATCCATAAGTCTTTCTATATAACTGTCAACAATAAAACATTGAATAACATCCATAAGTCTTTCTATATAACTGTCAACAATAAAACATTGAATAACATCCATAAGTCTTTCTATATAACTGTCAACAATAAAACAATGAATAACATCCATAAGTCTTTCTATATAACTGCCAACAATAAAATAACATCCATAAGTCTTTCTATATAACTGTCAACAATAAAACAATAAAATAACATCCATAAGTCTTTCTATATAACTGTCAACAATAAAACATTGAATAACATCCATAAGTCTTTCTATATAACTGTCAACAATAAAACAATGAATAACATCCATAAGTCTTTCTATATAACTGTCAACAATAAAACATTGAATAACATCCATAAGTCTTTCTATATAACTGTCAACAACAAAACAATGAATAACATCCATAAGTCTTTCTATATAACTGTCAACAACAAAACATTGAATAACATCCATAAGTCTTTCTATATAACTGCCAACAATAAAACATTGAATAACATCCATAAGTCTTTCTATATAACTGTCAACAACAAAACATTGAATAACATCCATAAGTCTTTCTATGTAACTGTCAACAATAAAACATTGTATAACATCCATAAGTCTTTCTATATAACTGTCAACAATAAAACAGTGAATAACATCCATAAGTCTTTCTATGTAACTGTCAACAATAAAACATTGAATAACACCCATAAGTCTTTCTATAAAACTGTCAACAATAAACATTGAATAACATCCATAAGTCTTTCTATATAACTGTCAACAATAAAACAATGAATAACATCCATAAGTCTTTCTATATAACTGTCAACAATAAAACAATGAATAACATCCATAAGTCTTTCTATATAACTGTCAACAATAAAACATTGAATAACATCCATAAGTCTTTCTATATAACTGCCAACAATAAAATAACATCCATAAGTCTTTCTATATAACTGTCAACAATAAAACAATGAATAACATCCATAAGTCTTTCTATATAACTGTCAACAATAAAACATTGAATAACATCCATAAGTCTTTCTATGTAACTGTCAACAATAAAATAACATCCATAAGTCTTTCTATAAAACTGTCAACAATAAACATTGAATAACATCCATAAGTCTTTCTATATAACTGTCAACAATAAAACAATGAATAACATCCATAAGTCTTTCTATATAACTGTCAACAATAAAACATTGTATAACACCCATAAGTCTTTCTATATAACTGCCAACAATAAAACATTGAATAACACACATAAGTATTTGTATATAACTGTCAACAATAAAACATTGTATAACACCCATAAGTCTTTCTATGTAACTGTCAACAACAAAACAATGAATAACATCCATAAGTCTTTCTATATAACTGTCAACAATAAAACATTGAATAACATCCATAAGTCTTTCTATATAACTGTCAACAATAAAACATTGAATAACATCCATAAGTCTTTCTATATAACTGCCAACAATAAAATAACATCCATAAGTCTTTCTATATAACTGTCAACAACAAAACATTGTATAACATCCATAAGTCTTTCTATATAACTGTCAACAATAAAACATTGAATAACACCCATAAGTCTTTCTATGTAACTGTCAACAACAAAACAATGAATAACATCCATAAGTCTTTCTATATAACTGTCAACAATAAAACATTGAATAACATCCATAAGTCTTTCTATATAACTGTCAACAATAAAACATTGAATAACATCCATAAGTCTTTCTATATAACTGCCAACAATAAAATAACATCCATAAGTCTTTCTATATAACTGTCAACAACAAAACATTGTATAACATCCATAAGTCTTTCTATATAACTGTCAACAATAAAACATTGAATAACACACATAAGTATTTGTATATAACTGTCAACAATAAAACATTGAATAACACCCATAAGTCTTTATATATAGCTGTCAACAATAAAACATTGAATAACACACATAAGTCTTTATATATAGCTGTCAACAATAAAACATTGAATAACACACATAAGTCTTTATATATAACTGTCAACAATAAAACATTGAATCAACATCCATAAGTATTTGTAAATAGCTGTCAACAATAAAACATTGAATAACACCCATAAGTATTTGTAAATAACTGTCAACAACAAAACATTGAATAACATCCATAAGTATTTGTAAATAGCTGTCAACAATAAAACATTGAATAACATCCATAAGTCTTTCTATATAACTGCCAACAATAAAACAATGAATAACATCCATAAGTCTTTCTATATAACTGTCAACAATAAACATTGAATAACACCCATAAGTCTTTCTATATAACTGTCAACAATAAAACATTGAATAACATCCATAAGTCTTTCTATATAACTGTCAACAATAAAACATTGAATAACATCCATAAGTCTTTCTATATAACTATCAACAATAAAACATTGAATAACATCCATAAGTCTTTCTATATAACTGTCAACAACAAAACATTGAATAACACCCATAAGTCTTTCTATATAGCTGTCAACAATAAAATAACATCCATAAGTCTTTCTATATAACTGTCAACAATAAAACATTGAATAACATCCATAAGTCTTTCTATATAACTGTCAACAATAAAACATTGTATAACATCCATAAGTCTTTCTATATAACTGTCAACAATAAAACATTGAATAACATCCATAAGTCTTTCTATATAACTGTCAACAATAAAACATTGTATAACATCCATAAGTCTTTCTATATAACTGTCAACAATAAAACATTGAATAACATCCATAAGTCTTTCTATATAACTGTCAACAATAAAACATTGTATAACATCCATAAGTCTTTCTATATAACTGTCAACAATAAAACAATGAATAACATCCATAAGTCTTTCTATATAACTGTCAACAATAAAATAACATCCATAAGTCTTTCTATATAACTGTCAACAATAAAACAATGAATAACATCCATAAGTCTTTCTATAAAACTGTCAACAATAAACATTGAATAACATCCATAAGTCTTTCTATATAACTGCCAACAATAAAACAATGAATAACATCCATAAGTCTTTCTATATAACTGTCAACAATAAAACATTGTATAACACCCATAAGTCTTTCTATATAAGTGCCAACAATAAACATTGAATAACATCCATAAGTCTTTCTATATAACTGCCAACAATAAAACATTGAATAACATCCATAAGTCTTTCTATGTAACTGTCAACAATAAAACATTGAATAACACCCATAAGTCTTTCTATATAACTGTCAACAATAAAACATTGAATAACACCCATAAGTCTTTCTATATAACTGTCAACAATAAAACATTGAATAACACCCATAAGTCTTTCTATATAACTTTCAACAATAAAACATTGAATAACATCCATAAGTCTTTCTATATAACTATCAACAATAAAACATTGAATAACATCCATAAGTCTTTCTATATAACTGTCAACAATAAAACATTGAATAACACCCATAAGTCTTTCTATGTAACTGTCAACAATAAAATAACACCCATAAGTCTTTCTATATAACTGCCAACAATAAAACATTGAATAACATAAGTCTTTCTATATAACTGTCAACAACAAAACAATGAATAACACCCATAAGTCTTTCTATATAACTGTCAACAATAAAACATTGAATAACATCCATAAGTCTTTCTATATAACTGTCAACAATAAAACATTGAATAACACCCATAAGTCTTTCTATATAACTGTCAACAATAAAACATTGAATAACATCCATAAGTCTTTCTAAATAACTGTCAACAATAAAACATTGAATAACACCCATAAGTCTTTCTATATAACTGTCAACAATAAAACATTGAATAACACCCATAAGTCTTTCTATATAACTGTCAACAATAAAACATTGAATAACATCCATAAGTCTTTCTATATAACTGTCAACAACAAAACATTGAATAACACCCATAAGTCTTTCTATATAACTATCAACAATAAAACATTGAATAACATCCATAAGTCTTTCTATATAACTGTCAACAATAAACATTGAATAACATCCATAAGTCTTTCTATATAACTATCAACAATAAAACATTGAATAACATCCATAAGTCTTTCTATATAACTATCAACAATAAAACATTGAATAACATCCATAAGTCTTTCTATATAACTGTCAACAATAAAACATTGAATAACACCCATAAGTCTTTCTATATAACTGTCAACAATAAAACATTTAATAACACCCATAAGTCTTTGTATATAACTGCCAACAATAAAATAACATCCATAAGTCTTTCTATATAACTGCCAACAATAAAACATTGAATAACACCCATAAGTCTTTCTATATAACTGTCAACAATAAAACATTGAATAACACCCATAAGTCTTTCTATATAACTGTCAACAATAAAACATTTAATAACACCCATAAGTCTTTCTATATAACTGTCAACAACAAAACATTGAATAACACCCATAAGTCTTTCTATATAACTATCAACAATAAAACATTGAATAACATCCATAAGTCTTTCTATATAACTGTCAACAATAAACATTGAATAACATCCATAAGTCTTTCTATATAACTATCAACAAGAAAACATTGAATAACATCCATAAGTCTTTCTATATAACTATCAACAATAAAACATTGAATAACATCCATAAATCTTTCTATATAACTATCAACAATAAACATTGAATAACACCCATAAGTCTTTCTATATAACTGTCAACAACAAAACATTGAATAACACCCATAAGTCTTTCTATATAACTATCAACAATAAAACATTGAATAACATAAGTCTTTCTATATAACTGTCAACAACAAAACATTGAATAACACCCATAAGTCTTTCTATATAACTGTCAACAATAAAACATTGAATAACATCCATAAGTCTTTCTATATAACTGCCAACAATAAAATAACATCCATAAGTCTTTCTATATAACTGCCAACAATAAAATAACACCCATAAGTCTTTCTATAAAACTGTCAACAATAAACATTGAATAACATCCATAAGTCTTTCTATATAACTGTCAACAATAAAACATTGAATAATACCCATAAGTCTTTCTATATAGCTGTCAACAATAAAACATTGAATAACATCCATAAGTCTTTCTATGTAACTGTCAACAATAAACATTGAATAACATCCATAAGTCTTTCTATATAACTGTCAACAATAAAACAATGAATAACATCCATAAGTCTTTCTATATAACTGTCAACAATAAAACATTGAATAACATCCATAAGTCTTTCTATATAACTGCCAACAATAAAATAACATCCATAAGTCTTTCTATATAACTGCCAACAACAAAACATTGTATAACATCCATAAGTCTTTCTATATAACTGTCAACAATAAAACAATGAATAACACACATAAGTCTTTATATATAACTGTCAACAATAAAACATTGAATAACATCCATAAGTCTTTCTATATAACTGCCAACAATAAAACAATGAATAACATCCATAAGTCTTTCTATATAACTGTCAACAATAAAACAATGAATAACATCCATAAGTCTTTCTATATAACTGTCAACAATAAAATAACATCCATAAGTCTTTCTATATAACTGTCAACAAAAAAACATTGAATAACATCCATAAGTCTTTCTATATAACTGTCAACAATAAAACATTGAATAACATCCATAAGTCTTTCTATATAACTGTCAACAATAAAACAATGAATAACATCCATAAGTCTTTCTATATAACTGTCAACAATAAAACAATGAATAACATCCATAAGTCTTTCTATATAACTGTCAACAATAAAACATTGTATAACATCCATAAGTCTTTCTATATAACTGTCAACAATAAAACAATGAATAACACACATAAGTCTTTATATATAACTGTCAACAATAAAACATTGAATAACATCCATAAGTCTTTCTATATAACTGCCAACAATAAAACAATGAATAACATCCATAAGTCTTTCTATAAAACTGTCAACAATAAACATTGAATAACATCCATAAGTCTTTCTATATAACTGTCAACAATAAAACATTGAATAACACCCATAAGTCTTTCTATATAACTGTCAACAATAAAACATTTAGTAATGCCCATAATTATTTGTATATAACTGCCAACAATAAAATAACATCCATAAGTCTTTCTATATAACTGTCAACAATAAAACATTGAATAACATCCATAAGTCTTTCTATATAACTGTCAACAATAAAACATTGAATAACACCCATAAGTCTTTCTATATAACTATCAACAATAAAACATTGAATAACATCCATAAGTCTTTCTATATAACTGTCAACAACAAAACATTGAATAACACCCATAAGTCTTTCTATATAACTGTCAACAATAAAACATTAAATAACACACATAAGTCTTTCTATATAACTGTCAACAATAAAACATTGTATAACATCCATAAGTCTTTCTATATAACTGTCAACAATAAAACATTGTATAACATCCATAAGTCTTTCTATATAACTGCCAACAATAAAATAACATCCATAAGTCTTTCTATATAACTGTCAACAATAAAACATTGAATAACATCCATAAGTCTTTCTATATAACTGTCAACAATAAAACAATGAATAACATCCATAAGTCTTTCTATAAAACTGCCAACAATAAAACATTGAATAACATCCATAAGTCTTTATATATAACTGTCAACAATAAAACATTGAATAACACACATAAGTCTTTATATATAACTGTCAACAATAAAACATTGAATAACACCCATAAGTCTTTCTATATAACTGTCAACAATAAAACATTGTATAACATCCATAAGTCTTTCTATATAACTGTCAACAATAAAACAATGAATAACATCCATAAGTCTTTATATATAACTGTCAACAATAAAACATTGAATAACACACATAAGTCTTTATATATAACTGTCAACAATAAAACATTGAATAACATCCATAAGTCTTTCTATATAACTGTCAACAATAAAACATTGTATAACATCCATAAGTCTTTCTATATAACTGTCAACAATAAAACATTGAATAACACACATAAGTATTTGTATATAACTGTCAACAATAAAACATTGAATAACACCCATAAGTCTTTATATATAGCTGTCAACAATAAAACATTGAATAACACACATAAGTCTTTATATATAGCTGTCAACAATAAAACATTGAATAACACACATAAGTCTTTATATATAACTGTCAACAATAAAACATTGAATAACATCCATAAGTATTTGTAAATAGCTGTCAACAATAAAACATTGAATAACACCCATAAGTATTTGTAAATAACTGTCAACAACAAAACATTGAATAACATCCATAAGTATTTGTAAATAGCTGTCAACAATAAAACATTGAATAACATCCATAAGTCTTTCTATATAACTGTCAACAATAAAACAATGAATAACATCCATAAGTCTTTCTATATAACTGTCAACAATAAAACATTGAATAACATCCATAAGTCTTTCTATATAACTGTCAACAATAAAATAACATCCATAAGTCTTTCTATATAACTGTCAACAATAAAACATTGAATAACATCCATAAGTCTTTCTATATAACTGTCAACAATAAAACAATGAATAACATCCATAAGTCTTTCTATATAACTGTCAACAACAAAACATTGAATAACATCCATAAGTCTTTCTATATAACTGTCAACAATAAACATTGAATAACACCCATAAGTCTTTCTATATAACTGTCAACAATAAAACATTGAATAACATCCATAAGTCTTTCTATATAACTGTCAACAATAAAACATTGAATAACATCCATAAGTCTTTCTATATAACTATCAACAATAAAACATTGAATAACATCCATAAGTCTTTCTATATAACTGTCAACAACAAAACATTGAATAACACCCATAAGTCTTTCTATATAGCTGTCAACAATAAAATAACATCCATAAGTCTTTCTATATAACTGTCAACAATAAAACATTGAATAACATCCATAAGTCTTTCTATATAACTGTCAACAATAAAACATTGTATAACATCCATAAGTCTTTCTATATAACTGTCAACAATAAAACATTGAATAACATACATAAGTCTTTCTATATAACTGTCAACAATAAAACATTGTATAACATCCATAAGTCTTTCTATATAACTGTCAACAATAAAACATTGAATAACATCCATAAGTCTTTCTATATAACTGCCAACAATAAAACAATGAATAACATCCATAAGTCTTTCTATATAACTGTCAACAATAAAACATTGTATAACACCCATAAGTCTTTCTATATAAGTGCCAACAATAAAACATTGAATAACATCCATAAGTCTTTCTATATAACTGTCAACAATAAAACATTGTATAACATCCATAAGTCTTTCTATATAACTGTCAACAATAAAACATTGTATAACATCCATAAGTCTTTCTATATAACTGTCAACAACAAAACAATGAATAACATCCATAAGTCTTTCTATATAACTGTCAACAATAAAACATTGAATAACATCCATAAGTCTTTCTATATAACTGTCAACAATAAAACATTGAATAACATCCATAAGTCTTTCTATATAACTGTCAACAACAAAACAATGAATAACATCCATAAGTCTTTCTATATAACTGTCAACAATAAAACATTGAATAACATCCATAAGTCTTTCTATATAACTGCCAAAAAAAAAATAACATCCATAAGTCTTTCTATATAACTGTCAACAATAAAACATTGAATAACATCCATAAGTCTTTCTATATAACTGTCAACAATAAAACATTGAATAACATCCATAAGTCTTTCTATATAACTGTCAACAATAAAACATTGAATAACATCCATAAGTCTTTCTATGTAACTGTCAACAACAAAACAATGAATAACATCCATAAGTCTTTCTATATAACTGTCAACAATAAAACAATGAATAACATCCATAAGTCTTTCTATATAACTGTCAACAATAAAACATTTAATAACATCCATAAGTCTTTCTATATAACTGTCAACAATAAAACATTGAATAACATCCATAAGTCTTTCTATATAACTGTCAACAATAAAACATTGTATAACATCCATAAGTCTTTCTATATAACTGTCAACAATAAAACATTGAATAACATCCATAAGTCTTTCTATATAACTGTCAACAATAAAACATTGAATAACATCCATAAGTCTTTCTATATAACTATCAACAATAAAACAATGAATAACATCCATAAGTCTTTCTATATAACTGCCAACAATAAAACATTGAATAACATCCATAAGTCTTTCTATATAACTGTCAACAATAAAACAATGAATAACATCCATAAGTCTTTCTATATAACTGTCAACAATAAAACATTGAATAACATCCATAAGTCTTTCTATATAACTATCAACAATAAAACATTGAATAACATCCATAAGTCTTTCTATATAACTGTCAACAATAAAACATTGAATAACATCCATAAGTCTTTCTATATAACTGTCAACAATAAAACATTGAATAACATCCATAAGTCTTTCTATATAACTGTCAACAATAAAACAATGAATAACATCCATAAGTCTTTCTATATAACTGCCAACAATAAAATAACATCCATAAGTCTTTCTATATAACTGTCAACAATAAAACAATAAAATAACATCCATAAGTCTTTCTATATAACTGTCAACAATAAAACATTGAATAACATCCATAAGTCTTTCTATATAACTGTCAACAATAAAACAATGAATAACATCCATAAGTCTTTCTATATAACTGTCAACAATAAAACATTGAATAACATCCATAAGTCTTTCTATATAACTGTCAACAACAAAACAATGAATAACATCCATAAGTCTTTCTATATAACTGTCAACAACAAAACATTGAATAACATCCATAAGTCTTTCTATATAACTGCCAACAATAAAACATTGAATAACATCCATAAGTCTTTCTATATAACTGTCAACAACAAAACATTGAATAACATCCATAAGTCTTTCTATGTAACTGTCAACAATAAAACATTGTATAACATCCATAAGTCTTTCTATATAACTGTCAACAATAAAACAGTGAATAACATCCATAAGTCTTTCTATGTAACTGTCAACAATAAAACATTGAATAACACCCATAAGTCTTTCTATAAAACTGTCAACAATAAACATTGAATAACATCCATAAGTCTTTCTATATAACTGTCAACAATAAAACAATGAATAACATCCATAAGTCTTTCTATATAACTGTCAACAATAAAACAATGAATAACATCCATAAGTCTTTCTATATAACTGTCAACAATAAAACATTGAATAACATCCATAAGTCTTTCTATATAACTGCCAACAATAAAATAACATCCATAAGTCTTTCTATATAACTGTCAACAATAAAACAATGAATAACATCCATAAGTCTTTCTATATAACTGTCAACAATAAAACATTGAATAACATCCATAAGTCTTTCTATGTAACTGTCAACAATAAAATAACATCCATAAGTCTTTCTATAAAACTGTCAACAATAAACATTGAATAACATCCATAAGTCTTTCTATATAACTGTCAACAATAAAACAATGAATAACATCCATAAGTCTTTCTATATAACTGTCAACAATAAAACATTGTATAACACCCATAAGTCTTTCTATATAACTGCCAACAATAAAACATTGAATAACACACATAAGTATTTGTATATAACTGTCAACAATAAAACATTGTATAACACCCATAAGTCTTTCTATGTAACTGTCAACAACAAAACAATGAATAACATCCATAAGTCTTTCTATATAACTGTCAACAATAAAACATTGAATAACATCCATAAGTCTTTCTATATAACTGTCAACAATAAAACATTGAATAACATCCATAAGTCTTTCTATATAACTGCCAACAATAAAATAACATCCATAAGTCTTTCTATATAACTGTCAACAACAAAACATTGTATAACATCCATAAGTCTTTCTATATAACTGTCAACAATAAAACATTGAATAACACCCATAAGTCTTTCTATGTAACTGTCAACAACAAAACAATGAATAACATCCATAAGTCTTTCTATATAACTGTCAACAATAAAACATTGAATAACATCCATAAGTCTTTCTATATAACTGTCAACAATAAAACATTGAATAACATCCATAAGTCTTTCTATATAACTGCCAACAATAAAATAACATCCATAAGTCTTTCTATATAACTGTCAACAACAAAACATTGTATAACATCCATAAGTCTTTCTATATAACTGTCAACAATAAAACATTGAATAACACACATAAGTATTTGTATATAACTGTCAACAATAAAACATTGAATAACACCCATAAGTCTTTATATATAGCTGTCAACAATAAAACATTGAATAACACACATAAGTCTTTATATATAGCTGTCAACAATAAAACATTGAATAACACACATAAGTCTTTATATATAACTGTCAACAATAAAACATTGAATCAACATCCATAAGTATTTGTAAATAGCTGTCAACAATAAAACATTGAATAACACCCATAAGTATTTGTAAATAACTGTCAACAACAAAACATTGAATAACATCCATAAGTATTTGTAAATAGCTGTCAACAATAAAACATTGAATAACATCCATAAGTCTTTCTATATAACTGCCAACAATAAAACAATGAATAACATCCATAAGTCTTTCTATATAACTGTCAACAATAAACATTGAATAACACCCATAAGTCTTTCTATATAACTGTCAACAATAAAACATTGAATAACATCCATAAGTCTTTCTATATAACTGTCAACAATAAAACATTGAATAACATCCATAAGTCTTTCTATATAACTATCAACAATAAAACATTGAATAACATCCATAAGTCTTTCTATATAACTGTCAACAACAAAACATTGAATAACACCCATAAGTCTTTCTATATAGCTGTCAACAATAAAATAACATCCATAAGTCTTTCTATATAACTGTCAACAATAAAACATTGAATAACATCCATAAGTCTTTCTATATAACTGTCAACAATAAAACATTGTATAACATCCATAAGTCTTTCTATATAACTGTCAACAATAAAACATTGAATAACATCCATAAGTCTTTCTATATAACTGTCAACAATAAAACATTGTATAACATCCATAAGTCTTTCTATATAACTGTCAACAATAAAACATTGAATAACATCCATAAGTCTTTCTATATAACTGTCAACAATAAAACATTGTATAACATCCATAAGTCTTTCTATATAACTGTCAACAATAAAACAATGAATAACATCCATAAGTCTTTCTATATAACTGTCAACAATAAAATAACATCCATAAGTCTTTCTATATAACTGTCAACAATAAAACAATGAATAACATCCATAAGTCTTTCTATAAAACTGTCAACAATAAACATTGAATAACATCCATAAGTCTTTCTATATAACTGCCAACAATAAAACAATGAATAACATCCATAAGTCTTTCTATATAACTGTCAACAATAAAACATTGTATAACACCCATAAGTCTTTCTATATAAGTGCCAACAATAAACATTGAATAACATCCATAAGTCTTTCTATATAACTGCCAACAATAAAACATTGAATAACATCCATAAGTCTTTCTATATAACTGTCAACAATAAAACATTGAATAACATCCATAAGTCTTTCTATATAACTGTCAACAACAAAACAATGAATAACATCCATAAGTCTTTCTATATAACTGTCAACAATAAAACATTGAATAACATCCATAAGTCTTTCTATATAACTGTCAACAATAAAACATTGAATAACATCCATAAGTCTTTCTATATAACTGCCAACAATAAAACAATGAATAACATCCATAAGTCTTTCTATATAACTGTCAACAATAAAACATTGTATAACACCCATAAGTCTTTCTATATAAGTGCCAACAATAAACATTGAATAACATCCATAAGTCTTTCTATATAACTGTCAACAACAAAACAATGAATAACATCCATAAGTCTTTCTATATAACTGTCAACAATAAAACATTGAATAACATCCATAAGTCTTTCTATATAACTGCCAAAAATAAAATAACATCCATAAGTCTTTCTATATAACTGTCAACAATAAAACAATGAATAACATCCATAAGTCTTTCTATATAACTGTCAACAATAAAACATTGAATAACATCCATAAGTCTTTCTATATAACTGTCAACAATAAAACAATGAATAACATCCATAAGTCTTTCTATATAACTGTCAACAATAAAACAATGAATAACATCCATAAGTCTTTCTATATAACTGTCAACAACAAAACAATGAATAACATCCATAAGTCTTTCTATATAACTGTCAACAATAAAACATTGAATAACATCCATAAGTCTTTCTATATAACTGCCAAAAATAAAATAACATCCATAAGTCTTTCTATATAACTGTCAACAATAAAACAATGAATAACATCCATAAGTCTTTCTATATAACTGTCAACAATAAAACATTGAATAACATCCATAAGTCTTTCTATATAACTGTCAACAATAAAACAATGAATAACATCCATAAGTCTTTCTATATAACTGTCAACAATAAAACATTTAGTAATGCCCATAATTATTTGTATATAACTGTCAACAATAAAATAACATCCATAAGTCTTTCTATGTAACTGTCAACAATAAAACATTGAATAACATCCATAAGTCTTTCTATATAACTGTCAACAATAAAACAATGAATAACATCCATAAGTCTTTCTATATAACTGTCAACAACAAAACATTGAATAACATCCATAAGTCTTTCTATATAACTGTCAACAATAAAACATTGAATAACACCCATAAGTCTTTCTATATAACTGTCAACAATAAAACAATGAATAACATCCATAAGTCTTTCTATATAACTGTCAACAATAAAACATTGAATAACATCCATAAGTCTTTCTATATAACTGTCAACAATAAAACAATGAATAACATCCATAAGTCTTTCTATATAACTGTCAACAACAAAACATTGAATAACATCCATAAGTCTTTCTATATAACTGTCAACAATAAAACATTGAATAACATCCATAAGTCTTTCTATATAACTGTCAACAATAAAACAATGAATAACATCCATAAGTCTTTCTATATAACTATCAACAATAAAACAATGAATAACACCCATAAGTCTTTCTATGTAACTGTCAACAACAAAACAATGAATAACATCCATAAGTCTTTCTATATAACTGTCAACAATAAAACATTGTATAACATCCATAAGTCTTTCTATATAAGTGCCAACAATAAAACATTGAATAACACCCATAAGTCTTTCTATATAACTGTCAACAATAAAACAATGAATAACATCCATAAGTCTTTCTATATAACTATCAACAATAAAACAATGAATAACACCCATAAGTCTTTCTATGTAACTGTCAACAACAAAACAATGAATAACATCCATAAGTCTTTCTATATAACTGTCAACAATAAAACATTGTATAACATCCATAAGTCTTTCTATATAAGTGCCAACAATAAAACATTGAATAACACCCATAAGTCTTTCTATATAACTGCCAACAATAAAATAACATCCATAAGTCTTTCTATATAACTGTCAACAATAAAACAATGAATAACATCCATAAGTCTTTCTATATAACTGTCAACAATAAAACAATGAATAACATCCATAAGTCTTTCTATATAACTGTCAACAATAAAACAATGAATAACATCCATAAGTCTTTCTATATAACTGCCAACAATAAAATAACATCCATAAGTCTTTCTATATAACTGTCAACAATAAAACAATGAATAACATCCATAAGTCTTTCTATATAACTGTCAACAATAAAACATTGAATAACATCCATAAGTCTTTCTATGTAACTGTCAACAATAAAACATTGAATAACATCCATAAGTCTTTCTATATAACTGTCAACAATAAAACAGTGAATAACATCCATAAGTCTTTCTATATAACTGTCAACAATAAAACATTGAATAACATCCATAAGTCTTTCTATATAACTGTCAACAATAAAACAATGAATAACATCCATAAGTCTTTCTATATAACTGTCAACAATAAAATAACATCCATAAGTCTTTCTATATAACTGTCAACAATAAAACAATGAATAACATCCATAAGTCTTTCTATATAACTGTCAACAATAAAACATTGAATAACATCCATAAGTCTTTCTATGTAACTGTCAACAATAAAACATTGAATAACATCCATAAGTCTTTCTATATAACTGTCAACAATAAAACAGTGAATAACATCCATAAGTCTTTCTATATAACTGTCAACAATAAAACATTGAATAACACCCATAAGTCTTTCTATAAAACTGTCAACAATAAACATTGAATAACATCCATAAGTCTTTCTATATAACTGTCAACAATAAAACAATGAATAACATCCATAAGTCTTTCTATATAACTGTCAACAATAAAACATTGAATAACATCCATAAGTCTTTCTATATAACTGCCAACAATAAAATAACATCCATAAGTCTTTCTATATAACTGTCAACAATCAAACATTGAATAACACCCATAAGTCTTTCTATATAACTGTCAACAATAAAACATTGAATAACATCCATAAGTCTTTCTATATAACTGTCAACAATAAACATTGAATAACACCCATAAGTCTTTCTATATAACTGTCAACAATAAAATAACATCCATAAGTCTTTCTATATAACTGTCAACAATAAAACATTGAATAACATCCATAAGTCTTTCTATATAACTGTCAACAATAAAACATTGAATAACATCCATAAGTCTTTCTATATAACTGTCAACAATAAAACAATGAATAACATCCATAAGTCTTTCTATATAACTGTCAACAATAAAACATTGAATAACACCCATAAGTCTTTCTATATAAGTGCCAACAATAAACATTGAATAACATCCATAAGTCTTTCTATAAAACTGTCAACAATAAAACATTGAATAACACCCATAAGTCTTTCTATATAAGTGCCAACAATAAACATTGAATAACATCCATAAGTCTTTCTATATAACTGTCAACAATAAAACAATGAATAACACCCATAAGTCTTTCTATATAACTGTCAACAATAAAATAACATCCATAAGTCTTTCTATATAACTGTCAACAACAAAACAATGAATAACATCCATAAGTCTTTCTATATAACTGTCAACAATAAAACATTTAGTAATGCCCATAATTATTTGTATATAACTGCCAACAATAAAATAACATCCATAAGTCTTTCTATATAACTGTCAACAATAAAACATTGAATAACATCCATAAGTCTTTCTATATAACTGTCAACAACAAAACATTGAATAACATCCATAAGTCTTTCTATATAACTGTCAACAATAAAACATTTAGTAATGCCCATAATTATTTGTATATAACTGCCAACAATAAAATAACATCCATAAGTCTTTCTATATAACTGTCAACAATAAAACATTGAATAACATCCATAAGTCTTTCTATATAACTGTCAACAACAAAACATTGAATAACATCCATAAGTCTTTCTATATAACTGTCAACAATAAAACATTGAATAACATCCATAAGTCTTTCTATATAACTGTCAACAACAAAACATTGAATAACATCCATAAGTCTTTCTATATAACTGTCAACAACAAAACAATGAATAACACCCATAAGTCTTTCTATATAACTGTCAACAATAAAACATTGAATAACATCCATAAGTCTTTCTATATAACTGTCAACAATAAAACATTGAATAACATCCATAAGTCTTTCTATATAACTGTCAACAATAAAACATTGAATAACATCCATAAGTCTTTCTATATAACTGTCAACAATAAAACATTGAATAACATCCATAAGTCTTTCTATATAACTGTCAACAATAAAACATTGAATAACATCCATAAGTCTTTCTATATAACTGTCAACAATAAAACATTTAATAATGCCCATAATTCTTTGTAAATAACTGTCAACAATAAAACATTTATTAATGCCCATAATTCTTTGTAAATAACTGTCAACAATAAAACATTGAATAACATCCATAAGTATTTGTAAATAGCTGTCAACAATAAAACATTGAATAACACCCATAAGTATTTGTAAATAACTGTCAACAACAAAACATTGAATAACATCCATAAGTCTTTCTATATAACTATCAACAATAAAACATTGAATAACATCCATAAGTCTTTCTATATAACTGTCAACAATAAAACATTGAATAACATCCATAAGTCTTTCTATATAACTGTCAACAATAAAACAATGAATAACATCCATAAGTCTTTCTATATAACTGCCAACAATAAAACATTGAATAACATCCATAAGTCTTTCTATATAACTGCCAACAATAAAACAATGAATAACATCCATAAGTCTTTCTATATAACTGTCAACAATAAAACATTGAATAACATCCATAAGTCTTTCTATAAAACTGTCAACAATAAAATAACATCCATAAGTCTTTCTATATAACTGTCAACAATAAAACATTGAATAACATCCATAAGTCTTTCTATATAACTGCCAACAATAAAATAACATCCATAAGTCTTTCTATATAACTGTCAACAATAAAACATTGAATAACATCCATAAGTCTTTCTATAAAACTGTCAACAATAAACATTGAATAACATCCATAAGTCTTTCTATATAACTGTCAACAATAAAACATTGAATAACATCCATAAGTCTTTCTATATAACTGCCAACAATAAAATAACATCCATAAGTCTTTCTATATAACTGTCAACAATAAAACATTGAATAACATCCATAAGTCTTTCTATATAACTGCCAACAATAAAATAACATCCATAAGTCTTTCTATATAACTGTCAACAATAAAACATTGAATAACACCCATAAGTCTTTCTATAAAACTGTCAACAATAAACATTGAATAACATCCATAAGTCTTTCTATATAACTGTCAACAATAAAACATTGAATAACATCCATAAGTCTTTCTATATAACTGTCAACAATAAAACATTTAATAATGCCCATAATTCTTTGTAAATAACTGTCAACAATAAAACATTTATTAATGCCCATAATTCTTTGTAAATAACTGTCAACAATAAAACATTGAATAACATCCATAAGTATTTGTAAATAGCTGTCAACAATAAAACATTGAATAACACCCATAAGTATTTGTAAATAACTGTCAACAACAAAACATTGAATAACATCCATAAGTATTTGTAAATAACTGTCAACAATAAAACATTGAATAACATCCATAAGTCTTTCTATATAACTGTCAACAATAAAACATTGAATAACATCCATAAGTCTTTCTATATAACTGTCAACAATAAAACATTGAATAACATCCATAAGTCTTTCTATATAACTGTCAACAATAAACATTGAATAACACCCATAATTCTTTGTAAATAACTGTCAACAATAAAACATTTATTAATGCCCATAATTCTTTGTAAATAACTGTCAACAATAAAACATTGTATAATGCCCATAATTCTTTGTAAATAACTGTCAACAATAAAACATTGTATAATATCCATAAGTCTTTCTATATAAATGTCAACAATAAAACATTTAGTAATGCCCATAATTATTTGTAAATAACTGTCAACAATAAAACATTGTATAACACCCATAAGATGATGTGTTGGACCAAGCCACAGAAGCCGCCCAAGACCTCCATACTTCAAAAAATTAACCCCGTAGGAAAATGGATTTAAATGATATAAAATATGATGGAAGAAAATTCCAAGCTGCAATCATCTGAAATAACTGCATTAGTAAAGAATCGACATTAATGACCCAGAAAAAATGGGATTATCATGTTGATGTGGACATTATTCATGGTCTTCAATGTCGGTTCTTTACTAATTCAGAAAATTTAAAACCATGTGGAATTTAATTTTCTACCATCCTATATCTTCTAATAGTTTGAAATACTAATGAGTGAAGTATTAAGTCTTACCACATTATCTATAATTCTATACTGACATAGACTGTGCATGTATTAAGTCTTACCACATTATCTATAATTCTATACTGACATAGACTGTGTATGTATTAAGTCTTACCACATTATCTATAATTCTATACTGACATAGACTGTGCATGTATTAAGTCTTACCATATTATCTATAATTCTATACTGACATAGACTGTGCATGTATTAAGTCTTACCACATTATCTATAATTCTATACTGACATAGACTGTGCATGTATTAAGTCTTTCCATATTATCTATAATCCTATACTGACATAGACTGTGCATGTATTAAGTCTTACCATATTATCTATAATTCTATACTGACATAGACTGTGCATGCCAGCTTTATTAAATCTGTTGATTGCTTGATCGGCAACTTCGTCAATATCCACGGAACTAAAGGGAGATAAATCTTCTTCGATCTGATCATATGTTGGAGGGCAGTTCATCATTTTCATCCATTTTTTAATATCTTTTGCTGGACAGTCACATTTTTCATGATAAACCATTCCTGTAAGAATACAATAAGGGATTTATTGGACTCAAGATGACTTTTCATAATCATCAGAAGATAAACCATTACACTATAAAGCAAGATCAAGTTCATGTAAGTAAACTCCACCTTGTCTAAGCCCATTACTGATGGTAAATGACGTGGAGTAAGACATTCCCCACTTGACCATAAAACATTGAGAATTAAACCATATCTAAAAGAAATATACAATAAATAAAGGCACTTTACGCTCGATAAGTGTATTTAACACGGTCCAATGATTCACTCGATCAAACGCTTTACTAGCATCCAAACACATTGGGCTACTATTTGTAAGATAAAAATTCACTGTTTCCTTTAGAGCATATATACACTGGTCAGTGGAATGTTGAGGCTTAAACACAAACTGAAAATCAGTAGAAAATAAATAACCAACACATTTCTTTAACATTATACTGTCAAGAATTTTAGAGAAAATAGTTGCTACAGACATAGGCCTGTAATTTTCTGAGCTAGTTACATGTATATCTCCAGATTTATTTTTAACAACTTTAGTAAGACTATCAGCAATACATCCGTGTGACAATATAACATTAAACAAAGCGACAATATGACTAAGGTTCTACATGTATATAGTGTGAACAAATTGTCAAGATAAGGTAAAAACTAAAGAAGATATGGACTAAAAGAGAACATTACATAATGTAATATAGATGCCGTATTATGCAATCGAAGATGACATATATGGTTGATGACACACCATTTATCCATAAAGTATATGTTGTTGAAGAATCGAAAGCCTCAGATCAAAACTCTTCAAGTTATGGAGAGAAATGGAACAAAGATATACATGTATAATCCAATACAGATGCCATGTTATGCAACCGAAGATATCATGTCATTTATGGTCCTGATCACAGTGACACCTTCTACCTATAATGTATATGCTGTGAAAGAAATGTAAAGAATATTAAAAAATCCAATGTAGATGTCATACATGTAGATGGTTCATGACACACCTTCTACCCATAAGCTATATTTTGTGAAAAATTTTAAAGATCGGACCAAAACTCGTCAAGTTACAGAGAGAAAAGGAACCCGGAAGAGACGGACAGACACCACTGGTGATGTGTAATATGATCAACTTTTTTTAAGTTGGGTGTATAAAAACAACACAATCTGATCAAAATTCCAGACAGAAATGGTGGTTTAAAGTAGTTCTCTCCATGCAGCCTTGATGGGGCCCTGGGATGGTATTGTCAAGCCTTACTATGGGTGCACAAACTTTTGCCCTAGATTATGCCCTGTAATCTGGTTTCAGGTGACTTTAAAACCAACATTTTTTATCTAACAGTTGAAACATTATCTTTTTAATTTTGACCCTCTGTGAACAGTAGAGGTATTAGTTGTATCAGAGTCAGTCAAGCGTGAAGTGAATGAATGAAGTGATTGAAGGGGGAATTAACCACATGTATGAACAATAACGTAAGGAGTCAAGGAGATTAAATTCATTATGCCTCTCTTCAGTAGCTAAATGAAAGCTAACGGACAGATTTGTATTAAAATGAAGGAAGTAATGACAAACATACATTTATATTTCTCCGCCAAACCTTTGCTATCGTAGTACATATAAGTCATGTTTAGATTAAAAATCTATCAAATTTCTTCACAGATTTTTTTCAATCAACAATTTGAAAACATAAGACATAGATTAAGATTAGTTCTTTTTTAAAATAATGTCTAACAGATAAGCCATTCAGCGATAATAGAGTCTGAATAGGCAGACAAAAATAAATGAGATATTCATTCTGATGAAGCAACATGAATATTCTACACTCTGTCCTATTGTTTGGTGAATAGCTGCTGCTTCTGCTTCACAAAGCTTCTTTCTTTACGTTATTAATAACTCAAACAAGGTTTTCTTATAACAGATACTATATCTATCATTTAACATCCTATCCATTACTACCTGTTTACATGCTACCCATGTTGGTTTAGGACTTGCTAAAACCTTACAATGGGACAGGTAAACTGTTGGAGGTCTGAGACAGCTGTGAAATATAATGTGTTATCAGGTATTAGATTGGTTCAGTGATGTTGTTTGAAGCTCTCATGATTATGTCATGGCTGTGTTACCAAGTTTAGGTAACAATGCCTGAGAGAAAACCCTCTCACCTGGTATGCGACAATCAGGGAGCAAGTAAGTGAAACAAAATCAAAAACCTTTGTTTTTGGCAAGTTAGCACACATTCCCGTCAGCCAGTCAAATTTTCCCAAAAGGTTGATTTAGAAGCCAGTATATATTTCAGAGAGGTTATGAGGGTCTCAAAATGAATGAAATTAACCTAGGTTTCCTCTGCCACGTGCAATGATTGGTTGAGGAGTTATGCCTCTGCTGATTGGCTGCCTGAGACACACTGTTAAGCCTTGTTGCAAAGATAGCTGCTGAGTCAGTAAGTCGTTCTCTGACAACGCTTTCAAACACAGCTTGGCGGGCAAAAATAACAGAAATATGGTTTTGGTATTGTTGGAAAGGAAATATTATTGCGAAAATGGCTGCTGAGTCAGTAAGTCGTTCTCTGACAACGCTTTCAAACCTTATATTAACACAGCTTAGGAAGCAAAAATACAAGAAATATGATTTTGGTATTGTTGGAAAGGAAATTTTACCGCACCTGTACCGTATTTACTAATTTGTCTCCTTTTCTTCTCCTTTAAAGCCAGAAGAGAGAGAGTACAGGCAACAGAAATAAGTTAAGGGTTTATAATTGATGTAATGGAGAGGACAGTATATTGATTATAATAGATTACAATGTGACAGTGTTACATCTGCTTAGGAATGACAAAGAGAAAATGCACATATCTATAATGATGTAACAGTCCTATCACGTACCAACCTAATCACATGTGGCACACGTACAGTTTATAACACCTGCTGATTATACAGGTATCAACCTAGTGAAATTATGGTCACTATGACCTCATGAAAGAAAAAAACTGACAACACAAACGAATCAGTTATCATGACGTTTAGATGAAGTGTCCGGCAGCAACCATATGTTGAAGGGTTAGGGACGTTATACATGTAGCGAATGCCATTTCTAGTGTTACAATGCGCTATACAGACTTTCTTCAGACAGCCATTCTTGAAAATAGCACATTTTTTCAGTAGAGCTGTGTTTTTATAATGCTGTATTATTTGTGCAGCGTGAGACAAAGATTTTCCAAATCGAGCCAGTTTTTCACAAGGGATTACACTCTGACACTTTTTAGACACTTTTTAGATAAATTGTTGTCTTCTGCTTGTTTAATAGTTGTTCCCCCCCCCCCCCCCCCTCAATACTTTTTATTACTATTATTAGCATTAGTCCAATTCATCTTAACCCCCTACAGATACTTTTAGATATATTTGTCCATTTTGCTTGTTTATTAATTCTGTTTATTCCTATCATTGTCTGATCTGTGCTACCCCCCCCCCCCCCCTCTTAGAATTTTATTATGTTTACAATTTTGTTTATTCCTAAGCCTGATCTGTCTTAACCACCTACTGATGTTGTTAATTGCTTATATATATATTAGTCTACTGCCATTCTCTCTTTGTTCTCTAGAAATCACATCTTATTCTTGTATATATATCTGTATCTGTACTTACCTCATCACATTTTCCTGAAGATGACAAATATATCTTTGTCGAAATATTGAAATCGTCAAAATGCGTTTGTTAAATTTATTCGGAGTTACCTTGCTACTGCATTACACTCTGGTTTATCAATTTCAAAAATGGCTTACCAGAGGCTTGTGATTTTGAAAATCTTTTAACTCAGGCAAATATTCATCATAACACACCTGTTCTCGTTAGATATAACCTCAACATAATAAACAATAAGAAAGGGTTTTTTTTTGCATTGTCCAAGACATGTCCAAATCCCTTTCTCGGTAAGGGAAATTGAAACAGACATTTAACAGCATTAGTAATAGTGACAATCTGTGAAACGGTGAGGAGAATTGAAAAGACATCAATCAATAAGATAGACGTATTTGCCAGCCCCGTCTGACAATGGAGTAAATCACAAACAAGCTGTTACAGTTAAGTAAAAGGGAGAAGAGAGTCACTCAGAACAAAAGAAACAGTGCATGAACTTAGGCATAGAGTCTTTTAGCTTTGCAGCTGTGCCTCAAAGCCGTCACTTAAAACCGAGAAATATTTGAAGGAAAACCTACATAAATTTTAAGACTACAGTGTATAAACCCAAAATTTATATTTATAGACACTAAAACACACGGCCACAGGAAAAATCTTCTTGACTATAATCATGGAGACAAGTTTCTAGTTGAGCTTAAAGGGGTATGTCATTTAGACCTTTATACCCCATCACAGGTGATTGTGATAAACCAAAAACCTATGATATTTCATTAGGTTAAACAATCTATAGATGGGAAAGCTCAGCACACTAATTGATTATTGATCAACCCACTGAGCACCTTGTGTCTGCACACTAATTGATTATTGATCAACCCACTGAGCACCTTGTGTCCGCACACTAATTGATTATTGATCAACCCACTGAGCACCTTGTGTCAGCACACTAATTGATTATTGATCAACCCACTGAGCACCTTGTGTCAGCACACTAATTGATTATTGATCAACCCACTGAGCACCTTGTGTCAGCACACTAATTGATTATTGATCAACCCACTGAGCACCTTGTGTCAGCACACTAATTGATTATTGATCAACCCACTGAGCACATTGTGTCAGCACATTAATTGATTATTGATCAACCCACTGAGCACCTAGTGTCAGCACACTAATTAATTATTGATCAATCCACTGAGCACCTTGTGTCAGCACACTAATTGATTACTGATCAACCCACTGAGCACCTTGTGTCAGCACACTAATTTATTACTGATCAACCCACTGAGCACCTTGTGTCAGCACACTAATTGATTATTGATCAACCAACTAAGCACCTTGTGTCAGCACACTAAGTGATTATTGATCAACCAACTAAGCACCTTGTGCCGGCACACTAATTGGTTATTGATCAACCAACTAAGCACCTTGTGTCAGCACACTAATTGATTACTGATCAACCCACTGAGCACCTTGTGTCAGCACACTAATTGATTATTGATCAAACCACTAAGCACCTTGTGCCAGCACACTTATTGATTATTGATCAACCAACTAAGCACCTTGTGTCAGCACACTAATTGGTTATTGATCAACCAACTAAGCACCTTGTGTCAGCACACTAATTGATTATTGATCAACCAACTAAGCACCTTGTGTCAGCACACTAATTGGTTATTGATCAACCCACTGAGCACCTTGTGCCAACACTAATTGGTTATTGATCAATTCACTGAGCACCTTGTGTCAGCACACTAATTGATTATTGATCAACCCACTGAGCACCTTGTGTCAGCACACTAATTGATTATTGATCAACCCACTAAGCACCTTGGTTCAGCACACTAATTGATTATTGATCAACCCACTAAGCACCTTGTGTCAGCACACTAATTGATTTTTTATCAACCCACTAAGCACCTTGTGTCAGCACACTAATTGATTACTGATCAACCCACTGAGCGCCTTGTGTCAGCACACTAATTGATTAATTCACTGAGCACCTTGTGTCAGCACACTAATTGATTATTGATCAATTCACTGAGCACCTTGTGTCAGCACACTAATTGATTACTGATCAACCCACTGAGCGCCTTGTGTCAGCACACTAATTGATTATTGATCAACCCACTAAGCACCTTGTGTCAGCACACTAATTGATTATTGATCAACCCACTAAGCACCTTGTATCAGCATACTAATTGATTATTGATCCACCCACTAAGCGCCTTGTGTCCGCACACTAATTGATTACTGATCAACCCACTGAGCACCTTGTGTCAGCACACTAATTGATTATTGATCAACCCACTGAGCACCGTGTGTCAACACACTAATTGATTATTGACCAATCCACTGAGCACCTTGTGTCAGCACACTAATTGATTATTGATCAACCCACTAAACACCTTGTGTCAACACATTAATTGATTATTGATCAATCCACTAAGCACCTTGTGTCAGCACATTAATTGATTATTGATCAACCCACTAAGCACCTTGTGTCAGCACAATAATTGATTATTGATCAGGGCCCAGTTTCACAAAGCGATCTTAGCTTAAGATGATCTTAATTACCAATGGCAACGTATACCTTCAACATGGGTTGCCATGGTAGTTAAGATCACACTTAGCTAAGATCGCTTTGTGAAACTAGGCCCAACCCACTAAGCACATTGTGTCAGCACACTTGACTAATTGATTATTAATCAACCCACTAAGCACCTTGTGTCAGCATATTAATTGATTATTGATCAACCCACTAAGCACATTGTGTCAGCACACTTGACTAATTGATTATTGATCAACCCACTAAGCACCTTGTGTCAGCACACTAATTGATTACTGATCAACCCACTAAGCACCTTGTGTCAGCACACTAATTGATTATTGATCAATCCACTAACCACCTTGTGTCAGCACACTAATTGATTATTGATCAGCCCACTAAGCACCTTGTGTCAGCACACTTATTGATTACTGATGAACCCACTGAGCACCTTGTGTCAGCACACTTATTGATTATTGATCAACCCACTAAGCACCTTGTGTCAGCACACTAATTGATTACTGATCAACCCACTAAGCACCTTGTGTCAGCACACTAATTGATTATTGATCAACCCACTGAGCACCTTGTGTCAGCACACTAATTGATTATTGACCAATCCACTGAGCACCTTGTGTCAGCACACTTATTGATTATTGATCAACCCACTAAGCACCTTGTGTCAGCGCACTAATTGATTATTGATCAACCCACTAAGCACCTTGTGTCAGCACACTAATTGATTATTGATCAACCAACTAAGCACCTTGTGTCAGCACACTAAGTGATTATTGATCAACCAACTAAGCACCTTGTGTCAGCACACTAAGTGATTATTGATCAACCAACTAAGCACCTTGTGCCGGCACACTAATTGGTTATTGATCAACCAACTAAGCACCTTGTGTCAGCACACTAATTGATTACTGATCAACCCACTGAGCACCTTGTGTCAGCACACTAATTGATTATTGATCAAACCACTAAGCACCTTGTGCCAGCACACTTATTGATTATTGATCAACCAACTAAGCACCTTGTGTCAGCACACTAATTGATTATTGACCAATCCACTGAGCACCTTGTGTCAGCACACTTATTGATTATTGATCAACCCACTAAGCACCTTGTGTCAGCGCACTAATTGATTATTGATCAATCCACTAAGCACCTTGTGTCAGCACACTAATTGATTATTGATCAACCCACTAAGAGCCTTGTGTCAGCACACTAATTGATTACTGATCAACCCACTGAGCACCTTGTGTCAGCACACTAATTGATTATTGATCAGCCCACTAAGCACCTTGTGTCAGCACACTAATTGGTTATTGATCAACCCACTGAGCATCTTGTGTCAGCACACTAATTGATTACTGATCAACCCACTGGGCACCTTATGTCAGCACACTTATTGATTATTGATCAGCCCAATAAGCACCTTGTGTCAGCACACTAATTGATTATTGATCAACCCACTAAGCACCTTATGTCAGCACACTAATTGATTATTGATCAACCCACTAAGCACCTTGTGTCAGCACACTAATTGATTATTGATCAACCCACTAAGTACCTTGTGTTAGCACACTAATTGATTATTGATCAACCCACTGATCACCTTGTGTCAGCACACTAATTGATTATTGATCAACCCACTAAGCACCTTGTGTCAGCACACTAATTGATTATTGATCAATCCACTAAGCAACTTGTGTCAGCACACTAATTGATTATTGATCAATCCACTAAGCAACTTGTGTCAGCACACTAATTGATTACTGATTAATCCACTGAGCACATGCTGACCTGTGGCACTGGAAGGCTTTAGGAAAACATGGATCTGACGCGATCAGGCTTTACGGACATATATATTAAAACTTACCGTCTAGATTGAATGGTGATCCTGGAAGATGTTGATTTCCAAACATTACATTTATTTTGATGTTTTTCACCGATTCATACATCTTATATCGGACGATGTAGGAGCCATCATTACGATCTAATACCTCAACACGGGCTCTAACACCCTGACCAGACTCAGCCAAATAAAGATTCACAGAAAATGCCTTTTTACCAACTGACACTTTGATACTGAAACAAAATCACAAAAGCATTTTGATTTAAACTGGTTGATTAATTGCTGTTTTACACTGCACTCAAGACTATTTCACTTATATGGCCACGATGCCAGGTTTGGGGGGGGGGGGGGGGGGTCCTTTGTTAAGAGAAAATCGCCGACTTCCGGCAAGTAGCTGGCAATCCTTTCACATATAGCGATCAAGCGAAAAATGCACTCAGAAATTTTTCAATTTTGATTTGGTCTGTGTGGGATTCGAACTCACTCTACCTCAATGGAAGGCATGTGTCCGGGTGAGAGACCATCACCAATGGATTGTTCACAAATAAATGAAATCAGGCTATGTGGCTGTGCAGACATGTGATGCTTTTTACTAACACAACCCTGTGATGTATCTTCTTAACACACATCAGTCCAGACTCCTGCCTTTGCTGCCAAAAAATTTAAAGCTTGGTTCAGCTTAATATATTTTTGACAAGCCAGCTGAAGTCCTGAGAAGCTTACAGTACATTGAAATAACAATGAACTTTTTGAACATTCAACAATATTTCAGTTGTATCGCTACTCAAAGTGCTTATAAAACGTTGTGTGGTTTTATTTCAGGAAATAATTTGCACAGTTAATTTTTAAAAAATATTATGAATCTGGCTGTACTATTATGAAATTGACTTGAAAAATAGATTAATTTACAACTTAAATCCAATTAATGTAATACTAATAAATCAGATAAGGCAGGTAGGGTAAATATCAATCTACTATAGTTTGTTTCTAAAAAATTACTACTAAAACTAGCCACACTAATGTGTCTCTTCCCTGAGTTACTTACTTGCCAGTCACCAATACTAGCTGGAGATATCCAAAATCTGGTTGGTTGGTTGTTTGGTGTTTTACGCCGCGCTCAAGATTATTTCACTTATATGGCGGCGTTGCCAGTTTTATTGTGGAAGGAAACCGGGCTCTATGCCTGGAGGAAACCCACGACATTCCGCTGGTAACTGGCAACCATCACACATTGGTCGTTCGAGTGAAAACCCAGTCGGAAAATTGTCTAATTATTTTTGGACTGAGTGGGATTCGGTGGAATCCAAAATGTGTGGCCAAAGTATATTGATGATGTGTCTGTTGGCCACACATCATAAATACACTTTGGCCACAGAGTTTGGAGATCTCCAACTAAGGATATATCCCTACTAAAACCTACACAGAACTATTAAACTTCACGTCACATATCTACCTGACCGGCAAAGTATAAAGTAAACCAGGATAGAGACACACGAGTGCGGCTACACGTCACATAGATGCTTTTCTTAAACAAAAACTTACTCATCTCCAAGTTTATTAACTGCTTGAATATAAAAGTATCTAACTGGTAATACTATTCTCGTTTTCAAACCGGGTCCCCAAACTTTACAACTTCCAGCATCCACTTCATCCTGGGAATCCAACGCAAGGCAAGAAAAGGACAGCAGACACAAAAGTGAAAGTGTCACTTCACGGATGACAAGAGACGATGCCATGCCCGGTCCTCTGAATATACCAGTACGGCAGTATCACACAAACTTATCTATATCCCATAGATGACTTTTACAGCCACCACAACCACGTCTCCACTCCTCATATCTATTTCAACTGCGGCCGCAGCGCTTGAGATGATTGTAGACTGCACACATGGACTCATTGTTTACCCTATTCCTAGGGCTTCGCAGTTTTGACGACTGACCTGCCAGTATCTCGCATGCGCCATCACAACTTCCGTGCACTGCCGAGGCAATTTTCTGGCAAAAAAAGAGCCTTTGAAGTGTTTAATCGATTAGAATATATGCGAGCGCAATAAAGGACGTCATAGGAAGAGGTTGGGTTAGTGTTTAGATGGGAATTGCGTTTTTTCCCCCTTTGTTTTGAGCATTTGTCCAAAAATGTATTTCTTACTCAGTATCCGTCCATTCAGTACAAAGTTACCTCCCTTTGCTCTCAGCAAGCTTTGACTTTTATAAATTCTACAAGTAAAACCAAAGCACATAGGACAACTCGTACTATATTGTACAGATGGTGTATATTTATGAGCTTTAGAGAGTAACTACTCTCATCACCAGATATTACAACACACAAGTTTCAGATAAAAATATAACTTTAAAATGATAAACTAAATAGGATTAATCCGAGCTTCCGACTCCAAAATAACTATTTTTTTAATACTAATTTATTGAATCAGGGCTGTCACATTGATTCCAAATTCTAATCCGTTTGTTCTGTGGGTTAAGATCAAGGGAAGTTTGTTTGGTTTAGGCACCGATGTACTTTTAGGGTATGTTTATATACCACAAGAAAACTCACCGATATGGTAAAAACCAAATACCTTTGATCCATCCCAATTACTTGGGAATGTACGTTTATGTTTGTTAAGCTCTGATAGTTTTGTCACAGGAAGAGGTTGGGCTAGTGTTTAGATGGGAATTGCGGTTTTTTTCCCCTTTGTTTTGAGCATTGGTCCAAAAATGTATTTCTTACTCAGTATCCGTCCATTCAGTACAAAGTTACCTCCCTTTGCTCTCAGCAAGCTTTGACTTTTATAAATTCTACAAGTAAAACCAAAGCACATAGGACAACTCGTACTATATTGTACAGATGGTGTATATTTATGAGCTTTAGAGAGTAACTACTCTCATCATCAGATATTACAACACACAAGTTTCAGATAAAAATATAACTCTAAAATGATAAACTAACTAGGATTAGTCCCAATCTGACTAAAGTCGAGATGCTCATTGAAAAGAGCTCTTTTTCAATGGGCATCTCGACTTTCGTCAGATTGGATTAGTCCGAGCTTCCGACTCCAAAATAACAATTTTTTTTAATACTAGTAGTAAAATTAGTTAATTTTTGGAATCAGGGCTGTCACATTGATTCCAAATTCTAATCCGTTTGTTCTGTGGGTTAAGATCAAGGGATGTTTGTTTAGTTTAGGCGCCGATGTACTTTTAGGGTCTGTGTATATACCACCGGAAAGCTCACTGATACATGATCAAAACTAAATACTCTTGATCCATTCCAATTACTTGTGAATGGTTTATGTTTGTTAAGCTCTGATAGTGATGTTCTACTTGGCGGCGATTTTAACACCCGTTCGGGCTACTAATTTTACTTTGTAAGTAAAGGTACCTCACGCAACGCCACTCCCACATTTACAATAAAAGGCGTAACACTAATGTCAAGGAATATAATTACTTGGGTGTAATTCTAAATAGCACAGGAACTTTCACTGCTGCCATAAATAACCTTAGATATAAAGGACTCGTATGCCTCAGACTCACAGGACTCAGTTATACCACAGTACGTACTCTGAAACATAATCCCCATATCAATGTCAGCCTGAAATTATTTCATGCAGTCATTAAGCCTGTCCTGCTCTACTGTTGCGATATTTGGGCTTCGTCCATCAAGTCTGTACACCAATTTGACTAACTACCCGTAGAATCAACACACATAAAAATTTGCAAGTACACTAGTGCCCAAAAGAAACGATACCACATGTTTGCAAAGACATCAAATAAAACCTAAACAATGCAGAAGTTCAGGTTTGGTGTTATTCTTGTGAGAAATCTTTTCACAACCTCTGAACCAAAATTCATTTCAATCAAATCAGTACAATCAATATATGTGGGGTCGAAAAATGAGCATTTTGTTAGAGCACTGATCACAGAAACAACGGGGAATGTTACACCACACGTCTCAAAGTCAAGTCCGTAGCGGGTATGTCCACCGTGAGCATCAATACATGCCAGAACACACCTTCGGACTGATGATATCAAACGTTTGATGACGCTGGGGCCGGGGTGATGCGTTCCCTTTCCTCGAGGAGACATGGTTCCATGTCCAGGACGTTAACTGGGGGCTCGCGGCGCTGTCTGAATTGCTGATCGAGGTGGTCCCATAAGGGTTCGATGTCCGGTGAACATGCAGGCCATGGCAAAACCTGTACGTTGGCAAGGAAATCCCGTGTTAATCTTGCTGTGCGTTGTCGTGCTGGAAAAGGATTCCACGAGGTTGTTGGTGAATAAAGAGCACCCCAACAGTCCGTATTAAGATCACATCGCAATAACGTTGTGCATTCATGTTTCTACGAATTACGACAAGCCTTTTGACGTCACCACATGTGCCAGCCCTCTACCTCCAAAACGGCCCTACCTGCAGGTGGATACAGTTATGCGCCAAACGTTCACCAACTCTTCGGTAAACACGCTGTAATGCGTTTCTGAAGATGAGGAATCTGCTCTCATCAGTGAACAGAACCGTGTCCAATATCCCACCGTTGCCAATGTCGAACTCGCCTGGCCCATATCAATCTGTCATTCCGGTGCCGAGGGGTCAGGAGCGGTCCGCGGAAGAGATGGCGTGGCCGCATACCATCTCAGGTGTAAATACCCTGAAGTTACGATCTTCACGGGGCGTGGTAAGTCGTGGTCTTCCACTCCTCGGCCTGTCTGAAGTCTGACCTGTCTGACGTAGCTGCATCAACCTTGGTGATTGTGGTGCGTAACCTTCTGGCTACATCGACTTGCGCGTCGCTCCTTGTTGGATCATTCCAACGGCTCTCTCTCTCTCGATGGCTGTCAAACGTGGTATGTCTTATGATCTTTTTGTTGTTGTGATAACAACGTGTATGCTCAGCCCTTTTAAACATACTACTAAATACCATGATAGGTTGTGCCATGCGCCTCCAAGGCGACGTCTATCGCATGCTTGTATAGAATGTCAAACACTATGCGATATAAGTAACTCATGTTGGCTAACCCAAATAAAAAAGCAATTTAAAGAACTAGAACACAATCTCCAATACAGGAGCACAACTGTCGAAAAAGGTAGAATCAACAGAAATCACAACAAAAAACAACAAAAAAAAAAGACTCTTTCATTCAAACACACTATAAAAAAAGATAATGTTAGACGAACTGGAAATAAATTAAGAACATATCGCCAAGTGAAAGAGACATATGCCAGTAAATTCATCTGGCCACTAACAAACGGCATCCCACATGACATACATGCAATTGGGCTACGGCCGCCTCATCGTCGGAACCCACGATTAAAAATACGCTCACTCACTTTAAGCGAGGGTTGCCAACTAGTGAATGTTTGATGCGTTTCGATGTATAACTCAGCTTTGGCGACATTCACAATGGACAATTTTACACAGGCATTAAATATAGAGAAAAATAAAACACAGATAATACGCCCCCCCCCCCCTCCCCGCCCACCGCCACATTCCTCCCCCCGCCGCCACCACCACCACCACCACCGCCGCCACCACCACCACCACCCATGGGTTTTATCTGTACAGATTCTCTTCATTTGTACTTTGGAAGCCTGATTTGCTTATCCTACTTATATTTATCATTTAAAGTATTAACTGTGTTTTATTTTTCTCTATATATAATGCCTGTGTAAAATTGTGTGTTTTAATGTCTGATGATGAGAGTAGCTACTCTCGAAATCGTTTCAAGGGACATAACTCTCCGCTACTTCATTTTCGCCCCATCGTCACCCGTAAACGGCTTTCTAATTCAGTTCTTTTCCTGATGATGATTGTCGCCCGAACAATCGGTCTTTGTGGTGCTGAGAATACATACACTCCCTGAGGTCGATATAGAAATAAAGAAAAACCACAGATTGTTCTAATGAGCTATAATTAAAGTGGCATGGGCTGCCAAAATGTTGATATTTGGACGCTGAAACAGAAATTCAGAATGTTGAATAAAATTACCGCTATCGGCTATTTTTCTCTAGACGTGTTATTCAGAAGCATTTTAGTGCTTATAGTCTCGAGAATGTACGTTTAAATATTGTTTTGAACTAACTTTAGCGTAGAATGAATGGTCGTCCCGCTTATTTAAATTTTGTTTACTTTTTTCGAACACTATTCCGGTTCGTATAGCTAGGGAAGCATACCGCAGTTTTTCGATGGCCTTCAAGAATCAAAGCCTCTTACTGTCGTGATGATCAGAAATTATGAAAAAAGTGTGAATTTTGGCAGCTCATGCCACTTTATAGTATCAGTTATCACCGCGACGTAAGTTTTTGTGAACAACGCGAGCTTTCCAACACCTGTGCCAGTGTCTTTAGATTTAATATTTAGCGCATGGTGAATGGCAGCACACATCGCCATATTGTTCAACCCAATTCCTAACGCTTCACAGTAACCTTCAACAAAAACCTTACAATAAATGAGTTAAAGGACGCTTTATATCGAAACGAAATAACCATGGGAATAAGGTACATATCCACTCTTTTTCGACCAATGAAAACTGTGAAATCTCAAAATTTGCTGTTACATTTACTTTCTTAGTACCCCGCTATTTGTCGTTTTACTGTCCCGTAACGAATTTCTGCTTTTAAAATAGGACATATTTATCCATTTTGAAACGGATAAAGGATTTCGAAATCTTTTCAAATGAAAGTGGACTTGTTTTGAATAGGCCCAAGAACTTTAGATGCTAGGTTTAATAGCGTTACTGAAACAATGTAAATAACCTCGACTTAGTACATGCGCATTATCGTTCTTTCTCGCATTTTATCGTCGAAGACGCCATTATCGTTCTCGGAGAACAAGACGGGATTTCAACGATAATTTCGATTGTAAAGCGCCAAACCGGTAACTTACCTTTTCCACCTAAAGTCTATTATTCACTTTGACACGGACCACCACACCACTCATTTATTAGTCTGTAAAAAGATGTTATTTATAATGATAATCGGTGTACATTTCTCTGCCGAACATCCCTTCAAAAATAGACAGCTTGCACATGATTATAATGATTCAGAAAAACTTGTATCGTCTGCTATTTTCACCCTGAAACTGAAGTGAAAGTGTGCACTTTTCTAGGCTTCTACAGTATTTGTAATAAACTTTTAACTGTTAAAAATTTAAAAAGCATTAACAGTTTAATTTTAAACGCTGAACTTCTCTTGACAATCAGTGCAGTCCGAATTAATTTCAGAATCACTGCAATCAACAAAATCATACCAAGCCAATCCAATTCAATTCTTAATCTTTATTTGTATATAGCTAAATCGTCCGTTGACGGACAGGTACAAATATTTTAATAAATAAACAAATAAAACAATGAACAGTAGAATTATAAAGAGCACATAAAATTGCCAAGGGCAATGCCATTATAATTTATAGGAACATTTTTCTATTTTCATTTCATCGCATGATTCAAAATGCTAAACAAATAGTTTAAATGTTTATCTTCACTTCACTGTCTTCAGAACGTTAGAGCATTTGCTAAATGATTTAACTATCCCAATAATTTTGTCTCTAAGAAGCTTTCTATTTGTAAAATCTTCTTTCAAAATTGGAACATATCCTTTAAAACGGGACAACCAGTTCCTTAATCGGAACACAGAATTTCATTCACAAAAGTTACCGATTACGACTATAAAATGAAATGTCTTTTTTGCAACTTCGTATATATGCTAGCAGAGAAATCTGGGCTTTGCCAAAATTTTTTTCTTTTTTTTTTCGATTCACATTACCAGCCAAATAAAAAAATATAATACAAGTTGCCCTTAGACCGAAAATCTGGGCTATGTATATGCATAATATTAATACCTAAAACATTTCAAATCCATTTAAGAAAGAAATCATATAAATTCAAAGAAGTTAGCTTGATATGCCTCAAAACACCGGGTCATGTTTTTAGTGATTGCATATTTGCAATCACTGCACTGCAGTATGCGCCGTTTTATGGTAGTACCGTATGTTGTAAAGTGGCTGTCCCGATTTAGGAAAAATCCGTGTTGTACGAATTTTGCCTGTGTGGTTTTAATTCGACAGTAATAGTCGTGAATTTCACATGTGTTGATACGTAAAAAATTACTATTAAAGTAAACAGATACTGAAATCTGCATACCCAAGACAAGTTTAGGAAGCTGACTCATACTTTAGCGCGGCAATGCTTACAGACGACAAATCATGTGATCTGACTGCATTTATAACCTCTATTTATTTTGCTTCAGAAAAGGGACTGCAACGCGAAATAAACTTGATGCAAAATGTTTTAAATTTTCTATGATGCAAGTCCAATGTCGCAGCATCAAACTGTTGATTTGGGAAAGTAAACCATCAAGTAAAATGCTGTAAAAATAAGGCAGAAGTCGTAACTGTCCTGATTTAGGGCGGGTCACTGTACCAATTTAAATTCTCTGCAGCTGGAGATATCCAAACTCTTCCCAAAGTATATAGACAATAAAGACCCAAATTTTATACACATCCCATTCGATCTTTTAGTTTGCCGTTCCACCCAAAAAATAAATGTTCAAAAACTCACTGTTGTGTTATATGCTCGAGGATCGCCAGAATGTATGACTTGCTTCCGCATTTCCGAGAATATGACACAAAGTGAGTGTATGGAGGTTTTTTTTTTTTTTTTTTTGGTGGTTGTGGAACAGCGAACTAAAGGGTCTAATGGGATGTGTGCAATGTTTGGACCGGTTGCATTGCTTAAATTAGGAGAAAAATGGAGAGATTCTAAAAGAATTACATGTTTCTATATGGCACGTCATCCAGTTCTGTTGGCCACACACCATCTGATCAATAAACTTTGCGACAGAATTTGGATATCTCCAGCAAGATTCTCCGTTGACCTTCAGATTAGTAGAAAATTAACAAGTGATAAATCTCGGATGAAAGGCTGTAAATTGACTCTCCGCCAAAACTGTACATTTTATGAGTTATTAAGGGATTCCCTGTTGCTTTGTTTCTGCCTGACAGTCACAGCTGAGAATTCACCACAAGCGCACCCACAAAAGGTTGTACTGTGCACCTACCCAAGTCGACTCTCAGTCAGTAAACAAAGCAGACAAAGGATTCTCCAATTATAACACTATCCAGAAGTCCGTGGGAGCTAGGAAAGTTCTCAATGGTCATCTGGAAACCTAATCTTTATGTAAACGAACTGCAATCTTGGCTTTAACAATCTTGGTTGCGGTCTGAACAGATTGATTAACATGGATTTAATAAGCCTCATGGTTATTTCAGAGAACAGTAAATGATCGAGTAGGATCGTTGATTTATACAAGGAAAGCCTTAAGTTCAGTAAATATAGATCATTTTAATGAACTTTGATCTACTTGCATAAGCTGAGCCGACATAGTTTTGGAAAAATAAATAAAATATAAACTGGGTGAACGTTCATTTGTTTAAGACCTAAGTTGATTAAAAACACTAATTTCAAACTTAAATATCGAAATTTTGGCACATAGGTCACCCAAAAAGACTAAAAAGCCAATTTTATTTGCTGATTAGGCTATATGTACATGTTAAGCCCTCATAAAAGTAAAATGACCCATTCTCATGAATGCTTTAATACTCCAGCTCTGTACATGTATGTTAAAGAAGTCAAAATATTTGCCCGCTTTACCCAGATGTTGATATAGTGATACTTAACTTTCAAAACCAAAAGTCCAGTTGATGTTCCAGTGTGGTTGTCATTTGAATTGATTTGATTTGTTTTAGAGGATGAGTGATTGTGAGAATGGAGATGGAGAGACACAGCTTAACACTGTACAGCTGTCCCATGTGTCTGTGGCTGATATCCAGGTAGCCCAGCAGCTGACTGAGGGAGGAGACGCCCAATGCAGACAGGTTCTTGTACAAGGTGCTAATCTAATATTCTTTCAATCTAGTTATGACCACATCCTACATGTACTTAATGTACAGGAATATCATCCTCTAGTTGAAACTGATAAACAATTTTGAATGCGCAGTATATCAGTCAAAATTATTGATTTAACGTTCAACTCGAGTACTACAGCTTATGCCATGGGCCTAATTCGAGATTGAAAAAAATAGTATATTTTTTTAGCACATTTGGAGATCCTGCGGTGTTTTGAGATGAAGATCGAGAAAGTCCTGAATGAAATAATATCTCCAAGGTAGCGAAGGGGCGCACATACATGTAAAAATATGCCCAAAAGTTTTTTATTTATTTAATTGATTAGCGTAGTTAGAGCGTTTGACGGGCTAGAGAAATTCACAAATCTAGTGCTTTGGCGAGTCGAATGGGGTCCTCAAGCAACTAAAATGTCTGTATTCAACGTCCATATTTATAGAATAATGACCTGAATGAAGTTCTAAGTTAACTGGTTGTATTTCTGTAACAGATGATCTGAATGAAGTTCTAAGTTAACATTATTAACTGGTTGTATTTCTGTAACAGATGATCATGACCTGAATGAAGATGAAGATGAACCAGCCAATAAACGACAAAAGACGGATATTGTCTCTTATTTTATGAAAGATCTCACAGTAAAGGTATATTCCATTCAAGTCTTAGTCATACATTTATTCTGGTTCTGACATGGGGGCACCCACAGCACAATGCTTTTTCTACACAGTCGTAATTGACCTTTTATGTGCTGGCTATTGTTTACTGGCAATTTATAGTGTGCAGGATGTCCAAAAGAGGTGTGGACAGTCTTAGCTTTCCCCCTGCCCTATGTTCCAGATGTAAGTGTGTATAACATTAATCAAACACTCATATTGTCTTGATAATCACAATTTATATAGAGAGGGTGGATTTTGGCAGCTTATGCCAATGTAAGCTCTGCCTCTCTAAAGCAGCAAAGAAAGTAAAAATAGAAAGTAAAAATGTGGTGCATTAAAAACATCCACATATGTTTGAAATGTCTAAAGACACGTAGTAATGTAAAAGAACACCACCTCATCAATCAGAAACTCTGTTAATTCATGTTGGATAACGTGCTCATTTCAGGTCAGTTTTATATTCTAAGTTTGCACCCTGAAATTTATTGACAGGTCTACATTCCTACATCCATAAAGTTGGTCAATTGTTATCTTATTTAGACTGTTCAAATCATGTAGTGCTCTTATGGCCTGGTTTGGACTTAATACCTTATATGAAGCAAGAGGCTGTTTCTCAACATGACGTAAGTTCAACGTAAGACCTGTCATGGCAACATATACCTTCAACATTACGTTACAAAGTTAGATGATGTTGAGAAACAGGCCCCTGAAGAGCAATTTATTCAATATTAAGATTGTTATTTTTTATTTTATCAGAAACAAATAAAAAGTTAGTCTTCTTACTTTTTCAGCAAATTCTGTTCAACATTAACAAAGCTATTTGTTTGCGATTGGATGGAATTGAACATAAACTTGAGAATGCTTGTGCTCGTCTGAGAGACGTGGAGGATAAACTGGAGACTGTTGCACGGCAGACACAGAATACTACCGGTATTGTCAATACCAAAAAGTAAGATAGTTTTATATTGTTCATGTTTTCTATATTGAGTGGAGCT
Organism: Lepidochitona cinerea; assembly: GCA_963971465.1. NCBI lineage: Eukaryota > Metazoa > Mollusca > Polyplacophora > Chitonida > Tonicellidae > Lepidochitona > Lepidochitona cinerea. The sequence goes on along the minus strand of OZ020555.1, from coordinate 1,587,314 downwards.
CGGTCGGCAGAGTGATAGTATCTCAGCCAGACACAGGCCTTCCATCGATGCTACGAAGTTCAAATCCCACTCAAACCAAATAAAATTGAACAATTTCACTCATCACCGTATGTTGAAGAATAGACAGGCACTGGTCGAAGGTTGGGCATTTTCCCCAGCTAATGAGTCGATTTTCTCCACCACTAAACCTGGCAACGTCACCATACAAGTGAAACAATCTTGAATGTGACGTAAGAAAGCAATCAATCAATCTGTACTATGCTCTTATATTAATGCAGCTGAGATCTGTTTTGAGATGGATTGATGTTTCCCATTACTCTCAGGATTATTTCAGTTTTATGACCGTCTGGCCAGGTTTAGTGGGAGGTGTTCTGTTCCTGAAGGAGACTGGCAACCTTCCACTGGTCAAGAAAACAATGTTTATTTTGGTTGTTAAATGTTTTAAATGATGGGCAGTGGGTTTTTTTCCGTTCATCACATTGTTATTTAAATAGTTGTAATCCATTTAACAGACGTGGTAGTGCAGTTGTTGTTGGATTACCTCAAGAGAAATCAGGTAGGTCCTGGATGTCACCCTGATAATCTCTACCATTTCTCATCTATTGGATGAACTATAGAGCTTGTCATCAGACTTTTGTCTTATCAAATCACTTATATCTACATGTATTGCACCTAAATCTTTTCTGTAATTAGTAATAACCGACACTGAAGACCTGTAATAAATGTTGGGGCCAGGGTGAATATCATGACTTAGATTACCGTCGTACCACTTTACCAACTGAGCTACCCGGCCCGTTTTGCTTGTAAGATTCTGTTACATCAATGTTCGGTTATAAATCATTGATTTCCCTGATCTGATGATGGCGACAGTAAATTCCATAAAGCTATCCATCCTCCCCTGTGTAGTTTTGTTCAAATACAAGTTTTGTTCAATGACCTTATTTCATTTATTTGTTTTGTATATACAGGATGTAATATAAATGATCCAAACTACCAACAATTAGGGCCAAATGTCACCCTTATAACCCTTAATACTGAAGGTAAGTTTTGTTCTTATTCTTCCTAATCATTTTTATACACCCGCTCTTAAATTAAATTGGCGTCTTGATATTTGTAGCCACCAAAACAGTCACTCAGCCTTTTGACATTCAACTCAGGAACTATGGTGACCTAATGAGTCTTATTGAAATTGCTTTTGTATGCCTTACATGTAGTGTAGACACTTTTGCGAGTACATGTAGCTTTGGTGACTACATATGCCGTCTGCCTGTGTGTACCAATTACAGTTTTCGTATATAGGTAGCTTACAGGTAGTTGACATGTCACATACGGTTAATGGCATCCGAATCCGACGGATGTTTGATCTGACCAGCAGCGGAGATCACTATCAGGGTGATTAACCACTCAGTCTTCTGTTGACCGGAGCTGACGGTTAGTCAAGCTGAAGCGCCAACATGACCAGTAAATTAATTACCGCCTGCCAACCAGTATTGGAGATTTCCTACTTATAGTAGAAACGTGTCTGGAAGACAGTTGCAATGCTAACAATATAAGTATTAAAATTCGTCTTTAATGACTGAGGCACGGTTCAATCTATCAATAACAACCACTAGTATTCAAGTTTAAATGATCCGCTGTTTGGTTGTATTCCTTATAGATGATTATCCTGCCGGTTGTTGGTTAGGGGACGAATCCAATCCTGAAATGAGGGTCAGAGTGCCCATTACACCCAGGTTTGTACTCAATTCTCACATCTACAGATTTATTTATTTCTCTGCAATTTAACTGTGAATTTTTTACTTAAAAAGCAGACCAAGTACATGATATACAAGTGTGTTCTAGTTACTGACACCTGAGGGGAAAATAAGGTAGAAATAATATTAGGTAGAAATCCCTCATCTCCTAAATTTGTCAAGAATAGATGGCTTTTGTGATTGTTAATTGACATTCCTGAAGAATGTTTTTATTTCCAGTGATTTACTCCATGTACATTCAAATTGTCGGACAGCAGAAAAGATGGCCCTTACTTTGTTGGACTATTTGTTTGACCGTGAAACTCAGGCCAACTCTAATGTATCTGGATTGGGAAAACATGGTAAAAAACAACTGGATCCTCTCATGGTCTACGGTATCAGATGTAAGTAGTCTATGCTGGTTGTAACCTCATAAAAGAATGTTTCAACTTGGTTGTCATTTTGTAAACCAGTATGAAATGGTTACCAGATGACCGTTGAAAGGGCTTCTTGTAGGCATACTTAGTCTTCAGATCTAATGTCTCTGGCAAAGGCTTTCCATTAATGGGTTGCACATTTGATTGATTGATTGATGGTTCGTCGCACTCAAAATGATTTCACTTAGGTTTAGTGGGGAGTATACTGGACCGGAGAAAATGCCTGAACTTTGACAAATATCTGCCCTGGCAACAGGGCAACCAAGTGAGAGAGAAAAAACCCTCTGAAATTGCCTGTTCGGATCCCACTCTGTCTAAATAAAATTGTGGGCTTTGCATGCAATCCCCCTATGTCTAAGGCTTGCCGTGTAACCTTCGAAGGCCAGGGGTTTCCTCCGGGCAAGGAGCTTGGGTTTTATCCCTGATTAGTCCATTTATTTTGAATCTGTTTTTTTCTCTTTATGTGGAGCTTTCTCTTTATAGGTCATCTTATCCATAGATTTGCAATCACTGAGAATGATTGGCACAGAATTAAGCAGAATATTGATTCTAAATGTAGAACAGCATTCCGGCGTAAACAAAAGGGCATGCCTCTGAAAGTGAAGGGATTTCGAGGGAAGACAAATTCTCTGGTTCAGGGAATGTCACATGATGGACTGAGTGATGAAGATTCATTTACTGAAGGAGATTTGAGAATTTCACCTGTAAGTTTCTAGTCAACACCTGCTGAAATCAATCAGCCACTTACAGGCTACAGAATGGCCACCATGTATTGGACAGCAAAACTGTCTCCTCATATTTATGGGAATTTTTACACCTTAACTTTTGATCACAATCTTGCTGTCTAAATGCCAATATAAAGGCCCGTTCTCACTGTGAGATTTGTCGTATTGACTTGAAGGATGCAATTAAAATAGATACTTTTATTGGTCAAAATGATTTGTCAACCAATCAAATGCATCAATTTTAATCGCATCCTACAAGTCGGTACGACAAATCGCACAGTGAAAACGAACCCTATTAAGAAATGTTTCTGTCTTGGTGTAGAATGATGCAGAACTTGTAGGTTCACATACAAATAACATCCCCATGAATTCTTATGCATTATTTTATCTAAACTTTGACCTATTTTTCCGTGTGTTATTCTCTTGTCTGATCTAGTTTTGTTTTTTGTCAGAGTGGTGTTGATCTTCATCATGCTGTCTCCATGCAGGGGAGTGGAGGGGAGATACAGATATTACATGCCACCCCAGAACAAATCTCACAGCTTCAACAGGCTCAACATATTCAGATATTACAAGGAGATGGGGTATTACAGGTCTGTATGTTGGTTCAAATCAGAACAATGGTCATATTTCCCTTATTGGAGAATTCCCAAAAAAAATTTTTTATCTCACCAGTAATCTCATTGCATGTGTGACTGGACTTGTTTTAAATGGTAAAAAGTTGAAAGGGCTTGATAATTGTTTGTGGCATGAGATAGCTGAATTTTGTATGATTTTCCACACACACATCTTTCAAAATTCTTTGTTCATTATTTGAGCCTGAATAACATTGCACATTTTTATTCAGTCCACGAAATCTAATTAATTTTGTACATTTTTTTTTGCAGCAAATCCAGGGTTCTGATGGTGGTGGAGGCGTCCATGTCTCTGTGTCCTTACCTAATGACGCTTTACAAGTGGCTCAAGTGACCACTGATACAGGGGAGGTGTTACAAATACATCAACAACCAGAAACTGACGAGGGAGATGATGAACAATGATATCATACAAGTGACCACTGATACAGGGGAGGTGTTACAAATACATCAACAACCAGAAACTGATGAGGGAGATGAACAATGATATCATACAAGTGACCACTGATACAGGGGAGGTGTTACAAATACATCAACAACCAGAAACTGATGAGGGAGATGAACAATGATATCATACAAGTGACCACTGATACAGGGGAGGTGTTACAAATACATCAACAATCAGAAACTGATGAGGGAGATGAACAATGATATCATACAAGTGACCACTGATACAGGGGAGGTGTTACAAATACATCAACAACCAGAAACTGATGAGGGAGATGAACAATGATATCATACAAGTGACCACTGATACAGGGGAGGTGTTACAAATACATCAACAACCAGAAACTGACGTGGGAGATGATGAACAATGATATCATACAAGTGACCACTGATACAGGGGAGGTGTTACAAATACATCAACAACCAGAAACTGACGTGGGAGATGATGAACAATGATATCATACAAGTGACCACTGATACAGGGGAGGTGTTACAAATACATCAACAACCAGAAACTGACGTGGGAGATGATGAACAATGATATCATACAAGTGACCACTGATACAGGGGAGGTGTTACAAATACATCAACAACCAGAAACTGACGAGGGAGATGAACAATGATATCATACAAGTGACCACTGATACAGGGGAGGTGTTACAAATACATCAACGACCAGAAACTGACCAGGGAGATGAACAATGATATCATACAAGTGACCACTGATACAGGGGAGGTGCTACAAATACATTAACAACCAGAAACTGACGAGGGAGATGATGAACAATGATATCATACAAGTGACCACTGATACAGGGGAGGTGTTACAAATACATCAACAACCAGAAACTGACGTGGGAGATGAACAATGATATCATACAAGTGACCACTGATACAGGGGAGGTGTTACAAATACATCAACGACCAGAAACTGACGAGGGAGATGAACAATGATATCATACAAGTGACCACTGATACAGGGGAGGTGTTACAAATACATCAACAACCAGAAACTGACGGGGGAGATGAACAATGATATCATACAAGTGACCACTGCTACGGGGGAGGTGTTACAAATACAACAACAACCAGAAACTGACGGGGGAGATGAACAATGATATCATACAAGTGACCACTGATACAGGGGAGGTGTTACAAATACAACAACAACCAGAAACTGACGAGGGAGATGAACAATGATATCATACAAGTGACCACTGATACAGGGGAGGTGTTACAAATACATCAACAACCAGAAACTGACCAGGGAGATGAACAATGATATCATACAAGTGACCACTGATACAGGGGAGGTGTTACAAATACACCAACAACCAGAAACTGACCAGGGAGATGATCAATGATATCATACAAGTGACCACTGATACAGGGGAGGTGTTACAAATACATCAACAACCAGAAACTGACGAGGGTGATGAACAATGATATCATATAAGTGACCACTGATACAGGGGAGGTGTTACAAATACATCAACAACCAGAAACTGACGAGGGAGATGAACAATGATATCATACAAGTGACCACTGATACAGGGGAGGTGTTACAAATACATCAACGACCAGAAACTGACCAGGGAGATGAACAATGATATCATACAAGTGACCACTGATACAGGGGAGGTGTTACAAATACATCAACAACCAGAAACTGAGGACGGAGATGAACAATGATATCATACAAGTGACCACTGATACAGGGGAGGTGTTACAAATACATCAACAATCAGTTGGTGTTGAGTGGCATATAACTTGCTCAGGTCATCCCTTAAACTTAATTACATTAACAGATGAAAAATGTCCTTGCAATAAACTATAAAAGAGGGAAGAACTGTTATTGTATTCTGTTGACAACAGCAACTCCTGTCTCCAATGTCAAAGGTTACTTGCCCTGTAGGATTGCAACATTGAATTTGTATTTGCTCTCCATTAAAATCAACTGTATTTATTTAATTACTTTTCAATCATATTACTGTCAGTTTTTATTTGACATTCTTGGATGTTTCCAGAACATTTGTTTTGTTTTTTTTTCATCATCAATAGAGTTTGTACATGTTGATTCATTGGATTATAAATCTAAAATAAAAACATCTGTACATAATGACTGCATAATGGATTATTGATTAATACAAAGTGGATAATCTCAAGGTTTTCAATGTAAGTACCTGTTGAGGTTAAAGCGGCATGAGCTGCCAAATTGTTTATATTTTGACGTTAAAACAGAATGTTGAAACTATTGGCTATTTTTCTAAAGCCAATTTCAGAAGCTTTTTAGTGCTTCTAGTCTTGAAAATGCACGATAAAGTATTGTTTTGAACTAACTTTGGCTTAGAATGAATGAATGGTCGTACCATTTATTTAAATTTTGTTTACTTCTCAAACATGTTTTCGGTTCGAACAGGCCACATACTATATGGCTTTTCCTCATTCCAACACCAATCATTTAGTTTTTCGATGGCCTTCAAAGCCTCTTACTGTCGTGACGATCAGAAATTGTGAAAAAAGTGTGAATTTTGGCAGCTCATGCCACTTTAAGTTATTAAGATACTGCCCGCCATGATCTTGGTTCAGACGGACTATACTTATAACATGGACTACACACAAATATCGTGTCGATGTTTATGTACTGGCTCATTGGCGTACATTGGTATACTGATGTCTGTCCCAGATTCTTGTCCGCCTGCTTTTTAAAAAAATGTAAATAGCTTATTGGTAGACAATGTGTCGCGCACCAAAATTAAATTTGGGTCCAAAGATTGTGTCTACCAAACCAGTCACTGAGCCTGTAGATTTGATTATTAGATGAGACAGTATTCATCTGCTCCTTGATAAACTGTAGTCAGGGTTATTGGGTGAGACAGTATTCCTCTGGTCCTTGGTAAACTGTAGTCAGGGTTATTGGGTGAGACAGTATTCCTCTGGTCCTTGGTAAACTGTAGTTCGGGTTATTGGGTAAGACAGTATTCATCTGGTCCTTGGTAAACTGTAGTCAGGGTTATTGGGTAAGACAGTATTCATCTGGTCCTTGGTAAACTGTAGTCAGGGTTATTGGGTGAGACAGTATTCATCTGGTCCTTGGTAAACTGTAGTCAGGGTTATTGGGTGAGACAGTATTCCTCTGGTCCTTGGTAAACTGTAGTCAGGGTTATTGGGTGAGACAGTATTCCTCTGGTCCTTGGTAAACTGTAGTCAGGGTTATTGGGTGAGACAGTATTCCTATGGTCCTTGGTAAACTGTAGTCAGGGTTATTGGGTGAGACAGTATTCCCCCTGGTCCTTGGTAAACTGTAGTCAGGGTTATTGGGTGAGACAGTATTCCTCTGGTCCTTGGTAAACTGTAGTCAGGGTTATTGGGTGAGACAGTATTCCTCTGGTCCTGGGTAAACTGTAGTCAGGGTTATTGGGTGAGACAGTATCCCTCTGGTCCTTGGTAAACTGTAGTCATGGTTATTGGGTGAGACAGTATTCCTCTGGTCCTTGGCAGACTGTAGTCAGGGTTATTGGGTGAGACAGTATCCCTCTGGTCCTTGGTAAACTGTAGTCAGGGTTATTGGGTGAGACAGTATTCCTCTGGTCCTGGGTAAACTGTAGTCAGGGTTATTGGGTGAGACAGTATCCCTCTGGTCCTTGGTAAACTGTAGTCAGGGTTATGGGTGAGACAGTATTCCTCTGGTCCTTGGTAAACGGTAGTCAGGGTTATTGGGTGAGACAGTATTCCTCTGGTCCTTGGTAAACTGTAGTCCGGGTTATTGGGTGAGACAGTATTCATCTGGTCCTTGGTAAACTGTAGTCAGGGTTATTGGGTGAGACAGTATTCCTCTGGTCCTTGGTAAACTGTAGTCAGGGTTATTGGGTGAGACAGTATTCCTATGGTCCTTGGCAGACTGTAGTCAGGGTTATTGGGTGAGACAGTATTCCCCCTGGTCCTTGGTAAACTGTAGTCAGGGTTATTGGGTGAGACAGTATTCCTCTGGTCCTTGGTAAACTGTAGTCTGGGTTATTGGGTGTGACAGTATTCCTCTGGTCCTTGGTAAACTGTAGTCAGGGTTATTGGGTGAGACAGTATTCCTCTGGTCCTTGGTAAACTGTAGTCAGGGTTATTGGGTGAGACAGTATTCCTCTGGTCCTTGGTAAACTGTAGTCAGGGTTATTGGGTGAGACAGTATTCGTCTGGTCCTTGGTAAACTGTAGTCTGGGTTATTGGGTGTGACAGTATTCCTCTGGTCCTTGGTAAACTGTAGTCAGGGTTATTGGGTGAGACAGTATTCCTCTGGTCCTTGGTAAACTGTAGTCAGGGTTATTGGGTGAGACAGTATTCCTCTGGTCCTTGGTAAACTGTAGTCAGGGTTATTGGGTGAGACAGTATTCCCCCTGGTCCTTGGTAAACTGTAGTCAGGGTTATTGGGTGAGACAGTATTCATCTGGTCCTTGGTAAACTGTAGTCAGGGTTATTGGGTGAGACAATATTCCCCTCTGGACCTTGGTAAACTGTAGTCAGGGTTATTGGGTGAGACAGTATTCCTATGGTCCTTGGTAAACTGTAGTCAGGGTTATTGGGTGAGACAGTATTCCTATGGTCCTCGGTAAACTGTAGTCCGGGTTACTGGGTGAGACAGTATTCCCCCTGGACCTTGGTAAACTGTAGTCAGGGTTATTGGGTGAGACAGTATTCCTCTGGTCCTTGGTAACCTGTAGTCAGGGTTATTGGGTGAGACAGTATTCCCCCTGGTCCTTGGTAAACTGTAGTCAGGGTTATTGGGTGAGACAATATTCCCCTCTGGACCTTGGTAAACTGTAGTCAGGGTTATTGGGTGAGACAGTATTCCTATGGTCCTTGGTAAACTGTAGTCAGGGTTATTGGGTGAGACAGTATTCCTATGGTCCTCGGTAAACTGTAGTCCGGGTTACTGGGTGAGACAGTATTCCCCCTGGACCTTGGTAAACTGTAGTCAGGGTTATTGGGTGAGACAGTATTCCTCTGGTCCTTGGTAACCTGTAGTCGGGGTTATTGGGTGAGACAGTATTCCTCTGGTCCTTGGTAACCTGTAGTCAGGGTTATTGGGTGAGACAGTATTCCTCTGGTCCTTGGTAAACTGTAGCCAGGGTTATTGGGTGAGACAGTATTCCTCTGGTCCTTGGTAAACTGTAGCCAGGGTTATTGGGTGAGACAGTATTCCTCTGGTCCTTGGTAACCTGTAGTCAGGGTTATTGGGTGAGACAGTATTCCTCTGGTCCTTGGTAACCTGTAGTCAGGGTTATTGGGTGAGACAGTATTCCTCTGGTCCTTGGTAACCTGTAGTCAGGGTTATTGGGTGAGACAGTATTCCTCTGGTCCTCGGTAAACTGTAGTCAGGGTTATTGGGTGAGACAGTATTCCCCCAGGTCCTTCGTAAACTGTAGTCAGGGTTATTGGGTGAGACAGTATTCCTCTGGTCCTTGGTAAACTGTAGTCAGGGTTATTGGGTGAGACAGTATTCCTCTGGTCCTTGGTAAACTGTAGTCAGGGTTATTGGGTGAGACAGTATTCCTCTGGTCCTTGGTAAACTGTAGTCAGGGTTATTGGGTGAGACAGTATTCCCCCTGGTCCTTGGCAGACCAGCCAGGAATTTTTGGGTCATTTGTAAAATGCAGCCAGGGTTGCGTATGACGACTTTTCTCTGGCTCTTTGTGGGCTGTATACAGCGTTATTGCATAAGCTGCTTTGGTACACTCCAGTGATGACGCGGCTATCTATGCATACCAAGACTAGCCTTGTGTGTTCTGACCCGACATTTTCGTTGAGTAAGAGTTATTTTTAGATCAGTGGAGAGTCCGCGTGCTTATACAAATTACTTCACTGTGTAGGTCGGCCTACTTTACCAACATAAACAAAGACAATGGCAGAGCGAGTCAACTGAGAATGACGTAGGGACTATTTGCAATTTTCACATCTTGATTTCTTTCTTAGAACAAACTAAACTTAAAAATAAAAACTGGAGTAGAATACACTTATAACTTCTTCATTTTACTGTTCAGTAATTTGTTCAAAATCGGACGGCCACTGAGACCCAATGATGGATGGCTGGTCAATACACACGAGTCTAGTAGGCCTACTTGTCAGTACTTGAGTACACAAAGATAGGCTCGTCATCACGATTGAGCCAGGTTTAAAGGAGATCTCGCGACAACACGGTTGTCCCGATGCATTCCCATAGGGAAAAGTTATCCCCCTTGAGCTGCTCTCTACTAAAAAGAGGAAGTAATCTCTCTCGCGCAATTTCTGGGACAGACGTTATGTTTAGTTTAGAGGGCGGGGAATTCAACAGCAAACTCTTAATATTATACTTTTTGCAACCTTACTACGCCAGGTCAGTAAAAAGACATACATAGATGAATGAATAATTGATCAGGAAACATAGAAGTGGTCAGTATAGATATCCAATAGATATCTTTCATATTTTGTATTCCCCATGTATTACAATGTCAATGACACAGGCTGTCCCAGTTACACCTCTAATTTCTAAAGTCGCCTAATTTAAAGAGTTCCACTCACGGAAATAGTAAGTAAGGAGTGTGCTATACGCCCGGTTTATTATAAGCGAGGACCTGTACTAAGATGAGTAAACGGAAACAACCACAGATAAATGCATTTTTCTCCAAAAGGTATGTAAATCATTTATTAGTAGTGTAGATACATGTTTAAATTATTTTAATGATTCCGTAAGCGTTACTCAGAGTTTCACGTTAGCGTGTACTTGTATCATCAAATAATGAAAAATATTAGCTATTTCGGGTATTAATAGGAATGTTTTGATGTGGCTAATATTGATGTTAATATTGATCCTATCAACTAATAACGTTAGTAGTGCTTTTTAATTTTGCTTATGCGAACTTATCTCTTCACCCACTCAAATATCTCTTGCCGATGAATTCACCATCCCCCTATAAATAAAAAACTTTCTACATGTTTGACAGAGGTGCAGTTGAGCCTCGACCAGAGTCCAACAGGGAACTTCGCAGATACCTTAGAACGACCCTCCTCTAGTTCTGCAACTGGCCACACTGATGGAACAGAAGTTTTGCAACAGCCGCCTTCTGGGTCCATTTCCACAGAAAATAATCTGGATGTTGTTCAGGAGAAGGTGCGTTAGGTTTGTGTTACAGAACGACAATCCGTTCGGCTGTATCGACATTTTGTCAAATGGTCAGATCGATCTAATCGTTAGGGTTACCAAACACTGATATAGAAAACCAACTTATTATTTGGATGCTGTGTTTCTAGCCGTCTGTACCACGCCTGTCGGTTTGCTTTGTTTTTAATATCACACCTAAGGTTATTTTACTGTTACAAACGACACAATTATAATTTGCGTAGGTAAAGACAATTCTGACAATCAATCCACGAAAGATACTTGTATATCAGAAATAACACACTCATGTACAAAATGTAAATTTCTTTCTTAATAAATGCACATAACATTTCTTTCTTTTTTCTAATTTGTAGGAAACGTATATATCCACAGAGTGCACCCGAAAGTGTTGTGGTAAAGATTTTATTGTCAATCAACCATCTGACCCAGAGGTACTGAAAAAAACAGAAAAAATATATACAGAAAAAATGCATACTAAAACTCGATTAGTTCAAGCTCAATGGTTTCAAACTTTCGCATGGCTCACACTTTGTGAAACAAAACAGAAACTATTTTGTAATGTGTGCAGGTTTGTTTGGGAAACCGGAAAGCTGACATTCAGCAAAAATGCTGAATCCGCGTTCATCACCGATGGATTTGGAAATTGGAAGCGGGCGATAGAACGACTTAAACGTCACGAAAATTCTTTGTGTCACGGAGAAGCAAGTACCAAATACCTTGCTAGAAAGCAGCAGCATGTTATTTCCTTGTTGTCAGAACAGAATAAAAAACAACAAGAGATTAGACGGCATATGCTCATCGTACAGTTAGAATGAATGTCGTTTTTATTGAGACAAGGGTTTAGCTATCCGTGGCCACAGCCTTGACGAAGGTAATCTTATCGAATTATTGAAGCTACGATCACGTGATTTGCCGGGATTAGCCTCATGGCTGCAACAGGGCAAGTATCTTTCACCAGATATTTTAAACGAGCTGATCAGTGTAATGGCAAACACAGTGTTGAGAAAGTTGCTCACAGAAATTAGAAAGAGAAAGTGGTTTTCTGTTATAGCAGATGAAACTAGTGACATCACCAACCACGAGCAGTTTAATATTTCAGTGCGTTGGGTTGATAACAAATTCTCAGTCCACGAGGACCCTTTGGGTATAATATGGGTTCCAAATACGTCCGGTGAAACCTTGTTTAAGGCGCTTACAGATGTACTAATACGTCTGGAACTTCCCATCGCCAATTGCCGCGGCCAGGCTTATGATGGTGCCAGCAACATGCAGGGAAAAGTCAAGGCGGTGGCAACCAGATTGTTAGAAGTTGAGCCGGCTGCTATTCGTGTCCACTGTTTGGCACACTGTTTGAATTTATGTGTCCAGGAGATATCTCGAAAGTCACAACCTGTACGAGACGCCATCGATTTGATTAGCGAAATAATCCGTCTTATCAAATGGTCCCCAAAGCGTTCAACTCTCTTCGAACAGATGAAAATTGACAAATCTCCAAAAAAAACCCAATCTGCGAAAGCTGTGTCCGACACGATGGACAATGAGAACAGCTTCTGTCGATTCTGTAATTAAGAACTACAGTGTACTAATGGAAACGTTGACTGAAGTAAACCAGACGGGTACAGACGAATATGCCCGCCAAGCAGGTGGTCAAGTGGCGTTAATGGAAAAATTTTCAACATACTTCGGGATGCAGTTGTCTCATCTGATGTTTTCGGCTTCGGAACAATTGTCGCGAACATTGCAAAATAAACAAACATCTGTCCAGGATGCGCTACAGGCAGCTGCACTGGCCAAAGCATTTTATGAGAGACAGCGCGATGATGCCGAGTTTGAAAGGTTCTATGATAAAGTTTTGGAGGAAACCAGAAACATCGATCAACTTGGCGAACCAGTCTTGCCTCGTCGACGTAGAGTTCCAAATCGAATCGACGATGGGAGCGTAGGCTATCAATTTGAGTCTCCAAAGAATTACTATCGTCGTCAATACTTTGAAGTCATTGATATAATTCATTCTGAAATCAGTCACCGGTTTTCTAATCCATCGTTTGTTTTTGTACAGAAGATAGAAGAGTTGTTGATAAACAGCGCCAATGGGAAACCCGTTGAAATCCCGCCCAATATTCGCACAACCTATGTAGGAGATATAGACATGGCTCGCTTAGAAATTCAATTGAAGATGTTACCAGATCTTGTCCGTTCACAGTGTCCATCTGTGAAGAGCATTACAAAGATTGACACCATAGTCCATGCTTTAGGCACTACAGAGAGCTCAAGCAATGCTGTGACCGCCATGATGGATCAGGTTTCAAATCTGGTACAAATCTACCTAACGATACCCATTAGCAGTAGTACCTCTGAGAGAAGTTTTTCTACCTTGAGAAGAATCAAAACATACCTTCGGAATACTATGAGTCAAGAGAGGTTAAACCATTGTATGACATGCCATATTTTTAAGGAGGAGACCAGACTGCTCGATATTTCAGAAATCGCAAGAGAGTTTGCTGGAAGAAACGACATGAGAGAAAAAAATTTTGGTACCTTTTAGGCTTAATCGGGTGATGACGTTCTCTTTATTGTCAAGTATATGAACTTTGAGCTTTTCCGCAGTTTAGTGATTGTGTTGTGCAGGCTTATTGAAACTTATTTTGACTGCTGTTCATGTTTCATGTTGTGTATGTACTGTCAAGTACAAGCATATCACCTGTAATTAAAGACTTTAATATCGAGGTTGCGAGTTATTTATTTGTTTAAGTATATTTATCAATGGGTACCTCCATTATATGAACTTTCTGGCCCTACACTAATGCCTAATGATAATAGTCATTCGTCAGTGGATTTCTTTTGCATCTGATTCTCATTTGATTTGACTTTTCCACTAAAATGATTTACCATCCACACTTGGCGCCCGCATACACACTGATATGCACACGCACACCCAATCTAGTTAAGTATATTAAATTATGCCAATAGTTTTCGGTTGAAAATTTGAAGAAAAAAAGAATTTTGCCCTTGTAAAAATAAGATGAATACGAGGACATTTTTGTATAAAAGCTGATGGTGGAGAAACAGGGTCGTGAGCGAAATCATGAGCTTTAAATTTGCAAACCAGTCAATCAATTTCAGGTCCACAAAAACACTCAGAACGCATCTCCAGGCGTCTAGGGTCCCAGAGCTTACGGGGCCTGGGCGGCCCCTGGACCCTCGCCTATTGTGCTGTGATAGTGGGCCCCCCCACTTTCAATTACCTTCCGACGCCACTGATTTAGTTTTTCGATGACCTTCAAATCTTCTTACTGTCGTGACGACCAGAGACTATGAAAAAAAAGTGTTAATTTTGGCAGCTCATGCCACTTTAAAGTTATGTGGGTAGGCTACGTGGTCTAAAAACTTACAGAAAATTGTTTTTCACTGAAGATCCTCAGCTACAACATTTTTATACAGTAAAATTAGAAGTTGATGGTTTGATTATATTTACATCCTTAACAAACACGTAATAGTATTGCATTTTAATTCCATGGCTTGTTGGAGTAAGGTGGGGTTAGAGTAAAGAATAGCAGGTATCACGTGGGTCGCTCAGTGATGGTCTATCTCTTCAACATTGTGACCCCCCGTGGAACTTAGGGTTAGCCTATTGTTTGCCAACTGACCTATTTCGATTACCTGCTATTCTTTAACCTTACCCTTCGATCTGTGTGCCTTGCCTTTTTTCATGTCCCTTCCACGGTTCCGTATATTTTGTATTTTCGTTTTGGAGACTGAAAAATAAGTCCGTATATATTTCAGGTCCATATTTTGTTTTGACTGTTTACGACATCGGCCCCACTTTACGATAATAAACAGCGCCAAATCCGAATTTGTTGAAAAGTTTTCTCGTAGGTATTTTGTTTGACCTGTTTACAAAGGCCACTCTTCATCAGTCCGATTACTCACATAAACTTAAGTAAGATAGCTGATGTTACTCGTTAGATTTTGTTAGCCGCAATCATATCTCTCATCCTGCACACAAGGCGATTCTGAGTCAAGATTTAGTCCCTCAACAGAAAATCAAAACCTGTCTTGTCGATAGTTGCCCACTGTAGTGTCGGTGATGGTGATTAGCTTATTGGCAGTGTCGCCTACTCAGAATTGCCTAGTGTGCGAGTCGAGCAATAAAGAATTGTAGTGTAGCTGGTATAGCCATGAATCCTTGATACTGATCCCGTTGGTTGGTTGGGGAAATACGCGGACCGATGTAGCCTAGGGCCGGGTACCAGTTATCGAGGGGCACCAGGGACAGACTATAGAATAGGTCCGTCAGTCTCAAACCGCTATAGGGAGCGGGAGTCACGTGACAATTCCACACATTTCCTGTCACCGGCGTTGTCATTACGCATGTGGGAAGCCTTTTGTCGTTCGAATATGACGCTCATTTCTGACGTTTTGGAACAAAAAACGCCAATCGAACTGAAAACGTCATTAAAAAACGTCACCTGTCACCGGATATCGCGAAATCTCTCGGTAGACTCCCAGGCACTATACTCGTCACGGGGGCAAGCAACTAAACTATCCCTACTAAAAGCTAAAAGAAATAACATCTAAAAGACAAATTTGAAGAGAAGTTAAAAACGACGGACCTATTCTATATTCTATATAGTTATCGAGGGTTAGATACATTATTGATTGTAAACAGAAAAGTCCTCTAAGAAATAAAATAAAATTTCACTCGTACTTACAATTCATAGTTTCCTTCATTTTCACAGTGCAGATTTTGTAATTTGGTCCGCGATTTAAATTGTTTGGGCAGACGATGTTGTCATCAATTGATCAGCAAAAAATAGACAGTGCAACAGAAGTCTTAAAAATACATACAGTATGAAAAAGTTAAACAAGTATTAGCTCCTTTGAAAGTGGCCTTTTTCGTACAAAATAAAGTAAAAACTTGACTATTTTATTACAGAATGTCCATTATATTCGATAAGCGTGCTTATGTGTGGAATTTTTTGAAAAAAATTATCAAAAACTGACTTTTCCCCCAACCCTCGATAACTGGTTCCCTTGCTGTTGAATTTCCAGTCGGACACCAGGCTGACTTTTCCCCTCCAATAAAGAAAACACAGTCACCCAGCGATGTTAAATTATTTTAAATAAATAACAAACAGGTACATCTTGGCGCTCCCAAAGTTATATTACTATGACCTAAGCCATTTTATTTGACGATCGATGATTGTCACATTTACCCTCGATAACTGGTGCCCTCAGGCTATGTGAATTGATGGACAGTTTTTTACACAAAACAATGGATGGCTTGGGTAAAGAATCGTAGATAACGTAAAAGTTGCGGTTAGTCAGTTAGCCATGGAGATGTGATGGAGGCGTGGCTGCGATCAATGACTTTTGGCACTTTGCCAGCCAGCTCTTCCCCGGAGACGGAGGTTCACTACCGTGTGTCCCAAAACTTCAATTTGTCAATAACTTTGGTGAGGTTTAGCCTATAGCCTGTATAGCCTATAGGCATGTCTTATTGACAAAATGTCAAAGACAGACTTAGCGTTTGGGACGGGGTTTATTGACAGAAAAAGGTTAGGTTTAGCCATATTTGTTCACAAAACCAAAGCCGAAAGGACCCTATTGGATTCGTCCAAATATATCATCGCTGGTCAAAAAGGTCTATAAATCTCAAGTGCGCATGCGCGTGTCACAGTTCAGGTAACACATAGAAATTTAATACCTGTAACGCTGTGTTGGAAGTTAGAAGTCTAGTGGTAAGATGCTATGTTCTTATGGAGTGCGCGTGTGCTTCTGAGCAGCTTCTGATTGGCAATCATGTAGGGTTTCGAGACCCGTTGAGTGTGGATGTAAATAGAAAAAAAAGTATTCTGTTAATGTAGGTGTGTTACAATGATGGAAGTTATCTACCTTAAGAGGTTAGATACGATGAAAGAAGCAGTGACGATTCTAGACGTCTCCATCTACTACTTTTAGTTTTATATACTCTTAAAAGTCCCTGTAATTATAGAGCGTTTAGTCAAGAACCAATGAATGCAAGCCAATTAAAAACTTTCCCATGGAAGTCAAGTTTTGTAGTTCAACAACAAGGGAGAAGATCTTAAGCTTTCCAGTCACACTCTTTATTTCATCCTTAGCTATGACATTTCACTGAAGTAAATTTGGGCTTAGTTAGCTTTTTAAAATAATTTGACACCTGCAAAACCACCTCTCCGCTAGTCACATCGGCTGGAGAGTGTAATGGCTTGACTGAGAGAGGCTTTAGATTTTGAGTTGGTTGCACGATCATCAATACAATACAATTCTTTATTGCTTGACTCGTGATATACAGAGTATGGCAAGAAAATGTATAAATAAATAAATAATTTAATAAAGGAAGGGGAAACATAACACATACTCCTAAATACACTTGAATAAATATATTTCCCTTTATCATACCCCTGGTCTGTTGATCTACATAGTATATTTTATTTTTGTTACAAGGATTAAAGTCAAACTGTTCAGTTTTTAAGTGGCGTTGTTGATGGAGCAAGTGTCTGAGATTGGGGATGCTCTCCCGTTGACCTTTGAACCACCTGTACATATTGAGGTGTGTCAAAACCCTTGCAGGTAAGACCACTATTAAACAAACTAGATTGTAGTATGGCATGGTATGGTTACTGTATACTGATGATGGTGAACAATCAAGTATTGATTTATACATTATCTGCAGTTCTCCCCCCTCCCGACACACACAAGCTGTAGTACACAGAAACCAATGAGATAATCACTAACAGTAAGCACACTACACTGAAGTGGAGATCAAATGGCGCCTATAACACAATTGTTGAAGAATATCTGTGTGCCACTATTTTACAAATCTGCCAGCCATTTATGTGGTATTAGACTTAAACATGATGTGCCCCTGGCACCACATGTCAACACTCTAGGTCATTAGGTCAAGGACCATTTTGAAATCATGCCCATCCCTTTTCTCACTTCCGCTGCAGATACCAAGCACAAGCGTTTAGAAAGGGAAAGTTTTTGGATTCAAACGTTAAAAACTATTTATCTGGGTTTGAACTTACCATTTGTGTAACACAGTGTGAACAGTATAACAAGGCCAGCATCGTTATGGCCAAAATTATAGTAGAAGAATACAAACTATTTCAAAGTAAAATGGCTCGACCTCTGACCTAGAGGCCAGTTATTGCTTATAAAATGAACAAGTGTTTAAAAGATATACTGGTCAACGCTTAAGTCCCTTTTCTGTCTTTCGCTCTCTTTTCCCATGATCCTATGGGGTTCAACCTCGGTCTACCGATATGTTTATCACTCGATAACCGCCCTATTACACCAGCAGTCAGCTTTTTAAGTTGGGATATTTCCAACCAAATAGAGGGGCCTCCGTGGCTCAGTAGGTAGAGCGCTGGATGCTCAATCTGAACAGCCTTCCACCAATGGGTCGCGGGTTCGAATCCCACTCAGTCCAAAAAAATTAGCAAATTTTCTGACTGGGTTTTCACTCAAACGACCTACATGTATGTGGGATGGTTGCCAGTTACCAACGGAAGGCTGTGGGTTTCCTCCGGGCATAGAGCCCGGTTTCCTCCCACAATAAAACTGGCAACGCCGCCATATAAGTGAAATAATCTTGAGTGCGGCGTAAAACACCAAACAATCAATCCAACCAAATAGAAAATAAAATCCCATGTATAAAACTAATTTAGTAAGTTTAATTTTGATTTCAGTACTGCTAGATCAGGCCTTATTAAAGAACATGTTGTCCCGTTTCTGAATAGCCGAGGCCTGACTTACGGGGATGCTGTTTTTACCTCCTTTGAGGAGTCCTTCTTAAAAGAACATGTCAAATCGATCGCTATAACAGACACAGAAATTACTCAGCCAGATAAGAAAGTGAGTTTTTAATTTATTTTATATTTTTTGCCTAGCTTGATTGGATATTATTTGAAGACTTCTTTATTGTCTATGTGGAAAGGTTGCCCCCCTGAGGGCTGGCAGCTTCCTTCAGACCCCAGTTTCTTTGCCCACTAAACCTGGCAAAGTCACCATTTAAATTAAGTGAATAAGTGAAATGATCTGGAGTGCAGGATTAAATAGAAATCAGTCAATTCAGAACCATTTTTTTTATTTCAACTAAACCTAGAACTGATTGTTTGTACATCTATTCTATACAAATATTTTTCAACAAATTATTGAAAACTTCAGTAACATGAAGGTAAGAGAGAGATATCTAGTGTGATCTAATACCCTTACTGCTGTCATTGTAGGCAATAGATTTACGACTGGCTAACCTGTGATCTAATACCCTTACTGCTGTCATTGTAGGCAATAGATTTACGACTGGCTAACCTGTGATCTAACTGAATACCCTTACTGCTGTCATTGTAGGCAATAGATTTACAACTGGCTAACCAGTGATCTAACTGAATACCCCTTACTGCTGTCATTGTAGGCAATAGATTTACAACTGGCTAACCTGTGATCTAACTGAATACCCTTACTGCTGTCATTGTAGGCAATAGATTTACGACTGGCTAACCTGTGATCTAACTGAATACCCTTACTGCTGTCATTGTAGGCAATAGATTTACGACTGGCTAACCTTGTGATCTAACTGAATACCCTTACTGCTGTCATTGTAGGCAATAGATTTACGACTGGCTAACCTGTGATCTAACTGAATACCCTTACTGCTGTCATTGTAGGCAATAGATTTACAACTGGCTAACCTGTGATCTAACTGAATACCCTTACTGCTGTCATTGTAGGCAATAGATTTACAACTGGCTAACCTGTGATCTAAGTGAATACCCTTACTGCTGTCATTGTAGGTAATAGATTTACGACTGGCTAACCTGTGATCTAACTGAATACCCTTACTGCTGTCATTGTAGGCAATAGATTTACGACTGGCTAACCTGTGATCTAACTGAATACCCTTACTGCTGTCATTGTAGGCAATAGATTTACGACTGGCTAACCTGTGATCTAAGTGAATACCCTTACTGCTGTCATTGTAGGCAATAGATTTACGACTGGCTAACCTGTGATCTAACTGAATACCCTTACTGCTGTCATTGTAGGCAATAGATTTACGACTGGCTAACCTGTGATCTAACTGAATACCCTTACTGCTGTCATTGTAGGCAATAGATTTACGACTGGCTAACCTGTGATCTAACTGAATACCCTTACTGCTGTCATTGTAGGCAATAGATTTACGACTGGCTAACCTGTGATCTAACTGAATACCCTTACTGCTGTCATTGTAGGCAATAGATTTACGACTGGCTAACCTGTGATCTAACTGAATACCTATACTGCTGTCATTGTAGGCAATAGATTTACGACTGGCTAACCTACAGATACATGTAGTCTTATTACATGAGGATGGGCCGGCGGCTGAAGAGCTAGAAGAAGAGGATCTCTCCGCGGCCAACCTTTGGCTCCTCCCATCACAAGATTTCTACGGCCTCTGGGATTCCCTTGTATTTGACGATGATGTCAAAAGTAATGTAAGATTCCAGGAGATTACTATGAAACTTTGCTACATGTAGTAAGTGCAGGGGACTGTTTCTCAAAACATTTACACCCAACATAAGTCTAATACAAAGCCTAATTGTCATGGCAACATATACCCTTAACGTTATGTTACGACCAGGCGCAAATTTACGGGTGTAAATGAGTTGAGAAACAGCTCCCTGTATTATTAAAGTGGCATGAGCTGCCAAAAATAGGGAAAATTTTTATCCAGAAGTTCTAAATATGAGCTATGCGTTAATACCTATCTATGGGATTTATGTTAGGGTAAGCAACAAAACAAAATTCTTTATTTTTTCAACCTACTTCAAAAGAATTTATGAAAAAAGTCCAAATTTTGTGAATATGTTATTATTTTCATCGTAGTAGTAATAACAGAACAACATTGTTACATTACAGATTCGCTCTACATTCCTGAAATATATCACAATTCTCAATTTAATATTTTTTGCAGTTCAGCTTGAGGTTTTTCTTTTTTTTTAATTCTTGTTAAATGGGTCTATTAAGTGTAACACTAGATTTCAGATCATTCATCCAGACTCCTGTCAAAAATCCAACCCCAAAATTCTATTTTTACACTAAATTTTATTTTGAAAAGAAAACTTATGTTTTATGTCATTATGGCCTTTTAAGTGAGTGACCACCATGTGGTCGTACAAAATCAGGCCAGGATGAAATCCTAGTAATTAATGTTTGATAATGTGGTTTTGTTTTGTTGACCAGTTATTACAATATGCTATGACAACGTTGCTGTTCTCTGACAGAGCTGTTAATACCAGTGTCATCTCCTGGAACAGGGTGGTTCTATTACATGGTAAGTATAACTTCTTCTTACTGGGCTTTCCCATGTCACACAATATAAGACAAAAAGTAGGGTCTCATATACTTTCGATGGGGGGCCAATAAGTGTATTTATAACACGCTTAGCTGTCTAACATTTCTACATTCTGTTTGCATCCCATTGGACACATCTCATTGCATTTGTTTGGTGTCCAAGGGAAAAAGTGAGTGTCAGAGATACAGGTATTGAGGGGCTGTCAAATCCCTGCTCTGATCAAAATGAATACTTACAGAATCATAATTGTTAATAATTTTTCATTTGGCTATTTTACCCGTACATATTTCGACTAGATTATGGTGTTGATTATCATGATGCATCAACACATCAAAGTTTCTTTCATCTCTAAATGATAATAAATGATAATATAAATATCATTTAAAGCACTCTTTGTCCAGAGCCAATATAATAAAGATTGTTAAAATGTGTGCTATTTGACTTTTTAAATAAAGATGCGGTTTCCAGACTTTGCCAGCTGCCATACATGAATGTATAGGGAGCTTTATTACAGGATTCCTTTGTCTTTATTGTTGTGGTAATGAGAATTGACCTGGTGCAGCTGCACATGTGGTGCATTTTCGGCTGTTTGTTTACTAACTGACCAACAGAAAACAATAGCAGCTGGAAATGTCGTAAATAATGCTAAATAAATGTACTTTATTGGGTGGAAAGTCGACTGGCAACCTTTCATCCAAGATTGATCACTTGTAAATGTTCTACAAATTTGAAGGTCAACAAACAACAACACACTTTTAAGTCTTTATTATTGTTTCTTTATTATTGTTTTCTTTTCAGGTCCACCAGGAACAGGTAAAACCTCATTATGTAAAGCCTTGGCCAATAAACTCTGTATCCGTCTGTCTGATAGATATAGCTATGGACAACTTATTGAAATCAACAGTCACAGTCTCTTCTCAAAGTGGTTCTCGGAGGTAAGATCATTTCGTCTGTCTGATAGATATAGCTATGGACAACTTATTGAAATCAACAGTCATAGTCTCTTCTCAAAGTGGTTCTCAGAGGTAAGATCATTTCGTCTGTCTGATAGATATAGCTATGGACAACTTATTGAAATCAACAGTCACAGTCTCTTCTCAAAGTGGTTCTCGGAGGTAAGATAATTTCGTCTGCAATAATTATAGTCTCTTCTCAAAGTGGTTCTTGAAGGTGAGATCATTTTGTCTGCAACAATCATAATTATAGTCTCTTCTCAAAGTGGTTCTTGAAGGTGAAATCATTTTGGCTTCAACATTCATATAGTCTCTTCTCAAAGGTGAAATCATTTTGGCTTCAACATTTATATATACAAATTGTTAATCCCAATAATAACTGTGACAAACACCAGACATGTTAGTGGTTCTCGGAGGTAAGATCATTTCGTCTGCAATAATTATAGTCTCTTCTCAAAGTGGTTCTCGGAGGTAAGATCATTTCGTCTGTCTGATAGATATAGCTATGGACAACTTATTGAAATCAACAGTCATAGTCTCTTCTCAAAGTGGTTCTCGGAGGTAAGATCATTTTGTCTGCAATAATTATAGTCTCTTCTCAAAGTGGTTCTCGGAGGTAAGATCATTTCGTCTGCAATAATTATAGTCTCTTCTCAAAGTGGTTCTTGAAGGTGAAATCATTTTGGCTTCAACAATCATAATTATAGTCTGTTCTCAAAGTGGTTTTCGAAGGTAAGATCATTTCAACAATCATAATTATAGTCTCTTCTCAAAGTGGTTCTCGGAGGTAAGATCATTTCAACAATCATAATTATAGTCTCTTCTCAAAGTGGTTCTTGAAGTTAAGATCATTTTGAACTCAACAATCATATAGTTTCTCCTCAAAGTGGTTCTCTGGGGTAAGATCATTTCAACAATCATAATTATAGTCTCTTCTCAAAGTGGTTCTTGAAGTTAAGATCATTTTGAACTCAACAATCATATAGTTTCTTCTCAGAGGTAAGATCATTTTGGCTTCAACATTTATGTATACAAATGTATGTTCTGTTTTTTAAACAGAGCGGGAAACTGGTGATGAAGATGTTCCAGAAAATCCAGGAGTTTATTGATGATCCCGAGGCTTTAGTCTGTGTTCTCATTGATGAGGTAACATCGCTTTATATACCCCTGTCAGGTTATTGATGATCCAGAGGCTTTAGTCTGTGTTCTCATTGATGAGGTAACATCGCTTTATATATCCCTGTCAGGCTTAATTGTGGGGGGTCTTAGTCTGTGTTCTCATTGATGAGGTAACATCGCTTTATATACCCCTGTCAGGCTTAATTGTGGGGGGTTGGCCTCAGTTAGTCTGTGTTCTCATTGATGAGGTAACATCGCTTTATATACCCCTGTCAGGCTTAATTGTGGGTGGTTGGCCTCAGTGTTCTCATTGATGAGGTAACATCACTTTATATACCCCTGTCAGGCTTAATTGTGGGGGGTCTTAGTCTGTGTTCTCATTGATGAGGTAACATCGCTTTATATACCCCTGTCAGGCTTAATTGTGGGGGGTTGGCCTCAGTTAGTCTGTGTTCTCATTGATGAGGTAACATCGCTTTATATACCCCTGTCAGGCTTAATTGTGGGTGGTTGGCCTCAGTGTTCTCATTGATGAGGTAACATCACTTTATATACCCCTGTCAGGCTTAATTGTGGGGGGTCTTAGTCTGTGTTCTCATTGATGAGGTAACATCACTTTATATACCCCTGTCAGCCTTAATTGTGGGGGGTCTTAGTCTGTGTTCTCATTGATGAGGTAACATCGCTTTATATACCCCTGTCAGGCTTAATTGTGGGGGGTCGGCCTCAGTTAGTCTGTGTTCTCATTGATGAGGTAACATCACTTTATATACCCTGTCAGGCTTAATTGTGGGGGGTCTTAGTCTGTGTTCTCATTGATGAGGTAACATCACTTTATATACCCCTGTCAGGCTTAATTGTGGGGGGTTGGCCTCAGTCAGTCTGTGTTCTCATTGATGAGGTAACATCGCTTTATATACCCCTGTCAGGCTTAATTGTGGGTGGTTGGCCTCAGTTAGTCTGTGTTCTCATTGATGAGGTAACATCGCTTTATATACCCCTGTCAGGCTTAATTGTGGGGGGTCGGCCTCAGTCTGTGTTCTCATTGATGAGGTAACATCACTTTATATACCCCTGTCAGGCTTAATTGTGGGGGGTCGGCCTCAGTTAGTCTGTGTTCTCATTGATGAGGTAACATCACTTTATATACCCCTGTCAGGCTTAATTGTGGGTGGTTGGCCTCAGTTAGTCTGTGTTCTCATTGATGAGGTAACATCACTTTATATACCCCTGTCAGGCTTAATTGTGGGTGGTCTTAGTCTGTGTTCTCATTGATGAGGTAACATCACTTTATATACCCCTGTCAGGCTTAATTGTGGGGGGTCTTAGTCTGTGTTCTCATTGATGAGGTAACATCACTTTATATACCCCTGTCAGGCTTAATTGTGGGTGGTTGGCCTCAGTTAGTCTGTGTTCTCATTGATGAGGTAACATCACTTTATATACCCCTGTCAGACTTAATTGTGGGGGGTCGGCCTCAGTTAGTCTGTGTTCTCATTCATGAGGTAACATCACTTTATATACCCCTGTCAGGCTTAATTGTGGGTGGTCGGCCTCAGTTAGTCTGTGTTCTCATTGATGAGGTAACATCACTTTATATACCCCTGTCAGGCTTAATTGTGGGGGGTCTTAGTCTGTGTTCTCATTGATGAGGTAACATCACTTTATATACCCCTGTCAGGCTTAATTGTGGGTGGTTGGCCTCAGTTAGTCTGTGTTCTCATTGATGAGGTAACATCACTTTATATACCCCTGTCAGACTTAATTGTGGGGGGTCGGCCTCAGTTAGTCTGTGTTCTCATTGATGAGGTAACATCACTTTATATACCCCTGTCAGACTTAATTGTGGGTGGTCGGCCTCAGTTAGTCTGTGTTCTCATTGATGAGGTAACATCACTTTATATACCCCTGTCAGGCTTAATTGTGGGTGGTTGGCCTCAGTTAGTCTGTGTTCTCATTGATGAGGTAACATTGCTTTATATACCCCTGTCAGGCTTAATTGTGGGGGGTCGGCCTCAGTCTGTGTTCTCATTGATGAGGTAACATCGCTTTATATACCCCTGTCAGGCTTAATTGTGGGGGGTTGGCCTCAGTTAGTCTGTGTTCTCATTGATGAGGTAACATCGCTTTATATACCCCTGTCAGGCTTAATTGTGGGGGGTCGGCCTCAGTCTGTGTTCTCATTGATGAGGTAACATCGCTTTATATACCCCTGTCAGGCTTAATTGTGGGTGGTTGGCCTCAGTTAGTCTGTGTTCTCATTGATGAGGTAACATCGCTTTATATTCCCCTGTCAGGCTTAATTGTGGGGGGTTGGCCTCAGTTAGTCTGTGTTCTCATTGATGAGGTAACATCGCTTTATATACCCCTGTCAGGCTTAATTGTGGGGGGTCGGCCTCAGTCTGTGTTCTCATTGATGAGGTAACATCGCTTTATATACCCCTGTCAGGCTTAATTGTGGGTGGTTGGCCTCAGTTAGTCTGTGTTCTCATTGATGAGGTAACATCGCTTTATATTCCCCTGTCAGGCTTAATTGTGGGGGGTTGGCCTCAGTTAGTCTGTGTTCTCATTGATGAGGTAACATCACTTTATATTCCCCTGTCAGGCTTAATTCTGGGGGGTCGACCTCAGTTAGTCTGTGTTCTCATTGATGAGGTAACATCGCTTTATATACCCCTGTCAGGCTTAATTGTGGGGGGTTGGCCTCAGTTAGTCTGTGTTCTCATTGATGAGGTAACATCGCTTTATATACCCCTGTCAGGCTTAATTGTGGGGGGTTGGCCTCAGTTAGTCTGTGTTCTCATTGATGAGGTAACATCACTTTATATACCCCTGTCAGGCTTAATTGTGGGGGGTTGGCCTCAGTTAGTCTGTGTTCTCATTGATGAGGTAACATCACTTTATATACCCCTGTCAGGCTTAATTGTGGGGGGTCTTAGTCTGTGTTCTCATTGATGAGGTAACATCACTTTATATACCCCTGTCAGACTTAATTGTGGGGGGTCTGCCTCAGTTAGTCTGTGTTCTCATTGATGAGGTAACATCACTTTATATACCCCTGTCAGACTTAATTGTGGGTGGTTGGCCTCAGTTAGTCTGTGTTCTCATTGATGAGGTAACATCGCTTTATATACCCCTGTCAGGCTTAATTGTGGGGGGTCTGCCTCAGTTAGTCTGTGTTCTCATTGATGAGGTAACATCGCTTTATATACCCCTGTCAGGCTTAATTGTGGGGGGTCGGCCTCAGTCTGTGTTCTCATTGATGAGGTAACATCACTTTATATACCCCTGTCAGGCTTAATTGTGGGTGGTCGGCCTCAGTTAGTCTGTGTTCTCATTGATGAGGTAACATCACTTTATATACCCCTGTCAGGCTTAATTGTGGGTGGTTGGCCTCAGTTAGTCTGTGTTCTCATTGATGAGGTAACATCACTTTATATACCCCTGTCAGGCTTAATTGTGGGGGGTCTGCCTCAGTTAGTCTGTGTTCTCATTGATGAGGTAACATCGCTTTATATACCCCTGTCAGACTTAATTGTGGGGGGTTGGCCTCAGTTAGTCTGTGTTCTCATTGATGAGGTAACATCGCTTTATATACCCCTGTCAGACTTAATTGTGGGGGGTCTTAGTCTGTGTTCTCATTGATGAGGTAACATCACTTTATATACCCCTGTCAGACTTAATTGTGGGTGGTCGGCCTCAGTTAGTCTGTGTTCTCATTGATGAGGTAACATCACTTTATATACCCCTGTCAGGCTTAATTGTGGGGGGTCTAAGTCTGTGTTCTCATTGATGAGGTAACATCGCTTTATATACCCCTGTCAGACTTAATTGTGGGTGGTTGGCCTCAGTTAGTCTGTGTTCTCATTGATGAGGTAACATCGCTTTATATACCCCTGTCAGGCTTAATTGTGGGGGGTCTTAGTCTGTGTTCTCATTGATGAGGTAACATCACTTTATATACCCCTGTCAGGCTTAATTGTGGGTGGTTGGCCTCAGTTAGTCTGTGTTCTCATTGATGAGGTAACATCACTTTATATACCCCTGTCAGGCTTAATTGTGGGGGGTCTGCCTCAGTTAGTCAGTGTTCTCATTGATGAGGTAACATCACTTTATATACCCCTGTCAGGCTTAATTGTGGGTGGTTGGCCTCAGTTAGTCTGTGTTCTCATTGATGAGGTAACATCACTTTATATACCCCTGTCAGGCTTAATTGTGGGTGGTCGGCCTCAGTTAGTCTGTGTTCTCATTGATGAGGTAACATCGCTTTATATACCCCTGTCAGGCTTAATTGTGGGTGGTCGGCCTCAGTTAGTCTGTGTTCTCATTGATGAGGTAACATCACTTTATATACCCCTGTCAGGCTTAATTGTGGGTGGTCGGCCTCAGTCTGTGTTCTCATTGATGAGGTAACATCACTTTATATACCCCTGTCAGGCTTAATTGTGGGGAGTCGGCCTCAGTTAGTCTGTGTTCTCATTAATGAGGTAACATCGCTTTATATACCCCTGTCAGGCTTAATTGTGGGGGGTCAGCCTCAGTTAGTCTGTGTTCTCATTGATGAGGTAACATCGCTTTATATACCCCTGTCAGGCTTAATTGTGGGGGGTCGGCCTCAGTTAGTCTGTGTTCTCATTGATGAGGTAACACCACTTTATATACCCCTGTCAGGCTTAATTGTGGGGGGTCAGCCTCAGTTAGTCTGTGTTCTCATTGATGAGGTAACATTGCTTTATATACCCCTGTCAGGCTTAATTGTGGGGGGTCTTAGTCTGTGTTCTCATTGATGAGGTAACGTCGCTTTATATACCCTGTCAGGCTTAATTGTGGGTGGTTGGCCTCAGTTAGTCTGTGTTCTCATTGATGAGGTAACATCACTTTATATACCCCTGTCAGGCTTAATTGTGGGGGGTCTTAGTCTGTGTTCTCATTGATGAGGTAACATCACTTTATATACCCCTGTCAGGCTTAATTGTGGGGGGTCTTAGTCTGTGTTCTCATTGATGAGGTAACATCACTTTATATACCCCTGTCAGGCTTAATTGTGGGGGGTCTTAGTCTGTGTTCTCATTGATGAGGTAACATTGCTTTATATACCCCTGTCAGGCTTACTTGTGGGGGGTTGGCCTCAGTTAGTCTGTGTTCTCATTGATGAGGTAACATTGCTTTATATACCCCTGTCAGGCTTAATTGTGGGGGGTTGGCCTCAGTTAGTCTGTGTTCTCATTGATGAGGTAACATCGCTTTATATTCCCCTGTCAGGCTTAATTGTGGGGGGTTGGCCTCAGTTAGTCTGTGTTCTCATTGATGAGGTAACATCGCTTTATATACCCCTGTCAGGCTTAATTGTGGGGGGTCGGCCTCAGTCTGTGTTCTCATTGATGAGGTAACATCGCTTTATATACCCCTGTCAGGCTTAATTGTGGGTGGTTGGCCTCAGTTAGTCTGTGTTCTCATTGATGAGGTAACATCGCTTTATATTCCCCTGTCAGGCTTAATTGTGGGGGGTTGGCCTCAGTTAGTCTGTGTTCTCATTGATGAGGTAACATCACTTTATATTCCCCTGTCAGGCTTAATTCTGGGGGGTCGACCTCAGTTAGTCTGTGTTCTCATTGATGAGGTAACATCGCTTTATATACCCCTGTCAGGCTTAATTGTGGGGGGTTGGCCTCAGTTAGTCTGTGTTCTCATTGATGAGGTAACATCGCTTTATATACCCCTGTCAGGCTTAATTGTGGGGGGTTGGCCTCAGTTAGTCTGTGTTCTCATTGATGAGGTAACATCGCTTTATATTCCCCTGTCAGGCTTAATTGTGGGGGGTTGGCCTCAGTTAGTCTGTGTTCTCATTGATGAGGTAACATTGCTTTATATACCCCTGTCAGGCTTAATTGTGGGGGGTCGGCCTCAGTCTGTGTTCTCATTGATGAGGTAACATCGCTTTATATACCCCTGTCAGGCTTAATTGTGGGGGGTTGGCCTCAGTTAGTCTGTGTTCTCATTGATGAGGTAACATCGCTTTATATACCCCTGTCAGGCTTAATTGTGGGGGGTCGGCCTCAGTCTGTGTTCTCATTGATGAGGTAACATCGCTTTATATACCCCTGTCAGGCTTAATTGTGGGTGGTTGGCCTCAGTTAGTCTGTGTTCTCATTGATGAGGTAACATCGCTTTATATTCCCCTGTCAGGCTTAATTGTGGGGGGTTGGCCTCAGTTAGTCTGTGTTCTCATTGATGAGGTAACATCGCTTTATATACCCCTGTCAGGCTTAATTGTGGGGGGTCGGCCTCAGTCTGTGTTCTCATTGATGAGGTAACATCGCTTTATATACCCCTGTCAGGCTTAATTGTGGGTGGTTGGCCTCAGTTAGTCTGTGTTCTCATTGATGAGGTAACATCGCTTTATATTCCCCTGTCAGGCTTAATTGTGGGGGGTTGGCCTCAGTTAGTCTGTGTTCTCATTGATGAGGTAACATCACTTTATATTCCCCTGTCAGGCTTAATTCTGGGGGGTCGACCTCAGTTAGTCTGTGTTCTCATTGATGAGGTAACATCGCTTTATATACCCCTGTCAGGCTTAATTGTGGGGGGTTGGCCTCAGTTAGTCTGTGTTCTCATTGATGAGGTAACATCGCTTTATATACCCCTGTCAGGCTTAATTGTGGGGGGTTAGCCTCAGTTAGTCTGTGTTCTCATTGATGAGGTAACATCACTTTATATACCCCTGTCAGGCTTAATTGTGGGGGGTTGGCCTCAGTTAGTCTGTGTTCTCATTGATGAGGTAACATCACTTTATATACCCCTGTCAGGCTTAATTGTGGGGGGTCTTAGTCTGTGTTCTCATTGATGAGGTAACATCACTTTATATACCCCTGTCAGACTTAATTGTGGGGGGTCTGCCTCAGTTAGTCTGTGTTCTCATTGATGAGGTAACATCACTTTATATACCCCTGTCAGACTTAATTGTGGGTGGTTGGCCTCAGTTAGTCTGTGTTCTCATTGATGAGGTAACATCGCTTTATATACCCCTGTCAGGCTTAATTGTGGGGGGTCTGCCTCAGTTAGTCTGTGTTCTCATTGATGAGGTAACATCGCTTTATATACCCCTGTCAGGCTTAATTGTGGGGGGTCGGCCTCAGTCTGTGTTCTCATTGATGAGGTAACATCACTTTATATACCCCTGTCAGGCTTAATTGTGGGTGGTCGGCCTCAGTTAGTCTGTGTTCTCATTGATGAGGTAACATCACTTTATATACCCCTGTCAGGCTTAATTGTGGGTGGTTGGCCTCAGTTAGTCTGTGTTCTCATTGATGAGGTAACATCACTTTATATACCCCTGTCAGGCTTAATTGTGGGGGGTCTGCCTCAGTTAGTCTGTGTTCTCATTGATGAGGTAACATCGCTTTATATACCCCTGTCAGACTTAATTGTGGGGGGTTGGCCTCAGTTAGTCTGTGTTCTCATTGATGAGGTAACATCGCTTTATATACCCCTGTCAGACTTAATTGTGGGGGGTCTTAGTCTGTGTTCTCATTGATGAGGTAACATCACTTTATATACCCCTGTCAGACTTAATTGTGGGTGGTCGGCCTCAGTTAGTCTGTGTTCTCATTGATGAGGTAACATCACTTTATATACCCCTGTCAGGCTTAATTGTGGGGGGTCTAAGTCTGTGTTCTCATTGATGAGGTAACATCGCTTTATATACCCCTGTCAGACTTAATTGTGGGTGGTTGGCCTCAGTTAGTCTGTGTTCTCATTGATGAGGTAACATCGCTTTATATACCCCTGTCAGGCTTAATTGTGGGGGGTCTTAGTCTGTGTTCTCATTGATGAGGTAACATCACTTTATATACCCCTGTCAGGCTTAATTGTGGGTGGTTGGCCTCAGTTAGTCTGTGTTCTCATTGATGAGGTAACATCACTTTATATACCCCTGTCAGGCTTAATTGTGGGGGGTCTGCCTCAGTTAGTCAGTGTTCTCATTGATGAGGTAACATCACTTTATATACCCCTGTCAGGCTTAATTGTGGGTGGTTGGCCTCAGTTAGTCTGTGTTCTCATTGATGAGGTAACATCACTTTATATACCCCTGTCAGGCTTAATTGTGGGTGGTCGGCCTCAGTTAGTCTGTGTTCTCATTGATGAGGTAACATCGCTTTATATACCCCTGTCAGGCTTAATTGTGGGTGGTCGGCCTCAGTTAGTCTGTGTTCTCATTGATGAGGTAACATCACTTTATATACCCCTGTCAGGCTTAATTGTGGGTGGTCGGCCTCAGTCTGTGTTCTCATTGATGAGGTAACATCACTTTATATACCCCTGTCAGGCTTAATTGTGGGGAGTCGGCCTCAGTTAGTCTGTGTTCTCATTAATGAGGTAACATCGCTTTATATACCCCTGTCAGGCTTAATTGTGGGGGGTCAGCCTCAGTTAGTCTGTGTTCTCATTGATGAGGTAACATCGCTTTATATACCCCTGTCAGGCTTAATTGTGGGGGGTCGGCCTCAGTTAGTCTGTGTTCTCATTGATGAGGTAACACCACTTTATATACCCCTGTCAGGCTTAATTGTGGGGGGTCAGCCTCAGTTAGTCTGTGTTCTCATTGATGAGGTAACATTGCTTTATATACCCCTGTCAGGCTTAATTGTGGGGGGTCTTAGTCTGTGTTCTCATTGATGAGGTAACGTCGCTTTATATACCCTGTCAGGCTTAATTGTGGGTGGTTGGCCTCAGTTAGTCTGTGTTCTCATTGATGAGGTAACATCACTTTATATACCCCTGTCAGGCTTAATTGTGGGGGGTCTTAGTCTGTGTTCTCATTGATGAGGTAACATCACTTTATATACCCCTGTCAGGCTTAATTGTGGGGGGTCTTAGTCTGTGTTCTCATTGATGAGGTAACATCACTTTATATACCCCTGTCAGGCTTAATTGTGGGGGGTCTTAGTCTGTGTTCTCATTGATGAGGTAACATTGCTTTATATACCCCTGTCAGGCTTACTTGTGGGGGGTTGGCCTCAGTTAGTCTGTGTTCTCATTGATGAGGTAACATTGCTTTATATACCCCTGTCAGGCTTAATTGTGGGGGGTTGGCCTCAGTTAGTCTGTGTTCTCATTGATGAGGTAACATCGCTTTATATACCCCTGTCAGGCTTAATTGTGGGGGGTCTTAGCCTGTGTTCTCATTGATGAGGTAACATCGCTTTATATACCCCTGTCAGGCTTAATTGTGGGGGGTCGGCCTCAGTTAGTCTGTGTTCTCATTGATGAGGTAACATCACTTTATATACCCCTGTCAGGCTTAATTGTGGGGGGTTGGCCTCAGTTAGTCTGTGTTCTCATTGATGAGGTAACATCGCTTTATATACCCCTGTCAGGCTTAATTGTGGGGGGTTGGCCTCAGTTAGTCTGTGTTCTCATTGATGAGGTAACATCGCTTTATATACCCCTGTCAGGCTTAATTGTGGGGGGTTGGCCTCAGTTAGTCTGTGTTCTCATTGATGAGGTAACATCGCTTTATATACCCCTGTCAGGCTTAATTGTGGGGGGTTGGCCTCAGTTAGTCTGTGTTCTCATTGATGAGGTAACGTCGCTTTATATACCCCTGTCAGGCTTAATTGTGGGGGGTCTTAGTCTGTGTTCTCATTGATGAGGTAACATCACTTTATATACCCCTGTCAGGCTTAATTGTGGGGGGTTGGCCTCAGTTAGTCTGTGTTCTCATTGATGAGGTAACATCGCTTTATATACCCCTGTCAGGCTTAATTGTGGGGGGTCTAAGTCTGTGTTCTCATTGATGAGGTAACATCACTTTATATACCCCTGTCAGGCTTAATTGTGGGTGGTTGGCCTCAGTCTGTGTTCTCATTGATGTGGTAACATCACTTTATATACCCCTGTCAGGCTTAATTGTGGGTGGTTGGCCTCAGTTAGTCTGTGTTCTCATTGATGAGGTAACATCACTTTATATACCCCTGTCAGGCTTAATTGTGGGGGGTCTTAGTCTGTGTTCTCATTGATGAGGTAACATCGCTTTATATACCCTGTCAGACTTAATTGTGGGGGGTTGGCCTCAGTTAGTCTGTGTTCTCATTGATGAGGTAACATCGCTTTATATACCCCTGTCAGGCTTAATTGTGGGGGGTTGGCCTCAGTTAGTCTGTGTTCTCATTGATGAGGTAACATCGCTTTATATACCCCTGTCAGGCTTAATTGTGGGTGGTTGGCCTCAGTTAGTCTGTGTTCTCATTGATGAGGTAACATCGCTTTATATACCCCTGTCAGGCTTAATTGTGGGGGGTCTTAGTCTGTGTTCTCATTGATGAGGTAACATCGCTTTATATACCCCTGTCAGGCTTAATTGTGGGTGGTTGGCCTCAGTTAGTCTGTGTTCTCATTGATGAGGTAACATCACTTTATATACCCCTGTCAGGCTTAATTGTGGGTGGTCGGCCTCAGTTAGTCTGTGTTCTCATTGATGAGGTAACATCGCTTTATATACCCCTGTCAGGCTTAATTGTGGGGGGTCTTAGTCTGTGTTCTCATTGATGAGGTAACATCGCTTTATATACCCTGTCAGACTTAATTGTGGGGGGTTGGCCTCAGTTAGTCTGTGTTCTCATTGATGAGGTAACATCGCTTTATATACCCCTGTCAGGCTTAATTGTGGGTGGTTGGCCTCAGTTAGTCTGTGTTCTCATTGATGAGGTAACATCGCTTTATATACCCCTGTCAGGCTTAATTGTGGGGGGTCTTAGTCTGTGTTCTCATTGATGAGGTAACATCACTTTATATACCCCTGTCAGGCTTAATTGTGGGTGGTTGGCCTCAGTTAGTCTGTGTTCTCATTGATGAGGTAACATCACTTTATATACCCTGTCAGGCTTAATTGTGGGTGGTCGGCCTCAGTTAGTCTGTGTTCTCATTGATGAGGTAACATCACTTTATATACCCCTGTCAGGCTTAATTGTGGGGGGTTGGCCTCAGTTAGTCTGTGTTCTCATTGATGAGGTAACATCACTTTATATACCCCTGTCAGGCTTAATTGTGGGTGGTTGGCCTCAGTTAGTCTGTGTTCTCATTGATGAGGTAACATCACTTTATATACCCCTGTCAGGCTTAATTGTGGGGGGTCTTAGTCTGTGTTCTCATTGATGAGGTAACATCACTTTATATACCCCTGTCAGGCTTAATTGTGGGTGGTCGGCCTCAGTTAGTCTGTGTTCTCATTGATGAGGTAACATCGCTTTATATACCCCTGTCAGGCTTAATTGTGGGGGGTTGGCCTCAGTGTTCTCATTGATGAGGTAACATCACTTTATATACCCCTGTCAGGCTTAATTGTGGGGGGTCTTAGTCTGTGTTCTCATTGATGAGGTAACATCACTTTATATACCCCTGTCAGGCTTAATTGTGGGTGGTCGGCCTCAGTTAGTCTGTGTTCTCATTGATGAGGTAACATCGCTTTATATACCCCTGTCAGGCTTAATTGGGGGTGGTTGGCCTCAGTTAGTCTGTGTTCTCATTGATGAGGTAACATCACTTTATATACCCCTGTCAGGCTTAATTGTGGGTGGTTGGCCTCAGTTAGTCTGTGTTCTCATTGATGAGGTAACATCGCTTTATATACCCCTGTCAGGCTTAATTGTGGGTGGTCGGCCTCAGTTAGTCTGTGTTCTCATTGATGAGGTAACATCACTTTATATACCCCTGTCAGGCTTAATTGTGGGTGGTCTTAGTCTGTGTTCTCATTGATGAGGTAACATCGCTTTATATACCCCTGTCAGGCTTAATTGTGGGTGGTCGGCCTCAGTTAGTCTGTGTTCTCATTGATGAGGTAACATCGCTTTATATACCCCTGTCAGGCTTAATTGTGGGTGGTTGGCCTCAGTTAGTCTGTGTTCTCATTGATGAGGTAACATCGCTTTATATACCCCTGTCAGGCTTAATTGTGGGGGGTCTTAGTCTGTGTTCTCATTGATGAGGTAACATCGCTTTATATACCCCTGTCAGGCTTAATTGTGGGGGGTTGGCCTCAGTTAGTCTGTGTTCTCATTGATGAGGTAACATCACTTTATATACCCCTGTCAGGCTTAATTGTGGGTGGTTGGCCTCAGTTAGTCTGTGTTCTCATTGATGAGGTAACATCACTTTATATACCCCTGTCAGGCTTAATTGTGGGTGGTTGGCCTCAGTTAGTCTGTGTTTCATTGATGAGGTAACATCGCTTTATATACCCCTGTCAGGCTTAATTGTGGGTGGTTGGCCTCAGTTAGTCTGTGTTCTCATTGATGAGGTAACATCGCTTTATATACCCCTGTCAGGCTTAATTGTGGGGGGTCTTAGTCTGTGTTCTCATTGATGAGGTAACATCGCTTTATATACCCCTGTCAGGCTTAATTGTGGGGGGTCTGCCTCAGTTAGTCTGTGTTCTCATTGATGAGGTAACATCACTTTATATACCCCTGTCAGGCTTAATTGTGGGGGGTCTGCCTCAGTTAGTCTGTGTTCTCATTGATGAGGTAACATCGCTTTATATACCCCTGTCAGGCTTAATTGTGGGGGGTCTTAGTCTGTGTTCTCATTGATGAGGTAACATCACTTTATATACCCCTGTCAGGCTTAATTGTGGGGGGTCTGCCTCAGTTAGTCTGTGTTCTCATTGATGAGGTAACATCGCTTTATATACCCCTGTCAGGCTTAATTGTGGGGGGTTGGCCTCGGTTAGTCTGTGTTCTCATTGATGAGGTAACATCACTTTATATACCCCTGTCAGGCTTAATTGTGGGTGGTTGGCCTCAGTTAGTCTGTGTTCTCATTGATGAGGTAACATCACTTTATATACCCCTGTCAGGCTTAATTGTGGGTGGTTGGCCTCAGTTAGTCTGTGTTTCATTGATGAGGTAACATCGCTTTATATACCCCTGTCAGGCTTAATTGTGGGTGGTTGGCCTCAGTTAGTCTGTGTTCTCATTGATGAGGTAACATCGCTTTATATACCCCTGTCAGGCTTAATTGTGGGGGGTCTTAGTCTGTGTTCTCATTGATGAGGTAACATCGCTTTATATACCCCTGTCAGGCTTAATTGTGGGGGGTCTGCCTCAGTTAGTCTGTGTTCTCATTGATGAGGTAACATCGCTTTATATACCCCTGTCAGGCTTAATTGTGGGGGGTTGGCCTCAGTTAGTCTGTGTTCTCATTGATGAGGTAACATCGCTTTATATACCCCTGTCAGGCTTAATTGTGGGGGGTCTGCCTCAGTTAGTCTGTGTTCTCATTGATGAGGTAACATCGCTTTATATACCCCTGTCAGGCTTAATTGTGGGGGGTTAGTCTGTGTTCTCATTGATGAGGTAACATCGCTTTATATACCCCTGTCAGGCTTAATTGTGGGGGGTTGGCCTCAGTCTGTGTTCTCATTGATGAGGTAACATCGCTTTATATACCCCTGTCAGACTTAATTGTGGGGGGTCTTAGTCTGTGTTCTCATTGATGAGGTAACATCACTTTATATACCCTGTCAGGCTTAATTGTGGGGGGTCAGCCTCAGTTAGTCTGTGTTCTCATTGATGAGGTAACATCACTTTATATACCCCTGTCAGGCTTAATTGTTGGGGGTCTTAGTCTGTGTTCTCATTGATGAGGTAACGTCGCTTTATATACCCCTGTCAGACTTAATTGTGGGGGGTCGGCCTCAGTTAGTCTGTGTTCTCATTGATGAGGTAACATCACTTTATATACCCCTGTCAGGCTTAATTGTGGGGGGTCGGCCTCAGTTAGTCTGTGTTCTCATTGATGAGGTAACATCACTTTATATACCCCTGTCAGACTTAATTGTGGGGGGTTGGCCTCAGTTAGTCTGTGTTCTCATTGATGAGGTAACATCACATTATATACCCCTGTCAGACTTAATTGTGGGGGGTTGGCCTCAGTTAGTCTGTGTTCTCATTGATGAGGTAACATCGCTTTATATACCCTGTCAGACTTAATTGTGGGGGGTTGGCCTCAGTTAGTCTGTGTTCTCATTGATGAGGTAACATCGCTTTATATACCCCTGTCAGGCTTAATTGTGGGGGGTCGGCCTCAGTTAGTCTGTGTTCTCATTGATGAGGTAACATCACTTTATATACCCCTGTCAGGCTTAATTGTGGGGGGTCGGCCTCAGTTAGTCTGTGTTCTCATTGATGAGGTAACATCACTTTATATACCCCTGTCAGGCTTAATTGTGGGGGGTCGGCCTCAGTTAGTCTGTGCTCTCATTGATGAGGTAACATCACTTTATATACCCCTGTCAGGCTTAATTGTGGGGGGTTGGCCTCAGTTAGTCTGTGTTCTCATTGATGAGGTAACATCGCTTTATATACCCCTGTCAGGCTTAATTGTGGGGGGTCGGCCTCAGTGTTCTCATTGATGAGGTAACATCACTTTATATACCCCTGTCAGGCTTAATTGTGGGGGGTCGGCCTCAGTTAGTCTGTGCTCTCATTGATGAGGTAACATCACTTTATATACCCCTGTCAGGCTTAATTGTGGGGGGTTGGCCTCAGTTAGTCTGTGTTCTCATTGATGAGGTAACATCACTTTATATACCCCTGTCAGGCTTAATTGTGGGTGGTCGGCCTCAGTTAGTCTGTGTTCTCATTGATGAGGTAACATCACTTTATATACCCCTGTCAGGCTTAATTGTGGGTGGTTGGCCTCAGTTAGTCTGTGTTCTCATTGATGAGGTAACATCACTTTATATACCCCTGTCAGGCTTAATTGTGGGTGGTTGGCCTCAGTTAGTCTGTGTTCTCATTGATGAGGTAACATCACTTTATATACCCCTGTCAGACTTAATTGTGGGGGGTTGGCCTCAGTTAGTCTGTGTTCTCATTGATGAGGTAACATCACTTTATATACCCCTGTCAGACTTAATTGTGGGGGGTCTAAGTCTGTGTTCTCATTGATGAGGTAACATCACTTTATATACCCCTGTCAGGCTTAATTGTGGGGGGTCGGCCTCAGTTAGTCTGTGTTCTCATTGATGAGGTAACATCACTTTATATACCCCTGTCAGGCTTAATTGTGGGGGGTTGGCCTCAGTTAGTCTGTGTTCTCATTGATGAGGTAACATCACTTTATATACCCCTGTCAGGCTTAATTGTGGGGGGTTGGCCTCAGTTAGTCTGTGTTCTCATTGATGAGGTAACATCGCTTTATATACCCCTGTCAGGCTTAATTGTGGGGGGTCGGCCTCAGTCTGTGTTCTCATTGATGAGGTAACATCGCTTTATATACCCCTGTCAGGCTTAATTGTGGGGGGTCTTAGTCTGTGTTCTCATTGATGAGGTAACATCTCTTTATATACCCCTGTCAGGCTTAATTGTGGGGGGTCTTAGTCTGTGTTCTCATTGATGAGGTAACATCACTTTATATACCCCTGTCAGGCTTAATTGTGGGTGGTTGGCCTCAGTTAGTCTGTGTTCTCATTGATGAGGTAACATCGCTTTATATACCCCTGTCAGGCTTAATTGTGGGGGGTCGGCCTCAGTCTATGTTCTCATTGATGAGGTAACATCGCTTTATATACCCCTGTCAGGCTTAATTGTGGGTGGTTGGCCTCAGTTAGTCTGTGTTCTCATTGATGAGGTAACATCGCTTTATATACCCCTGTCAGGCTTAATTGTGGGGGGTCGGCCTCAGTCTGTGTTCTCATTGATGAGGTAACATCGCTTTATATACCCCTGTCAGGCTTAATTGTGGGGGGTCTGCCTCAGTTAGTCTGTGTTCTCATTGATGAGGTAACATCGCTTTATATACCCCTGTCAGGCTTAATTGTGGGGGGTCGGCCTCAGTCTGTGTTCTCATTGATGAGGTAACATCGCTTTATATACCCCTGTCAGGCTTAATTGTGGGTGGTTGGCCTCAGTTAGTCTGTGTTCTCATTGATGAGGTAACATCGCTTTATATACCCCTGTCAGACTTAATTGTGGGGGGTCGGCCTCAGTCTGTGTTCTCATTGATGAGGTAACATCGCTTTATATACCCCTGTCAGGCTTAATTGTGGGTGGTTGGCCTCAGTTAGTCTGTGTTCTCATTGATGAGGTAACATCGCTTTATATTCCCCTGTCAGGCTTAATTGTGGGGGGTTGGCCTCAGTTAGTCTGTGTTCTCATTGATGAGGTAACATCACTTTATATTCCCCTGTCAGGCTTAATTCTGGGGGGTCGACCTCAGTTAGTCTGTGTTCTCATTGATGAGGTAACATCGCTTTATATACCCCTGTCAGGCTTAATTGTGGGGGGTTGGCCTCAGTTAGTCTGTGTTCTCATTGATGAGGTAACATCGCTTTATATACCCCTGTCAGGCTTAA
Source organism: Lepidochitona cinerea (assembly GCA_963971465.1). NCBI lineage: Eukaryota > Metazoa > Mollusca > Polyplacophora > Chitonida > Tonicellidae > Lepidochitona > Lepidochitona cinerea. The sequence continues at coordinate 1,547,401 of OZ020555.1, read as the reverse complement.
TTGTGGGGGGTTGGCCTCAGTTAGTCTGTGTTCTCATTGATGAGGTAACATCACTTTATATACCCCTGTCAGGCTTAATTGTGGGGGGTTGGCCTCAGTTAGTCTGTGTTCTCATTGATGAGGTAACATCACTTTATATACCCCTGTCAGACTTAATTGTGGGTGGTTGGCCTCAGTTAGTCTGTGTTCTCATTGATGAGGTAACATCGCTTTATATACCCCTGTCAGACTTAATTGTGGGGGGTTGGCCTCAGTTAGTCTGTGTTCTCATTGATGAGGTAACATCACTTTATATACCCCTGTCAGACTTAATTGTGGGTGGTTGGCCTCAGTTAGTCTGTGTTCTCATTGATGAGGTAACATCACTTTATATACCCCTGTCAGGCTTAATTGTGGGGGGTTGGCCTCAGTTAGTCTGTGTTCTCATTGATGAGGTAACATCACTTTATATACCCCTGTCAGACTTAATTGTGGGTGGTTGGCCTCAGTTAGTCTGTGTTCTCATTGATGAGGTAACATCACTTTATATACCCCTGTCAGGCTTAATTGTGGGGGGTCTGCCTCAGTTAGTCTGTGTTCTCATTGATGAGGTAACATCACTTTATATACCCCTGTCAGGCTTAATTGTGGGGGGTCTTAGTCTGTGTTCTCATTGATGAGGTAACATCACTTTATATACCCCTGTCAGGCTTAATTGTGGGGGGTCTGCCTCAGTTAGTCTGTGTTCTCATTGATGAGGTAACATCACTTTATATACCCCTGTCAGGCTTAATTGTGGGGGGTCTGCCTCAGTTAGTCTGTGTTCTCATTGATGGGGTAACATCGCTTTATATACCCCTGTCAGGCTTAATTGTGGGGGGTCGGCCTCAGTCTGTGTTCTCATTGATGAGGTAACATCACTTTATATACCCCTGTCAGACTTAATTGTGGGGGGTCTTAGTCTGTGTTCTCATTGATGAGGTAACATCACTTTATATACCCCTGTCAGGCTTAATTGTGGGGGGTTGGCCTCAGTTAGTCTGTGTTCTCATTGATGAGGTAACATCACTTTATATACCCCTGTCAGACTTAATTGTGGGTGGTTGGCCTCAGTTAGTCTGTGTTCTCATTGATGAGGTAACATCACTTTATATACCCCTGTCAGGCTTAATTGTGGGGGGTCTGCCTCAGTTAGTCTGTGTTCTCATTGATGAGGTAACATCACTTTATATACCCCTGTCAGGCTTAATTGTGGGGGGTCTTAGTCTGTGTTCTCATTGATGAGGTAACATCGCTTTATATACCCCTGTCAGGCTTAATTGTGGGGGGTCTGCCTCAGTTAGTCTGTGTTCTCATTGATGGGGTAACATCGCTTTATATACCCCTGTCAGGCTTAATTGTGGGGGGTCGGCCTCAGTCTGTGTTCTCATTGATGAGGTAACATCACTTTATATACCCCTGTCAGGCTTAATTGTGGGTGGTTGGCCTCAGTTAGTCTGTGTTCTCATTGATGAGGTAACATCACTTTATATACCCCTGTCAGACTTAATTGTGGGTGGTTGGCCTCAGTTAGTCTGTGTTCTCATTGATGAGGTAACATCACTTTATATACCCCTGTCAGGCTTAATTGTGGGGGGTCTGCCTCAGTTAGTCTGTGTTCTCATTGATGAGGTAACATCACTTTATATACCCCTGTCAGGCTTAATTGTGGGGGGTCTTAGTCTGTGTTCTCATTGATGAGGTAACATCGCTTTATATACCCCTGTCAGGCTTAATTGTGGGGGGTCTGCCTCAGTTAGTCTGTGTTCTCATTGATGGGGTAACATCGCTTTATATACCCCTGTCAGGCTTAATTGTGGGGGGTCGGCCTCAGTCTGTGTTCTCATTGATGAGGTAACATCACTTTATATACCCCTGTCAGGCTTAATTGTGGGTGGTTGGCCTCAGTTAGTCTGTGTTCTCATTGATGAGGTAACATCACTTTATATACCCCTGTCAGGCTTAATTGTGGGGGGTCTAAGTCTGTGTTCTCATTGATGAGGTAACATCGCTTTATATACCCCTGTCAGACTTAATTGTGGGTGGTTGGCCTCAGTTAGTCTGTGTTCTCATTGATGAGGTAACATCGCTTTATATACCCCTGTCAGGCTTAATTGTGGGGGGTCTTAGTCTGTGTTCTCATTGATGAGGTAACATCACTTTATATACCCCTGTCAGGCTTAATTGTGGGTGGTTGGCCTCAGTTAGTCTGTGTTCTCATTGATGAGGTAACATCACTTTATATACCCCTGTCAGGCTTAATTGTGGGGGGTCTGCCTCAGTTAGTCAGTGTTCTCATTGATGAGGTAACATCACTTTATATACCCCTGTCAGGCTTAATTGTGGGTGGTTGGCCTCAGTTAGTCTGTGTTCTCATTGATGAGGTAACATCACTTTATATACCCCTGTCAGGCTTAATTGTGGGTGGTCAGCCTCAGTTAGTCTGTGTTCTCATTGATGAGGTAACACCACTTTATATACCCCTGTCAGCCTTAATTGTGGGGGGTCTTAGTCTGTGTTCTCATTGATGAGGTAACATCGCTTTATATACCCCTGTCAGGCTTAATTGTGGGGGGTCGGCCTCAGTTAGTCTGTGTTCTCATTGATGAGGTAACATCACTTTATATACCCCTGTCAGGCTTAATTGTGGGTGGTCGGCCTCAGTCTGTGTTCTCATTGATGAGGTAACATCACTTTATATACCCCTGTCAGGCTTAATTGTGGGGAGTCGGCCTCAGTTAGTCTGTGTTCTCATTGATGAGGTAACATCGCTTTATATACCCCTGTCAGGCTTAATTGTGGGGGGTCAGCCTCAGTTAGTCTGTGTTCTCATTGATGAGGTAACATCGCTTTATATACCCCTGTCAGGCTTAATTGTGGGGGGTTGGCCTCAGTTAGTCTGTGTTCTCATTGATGAGGTAACATTGCTTTATATACCCCTGTCAGGCTTAATTGTGGGGGGTCTTAGTCTGTGTTCTCATTGATGAGGTAACGTCGCTTTATATACCCTGTCAGGCTTAATTGTGGGTGGTTGGCCTCAGTTAGTCTGTGTTCTCATTGATGAGGTAACATCGCTTTATATACCCCTGTCAGGCTTAATTGTGGGGGGTCGGCCTCAGTTAGTCTGTGTTCTCATTGATGAGGTAACATCGCTTTATATACCCCTGTCAGGCTTAATTGTGGGGGGTCTGCCTCAGTTAGTCTGTGTTCTCATTGATGAGGTAACATCACTTTATATACCCCTGTCAGGCTTAATTGTGGGTGGTCTTAGTCTGTGTTCTCATTGATGAGGTAACATCACTTTATATACCCCTGTCAGGCTTAATTGTGGGGGGTCTGCCTCAGTTAGTCTGTGTTCTCATTGATGAGGTAACATCACTTTATATACCCCTGTCAGGCTTAATTGTGGGGGGTCGGCCTCAGTCTGTGTTCTCATTGATGAGGTAACATCGCTTTATATACCCCCTGTCAGGCTTAATTGTGGGGGGTTGGCCTCAGTTAGTCTGTGTTCTCATTGATGAGGTAACATCGCTTTATATACCCCTGTCAGGCTTAATTGTGGGTGATTGGCCTCAGTTAGTCTGTGTTCTCATTGATGAGGTAACATCGCTTTATATACCCTGTCAGGCTTAATTGTGGGGGGTCTTAGTCTGTGTTCTCATTGATGAGGTAACATCACTTTATATACCCCTGTCAGGCTTAATTGTGGGGGGTCTTAGTCTGTGTTCTCATTGATGAGGTAACATCACTTTATATACCCCTGTCAGGCTTAATTGTGGGGGGTCTTAGTCTGTGTTCTCATTGATGAGGTAACATTGCTTTATATACCCCTGTCAGGCTTACTTGTGGGGGGTTGGCCTCAGTTAGTCTGTGTTCTCATTGATGAGGTAACATCGCTTTATATACCCCTGTCAGGCTTAATTGTGGGGGGTTGGCCTCAGTTAGTCTGTGTTCTCATTGATGAGGTAACATCACTTTATATACCCCTGTCAGGCTTAATTGTGGGTGGTCGGCCTCAGTTAGTCTGTGTTCTCATTGATGAGGTAACACCACTTTATATACCCCTGTCAGGCTTAATTGTGGGGGGTCTGCCTCAGTTAGTCTGTGTTCTCATTGATGAGGTAACATCACTTTATATACCCCTGTCAGGCTTAATTGTGGGGGGTCGGCCTCAGTTAGTCTGTGTTCTCATTGATGAGGTAACATTGCTTTATATACCCCTGTCAGGCTTAATTGTGGGGGGTTGGCCTCAGTTAGTCTGTGTTCTCATTGATGAGGTAACATTGCTTTATATACCCCTGTCAGGCTTAATTGTGGGGGGTTGGCCTCAGTTAGTCTGTGTTCTAATTGATGAGGTAACATCGCTTTATATACCCCTGTCAGGCTTAATTGTGGGGGGTCGGCCTCAGTTAGTCTGTGTTCTCATTGATGAGGTAACATCACTTTATATACCCCTGTCAGGCTTAATTGTGGGGGGTTGGCCTCAGTTAGTCTGTGTTCTCATTGATGAGGTAACATCACTTTATATACCCCTGTCAGGCTTAATTGTGGGGGGTCGGCCTCAGTTAGTCTGTGTTCTCATTGATGAGGTAACATTGCTTTATATACCCCTGTCAGGCTTAATTGTGGGGGGTTGGCCTCAGTTAGTCTGTGTTCTCATTGATGAGGTAACATTGCTTTATATACCCCTGTCAGGCTTAATTGTGGGGGGTTGGCCTCAGTTAGTCTGTGTTCTCATTGATGAGGTAACATCGCTTTATATACCCCTGTCAGGCTTAATTGTGGGGGGTCGGCCTCAGTTAGTCTGTGTTCTCATTGATGAGGTAACATCACTTTATATACCCCTGTCAGGCTTAATTGTGGGGGGTTGGCCTCAGTTAGTCTGTGTTCTCATTGATGAGGTAACATCGCTTTATATACCCCTGTCAGGCTTAATTGTGGGGGGTTGGCCTCAGTTAGTCTGTGTTCTCATTGATGAGGTAACATCGCTTTATATACCCCTGTCAGGCTTAATTGTGGGGGGTTGGCCTCAGTTAGTCTGTGTTCTCATTGATGAGGTAACATCGCTTTATATACCCCTGTCAGGCTTAATTGTGGGGGGTTGGCCTCAGTTAGTCTGTGTTCTCATTGATGAGGTAACGTCGCTTTATATACCCCTGTCAGGCTTAATTGTGGGGGGTCTTAGTCTGTGTTCTCATTGATGAGGTAACATCACTTTATATACCCCTGTCAGGCTTAATTGTGGGGGGTTGGCCTCAGTTAGTCTGTGTTCTCATTGATGAGGTAACATCGCTTTATATACCCCTGTCAGGCTTAATTGTGGGGGGTCTAAGTCTGTGTTCTCATTGATGAGGTAACATCACTTTATATACCCCTGTCAGGCTTAATTGTGGGTGGTTGGCCTCAGTCTGTGTTCTCATTGATGTGGTAACATCACTTTATATACCCCTGTCAGGCTTAATTGTGGGTGGTTGGCCTCAGTTAGTCTGTGTTCTCATTGATGAGGTAACATCACTTTATATACCCCTGTCAGGCTTAATTGTGGGGGGTCTTAGTCTGTGTTCTCATTGATGAGGTAACATCGCTTTATATACCCTGTCAGACTTAATTGTGGGGGGTTGGCCTCAGTTAGTCTGTGTTCTCATTGATGAGGTAACATCGCTTTATATACCCCTGTCAGGCTTAATTGTGGGGGGTTGGCCTCAGTTAGTCTGTGTTCTCATTGATGAGGTAACATCGCTTTATATACCCCTGTCAGGCTTAATTGTGGGTGGTTGGCCTCAGTTAGTCTGTGTTCTCATTGATGAGGTAACATCGCTTTATATACCCCTGTCAGGCTTAATTGTGGGGGGTCTTAGTCTGTGTTCTCATTGATGAGGTAACATCGCTTTATATACCCCTGTCAGGCTTAATTGTGGGTGGTTGGCCTCAGTTAGTCTGTGTTCTCATTGATGAGGTAACATCACTTTATATACCCCTGTCAGGCTTAATTGTGGGGGGTTGGCCTCAGTTAGTCTGTGTTCTCATTGATGAGGTAACATCGCTTTATATACCCCTGTCAGGCTTAATTGTGGGGGGTCTTAGTCTGTGTTCTCATTGATGAGGTAACATCGCTTTATATACCCTGTCAGACTTAATTGTGGGGGGTTGGCCTCAGTTAGTCTGTGTTCTCATTGATGAGGTAACATCGCTTTATATACCCCTGTCAGGCTTAATTGTGGGTGGTTGGCCTCAGTTAGTCTGTGTTCTCATTGATGAGGTAACATCGCTTTATATACCCCTGTCAGGCTTAATTGTGGGGGGTCTTAGTCTGTGTTCTCATTGATGAGGTAACATCACTTTATATACCCCTGTCAGGCTTAATTGTGGGTGGTTGGCCTCAGTTAGTCTGTGTTCTCATTGATGAGGTAACATCACTTTATATACCCTGTCAGGCTTAATTGTGGGTGGTCGGCCTCAGTTAGTCTGTGTTCTCATTGATGAGGTAACATCACTTTATATACCCCTGTCAGGCTTAATTGTGGGTGGTTGGCCTCAGTTAGTCTGTGTTCTCATTGATGAGGTAACATCACTTTATATACCCCTGTCAGGCTTAATTGTGGGGGGTCTTAGTCTGTGTTCTCATTGATGAGGTAACATCACTTTATATACCCCTGTCAGGCTTAATTGTGGGGGGTCTTAGTCTGTGTTCTCATTGATGAGGTAACATCACTTTATATACCCCTGTCAGGCTTAATTGTGGGTGGTTGGCCTCAGTTAGTCTGTGTTCTCATTGATGAGGTAACATCACTTTATATACCCCTGTCAGGCTTAATTGTGGGTGGTCGGCCTCAGTTAGTCTGTGTTCTCATTGATGAGGTAACATCGCTTTATATACCCCTGTCAGGCTTAATTGTGGGGGGTTGGCCTCAGTGTTCTCATTGATGAGGTAACATCACTTTATATACCCCTGTCAGGCTTAATTGTGGGGGGTCTTAGTCTGTGTTCTCATTGATGAGGTAACATCACTTTATATACCCCTGTCAGGCTTAATTGTGGGTGGTCGGCCTCAGTTAGTCTGTGTTCTCATTGATGAGGTAACATCGCTTTATATACCCCTGTCAGGCTTAATTGGGGGTGGTTGGCCTCAGTTAGTCTGTGTTCTCATTGATGAGGTAACATCACTTTATATACCCCTGTCAGGCTTAATTGTGGGTGGTTGGCCTCAGTTAGTCTGTGTTCTCATTGATGAGGTAACATCGCTTTATATACCCCTGTCAGGCTTAATTGTGGGTGGTCGGCCTCAGTTAGTCTGTGTTCTCATTGATGAGGTAACATCGCTTTATATACCCCTGTCAGGCTTAATTGTGGGTGGTTGGCCTCAGTTAGTCTGTGTTCTCATTGATGAGGTAACATCGCTTTATATACCCCTGTCAGGCTTAATTGTGGGGGGTCTTAGTCTGTGTTCTCATTGATGAGGTAACATCGCTTTATATACCCCTGTCAGGCTTAATTGTGGGGGGTTGGCCTCAGTTAGTCTGTGTTCTCATTGATGAGGTAACATCACTTTATATACCCCTGTCAGGCTTAATTGTGGGTGGTTGGCCTCAGTTAGTCTGTGTTCTCATTGATGAGGTAACATCACTTTATATACCCCTGTCAGGCTTAATTGTGGGTGGTTGGCCTCAGTTAGTCTGTGTTTCATTGATGAGGTAACATCGCTTTATATACCCCTGTCAGGCTTAATTGTGGGTGGTTGGCCTCAGTTAGTCTGTGTTCTCATTGATGAGGTAACATCGCTTTATATACCCCTGTCAGGCTTAATTGTGGGGGGTCTTAGTCTGTGTTCTCATTGATGAGGTAACATCGCTTTATATACCCCTGTCAGGCTTAATTGTGGGGGGTCTGCCTCAGTTAGTCTGTGTTCTCATTGATGAGGTAACATCGCTTTATATACCCCTGTCAGGCTTAATTGTGGGTGGTCGGCCTCAGTTAGTCTGTGTTCTCATTGATGAGGTAACATCACTTTATATACCCCTGTCAGGCTTAATTGTGGGGGGTCTGCCTCAGTTAGTCTGTGTTCTCATTGATGAGGTAACATCACTTTATATACCCCTGTCAGGCTTAATTGTGGGGGGTCGGCCTCAGTTAGTCTGTGTTCTCATTGATGAGGTAACATCACTTTATATACCCCTGTCAGGCTTAATTGTGGGGGGTCTTAGTCTGTGTTCTCATTGATGAGGTAACATCACTTTATATACCCCTGTCAGGCTTAATTGTGGGTGGTCGGCCTCAGTTAGTCTGTGTTCTCATTGATGAGGTAACATCGCTTTATATACCCCTGTCAGGCTTAATTGTGGGGGGTTGGCCTCAGTGTTCTCATTGATGAGGTAACATCACTTTATATACCTCTGTCAGGCTTAATTGTGGGGGGTCTTAGTCTGTGTTCTCATTGATGAGGTAACATCACTTTATATACCCCTGTCAGGCTTAATTGTGGGGGGTCTGCCTCAGTTAGTCTGTGTTCTCATTGATGAGGTAACATCACTTTATATACCCCTGTCAGGCTTAATTGTGGGTGGTCGGCCTCAGTTAGTCTGTGTTCTCATTGATGAGGTAACATCACTTTATATACCCCTGTCAGGCTTAATTGTGGGGGGTCGGCCTCAGTTAGTCTGTGTTCTCATTGATGAGGTAACATCACTTTATATACCCCTGTCAGGCTTAATTGTGGGTGGTCGGCCTCAGTTAGTCTGTGTTCTCATTGATGAGGTAACATCGCTTTATATACCCCTGTCAGGCTTAATTGTGGGTGGTCGGCCTCAGTTAGTCTGTGTTCTCATTGATGAGGTAACATCGCTTTATATACCCCTGTCAGGCTTAATTGTGGGTGGTTGGCCTCAGTTAGTCTGTGTTCTCATTGATGAGGTAACATCGCTTTATATACCCCTGTCAGGCTTAATTGTGGGGGGTCTTAGTCTGTGTTCTCATTGATGAGGTAACATCGCTTTATATACCCCTGTCAGGCTTAATTGTGGGGGGTTGGCCTCAGTTAGTCTGTGTTCTCATTGATGAGGTAACATCACTTTATATACCCCTGTCAGGCTTAATTGTGGGTGGTTGGCCTCAGTTAGTCTGTGTTCTCATTGATGAGGTAACATCACTTTATATACCCCTGTCAGGCTTAATTGTGGGTGGTTGGCCTCAGTTAGTCTGTGTTTCATTGATGAGGTAACATCGCTTTATATACCCCTGTCAGGCTTAATTGTGGGTGGTTGGCCTCAGTTAGTCTGTGTTCTCATTGATGAGGTAACATCGCTTTATATACCCCTGTCAGGCTTAATTGTGGGGGGTCTTAGTCTGTGTTCTCATTGATGAGGTAACATCGCTTTATATACCCCTGTCAGGCTTAATTGTGGGGGGTCTGCCTCAGTTAGTCTGTGTTCTCATTGATGAGGTAACATCGCTTTATATACCCCTGTCAGGCTTAATTGTGGGTGGTCGGCCTCAGTTAGTCTGTGTTCTCATTGATGAGGTAACATCACTTTATATACCCCTGTCAGGCTTAATTGTGGGGGGTCTGCCTCAGTTAGTCTGTGTTCTCATTGATGAGGTAACATCACTTTATATACCCCTGTCAGGCTTAATTGTGGGGGGTCTGCCTCAGTTAGTCTGTGTTCTCATTGATGAGGTAACATCACTTTATATACCCCTGTCAGGCTTAATTGTGGGTGGTTGGCCTCAGTTAGTCTGTGTTTCATTGATGAGGTAACATCGCTTTATATACCCCTGTCAGGCTTAATTGTGGGTGGTTGGCCTCAGTTAGTCTGTGTTCTCATTGATGAGGTAACATCGCTTTATATACCCCTGTCAGGCTTAATTGTGGGGGGTCTTAGTCTGTGTTCTCATTGATGAGGTAACATCGCTTTATATACCCCTGTCAGGCTTAATTGTGGGGGGTCTGCCTCAGTTAGTCTGTGTTCTCATTGATGAGGTAACATCGCTTTATATACCCCTGTCAGGCTTAATTGTGGGGGGTTGGCCTCAGTTAGTCTGTGTTCTCATTGATGAGGTAACATCGCTTTATATACCCCTGTCAGGCTTAATTGTGGGGGGTCTGCCTCAGTTAGTCTGTGTTCTCATTGATGAGGTAACATCGCTTTATATACCCCTGTCAGGCTTAATTGTGGGGGGTTAGTCTGTGTTCTCATTGATGAGGTAACATCGCTTTATATACCCCTGTCAGGCTTAATTGTGGGGGGTTGGCCTCAGTCTGTGTTCTCATTGATGAGGTAACATCGCTTTATATACCCCTGTCAGACTTAATTGTGGGGGGTCTTAGTCTGTGTTCTCATTGATGAGGTAACATCACTTTATATACCCTGTCAGGCTTAATTGTGGGGGGTCAGCCTCAGTTAGTCTGTGTTCTCATTGATGAGGTAACATCACTTTATATACCCCTGTCAGGCTTAATTGTGGGGGGTCTTAGTCTGTGTTCTCATTGATGAGGTAACGTCGCTTTATATACCCCTGTCAGACTTAATTGTGGGGGGTCGGCCTCAGTTAGTCTGTGTTCTCATTGATGAGGTAACATCACTTTATATACCCCTGTCAGGCTTAATTGTGGGGGGTCGGCCTCAGTTAGTCTGTGTTCTCATTGATGAGGTAACATCACTTTATATACCCCTGTCAGACTTAATTGTGGGGGGTTGGCCTCAGTTAGTCTGTGTTCTCATTGATGAGGTAACATCACTTTATATACCCCTGTCAGACTTAATTGTGGGGGGTTGGCCTCAGTTAGTCTGTGTTCTCATTGATGAGGTAACATCGCTTTATATACCCTGTCAGACTTAATTGTGGGGGGTTGGCCTCAGTTAGTCTGTGTTCTCATTGATGAGGTAACATCGCTTTATATACCCCTGTCAGGCTTAATTGTGGGTGGTTGGCCTCAGTTAGTCTGTGCTCTCATTGATGAGGTAACATCACTTTATATACCCCTGTCAGGCTTAATTGTGGGGGGTCGGCCTCAGTTAGTCTGTGTTCTCATTGATGAGGTAACATCACTTTATATACCCCTGTCAGGCTTAATTGTGGGGGGTCGGCCTCAGTTAGTCTGTGTTCTCATTTATGAGGTAACATCACTTTATATACCCCTGTCAGGCTTAATTGTGGGGGGTCGGCCTCAGTTAGTCTGTGCTCTCATTGATGAGGTAACATCACTTTATATACCCCTGTCAGGCTTAATTGTGGGGGGTTGGCCTCAGTTAGTCTGTGTTCTCATTGATGAGGTAACATCGCTTTATATACCCCTGTCAGGCTTAATTGTGGGGGGGTCGGCCTCAGTGTTCTCATTGATGAGGTAACATCACTTTATATACCCCTGTCAGGCTTAATTGTGGGGGGTCGGCCTCAGTTAGTCTGTGCTCTCATTGATGAGGTAACATCACTTTATATACCCCTGTCAGGCTTAATTGTGGGGGGTTGGCCTCAGTTAGTCTGTGTTCTCATTGATGAGGTAACATCACTTTATATACCCCTGTCAGGCTTAATTGTGGGGGGTCGGCCTCAGTTAGTCTGTGTTCTCATTGATGAGGTAACATCACTTTATATACCCCTGTCAGGCTTAATTGTGGGGGGTTGGCCTCAGTTAGTCTGTGTTCTCATTGATGAGGTAACATCGCTTTATATACCCCTGTCAGGCTTAATTGTGGGGGGTCGGCCTCAGTCTGTGTTCTCATTGATGAGGTAACATCGCTTTATATACCCCTGTCAGGCTTAATTGTGGGGGGTCTTAGTCTGTGTTCTCATTGATGAGGTAACATCTCTTTATATACCCCTGTCAGGCTTAATTGTGGGGGGTCTGCCTCAGTTAGTCTGTGTTCTCATTGATGAGGTAACATCTCTTTATATACCCCTGTCAGGCTTAATTGTGGGGGGTCGGCCTCAGTTAGTCTGTGTTCTCATTGATGAGGTAACATCACTTTATATACCCCTGTCAGGCTTAATTGTGGGGGGTCGGCCTCAGTTAGTCTGTGTTCTCATTGATGAGGTAACAACGCTTTATATACCCCTGTCAGGCTTAATTGTGGGGGGTTGGCCTCAGTTAGTCTGTGTTCTCATTGATGAGGTAACATCGCTTTATATACCCCTGTCAGGCTTAATTGTGGGGGGTCGGCCTCAGTGTTCTCATTGATGAGGTAACATCGCTTTATATACCCCTGTCAGGCTTAATTGTGGGGGGTTGGCCTCAGTTAGTCTGTGTTCTCATTGATGAGGTAACATCACTTTATATACCCCTGTCAGACTTAATTGTGGGGGGTTGGCCTCAGTTAGTCTGTGTTCTCATTGATGAGGTAACATCACTTTATATACCCCTGTCAGGCTTAATTGTGGGTGGTCGGCCTCAGTCTGTGTTCTCATTGATGAGGTAACATCGCTTTATATACCCCTGTCAGGCTTAATTGTGGGTGGTTGGCCTCAGTTAGTCTGTGTTCTCATTGATGTGGTAACATCACTTTATATACCCCTGTCAGACTTAATTGTGGGGGGTCAGCCTCAGTTAGTCTGTGTTCTCATTGATGAGGTAACATCGCTTTATATACCCCTGTCAGGCTTAATTGTGGGGGGTCGGCCTCAGTTAGTCTGTGTTCTCATTGATGAGGTAACATCGCTTTATATACCCCTGTCAGGCTTAATTGTGGGGGGTCGGCCTCAGTTAGTCTGTGTTCTCATTGATGAGGTAACATCGCTTTATATACCCCTGTCAGGCTTAATTGTGGGGGGTTGGCCTCAGTTAGTCTGTGTTCTCATTGATGAGGTAACATCGCTTTATATACCCCTGTCAGGCTTAATTGTGAGGGGTCGGCCTCAGTTAGTCTGTGTTCTCATTGATGAGGTAACATCACTTTATATACCCCTGTCAGGCTTAATTGTGGGGGGTCTTAGTCTGTGTTCTCATTGATGAGGTAACATCACTTTATATACCCCTGTCAGGCTTAATTGTGGGGGGTCGGCCTCAGTTAGTCTGTGTTCTCATTGATGAGGTAACATCACTTTATATACCCCTGTCAGGCTTAATTGTGGGGGGTCGGCCTCAGTTAGTCTGTGTTCTCATTGATGAGGTAACATCACTTTATATACCCCTGTCAGGCTTAATTGTGGGGGGTTGGCCTCAGTTAGTCTGTGTTCTCATTGATGAGGTAACATCACTTTATATACCCCTGTCAGGCTTAATTGTGGGGGGTTGGCCTCAGTGTTCTCATTGATGAGGTAACATCACTTTATATACCCCTGTCAGGCTTAATTGTGGGGGGTTGGCCTCAGTTAGTCTGTGTTCTCATTGATGAGGTAACACCACTTTATATACCCCTGTCAGGCTTAATTGTGGGGGGTCTGCCTCAGTTAGTCTGTGTTCTCATTGATGAGGTAACATCACTTTATATACCCCTGTCAGACTTAATTGTGGGGGGTCTGCCTCAGTTAGTCTGTGTTCTCATTGATGAGGTAACATCACTTTATATACCCCTGTCAGACTTAATTGTGGGGGGTCGGCCTCAGTTAGTCTGTGTTCTCATTGATGAGGTAACATCGCTTTATATACCCCTGTCAGGCTTAATTGTGGGGGGTCAGCCTCAGTTAGTCTGTGTTCTCATTGATGAGGTAACATCACTTTATATACCCCTGTCAGGCTTAATTGTGGGGGGTCTTAGTCTGTGTTCTCATTGATGAGGTAACGTCGCTTTATATACCCCTGTCAGACTTAATTGTGGGGGGTCGGCCTCAGTTAGTCTGTGTTCTCATTGATGAGGTAACATCACTTTATATACCCCTGTCAGGCTTAATTGTGGGGGGTCGGCCTCAGTTAGTCTGTGTTCTCATTGATGAGGTAACATCACTTTATATACCCCTGTCAGGCTTAATTGTGGGGGGTCGGCCTCAGTTAGTCTGTGTTCTCATTGATGAGGTAACATCACTTTATATACCCCTGTCAGGCTTAATTGTGGGGGGTCGGCCTCAGTTAGTCTGTGCTCTCATTGATGAGGTAACATCACTTTATATACCCCTGTCAGGCTTAATTGTGGGGGGTCTTAGTCTGTGTTCTCATTGATGAGGTAACATCACTTTATATACCCCTGTCAGGCTTAATTGGGGGGGGTTGGCCTCAGTTAGTCTGTGTTCTCATTGATGAGGTAACATCACTTTATATACCCCTGTCAGGCTTAATTGTGGGGGGGTCGGCCTCAGTTAGTCTGTGTTCTCATTGATGAGGTAACATTGCTTTATATACCCCTGTCAGGCTTAATTGTGGGGGGTCGGCCTCAGTTAGTCTGTGTTCTCATTGATGAGGTAACATCACTTTATATACCCCTGTCAGGCTTAATTGTGGGTGGTTGGCCTCAGTTAGTCTGTGTTCTCATTGATGAGGTAACATCGCTTTATATACCCCTGTCAGGCTTAATTGTGGGGGGTCTTAGTCTGTGTTCTCATTGATGAGGTAACATCACTTTATATACCCCTGTCAGGCTTAATTGTGGGTGGTCGGCCTCAGTGTTCTCATTGATGAGGTAACATCACTTTATATACCCCTGTCAGGCTTAATTGTGGGTGGTCGGCCTCAGTTAGTCTGTGTTCTCATTGATGAGGTAATGGGACACTTCATTTACTTTTTTCAGGCCGAAGTTACATTATTTAGATTGGCATATAAACAGGTACTCCTATGGTGTTAAAAATGTTACAATCTATGAATGATTAGCTACCAATCTGTGTCTAGCTTAACAGAAACAGACAATTTCAAACATCCGCCTTTTCTTTTGAAGTAACACTTCTTTTGTTTGCCGTGTCCCAGTTTTGAATAATCAAAAGTTTTGTCACAGAACAAGCAAATGTCAACCTTGACAGAATTGGAGATGTCTGTGTCACATGGCTTGATTTGACCCTGGTAATTTCACTTGCTTGGTACACTCAATACAAGCTGCAGTATCTAAAAACAGTTTCATCGATATATCAGTGCTAGGTAGAGGTTTTCTTCTGTACACTGAGTCTGCACAACCTCTTCTGATTTCCACTGTAATCATTTACAGGTTGAGAGTTTAACAGCAGCCAGGAAGAGTGCTTTGTCAGGAACTGAGCCGTCTGATGCTATCAGAGTAGTTAATGCTGTCCTAACACAGCTTGATCATATTAAACGGCAAGTCAACTCATTTACCTTCTTCAATCTGCATTTTTCTTCCGTCATTTTTAACGCAGCACACAAGGTTATTTCATTTCGTTGCCAGGTTTAGTGGTGGGGGGGGGGGATGGGTTCTTTACCCGGAGGAAACCCCTGACGTTCGGCTTGGTATGCATATTGAAACAAATTCATGAGAAATATCCAACGGATTATTTACTGGAGCTTGTTAGTATTTTACATGGTTCAAGTTGTAGCTAAATCAAAAGGTAATTAAGAGATGGTTACCACTCCGGGCATACCATTTGGAGACTAAGAACATTTGTAGTTAGAAGTTCATTGGATAATCTCTTACCTCATATTCCAGTTTCTAGCACTATAATTGGGAATGTGAGGCATAATAAAACTACTTTCTTTATTCTGGGTCTCAATGGTCAAACTATGTGATTTGCTGAAATATATCAATGTTATGTGAGTAAGTGTGATATTCCTGTTGCAGATGATTTGCTGAAATATATCAATGTTGTGTGAGTAAATGTGATATTCCTGTTGCAGATATCCAAATGTAATTATCTTAACAACATCCAACATCACTGGTGCTATTGACCTGGCCTTTGTTGATAGAGCAGACATCAAACAGTATATAGGACTTCCTTCACCGCCAGCCATCTTTAAAATCTACCATTCCTGTATCAATGAGTTGATGAGGGTAAGTTACTTGTGAATTATTATTACTCTTCTCGTATGTGGGTGGACAGGATTGATTGATTTATTGTTAAGTGTTGACAGGAAGAGTAAAAGCTAGCAGGTATTACATGAATCACTCAGAATGTGGGGGATTATTGACAAAATTAAATCATGGGATATTTTATTGCCGTTACCCACAGACGAGGATTTTAGAAGGATATACATCCCAGGCCGTGTATGATATCACTTTTGCACAGTTTTACTGAGTAGTTACAGAAAAATGTTGTATTTTCTCCTCGCCCTTTTTTGACTACCAGGGAGTTAATATAAAGGTTGTTTTGTTTTAACTTATGTTTGCCAAATATACATTTAGTCCATATACAAACGTGACAAAGTGGTTGTTTGAATACTTTCCCCTGTGCTTGTAGACTGGTATTATTGCCCCGAGTCAACAGGTGTTAGATTTACGAGCTCTCGAGTTGATGAGATTTGTGGAGAATGCTGTTACAAAACTAAGTCTCAAACTGAGAGATGTTGCCATGTAAGTTACTTATTTTACAAATAGGCAAATCTTTGTCTTCATTTATATTGAACTCGTATACTACTTTTCCAAATTGATTTTACATCTAATTAATTCCACTATTGTTTTAACTGTAACGTATCTGGCAGGCCTCCTTCTTATGGATTTTTAGGTAATCGGTAAATTTTTCTTTGGCTGTGGAAAAGCCATTCATTTATTTCCCACCTCCAAAATAAGTCACTCAAACCACCTCAGGGTTTTGCTTATACTCTCCTTTCTTTGGGACACTCCATTTTTGCTTTGACACATGTGTCTTCAAATAAAGAATTGAAGGAATATCTTTTCACTCGATCGCCGAAGGTTGCATCCAAGGAAATAGCCTGGTTTCCTTCCCCTTTATATCTGGCAACTCTATAAGCTGCTTTTTGAAATGCTAGTTCTTTTATTTTAGATTTTAAAAAAATTGCTGGAGCATATGAATGAGTTGTTAAAGAACATGAAAGATGATTTGATAAATCAATGACTATTTTTATTTTTTTGTTAGACGAAGTCAAGGATTGAGTGGCAGGTCTTTGAGGAAATTACCATTTATAGCTCATGCTATTTATATACAGGTCAGTTGAACACTATTTATAGCTTATGTTGAACACTTTTTGATAGCTCATGCTATCTGTGTATGGGTTAGTTGAACACCTTTTATAGCTCGTGCTATTTGTATGGGTTAGTTGAACGCCATTTATAGCTCGTGCTATCTATGGGTTAGTTGAACACCATTTATAGCTCGTGCTATTTGTATGGGTTAGTTGAACGCCATTTATAGCTCATGCTATCTGTGTATGGGTTAGTTGAACACCATTTATAGCTCGTGCTATTTGTATGGGTTAGTTGAATACCATTTATAGCTCATGCTATCTGTGTATGGGTTAGTTGAACACCTTTTATAGCTCGTGCTATTTGTATGGGTTAGTTGAATGCCATTTATAGCTCGTGCTATCTATGGGTTAGTTGAACACCATTTATAGCTCGTGCTATTTGTATGGGTTAGTTGAACGCCATTTATAGCTCATGCTATCTGCGTATGGGTTAGTTGAACACCATTTATAGAACATACTTGTATTGGTATCTTGTACCGGGCGAGACTAACAGCATTCTAAAGGGGGGTGTTTCAGCTCTCAAACGCAAATCCAATATTAAGTTCACAGTTTTATTAATCCAACACGAAGAGACATACATATAAACTTGTTATGATGCCTTTATCTCTTATCTTGTGATGATTACTTTTAAAACTTGCACTCTTTAAAAGACTTGGTAAAACCTTAAAGTTAGAAACAAATACAATGATTAATACGAGGCATCAAAAACAATAAAAAAGAATGATGATAAATGTGATAGATGAGGCATGCATTAAACTTAAATACTCAATGAAAGTCTTTCATGCATCCTTTTCTGAAACAAATTTAAATAAAGTTCTTTCTGTTGTTTAGAAGTAAAACTGTTCAATCAACGAGATTCACTTTTAATAAACTTAACATGCAGTTCAACACAATTTTAGCCCAACGTTCATTTGGACTTACTTTCCTCATGAATGCAGTCTCTAAAGTATTTTACTTCAGTTCAACAGCTCACAAATGAATCTGTTAAATTAAAACAAAAAAGGTACACTAAAAAGTCACAAAACACTGTATCCTGAAAAAAGTCCTAAAAACACATGCAAAGTCCATGAATTTGGCACAAGTAAATATAGTCACATGATGATGCAGCGATAAAAGTCAGAAGATTCATCAACATCCTGATACACCGGGAGGGCGGGGGTCGCTGCAATCACATTTCACACAGTTATACAGTCCACAGAATCATCCGTAGGAACCAACAAACACAGGCGTTGGACACTGCGTGTCACAGAGGTATCTGGTGCACCTCTGTATCTGTTGACTTTCTCACCTATCCTGAAGTTCTTGTAAGTTACCGTTGCTTTTCGAACTCGTCCATCGTCACCACAAAATATCTCTTTCACCCTACCTAGGCGATACTCTCCCTTAAGTACGTTACGATCAGCAATGAGAACAACATCTCCTGGCTTAAGGTTTTTGGATGATTTCGACCATTTTTGTCGAGTAACTAAAATGGGGGCATACAACTCAACCCACTTTTTCCAAAACTGGTCAGTAATCTGCTGAATGAGATTGTATCTGGAGTTTATTGAAGTCACTGGTTGCCAGCCACCAGGGTTCTTTGAGGTAGATCTACCCAATAATAGACTGTTGGGTGTTAAAACAGTGATGTCAGAATCAATACTGGGCTTGTATCCAATGGGTCTTTCATTTAGCAGATTCGCTACTTCGGTACACACAGTGAGGAACTCCGGAACAGAAAGTCTCTGATTATGCACAGAAAAGTGAATGGCTCTTTTTGCAGCCTTGACAAGAGATTCCACAGCACCTTGGTACCATGGGCTGTCAGCTGGTCCAAATACCCATTTTAAACCTTTCTCAGCACTTGAATTTACAATACCATCTTTGTCCATTTTTTCCCAAGCTTCCTTTAACTCTCTTTCAGCACCAATTAACTGGGATCCTGGATCGCTGTAAACTGTTTCAGGCCATCCCCTCATGCTTGCAAACCGACTGAGAGCCATCAGGAAAGAGCTTGTATCATATCCAAAGACAGCCTCGATATGCACAGCTCTCATGACAAGATCGGTAAAAATAACTCCATAAGCCTTACCGGAAGTTCTCTTCTGCACCTCACCTCTTACTAAGTAAGGTCCAAACAGGTCAACCATGGTATGATTGAAGGGTGTTGAAGGCTTGAGACGCACTTCAGGCAACATGCCCATTTCTTGCTGAAGTAATGAGGGTTCTCTGAGCTTGCAGAGTTGACATTTCTGTTTTACTGCTTTGGCTAATTTGTCTCCATGAGGTGTCCAATATTGTTGTCGAAAACTTGCCAGTGTGGCATCTCTACCTCTGTGTCCACTTTCATGGGCACGTTTCATGAAGAGTCTTGTTCCCTGATGTGAGGTGGGCAACAGCTTTTGTAGCTCTGAATCACCGGTCATGGCATTATAACGTTGTAGACGTTGGCCCACAACCCATAAACCTTGGCTATTCAGAGTAGGGTTCAACTTACTGTAGTGTCCTCCTTTAGTGGACCTACAGCTACTCTTAACCAATTCTTGATGTATTGTCTTCTGAATGTCCTTGACAATCCAGCTTTCAGATTCTCTTAACAACTCAGGTGTAATCAAAGCTGTTTTACCTGCTTTGAAGGATTTGAGTCTGATGATGTTTAATAGTATTGCCACTACACCAATTATGTTCTTTATGTTGCTAAATCTGGAATAGTTGATCAGTGACACAACAGTCTCAGCAACATTTGAAACACAAATTTTCTTTTCACCTGGTAGTAGAATATCCTTTTGTAGCCCATATTTCAAGCCCCACTCTTCAACAGGACTGTACAGAATGGGAGGTCCCTTCCACCATTCTGAGTCAGAATTTAGCTGGTTGGGTGTTCGTCCTCTTGTTAACCAATCAGCAGTGTTGTTATCACCAGAGATCCATGCCCAACAAGACATGTCTCCATTGGTAGCAGCTTGAATCTCTCCTATTCTCACTCCTTCATAAACTTTAAACCTTGTACTGGTTTTATTGATCATGTTGAGAACAGTTTCAGAGTCGACTAACTGAAGGACTTTTCCAAAGTCGAATCTGGATTCCTTTTGAATTACAAGCCTTCCTCTTTTAGCTAGCACAGCAGCATTAAGCTCCAATTGTGGCGTGGAGATTTTGTTAACTGGTGCAATTCTGCATTTGGCCATGATGAGTCTGCACTGGTAGCTTCCATCAGTTAACTTCCATCTTACATATGCAGCAAAGCCATATGCTAGGTCACTTCCATCCGCTAAGATGATTAACCAGGGATCACCAACAGAGTTTTGTGGGCGAAGACATCTCTCAAGCTGCAGATTTTCCATCTCAAACATAGTGGAAAAGAAATTCACCCACTTGGCACGTAAGGAATCAGGAAGCTGGTCGTCCCAGCCCAATTTGAGTTTCCAGGTTTCTCTTAAATAAACTTTGGCTAGAAGGGTAAAGGGGCAGACAAGTCCTAAAGGATCGTAAATGGCCATGACTTGTTCTAGGACCAACCTTCTTGTCAGTATGATTGGTACACAATCTCTGATGCTCTCTTTGGTCAAGTTAGGTTCCGTCCTTTGACCCTTTTTCTTCTTGGAAAAATTCAGAGCCACTTGGTAAGTCAGGACATCTTTAGTAGGCATCCAGCCCACACCAAGTACTCTTAAATTGTCTGAGGTCCCTTTAAGAAGAGGTTTCACAGCATCTTCTCTGCTATTCAATTTTGGTTCTTGCTGTCCTGGCTGACGATAAGATGATTCACCACTGTACTGCCAGCACTTTATCAAAAAACCTCCTTTACTCAACATTTCCTCAGCCTCTTTGACAACTTGTTGAGCTTCATGTATGTTCTTGAATGAATCAATGAGATCATCTACATAGCTTGACTTCCTTAAAAGTTCAGCTGCTCTTGGGCTATCTTCTCTGAAGAGATCAGCTGTCTTGTAGATGGCCTCTGTGCTAATTGCTGGAGCAGGCTTATCTCCAAAGTTGACTGTGGTTACAACATAGATGGCTGGTTCAACATTGGGGTTTTGATCCCTCCATAGGAAACGATGGCAATGTTGTTCAGGCATTTTTAGAAGCACAGAATTAAACATCTTTCTTATGTCACCTACCACTGCAATCTGTTCTTCCCTCCATCTTAGAAGCAAACCAATCAGGTTATTTAAGTAACAGTCTGGACCTTTGGCCAGACAGGAATTTAATGACACTCCATCACTGATCTGACTGGAGTTGAAAACAATACGTACTGGAGTAGTCTGGGACCTTGAGTTGACAACGGCTAAGTGGCAGAGATAATACTTGGGTCCTTTCCAACTGTTGATCTCCTCCAAAGACAACTTTCTTGCTACACCCCTGTCCAGCATATCTTGTATCTGACTTTGGTAGGTAGTGGCCCAATTAGGATCTTTCTTGAGAGTCCTTTCAGTGTTAAAAAGGGTGCCCAAGGCTGATTTATAGTTGTCTGGTAATGTCATTGGATCAACCAACCAAGGATAACTTGTCACCCAACATTTCTTGTTGTCGTCATACTCCAAATTGTCCTGAATCATTTTAAGTTCTTGTTCTTCCTTGAAAGAATATGTGTGTCCTATTGTTGGGCACTTTCCGCAACGACAACCACCACATTTTGGTGTTGTTTCTGTTGCTAGATCCTCTGCCATAATGAATTTCCCAATAGATGCTTCAAAGCTCTTGTTGCTGATGGAAGTAGCTGAATAGGCAGATGATCTTATTTCAGTAGCTTTACTTTGAATGCCCTCAACATGGGAGTTGACCACTTCAGTTTCTATGACTGGACATTTGCTTGGTACTAGAAACTCTTTGTGGGAATGCTCCCTAACATAATTTGACTCTACCTTCAAACGGGTGTTGTGAACTACTCTGGCAAGGTTGGAATCCAGAGAGGTTTCTTCCTTTAATCCTGGGTGTGTCCCTTGAAGGCAAATTCCCAATTCACCTCTCATAATGCTGAGGTTATTTCCAACATTTACAATTTCTTGTTTTGGGTGCAAACCAAAGTTGTCACAACCTAATAAAATGTCTACTGTACTGGATTTTCGCTGTAGCAGATGTGGATTGTAATCTGGAAACAATTTTCCAAGCACTGTAAGATCCAGCTTACTTACTGAACCTGAGATCTTACACATACCATATGCAAGAACTTTAACTCTTTTTCCACTCTGTGTCTGAAGCCATACCTCATACTGTCTTGTGTCATATGTTCTTTCAACATTTCCCATAGTTGTTACCTCTAGCGTGATATGGCCTAGAGATTTTGCTTGAAGACGATCAGCAGCCTGATGGGTAATGTATGAAGTATTGGATCCTCCATCACAAAACACAGTAGCTTGCTTGCTTGTACCAGCAACAGCTACTTGATGTATAGGGTACAAAGCCAAGTCAGTACTTGATGTAGCATTACTCTCCACAAATGATTTGATATGGTTTGACGAAGCCTCAGCAGGAGGGCTGTTCCTACACAGCATTGTGTGGTGCTCGGTTTCATTACATGTCACACATGGTTTTCGGTTGGGGCAATTCTCTCTCCTATGATCACCGAAACAGATGAAACAAGCATTCACCTCCTTGAGGGTTTCATACTTACTTCCCAGTCCAGACACAGGCAACTTTTGAAATTCTCTACATTCCTCTGTACTATGCTTGTAACTATCAACTCTGTGCCCTGGAAAAGCACAAGCAAAAAACTTCTTGATAACCCTAGGTTGACTTTTCTTTGCAAGAGCTTTACCTTTGGACTGATGGGTGTTTACAGAGCGACGATCCTTCTCATCAACATTTCTACCATATGTACTTCTTTCCCTTTTGTGACTTGCTTGAGAGTCAGCTAGTCTTGCTACTGATTCTCTTTCTCTATCCAAAAAGTTCATAAATGGAGCAAATGGTTTGATTTTCTGATGAGCTGGTAAGTCATGATACTTACGATTCCACTCGTGTCTTAGGTGACTTGGTAATAAGGATATGATCTTGTCAACATCTCTCATTGTAAGGGTACTCAATTCACCAAGCTCTTCTAATTGACTGTAAGTACTTTCTACTTCATCAATTAGATCTATAAGACCCTTGAAATCTTCATCTTTAACAAGCTTTAGCCTTTGAAGACTGTCCAATGCAGCTTGTACACTGGCACTTGTGTTGTCATAGTGGGCTTCGAGCTTGTGCCACATGATGTCATACGCTTCAGGCTTAGTAATATACACTGAACGTATTCTCTTGGCAGCTTCACCTTTTACAGAATTCTTTAGTTCGTGTGCAAGAGCTGTTTTATTCACATAGCTTCTTTCAGCCAATTCTCGCCACACTGCTTTGAATTCAGGCCAATCTTTTCTTTGTCCTGAGAAAAAAGGCAAAGTGATCTTCTTCAGCTTAATGTCAGCTTCTCTTGGAGTTGGAGGTCTGATGTATGTTTGGTTCAAAGAACCTTGGAAATTATTTCCAGTTGACCAGCTTGACATTGTTGGAGCTGGTTGAGGAGTTGACCATCTTGGATCAAACATTGGCTCAACGTTTGTGCTGGTTACATTTGGTCCCATTGGGTTCAGAGTTGATTGTGGATAGTATCTACCATAACCTGAAGTTGAAGGTAAGGTAACCTGATTATAAATAGGCAGGGTTGGCGATGCCATATATCCCAGTGATGTTTCAACTGATGTTACAGGATAAGTTTGAAAATAATCAGGTGTGGTCACATATGTGGAACTGGGTACTGGACCTGTCTCCAGTGTTCGGGAACCACTTCCTTGAGCCAGCATTATATTTATCTTGCGTTTCTTTTTAAACACTTCTTGGCATAGACTGTCTACTTCTTTCTCTTCCTCAAGCAACTCATCAGCAGGCAGTATACTTTTCACTTTTTCTAAAGTTCCAACTATTTGGTTCACTAAAGAATCAAGTTCCTCCTTCTCACCCCTGAGTGATTCGATGTTTGGTCCATGTGCAGTACATGTTTCATCTATACTGGAACAGAGTGCTTTCAAGGTTGAAATGTTCCTCTTGAGAACAGCTTGATGTGGTCCTGCCTTTATCTTCAGCTGAATCTGTTTTTCTTCAGCCTTTGATTTTCTGAACTTGTCAGCAGCCTGATCAAAAACTTCAAAAACAGTTTCTTTGTATTGTTCCAAGTTCTGGTTGTTGACTATGCGATGGTCTGACATGTCATCTGGTGACACCATCCCCTCAAAATCCTCATCAATTATGAGAAAATCACTGAAGGCTTTGTCAAGTTCAGTCATTAAAACTTGGAGAATTTCCATATCTGATCCACGTTGGATTGATCCTGTTAGCCGTCTTGCAGCAACAGTCACAGACTGTTTAGCCTTGCTTCTATTGGCTTTTACTTCTTCAATGTTGTCTGCCATGTTTGATATATTACTGTCTTTTATGTTGGTGTCAGAAGATCATCCAAATTGTATCTTATACAATTTCTTTATAATCTGTGAGCATCCCTTTAATCTTGAAAGTTTTACTGTATTGGTATCTTGTACCGGGCGAGACTAACAGCATTCTAAAGGGGGGTGTTTCAGCTCTCAAACGCAAATCCAATATTAAGTTCACAGTTTTATTAATCCAACACCAAGAGACATACATATAAACTTGTTATGATGCCTTTATCTCTTATCTTGTGATGATTACTTTTAAAACTTGCACTCTTTAAAAGACTTGGTAAAACCTTAAAGTTAGAAACAAATACAATGATTAATACGAGGCATCAAAAACAATAAAAAAGAATGATGATAAATGTGATAGATGAGGCATGCATTAGACTTAAATACTCAATGAAAGTCTTTCATGCATCCTTTTCTGAAACAAATTTAAATAAAGTTCTTTCTGTTGTTTAGAAGTAAAACTGTTCAATCAACGAGATTCACTTTTAATAAACTTAACATGCAGTTCAACACAATTTTAGCCCAACGTTCATTTGGACTTACTTTCCTCATGAATGCAGTCTCTAAAGTATTTTACTTCAGTTCAACAGCTCACAAATGAATCTGTTAAATTAAAACAAAAAAGGTACACTAAAAAGTCACAAAACACTGTATCCTGAAAAAAGTCCTAAAAACACATGCAAAGTCCATGAATTTGGCACAAGTAAATATAGTCACATGATGATGCAGCGATAAAAGTCAGAAGATTCATCAACATCCTGATACAATACTATCTGTGTGTGGGTTAGTTAAACACCATTTATAGCTCATGCTATTTGTGTATGGGTTAGTTGAACACCATTTATAGCTCATGCTATGTACAGGTTAGTTGAACACCATTTATAGCTCATGCCATCTGTGTATGGGTCAGTTGAACACCATTTATAGCTCATGCTATCTGTGTATGGGTCAGTTGAACACCATTTATAGCTCATGCTATCTGTGGATGGGTTAGTTGAACACCATTTATAGCTCATGCCATCTGTGTATGGGTCAGTTGAACACCATTTATAGCTCATGCTATCTGTGTATGGGTTAGTTGAACACCATTTATAGCTCATGCTATCTGTGTATGGGTGAGTTGAACACCATTTATAGGTCATGCTATCTGTGTATAAGCTAGTTGAACACTATTTATAGCTCATGCTATCTGTATGGGTTAGTTGAAGACCATTTATAGCTCATGCTATCTACATATATGTACAGATCAGTTGAGCTACCTTGTTATTTCCTTCTCTTGTGACTTTAGGAAACCGTAAACTAGGCTGGCTTGTCAAGGTTGATAATTAGAAAGGCTTCCATAACCAACTTAATCCTGCTCACCCATCTCTCGTTATTAAATCCATTTCCATTTTTATTTGCAGGCTCCATCTGTGTCATTAGAGCAGTTTATTGTAGCTCTGGGTTTGGCAGTTGATAGACAGTTTAAGGAAGTTAGAGAGTTATGCAATGATTAATACCAGTCACATTGGTTGTCCTGGATACACAAATATACCAGGGTTCTTCTATTGGGATGGAATTACCATGTATATATCCATGCAAATCAAATGACATTGAAAACACGATTTCAACAAATATATTAGGATGAACAAGGAAGAACAGTTGTGGACATTAAAAGAAGCGAGAGGGTCCGTGGAACTGTGCACCAAAATGATTGACCATGTTATTTGGCACAAAGTAAGATCTGATTTATTGCACATGGAAAACGTCCATCTCAGGCAATGGAGTTCCCAGGGTCACCGGGTCACAGTTCCCGGGGTCACCTGGGCCCCTGGCAGCTCGTACACTGACCTGTGATATTGTGCCATAAATAATCATAGTCTGTTCATGTATTTACCTAAGGGGTTGGTTGGGAAAACCTAAATGGCTTCATGAAAGACTTTTTATGGGTTGGGTTGGATATATATTGATTGACATCGGGTTAGCGAATTATACATTGTATTACTGGAATACCATGTATATATTGTCTGGCTTATCCAACCTAAAGGATTGTGACATCAACCAAACTGTAGACTGTTTTAGAATTTATGATCTCAAACCCAACATTTTAATCCTCTACAAACTCATACTAAAATATTCTACAAACTTATACTAAAATATTGATGGGGAAAGTGTTTTTGAACAGATGTTGTGAATAACAAACAATATATAAAACTAGACTATCCCATTAATGTTTTATACCATAGACTGTCTAAAGGGAGATATCAGAACAACTTTATAATAAGTGGCATAAGCTACCAAAATTCAAACATCTTTCATAAATTCCTTCTTGCCCAGACAATTTGAGAGTTATAAATCCATTGAAGAAATAAATGACTAACAAATATTCAGTGAGCCGGTAACTTTTACATCCTGAAAGTGGCATGAGCTGCCAAATTTCACACTTTTTTTTTATAAATTTTGATTTTTACGACAATAAGGTTTTAATCTCCTCAAAAATACTCAATGATTGACGTAGGAAGGAGGAAAATCCATGCAGCCTGTGACCGGTTTGAACTGAAACAGGATTCAAATAACCGAAATGAACGTTCATTTATTCTTGGCCTATGTTACCTCAGAACACAACTTTAACGTACATTCTTGAGACTAAAATCTTAGAATTCGGCAGCTCATGGCACTTTTATGAAGTGTTATAGAACTACATTGTACAGTATATGCTCTCTTCAGAAGTTGTATAAGCTATGGAATATCCTGTATAAATGTTTAATTCACCATTCACTGTAATCTCTCCACTTTTAGATATCTGATTATATATTGTTAGGTTTTAATTTAAACTGAATATATCATTTATTTAGCAAAATGTTTCTCATATTGTTTATTTTATCTGATATCTAAGCTTACACGTAGAGCCTATTTTACAATAAAGGGAAAACATAACTTGAGATTGTGTTTACTTGCTTGTCCTGGAAGGCTTGTCAGTTTCTTATCAATTCCAAGTGGAATAAACCACTCAAGATAATTCCTCTTGCGTTGCCAGGCTTAAAAACCCTTGATAAATCAATAAAAAGTCTACCTATAAGTTTATTATCAATAAAACACACGGCCACAGGGATAATCTTCTTGTCTACCTATATGGGGGAGAAAACTGAGCTCTTTGTCTGAAGGAAATCCCAACCTTACGAAACCCTGTGAATTGGGTATCACATCTGTGACCCATTGATGGAAAGTCTGTGTCAAGGACTAAAGCTGTTGAGGACCCCTGCCAGTACCAGCTGAAGGTCGGGAGTTTCTACCAGACAACGGAAACCTACACACAGCTTAACCTGGCCATGTAAGTGAAATGCTACAAAGGCCTTTCATTAAGTGGACGAAAAATACAGATAAGTAGACTCAAAGAAATGTATGATAAAGAATAGTATTTATCGGGTAATGACATATTCAACTGGCTTTGCTGAAAAATCTGACCTCTCATAACATAAAAGAAATTTGGTGCAGGTTGGAATCCGACTTAGACGAAGTAAAATTAACATTTCTGAGTGAAATTTTCACTTGATACAGAATGTGATAGAATTGTCAGGTACTCAAAGATTTCCTGCCCGACTATAAAACCTGACAGTGCCGCCATTTAAGTGAAATAATCCTTCAACTGAGGATCACCAGCCAGGGTGAGCATCCCTGCAATACATGCTCATTTATAGGATTGCCTACTTTCAGCAGTTTGTGTTATGTCAAGTAACAGATTGAATGTTTGCCAGTTTTAGTGTGGGAGGAAACCTAGGACCTTCCGTTGGTAACCATCCCACATAGGTCGTTCAAGTAAAAACCCAGTCAGAAAATTTTCCAATTTTTTGGGGACTGAGTGGGATTTGAACCCCCTGGTGGAAGGCTGTTCGGATTGAGCGTCCAATGCTCTACCTACTGAGCCACGGAGGCCCCCTCGAGTAATAGAAGTGCGGCTTGTAAGAGAATAATAAATGACAAGTACAGACCTTGATATGAAAACATTTTATTTCCAATTCATTGAAACTTGACAGTTTCGGCAGCAGTTGAGCATTTTGCTAGTCAGTAAAAAATGCTAAAGAAAAAAACCATTACACAGAAAAGTCCTTATAAAAACAAACTACCATATGAAGAAATACGGTACTTAATAGTTATGAAAATCTATTCCATTATAATATCAACAAAGACTGAATCTTTCAATAATCATGCTTTTAGAATATATTAAAACAATTCCAATCAGTGTACTCAATATATCTAGTATTACAACAAAACTAAATATCTAAGTTAGCTTATTACGTTTATAAAATAAACAGATATCAAAAGACTTAACAAATCACTGAACAATGAGTTTTTGAGGAAAAAAGAATATTCCAATTCACAACGCTCACAAGTAAGTTGAAAAATATAGATAAGTAGACTAAGAAATGTATGATAAAGAATAATAATTATTGGATAATTGACATATTCAACTGGCTTTGTGCTGAAACATCTGACTTCTTATAACATAAAAGGAATTTGGATGTTCCTGTGTATTCAACTCTTTAAAGCAAATACCAGAGATAAGAATTGTTCATAGGAAATTTGTACCCAGCCATCACGATTTGTGTCATATGCCTGGAATGAGCTGGTTAAAGTCTGAAAGTAAGAACATAAACATTGTCAGCAAATGATGTCATATGCCTGGAATGAGCTGGTTAAAGTCTGAAAGTAAGAACATAAACATTGTCAGCAAATGATGTCATATGCCTGGAATGAGCTGGTTAATGTCTGAAAGTAAGAACATAAACATTGTCAGCAAATGATGTCAAATGCCTGGAATGAGCTGGTTAAAGTCTGAAAGTAAGAACATAAACATTGTCAGCAAATGATGTCATATGTCTGGAATGAGCTGGTTAAAGTCTGAAAGTAAGAAAATAAACATTGTCAGCAAATGATGTCATATGCCTGGAATGAGCTGGTTAAAGTCTGAAAGTAAGAACATAAACATTGTCAGCAAATGATGTCATATGCCTGGAATGAGCTGGTTAAAGTCTGAAAGTAAGAACATAAACATTGTCAGCAAATGATGTCATATGCCTGGAATGAGCTGGTTAAAGTCTGAAAGTAAGATCATAAACATTGTCAGCAAATGATGTCATATGCCTGGAATGAGCTGGTTAAAGTCTGAAAGTAAGATCATAAACATTGTCAGCAAATGATGTCATATGCCTGGAATGAGCTGGTTAAAGTCTGAAAGTAAGAACATAAACATTGTCAGCAAATGATGTCATATGCCTGGAATGAGCTGGTTAAAGTCTGAAAGTAAGATCATAAACATTGTCAGCAAATGATGTCATATGCCTGGAATGAGCTGGTTAAAGTCTGAAAGTAAGAAAATAAACATTGTCAGCAAATGATGTCATATGCCTGGAATGAGCTGGTTAAAGTCTGAAAGTAAGAACATAAACATTGTCAGCAAATGATGTCATATGCCTGGAATGAGCTGGTTAAAGTCTGAAAGTAAGAAAATAAACATTTTCAGCAAATGATGTCATATGCCTGGAATGAGCTGGTTAAAGTCTGAAAGTAAGAACATAAACATTGTCAGCAAATGATGTCATATGCCTGGAATGAGCTGGTTAAAGTCTGAAAGTAAGAACATAAACATTGTCAGCAAATGATGTCATATGCCTGGAATGAGCTGGTTAAAGTCTGAAAGTAAGAAAATAAACATTGTCAGCAAATGCTGTCATATGCCTGGAATGAGCTGGTTAAAGTCTGAAAGTAAGAAAATAAACATTGTCAGCAAATGATGTCATATGCCTGGAATGAGCTGGTTAAAGTCTGAAAGTAAGAAAATAAACATTGTCAGCAAATGATGTCATATGCCTGGAATGAGTTGGTTAAAGTCTGAAAGTAAGAACATAAACATTGTCAGCAAATGATGTCATATGCCTGGAATGAGTTGGTTAAAGTCTGAAAGTAAGAACATAAACATTGTCAGCAAATGATGTCATATGCCTGGAATGAGCTGGTTAAAGTCTGAAAGTAAGAACATAAACATTGTCAGCAAATGATGTCATATGCCTGGAATGAGCTGGTTAAAGTCTGAAAGTAAGAAAATAAACATTGTCAGCAAATGATGTCATATGCCTGGAATGAGCTGGTTAAAGTCTGAAAGTAAGAAAATAAACATTGTCAGCAAATGATGTCATATGCCTGGAATGATTGATTGATGTTTTATGCCGCACTCAAGATTATTTCACTTATATGGCGCCGTTCTTAGGTTTAGTGGATCAGGAAACCAAGCTTTTCGCTCAGAGGAAATCTTCCCCATATGGCGAGAGAAAAAAAATCCACTCAGAAATGTTTCAATTGTATTTTGTTTGAGTGATGTTCGAAGCTGTGCCACAGCAATGGGTGGCACTAAGGGATTATCACTCTGCCCACTGACCCACCCAGGGCTTTGTCAGCGAATGAGCAACTGGGCAGTCAGTAATAAGCAATAAGTATATTCATTTGGCCCCAGGTTACTTGCATCTTACGTATCCAGAATCTTACGTTATCCAGAAATCTCTTCCTTTGTCTTATCTTACGATCAGATTTGCCATTGGAGTTATGGCCCAATTCAAATACCTCAAAACACAAACAGGGGGTCAAGGATTAGTCACCATTTACAATCAAGCACCTTGGGCAAACTGAAGGTCTATTCTGAAGCTCCACAGAGAGGTTAGTTTGTCCAAATACCTTCTATTTCCATTAGTTGAAAGTGTATTTGGTAATGTAAATGGGACAACCCCGTTTTCAATATAATCTACAGGAATACAAACTACCAGAGAAATCGACCAACTAATATTTTTGTTGTGTTATGATCAAATATTTGAACAGTTTTATTTGTAGTTTTACTGTCTGATGTAAGATCTAAAGAAATACCTTCCCCCAATGGCCTGTCTAACGTTTTATTAATTGACTTTCAATGTTATTGGCAAAATACGGAGAAACGGCCCCACTCATACAGGGCTTACCAGGGCCAATACAAACAAACTGGTCTAATATGAACAAAGATTGGCCAATGCAGACTGGGCCAATACGAGATCAAACATGGCGATCGTTTCATTGCTATCACTTCAAAATCCCAACACCATTTTTCTTGAAATCGCCAACAGAAAAAAGATAGTCAATGTATAGTGAAAGAAAAACAAATATTCCGTCTATATCATTACATAAATTAATAATTGCATAAATAATAATCTGTAAAAATAAAGAAATATATTCCTATGTTTTATGTACAAAAGGGGGACAATTTGTCATAGACTGATCCAGAGACATTTTGATACCTGAAAACAGGTATGGGCGCCCAAACTCACAAGCAAAAAATCCACCCAAATTCTTAAAACCAACAGATTTTAATGTCAAAATAGCATTTAATATTGAATTTTGCGCCAGAGATGTTGTTTTTGTCTTATTGTTGGAACATTTTGAAGCAAAATGGTATGCCCAAATTTTCCCTGGATCAGTCCCTGTTTGTGGTACGCTAC
The DNA here is from genome assembly GCA_963971465.1 of Lepidochitona cinerea. Taxonomy (NCBI): domain Eukaryota; kingdom Metazoa; phylum Mollusca; class Polyplacophora; order Chitonida; family Tonicellidae; genus Lepidochitona; species Lepidochitona cinerea. Next base: position 1,515,488 of record OZ020555.1, on the reverse strand, counting down.
ACCTAGCTGTCGTTACCATTACTAAAAGAGAACAACCATCAGCTACATGAAAAAAAAAATAATTAACAACAAAAAAATAACAGGAAATCAACTTTCCTTGCGAATTTTATGAAAAATAACATTGAAGCCAATTAATAAAATTTTCATTAATCAGGATATTCCTTATTGGCATTGTCACAGGTCCTCGGACAGCCGTATTAGCCCTCAGCCTTCGGTCTCGGACCAATACGGCTATCCTCGGACCTGTAACAATGCCAATAAGGATATCCTGATTGTGGGTTTAGTATTTCTTCAATAAATCTAACAGCTTACCTGCATAACTACACAACATTGGATAAAGTCGTCAAAGGCTACAACACCTCGTCCTTGACGGTCAAACTTTTTCACCAGAATCCCATAAAATCTGTCAGATAACCTATATCCTGTACAGGGAGAAAGATACATTTCAAAATGTAAATTGATTGCTTGGTTATTTCTTGGTAAATAATTATAAATTGACATGCTCAGAACAATATGTGCCATTCCACTGTCTTTTATATAAAGAGGACGTTTCTTGGTGACTATTGTTAACTTTCCTAGCCCCAGTGGGAATTTCTTTTTCTACTTTTTTGTTGTTGGAGCCTTGGTGGTCCAGTGGGTTAGAGTGATCGTCCCTCAGTCCCGCACAGACTTTCCATTGATGCGGCGTAACGCGGGGTGGAATCACACTCTGTCTCTCTGTCTTTCTGAGTGGATTTTTCTTTTGGTCGCCATATGTGGAAGAGTTGCCAGGTACTCGCAGAAAGTCGGGGGTTTGACAACGCCGCCATAAAAGTGAAATAATCTTGTGTGCGGCCTAAAACATTAATCATTTTTTGTTGTTATGAGGATTGACCTCGGCCGTAATTGACTAGTTTCATACACTTTACATCGATTCATGGAGAACAACTATTGCATGGAAAGGTTGACCGATAAATTCATGTTTTACGACGAACTCAAGATGATTTCACTTATATGGCAGTCTTGCCAAGTATAGCTGGGCGAGAAACCAGGTTCTTTACCCTGAGGAAACCCCCAAACCTCGGCAGTGAAAACCCACTCAAATTGTTTCTTTTTTCTTTCGATTGAGTGGCACTTGAATCAGGGAGACATTGAAGGACAGTGTTTGTGTGAGAGACTATCTCTCATGTACATGTATGTGATCAGGACAAAAAAGTCAGAAGAAAACAAAATGATCGGCCAGGCTGTAAGCTCGCTCTGGAGCCTCTATTAGAAACTCAAGTCTGGCTGAAACTAAAAGTAGTTAAAGCCCGCCGCAGACGAGAGCTATCGCCTTCGCAAAATTTCATTCGTGCCACTTGGCGTAAGCAGATAGCTCCCGTCTGCGGACAATTTTGCAAGAGATTTTGGTCATTCGTGGCTGAGAGCCGAATATCTATCGTGTTTGATAATTTTGTCCACGCGTGGACGTTTCCTCCTCGTCTGCGGTGAAGAAAGCAATTAGCTTTCACTTTCCCTCAAGTGCGCAAGCGTGCAGACGATGCTGTCAAAAAGGCCGTTCTATGCAAAAACTTTACCATGGAGTTAGACGAGGAGTTAATTCTTTTCTTGTTGATGTTAAAACGACGTCGAAATCGGCGACGTGCTAAAAGAATGATTCGAAGAATGTGGAAAAAAACGTGGATATCTAGAAGAATTGGCCAAGGCACTTATTTAAATTTAATACAGGAAATAAGTACAGAAGATCCTGAACAGTTCCACCGTCTTGACAGAAAGTCGATACGCGTTTATTGCGGTCTTTAAATTCAGCTGACCGCACATCATACAGGCATGCATGTGATCATCTGCACGCTTGCGCACATGAAGGAAAGTGAAAGCCAGTTGCTTTCTTCACCGCAGACGAGAAGGAAACGTCCACGCGTAGCCAAAATTATCAAACACGATAGATATTCGGCGCTCAGTCAGGAATGACAAAAAACTCTTGCAAAATTGCCCGCAGACGGGAGCTATCTGCTTACGCCAAGTGACACGAATGAAATTTGGCGAAGGCGATAGCTCTCGTCTGCGGCGGGCTTAATGAAAGCTAACTTTTCATTAACTACTTTTAGTTTCAGCCAGACTTGAGTTTAATAAAAAAACGTCGACTCTTTACAGTTTATCAGATAGATGAATATAAGTAACGCTTTCACAACTCACTACAGTAGGGTTGACCCATGTAGGACCTCTGTTTACATCCACCGGAAACCTTCTGTCAGACAATGTACCACAGAATTAACAATAATTGCCCGTAATTGTACATTTTTCGCTGAAAATCGACCTACCACCTTCATCCAAAGTCAATCCAATCATACTTATTTAGCAGAGGTCTTAGAAAAAATGTAAACAATTCTAAACAGTCCCTTTAAATGAATCTATCAAACATGATGTGATCAGAGGTATAGAAATCTAACTTACCAAAACTAGTTAGTGCAGTTTGCAGTTCATTTTTGTCAATAGAACCAGAGTTATCTCTATCATAAGTCCTGAATGTATTCTGCCAGTCCGTCACATATTTCCACAGTGAAGAAAACTCTTGGAAATTGATTGTGCCAGAATTATCTCTGTCAAACATTCCTACAATACAAAGTTAAATTGATCGCTCATTACATTTAAAATGATTGAGGTAAAGTTATATTGATCACTCATTACATTTAAAATGATTGAGGTAAAGTTATATTGATCGCTCGTTACATTTAAAATGATTGAGGTAAAGTTATATTGATCGCTCGTTACATTTAAAATGATTGAGGTAAAGTTATATTGATCGCTCGTTACATTTAAAATGATTGAGGTAAAGTTATATTGATCGCTCGTTACATTTAAAATGATTGGGGTAAGGTTATATTGATCACTCATTACATTTAAAATGATTGGGGTAAGGTTATATTGATCGCTCATTACATTTAAAATGATTGAGGTAAAGTTATATTGATCGCTCGTTACATTTAAAATGATTGGGGTAAGGTTATATTGATCACTCATTACATTTAAAATGATTGAGGTAACGTTAAATTGATCGCTCATTACATTTAAAATGATTGGGGTAAGGTTATATTGATCGCTCATTACATTTAAAATGATTGAGGTAAAGTTATATTGATCGCTCATTACATTTAAAATGATTGAGGTAAAGTTAAATTGATCGCTCATTACATTTAAAATGATTGAGGCAAAGTTATATTGATCGCTCATTACATTTAAAATGATTGAGGTAAAGTTAAATTGATCGCTCATTACATTTAAAATGATTGAGGCAAAGTTAAATTGATCGCTCATTACATTTAAAATGATTGAGGCAAAGTTATATTGATCGCTCATTACATTTAAAATGATTGAGATAAAGTTATATTGATCGCTCATTACATTTAAAATGATTGAGATAAAGTTATATTGATCGCTCATTACATTTAAAATGATTGAGGTAAAGTTATATTGATCACTTATTACATTTAAAATGATTGAGGTAAAGTTTTATTGATCGCTCATTACATTTAAAATGATTGAGGTAAAGTTATATTGATCGCTCATTACATTTAAAATGATTGAGGCAAAGTTATATTGATCACTCATTACATTTAAAATGATTGAGGTAAAGTTAAATTGATCGCTCATTACATTTAAAATGATTAAGGCAAAGTTATATTGATCACTCATAACATTTAAAATGATTGGGGTAAAGTTATATTGATCGCTCGTTACATTTAAAATGATTGAGGTAAAGTTATATTGATCACTCATTACATTTAAAATGATTGAGGTAAAGTTATATTGATCGCTCATTACATTTAAAATGATTGAGGTAAAGTTATATTGATCACTCATTACATTTAAAATGATTGAGGTAAAGTTATATTGATCGCTCATTACATTTAAAATGATTGAGGTAAAGTTATATTGACCACTCATTACATTTAAAATGATTGAGGTAAAGTTATATTGATCGCTCATTACATTTAAAATGATTGAGGTAAAGTTAAATTGATCGCTCATTACATTTAAAATGATTGAGGTAAAGTTATATTGATCGCTCATTACATTTAAAATGATTGAGGTAAAGTTATATTGATTGCTCATTACATTTAAAATGATTAAGGGAAAGTTATATTGATCGCTCATTGAATTAATTATCAAATGTGTTATTTTTCTCCACATCAAAAATAAGTTAAAGCCATAAATATGAAAATAAAATAGTAACTTACCGATCATTAGTCTAACTGTCTCAGGGTTAAAGGGGGTCCACGTGCCTGAAACAAATAGGAAATCAACTATGAGCCGTATTACAACACTAAAACAAACAATATGGTAAACTTTCTACAAAAATCTCACAAATGGTACAAAAGTTTTCCCTTTTTTACTCACTGATTTGTCCATTTAAAAATGTAGACATAGCAGCCATGATTGCTTCACTTATATGGCAACATCAGATTGATTAATTGATGTTTAAAGTGGCATGAGCTGCTAAAATTCACACTTTTTTCATAATTTCTGATCGTCACAACAGTAAGAGGCTTTGAATGCCATCGTGATGATTGGCGTTGGAATGAGGAAAATGCATACTGTATGTGGCCTATACGAACCGAAAACGTGTTCGAAAAGTAAACAAAATTTAAATAACCGGGACGACCATTCATTTATTCCAAGTCAAAGTTTGTTCAAAATCGTACATTTTGGAGACTAGAAGCACTAAAAAGCTTCTGAATTTTACGTCTTGAGAAAAATAGCCAATAATTTCAACATTCTGTTTTAACGTCAAAATATCAACATTTTGGCAGCTCATGCCGCTTTAAGAAAACAGTCAGGATTATTTCCCATTGACATGAGACTCAGTGAGGGTGGAGCCTGAGCTTTCTCAAAGAGGGACCTTCTTTTCTTAAGAAACATCACAGGGAAATCTAATAACATGTTGAAAATATTATATTTTTCTGTGGGCTGTTTTCATAAGACTTTTCATCTATTTATTTCATTTCACAATGGAACAGATTAGTGGCAACCATTCCACATAATAGTGGTTACAAACAAGTGGCATTTGAATTGCTGAAGGTAAAAAGAGCAACAATAGGTTTATCAGGAAAATAGAAATATAACAACATCAACACAGCAATAAACTACACGAAAAGTCAGTTGAAAAGAGCAAAATGCAGGGTGAAGGAGACGGACAGGAGTATGCTGAACCAAGTCTGAAGGCAGTGTATTTCCATTAGTAGAACTCTTCAAAGTGGAGGTGCATTTGGTGGTATGAGTGGGACAGCCTCAATCTAATTGCAATGTTTAGTAATACAAACAATGATAGTTTTGTTACATGTAGGTTTTAATTAATTAATCAAACCGTTATCAAAAAAAAATATTTTGATCTTATGGCATGTCTACAGTTTTCTGTACAATTACCCATTCATTAAACAAAAGGCCCATCCCAGAAATGTTGAGAGAGTGGAGAAATGCTCCCTCCTTTCAATAAAGAGCACAACAAGGGGGGTCACAGTACACTTTTCCTTGATCGAAATATAACGTATTAGCTCTCTTTACATGATGATTACTTATAGTGCAATATTAAAAACCATTATGTATTACCTCTCTCTGTGCATGATGATATTAAAAACCATTGAACATTAAATAAAGGTAACATACATGTATTACAATTTTAAGCATGCTGCTTGCTGACCCCATAACCCCCAAATAAATCGCATATTCTGAAAAGCTTTCAATGAATGTATCTTTGATTTAATGTATAAGTATAATGTAGAGTTGATAGAAAGCCTCGAGGGAGAAGAGTATTTTATTTTCACTCAGTGACATGTATATACGTCTTACCATTAGATAAAGCTTGTTGTAATTCATTACATGAGATAGAGCCACTGCGGTCTGTATCAATCCTAATGGAATAAACAAATTAGTTCATTACCACAAACACAACATTACATAGACAGTCTATTACTCAGCTCTATCACAGCATGCATGCCATTCTATCAAGTCTCAAAACCAACCCCCCCCCCCCCCCCCCCCCTTCCCGCCCTGTAAAATCCTTTTTGTTTCAGTGCCAATATTAGGCAGCCCTATCCAAACACATCACAGATTATGAAAACTGTGCCACAAAATAAAAACACACTATTAATAAAGAAGGCAAGCAATGGAGAAGTGAGATACAATGGTCATGCTGTGTAAGAGAAGAGTAACAATCTGTCAGTTCATCAATCCACCAACTTACCATTAGATAAAGCATCTTGTAGTTCTTTCCATGTTATCTGACCACTACGGTCTCGGTCAACTCTAAAAGCACCAGAATCAATATTACAAATACAGTTTTACCTCCTCAGTTACATGCATTCAGGACTTTAAAACAGACGCAAGACTATAAGGTACCGTCTGCCAGAACAATAGGTACCGCCTGCCAGAAAAATAGGTACCGCCTGCCAGAACAATAGGTACCGCCCGCCAGAACAATAGGTACCGCCTGCCCGAACAATAGGTACCGCCTGCCTGAACAATAGGTTCCGCCTGCCAGAACTATAGGTACCGCCTGCCAGAACAATAGGTATCGCCCGCCAGAACAATAGGTTCTGCCTGCCAGAACAATAGGTACCGCCTGCCAGAACAATAGGTACCGCCTGCCAGAACAATAGGTTCCGCCTGCCAGAACAATAGGTTCCGCCTGCCAGAACAATAGGTACCGCCTGCCAGAACAATAGGTACCGCCTGCCAGAACAATAGGTACCGCCTGCCAGAACAATATCCAGTTTTAAACTTTTATGAGCAATCCATTTGCATACTCTAATTGATGCGTCCCTATATGCGCGAAAGGTCAACCTGTCACATGACTACCCACTAGCAGGTGATATAGTTCATTGGTCGTGTTGGTTCATGTGACTTCAGCAAAACAAACAACACGACCAATGAACTATATCGCCTGCTAGTGGGGTAGTCATGTGACAGGTTGACCTTTCGCGCATATAGTGATGTATCAATGAGAGTATTCAGATGGCGACTTTTGTAAACTAAAGGTTTGGTACAGTTTGAAATTTAACCGGGCAGATATATGGCTTGTGTCGACGTTCAGACTTCAGATTGGTGCGAGGAGAAAGGGAAAACATTAAAGTACGAGTTTGTAATTTTATTTTTAAAAGTTATTTAGAGAATCTTGATATTTTTGATGAGAAACGAGAGGTGGTCTTGCCAGCCCGAAGTGTGTCAAGGAATTCCCAGAAAATTGAACAAATGCGTTCTGACGATGATGATGGCCTATCTGTCAGAAAATGTCTTACATCATCATCGCAGATATTTCGCACTAGTTTAGCCCAGAAAACGGATATTTGATGTTTGAAGACAAATTAATCATAATTGATCCATCCAGTAGCAGTTTTACCACATTTTAATGAATTAGTAAGTCCATATCTATTCTTTAAAACTCAGTTTTATTAATTTCAAGGAATTTGAAAGTTGGACAGTACAACCCTATCTACAGTGTTGTTAGTTGGAGATCTCCAAACTATGTGGTCAAAGTTTATGATGATGGGTGACCAACAGAGTTGGAGGACCTGCCATATTGAAACATGTCGATTTACCGAAACAAAACTATTTCGCTAAATTTCTCCTAATTTTAAACAATGCAACCGGCTCAAACTTTACACACATTCAATTCGATCTTTTAGTTCGCTTTTTCACCGGAAAAAAAGCGTTCAAACACTCACATTTGTGTTGTATCATCATCGTTTTTAGCAAGGACAGCCTGAATCTCCCGCTCACCTCCTCGTTTACTTCAAGTTAACTTGGGCAATGTACGACCTATGAGAGCCGCGCTTTCGTATGTTGTTGTACGCATTGGAAATAACACTTCACTTGAACTCGTATGTTTATCAAGAAAATACGAAAGCGAGGCTCTCATAGGTCGTACATTGCCCAAGTTAACTTGAAGTAAACAAGGAGGCGAGCGGGAGATTCAGGCTGTCCTTGGTAAAACGACGATGATACAACACAAATGTGAGTGTTTGAACGCTTTTTTTCCGGTGAAAAAGCGAACTAAAAGATCGAATTGAATGTGTGTAAAGTTTGAGCGGGTTGCATTGTTTAAAATTAGGAGAAATTTAGCGAAATAGTTTTGTTTCGGTAAATCGACATGTTTCAATATGGCAGGTCCTCCAACTCTGTTGGTCACCCATCATCATAAACTTTGACCACATAGTTTGGAGATCTCCAACTACAGTGTTGTTGTTGGGCTGCCAAGCGTGGATCATGGTAGGAATTGAGGAGAGAACGAAGGCGTGTTTTGCGTTTTTCAACCACCCAATTCCCGATGGGGAATGCGGTCTATGGCTCGTTCGGGAGTTTTACTCTCGATCGGGAGGTTTCCCCAACCTGCTAACCTGTGGAGGCCTCGGTGTAAGGCATCGATGACCATCGTTTGCTTTAAAAGTCACGATAAAAAACGTCCCATAAGATGTTCTTAATGTTGATAATGTCCACAATACCTTTGAAAAATATTCCAGAGGAAATTTTGATCTATTGCCGGGTTTGGAGGTCTGTAAGCTTGCTGTGCTTGTCCGTAGTACGCCATTTTGGTAGAATTTCCGTGATAGGACTGAACGAACCTCCAGCTAAGAAGAGCCGCAAGAAATATGATGACGTACTTTGTGATCATACGTCATCAGAGTTATTTTTAGCAACTATTTTGCAATATTGTAGTTGAAAGGTTATTTTTAGAGCCATTAGCCTCATACCGACGCACTTCAAACATAAGAAAAGCGCATTATATCTTGTGTATGGCCTCAATCTGATTAAAGGTGTGACGTTCATTGAAAATAATGACCAGTGAACATCCCGACTTGTGTAGTACCAGAAGTCTAGATTCAAGATTTATTTATAGATTCTTCTATGGAGCGGTTTTACTAAAACCAAAACACATAGGACAACTTATACTACTTTGTACATGGTGATGTTTTATTTGTACGAGCACCCGAAAAGGGCAGAGTACTAAACAAAATAAGCAAACTGTAAACATCAATAAACAAACCGAAGTTATAAGTATGAAATACAAATAGGAATCCCAGGGCTGAATGAAAATATATAGACCTATACAAATGGACTTAGACTACATACTGACTAAAAGCCAAACTCCTGTCCGTTTTCAACCTCCATCACTTAAGTAACGATCTTACTCCGTTATTTAATAATTTTTTACATTTATTGGTCGCCGACCAGGTACCGACCAATAAATATCCAGACATAAATAACGAGGTACATACTGTAGGCATTTAATATTATTGAATTTAAGCTCAATGAAATACCACGGGGTTTGGTTTATTGCAACAACCTATGATTTGGGTAGGCCTATAAAGGTCTAAATGACATACCCTCCTTTTTAACACAATTAGAAACCCTTCTCCATGGTTAGCCTATTTTTGTTTTGTGAACGAAAGATTTCTGATGCGTCAAATACCTTTCAACTTTTTTTAGTTTTATTTCAGTCCTAACTTTGCCTCTATTTTTATGGCTGAGTGGGAGAGTGATATTCTTCACAAAGGTCGCAAACAACCTTTCATTTACCTTCGGTATCTGGATGACATTTTTATCATTTGGCAGCATACGTTGGAAGACCTTCATATTTTCATTGATACTCTTAATCATCACGACCCCAGCATTAAACTACAGCTTACTATTGATCAGACTTCTATGGATTTTTTTTGATGTAACTATTTACAAGGGTTATACATATCATACTACTGGGTATCTAGATTACAAAGTATTCTTCAAATCTACTGACAAGCATCAGCTGCTACATGCTGGGTCATACCATCCTCCTCACACTTTCAAGGGAGTCATTAAGTCTCAGGTTTTTAGATTCTATAGAAACTGTATTTCTTTAGATTTTTAAAATCAGGCTTGTTCTGTACTTTTTAAATCTCTTCTCCCCAGGGTTTATTCTATTAGGTTACCCCGAAGGATCAAATCTGACACATTAGGACAAATCACTTCTCCCCCATCAGTCACCGACACGCTTGCTTCTCCTTCACGAGTGTACCATTACCGCCCAACATTTCTCTCAGGTACATCAATGAAATGCCTAAAGACGCGATGCAAACTCGACGTATACGCGCCAGATCGAGGAACTTTTTTCAGAGAACAATCTCGCAAATATCAAATGACAGAGAATCTTAATTGCGACTCCTCTAACATCGTGTATGTTATCACGTGCAAAAATGTCACAAGCAATACGTCGGAGAAACTCAGAATTCTCTACGACAAAGAGCAGCCAACCATTTATCTAGTATTAGACTTAGACGTGATTTAGGCCTACCCGTGGCACAACATTTTAACACTCAAGGTCATTCAGCCAAGGACCATTTTGAGATCATGCCTATTGAGAAAATCCCTTTTCTCACTTCCGCTGCAGATCATACCAAGCCAAGCACAAACGTTTGGAAAGGGAAAATTTTGGGATTCAAACATTACAAACTATTTATTCTTTGGGTTTGAACTTGAAATCGGGAAGAACTCGTGAAAAAGCTTTAATACCATTTGTGTTTCAGTTTAACAAGGTCAGCATCGCTATGGTCAAGATTATAGTAGAAGAATACAAACTAATTCAAAGTAAAATTGATCGCTCTCTGACCCAAAGGCCAGCCATTGCTTATAAAAAGAACGAGTGTTTCAAAGATATACTGATCAGGGCTAAACTCCCCTGTCTGTCTTCGACCTAGGTTTTTCTGTTGGAAACCAAAATTTGTACTTTTTTTTTCACATGATCCTATTAGGTCCAATCTCAGTCTGCCGATATTCTTACCATAGCTTAAGATGCGTAAGCATTGTCAATGTATTACAAAGTGTTCCTGAAAATTATACTGACTAAGGCCAAGCTCCTGTCAGTCGTCAACCTAATAGAATATTTTTGTACACTATAACACACGGGCACATGGACAATTTTCTTGTCTAAAATAACCACGGAGACAAGTTTCTTATCGTGTTAAAAAGGGGCATATCATTTAGACGTTTATACCCAATCATAAGTTGTTATAATAAAACATAACCCATGATATTTCATTAGGTTGATGACAGGCAGGAGTTCGGCCTTAGTCAGCAGAATTTTCTGGAAACGATAATTTGGCAACAAATCATCAGTATTATTGGTAAAGCTAACACGCCGATATGCTATAGGTTTTAGATAGTAATCAATTAGCTGTGTTCATTACCAAAATCCGAGATAATAGGACGCCCTGGCGGCATTGGAGGCTTGGGTCACTTTTTCAATGGGTTTGTGTATTTTCGAAATATAGAGTACCCTGTTTTTGGAATTAAGGTGGGATTCCTAAGAGCACCTTAATTTTCTTAATTCTAAAAAAATTCCATTCCAACATTTTCCGGCCTTATTTTCCTTATCAAGTTTTTGATAATAAAGGGTTGTTTAGCTGCCGTTCTACCTTCTCAATCATAATCCTTTCTAGACAAACATGTAATAACTATTGCCGAGCATTTATCAGCAGGTTTTATAACGATATATGTTTTGATGTCCCATTAGCTTACTTTAGGCGAGGTAAGGTTATGTTGGTTTCTAGTATTACCTAACCCATCAAATTTCCTTGATACAGAGTCACGACTTACGTTTATATTTAGACCATACATATGAGAAGGGGGCGTGTAGCCGCTTTAAGACGTAAAAGAATATCTGTATACCCAGACCTATAATTCTGGAGAAGCCCATCACATGAACTAATTTACTAATATAAAGTTCCCTATTAGATAATGATTTCGGGCAAAACAAAAATGAAAGTCCTCTATTGAGTAGAGGTATATCATCAGCAGTCAGTTCCTCATTACTTACATTTGTAATAGCAAAAAGTAGAAAACTGGGGAGTGGAAGAAAGAGGACAGAGGTACTAGGTCTAGGGGAGCGGTTCTGAGGGGGAGAAAAGAAGGGGCAGAGGTATTAGGTCTAGGGGAGGGAGGCCCAGTAGGAAACGGTGAAGGGGAAACAGAAGATCGAGTTATAAGCCGTGACTGCAGGGGTGGGGACGAGATCACAGTTGTCGGCGGACTGACAGACTGAAGGGATTGCATGGATAGAGAGTGGTGATCTAACCTGAGTAGTGGCAGCAGAAGTGGCAGAATTAGTGAGGTAGCATCACAAAACTTTTAATAGTTTGTCTAAGGAAGATCAGACGAGAAGAAAATCAGACAGTGAGCTAGCATATGCAATTGAAAACTTTAGATATAAAAAAGACACCAGGGCACACAGGAGTATAATCGGATTCAACAATCCCAATTGAGACTTTCCCAATTAGGGCGCATAATAGTCTTGAGAGTACGTCATGACAGAATCCTGTTCAACGGTCCGAATACAGTCGTCAGGATGCACAAGAGCGTTGGGAGTACTCAATCATGACAGAATCGTGTTCAACACTCCCAATACAGTCGCCATGGCGCACAAGAGCGTTGGGAGTACCCCAAGACAGAATCGTGTTCAATGGTCCCAACACAATCGCCAAGACACACAAGAGCGTTGAGAGTACTCAATCATGACAGAATCGTGTTCAACACTCCCAATACAATCACCAGGACGCACAAGAGTGTTGAGAGTTCACCAAGACAGAATCATGTCCAACGGTCCCAATACAATCACCAGGACGCACAAGAGCGCCAGGAGTACCCCAAGACAGAATCGTGTTCAACCGTTCCAATACAGCCACCAGGGAGAACAAGAGTGTTGGGAGTACTCAATCATGACAGAATCGTGTTCACCAGCTCCAATACAGTCGCCAGGACGTATAAGAGCGTCCGGAGTACCTCGTGACAGAATCGTGTTCAACGCTCCCAACACAGCCGTCAGGGCGTGTTAGAGTGTTGGGAGTACCCCAAGACAGGATCGTGTTCAACAGTACCAATTCAGTCGCCAGGGCTCACAGGAGTGTTGGGAGTACTCGATCATGACAGAATCATGACAACAGTTCCAATCCAGTCGGCAGGGCGCAAAAGAATGTTGGGAGTACCTCAAGACAGAATCGTGTTCAACAGTACCAATTCAGTCGCCGGGGCGCACAAGAGTGTTGAGAGTACTCGATCATGACAGAATCATGACAACAGTTCCAATCCAGTCGGCAGGGCGCAAAAGAATGTTGGGAGTACCTCAAGACAGAATCGTGTTCAACACTACCAATTCAGTCGCCAGGAGGCACAGGAGTGTTGGGAGTACCCCAAGACAGAATCATGTTCAACAGTTCCAATACAGCCGCCAGGGCGCACAAGAGTACCCAACAGTCCCAACACAATCACCAGGATACACAAGAGTGTTGAGAGTACCTCAAGACAGAATCGTGTTCAACAGTACCAATTCAGTTGCCAGGAGGCACAAGAGTGTTGGGAGTACCCCATGGCAGAATCATGTTCAACAGTTCCAACACAATCGCCATGGCACACAAGAGTGTTGGGAGTACCCCAAGACAGGATCGTGTTCAACGGTCCCAATACAGTCACCAGGAGGCACAAGAGTGTTGGGAGTACCCCATGGCAGAATCATGTTCAACAGTTCCAACACAGTCGCCATGGCACACAAGAGTGTTGGGAGTACTCAATCATGACAGAATCGTGTTCACCAGCTCCAATACAGTCGCCAGGACGTATAAGAGCGTTCGGAGTACCTCGTGACAGAATCGTGTTCAACGCTCCCAACACAGCCGTCAGGGCGTGTTAGAGTGTTGGGAGTACCCCAAGACAGGATCGTGTTCAACAGTACCAATTCAGTCGCCAGGGCGCACAAGAGTGTTGGGAGTACTCGATCATGACAGAATCATGACAACAGTTCCAATCCAGTCGGCAGGGCGCAAAAGAATGCTGGGAGTACCTCAAGACAGAATCGTGTTCAACAGTACCAATTCAGTCGCCGGGGCGCACAAGAGTGTTGAGAGTACTCGATCATGACAGAATCATGACAACAGTTCCAATCCAGTCGGCAGGGCGCAAAAGAATGTTGGGAGTACCTCAAGACAGAATCGTGTTCAACACTACCAATTCAGTCGCCAGGAGGCACAGGAGTGTTGGGAGTACCCCAAGACAGAATCATGTTCAACAGTTCCAATACAGCCGCCAGGGCGCACAAGAGTACCCAACAGTCCCAACACAATCACCAGGATACACAAGAGTGTTGAGAGTACCTCAAGACAGAATCGTGTTCAACAGTACCAATTCAGTTGCCAGGAGGCACAAGAGTGTTGGGAGTACCCCATGACAGAATCATGTTCAACAGTTCCAACACAATCGCCATGGCACACAAGAGTGTTGGGAGTACCCCAAGACAGGATCGTGTTCAACGGTCCCAATACAGTCACCAGGAGGCACAAGAGTGTTGGGAGTACCCCATGGCAGAATCATGTTCAACAGTTCCAACACAGTCGCCATGGCACACAAGAGTGTTGGGAGTACCCCAAGACAGGATCGTATTCAACGGTCCCAATACAGTCACCAGGAGGCACAAGAGTGTTGGGAGTACCTCAAGACAGAATCGTGCTCAACAGTTCCAATACAGTCGCCATGGCACACAAGAGTGTTGGGAGTACCCCAAGACAGGATCGTATCCAACGGTCCCAATACAGTCGCCAGGGCACACAAGAGTCTTGGGAGTACTATAGCATGAAAGAATCGTTCTCAACAGTTCCAATACAGCCGCCAGGGCGAACAAGAGTGTTGGGAGTACCCAAGACAGAATCGTGTTCAACCGTTCCAATACATTCGCCAGGATGTATAATAGCGTTGGGAGTACCCCAAGACAGAATCGTGTTCAACGGTCCCAACACAATCGCCAGGACGCACAAGAGCGTTGGGAGTACCCCAAGACCGAATCATGTTCAACAGTCCCAACACAAGGATACACAGAGTGTTGCCAGTACTCAATCATGACAGAATCGTGTTCAACACTTCCATCATGCACCTTTTCAGTTTGTCTTCCCTTCCAGTGAAAATATAAGAATGTTTTTAATATCTCCAAGATTTTTTCTCCCTAGTTGTTTTATAGCATTTGGTCTTTTCTAACATCACATTTCACCACATATGTAAATAAAAAAATACAGTCCTCAATGTCTATTTATACTAGGTCGGGAGAATCTCGACCCCCTTGATTCAAGTGCTACCATTAGGGCGCATGTTCATGTTTGGGGTTTGTGTACATTGCGGGTACTTGATAAATCTAATTTTCAATTTCAACTTAAAATTCTAAATGATGCCAAAACTTAAAATTTTTGGTAAAAACAGAAAGTTCCTAACTTCTTCTGTCTGAGAAAATTACAGAAAACCGCCCACTGTTTTTCGTGTAAACAGTATTCTGGATTTTCGCGGCGAGTGTGCTTTTAAAGAACAATATAACAGATACACGCATGTTCGGTCGTCCGGTTCCCAGACATTGGACGTCTAAAATGAAATTTGGAATCGACTGTAATATTTGCACAAGTCGCTCCAAACCTGGGTATATCGTTAAGCTTACAAGGCTACATTTGCACGACATTACATTTGATACCTTTTGAACAGCTGTTTATGCTATTTGATTGGTCACTTCGTTGACAGACAATAATGTTACGGCGGGAATTGTTGCGCATGTTCATCTCAATCCACGCGGAGAAGGCTTGTCACGTTCCGTCAACACTGACTTTAAACTTTCTGTTTGTGACCTGGTGACTGTTCTCCAAAGGTAAAGCCCTAGTATTATAAAGATTCAATTGTTTCGGAGTTATTGATAGAAATTGAGAACACTCTCATTTCATTTGAGGACGTTTGCAAATTACTCACTGTAACTCGAAGCAATTTTGCAGGTGTTATAAAATATAAGTGGGCTATTCTGTTTATCTTTTTACGCCTAAACTATTACATCGAGGGACTGCGGTTACAAGCACTCTACAGTCATCGTATCCGTACACCAGGCACATGTGTACGCAGTTAAATAAAGATATGTTCGGTCGAAGGCTGCATGGAGACAAAGGCTTAAATTAAAACTATGCAATTTAATGTAGCTGTCATTACTGGCAGCATGTGAGGTGGTCCTTTCTAATTGGCGTTTTGTATGATATTCTGTTCATATGTATATACCTGGGGCCTATTTCGTAATGAACTTTGGCCTGGTAAGTTGATGTAGTTGACTAAAATTAAAATTCATTAACTAATAGTTGGTAAATGAGTTTAATGAAATAGCCCCCATGTCACCCTGGTGCTACAGATGAAGAAAAGGAGGGTAACGAGGGCTGGGGATGTAGAACAGGGCTGGGGATGTAGAACAAGGGTGGGGATGTAGAACAGGGCTGGGGATGTGGAACAGGGCTGGGGATGTGGAACAGGGCGGGGGATGTAGAACAAGGGTGGGGATGTAGAACAAGGGTGGGGATGTAGAACAAGGATGGGGATGTAGAACAGGTGTGGAGATGTAAAACAGGTGTGGGGATGTAGAACAAGGCTGGGGATGTGGAACAGGGCTGGGGATGTGGAACAGGGCGGGGGATGTAGAACAGGGCTGGGGATGTAGAACATGGCTGGGGATGTAGAACAAGGGTGGGGATGTAGAACAGGGCTGGGGATGTGGAACAGGGCTGGGGATGTGGAACAGGGCGGGGGATGTAGAACAAGGCTGGGGATGTAGAACAAGGATGGGGATGTAGAACAAGGCTGGGATGTAGAACAAGGCTGGGGATGTAGAACAAGGCTGGGGATGTAGAACAAGGCTGGGGATGTAGAACAAGGCTGGGGATGTAGAACAAGGATGGGGATGTAGAACAAGGCAGGGAATGTAGAACAAGGGTGGGGATGTAGAACAAGGATGGGGATGTAGAACAAGGATGGGGATGTAGAACAGGTGTGGAGATGTAAAACAGGTGTGGAGATGTAGAACGAGGTTAAGGAGGGGTGGGGATGCAGAACATAAGGTTAAAGAGGGGTACAGATGTAGAACAGGAGGATATAAGGAGAGGTGGTGATGTAGAACAAGAGGTTAAGGAAGGGTAGACATGTAGAACATGAGGGTACAGGTGGGTGTCGATGTAGAACAAGAGGCCAAGGAGGGATGGGGATGCAGAACAGGGGGTTAAAAGAGGGGTGGGGATGTAGAACATAAGGAGAGGTGGGGATGTAGAACAAGACAGGTGTATATGTAGAACAAGAGGCTATGAAAGGGTGGAGATGTAGAACAGAAGGGTAAGGAGGGGTGGAGGTATAGAACAGGTGGGGATAAAGTGGGGATGTAGAATAGGTGGGGGGGGGGGGGGGTAAGGGGGTGGGGCTATACAACAGGAGGGTAAGGAGGGATGGGATGTAAAAGAAATATGACAAATTGCATTCAGATCCCTAAAATTTTTCTTTTGTTTATTTTTCAAGGTTAAATTTTTGTAATGTCTGGACGAGGTAAAGGGAAGGTGAAGGCTAAGAGTAAGAGTCGGTCAAGTCGAGCTGGTTTACAGTTCCCAGTGGGTAGAATACACAGACTGTTGAAGAAAGGTAACTATGCTGAGAGAGTAGGTACAGGTGCCCCTGTTTACCTGGCAGCTGTGATGGAATATCTGGCTGCTGAGGTCCTGGAATTGGCTGGAAATGCTGCCAGAGATAACAAAAAGATGAGAATCATCCCAAGACATTTACAATTAGCCATTAGGAATGACGAGGAATTAAACAGGTTGTTGTCTGGTGTGACCATCGCTGAGGGCGGAGTTTTACCCAATATCCAGGCAGCCCTTCTACCAAAGAAAACTGCTGCAGCTAAAGGCAAAGGATCCTCTCAGTCACAAGAGTTTTGAGGCTTCCCTTACAACAGACACTTGCTCAAAATCAAGAACTTTTTGTTTGATTTATATGAACTTGCTTTTGTTCTTCGGGTTATTTTAGGTTTACCATTGATTTATTTATTTCTTAGTTAACTAAACCGTGTACCACAAGTCTGTTTACTTGCATTCTGTTTATTCCAATATGTGATAAACTTGCTGTGATATGAACCAGTGCTATTAAATGTTGATTCACATGTTTATTTGTCATGAGTTAGCTCTGAACCTAATGCTGTGTGGATCATTGTATATATTATAAACTCAACCAGAGCTCCCCATCTGCCAAGTGGTGGAAATACATTAAACACATCCAGGGATTGGAGGGGCATGGTTTTTTCTCTCGCTTATTTTCGAAGTAGAACTGATCAGTTTTCATGATTTCGTGTACAGCGGGCGGATACAAATCAGGTGCCCCCCCCCCCTCTTTTCTTTCATTGTAAAAGAAAGCCTGAAGATTCGAATTCAATAAAATCAGTCAGATTGTGTTACCTGAAGTTTTCTGCACAAACTCGGCATCGACAAGAACATCTGTGTATATAAAGACAATGTAAGATATTGACCTGCACTTTGTGTATACAATGGTCAATATAAAGTCCCTCATATTCTTTTTAGAACCAGGCTTAATGATTTCAGCAAAACATAATTTCAACCAATATTTTGTTTCTTTGGTCATACAAATTTCTTTTTTGTGATCAGTTGCCAAGGAACCAAAACACATAGGACAACTGTACTTCTTTGTACATGGTGATGTTTAATATGAGCTTTCGAGAGAAACTACTCTCATCATCAGAAATTATAGCACAGGAGAGTACATGTAGTTGCTCTCGAAAGCTCATATTAAAGTGCCATGAGCTGCCAAAATTCACACTTTTTTCATAATTTCTGATCGTCACGACAGTATCAGGCTTTGAAGGTCATCAAAAAAAAAAGTTATTGGCGATTGGATTGGGGAAATCCATAAAGTCTACGGCCTATACAAACCGAAATAGTGTCCGAAAAGTAAACAAAATTTAAATTATCGTGACGACCATACATTCTAAGCCAAAGTTTGTTCGAAACAGTACTTTATCGTACATTCTCGAGGCAAGAAACTCTAAAGAGCTTTTGAATTATACGTCTTGAGAAAAATAGCCGATAATTTCAACATTCTGCGTCAAAATATCAACATTTTGGCAGCTCCTGCCACTTTAAACATTACTATGTACAAAGTAGTACAAGTTGTACTATGCGTTTTGGTTTCAGTTGGAATAAATTACGTACGATTATTTTGTTTACATAGAAAAAATTGATTGGGTTTATCAAAGAGAACAATAAACTTATTTGAAGTTTGTCCCTTGATTTTTTTTCACTAATAAGCTTAAAATAGTGAATGAAAGCATATATGTTTGACGATCATTGTATTTATCTACGTTAATTTGTTGTTACACTGTTAGATATGTAACTGAACCCATCTCGCCAAAATTGACTGTAAAGGGAATGTGGCAAATTTAATGAGTTTTAGTTTTTGAGTTCTTTTTGATGAAAAATGGGACTACTCAATCTGCCCACACAATCTATCCCTCTGCCTTTCAGGAACGGGGGAAAAGAAATTTAGACGTATATGCGGAGTAAACTGTTGACCAGGCCATGTCACACAGGAAATCAACATTATGAACATAATGTCATGAAAATGTCTGTATTCGATTACCACTACCATCTTTTGGTATCACAGTATGTGCAATATGGTGGAATTTCAATTAACAATTTAGTTCCAAACATCAAAAATGTTATTCGGGTGTAAAAAGCAGTTTTTCTGATTGCTTGGTTGGCAGAATGAGTTTCTCCGTCCAACACAAGCTTTCCATGATCAAGGAGTCGCAGGTTCGAATTGAGTGGATTTTTAAGTGGGTCACCGTATGTTGAAGAGTTGCCAAGTACCAGTCAGAGGCTGCTTTCCTGGCCATATATTAAAGTGAAATAATCTTGTGACGTTAAATATCAATGAATGTTTCACGTGGAAAGTTTTTACACGTTGGCAATTATGTAAGGTAATGATATTTCCTACACACAATTATACATAATAAAATATAAATTTTTCTCTCTTGATGGTTGATTGATTGATGTTTTGCATTGCACTCAAGATTATATCCACCCGATTACAATACTGCAATTACTGAATCTGACACCAGGAGTAAAATAAACTCAGACCTACATATTATAACATCTTTATTCACTAGACAAATGTATATCAATTATGGACGGAATTGAAAAAAAAACAACACATGATCCAGGTCTACATACATGTACCTATAGTATTGATTTCAGTAGGTCAAATTACGTATTGGTGAACTGTAATGTATTTTGAATAAAGTAGCTCTATACAGTGTCTGTTTCATACAGTATTACTGTGAATTATAATGGCAGTATTGAAAGAACAAAGAATCTGACATTTCAACTGTATAATATCTTCAATGATAGATTGATTTAGGCTTTACGTTTCAACTGTATAATATCTTCAATGATAGATTGATTTAGGCTTTACATTTCAACTGTATAATATCTTCAATGATAGATTGATTTAGGCTTTACATTTCAACTGTATAATATCTTCAATGATAGATTGATTTAGGCTTTACAACATGTCCAGATTATTTTATTTATATGGGGCCATAATAGGAAACCGGCATGTATAGGAAATGCTCCACCTCCACCAGGGAACTGTTTACTATCTGGGAATGGTTCCACCGATATTTGGGAGCCATTTGTCTGATCTCTGTGGAACGACGTGGACTACCTCCGTGAACTAATTATCCAATATGTGGAAACCATTCAACCGATATCTGGGAACCGTTCCTATACCTGGCAACCGTTCGTCCGTTATCTGAGAACCGTTCCACCGATACCTGGCAACCGTTCCTATACCTGGCAACCATTCGTCCGTTATATATGAAACATTCATCCAATATGTATGAAACCTTCAAATGTCCCTGGTTACCTGTGAACTAACATCACTGAACCATTCATCAAGTGGAGTTAAAATCTAATCCTAAGCTTTCGTCCCTTCTGGGAGGCACGGGCAAAACAATAACTGTATCACTTTATAACAGGATAATCACATTTTCACTTCAGTTTCAAAACTTGCGTTGACAGATAATTGCGTGGAGTATGCAAATTTGACCGGGCTACTTGTGGTCCCCTCCCCCCTCCACAGAAAGTATGTGAAATACGTAAATACATACATCAGGCATTACACACTATAGCAATAAATAAATCAAACTTGAAATGTCCACTTGTTTTAACTGGTATGAAGTTAAAGATCAGGTATTTCAGTCTTGGACTTTTTTGTTGAACGTTTCCCCTTTAAGTCATCTTCTGGATTGTGGGTGGGGGGTGGTGGAGCATTGTCTAAATTTGAAAGTTTCTTTTTAAGGGGCGGTACTTGTGACCAGGATAGCTTGGAGGGTAGAGGTTTCAAAGCCGGGTCAAAGGGGGTGATTTGTGCAGGATCCCCTTTGGATGGAGTTTGTTCTGGTCCACTAGGGGCAGGTAACTCTTCCTCTGCAGGTGCTGTAGGTTCTGCTGGCTGCGGTGATGCAGACATTGCGATGGAGGTACCCGTCAGTCCTGTATTCGCAGCCAAACTCTGCACTTTCCCAGACTTGTCTGTGGGATTCTTCCATAGAAAACTTTCCCCCAGTTGTAAGGCTGGGCCTAACTTGGAGGCCACCTCAATAAGCTGGAAATGAAATAATATCAGACAGTAGATGAATCGTGTGAACAGACATTTCCTACACTGGTGTCAAGAGGAACAAACTTTACAATCAGTTTTAGAAAGGAATTCAAACAATTAGTGATCAAATTTTCATTAGTACTTTGATATTTATTTGATCAGCACAATTATGACGATGTCCGACATTTTACTGTTGTCATTTTCATTTTAGTACAGGTTGAAAGGTTTTAATAACACATAGGTAGGTGGTACAATATTTTAAATAACACATGGGCTTGAAGGCTAAAAAGGGAAAGGAAGCTAGTTTTGATGAACTGAAGTTTGACATAGAGTGCTTGCCCTTGAGATACATAAGGAAGACAAAAGCGTGATATATAGGCTTAGTATCATTGGATTTGACACACACATAATTATAAATATATAAAACAGTGTATTCCATTAATTAATATTACCTCTTGATCAATGTTGTTAGGGTTGCTGGCTTTATGTACTTTCATTTTCTGTTCAAAGCTGCTGTAATGTTTGCCTGCCATTTTCTTCTCTCCAAGATTGTACAAGAATACAGCATAGTTCAGACTTATTGATGGGTCAGCACTGAACAAAAAATATAGATTTTTTGTGGTTTTTTTACAATTTTCTCGATAAAGAATTGCAAAATGTTTCTCATAGTTCTCGTTTTGACCATCCCCACCCATACTAGTTACATTTTGACCATTCCCACCCATACTAGTTACATTTTGACCATCCCCACCCATACTAGTCACATTTTGACTATCCCCACCCATACTAGTTACATTTTGACCATCCCCACCCATACTAGTTACATTTTGACCATCCCCACCCATACCAGTTACATTTTGACCATCCCCACCCATACTAGTTACATTTTGACCATCCCCACCCATACCAGTTACATTTTGACCATATCCACCCATACTATTTACATTTTGACCATCCCCACCCATACTAGTTACATTTTGACCATATCCACCCATACTATTTACATTTTGACCATATCCACCCATACTATTTACATTGTGACCATCCCCACCCATACTAGTTACATTTTGACCATATCCACCCATACTATTTACATTTTGACCATCCCCACCCATACTAGTTACATTTTGACCATCCCCACCCATACTAGTCACATTTTGACTATCCCCACCCATACTAGTTACATTTTGACCATCCCCACCCATACTATTTACATTTTGACCATCCCCACCCATACTAGTTACATTTTGACCATCCCCACCCATACTAGTCACATTTTGACTATCCCCACCCATACTAGTTACATTTTGACCATCCCCACCCATACTAGTTACATTTTGACCATCCCCACCCATACCAGTTACATTTTGACCATCCCCACCCATACTAGTTACATTTTGACCATCCCCACCCATACTAGTTACATTTTGACCATCCCCACCCATACTAGTTACATTTTGACCCTCCCCACCCATACTAGTTACATTTTGACCCTCCCCACCCATACTTGTTACATTTTGACCATCCCCACCCATACTTGTTACATTTTGACCACCCCTACCCATACTCTCTTGTTTTCATTAATAAGCTTAAAATAGTAAATGAAAGCATATATGTTTGACGATCATTGTATTTTTCTACGTCAATTTTTTGTTACAGATATGTAGCTGAAACTCATCTCCCCAAATATGAGCTTCAGCACTAAGTTTTTGAGTTCTTTTTGATAAAAAAGGAGACTCAATCTGCCCACACAATATATCCCTCCGCCTTTCAGGAACAGGGGAAAAGAAATTAAGAATATTTTGAGTAAACTGTTGACCAGCCCATACTAGTTATATTTTGACCATCCCCACCCATACTAGTTACATTTTGACCATCCCCACCCATACCAGTTACATTTTGACCATCCCCACCCATACCAGTTACATTTTGACCATCCCCACCCATACTAGTTATATTTTGACCATCCCCACCCATACTAGTTACATTTTGACCATTCCCACCCATACTAGTTACATTTTGACCATCCCCACCCATACTAGTTACATTTTGGCCATCCCCACCCATACTAGTTACATTTTAACCATCCTCACCAATACTAGTTACATTTTGACCATCCCCACCCATACTAGTTACATTTTGACCATTCCCACCCATACTAGTCACATTTTGACCATCCCCACCCATACTAGTTACATTTTGACCATCCCCACCCATACTAGTTACATTTTGACCATCCCCACCCATACTAGTTACATTTTGACCATCCCCACCCATACTAGTTACATTTTGACCATCCCCACCCATACTAGTTACATTTTGACCATCCCCACCCATACTAGTTACATTTTGACCATCCCCACCCATACTAGTTACATTTTGACCATCCCCACCCATACTAGTTACATTTTGACCATCCCCACCCATACTAGTTACATTTTGACCATCCCCACCCATACTAGTTACATTTTGACCATTCCCACCCATACTAGTTACATTTTGACCATCCCCACCCATACTAGTTACATTTTGACCATCCCCACAAATATTTGTTACATTTTGACCATCCCCACCCATACTAGTTACATTTTGACCATCCTCACCCATACTAGTTACATTTTGACCATCCTCACCCATACTAGTTACATTTTGACCATCCCCACCCATACTAGTTACATTTTGACCATTCCCACCCATACTGGTTACATTTTGACCATCCCCACCCATACTAGTTACATTTTGACCATCCCCACCCATACATGTCACATTTTGACCATCCCCACCCATACTAGTTACATTTTGACCATCCTCACCCATACTAGTTACATTTTGACCATCCCCACCCATACTAGTTACATTTTGACCATTCCCACCCATACTGGTTACATTTTGACCATCCCCACCCATACTAGTTACATTTTGACCATCCCCACCCATACTAGTTACATTTTGACCATCCTCACCCATACTAGTTACATTTTGACCATCCTCACCCATACTAGTTACATTTTGACCATCCCCACCCATACTAGTTACATTTTTACCATTCCCACCCATACTGGTTACATTTTGACCATCCCCACCCATACTAGTTACATTTTGACCATCCCCACCCATACATGTCACATTTTGACCATCCCCACCCATACTAGTTACATTTTGACCATCCTCACCCATACTAGTTACATTTTGACCATCCCCACCCATACTAGTTACATTTTGACCATTCCCACCCATACTGGTTACATTTTGACCATCCCCACCCATACTAGTTACATTTTGACCATCCCCACCCATACATGTCACATTTTGACCATTCCCACCCATACTAGTTACATTTTGACCACCCCTGTCCATACTAGTTACATTTTGACCATCCCTACCCAGACTAGTTACATTTTGACCATCCCCACCCATACTAGTTACATTTTGACCATCCTCACCCATACTAGTCACATTTTGACCATCCCTACCCATACTGATTACATTTTGACCATCCCCACCCATACTAGTTACATTTTGACCATCCTCACCCATACTAGTTACATTTTGACTATCCCCGCCCATACTACTTACATTTTAACCATCCCCACCCATACTGATTACATTTTGACCACCCCTGCCCATACTAGTTACATTTTGACCATCCCTACCCATACTAGTCACATTTTGACCATCCTCACCCATACTAGTCACATTTTGACCATCCCTACCCATACTAGTCACATTTTGACCATCCTCACCCATACTAGTCACATTTTGACCATCCTCACCCATACATGTCACATTTTGACCATCCCCACCCATACTGATTACATTTTGACCACCTCTGCCCATACTAGTTACATTTTGACCATCCCCACCTATACTAGTTACATTTTGACCATCCCCACAAATATTTGTTACATTTTGACCATCCCCACCCATACTAGTTACATTTTGACCATCCTCACCCATACTAGTTACATTTTGACCATCCTCACCCATACTAGTTACATTTTGACCATCCCCGTCCATACTAGTTACATTTTGACCATCCCCGTCCATACTAGTTACATTTTGACCACCCCCACCCATACTAGTTACATTTTGACCATCCCCACCCATACTAGTTACATTTTGACCATCCCCACCCATACTAGTTACATTTTGACCATCCCCGTCCATACTAGTTACATTTTGACCATCCCCACCCATACTAGTTACATTTTGACCATCCCCACCCATACTAGTTACATTTTGACCATCCCCACTCATACTAGTTACATTTTGACCATCCCCACCCATACTAGTTACATTTTGACCATCCCCACCCATACTAGTTACATTTTGACCATCCCCGTCCATACTAGTTACATTTTGACCATCCCCACCCATACTAGTTACATTTTGACCATCCCCACCCATACTAGTTACATTTTGACCATCCCCACCCATACTAGTTACATTTTGACTATCCCCGTCCATACTAGTTACATTTTGACCATCCCCACCCATACTAGTTACATTTTGACCATCCCCGTCCATATCAGTTACATTTTGACTATCCCCGTCCATACTAGTTACATTTTGACTATCCCCGTCCATACTAGTTACATTTTGACCATCCCCACCCATACTAGTTATATTTTGACCATCCCCACCCATACTAGTTATATTTTGACCATCCCCACCCATACTAGTTACATTTTGACCATCCCCACCCATACTAGTTACATTTTGACCATCCCCACCCAGATCAGTTACATTTTGACCATCCACACCCATACTAGTTACATTTTGACCATCCCCACCCATACTAGTTACATTTTGACCATCCCCACCCATACTAGTTACATTTTGACCAACCCCGTCCATACTAGTTACATTTTGACCATCCCCACCCATACTAGTTACATTTTGACTATCCCCGTCCATACTAGTTACATTTTGACCAACCCCGTCCATACTAGTTACATTTTGACCATCCCCACCCATACTAGTTACATTTTGACTATCCCCGTCCATACTAGTTACATTTTGACCATCCCCGTCCATACTAGTTACATTTTGACCATCCCCGTCCATACTAGTTACATTTTGACCATCCCCACCCATACTAGTTTCATTTTGACCATCCCCACCCATACTAGTTACATTTTGACCATCCCCACTCATACTAGTTACATTTTGACTATCCCCACCCATACTAGTTACATTTTGACCATCCTCACCCATACTAGTTACATTTTGACCATCCCCACCCATACTAGTTACATTTTGGCCATCCCCACCCATACTAGTTACATTTTGACCATCCCCACTCATACTAGTTACATTTTGACCATCCCCCACTCATACTAGTTACATTTTGACCATCCCCACTCATACTAGTTACATTTTGACCATCCCCACCCATACTAGTTACATTTTGACCATCCCCCACTCATACTAGTTACATTTTGACCATCCCCACCCATACTAATTACATTTTGACCATTCCCACCCATACTAGTTACAGTTTGACCATCCCCACCCATACTAGTTACATTTTGACCATCCCCCACTCATACTAGTTACATTTTGACCATCCCCACCCATACTAATTACATTTTGACCATTCCCACCCATACTAGTTACAGTTTGACCATCCCAACCCATACTAGTTACATTTTGACCATCCCCCACCCATACTAGTTACATTTTGACCATCCCCACCCATACTAGTTACATTTTGACCATCCCCACTCATACTAGTTACATTTTGACCATCCCCACCCATACTAATTACATTTTGACCATCCCCACCCATACTAGTTACATTTTGACCATCCCCACCCATACTAGTTACATTTTGACCATCCCCACCCATACTAGTTACATTTTGACCATCCCCACCCATACTAGTTACATTTTGACCATCCACATCCATACTAGTTACATTTTGACCCTCCCCGTCCATACTAGTTACATTTTGACCATCCCCACCCATACTAGTTACATTTTGACCATCCCCACCCATACTAGTTACATTTTGACCATCCCCACCCATACTAGTTACATTTTGACCATCTCCACCCATACTAGTTACATTTTGACCATCTCCACCCATACTAGTTACATTTTGACCATCCCCGTCCATACTAGTTACATTTTGACCATCCCCACCCATACTAGTTACATTTTGACTATCCCCGTCCATATCAGTTACATTTTGACCATCTCCACCCATACTAGTTACATTTTGACCATCTCCACCCATACTAGTTACATTTTGACCATCCCCGTCCATATCAGTTACATTTTGACCATCTCCACCCATACTAGTTACATTTTGACCATCTCCACCCATACTAGTTACATTTTGACCATCCCCGTCCATACTAGTTACATTTTGACCATCCCCACCCATACTAGTAACATTTTGACCATCCCCACCCATACTAGTTACATTTTGACCATCTCCACCCATACTAGTTACATTTTGACCATCTCCACCCATACTAGTTACATTTTGACCATCCCCGTCCATACTAGTTACATTTTGACCATCCCCACCCATACTAGTTACATTTTGACCATCCCTGTCCATACTAGTTACATTTTGACCATCCCCACCCATACTAGTTACATTTTGACCATCCCCACCCATACTAGTTACATTTTGACCATCTCCACCCATACCAGTTACATTTTGACCATCCCCACCCATACTAGTTACATTTTGACCATCCCCGTCCATATCAGTTACATTTTCATCATCCCCGTCCATACTAGTTACATTTATCCCCGCCCATACTAGTAACATTTTGACCATCCCCATCCATACTAGTTACATTTTGACCATCCCCACCCATACTAGTTACATTTTGACCATCCCCACCCATAGTAGTTACATTTTGACCATCCCCACCCATACTAGTTACATTTTGACCATCCCCGTCCATATCAGTTACATTTTGACCATCCCCACCCATACTAGTTACATTTATCCCCGCCCATACTAGTTACATTTTGACCATCCCCGTCCATATCAGTTACATTTTCATCATCCCCGTCCATACTAGTTACATTTATCCCCGCCCATACTAGTAACATTTTGACCATCCCCATCCATACTAGTTACATTTTGACCATCCCCACCCATACTAGTTACATTTTGACCATCCCCACCCATAGTAGTTACATTTTGACCATCCCCACCCATACTAGTTACATTTTGACCATCCCCACCCATAGTAGTTACATTTTGACCATCCCCACCCATACTAGTTACATTTTGACCATCTCCACCCATACCAGTTACATTTTGACCATCCCCGTCCATACTAGTTACATTTTGACCATCCCCGTCCATATCAGTTACATTTTGACCATCCCCACCCATACTAGTTACATTTTGACCATCTCCACCCATACTAGTTACATTTTGACCATCCCCGTCCATACTAGTTACATTTTGACCATCCCCACCCGTACTCGTTACATTTTGACCATCCCCACCCATACTAGTTACATTTTGACCATCCCCGTCCATATCAGTTACATTTTCATCACCCCACCCATACTGGTTACATTTTGACCATCCCCACCCATAGTAGTTACATTTTGACCATCCCCGTCCATATCAGTTACATTTTCATCACCCCACCCATACTGGTTACATTTTGACCATCCCCACCCATAGTAGTTACATTTTGACCATCCCCACCCAGATCAGTTACATTTGACCATCCCTACCCATTAGTTATATTTTGACCATTCCCACCCGTACTAGTTACATTTTGACTATCCCCACCCATACTAGTTACATTTTGACCATCCCCACCCATACTAGTAAGATTTTAATGATCACAATGGTTATCCAATTTTGTTCCAAAGCGGCCACATTTCCGAGGTATTTACCTGTCATATACTAAGGCCTGCTCATAAGCTTGTTTTGCATTATCTGGGTCTTCTAAATGAGTTAATGCCACTGAAATACAAATATCATACCAAATTGTTGTATATAGAAAAATAATGTTTTCCTACAAATTGCTTAATCCATCCCAAAATAGGATGCAACTGATATTCCCATATACAGAGCAAGATTAATAAGCTTGAGATCAATGTTGTGACTGAATACGTGAAATGTATTCACACAATATACCAATGGCCGGTCACCTTAGATGGATCTTATTGTTATGGGAAGGCTCAGTGTGCCACAAGCCTTCCATTCACGAGATGCTGGTTTGATTCCCATTCAGACCAAAGAATTGCAAAGTTTCCTCCATTAAAAGAACCCGCTTTCTTCTCCCCCTAAAAAGCTGTCAAAGCAACAAAATATAAGTTAAATAATGATCAGTGCTGCCAGAGATATCAATCAATCAATCCCCCTCAACAAAAACATTCAATGTGGACATTAATTGGAATGTACAATTCACTTACCTGCTAATAACATGAACAGTTGAGCCATTTTGGGTTTGAGATTAATGGCAGCACTAAGGAAGTGGAATGCTGAGGCGTATTGCTGCATGGTCAAATGAACCAAACCCAGATTGTATAATATCTTCCAATCAAATGGAGCCAAATAAATCCCACGTTTTAAACAACTGATGGCCTACAACAAAATCAAGTGTTCGTTAATTTGATGAAACCAGCCATATCATGATCAAGATGGGAAAATGCATGACATTTAGCAGAGGTAGGAGTTGATGTTCTGATTCCAACAAAAGCAGGAGA
Source organism: Lepidochitona cinerea (assembly GCA_963971465.1). NCBI lineage: Eukaryota > Metazoa > Mollusca > Polyplacophora > Chitonida > Tonicellidae > Lepidochitona > Lepidochitona cinerea. The sequence goes on along the minus strand of OZ020555.1, from coordinate 1,485,293 downwards.
CACACACCATTGTAATACATATTAAGAGAGATATATTAACAAAACACTTACCGCCACATATTTTTTCTTCCCAAAGAAACACATGCCAATGTTGTTCCATAGTGAAGCACTCTCTGGTGTCTGCACTGCAGCAATATGATATTTAGTCAAAGCCACATCAAAATCATTATGACTCTGCATCATACTGCCGGCAGCCATAATGGCTTTGTTGTTTGTAGGGTCATAGGTCATTGCATTGCCGAGATTCTCAAAGGCTTTCGGGAACTGTCCAATCTATAGAAAAGATCAACCAGCCCAAGGGACATGAAAGTTGTACAGAGTACATTGATAAATTATATGAAAGGTACAGAGTACATTGATAATAATATGAAAAGTAAAGAGTACTTTGAAAATGATATGGACGGTACAGAGTACATTGATAATGACATGAAAAGTACAGAGTACATTGATAATGACATGAAAAGTACAGAGTACATTGATAATGACATGAAAGGTACAGAGTACATTGTTTATGACATGAACTGTACAGAGTACATTGATAATGACATGAAAAGTACAGAGTACATTGTTAATGACATGAAAGGTACAGACTACATTGTTAATCACATGAAAAGTAAAGAGTACATTGATAATGACATGAACGATACAGAGTACATTGATAATGACGTGAACTTTACAGAGTATATTGTTAATCACATGAAAAGTACAGAGTACATTGATAATGACATGAAAGGCACAGAGTACATTGTTAACGACATGAAAGGCACAGAGTAAATTGTTAATGACATGAAAGGTACAGATTACATTGTTAATGACATGAAAGGTACAGATATGAACAGTACAGAGTACATCAGTTTGTTCACGGCCATTATCCCAAGATACATTGTGAGTTGAGCTGTAACCCTTTAGACTGCCCTTTACTATACAACTCTAATTCTTACCTTCATGTACAGTAGACCTAATGTTGTCAAAAGATCTGGGTTTTCTGGAGCAAATCTGAAATAATACAGAGTTTCATTAAAAAAACAACAGCGAAAACTATCAACAAATGACACACTGTTCTACAAGTTAGAAATAAAGGCCAGTTGTAATACAAAAAAAATGGGTATTTTAGAAAGAAAATGTCCAGACGACAATGAATACTTCAGGACTGGCTTTATACATTGATTGGTGTACTAAGTTATCAAAATAAAACGATGGTTCAAATGTTCACTAATAAAGACCTAATTGCTGTGGTTTGTGGAGTACTCTGTCACATTTTCACTAATACTTGTAACATTAAATCTTTGCATCAAAACCTCATGACAATGCGCCATTGAACATTGTTTTGGACGTGGAGTGCCATGTCAAATTTGAACATATCCATTGTAGTGTACAGGAATGTACTGATGGACAAGGTGACATCACAATCACAGGCGAAGACGGCTGCAGTTGTGTTGGCTCATCCAACAGCCTTTCCCCCCAACCAGTGGTCAGATCCAAGTATACACAAAGACAATAATTAAGTTTAATCGGATAAAATAAACACATACTCGACAGACATCGAGCCGTGCTTTTTTTCTTCTTGAAATATCGATTTTGTGAAGAGTCCCCTGTAAATACGCTTGTACAGCATGACATCACTATGGAAATTCCATAAAAAAGGGATTCACCATTCACAAGTAAATGTCTGCGACATGTCCGTGTTTTGCTTTCGCTGTCAAAATGCGATCATAAACATTTGTTACCGCTAAAGAAAGTTTACGTAGATTTTAAGTATCAGTACACCACACTGTCATTTGAGGACACAGAACATGTACATGTAGAGTTAAAAGCAGATGAATAAAATGAAAGGTAATTTTGCCACTATCTGACAAAGTGACCTGCACCAAGCCGACAGTACCTGACAGACAGGAATTTTGTGTCAGACATTGTCTGTGTCCAAGCGTTTATGTACAGGCTTGTATAAAGTAGTATTTATAAGTTAGTAAAAAAAAGAAAGAAAATTCATCAAGACCATTTACATTGTGTGTTATTTTCAAAACCATTTTTAGCTTGGACGGGCCAATGACAACCATAATGTTCTCATTTCAGTCAGTGTCAATCATTTCATTAATTGAAGTACTAAAAGCGGTCAAATTGTCTCGACAAGCAGAATTTACGAAAAACGTCTGTTATATTGGCCTCAATTGTGATAAAGATCTGTCTTACTCCACAGCTCTCTTATAGACATCTATAGCCATGTTTGTATCCTCTTCAATCAGGTAAACTTTAGCCAACATTTTAAAACTGATTTCATGACGATTTGTTTGAAGGGCTTGTTTTAAAGCTTCCTTTGACTGAAAAAAAAAACAATAAAAGAAATCGTCAGCCAATCTTCAACGAATAAAAAATTCCAAGATTACAATTTTGTTAAAAAAAACACCGGGTGAGGAAAAGGTAAAATACATACTACCTTGGCCATGTAGTTTAATAATGCTATTTACATGTAGTAATGTATAATAATTGTATCAAATTAAATGATAAAATGTTGTCAGTTTAAACCAAGTTACTGTTGCTTACCTTAGAGTTTTCTTTCAGATACATATAACACACCCCCAGGTTATGGGACACCTCCTATAATACATGTATACATTAGTGGGTTAAATAAACATTCATAGACTGATCCAGAGACATTTTGATACCTGTATACAGGTTTGGGGGCCCAAACTGTTAGTACAGGTAAGTATATTTCCAAGAATATGAAAATTAAGTATTAATTTTTCAAATTCTGTTCAATATACCTTACGATCATTCCATGTCATTTCAGCCGGTTGTTGTGCTGACCCTCTTGGATTTTGTTTAAAAAATTCACAAAAATTCTGTTGCATGTATTAGGAAGGTTTGCCAAGTTATAGCCCAATATTCCAAGTGTTTTCTGAGATATGGTCATTTAAGAACACCCTAAATGATGTTCCTTTTAGACACTTGCTAAATGCAAATGGGCTTTGGAAGGGTATTTGGATGGCTGTTATTTCTCACTGAAGAAGGGTATTTGTCTAACAATTAGCCCAACCCACCTTCCCCGCACTACTACTCTTAGTGCATCAAAGTGGAAGAGCGCCACCTGTCGACTTCGCAAAGGGAGGTAATCCTATACTAAGTTACCTTCCACCCCAGAACATTTTTGTAACTAATATAGTTTAATTTTAGTATTTATTAGTGTGTTAAGTGCAATTTCCCTTATGTAGTGCCCATCATAAGGCGCATGTTTGTACACTGGTAAGATATATTGACCAGAATTGTGCCTTTAGTAAAACTTGCCATAATTGTTTTACAAATTCACTCGTATAACTTTACAAAATTCAAATTAAGAAACTGTTAATCTCACCCAATCTTTACCATCCAATTTGTTAATTTGATTGTAAATATCAATTGCAGCTTTGTGACGTCCAAGTAAAAATCTGAAGAGAAAATAATTTTACAATATGTGAATGAACATTTAGACATTTATGCAGGGGTGACATTCAAATCTTCGTCTCCAAGCATTCTGAATGACTGTCATGTTTGGATATGGAGTCAGCTCTCTTGAAGTCATCAATGGGTGAAAGGGTTGAGAGGGGGGAAGTTGGGAGGGGTGATATGCCTCATACATTTACATTTCGCACACAAAAAACTCAAACAAAAATCAACTTGTGAAATGTAAATAATGGCAGCAATAGAACATAAAACAAATATTTATAGAGAAGTCAACTTACAGAGATCTGGCCACCTGTTTCATGTTATCTGTACTGAAGGGACTCAGTAGTGTACATGTCTGAAACATGTCTAATGACTCCTGAATTTTACCTTCTTGGCGAAGGATTAAAGCTGAAATAGATAATTTAGAAATAAGTAAATTTCTTGTGACAGTTTCCACAAATCAGTCAATCAACCCATTATCTAACCGATATTTAGACTGGTGCATTATGGGATATCAGTGGGGGTAAAGCAGTTTTACACGATTGAGGATGTGAGAGGTGCTATATAGTGATAAAATATGTCAGTATTGAGTTTTAACATGAATTGGACAATAACATCTAACCTAGACAGTTTTCAGCACGTCTCCTTAAATGTAAGATATCTGTGACCTAGTAAGTAGGTCCGATAACAGAAATGACAGTTTTAGACCCCTAACTTGTTTCATATGACATCTTTATGCATCAGACTTATTTATTCTTACCATGTACATAGATAGCGTATTCACATAAACATCAGGCTTATTGATTCTTACCATGTACATAGACAGCGTATTCACTTAAACATCAGGCTTATTGATTCGTACCATGTACATAGACAGCGTATTCACATAAACATCAGGATTCTTACCATGTACATAGACAGTGTATTCACATAAACATCAGGCTTATTGATTCTTACCATGTACATAGACAGCGTATTCACATAGACATCAGGCTTATTGATTCTTACCATGTACATAGACAGCGTATTCACATAAACATCAGGTTTATTGATTCTTACCCTGTACATAGACAGCGTATTCACATAAACATCTGGCTTATTGATTCTTACCATGTACATAGACAGCGTATTCACATAGACATCAGGCTTATTTATTCTTACCATGTACATAGACAGCGTATTCACATAAACATCAGGTTTATTGATTCTTACCCTGTACATAGACAGCGTATTCACATAAACATCTGGCTTATTGATTCTTACCATGTACATAGACAGCGTATTCACATAAACATCAGGCTTATTGATTCTTACCCTGTACATAGACAGCGTATTCACATAAACATCAGGCTTATTGATTCTTACCATGTACATAGACAGCGTATTCACATAGACATCAGGCTTATTGATTCTTACCATTTACATAGACAGCGTATTCACATAGACATCAGGCTTATTGATTCTTACCATGTACATAGACAGCGTATTCACATAGACATCAGGCTTATTGATTCTTACCATGTACATAGACAGCGTATTCACATAAACATCAGGTTTATTCATTTTTACCCTGTACATAGACAGCGTATTCACATAAACATCAGGCTTATTGATTCTTACCATGTACATAGACAGCGTATTCAAATAAACATCAGGCTTATTTATTCTTACCATGTACATAGACAGCGTATTCACATAAACATCAGGCTTATTGATTCTTACCATGTACATAGACAGCGTATTCACATAGACATCAGGCTTATGGATTCTTCCCATGTACATAGACAGCGTATTCACATAGACATCAGGCTTATTTATTCTTACCATGTACATAGACAGCGTATTCACATAGACATCAGGCTTATTTATTCTTACCATGTACATAGACAGCGTATTCACATGAACATCAGGCTTATTGATTCTTACCATGTACATAGACAGCGTATTCACATAGGCTTATTGATTCTTACCATGTACATAGACAGCGTATTCACATAAACATCAGGCTTATTGATTCTTACCATGTACATAGACAGCGTATTCACATAGACATCAGGCTTATTTATTCTTACCATGTACATAGACAGCGTATTCACATAGACATCAGGCTTATTTATTCTTACCATGTACATAGACAGCGTATTCACATAAACATCAGGCTTATTGATTCTTACCATGTACATAGACAGCGTATTCACATAAACATTAGGCTTATTTATTCTTACCATGTACATAGACAGCGTATTCACATAGACCTTTAGATTCTGTCATCTGTTCGTTAATCAACACTTTACACGTGTCAAACTCTCTCCTAACATAATGTAAGTGGATCAACCAATTCCTCCTCTCAAATAGGGCAAGTTCAGGGGCTGGAAAAATAAATATATTTAACATTTCAATATATGTGTACAGAACGAAAACTTAAAGAGTCGGTTTTATTTTAGCGCCAATTAAAGAAGATACCTAAAGTCTTGTGGTAGAATTCACAACAATAAATTTTACTTGTTTAATAAAGTATAACTAATTAAAATTCCCCTATGTGACAAACTTCTAGAAAACCAAACTTCAGAAGTAGGTTGATATAATGTAGAAATGCCCACAACTAACTATCCTGAACCGGTGAAAACAGGTCACCATTGCTGCTTCCAAATGCAAGACGCATTGTTTTTTATACATCCTTCTGATTTCTTCAAGTTAAGAAACACCGTTTTCTCCATTTTATGTGAGACGCTAAAATTACCGAGCCAACATTTGGCTGCAAAGTTGAACAATCTACTCAGTCAGGAAACCAATAAGTCTCAGATCAACATTTGAATTTGTTACAAAAATTGCTTATGGGGAAGATATATATAATTATCTCCAATCATATCTGTGGCTAGGCATTTACTTTTAGACAGTAAGATATTATGAATAAAACTACACTGAATTGTGCCAGTTTGGGTTAAGGTTATAAACCTGGGGATATAGTTGTACTCCTTGTTTTCTCTTTATCAACTCTGGTATACTTATTTAACTGTACCTTTTTTAGGTTTAGGTTTTGGAGGATTTGCTGGCAGCTGGGGAATCTGAGGAATATTTTCTGAACTCCCACTGGGCTTTTCCTGAAAAAAAAAATAAAAAGCTTTATTGAACAAATGATTCAACAAAGATTTATTTTTACTCAAGATTCTTTCACTTATACGGCAGCGAGCGTCATTCATCTAAAAGTGCACGATCGCCACCAGCCCTTGTTGGTCAGAATAGAAAAAGTACATTAAAAGTACATGATGACCAAACGTCACAGCAGTGAGTAGTAGTAGTCAGCTTCAACCACCTGTTGAGTCGCTGCGCATGAATTAAGAATTAATGGATTGATTCTCTGCGTATACGCTGTGATAACTGCAAGAAAAAAGGAAGTGTCCATTGTTTTTGGACGAGGGCCCATTTCTATTCTAACACATTAACTTTAATGTAAAGAAAAACTGAACTTTAGTAGTTTGCTTTATTTTCTACTTCAAACTAAAAATTGGCAACCCCTACGTTATATCTGAATAGTTTTTCCCTGATTGTCCCATGGACGAATCTATATCTAAAAAAAGATAGGGGTGCTAGCTTCAAACAACTGTTTTATGCGTTACCATTTTTTTGTCTACTAACAGACCTGCTAACTTTTTAAATATATATTTATACTTTTAGCTTATGTAAGTTCCCTTTCAAGTCTTGCCATCGCGTATTAGCATCATCCTGCCTGTATGAGTTAGGTTTAAAGGCGAAATGCCTGACATACGCAACAGTCTGACATCCCCACTCGCGTTTAGGCGATGACGTCATCCAGTGACGTCGTGTTCCAACACGTCAACAAAATTTAAAAATGATGACGTCGTTCAGTGTCAGGGCGTTTGACGTCACAATGAAAACGTTCTCTACGTATATGCTAGTTTATACGCCAGCTTTGTCCTATCTCACAACATGTAGGGAAATCACGCATGTGTTAGAATAGAACGTTACCCTCCGATTAATCAAATGGCCGTGTAGCAGGTCGTCCACCGATCGGTGACTTTACCCACAGGCACACAGAGTGCTCTCCCTTAACCACCCTCTGTTGTACTTTAAATATCATATTTATAATTAGTATAAACTATAAGTATAATAGAGGGTGGATAAGGGAAAGCACTCTGTGTACCTGTGCTTTACCCTACCTGCATATTATTCATTTTGTATTCACATTGTATTCGCATTCACAGGCACTTTCATCAGATGGCAAAGGTTGGTCCTGTAATATATATATCTATCTATCATCATCTGAACTGATGAAATTGAAACTAATGTAGGGACAGTATTCGGTAGTAAAACAAATTCAAACATAGAAAGTGGTTGTGGCTTTGCCTACAATTCTGCATCATATTATTATTATTGATTCATTTGCCTGTAGTCATCAATCAGTGACAATTTTATAATGATCGAAGTCTTTTGAGGTAAATCCAGATAAGAAAGCAGAGATGAACGTCAATTCTCTTTATCGGACAATTTGATACCTGGTTAGTTGACCCATCCCGACTTTCGTTTACACTCGCCATGGTGCTTAAGGTGATTTCTTCTGCAAAGATAGACTGTCAAGATAGAGAAAACCTAACATTGACTGACGTCATCCAAAACCTTTTACGTCATCAAAACCTTTCGATTCTCCGCGCTTATTCGTTATCTTCCGCAAAGATTGATTGACGTCTTTCAAAACTCATTTCGGCTCTCAGCAAATTATGTTTGTTATGCCTTTGGCGTAAAGTACATAACCTTCTCAAATGATTGTGTGTCTTCCGCTATGATTGACTCTTTGGATTTGTTATGTCCTAGAATTCAGATCCGTAGTACAAATTCTTTAACTTTTAAGAGGCATTTAGAAGATGAGGTGATCACACGCAAGAGGTTTTCAAATAAACAGAAGTTGTAAGCTTCACAAATAGATATTTATAATGGAGAAATCTGGGCTGTGTCTGATTTTTTTTTTCGCTTCCTCTCAGGTGCAAACGCCAGGGAGTCTCTGCCATTTGGACCTTTTAGTTTTAGGCTTTAATTAGTTGTTGCAATTATAAACCAAATTAAAACCCATGATATTTCCATAGGTTGAAGACTGTAGTGTAGGCAGGAGTTTGGGGTTATACCAAAATTTTCACTTCAATTCTTTTCACATCATCCTATTGAGTTCAATAGTTTACCATTTTTGCCATAGCTGAAGATGCGTAAGCAAAGTGTTCTATAAAATTCTAATGACTAAGGCCTCCTCCTGTCTGTCATCAACCTAATGAAATATCATGGGTTTTAGTTAATTACAAGTACTACAACTTATGATTGGCTATTAAGGTCTAAATGATATAAGCCTTTTTTTTACACAAATAGAAGCTTGATTCCATGCTTATTTTAGACAAGAATATTTTCCCTGTGCCTGCACATGTTTAATTGTTCGTTAACATATTTAAATTGCCCGAAGTAGAATGGACTGCTGAAATGAATATAAAGATGTTGAGAATTAACTTTGGCCAAGAATGACCATCAGAATTTTTTTTACAAATTTCAAATTCTGACAGACAAATCCAATAGTTCCACTGATAAGTTTAACGTAGTACACTAGTAGTGTTATTCCGAAAAACGAAAACTTCATATTGACTCAATATTTGTACTTTTATTCAGTCATCATCAGGAGTGAGGTACATTGGTATATATACAGGTAAAAGACTGCTGTATATATACCAATGTTATTGCTAATTTCTGAGTGGATTTTTCACTTGGTTGCCTTATGTGGAAGAGTTGCCAGGTACTTGTCGAAGGTCGGGGATTTCCTCCTACTAAACCTGGCAATGCCCCCATATAAGTGAAATAATCTTGATTGCGACGTAAAACATCAATCAATCAACACTAACGGGACCTCCGTGGGTCAGGTGGTTAGAGTGATAGTCCCTAAATTTGACAAAGGCAGCGTGGAATTGAATCCCAGTCAGACCAAATAAAAATTAAAGAAATTGGGAGTAGATGTTTCACTCGATCGCTGTATGTGGAAGAGTTGCCAGGTACTCGCTGAATGTTGGGAGTTTCCTCCAGGCAGATAGCCCGGTTTCCTCCCCCACTAAATCTGGCAACGCCGCCATAAAAGTGAAAAAATCTTTCAATCGTAAAACATCAATCTATTAACACAAAGCTCACTTAAACGAATGAGATAATAAACAGGTTTATTGAGGTTCAATGAAGCTTTATTGTTGTTCATAATACAAAACCATAAATATGTTTTATGAAATACATGTATGTGTCATTGCATCAAAAGCTTTTGTCAAAAATGAAGTATAAAGAATCTAAAATCTCTGTATTTGAAAAGAACAAAATACAAGCAGAAGAGAAGGATATCACACTATGGGATGTGTAAAAAACTGATGCCTACAGAAATTTATGAAAATTAGCAGCTGGCGATTTATTTTCAGGTGTATACTACACTCTAATAAGATCGCCTAATTGTGCTACACCATGATAATTGTCACTCGGTTGCTGTATGTTGAAGAGTTGTCGGGTACTCGCCGAAGGTCATGGATTACATCCGGGCAATTATACGCTCGGCTCCCCCCCCCCCCTCCCCCCCAACACACACTAAACCTGGCAAAGCCACCAAGCAAGTGAAATAATTTTGAGTTGGCGTAAAACACCAATCAATCAACCATGATAATGTGCAAATGTTACCCCTGGCTAGTGCCTAGTTCATGGGGAAAATTATCAACCAAAAGAGTAAAACCAGTGTTTTCAATCTTGCAAATCACATGAATATGAGACATCAAATCTTTTAAATGATTCAACATGATAATTAACTGACAAGCAATGTTTGATCAATTCTAAATTGAAATAATGCTTCACACATTACATTAAATTCTATAATTAAGATGGGTTTTAATTTAAAATAAAACAACACTAAAAGTTGTGGTCATTTGAATAAATCAGTCATTTCCCAACATGGTTACTCCTATTGTGTAAATCACACAGGTGCCTGGGAAAACACGATACCTGTGAAACAGAGAGAAACATAGTATATAAAGCTTAAAATGGTTCAATAGTCAGGGTCTTAAGGATTTATGAACAACCTAGGTCGATATTTGCTGTTGTGTTGCAGAGTAAAACAAAAGTCATCAGAAGATGACATATCCCCCCGGCCCTGCATGTCCTTAGATGTGAAGAAATACTGTTATTTACTGCTTCAAGAAAGACTGACAATAAATTTCCTGCATGGTTTATGTTGGATATTTTTGGAATTATTATGGGTTCTATTTGGATCCATGAATCCGGACATGTCTCTCCCCAAAAATGGTCTCCCAAAATTAAATGGGTGTGCACTTCCTCTCCCATGTTTTTCAGAGAGAGAACATGATCGTGATGAAATAAAAGCGTCTGAAGTTACAGAAAAGGAATTTTTATTTTGGTATATTTATGAACACTAAAACACGCGGGCACAGGGAAAATCTTCTTGTCTAAAATAACCATTGAGACAAGTTTCTAATTGTGTTAAAAATAGGTAAGGTAATGTCAGAGTTAATTCAAGTGCTGGAAAAAAGTAGAAGAGTGCAAATTCTCATCTTAATTCAAGAGAGAGCTTGTAAAACATTCAATGATTAACTGCTGGTCAATCATCTCCCTGGACTGAGATGTGTCGAAAGTTTAAATCTCATTCAGAACCTTTTTGTAATTGAGGATTTAGCAACATGCATAGTCCTCTAATTAACTCAGGTATTACCGTTTATCATTTAGACCTTTATATATGTCAGAATAGGCGTGCAAATTCTGAAGAAAAAAATCTTTTACGAAATGTTATCCTAGTTTTTCATAATATCATACAGTTAATTCTAGTTTATTGGACATGAAAGCGTTGGAGAATAGTTTCATCTTGGGAGAGTGACAAACATAAGCCAGGGGCCTGAAACTGGCAGCGAGAGTTAGGGGGAGTGATAAACAGGTCTTCTCAGACCCCTCTGGGTGTGTGTGGAGGGGAAGGAGAGCAATCACTCTCCCTATGATGACAGCCCTGACTCAGTGTGGTGACGTAATACATGCATGATCTCTGCTGTCAGTGCGTCTTTATAGCAGTTAGTGCACATACATGTACATGTAGGAGGTTGTGTATAAGATCAACCAGTTTTTCAAAGTAATTTGCATAATTTGCTCATTTCCATCTCAAGCCATGTCCATAAATCTTTGAATGGATTGTCATTGACTATACATGTACCTATTTAGTGGTGCATAACTCAAAATATATATTTTATAATATATATAATATACTTGATATTTACAAACTGTCCGAGAGGGCCTATATCCAGAACATATGTTTTGTGAATGACAATAGAAAATAGTATATACAAATAAACCATTAAGAATTAAATACTCAATGAGCAGAGTAAAGATTTTGTGATATGTTTCAAGGCTATTGGAACTACCATACATATTTCACAACAGCTTAATTAAACAACAGATATCAGAGTTTGCCCCCAAAAATAACAAAATACAATACAATGTTGTATGGGGCATATTCTCATCATTTTCTGTGACAATTCACTCCCGCCAATCGTTGCCTCCTAAGAGCTTGATTATTCTGGAGTCTGAGAAGTGGAAGGGGACGCTGCAGACTGAGTCACTGATGCAACCAAAGTGAAATACTATTAAGTGCTTTCTGTGATATATAAAATACCAAAAAACTGCCTTATCTTCTAAATTATAATAAATGAATTTCATTAAATTAATGAGATACATGTAAAAAGATATTTTCTTAAAGGGGCATGAGGATTCCAGGGGAAACAAGTTTAAAGGGTATATATATAGGTGTGTCCTAGAAGAGTCATTTTAATCATGGTCTCAATAACATACCTGAAAATCGTGTGTTTCTTCATCCCATGAATGGAATGATAGTTGAGAGGACCTGTCTACCTCCCCCTCGGATGTCAAACATCCAAGGAGAAGATTGGCAGCAACTCTCAACGGCTCCAAGTCAACCCTAATCAAAGAAAAAAACATCTGTATTAAAAGAAGTTAGGTAAAGAAAGTAAATCACTATAATATTTAAACTCCTAAATATGTACGATATGGAAGCATTTATTTTCCACCACTATACCGTTTACACACATTATGTATTTATGATCACTAAAATTCACGGGCACAGGGAAAATTATCTTCGGTTCTTGTCTAAAATAACCATGGAGACAAGTTTCTAATTGTGTTAAAAAGAGGTATAACATTTAAACCTTTATACCCCATCATAAATTGTTGTAATAAAGTAAACCTATGATATTTCATAAGGTTGACGACTAGAATTTCTGGATTCCTTTTGTAACACATTGACAATGGTTACGCATCATAACTATGGCAAGAACATCGGTGGACTGAGATTGAACCCCATAAATTTTGCTTTCTCCAGCCCATAACCTTTTTCTAGCAAACAACAAGGTTATAAACTCCATCTCATAATCTTTTTCTAGCACATTATGTACATTGGGACATTGCTTTTAACACAGTTTCAACAAACTGATAATTAAAACAAGATGTTATGAAAGAAAAGTATTTTTGATGATTATGGGGATGGGGGCTTAAACAGTAAAGCAGCCTGATGATTAATTTGGACAGCCTGAGGTTTCTTCCAGGTATAGAGCATCCTACCCCAATAAACATGCAAAGCTACATGCTTAACAAACTACTTTAAAGGTTCCTTTTTGAGAAACTACATGGTTTTGGATGTTTGATTTACCTGTCTGTACGCGGCGGAATCCCGGAGATGACAATGGTAGATGTATGTCAATGTCTCTAGGAGCTGTCATTGTCGTTCTTGGATCTGTCAACAACTATATCTGGGTCGCTGGTCTTTCTAACAACTACAAAAAAAATGTTATTATAAATGACACAGATAAACTGAGAGAAGTGGTAAGTTTACAATATTAGTCTGAATATTATCTGGGGCCGGTTGTTCAAATTTTTTTTAGCTTAACAGCAGGTTAAATGATGTGACGGAACAAAGAAATTCATTTGTGACCCGACGTGATCTTACCTGCCGTTAAGCTAACAGCGCTTTGAACAACCCACCCCAGGTCTTTAAGTGAAAAACATTTTTAGGTAAACACATTTGAAATAAATCTACGCCACAATTTTTGAGTTGACTGTCACTCTAATACAATTTGAGTTAAAGCCTGGACAAGAGGCAGACAGCTGTCATATTAATATTGAATGTTAAGTAACCACGGTAACCATAAATGTCAGATTATATTCTTAACACTTTGATCCCTAAAACTATATTCACACCAAAAACCAAAACTCGACTGAAGCAAACGTGATACCATTATACCTTGGCTTCTGCCTTTTGGCGGGCGTATAAAAAAGTATAGACAAAAATGTATCCAACACCAAAAAGCAACAGTTAAGCTGAGGGGTGATGTACCAAGTTATGCCCTAGATGGAGATACATGTATCTAAACCCTGTGATAAAATATATATTTGTCTAATTAAAACTATTGATCTGGCTTGTCTGTATAAAGGAGTCGATCAGTGTGTCATGCCACACTCAAGATTACTTGAATTAAATAGGACGTGTTACGTGTTACCAGATTGAGTACCTGGCAACTCTTCACTTACGCTGATCGAGTGAAAAATCAACTAAGAAATTTGTATTGGTCTTAGTAGGATTCGATCCAACGCCACATCAATGGAAGGCCTGTGTCAGGCTGAGGGACTATTCTAACTGACTGAGCCACTGGTGTCTGTACTGGGGCTTAACTGGTTGAAAGATATCTTTCAGCGAATCACTATATTTTCTCCTAATCAAGAAACCAACCAACTAAAACTCACAGAGTATGATTGATATCATGCCAATTATTCATTTAGTTTGTAATTCACGAAAAAAAAAAGCTTGGGTTATGGCTATATCCACGTAAACCATCCAATCCAATGCATGAAACTCTCTGAAACTATCTCCACAACAAGTAAGCTAAAGGGAGGGCACCGGTCCGACTAATTACAGCAATGTACCACAATGTGCGGTATTTACACGACAAAAACGTTGGCAGTGTTATAAACCAAAGATATGAGCTAATAACGAACAAAATTCAAATAGCTGGGATGTATAGGAGTTCATTTTTGGGACATTTGCTGCTTATAAAACCACCTTGACATACAATCATCAACATCCTCAAGATTGGTATCAACTGAAAGTTGTAATTTCAGATAAAAATAACCCACAATTAGCTAATTCTGTTTCAACGAAATTTTTCCTATATTATTATCTCCCCTTATCGAACTCTACTTTCCCATTCTTTAGTAAAACGTACAGCTTTTTCCTCCAAAACAAATTTGAAGCTGACTATGTCTAGTTAAACTACAAACTAGGGTCATTTTTTTCACATGATAGGAATAATAAGAAAATACAAGAAATAATAACAGTAAATAGAGTATTTTGCTAGTACTTTAATAAAATAAACTGCTGAGCAATTCTTATTAAGAAGTTCCAATGAAACAAACTGATCCAATAAACAAAGTGACATGATAGCCTTTTAAAAACCATTGTCTTTAGATCCTATTGTGACTATGAATGCACTCTTTATGCAGTTGTAGATCTCAGGCTACCTTAATGTTATGCGTGCTACCCATTTTGCCTCATGGTAACACCGCCAAATAGTTACAATCAGGGACTGATCCAGGGAAAATTTGGGAATACCATAAATGATATGAGAAACACTCCACAGCTCGAAATATATATATATGTGAAATTCTAGAAACTGATTAAGGTTGATATATATATAATTCCCAAATGTTTGGATTATAAATTTATTAAAAGAATATATATATTTATGTATTTATATATCAAAATAATGTATACTAACTTTGTTGAATATCTCTAATGGTTCCACCCCGGATCAGCTTCAAGTCAACTGAAACTCCATCCTCAGTTCTCAAATAGGCCTACTTGAAGATGGAATCACTGTAAACTTCCGCCTGGTGAAAATATTAAAAATGGATTACTTAATTTCGAATTAAGAAAAAAATTAATCACCAGGGTCGGACTTTTTTACCTTTTTTTACAGAAGCAGCTTTAAAGCTAGGAATTGTAAGGAAAAGAAAGTGTAGTATAGATTTGGGGGGAGCACTCGCCCAGACATTTTTTTATTAATTTTTTAAACCTTATATTTGCTCAAATTAAAAGTTTTTGGTTAACCTGTTTTGCTAGAATGACATTTTTACTCAGTTATAAACTGATTAGATTGGAGATAATTTACAACAGTGTCAATACTCCACCAATTGGAAGTTATTAACATACTTTTTAATGCCCCCTGGTAAGTTTAAAAATAAAAAGAACTTGAAAGTTAGAGTTAGAAGTAACTAGTCTAAACCACAACAAAACTATTGTATTAAATGCAACACTACGTCACTAGCGTGATAAAGAATCTGTGCCTTATATTCGTAGGGTTTTAATGTATTGTTTATCACATTCACAAGCAGGCCGGTATTTTTATAACAACACACGTATGTAGTAACATTTATTACCGTGCAAGCCATTTTATTTGGTTTTCCCGGCATCGTGACGTAAAACTTTGAAAGAATGTAGTGGACAGACAATCGAACAGTGTGTGATCTTAAGTTATGCGAAGTTATGGTACAAAACACCAAGTGAAAGTCAAAGGCAACACCCCAAAAATTAACGAAGAAAACGCAAAAACATACAGACATACATACATAGTTCAATTAGAAAGTACTTCTAATAACTATCAGTATCATAAAAGCTGAGTAACTGTATTTCACACAAAAATCTTCACAGAGAGCCGAATCAATCTTAGCGGGATATATTACTCTCCGCGCTTAATGCCTAAGCGTGGAGAGCCGAAAGGTTCAATCAGTCTGATAACTTCGGGGATTTACGTGCGTGAAATACGCCGACCGGTATCGAGCGAAGATAAGCCGAAGTCTGTTCCGACTGCCGAAAAGTTTTGAATGACGTCAGTCAATGTTGGGTTTTGGAATGACAGTCTGGATTTGCGGAAGAAATCCCCTTAAGCCGCCATGGTATCAAAGAATGTGGTTTGTACAAATGCACCGCCTTGCAGTAAAGAGCTGTTGAAAAGGGAGACTATTCGTCCTAGTTTTTCTAAGTTAATTTGTCACGAGTCACTTTTCTGTGAAATGACAAAAAGATCAAGAACATGTTGATTTGATAAATAAAACGCAAATAAAATGCTTCCATAATGTACCTCTGACGTTATCAAGTCATTTGAAAGTCCGTTTCCGTGACTCACTGTTCTGGTCCTATATTTGGAAATTGTGGAAATGGCGGAAATTTTACAAACTTCTTAACTTTTGCATTCCTGGGTAAATTATGATTTATCAATTATCTTGCACCTTCGAATGGTTTATGTTTTTTGTTTTTTTTTAAAGGCTTGGTTTCATGAAGCCTTGCGAAACGCGATAAAATTACACAGTTTGTTAGCTTTGTTGTCGTTAAAATAATTCTTAATCCAAACAACAACAACATAACAATAGGGGCCTAATCAATATCTGAATATTACTATACAGATATTTATACAAAAAACCCGACCATATTTTTTCAAATAAACTACAAAAGTTGGCGTGAACTATCTGTGAAATTTTTTGAAATTTAACCAAACGTCAGAAAATGTGCGTAACAAAATCAATTTTTTGTAAACTGAGCTTGAATAAATTTAGTTCTAATTTAAATAGGTCGACGGAGTTCGGCTTTCATATTTCTTCCAAGTTTTAAATATCCATTTTATTTTATCCCACCTGCCTTTTAGCTTTTACCTCCAGGCTCCAACACACATTTTAAGCACTCTTTTCATTGTTATTGATTTGTTAAAATTTTGTTGTGAATCTGGTAAATCCCTCTTTGTGAAAAACTGTACAAAAATTGACCTGATAAATTTCAAAATCTTCTCACGCTATGACAACATGTCACGTGATCTGCAGTTTGCCCAAGAATTTCCCAAGTTACGTGTTTTTATAAGAGGGCTTCCGCGACCTTTGTTCACAAAACCCGAACTCAATTTGACTCATAGGCTTGAACGATTTGAAGTCACCGACGAAATCCTCGCATCGCATGACTGCGCGGTTTTGAAAAGTGTTGATCGAGAACAGTTAGCTCACCGTTATAATGGGATTGGCAGTTTAATGTGTGACTTTTCATGAATGCCAAGTAAGTAAAACAGTGTGGCTAGAAAACGTTCACTTTTGGAAGTTATCAACTTCCTAACCCTTTGACGATGCTAATTTTTTTCCAAAGTCTGACGATTCCCAAGACTGACTGTTATAATTAAAGAGACACATAAATAAGACAAAAATTTCAGGTGACATTGAGAATGACAACGTTTGTACAAAAATGAGTCACGTGCTATGGAGCAATCATGTATACATGTAGATGTTTTTTCTTGGTTCAGGTGGTTTTAAAGTAATTTGGAAAGAAAATTTCAATAATTCTAAGGTAACACAGCTTTTAGGATTTTTGAGACTGACTAGTTGCACAAACCCATGTGGTATAATAACATAACTAAGAACACTTATGCCTAAGAACATAGTAACTGTTGTTCAGAGTTGACTGTTCTCCTTGACTTCCCATCCCTTTCCTGCTTTTGACATCTTGAATTTTTTTTTTAAAAACTATCTTGCACAAAGTTTTTTATGTAGCCTCCAAATAAACAAACACTAATTCGTGTGGATAAAAAAGGCCTGAAAAAAACACTTAGTTTCATTAATATGATTTTACATAATACTGTAGTACTGTTATTTCGAATATCGTGAAATGCATGGCTCATATTAGGCATATTCGACTGGCCGATTTCCGAGGAGTACATTTAAGCTCCACTTAAAGTAGCTCAAGCTAACTGCTGTAGAAAGTACCATTTGAATGAATTTCAGGATAGTTTGTGTTCTTTGCTATGTAACTAGTGAGGGGTGGTTTGCAACCGAACAAGGACTGATGAAAATATCAATTTAACTGCAAAATGAAATTTTCCTGTTCATTTAGTCAAGTTGTAATTGTTTTTTTTTAAGCTATTATGGCATATCAATGTGGGTCATACATATATTATAACAAACTATTAACTAAGTTATAAAAATCAAAAATTTCTAAACAAAGGTGAGGACTGTGGCACCAACAAGTATCTCACCCAATTTAGTGTCAATTTAGGCTAACATTGCATAAATGTTCAATTCAATTAAAATAAAATCTGTTGAGATTTTTGGTTTAAGTTTATTTTGATTTATGGTGCATTGAAATACCCCCAAAATAGTCCAAACTTTCAGAATAGGATGTATAGTAACAAGACCCCATGCTTTGTTTGTAACTTTTGATACTCATTGGTTTTAGTTGGCTCTGCTCAACTCCTTATGTCAGGGCATTCTATAACGTTGCATTCATAACCGTTTAAGGTTTTTGTCTACAGTTTGAAGAGTATTGAATTTTAATTCCAGAAATTTAAGCAAAATAAGAAGCAAGTAAAACAGGTTTTCTGTTCAACAAGCTGTAACATGCTGCCAGCTGTTCCCTTGACTTTACACCCCATATTGTATGTAGCAGTTCACTGAGGATTAACTCTCACCTGTCCTATACACCTCAATTTCACTTATTCTAGCCTACCAATATAGGCAATAAGGTTACCCAGATGGAAAGAGAAAGATTCAACAATTAACAATAGTGGTATACATGTAGCTTACTGCCATAGGTATTCTGCTTTGTTTTTGTTGCTGCACCAATGTAAGTTGTGTTGTCAAATATGGTATATAGGGTAAATTCTCTTCATCTCAGGCATGTAAACTTCAGATGTACAGAAGTTTTTTTTAAACCAGTTTCACTCTTTTTTTGTTTAGATTTAGTATGGCAGTGCTATATAATGCATAATGGGTGATGATGTTTCGATCTAGTTCTTACACTTATTGTCTATGTTATCCATGATAAGTAATTCTTCACCTTGTCATTCAACTTACAAATCATAATGCCATTGTTTGGCTACTATAATATCTGTCAATCTGATCAGTAAGATATATACATGTATACAATAATACTGTGCTGCTTGAGGACATTGTTTACTCCTCAGAAGGATATTGTTTCACAGTGGCCTTCTTTCAATGGGCTTCTGGTTCAGATCCCACCAAATAAGTAGAAAAAATGTTGAGTGCAGCGTAAAACATCAATTAATCAATTGAAGTTGTTGTGGAAACCAATTTGAAGCAGATTGAAAGTTGAAAATGTTAATCTATCCAGACAAGCGATTAGATACTTATTCAATACACAGGAGAGTTTTATTCAAGCCTCGCTCAGGTACAGTTAAGATCTGATCCAATGGCCGTAAGCTTCAGTTGGCAGTAAATCTGTGATCAATCAGAGAACCTGAGTGGCTTTAAGACTCTTCAAATCAATCGCACATTGATCAATCTTGTGATCGTAACGATAGAGCATGTTCTATGTTGCAGCCAATCAGCAACCGTTACTTCATAACTTGATTATTGTTTTGGTGACGTTTTGTTACATCATTCCTAGTTGCGTGATTCTCTTCCAACCAACTCATCTGTACCAAAATGGAAAATAACACAGGTTTTCTCCTCTAGTATAAGGTTGACAGAGGCATTAAACAGGAGTTGCTTGTTCTAGGTCTTATTCAAATCTTTATAAATAGCCAAAGAATGTTCACTCTAATACATTCCTCTGTATCAGCAATGTTTAATAAGTGAAATATATGTCTTTCAGATGAGATATGGAGGAGAGTGATGTCGAGGTGGAAGTTGTCTCCCCTTCCCCTCCTCCATTACAGGGCCATATAACCAGAGCAACCTCTGCAAGAACACAAGTTGCACAAGCACTACGGGCAATTAGAGATATTGTAGAGGTCTCGTCTGAACCAGATAACATGGAAGACGAAAACACAGATGTTGAGGTATTTGATATCTAAGTATTGATAAAGCTGAGAGTGTCTAGATTTTAAATAAACAAACTATTCATTTAGTCTTGAACAAACATTTATTCCTTTATTGTACCAAAAACTGATGTTTTTACCAACTATTGAAACATGTCCGCCCTCATTTGGTTGGTAAACAGTTAGTTTTTGAGTGAGAGATCTAATGTTCTAATGAAGCGTGTCCGCCTACATTTAGTTGGTAAACAATTAGTTTTTGAGTGAGAGATCTAATGAAGCGTGTCCGCCTACATTTAGTTGGTAAACAATTAGTTTTTGAGTGAGAGATTTAATGAAGCGTGTCCGCCTACATTTAGTTGGTAAACAATTAGTTTTTGAGTGAGACAGTCTAAATTTCTAGTTAAATGTTTTTAGGTTGAAGAAGAGAGTTCCAGAGAAGATACCTCTGATGTTGAACTGGTTAGTCTGGAAGGAGATGAAGTAGTTCTGGATACCAACTCTGATGAAGTGATAGTTCAGGATGTCGTAGAAGAGGAAGTTATTGTTGACGGAGAGGTAACCTTTGTTCAAACTGTCATGTATAGGAGAGGTAACCTTTGTTCAAACTCTCATGTATAGAATAATGATGTCATTGGTTGACGGAGAGGTAACCTTTGTTCAAACTGTCCTGTATAGAATAATAATGTCATCTGTTGACGGAGAGGTAACCTTTGTTCAAACTCTCATGTATAGAATAATAATGTCATCGGTTGACGGAGAGGTAACCTTTGTTCAAACTCTCATGTATAGAATAATAATGTCATTGGTTGACGGAGAGGTAACCTTTGTTCAAACTCTCATGTATAGAATAATAATGTCCCCCGCTTTAGGTTGGTTTGCTTGAAGCGGTATCAAGTAAGGAAGACTCCTGGCGTATTTCTAAAATATTGGGTATTTATGTGCCCTCTAACATCATATATAAAAAGCTTTGTGTCTCTATTACACTGGTGGCTGTATTCTTTAGGTTATGTTTTTTAAATTTATTTGAAAAAAAAAAATTTAACAAGTGAAGTTACTAATTGCCAGGAATATATATTTAAAGTGGCATGAGCTTCCAAAATGTTGATATTTTGACGTTAAAACAGAACGTTGAAATAATTGGCTGTTTTTCTCAAGACGTATGATTCAGAAGCTTTTTAGTGTTTCTAGTCTCGAAAATGTACGATAAAGTATTGTTTTAAACTAAGTTTGCCTTAGAATGAATGAATGGTCGTTCCGGTTATTTAAATTTTGTTTACTTTTCCAACACATTTTCGGTTTGTACAAGCCACACACTGTATGGATTTTCCTCATTCCAACGCCAATCGTTTAGTTTTTCGATGGCCTCCAAAGCCTATTGCAGCCGTGACGATCAGAAACTATGAAAAAAGTGTGAATTTTGGCAGCTCATGCCACTTTAACAACCAGTTATTGTTTCCAAATGCAAGGTGAATTTACTTTAATACGGCCGTTCAGTTTCCAGAGTAAGACAAACTTAGCATTTTCTCTATGTTGGTTTCTATGATAATCAAAGAACAAATTAAAAAATCTTAGTTAAACAGTGTTGGACATTTTTCCTTTTGTCAATGCACTTTTAAAAGTTAATTTTTTGCTATTTACCGCTTTTAATACCGTTAAAAGAGCAGTGAGAATTGTTTGAATAAAAATGCTGTGGTGAATAGCTTGTGGGTTGCTCAATGGACCTCTAACAATAACAGAATAAGATGTAACTCCTCTCACTGTTTGATGTGGTCAATTTCTCACCTGTAAGCAACTGATGTATATTTCAGGCTGAAGTCCCTAGCCGTCCCTCCACACCTTTACCTCCGTCAGATGAACCCGCTGTTGTAATTCAGTCTTCACCTGAAGCGACAGACGATGCGCCTCGAATACCCGATCCCATCTCTGCTGCAAACCCCCCTGTGGATGTTAACAGAGTACCTGAATCACCGTCCAATTCCACACGCCCTGTTATACAGCGTTCTCCAGCCAGGACTGTATCCAACCTCAGAAATTCACAGTCAGATTTCCGCTCTCCCAAACGTCGTAAGCTGTCGTCTCCAGCCAAGCCACCTCCTCCATGTGATGAGGAAGAGGATTTTGATGTAAGTGACCTTCCAATTTGTAAACCTTCCAATTTTAATTAAAATACACCTTCATTTATCATTTTACAAATAGGGAAAACTGAGACCTATTATCTGAGACAATAAGGTACCCTCTAGCTACTAACAAATTAGTATTAACTAAAACCTCCCAATTATATATTTGTTAAATTTGATGTATGGTAAATGATGTCCGAATCCGACCGATTTTATACCCAAAGTGAGAAGTAGTCTGGTTCAACCCCCTGTTGAGGTACATGATTAGAGAGATCAGCGGACGTGTGAAACGATTAGTCTGCTTGACCTTTGATCTTTCCAAGGCTGGTGATCAATGCAATGAGACTTTTTCTCCTCGAATCAAAAATGTTTTAAAAGGAAGCGTTTTTCCACTTTAAATTTAACCTTATACTTAGGTCTTCATTGTCACTTTGGTTACAACAACAACATCAATCAGTAGACCTGCAAAAACTTGCTCTTTTTTGGAAATAGGCATTTAAATACCAATAGGAAATCTTAATACATTATCAATTTTATTGCTAAATATTGACTTGAGGCTTCATTGTTTGAGCGATCAATACATCCATTTACCGTTATTGTTATTATTGGTTTGATATGGTGGGTGACAATCTCCTTGCAGAGCTGTCCTATCTGTTTTGAACCCTGGACCAATTCAGGAAATCATCGACTAGCTTCATTAAGATGTGGCCACCTTTTTGGACAAAGGTAAAGTTTTAAACAAATCCATTGCAATGTTAACATTTTTGTCAGGGGGTCTCTGTATTATATTTTCACAAAAGTCACTTTATTATATTGAACTAGATTACTGTATAAGTAATGATGGGTGTTTCCTAACCTCTTAAACAGATTTCACTGTAATATCACTAGAGCAGTCGGTATAATATCATTGCAATTATTTAGATGTAAACTCTCTGTACATTACAACTTACATGTAGTTGATCAGTGTCATTGCAATTATTTAGATGTAAACTCTCTGTACATTACAACTTACATGTTGTTGATCAGTGTCATTGCAATTATTTAGATGTAAACTCTCTGTACATTACAACTTACATGTTGTTGATCAGTGTCATTGCAATTATTTAGATGTAAACTCTCTGTACATTACAATTTACATGTAGTAGATCAGTGTCATTGCAATTATTTAGATGTAAACTCTCTGTACATTACAACTTACATGTAGTAGATCAGTGTCATTGCAATTATTTAGATGTAAACTCTCTGTACATTACAACTTACATGTTGTTGATCAGTGTCATTGCAATTATTTAGATGTAAACTCTCTGTACATTACAACTTACATGTTGTTGATCAGTGTCATTGCAATTATTTAGATGTAAACTCTCTGTACATTACAACTTACATGTAGTAGATCAGTGTCATTGCAATTATTTAGATGTAAACTCTCTGTACATTACAACTTACATGTTGTTGATCAGTGTCATTGCAATTATTTAGATGTAAACTCTCTGTACATTACAACTTACATGTTGTTGATCAGTGTCATTGCAATTATTTAGATGTAAACTCTCTGTACATTACAACTTACATGTAGTTGATCAGTGTCATTGCAATTATTTAGATGTAAACTCTCTGTGCATTACAAGCTACATGTAGTAGATCAGTGTCATTGCAATTATTTAGATGTAAACTCTCTGTACATTACAACTTACATGTTGTTGATCAGTGTCATTGCAATTATTTAGATGTAAACTCTCTGTACATTACAACTTACATGTTGTTGATCAGTGTCATTGCAATTATTTAGATGTAAACTCTCTGTACATTACAACTTACATGTAGTAGATCAGTGTCATTGCAATTATTTAGATGTAAACTCTCTGTACATTACAACTTACATGTAGTAGATCAGTGTCATTGCAATTATTTAGATGTAAACTCTCTGTACATTACAACTTACATGTAGTTGATCAGTGTCATTTCAATTATTTAGATGTAAACTCTCTGTGCATTACAACTTACATGTTGTTGATCAGTGTCATTGCAATTATTTAGATGTAAACTCTCTGTACATTACAACTTACATGTAGTTGATCAGTGTCATTGCAATTATTTAGATGTAAACTCTCTGTACATTACAACTTACATGTAGTAGATCAGTGTCATTTCAATTATTTAGATGTAAACTCTCTGTACATTACAACTTACATGTAGTTGATCAGTGTCATTTCAATTATTTAGATGTAAACTCTCTGTGCATTACAACTTACATGTTGTTGATCAGTGTCATTGCAATTATTTAGATGTAAACTCTCTGTACATTACAACTTACATGTAGTTGATCAGTGTCATTGCAATTATTTAGATGTAAACTCTCTGTACATTACAACTTACATGTAGTAGATCAGTGTCATTTCAATTATTTAGATGTAAACTCTCTGTACATTACAACTTACATGTAGTTGATCAGTGTCATTGCAATTATTTAGATGTAAACTCTCTGTGCATTACAACTTACATGTTGTTGATCAGTGTCATTGCAATTATTTAGATGTAAACTCTCTGTACATTACAACTTACATGTAGTTGATCTGTGTCATTTCAATTATTTAGATGTAAACTCTCTGTACATTACAACTTACATGTAGTTGATCTGTGTCATTTCAATTATTTAGATGTAAACTCTCTGTACATTACAACTTACATGTAGTTGATCTGTGTCATTTCAATTATTTAGATGTAAACTCTCTGTACATTACAACTTACATGTAGTTGATCAGTGTCATTGCAATTATTTAGATGTAAACTCTCTGTGCATTACAACTTACATGTTGTTGATCAGTGTCATTGCAATTATTTAGATGTAAACTCTCTGTACATTACAACTTACATGTAGTTGATCAGTGTCATTGCAATTATTTAGATGTAAACTCTCTGTGCATTACAACTTACATGTAGTTGATCAGTGTCATTGCAATTATTTAGATGTAAACTCTCTGTGCATTACAACTTACATGTAGTTGATCAGTGTCATTTCAATTATTATGATGTAAACTCTCTGTGCATTACAACTTACATGTAGTTGATCAGTGTCATTTCAATTATTTAGATGTAAACTCTCTGTGCATTACAACTTACATGTTGTTGATCAGTGTCATTTCAATTATTTAGATGTAAACTCTCTGTGCATTACAACTTACATGT
Source organism: Lepidochitona cinerea (assembly GCA_963971465.1). Classification (NCBI taxonomy): domain Eukaryota; kingdom Metazoa; phylum Mollusca; class Polyplacophora; order Chitonida; family Tonicellidae; genus Lepidochitona; species Lepidochitona cinerea. The sequence continues at coordinate 1,459,675 of OZ020555.1, read as the reverse complement.
AGTTGATCAGTGTCATTTCAATTATTTAGATGTAAACTCTCTGTGCATTACAACTTACATGTAGTTGATCAGTGTCATTTCAATTATTTAGATGTAAACTCTCTGTGCATTACAACTTACATGTTGTTGATCAGTGTCATTTCAAATATTTAGATGTAAACTCTCTGTACATTACAACTTACATGTTGTTGATCAGTGTCATTGCAATTATTTAGATGTAAACTCTCTGTGCATTACAACTTACATGTAGTTGATCAGTGTCATTTCAATTATTTAGATGTAAACTCTCTGTGCATTACAACTTACATGTAGTTGATCTGTGTCATTTCAATTATTTAGATGTAAACTCTCTGTGCATTACAACTTACATGTTGTTGATCAGTGTCATTTCAAATATTTAGATGTAAACTCTCTGTACATTACAACTTACATGTTGTTGATCAGTGTCATTGCAATTATTTAGATGTAAACTCTCTGTGCATTACAACTTACATGTTGTTGATCAGTGTCATTTCAATTATTTAGATGTAAACTCTCTGTGCATTACAACTTACATGTAGTTGATCTGTGTCATTTCAATTATTTTGATGTAAACTCTCTGTGCATTACAACTTACATGTAGTTGATCTGTGTCATTGCAATTATTTAGATGTAAACTCTCTGTGCATTACAACTTACATGTTGTTGATCTGTGTCATTTCAATTATTTAGATGTAAACTCTCTGTGCATTACATATTACATGTAGTTGATCTGTGTCATTTCAATTATTTAGATGTAAACTCTCTGTGCATTACAACTTACATGTAGTTGATCAGTGTCATTGCAATTATTTAGATGTAAACTCTCTGTGCATTACAACTTACATGTAGTTGATCAGTGTCATTTCAATTATTTAGATGTAAACTCTCTGTGCATTACAACTTACATGTTGTTGATCAGTGTCATTTCAATTATTTAGATGTAAACTCTCTGTGCATTACAACTTACATGTAGTTGATCAGTGTCATTTCAATTATTTAGATGTAAACTCTCTGTGCATTACAACTTACATGTAGTTGATCAGTGTCATTTCAATTATTTAGATGTAAACTCTCTGTGCATTACAACTTACATGTTGTTGATCAGTGTCATTTCAAATATTTAGATGTAAACTCTCTGTACATTACAACTTACATGTAGTTGATCAGTGTCATTTCAATTATTTAGATGTAAACTCTCTGTGCATTACAACTTACATGTTGTTGATCAGTGTCATTTCAATTATTTAGATGTAAACTCTCTGTGCATTACAACTTACATGTAGTTGATCAGTGTCATTTCAATTATTTAGATGTAAACTCTCTGTGCATTACAACTTACATGTAGTTGATCAGTGTCATTTCAATTATTTAGATGTAAACTCTCTGTGCATTACAACTTACATGTAGTTGATCAGTGTCATTTCAATTATTTAGATGTAAACTCTCTGTGCATTACAACTTACATGTAGTTGATCAGTGTCATTTCAATTATTTAGATGTAAACTCTCTGTGCATTACAACTTACATGCAGTAGATCAGTGTCATTGCGACTACTTGTGAATGATGGATTTTGTATATTAATTAAGATAGAACCAAAACCTATTAACATCAATGTTTTAATCACAGTTGGTATCTGGAGAGACATAAATATAAACTGTTTATTTATATTTGTAGAAAAGTCTATTTTTTCTGTTAAATTTCAGTTGTATAGAGAAGTGGTTACGTGGCCAAGGTGGGAAATGTCCACATTGTAATGCTAAAGCCAAGAGATTGGATATCAGGGTGATATATGCCAAAAGTCTCAAGGTACTCTCTTAGAATTCTTCAAATAAAGATTGTAGTGGAAACCAGGAAGTTGAAAACTTTATGATGGTTAATATATCGTGAAACTTGTATAGGTAGTGTTCCTCTTGAAGATTAACAAAAGTTTCACTTCTGATACACCTGTACCTGTAATATTCATCATTTCTGCAGACTTTAGACACTACTGAGCGTGATCGAGCTTTGAAAGATGCAGAAAATGAGAGAAGTTTACGAAAGAAAGCAGAACTTGCCACCGCCCAAGCTAGACTCCATTACCAACTAGCTGTGGAGGAATGTAATAGGCTGAAATCTGAACTAGATAGATGCAAAAAGCAGTTACAGAATTTCAGGTAAATATACCTCATCAATATTCATTAGGCTGTACTTCCATTTGATTGGTCAATACAGACCTCTTGCGGAATATATGTTTCGATGCAGAGGAGTGAGAAATATATAACGTCAACATACCAGTAGTCATGAATAGATATGCATAGTTTCCTGGAAGTCAGTTTTTAAAGTCTGCCTCAAAATTAGTATAAAAACTCAATTTGAGTGAAAACCCAGTCAGAAAATTTTTCAATTTTTTGGGGGGACTGAGTGGGATTCGAACTTGCGACTCATTGGTGGAAGGCTGTTCGGATTGAGCGTCCAACCCTCTACCTACTGAGCCACGGAGGCCCCCAATGCTTCTGAGGCCTCTTCTATGAAACCCTGACATACCTGATTACATGATATTCATCTCCTTAACCATGTTAATCCTTAACGGCGTACATATTTTCACCTAGGGTACGTAATTCATGGTATTAAACAGATACAAGTTAATACGCTCATGTTAAATAGTACAGAAGGAGGGATATTTAAGTGCTGATATATTTCTGTTTTAGGGGTTAAAATTCTAACAAATGAAATATTTGTAAACTAGAGAGGATGGGTTTGTTCAGTCATACATTCTGTTAATTTACCAGGCACTAGGTAGATACGTTTATAGATAATAAGCAATATTTAATAAGATAGCAGTTTTTCTCAAGCAGCGACTCAGTCGACAAAATGATATGTGAAAGGTATTTGCCAAATGTCCTGGATTTCCTCACCAGTATACCTGGCCGCAATGCCGCCATATAAGTGACGTAAAACATCAATCAATCAATGAATCTTTTCTTCATTCAGATCTAGTCCATTACACATGGGCAGTAATTCCAGTCAGTCATCACAGGAGACTCAAGGGCAATTCAAAACAGGCAGACTTATCAAAATATTAGAGGTAGGACTTTAAAACAAGAAATCCTTCACACCTTGATTGATGTATTTAACATTCTTGTTTATTATTGATGTGTTTATGTTTTCTGTATTGAGTAATTTTGACATCAGTAGATTTGGCTATTGTGTATTGTATGTACAAGAACAAACATCTCTTAAAGGGATATGCCCGGAACGAATATCGTTAAAATGTTTGCTATTTTATCATTGTTTATATAAAGATGAGGTTTCCAGATGGCCATTGGTAACTTTCCCAGCTCCCACACACCACTGGATAGGGAGTTTTATTTGGGGCTTCCAATTCTGCTTTGTTGTGGTAAAAAGAATCGACTGTGCAGTAGAGCCCTTTCTGGCTGCGCGTTTGGTCTACTTTTGACTGTTTGTTTACTGACTCCTACACAAACACGAGACAACACGAGATTCCCTAAATAATTCCTTAAATGTACATTTTTGGCAGAAAGTTGAATTGCAGCCTTTTATCTGAGATTGATCACTCTGTATTTTTCTAAATATCTGAAGATCAACAAAGAACCACAACAAAATTAAGCGATGTTTCCTTTTAAGGTGTTCAGTATAACAGTTCACATGGAATTATCTCCCTTGTCAATTTGTGATTTTGCTTTTCCAGGATGGAGGATGTCGTGTATTAAGTTACTGTCCATCCCTGGCTACTTTAATCATCTCACAGCCGTCCACAAGCTCACTCTTCCCTGGACATGGTGTTAAAAAGGTAAGGGACCAATATTTTCTGGGATTTATTGACGTTTTTACTCCTCACTGAGGATTATTTCACTCATATGGCAAATTTGGTAGGCTTAGTTGGGAAGGAAATCGGGAAATGGAAAACCAGACAATAGCTAGACAAAACCCAAGTTTTTGGAAGTACATCATAAATTCTGCTGTAACCAATAGCCAGTAGTCATGGAACATGTTTTTATCCTGATGTGTTGTTCAACCGCCTTGATACAACGTCTTGTGGGGAAAGCCGAGCCCAAACAATATTTATCTCAAACCACCACAAAATATTTGTTTTTCATTTTAGCTAAGTGCCATGGATTTCCGTACGACCCAGTTTGTGACGGTTCACAGTAAAATGATCCGCTGCCTCTCATTACACCCCGAATCTGGGGATGGCCTGTTACTTAGTGGGGCAATGGACAAGACAGTCAAACTGACCAGTCTCCATAGTAACACAGTTGTCCAAACGTAAGTTTTGAAAAGGAAACAAAATTTAAATAACGGAGACAAACAGTGATTCATTCTAAGCCTAAGTAAGTTCAATAACCGAGATAAACAGTGATTCATTCTAAGCCTAAGTAAGTTCAATAACCAAGACAAACAGTGATTCATTCTAAGCCTAAGTAAGTTCAATAACCGAGACAAACAGTGATTCATTCTAAGCCTAAGTAAGTTCAATAGCGGAGACAAACAGTGATTCATTCTAAGCCTAAGTAAGTTCAATAACCGAGACAAACAGTGATTCATTCTAAGCCTAAGTAAGTTCAATAACCGAGACAAACAGTGATTCATTCTAAGCCTAAGTAAGTTCAATAACTGAGACAAACAGTGATTCATTCTAAGCCTAAGTAAGTTCAATAACCAAGACAAACAGTGATTCATTCTAAGCCTAAGTAAGTTCAATAACCGAGACAAACAGTGATTCATTCTAAGCCTAAGTAAGTTCAATAACCAAGACAAACAGTGATTCATTCTAAGCCTAAGTAAGTTCAATAACCAAGACAAACAGTGATTCATTCTAAGCCTAAGTAAGTTCAATAACCAAGACAAACAGTGATTCATTCTAAGCCTAAGTAAGTTCAATAACCGAGACAAACAGTGATTCATTCTAAGCCTAAGTAAGTTCAATAACCGAGACAAACAGTGATTCATTCTAAGCCTAAGTAAGTTCAATAACCGAGACAAACAGTGATTCATTCTAAGCCTAAGTAAGTTCAATAACCGAGACAAACAGTGATTCATTCTAAGCCTAAGTAAGTTCAATAACCGAGACAAACAGTGATTCATTCTAAGCCTAAGTAAGTTCAATAACCGAGACAAACAGTGATTCATTCTAAGCCTAAGTAAGTTCAATAACCGAGACAAACAGTGATTCATTCTAAGCCTAAGTAAGTTCAATAACCGAGACAAACAGTGATTCATTCTAAGCCTAAATAAGTTCAATAACCGAGACAAACAGTGATTCATTCTAAGTCTAAGTAAGTTAAATAACCGAGACAAACAGTGATTCATTCTAAGCCTAAGTAAGTTCAATAACCGAGACAAACAGTGATTCATTCTAAGCCTAAGTAAGTTCAATAACCGAGACAAACAGTGATTCATTCTAAGCCTAAGTAAGTTCAATAACCGAGACAAACAGTGATTCATTCTAAGCCTAAGTAAGTTCAATAACCAAGACAAACAGTGATTCATTCTAAGCCTAAGTAAGTTAAATAACCGAGACAAACAGTGACTCATTCTAAGTCTAAGTAAGTTCAATAACCGAGACAAACAGTGACTCATTCTAAGCCTAAGTAAGTTCAATAACCGAGACAAACAGTGATTCATTCTAAGCCTAAGTAAGTTAAATAACCGAGACAAACAGTGATTCATTCTAAGCCTAAGTAAGTTCAATAACGGAGACAAACAGTGATTCATTCTAAGCCTAAGTAAGTTCAATAACCGAGACAAACAGTGATTCATTCTAAGCCTAAGTAAGTTAAATAACCAAGACAAACAGTGATTCATTCTAAGCCTAAGTAAGTTCAATAACCAAGACAAACAGTGATTCATTCTAAGTCTAAGTAAGTTCAATAACCAAGACAAACAGTGATTCATTCTAAGCCTAAGTAAGTTCAATAACCAAGACAAACAGTGATTCATTCTAAGTCTAAGTAAGTTCAATAACCAAGACAAACAGTGATTCATTCTAAGTCTAAGTAAGTTCAATAACCAAGACAAACAGTGATTCATTCTAAGCCTAAGTAAGTTCAATAACCGAGACAAACAGTGATTCATTCTAAGCCTAAGTAAGTTCAATAACCAAGACAAACAGTGATTCATTCTAAGCCTAAGTAAGTTCAATAACCGAGACAAACAGTGATTCATTCTAAGCCTAAGTAAGTTCAATAACCAAGACAAACAGTGATTCATTCTAAGCCTAAGTAAGTTCAATAACCGAGACAAACAGTGATTCATTCTAAGCCTAAGTAAGTTCAATAACCGAGACAAACAGTGATTCATTCTAAGCCTAAGTAAGTTCAATAACCGAGACAAACAGTGATTCATTCTAAGCCTAAGTAAGTTCAATAACCGAGACAAACAGTGATTCATTCTAAGCCTAAGTAAGTTCAATAACCGAGACAAACAGTGACTCATTCTAAGCCTAAGTAAGTTCAATAACCAAGACAAACAGTGATTCATTCTAAGCCTAAGTAAGTTCAACAACCAAGACAAACAGTGATTCATTCTAAGCCTAAGTAAGTTCAATAACCGAGACAAACAGTGATTCATTCTAAGCCTAAGTAAGTTCAATAACCAAGACAAACAAGTGATTCATTCTAAGCCTAAGTAAGTTAAATAACCGAGACAAACAGTGACTCATTCTAAGCCTATGTAAGTTCAATAACCGAGACAAACAGTGATTCATTCTAAGTCTAAGTAAGTTCAATAACCGAGACAAACAGTGATTCATTCTAAGCCTAAGTAAGTTAAATAACCGAGACAAACAGTGATTCATTCTAAGCCTAAGTAAGTTCAATAACCAAGACAAACAGTGATTCATTCTAAGCCTAAGTAAGTTCAATAACCGAGACAAACAGTGATTCATTCTCAGCCTAAGTAAGTTAAATAACCGAGACAAACAGTGATTCATTCTAAGCCTAAGTAAGTTAAATAACCGAGACAAACAGTGATTCATTCTAAGCCTAAGTAAGTTCAATAACCGAGACAAACAGTGATTCATTCTAAGCCTAAGTAAGTTCAATAACCGAGACAAACAGTGATTCATTCTAAGCCTAAGTAAGTTCAATAACCGAGACAAACAGTGATTCATTCTAAGCCTAAGTAAGTTCAATAACCGAGACAAACAGTGATTCATTCTAAGCCTAAGTAAGTTCAATAACCGAGACAAACAGTGATTCATTCTAAGCCTAAGTAAGTTCAATAACCAAGACAAACAGTGATTCATTCTCAGCCTAAGTAGGTTCAAAACCCAAGACAAACAGTGATTCATTCTAAGCCTAAGTTAAGTTCAAAACCCGATTTTAGCACACGTTCACCAGACTACTATCATTAAAAAGCTTCTGAATCGCACATAGCCGATAATTTCTGCATTATGGTTTTTAAAAAAATAAAATCAACATTTTGGCAGCTCATGCCTTTTAAAGGTACATGTACTGTTCCAGGCCTCAAATTCCAGTAAAATCACCGGTGACCATTTCCATGGAGGCTAATACTGCCAATAGGCTGGGTATTAATGCATATTAATACGTCTTAATATGTCTTAAAAGTATGTAAAAATGTCACAAAGCAAATAAAACTGTATAATATATGTTACAGGTATAACACACCCATGCCAGTCTGGAGTTGTGTTTGGAATACTGAGGATAAAAACTACTTTTTTGCTGGTCAACAAAATGGTACGGTTTTGGAGTTTGATGTTAGAAATACCCAAGAACAAGTACAGGAGTTGAATACAGAGGGTACGAGGGCACCTGTTGTGTCCCTACAATATGTCCCAAGTGATCTTCAAGCAATGTTCAGGTATTGATTTATCCCATCTCTAGAGCTACAATATGTCCCAAGTGATCTTCAAGCAATGTTCAGGTATTAATATATCCCATCTCTAAAGCTACAATATGTCCCAAGTGATCTTCAAGCAATGTTCAGGTATTGATATATCCCATCTCTAGAGCTTGAATATGTCCCAAGTGATCTTCAAGCAATGTTCAGGTATTAATATATCCTATCTCTAGAGCTACAATATGTCCCAAGTGATCTTCAAGCAATGTTCAGGTATTAATATATCCCATCTCTAGAGCTACAATATGTCCCAAGTGATCTTCAAGCAATGTTCAGGTATTAATATATCCCATCTCTAGAGCTACAATATGTCCCAAGTGATCTTCAAGCAATGTTCAGGTATTGATATATCCCATCTCTAGAGCTTGAATATGTCCCAAGTGATCTTCAAGCAATGTTCAGGTATTAATATATCCCATCTCTAGAGCTACAATATGTCCCAAGTGATCTTCAAGCAATGTTCAGGTATTAATATATCCCATCTCTAAAGCTACAATATGTCCCAAGTGATCTTCAAGCAATGTTCAGGTATTGATATATCCCATCTCTAGAGCTTGAATATGTCCCAAGTGATCTTCAAGCAATGTTCAGGTATTAATATATCCTATCTCTAGAGCTACAATATGTCCCAAGTGATCTTCAAGCAATGTTCAGGTATTAATATATCCCATCTCTAGAGCTTGAATATGTCCCAAGTGATCTTCAAGCAATGTTCAGGTATTAATATATCCTATCTCTAGAGCTACAATATGTCCCAAGTGATCTTCAAGCAATGTTCAGGTATTGATTTATCCCATCTCTAGAGCTACAATATGTCCCAAGTGATCTTCAAGCAATGTTCAGGTATTAATATATCCCATCTCTAGAGCTTGAATATGTCCCAAGTGATCTTCAAGCAATGTTCAGGTATTAATATATCCCATCTCTAGAGCTACAATATGTCCCAAGTGATCTTCAAGCAATGTTCAGGTATTAATATATCCCATCTCTAAAGCTACAATATGTCCCAAGTGATCTTCAAGCAATGTTCAGGTATTGATATATCCCATCTCTAGAGCTTGAATATGTCCCAAGTGATCTTCAAGCAATGTTCAGGTATTAATATATCCTATCTCTAGAGCTACAATATGTCCCAAGTGATCTTCAAGCAATGTTCAGGTATTAATATATCCCATCTCTAGAGCTTGAATATGTCCCAAGTGATCTTCAAGCAATGTTCAGGTATTAATATATCCTATCTCTAGAGCTACAATATGTCCCAAGTGATCTTCAAGCAATGTTCAGGTATTGATTTATCCCATCTCTAGAGCTACAATATGTCCCAAGTGATCTTCAAGCAGTGTTCAGGTATTAATATATCCTATCTCTAGAGCTACGATATGTCCCAAGTGATCTTCAAGCAATGTTCAGGTATTGATTTATCCCATCTCTAGAGCTACAATATGTCCCAAGTGATCTTCAAGCAATGTTCAGGTATTAATATATCCCATCTCTAAAGCTACAATATGTCCCAAGTGATCTTCAAGCAATGTTCAGGTATTGATTTATCCCATCTCTAGAGCTACAATATGTCCCAAGTGATCTTCAAGCAGTGTTCAGGTATTAATATATCCTATCTCTAGAGCTACGATATGTCCCAAGTGATCTTCAAGCAATGTTCAGGTATTGATTTATCCCATCTCTAGAGCTACAATATGTCCCAAGTGATCTTCAAGCAGTGTTCAGGTATTAATATATCCCATCTCTAGAGCTACAATATGTCCCAAGTGATCTTCAAGCAATGTTCAGGTATTGATTTATCCCATCTCTAGAGCTACAATATGTCCCAAGTGATCTTCAAGCAGTGTTCAGGTATTAATACATCCCATCTCTAGAGCTACAATATGTCCCAAGTGATCTTCAAGCAATGTTCAGGTATTAATATATCCCATCTCTAGAGCTACAATATGTCCCACGTGATCTTCAAGCAATGTTCAGGTATTAATATATCCCATCTCTAGAGCTACAATATGTCCCAAGTGATCTTCAAGCAATGTTCAGCTATTAATACATCCTATCTCTAGAGCTACAATATGTCCCAAGCGATCTTCAAGCAATGTTCAGGTATTATTATATCCCATCTCTAGAGCTACAATATGTCCCAAGTGATCTTCAAGCAATGTTCAGCTATTAATACATCCTATCTCTAGAGCTACAATATGTCCCAAGTGATCTTCAAGCGAGTTCAGGTATTAATATATCCCATCTCTAGAGCTACAATATGTCCCAAGTGATCTTCAAGCAATGTTCAGGTATTAATATATCCCATCTCTAGAGCTACAATATGTCCCAAGTGATCTTCAAGCAATGTTCAGGTATTAATATATCCCATCTCTAGAGCTACAATATGTCCCAAGTGATCTTCAAGCAATGTTCAGGTATTAATATATCCCATCTCTAAAGCTACAATATGTCCCAAGTGATCTTCAAGCAATGTTCAGGTATTGATATATCCCATCTCTAGAGCTACAATATGTCCCAAGTGATCTTCAAGCAGTGTTCAGGTATTAATATATCCTATCTCTAGAGCTACAATATGTCCCAAGTGATCTTCAAGCAATGTTCAGGTATTAATATATCCCATCTCTAGAGCTACAATATGTCCCAAGTGATCTTCAAGCAATGTTCAGGTATTAATACATCCCATCTCTAGAGCTACAATATGTCCCAAGTGATCTTCAAGCAATGTTCAGGTATTAATATATCCCATCTCTAGAGCTTGAATATGTCCCAAGTGATCTTCAAGCAATGTTCAGGTATTAATATATCCCATCTCTAGAGCTACAATATGTCCCAAGTGATCTTCAAGCAATGTTCAGGTATTGATATATCCCATCTCTAGAGCTACAATATGTCCCAAGTGATCTTCAAGCAATGTTCAGGTATTAATATATCCCATCTCTAGAGCTACAATATGTCCCAAGTGATCTTCAAGCAATGTTCAGGTATTAATATATCCCATCTCTAGAGCTACAATATGTCCCAAGTGATCTTCAAGCAATGTTCAGGTATTAATACATCCTATCTCTAGAGCTACAATATGTCCCAAGTGATCTTCAAGCAATGTTCAGGTATTAATATATCCCATCTCTAGAGCTACAATATGTCCCAAGTGATCTTCAAGCAATGTTCAGGTATTAATATATCCCATCTCTAGAGCTACAATATGTCCCAAGTGATCTTCAAGCAATGTTCAGGTATTAATATATCCCATCTCTAGAGCTACGATATGTCCCAAGTGATCTTCAAGCAATGTTCAGGTATTAATATATCCCATCTCTAGAGCTACAATATGTCCCAAGTGATCTTCAAGCAATGTTCAGCTATTAATGTGGGATGGTTGCCACTTACCACCAGAAGCATAAACAATAAAACTGGCAACGCCGCCATATAAGTGAATAAATCTTGAGCGCGGCGTTAAACACCAAACAATCAATCAATCAGGTAGTTATTTGTCAGGCATTGTATTATACTGTGCCATGTGTCAGGCATTGGATAATTTATGAGAAAAAACCTGATGAGTTTAAGTTACATCTTTTACCTTCAGACGGTATGTATGTCTATTGGCAGTGATCTACAATAAGCAAATATTGACTTCTATAATGATTTAATTGTGCCATGTGTCAGGCATTGGATACTAATGTTCCATGTGTCAGGCATTGGATACTAATGTGTCATGTGTCAGGCATTGGATACTAATTTGCCATGTGTCAGGCATTGGATACTAATGTGTCATGTGTCAGGCATTGGATACTAATGTGACATGTGTTAGGCATTGGATACTAATGTGTCCTGTGTCAGGCATTGGATACTAATGTGCCATGTGTCAGGCATTGGATAATAATGTGCCATGTGTCAGGCATTGGATACTAATGTGCCATGTGTCAGGCATTGGATACTAATGTGCCATGTGTCAGGCATTGGATACTAATGTGCCATGTGTCAGGCATTGGATACTAATGTGCCATGTGTCAGGCATTGGATACTAATGTACCATGTGTCAGGCATTGGATACTAATGTGCCATGTGTCAAGCATTGGATAATAATGTGCCATGTGTCAGGCTATGGTTGATACATGTATGTTTACCTCTTCCAGTTTATGACTACCCCTCCCTCCCCCCCCCCTCCCCCTCTCCCTCAACCAGAATTAAACCAACTGTATTTATGTGTCATATAATGTAACATGGTGGAATGTGTGATTTCAGACCAGGAGGTTTATTGGTAGGACAACTGGATCGTCTGACATTTTATGAGAAAAAACCTGATGAGTTTAAGTTACATCTTTTACCTTCAGACGGTATGTATGTCTATTGGCAGGGATCTACAATAAGCAAATATTGACTTCTATAATGATTTCATTGTAATCATCTCTTACTATCCACCCTAAATTGTTAATAATTAATTGTAGTTAACTTCTGTAGATTCTTGACTAATTGTGGGTTTCTGTTAATTATATATAATGAAATGTAATATTTGGTAAATTATTTTCAGGTAATTTAACAAGTTTATACTTTGAGCCCAAAACTCGTCACATCTTAACAAGTTTCCGTCCTTCAACTGTGTACCCTACTGTTAGACATGTGGTAAGTCACAATCTCTTCACTCCCATTGAATTGTTTTATATTATGGTGGTCCAGTTAGGTTATATCACCGGAGGTAGTCGTCAGATGACCTATTGACGATTTTTCTCTACATCCAGTAAACAATTTCTGAGTGAATTTTTTACTTGAAGTTTTTATATACTATCTGTTTCTACTATCTGTTTCAGCTAAGTGAGATGACATGTTAACATATCCACTGGTTATATACTATCTGTTTCAGCTAAGTGAGATGACATGTTAACATATCCACTGGTTATATACTATCTGTTTCAGCTATCTGTTTCAGCTAAGTGAGATGACATGTTAACATATCCACTGGTTATATACTATCTGTTTCAGCTAAGTGAGATGACATGTTAACATATCCACTGGTTATATACTATCTGTTTCTACTATCTGTTTCAGCTAAGTGAGATGACATGTTAACATATCCACTGGTTATATACTATCTGTTTCAGCTAAGTGAGATGACATGTTAACATATCCACTGGTTATATACTATCTGTTTCTACTATCTGTTTCAGCTAAGTGAGATGACATGTTAACATATCCACTGGTTATATACTATCTGTTTCAGCTAAGTGAGATGACATGTTAACATATCCACTGGTTATATACTATCTGTTTCAGCTAAGTGAGATGACATGTTAACATATCCACTGGTTATATACTATCTGTTTCTACTATCTGTTTCAGCTAAGTGAGATGACATGTTAACATATCCACTGGTTATATACTATCTGTTTCTACTATCTGTTTCAGCTAAGTGAGATGACATGTTAACATATCCACTGGTTATATACTATCTGTTTCTACTATCTGTTTCAGCTAAGTGAGATGACATGTTAACATATCCACTGGTTATATACTATCTGTTTCAGCTAAGTGAGATGGCATGTTAACATATCCACTGATTATATACTATCTGTTTCAGCTAAGTGAGATGACATGTTAACATATCCACTGGTTATATACTATCTGTTTCAGCTAAGTGAGATGACATGTTAACATATCCACTGATTATATACTATCTGTTTCAGCTAAGTGAGATGGCATGTTAACATATCCACTGGTTATATACTATCTGTTTCAGCTAAGTGAGATGACATGTTAACATATCCACTGGTTATATACTATCTGTTTCTACTATCTGTTTCAGCTAAGTGAGATGGCATGTTAACATATCCACTGGTTATATACTATCTGTTTCTATTATCTGTTTCAGCTAAGTGAGATGACTTGTACCAACATTAGTACAGATCCAACTGAAGTAGAAACTTTATGTTCAAGTAACGCAATCCAGACGTTTTACGGTGGTCGTGTACAGAAGAACCTTTCCAAGACGACATTAATTCCGTGTCCTACGAATCCCAGCAAGGTTTTAACATGTGCTGGAGATGAGACCTCATCTAAGGTAGGAATTTACTCTTATTGTTTCCACTGGCACTCTAAGTTTAGAACACCTCCTTAGCGATTCTGGCTACATTTGTCAGCAATGTTTTAGTCTGCACTCTGTAGGCATTCGAGGGGTCTTGGTGCATGGCAAGCAGTGATGTGAGGGGCCTTGGTGGCTCAGTTCTGTCTTTCAATCCGACATAGGCTTTCCATTGAAGTGAAGGGCCTTGGTGGCTCAGTTGGCAGAGCGATGTCTCTCAATCCGATATAGGCCATCCATTGATGTGAGGGGTCTTAGTGGCTCAGTTGGGAGAGCGATGTCTCTCAATCCGATAAAGGCCTTCCATTGATGTGAGGGGCCTTAGTGGCTCAGATGGCAGAGCGATTTCTCTCAGTCCGATATAGGCCATCCATTGATGTGAGGGGCCTTAGTGGCTCAGTGATGTCTCTCGGTCTGACATAGGTCTTCCATTGATGTGAGGGGCCTTGTTGGCTCAGTGATGTCTCTCAGTCTGACATAGGTCTTCCATTGATGTGAGGGGCCTTGTTGGCTCAGTGATGTCTCTCAATGTGACATAGGCCTTCCTTCCATGTAAGGGGACTGTTGAGCAGGACGTAAAACCCAAATCACTCACTCACTCCATGTAAGGGACCTTAGTGGCTCAGAAGGAAGAGCGATGTCTCTCAATAGGACATAGGCCTTCCATTGATGTGAGGGGCCTTAGTAGCTCAGTTGGCAGAGCAATGTCTCTCAATCCGACATAGGCCTTCCATTGATGTGAGGGGCCTTGGTGGCTCAGTGATGTCTCTCGATATAGGCCTTCCATTGATGTGAGGGGCCTTAGTGGCTCAGTTGGCAGAGCGATGTCTCTCAGTCCGATATAGGCCATCCATTGATGTGAGGGGCCTTAGTGGCTCAGTTGGCAGAGCGATGTCTCTCAATCCGATATAGGCCATCTATTGATGTGAGGGGCCTTAGTGGCTCAGTTGGCAGAGCGATGTCTCTCAGTTCGTTATAGGCCATCCATTGATGTGAGGGGCCTAGTGGCTCAGTTGGCAGAGCGATGTCTCTCAGTCCGATATAGGCCATCCATTGATGTGAGGGGCCTTAGTGGCTCAGTTGGCAGAGCGATGTCTCTCAATCCGATATAGGCCATCCATTGATGTGGGGGGCCTTAGTGGCTCAGTTGGCAGAGCGATGTCTCTCAGTCCGATATAGGCCATCCATTGATGTGAGGGGCCTTAGTGGCTCAGTTGGCAGAGCGATGTCTCTCAATCCGATATAGGCCATCCATTGATGTGAGGGGCCTTAGTGGCTCAGTTGGCAGAGCGGTGTCTCAGTCCGATATAGGCCATCCATTGATGTGAGGGGCCTAGTGGCTCAGTTGGCAGAGCGATGTCTCTCAATCCGATATAGGCCATCCATTGATGTGAGGGGCCTTAGTGGCTCAGTTGGCAGAGCGATGTCTCTCAATCCGATATAGGCCATCCATTGATGTGAGGGGCCTTAGTGGCTCAGTTGGCAGAGCGATGTCTCTCAATCCGATATAGGCCATCCATTGATGTGAGGGGCGTTAGTGGCTCAGTTGGCAGAGCGATGTCTCTCAATCCGATATAGGCCATCCATTGATGTGAGGGGCGTTAGTGGCTCAGTTGGCAGAATTTCCTAATAGGCAGAATATACAAGTACATTTTAGGGATTTAGTAATTCTCCAGGATTTGAAATTTCAAAGAACTCCGACATAGGCCTTCCTTTGATTTGAGGGGCCTTGGTGGCTCAGTGATGTCTCTCGATATAGGCCATCCATCGATGTGAGGGGCCTTAGTGGCTCAGTTGGCAGACCAATGTCTCTCAATCCGATATAGGCCATCCATTGATGTGAGGGACCTTAGTGGCTCAGTTGGCAGAGCGATGTCTCTCAATCCGACATAGGCCTTCCATTGATGTGAGGGGCCTTGGTGGCTCAGTTGGCAGAGCGATGTCTCTCAATCCGATATAGGCCATCCATTGATGTGAGAGACCTTAGTGGCTCAGTTGGCAGAGCGATGTCTCTCAATCCGACATAGGCCTTCCATTGATGTGAGGGGCCTTGGTGGCTCAGTTGGAAGAGCGATGTCTCTCAATCCGATATAGGCCGTCCATTGATGCGAGGGGCCTTAGTGGCTCAGTTGGCAGAGCGATGTCTCTCAATCCGATATAGGCCGTCCATTGATGTGAGGGGCCTTAGTGGCTCAGTTGGCAGAGCGATGTCTCTCAATCCGATATAGGCCATCCATTGATGTGAGGGGCCTTAGTGGCTCAGTTGGCAGAGCGATGTCTCTCAATCCGATATAGGCCATCCATTGATGTGAGGGGCCTTAGTGGCTCAGTTGGCAGAGCGATGTCTCTCAAGCCGATATAGGCCATCCAGGCATGGAAATTTCGCTAAAAATGGGAAACTTTTTTTCGGTTCCGTGAATTTCAACCATCGGAAACGCTGGAAAGCGTTTTTTCGGTTCCGTGATTTTGAAACATGGGAAACTATTTTCATTTAGGTAGTTGTATTCCCTTCTATGAAGGTTCTTTGATAACTGCCACACAGCGCTATCGGGTCTGCTAACCATTCCCTTAACATACACCAGATTCCAACTCATAAGTGCAATATTTTGGCCAACACAGTCAATTGTGCTGGGTTTTTATTGGTGGTACTTGACTACAAATTGTTTAACTCTTATCTCTCGTTTGTCACAGTGTGCTAAGACTCCATTTTATGTTGTGATGAGGAAAACAAAATATCTTGCGTCGCAACAAGGTCCTACTAGGGGCTCGTTTTTCAGAGAAATCTCGTGATTTTTTTTACTTCGATGCAACCCTCGCAATTCACCGCGGCAATCGGCAATGCCGCTGAGATTGCCGCCGTAAAACTGCTTTTCCACGGCAATCAAAAATGCCGCAGACAAAATAAAATATTCATCTTGGGAAAATAGAATACTTTATATGTATGGAGATTTTCACAACTAATAGTTTTACCTTCGACCGTCACCGTTGTTCAGAATCAAGGTGTATTCAATACAGAAACCACTCATTCGTTTGTATCTAATCAGGCCACAATAAAAGTTTAAGCCAAGGACTCTGCATATATGCAGCTCTATACATTGGCTAGTCCGCAATATGTTGAGTGGATTGAAGGATAAATTCTGATACGCCCGCACGGGCTTCTTCAATACCACGTCAACATAGGGTACATTTGAAAAATCTAAGAGTTGCTCTCGGAATTTTTAAAAAATGATATCTCGCAATTTTTAAACATTACTCACCTAAAATTTTGTCAGAAAGCTTCTTTTATAATCCCTTCGTAGAGCTAAACCATCATTTGTGATCATACACATCGCCAAACAACGAAATTCGCTAAGTTTAAATTCCCTTTGCGTTATCACCGACTTTCCCTGACAGCCGTTACCGGTTGTAGTGGCGAGCATGATTTGAAAGTTCGCGGTAGATGGCGGTGTGATCGCCCGAGAAAATTTTTAGTCAACAGACGGAATTCAAACTTAGCGAAATTGGCTGCTAACAGATTTTAAGGTCACATATGATGGTTTAGCTCTACGAAGGGATTATCAAAGAAGCTTTCTTACAAAATTTTAGGTGAGTAATGTTTAAAAATTACGAGTTATCATCTTTTAAAATTCCGAGAGCAACTCTTAGATTTTTCAAATGTACCCTATGTTGACGTGGTATTGAAGAAGCCCGTGCGGGCGTATCAGAATTTATCCTTCAATCCACTCAACATATTGCGGACTATACATTGGCCTATGTGAAGTGCTACATGTAATTCCCACACCAAGATTGAAACAAAGTTTCACTCTGCAGGTGGTTGGCGTCAGAATGTCTCCAACTGTCTGTCAGTTACATGTATGTCTCATTGGGTAATCTCCATTCCAGTTAAATAGGGGTGTTACCCTCATGTACATGTTTATTGTTGTTCAAGAAATAGAATTTGAATTTTTATTTAAAAAAAAAAACGATTTAAAGAGGTTTTAATTTTTATTTAAAACAAAACCATTTAAAGGGGTTCTTACAAAATAATAAATATATTTCTTGTCGATTATACTTGTAAATAAACACATTCAAAACTTTCACCCCACATAGAGATGGACTCAACCAGGCTTTGTTGATCAGCGGTGCACGTGTCTGTATGGATTTAACTATGTAGTATTACACAAACAGTGGCTATAACCTTTAGGTTAGGTTTTAGAGATTGATTTGAAAAAGAAATGCTTTGCCAAATGTGAAGTGACTTATCACCAGGAATATACATTTGACAAGGAATTATTTCCATGCAAATAAAGGATATTTCATGTGGATTTTATGAGGAAAGAATTACGGCCTTTCCGAGTCAGACGTAAGACAAAGTTAGCCTTTTCTCTATGCTGGTTTCTATGATAATCAAAGAAGAAATTTAAAAAATCTTTGAACATTTTTTCTTTTGTCAATGCACCTTTTAGATGTCACTTTTTGCTATTTGCCGCTTTAAATACAGTTAACAGAGGAGTGAGAATTGTTTGGATAAAAATGCCGTGGTGAAATCACTTTTGCCGTGGAAAATTGACTTTTCCGCGGCAACTTTTTTTTTGCCGTGGTAAAAATGTGAATTGCAAGGGTTGGATGCATGGGTAACGGTGGATCGGTTCCGTTAAATTGGTGGGAGGGAAACGACGCGGAAACGGAACGATCGTTTCCGTGAAATTTCCATGCCTGCCATCCATTGATGTGAGGGGCCTTAGTGGCTCAGTTGGCAGAGCGATGTCTCTCAGTCCGATATAGGCCATCCATTGATGTGAGGGGCCTTAGTGGCTCAGTTGGCAGAGCGATGTCTCTCAATCCGATATAGGCCATCCATTGATGTGAGGGGCGTTAGTGGCTCAGTTGGCAGAATTTCCTAATAGGCAGAATATACAAGTACATTTTAGGGATTTAGTAATTCTCCAGGATTTGAAATTTCAAAGAACTACGACATAGGCCTTCCTTTGATTTGAGGGGCCTTGGTGGCTCAGTGATGTCTCTCGATATAGGCCATCCATTGATGTGAGGGGCCTTAGTGGCTCAGTTGGCAGAGCGATGTCTCTCAGTCCGATATAGGCCATCCATTGATGTGAGGGGCCTTAGTGGCTCAGTTAGCAGAGCGATGTCTCTCAGTCCGATATAGGCCATCCATTGATGTGAGGGGCCTTAGTGGCTCAGTTGGCAGAGCGATATCTCTCAATCCGATATAGGCCATCAATTGATGTGAGGGGCCTTAGTGGCTCAGTTGGCAGAATTTCCTAATAGGCAGTATATACAAGTACATTTTAGGGATTTTGTAATTCTCCAGGATTTGAAATTTCAAAGAACTCTTTTTCTGGTGCTTTTTGATAAAAATGACAAACGACTAACTTAATCCATGTATTTGATAGCTCTAGCTGCCCATTAGCTGAATGAATATTTACTTTCATCTGGGCAAAAAGTGTGGTTTCCTCCCCCAATAAACCTGGCAATGTCACCACACCAGTGACTTCCTCTTCAGTATGCTATCAATTGTCCTGTCTCTATTTGATTTGTTTTCTAATAAACCTGGCAATGTCACCATACCAGTGACATCCTCTTCAGTATGCTATCAATTGTCCTGTCTCTATTTGATTTGTTTTCTAATAAACCTGGCAATGTCACCATACCAGTGACATCCTCTTCAGTATACTATCAATTGTCCTGTCTCTATTTGATTTGTTTTCTAATAAACCTGGCAATGTCACCATACCAGTGACATCCTCTTCAGTATGCTATCAATTGTCCTGTCTCTATTTGATTTGTTTTCTAATAAACCTAGCAATGTCACCATACCAGTGACATCCTCTTCAGTATGCTATCAATTGTCCTGTGTCTATTTGATTTGTTTTCTAATAAACCTGACAATGTCACCACACCAGTGACATCCTCTTCAGTATGCTATCAATTGTCCTGTCTCTATTTGATTTGTTTTCTAATAAACCTGGCAATGTCACCATACCAGTGACATCCGCTTCAGTATGCTATCAATTGTCCTGTCTCTATTTGATTTGTTTTCTAATAAACCTGGCAATGTCACCATACCAGTGACATCCTCTTCAGTATACTATCAATTGTCCTGTCTCTATTTGATTTGTTTTCTAATAAACCTGGCAATGTCACCATACCAGTGACATCCTCTTCAGTATGCTATCAATTGTCCTGTCTCTATTTGATTTGTTTTCTAATAAACCTAGCAATGTCACCATACCAGTGACATCCTCTTCAGTATGCTATCAATTGTCCTGTCTCTATTTGATTTGTTTTCTAATAAACCTGGCAATGTCACCATACCAGTGACATCCTCTTCAGTATACTATCAATTGTCCTGTCTCTATTTGATTTGTTTTCTAATAAACCTGGCAATGTCACCATACCAGTGACATCCTCTTCAGTATGCTATCAATTGTCCTGTCTCTATTTGATTTGTTTTCTAATAAACCTGGCAATGTCACCATACCAGTGACATCCTCTTCAGTATGCTATCAATTGTCCTGTCTCTATTTGATTTGTTTTCTAATAAACCTGGCAATGTCACCATACCAGTGACATCCTCTTCAGTATGCTATCAATTGTCCTGTCTCTATTTGATTTGTTTTCTAATAAACCTGGCAATGTCACCATACCAGTGACATCCTCTTCAGTATACTATCAATTGTCCTGTCTCTATTTGATTTGTTTTCTAATAAACCTGGCAATGTCACCACACCAGTGACATCCTCTTCAGTATGCTATCAATTGTCCTGTCTCTATTTGATTTGTTTTCTAATAAACCTGGCAATGTCACCATACCAGTGACATCCTCTTCAGTATGCTATCAATTGTCCTGTCTCTATTTGATTTGTTTTCTAATAAACCTGGCAATGTCACCATACCAGTGACATCCTCTTCAGTATGCTATCAATTGTCCTGTCTCTATTTGATTTGTTTTCTAATAAACCTGGCAATGTCACCATACCAGTGACATCCTCTTCAGTATGCTATCAATTGTCCTGTCTCTATTTGATTTGTTTTCTAATAAACCTGGCAATGTCACCACACCAGTGACATCCTCTTCAGTATGCTATCAATTGTCCTGTCTCTATTTGATTTGTTTTCTAATAAACCTGGCAATGTCACCATACCAGTGACATCCTCTTCAGTATACTATCAATTGTCCTGTCTCTATTTGATTTGTTTTCTAATAAACCTGGCAATGTCACCATACCAGTGACATCCTCTTCAGTATACTATCAATTGTCCTGTCTCTATTTGATTTGTTTTCTAATAAACCTGGCAATGTCACCATACCAGTGACATCCTCTTCAGTATGCTATCAATTGTCCTGTCTCTATTTGATTTGTTTTCTAATAAACCTGGCAATGTCACCATACCAGTGACATCCTCTTCAGTATGCTATCAATTGTCCTGTCTCTATTTGATTTGTTTTCTAATAAACCTGGCAATGTCACCATACCAGTGACATCCTCTTCAGTATGCTATCAATTGTCCTGTCTCTATTTGATTTGTTTTCTAATAAACCTGGCAATGTCACCATACCAGTGACATCCTCTTCAGTATGCTATCAATTGTCCTGTCTCTATTTGATTTGTTTTCTAATAAACCTGGCAATGTCACCATACCAGTGACATCCTCTTCAGTATGCTATCAATTGTCCTGTCTCTATTTGATTTGTTTTCTAATAAACCTGGCAATGTCACCATACCAGTGACATCCTCTTCAGTATGCTATCAATTGTCCTGTCTCTATTTGATTTGTTTTCTAATAAACCTGGCAATGTCACCATACCAGTGACATCCTCTTCAGTATGCTATCAATTGTCCTGTCTCTATTTGATTTGTTTTCTAATAAACCTGGCAATGTCACCATTCCAGTGACATCCTCTTCAGTATGCTATCAATTGTCCTGTCTCTATTTGATTTGTTTTCTAATAAACCTGGCAATGTCACCATACCAGTGACATCCTCTTCAGTATGCTATCAATTGTCCTGTCTCTATTTGATTTGTTTTCTAATAAACCTGGCAATGTCACCATACCAGTGACATCCTCTTCAGTATGCTATCAATTGTCCTGTCTCTATTTGATTTGTTTTCTAATAAACCTGGCAATGTCACCATACCAGTGACATCCTCTTCAGTATGCTATCAATTGTCCTGTCTCTATTTGATTTGTTTTCTAATAAACCTGGCAATGTCACCATACCAGTGACATCCTCTTCAGTATGCTATCAATTGTCCTGTCTCTATTTGATTTGTTTTCTAATAAACCTGGCAATGTCACCATACCAGTGACTTCCTCTTCAGTATGCTATCAATTGTCCTGTATCTATTTGATTTGTTTTCTAATAAACCTGGCAATGTCACCATTCCAGTGACATCCTCTTCAGTATACTATCAATTGTCCTGTCTCTATTTGATTTGTTTTCTAATAAACCTGGCAATGTCACCATACCAGTGACATCCTCTTCAGTATACTATCAATTGTCCTGTCTCTATTTGATTTGTTTTCTAATAAACCTGGCAATGTCACCATACCAGTGACATCCTCTTCAGTATACTATCAATTGTCCTGTCTCTATTTGATTTGTTTTCTAATAAACCTGGCAATGTCACCATACCAGTGACATCCTCTTCAGTATGCTATCAATTGTCCTGTCTCTATTTGATTTGTTTTCTAATAAACCTGGCAATGTCACCATACCAGTGACATCCTCTTCAGTATGCTATCAATTGTCCTGTCTCTATTTGATTTGTTTTCTAATAAACCTGGCAATGTCACCATACCAGTGACATCCTCTTCAGTATGCTATCAATTGTCCTGTCTCTATTTGATTAGTTTTCTAATAAACCTGGCAATGTCACCACACCAGTGACATCCTCTTCAGTATGCTATCAATTGTCCTGTCTCTATTTGATTTGTTTTCTAATAAACCTGGCAATGTCACCATACCAGTGACATCCTCTTCAGTATGCTATCAATTGTCCTGTCTCTATTTGATTTGTTTTCTAATAAACCTGGCAATGTCACCACACCAGTGACATCCTCTTCAGTATGCTATCAATTGTCCTGTCTCTATTTGATTTGTTTTCTAATAAACCTGGCAATGTCACCATACCAGTGACATCCGCTTCAGTATGCTATGAATTGTCCTGTCTCTATTTGATTTGTTTTCTAATAAACCTGGCAATGTCACCACACCAGTGACATCCTCTTCAGTATGCTATCAATTGTCCTGTCTCTATTTGATTTGTTTTCTAATAAACCTGGCAATGTCACCACACCAGTGACATCCTCTTCAGTATGCTATCAATTGTCCTGTCTCTATTTGATTTGTTTTCTAATAAACCTGGCAATGTCACCACACCAGTGACATCCTCTTCAGTATGCTATCAATTGTCCTGTCTCTATTTGATTTGTTTTCTAATAAACCTGGCAATGTCACCATACCAGTGACATCCTCTTCAGTATGCTATCAATTGTCCTGTCTCTATTTGATTTGTTTTCTAATAAACCTGGCAATGTCACCATACCAGTGACATCCTCTTCAGTATGCTATCAATTGTCCTGTCTCTATTTGATTTGTTTTCTAATAAACCTGGCAATGTCACCATACCAGTGACATCCTCTTCAGTATGCTATCAATTGTCCTGTGTCTAATTGATTAGTTTTCTAATAAACCTGGCAATGTCACCACACCAGTGACATCCTCTTCAGTATGCTATCAATTGTCCTGTCTCTATTTGATTTGTTTTCTAATAAACCTGGCAATGTCACCATACCAGTGACATCCTCTTCAGTATGCTATCAATTGTCCTGTCTCTATTTGATTTGTTTTCTAATAAACCTGGCAATGTCACCACACCAGTGACATCCTCTTCAGTATGCTATCAATTGTCCTGTCTCTATTTGATTTGTTTTCTAATAAACCTGGCAATGTCACCATACCAGTGACATCCGCTTCAGTATGCTATGAATTGTCCTGTCTCTATTTGATTTGTTTTCTAATAAACCTGGCAATGTCACCATTCCAGTGACATCCTCTTCAGTATGCTTTAACAGTGGTAGCTGTTACTGCTTCGCTTGGCGCTCAGCAATAGGAGTTAGAGCAGCGACTGGTTGGCCCGGTGTCAGTATATTGTGACTGGGTGAGGGGGCTTGCTGGTTGTCTTCGGCAAGTCGTCTCGGTGAGACAGCACCTAAAAGAGCGGTGGAAATCCGCCCTGTCACAAGGAGACAACGTCTTCATATAACCGAAATAATGTTGAGCAGGACGTAAAACCCCAATCACTCACTCACTATTTGATTTGTTTTCTAATAAACCTAGCAATGTCACCATACCAGTGACATCCTCTTCAGTATGCTCTCAATTGTCCTGTCTCTATTTGATTTGTTTTCTAATAAACCTGGCAATGTCACCATACCAGTGACTTCCTCTTCAGTATGCTATCAATTGTCCTGTCTCTATTTGATTTGTTTTCTAATAAACCTGGCAATGTCACCACACCAGTGACATCCTCTTCAGTATGCTATCAATTGTCCTGTCTCTATTTGATTTGTTTTCTAATAAACCTGGCAATGTCACCACACCAGTGACATCCTCTTCAGTATGCTATCAATTGTCCTGTCTCTATTTGATTTGTTTTCTTATAAACCTGGCAATGTCACCATACCAGTGACATCCTCTTCAGTATACTATCAATTGTCCTGTCTCTATTTGATTTGTTTTCTAATAAACCTGGCAATGTCACCATACCAGTGACATCCTCTTCAGTATGCTATCAATTGTCCTGTCTCTATTTGATTTGTTTTCTAATAAACCTGGCAATGTCACCATACCAGTGACATCCTCTTCAGTATGCTATCAATTGTCCTGTCTCTATTTGATTTGTTTTCTAATAAACCTGGCAATGTCACCATACCAGTGACATCCTCTTCAGTATGCTACCAATTGTCCTGTCTCTATTTGATTTGTTTTCTAATAAACCTGGCAATGTCACCACACCAGTGACATCCTCTTCAGTATGCTATCAATTGTCCTGTCTCTATTTGATTTGTTTTCTAATAAACCTGGCAATGTCACCATACCAGTGACATCCTCTTCAGTATGCTATCAATTGTCCTGTCTCTATTTGATTTGTTTTCTAATAAACCTGGCAATGTCACCATACCAGTGACATCCTCTTCAGTATGCTATCAATTGTCCTGTCTCTATTTGATTTGTTTTCTAATAAACCTGGCAATGTCACCATACCAGTGACATCCTCTTCAGTATGCTATCAATTGTCCTGTCTCTATTTGATTTGTTTTCTAATAAACCTGGCAATGTCACCATACCAGTGACATCCTCTTCAGTATGCTATCAATTGTCCTGTCTCTATTTGATTTGTTTTCTAATAAACCTGGCAATGTCACCATGCCAGTGACATCCTCTTCAGTATGCTATCAATTGTCCTGTCTCTATTTGATGTGTTTTCTAATAAACCTGGCAATGTCACCATACCAGTGACATCCTCTTCAGTATGCTATCAATTGTCCTGTCTCTATTTGATTTGTTTTCTAATAAACCTAGCAATGTCACCATACCAGTGACATCCTCTTCAGTATGCTATCAATTGTCCTGTCTCTATTTGATTTGTTTTCTAATAAACCTGACAATGTCACCATACCAGTGACATCCTCTTTAGTATGCTATCAATTGTCCTGTGTCTATTTGATTTGTTTTCTAATAAACCTGGCAATGTCACCATACCAGTGACATCCTCTTCAGTATGCTATCAATTGTCCTGTCTCTATTTGATTTGTTTTCTAATAAACCTGGCAATGTCACCATACCAGTGACATCCTCTTCAGTATGCTATCAATTGTCCTGTCTCTATTTGATTTGTTTTCTAATAAACCTGGCAATGTCACCATGCCAGTGACATCCTCTTCAGTATGCTATCAATTGTCCTGTCTCTATTTGATTTGTTTTCTAATAAACCTGGCAATGTCACCATACCAGTGACATCCTCTTCAGTATGCTATCAATTGTCCTGTCTCTATTTGATTTGTTTTCTAATAAACCTGGCAATGTCACCATACCAGTGACATCCTCTTCAGTATGCTATCAATTGTCCTGTCTCTATTTGATTTGTTTTCTAATAAACCTAGCAATGTCACCACACCAGTGACATCCTCTTCAGTATGCTATCAATTGTCCTGTCTCTATTTGATTTGTTTTCTAATAAACCTGGCAATGTCACCATACCAGTGACATCCTCTTCAGTATGCTATCAATTGTCCTGTCTCTATTTGATTTGTTTTCTAATAAACCTGGCATTGTCACCATACCAGTGACATCCTCTTCAGTATGCTATCAATTGTCCTGTCTCTATTTGATTTGTTTTCTTATAAACCTGGCAATGTCACCATACCAGTGACATCCTCTTCAGTATGCTATCAATTGTCCTGTCTCTATTTGATTTGTTTTCTAATAAACCTGGCATTGTCACCATACCAGTGACATCCTCTTCGGTATGCTATCAATTGTCCTGTCTCTATTTGATTTGTTTTCTAATAAACCTGGCAATGTCACCATACCAGTGACATCCTCTTCAGTATGCTATCAATTGTCCTGTCTCTATTTGATTTGTTTTCTAATAAACCTGGCAATGTCACCATACCAGTGACATCCTCTTCAGTATGCTATCAATTGTCCTGTCTCTATTTGATTTGTTTTCTAATAAACCTGGCAATGTCACCATACCAGTGACATCCTCTTCAGTATGCTATCAATTGTCCTGTCTCTATTTGATTTGTTTTCTAATAAACCTGGCAATGTCACCATACCAGTGACATCCTCTTCAGTATGCTATCAATTGTCCTGTCTCTATTTGATTTGTTTTCTAATAAACCTAGCAATGTCACCATACCAGTGACATCCTCTTCAGTATGCTATCAATTGTCCTGTCTCTATTTGATTTGTTTTCTAATAAACCTGGCAATGTCACCATACCAGTGACATCCTCTTCAGTATGCTATCAATTGTCCTGTCTCTATTTGATTTGTTTTCTAATAAACCTGACAATGTCACCATACCAGTGACATCCTCTTCAGTATGCTATCAATTGTCCTGTCTCTATTTGATTTGTTTTCTAATAAACCTGGCAATGTCACCATACCAGTGACATCCTCTTCAGTATGCTATCAATTGTCCTGTCTCTATTTGATTTGTTTTCTAATAAACCTGGCAATGTCACCATACCAGTGACATCCTCTTCAGTATGCTATCAATTGTCCTGTCTCTATTTGATTTGTTTTCTAATAAACCTGGCAATGTCACCATACCAGTGACATCCTCTTCAGTATGCTATCAATTGTCCTGTCTCTATTTGATTTGTTTTCTAATAAACCTGACAATGTCACCATACCAGTGACATCCTCTTCAGTATGCTATCAATTGTCCTGTCTCTATTTGATTTGTTTTCTAATAAACCTGGCAATGTCACCATACCAGTGACATCCTCTTCAGTATGCTATCAATTGTCCTGTCTCTATTTGATTTGTTTTCTAATAAACCTGGCAATGTCACCATACCAGTGACATCCTCTTCAGTATGCTATCAATTGTCCTGTCTCTATTTGATTTGTTTTTTAATAAACCTGGCAATGTCACCATACCAGTGACATCCTCTTCAGTATGCTATCAATTGTCCTGTCTCTATTTGATTTGTTTTCTAATAAACCTGGCAATGTCACCATACCAGTGACATCCTCTTCAGTATGCTATCAATTGTCCTGTCTCTATTTGATTTGTTTTCTAATAAACCTGGCAATGTCACCATACCAGTGACATCCTCTTCAGTATGCTATCAATTGTCCTGTCTCTATTTGATTTTTTCTAATAAACCTGGCAATGTCACCATACCAGTGACATCCTCTTCAGTATGCTATCAATTGTCCTGTCTCTATTTGATTTGTTTTCTAATAAACCTGGCAATGTCACCATACCAGTGACATCCTCTTCAGTATGCTATCAATTGTCCTGTCTCTATTTGATTTGTTTTCTAATAAACCTGGCAATGTCACCATACCAGTGACATCCTCTTCAGTATGCTATCAATTGTCCTGTCTCTATTTGATTTGTTTTCTAATAAACCTGGCAATGTCACCATACCAGTGACATCCTCTTCAGTATGCTATCAATTGTCCTGTCTCTATTTGATTTGTTTTCTAATAAACCTGGCAATGTCACCATACCAGTGACATCCTCTTCAGTATGCTATCAATTGTCCTGTCTCTATTTGATTTGTTTTCTAATAAACCTGGCAATGTCACCATTCCAGTGACATCCTCTTCAGTATACTATCAATTGTCCTGTCTCTATTTGATTTGTTTTCTAATAAACCTGGCAATGTCACCATACCAGTGACATCCTCTTCAGTATGCTATCAATTGTCCTGTCTCTATTTGATTTGTTTTCTAATAAACCTGGCAATGTCACCACACCAGTGACATCCTCTTCAGTATGCTATCAATTGTCCTGTCTCTATTTGATTTGTTTTCTAATAAACCTGGCAATGTCACCATACCAGTGACATCCTCTTCAGTATGCTATCAATTGTCCTGTCTCTATTTGATTTGTTTTCTAATAAACCTGGCAATGTCACCATACCAGTGACATCCTCTTCAGTATGCTATCAATTGTCCTGTCTCTATTTGATTTGTTTTCTAATAAACCTGGCAATGTCACCACACCAGTGACATCCTCTTCAGTATGCTATCAATTGTCCTGTCTCTATTTGATTTGTTTTCTAATAAACCTGGCAATGTCACCATACCAGTGACATCCTCTTCAGTATGCTATCAATTGTCCTGTCTCTATTTGATTTGTTTTCTAATAAACCTGGCAATGTCACCATACCAGTGACATCCTCTTCAGTATGCTATCAATTGTCCTGTCTCTATTTGATTTGTTTTCTAATAAACCTGGCAATGTCACCATACCAGTGACATCCTCTTCAGTATACTATCAATTGTCCTGTCTCTATTTGATTTGTTTTCTAATAAACCTGGCAATGTCACCATACCAGTGACATCCTCTTCAGTATACTATCAATTGTCCTGTCTCTATTTGATTTGTTTTCTAATAAACCTGGCAATGTCACCATACCAGTGACATCCTCTTCAGTATGCTATCAATTGTCCTGTCTCTATTTGATTTGTTTTCTTATAAACCTGGCAATGTCACCATACCAGTGACATCCTCTTCAGTATGCTATCAATTGTCCTGTCTCTATTTGATTTGTTTTCTAATAAACCTGGCAATGTCACCATACCAGTGACATCCTCTTCAGTATGCTATCAATTGTCCTGTCTCTATTTGATTTGTTTTCTAATAAACCTGGCAATGTCACCACACCAGTGACATCCTCTTCAGTATGCTATCAATTGTCCTGTCTCTATTTGATTTGTTTTCTAATAAACCTGGCAATGTCACCATACCAGTGACATCCTCTTCAGTATACTATCAATTGTCCTGTCTCTATTTGATTTGTTTTCTAATAAACCTGGCAATGTCACCATACCAGTGACATCCTCTTCAGTATGCTATCAATTGTCCTGTCTCTATTTGATTTGTTTTCTAATAAACCTGGCAATGTCACCATACCAGTGACATCCTCTTCAGTATGCTATCAATTGTCCTGTCTCTATTTGATTTGTTTTCTAATAAACCTGGCAATGTCACCACACCAGTGACATCCTCTTCAGTATGCTATCAATTGTCCTGTCTCTATTTGATTTGTTTTCTAATAAACCTGGCAATGTCACCATACCAGTGACATCCTCTTCAGTATACTATCAATTGTCCTGTCTCTATTTGATTTGTTTTCTAATAAACCTGGCAATGTCACCATACCAGTGACATCCTCTTCAGTATGCTATCAATTGTCCTGTCTCTATTTGATTTGTTTTCTAATAAACCTGGCAATGTCACCATACCAGTGACATCCTCTTCAGTATGCTATCAATTGTCCTGTCTCTATTTGATTTGTTTTCTAATAAACCTGGCAATGTCACCATACCAGTGACATCCTCTTCAGTATGCTATCAATTGTCCTGTCTCTATTTGATTTGTTTTCTAATAAACCTGGCAATGTCACCATACCAGTGACATCCTCTTCAGTATGCTATCAATTGTCCTGTCTCTATTTGATTTGTTTTCTAATAAACCTGGCAATGTCACCATACCAGTGACATCCTCTTCAGTATGCTATCAATTGTCCTGTCTCTATTTGATTTGTTTTCTTATAAACCTGGCAATGTCACCATACCAGTGACATCCTCTTCAGTATGCTATCAATTGTCCTGTCTCTATTTGATTTGTTTTCTTATAAACCTGGCAATGTCACCACACCAGTGACATCCTCTTCAGTATGCTATCAATTGTCCTGTCTCTATTTGATTTGTTTTCTAATAAACCTGGCAATGTCACCATACCAGTGACATCCTCTTCAGTATACTATCAATTGTCCTGTCTCTATTTGATTTGTTTTCTAATAAACCTGGCAATGTCACCACACCAGTGACATCCTCTTCAGTATGCTATCAATTGTCCTGTCTCTATTTGATTTGTTTTCTAATAAACCTGGCAATGTCACCATACCAGTGACATCCTCTTCAGTATGCTATCAATTGTCCTGTCTCTATTTGATTTGTTTTCTAATAAACCTGGCAATGTCACCATACCAGTGACATCCTCTTCAGTATGCTATCAATTGTCCTGTCTCTATTTGATTTGTTTTCTAATAAACCTGGCAATGTCACCATACCAGTGACATCCTCTTCAGTATGCTATCAATTGTCCTGTCTCTATTTGATTTGTTTTCTAATAAACCTGGCAATGTCACCATACCAGTGACATCCTCTTCAGTATGCTATCAATTGTCCTGTCTCTATTTGATTTGTTTTCTAATAAACCTGGCAATGTCACCATACCAGTGACATCCTCTTCAGTATACTATCAATTGTCCTGTCTCTATTTGATTTGTTTTCTAATAAACCTGGCAATGTCACCATACCAGTGACATCCTCTTCAGTATGCTATCAATTGTCCTGTCTCTATTTGATTTGTTTTCTAATAAACCTGGCAATGTCACCATACCAGTGACATCCTCTTCAGTATGCTATCAATTGTCCTGTCTCTATTTGATTTGTTTTCTAATAAACCTGGCAATGTCACCATACCAGTGACATCCTCTTCAGTATGCTATCAATTGTCCTGTCTCTATTTGATTTGTTTTCTAATAAACCTGGCAATGTCACCATACCAGTGACATCCTCTTCAGTATGCTATCAATTGTCCTGTCTCTATTTGATTTGTTTTCTAATAAACCTGGCAATGTCACCATACCAGTGACATCCTCTTCAGTATGCTATCAATTGTCCTGTCTCTATTTGATTTGTTTTCTAATAAACCTGGCAATGTCACCATACCAGTGACATCCTCTTCAGTATACTATCAATTGTCCTGTCTCTATTTGATTTGTTTTCTAATAAACCTAGCAATGTCACCACACCAGTGACATCCTCTTCAGTATGCTATCAATTGTCCTGTCTCTATTTGATTTGTTTTCTAATAAACCTGGCAATGTCACCATACCAGTGACATCCTCTTCAGTATGCTATCAATTGTCCTGTCTCTATTTGATTTGTTTTCTAATAAACCTAGCAATGTCACCACACCAGTGACATCCTCTTCAGTATACTATCAATTGTCCTGTCTCTATTTGATTTGTTTTCTAATAAACCTAGCAATGTCACCATACCAGTGACATCCTCTTCAGTATGCTATCAATTGTCCTGTCTCTATTTGATTTGTTTTCTAATAAACCTAGCAATGTCACCACACCAGTGACATCCTCTTCAGTATACTATCAATTGTCCTGTCTCTATTTGATTTGTTTTCTAATAAACCTAGCAATGTCACCATACCAGTGACATCCTCTTCAGTATGCTATCAATTGTCCTGTCTCTATTTGATTTGTTTTCTAATAAACCTAGCAATGTCACCATACCAGTGACATCCTCTTCAGTATGCTATCAATTGTCCTGTCTCTATTTGATTTGTTTTCTAATAAACCTAGCAATGTCACCACACCAGTGACATCCTCTTCAGTATACTATCAATTGTCCTGTCTCTATTTGATTTGTTTTCTAATAAACCTAGCAATGTCACCATACCAGTGACATCCTCTTCAGTATGCTATCAATTGTCCTGTCTCTATTTGATTTGTTTTCTAATAAACCTGGCAATGTCACCATACCAGTGACATCCTCTTCAGTATACTATCAATTGTCCTGTCTCTATTTGATTTGTTTTCTAATAAACCTAGCAATGTCACCACACCAGTGACATCCTCTTCAGTATACTATCAATTGTCCTGTCTCTATTTGATTTGTTTTCTAATAAACCTGGCAATGTCACCATACCAGTGACATCCTCTTCAGTATGCTATCAATTGTCCTGTCTCTATTTGATTTGTTTTCTAATAAACCTGGCAATGTCACCATACCAGTGACATCCTCTTCAGTATACTATCAATTGTCCTGTCTCTATTTGATTTGTTTTCTAATAAACCTAGCAATGTCACCACACCAGTGACATCCTCTTCAGTATGCTATCAATTGTCCTGTCTCTATTTGATTTGTTTTCTAATAAACCTGGCAATGTCACCATACCAGTGACATCCTCTTCAGTATGCTATCAATTGTCCTGTCTCTATTTGATTTGTTTTCTAATAAACCTGGCAATGTCACCATACCAGTGACATCCTCTTCAGTATACTATCAATTGTCCTGTCTCTATTTGATTTGTTTTCTAATAAACCTGGCAATGTCACCACACCAGTGACATCCTCTTCAGTATGCTATCAATTGTCCTGTCTCTATTTGATTTGTTTTCTAATAAACCTGGCAATGTCACCACACCAGTGACATCCTCTTCAGTATGCTATCAATTGTCCTGTCTCTATTTGATTTGTTTTCTAATAAACCTGACAATGTCACCATACCAGTGACATCCTCTTCAGTATGCTATCAATTGTCCTGTCTCTATTTGATTTGTTTTCTAATAAACCTGGCAATGTCACCATACCAGTGACATCCTCTTCAGTATGCTATCAATTGTCCTGTCTCTATTTGATTTGTTTTAGGTTCATGTTTGGGATTCCAGTGATGGGCATCTATTACAGAAACTCCCAGCAGGTGGCGCTGTTATTGACATGTGCCCGTTGGAAGTCAACAATCAACATTATCTGGCAACTCTTACT
The DNA here is from genome assembly GCA_963971465.1 of Lepidochitona cinerea. NCBI lineage: Eukaryota > Metazoa > Mollusca > Polyplacophora > Chitonida > Tonicellidae > Lepidochitona > Lepidochitona cinerea. The sequence goes on along the minus strand of OZ020555.1, from coordinate 1,426,387 downwards.
GGCAAATCTGTCTCCATGCATCAATGGTTGTCCTAGTGCAATACTTATAACCTGTAATCATTTTCAACTATTTATTGTGGAGTTATGCCACAGTTTGTCATACGTATATCCATATAGAACAATGAATTCTCCCAGCATCATCGGATAGTTTTTAATAATATTTCATCTTACCATTTTGTAGAGATGGTTGTGATAATTCTTCTAACATTTTGGTGACAATAGTTTTATGTATATATTGCTTCATTAAATGGTTCTTATATTTCTGACAATCATTATTTTTATCTACTTATCCTTATGTCTTTTCCATGTGGAAAAATTTAATTCAGGAGAAAAAATTTACATGTATTTGAGAGTTCCTCAGGTTTTATCCCAATCCACAAACAACAAAAAGCTCAATATGTCAATCAAGTAATCAGTGTGTATATCTATATATATGCGCAATTTGAATGCTGTTTGTAACCATTTGGCCAAACACCGTCAAAACACTGAATGCAATACACACTGCTGTCATTAACATGGACAAAACACACGGCCAGTTGATATACATGTCTGGAACTACCTCACAATCTTAGTTGAAAGGCATTTATACAGTTTTTAAACATCAAAGCAGTAAACAAAAAGTCTAATGTTTTATGTATATAATGATTTACTGAGATTTTTATTAGCTTTTTACAATTCATCTATAACAAAGCAAGATGTTTTGTTCCTTCTTAAATGCATATTTCTTTTGTTCTTTTGCTGTCTATTGTTTATAACATTGAATTTATATGTGAATTCTGATGTGATTTGGTAAGCCAACTTACTGCACAGTCAACTCACCATACTGAACAGTCAACTCACCATACTGAACAGTCAGCTCACCATACTGAACAGTCAACTCACCATACTGCACCGTCAACTCACCATACTGAACAGTTAACTCGCCATACTGAACAGTCAACTCGCCATACTGAACAGTCAACTCACCATACTGAACAGTCAACTCACCATACTGAACACTCACAGTCAACTCATCATACTGAACAGTCAACTCACCATACTGAACAGTCAACTCACCATACTGAACAGTCAACTCGCCATACTGAACAGTCAACTCGCCATACTGAACAGTCAACTCACCATACTAAACAGTCAGTTCACCATATTGAACAGTCAACTCACCATACTGAACAGTCAGTTCACCATACTGAACAGTCAACTCACCATACTAAACAGTCAACTCACCATACTGAACAGTCAACTCACCATACTGAACAGTCAACTCACCATACTGAACAGTCAACTCACCATACTGAACAGTCAACTCACCATACTGAACAGTCAACTCGCCATACTGAACAGTCAACTCGCCATACTGAACAGTCAACTCACCATACTGAACAGTCAACTCACCATACTGAACAGTCAACTCACCATACTGAACAGTCAACTCACCATACTGAACAGTCAACTCACCATACTGAACAGTCAACTCGCCATACTGAACAGTCAACTCACCATACTGAACAGTCAACTCACCATACTAAACAGTCAGTTTACCATACCGAACAGTCAACTCACCATACCGCACAGTCAACTCACCATACTGAACAGTCAACTCACCATACTGAACAGTCAACTCACCATACCGAACAGTCAACTCACCATACTGAACAGTCAACTCACCATACTGAACAGTCAACTCACCATACTGAACAGTCAACTCACCAAACTGAACAGTCACCATAACCATATTAATAGGACTCCTCAATCTACAAGTATATTGGTGAAACAAAATTACACATTCTCTTCACATATTCCCTGGGAAAAAAAATAAATATAACTGAATTAAGTTGCAGGTCAATACTTTTAAATAGGAAACAAAATTTTGTTTGTGGCTGGATTATTTTGTCAATAAGTTACAGTTGACAACAAAGAATAATAACTGTATCTGTTTTCACATGAGTGAGAGAAGAACAGAGGAGTTTGGCTTATCATCATATTTACATGTAATAATATTGTATATTGATTGCCTTTCCTGATGTTTGTAAAGATCGTTTATTGTAAGGTTGGAAACATACAGAAATATTTGTATCTTTCATTCCATTGTCAAACTGTACAAATAAAAAAGGATATTTTCACATAATAAATCAGCTATTTCTTTTTATTCAGCCTAAGTTTTTTATAAGCATTAACAACCGTTTAATGTATTCCTGCATCCCTGCTATTTGAATCTTGTCCGATATCAGCAGAAATCCTCAATTCCTATGTGTTACTGGATTTCTCAATATGTTTTTATTTCAATGCCATCCTTTAGTTACTTCAAACACACCTTGACAATCAAAATTAAAAAAAAGGTATGAATTTTTGGCAGCACATGTCACTTTAAATTCATGATAGAGAGAAGACCAGGAAACAGCTTATATACTGAACCGCAAAAAAAACGGTACTCCTTTTTGGATATTGATAATCAGTGTATTGCAAATAGATGTAAACAACACACTTATCAACGGAATGATTCCAAATTTGACACGATTGATCATCATCATTGGCAGACAAATGTTAGAGAATTTCAAGTGAAAGTGAGGACAGGTGGCGCCACAAAGCAATCTGGAAGTCAAAAATGTGTGTGGCCACCATGGGCGTTGATTACAGCGTTGCATCGTCTGAGCATTGAGTAGATGAGACGGTTGATAAAGATGATAGGAACTTGGGCCCAAACTCTGTGATACGCCTGAGTGAGTTCAGCTGCAGTTGTTGCCTTGGCCGCACAACATTAAGCGTGCTCTGAATCTCGTCCCACAAGTGTTCTATCGGATTTAAGTCTGGACTGAGAGCAGGCCATTGAAGAGTCTGTATGTTGTTTTGATGGAGGAAGTCTCTGCTGGAAGACATGATTTCCATGACAAGCAAAATGGGGCACGATGAAGGGTCTCAGCGCCTGATCGATGTAGCAGGAAGCTGGACCAGGAACCAACATTCTGGAACACCATAGGGCCTAGTTTTTGATTTAGTGCTATAGCACCCCATACCATAATGCAGGGACCTCCCTGTGCCTCCCTGTGCATCTCTTTCCAGAACACACTCATATGCAAAACTCTACAACTCTAAACGTCTACGACTACGCCACACTCTCATTCGCCCATCAACTGTCGAGATGCAACACCGGCTTTCATCAGAGAAGACTACAGTTGTCGACTCCCTGTGACGCCAATTCCGATGCTGTGTGGCCTATTGCAGACGAGCGCGGCAATGTCGAGCAGTGAGGATCGGACCCCTGTAAGGCCTGTGACATCTGACATTTGCCTGTTTCAAACACCTGCGCACCGTGTCGTCTCTGATTGGTCTCTGGTGATTGCCAATGGTTGTCCTTGCAGTTTCTGCAGCTGTAGCAAAGCGGTTTTGCAGGTGTTGACAAACAATCTGCCGATCTTGCCTCAACGTTGTTACAGGGGGTCTTCCACTACGAGGACGGTCTGCTGTACTTCCAGTGGCTTGAACCCGTTGCTGGAGGCGGTATATTGTTCGGTCAGAACATTGAAGTGGTTTGCCACAGGTCTTGCAGTCTGGCCAGCATGAAGTCTTCCCAAGGCTTGGTCTCTCTGCTCCTGTGACAGTCGTGGCATGTCACTACTGTCCAACTGTGAATGATTCGGTGCATGCTTGGTGGCTTTTTTCACAGTGATGACATCTCGCAACACACGTGCATTGTGACCTTCAGGCAAAACAAACTGAAAAAGCACCCCATCATTACTTAAGTAACTGTGCTTTGACGATGTGTTTTGCAGATTAGTAACATGATCAGAAACCAAACTTTCCTGACCACCGGCTTCAAACCAGGTCTAGCAAGGATATCAAAATAGAACAAGAGTTTTAGTAAACTTAACATACGCCCGCCGTGGCAAAGTCGAACCGCTATGATTAACAACTTTTCATTTAATATAACATTTGTTTTAATTTCATCCATTCGAATTTCTTGTTTACAATAGAAGTTTTTCTTTTCTGAATTTGATGAAGCTCCAACTAAATACCAGTATAGTACACATATATTATCTGTTCAGGTAATTTCAATCACATTTTAATTGCAAAAACTGAAATATTGTGGCTGTTTTGACATTGCTGTTATGTTCCATGATTGGGAAGGAGCAATCAATACAATAGCTTACAATTCTTGAATTTTAACAGTTTTGACTGGGACACTATTCTATTGGACTTGGCTGTAATAGTTTTATTACAAAGCAAACAATCTTCAGGCTGACCACTGATATGATGGTGTGTAAATATACAAACCTTGTGTGTCCAGTGGTTGTCATTGTCCCCTTATCTCTAAACAGCCACTCTGATAAATACCAGATGGGTAATAAAGCTATGAAAATTGTCTTTTTTGTTATCATAGCGCACATTGAACTATCCAACAAAACAGTCTCAGAATGTATAAATTAATTGGCTTCCAGTATTACTCTGGACCAAGTGTACTCAAAAAAGCATTGACATATATTAATATATATATATATATATTAAACATCAGGTACACATTTCTGATAAAAAAAAAACTCTTGAAAACAGACAAAAAATATGTGTACCCAAATCAAATTTGGTATGCGACACATCATCTACCTATAAGGTATATATACTCTGAAAGAATCGTCAAGATCGGATCAAAAGTTTAGAAGTTCTGGAGCCGAAAGGGAATATTACATAATCCAATAGGGCTGCCATATTATGCAATAGGTGATGTCAGAAATGGTTCACGACACACCGTCTGCCCATAAGGTATATACTCTGAAAAAATTTTCAAGATCGGATCAAAACTCTTCAAGTTATGGAGCGAAAGGGAACGAAGATATAGACTAAGACAGAATATTACATAATCCAATGTAGAAGTCATATTATGCAATCGACAATGTCCTAAATGGTTCATGACACACCTTCTACCCCTAAACTATATGTTGTAAAAAAAATTATAAAGATCGGATCAAAACTCTTCAAGTTATGGAGCGGAAGGGAATCCGGGACGGACGGCGCTGGTGATACCATAATACGACCGACTTTTTTTAAGTCGCTCGTATAAAAATTGTTGAAAATTATGATATTATATGCATTTAGCAACATTTGAATAGGGTGACGTTTCTTTTGCGGTTCAGTATATTTTTCATGATAAAAAAATTACGGTGTTCTTTTTAAACATTGAGTGAGAAAGTTGCTGTAGAGTATTTAAAATCCAAATTGTCTAGGCTACAGCCCTTTTGTATCTAAATTTTCTCACAAACGAGTTGATGTTTGGAGATTTGTTTAATTGATTGGTGTTTTACGCCACGCTCAATATTATTTCACTTATATGAAAGAGCGGAGCCGGGCTCTATGCCCGGAGGTCGTTCGAGTGAAAACCCAGTCAGAAAATTTTCCAATTTTCAAGTGGGATTCAAACGAAATTTGGAGAAGTATCAATTATTTAAGCCAATAAATAGTTTTGCAAATTGGTCCCAAAAAAAAACAATATCTTTGTGCTGATAAAAAAATTAGATCTCAGAGTTGGTCTCGGCTTACCAATGGATAGCTTTGAATGTTATTGACTTGGCCAACAGACCAACCAAGATCGGTCTGCTGACAAATTTCTGCCACTGTGTGAAAAATATGCTTGAAAAATAAGGTCAACCTTATCAAGATTATTTCAGTACACTATATTTTGGGTATTACACTTCCATAAAAACTGGCAGAAACAAGAATCGAACCCGATTCCCAGAGTATGGCACCTTTTGTCAGTACTAAATGCCTGCTGTCTTTAAGCCGACACTGAATAATGTAAAACTCATTCAGACCAATTAATTTCAGTAAAAGATTTTATTTGATATAATTGGAAATAAATACACTAAATTTCTTTCATAATCTTTCAAAATCATAAGATTCAAATACATGTACATATGACAAGTTGCAGTGTTTGAAGAGTTTCAAGTCATCTTCTATCTTTTGATAAATATATGATTGATTGATTGTTTGGTGTTTTACGCCGCGCTCAAGATTATTTCACTTATATGGCGGCGTTGCCAGTTTTATTGTGGGAGGAAACCGGGCTCTGTGCCCGGAGGAAACCCACAACCTTCCGCTGGTAACTGGCAACCATCCCACATAGGTCGTTCGGGTGAAGATAAATATAGGAGGTTAACCAGGAGAAGGTGACCTCCCTCAAGGCAAACAGTTCTGTTATCCAGTGAGTCCAGTGAAATCACCTGGAGTGTGGAATCAGTCAGTCACCACAATGTACAAGTGAAATAATGACCCACTGAAATGAAGCACTTTGATATAAGCGACAGTTCAATCATCTGTCCACTGTTTGATTGTACATAACATGGGCAAGGATATCCAGCCCAATAAATCAGGACTAATACAGAGTTGTTATACTAGGCAGCTAGTATACATAAAAATGGAGACCGTATAGTTTAGTCAAAGTTAAAAAGCAAAATGCATGTACCAAGTTGATTCCCCTGAAGATATCATCTTGAGCACAGGTCAGGGTCAGAATCCCCCCACATGACTCTCCAAGCCAACAATTGGAGGGATAGGAAAGGTCCAGAATCTCCGAAGTCATATCTTATAATAACTAGATTGGCTAACGACAAGCGACTTCTGGCAACTAAGTCGCCATCTTGCTAAGTGATTTTTGACTTGCGTTACCAAGTTGTTTTCTAGTCTAATGTGAACTTTTCTGCCCTTTTTTCGAGAATGGAATAAGTTTCAAGCGGTAGGTGCTGCATAAAATTTCTCGCCCATCATGACAAACGTGTAAAAACGGTTTTAGTAGGGCTTATGTCTTGACTATCGTGCAACAACAACGACAAGAAATGTTTTTCAAGCGGTAACCTCGTTCTAGATTGTAACGTTAACGTGATAGTCCGCCATTTTGCTAAGTGACGGACTATTGTGCCGTTCTCTACTGCGCAGCGCATAGCGCTTAGCCAATCTAGTTATTATAAGATATCTATGGTCACATTCCACATGAAGAGGAGATAACTCTGTTCTTGTCACATTCCATATGAAGAGGAGATAACTCTGTTCTTGTCACATTCCACATGAAGAGGAGATAACTCTGTTCTTGTCGCACTCCATATGAAGAGGAGATAACTCTGTTCTTGTCACATTTCATATGAAGAGGAGATAACTCTGTTCTTGTCACATTTCATATGAAGAGGAGATAACTCTGTTCTTGTCACATTCCATATGAAGAAGAGATAACTCTGTTCTTGTCACATTCCATATGAAGAGGAGATAACTCTGTTCTTGTCACACTCCATATGAAGAGGAGATAACTCTGTTCTTGTCACATTCCATATGAAGAGGAGATAACTCTGTTCTTGTCACATTTCATATGAAGAGGAGATAACTCTGTTCTTGTCACATTCCATATGAAGAGGAGATAACTCTGTTCTTGTCACATTCCATATGAAGAGGAGATAACTCTGTTCTTGTCACACTCCATATGAAGAGGAGATAACTCTGTTCTTGTCACATTCCATATGAAGAGGAGATAACTCTGTTCTTGTCACACTCCATATGAAGAGGAGATAACTCTGTTCTTGTCACACTCCATATGAAGAGGAGATAACTCTGTTCTTGTCACACTCCATATGAAGAGGAGATAACTCTGTTCTTGTCACATTTCATATGAAGAGGAGATAACTCTGTTCTTGTCACATTCCATATGAAGAGGAGATAACTCTGTTCTTGTCACATTCCATATGAAGAGGATATAACTCTGTTCTTGTCACACTCCACATGAAGAGGAGATAACTCTGTTCTTGTCACATTCCATATGAAGAGGAGATAACTCTGTTCTTGTCACATTCCATATGAAGAGGAGATAACTCTGTTCTTGTCACATTCCATATGAAGAGGAGATAACTCTGTTCTTGTCACATTCCATATGAAGAGGAGATAGCTCTGTTCTTGTCACATTCCATATGAAGAGGAGATACATAACTCCTCTTTAGACAAGAGAATACAATTTTCCATTCACATGGGTAAAGTGTACACTTAGAGAGGGTAACTCTATTCCCTCCATCTATGGGCACATTGTGGATTACAGCATTTATAAAAGGTCGTCATGGGTTCATCGGCTGATCGGGTCTGAATCTGCATGAAAAACGCTCGCTTGTGTTCACATTTTGGACAGGTCTCTACAATATAAAATTGTGCACAAAATCTTATAAACACGAAGAAGGTAAGAGAATAAATATTTTCTAGCTTACAGTGGCACGAGCTGCCAAAATGTTGAGATTTTGCTGTTCAAATAGAATAATGAAATTATTGCCTATTATTCTCAAGTCGTATAATTCAGAAGCTTTTTAATGCTTCTTGTCTCAAGAATGTACGATAAAGTAATGTTTTGAACTAACGTTGGTTTAGAATGAATGAATGGTCGTCCTGGTTATTTAAATTTTGTTTACTTTTCAAACAATATTTCAGTTCATATAGGCACACATACTGTATGGATTTTCCTCATTCCAACGCCCATCATTTAGTTTTTCGATGGCCTTCAAATCCTTTTACTGTCGCGACGATCAGAAATTATGAACAAAATGCCAATTTTGGCAGCTCATGCCACTTTAAACAATGAGTATTTATAAGGAGAATGAAACCATAAAAGTTCAGTGCAAGTTGTACAATAGCCAACACATATACATTGCATTAGCGCAAGTTGTACAATAGCCAACACATATACATTGCATTAGTGCAAGTTGTACAATAGTCAACACATATACATTGCATTAGTGCAAGTTGTACAATAGCCAACACATATACATTGCATTAGCACAAGTTGTACAATAACCAACCCATATACATTGCATTAGTGCAAGTTGTACAATAGCCAACCCATATACATTGCATTAGCACAAGTTGTACAATAGCCAACACATATACATTGCATTAGCACAAGTTGTACAATAACCAACCCATATACATTGCATTAGCACAAGTTGTACAATAACCAACCCATATACATTGCATTAGTGCAAGTTGTACAATAGCCTATATACACACTGTACATTGCATTAGTGCAAGTTGTACAATAGCCAACACATATACATTGCATTAGTGCAAGTTGTACAATAGCCAACACATATACATTGCATTAATGCAAGTTGTACAATAGCCAACACATATACATTGCATTAGCACAAGTTGTACAATAGCCAACACATATACATTGCATTAGTGCAAGTTGTACAATAGCCTACACATATACATCACATTAGCACAAGTTGTACAATAGCCAACACATATACATTGCATTAGTGCAAGTTGTACAATAGCCAACACATTAACATTGCATTAGTGCAAGTTGTACAATAGCCAACACATATACATTGCATTAGTGCAAGTTGTACAATAGCCAACACATATACATTGCATTTGTGCAAGTTGTACAATAGCCAACACATATACATTGCATTAGTGCAAGTTTTACAAAAGCCAACACATATACATTGCATTAGTGCAAGTTGTACAAAAGCCAACACATATACATTGCATTAGTGCAAGTTGCACAAAAGCCAACACATATACATTGCATTAAGGCAAGTTGTGCAATAGCCAACCCATATACATTGCATTAGTGCAAGTTGTACAATAGCCAACACATATGCATTGCATTATCACAAGTTGTACAATAGCCAACCCATATGCATTGCATTAGCACAAGTTGTACAATAACCAACACATATACATTGCATTAGCACAAGTTGTACAATAGCCAACACATATACATTGCATTAGCACAAGTTGTACAATAACCAACACATATACATTGCATTAGCATAAGTTGTACAATAGCCAACACATATACATTGCATTAGCACAAGTTGTACAACAACCAACCCATATACATTGCATTAGCTCAAGTTGTACAATAGCCTACACATATACATTGCATGAGTTCAAGTTGTACAATAGCCAACACATATACATTGCATTAGCACAAGTTGTACAATAGCCAACACATATACATTGCATTAGTTCAAGTTTTACAATAGCCTACACATATACATTGCATTAGCATAAGTTGTACAATAGTCTACACATATACATTGCATTAGTTCAAGTTGTACACTAGCCAACACATATACATTGCATTAGTGCAAGTTGTACAATAGCCAACACATATACATTGCATTAGTGCAAGTTGTACAATAACCTACACATATACATTGCATTAGTTCAAGTTGTACACAAGCCTACATATATACATTGCATTAGCGCAAGTTGTACAATAGCCAACACATATACATTGCATTAGCGCAAGTTGTACAATAGCCAACACATATGCATTGCATTAGCGCAAGTTGTACAATTGCCAACACATATACATTGCATTAGTTCAAGTTGTACACTAGCCAACACATACACATTGCATTAGTGCAAGTTGTACAATAGCCAACACATATACATTGCATTAGTGCAAGTTGTACAATAACCTACACATATACATTGCATTAGCGCAAGTTGTACAATTGCCAACACATATACATTGCATTAGCGCAAGTTGTACAATAGCCAACACATACATATTGCATTAGTTCAAGTTGTACACTAGCCAACACATATACATTGCATTAGTGCAAGTTGTACAATAGCCAACATATACATTGCATTAGCGCAAGTTGTACAATAGCCAACACATATACATTGCATTAGTGCAAGTTGTACAATAGCCAACATATACATTGAATTAGTGCAAGTTGTACAATAGCCAACATATACATTGCATTAGCGCAAGTTGTACAATAGCCTACACATATACATTGCATTAGTGCAAGTTGTACAATAGCCTATATACATTGCATTAGTTCAAGTTGTACAAAAGCCAACACATATACATTGCATTAGTGCAAGTTGTACAATAGCCTACACATATACATTGCATTAGTGCAAGTTGTACAATAACCAACACATATACATTGCATTAGTGCAAGTTGTACAATAGCCTATATACATTGCATTAGTGCAAGTTGTACAATAGCCAACACATATACATTGCATTAGTGCAAGTTGTACAATAGCCTACACATATACATTGCATTAGTGCAAGTTGTACAATAGCCAACACATATACATTGCATTAGCGCAACCAAAATTGGTGCATAATGTTGGACTCAACAGCTGTCAACAAAATTAGTGCATAATGTTGTACTCAACGGCTGGCAACAAAATTAGTCCAAAACGTTGGCAACAAAAGTACCATAGGGTGTAAATATCTTAGCCCATCTTTAAGTTGACATCATGTTTGGCTGACCAATGTACTAAATGTTCTTTCTTGCCAGGTTGACAATGATGACTATAATGAGACCATGAAATCTGTACCCCATGATTTGATCATGAGACCTGTCCCCAATGATTTGATCATGAGATCTGTCCCTGTTAATTTCATGATGAGATCTGACCCCAATGATTTGAACATGAGATCTGTCCCCAATGATTTGAACATGAGATCTGACCCCAATGATTTGATCATGAGACCTGTCCCCAATGATTTGATCATGAGATCTGTCCCCAATGATTTGATCATGAGATCTGTCCACAATGATTTGATCATGAGACCTGTCCCCAATGATTTGATCATGAGACCTGTCCCCAATGATTTGAACATGAGACCTGTCCCCAATGATTTGAACATGAGATCTGACCCCAATGATTTGATCATGAGATCTGTCCCCAATGATTTGATCATGAGATCTGTCCCTGTTAATTTCATGATGAGATCTGACCCCAATGATTTGAACATGAGACCTGTCCCCAATGATTTGATCATGAGATCTGTCCCTGTTAATTTCATGATGAGATCTGACCCCAATGATTTGAACATGAGACCTGTCCCCAATGATTTGATCATGAGATCTGTCCCCAATGATTTGAACATGAGATCTGTCCCCGATGATTTTATCATGAGACCTGTCCCCAATGATTTGAACATGAGATCTGTCCACAATGATTTGATCATGAGATCTGTCCCCAATGATTTGATCATGAGATCTGTCCCCAATGATTTGAACATGAGATCTGCCCCCGATGATTTCATCATGAGATCTGTCCAAGATGATTTCATCATGAGATCTGTCCAAGATGATTTCATCATGAGATCTGTCCCTGTTTATTTCATGATGAGATCTGTCCAAGATGATTTCATCATGAGATCTGTCCCTGTTTATTTCAAGATGAGATCTGTTCCTGATGATTTCATCATGAGATCTGTTCCTGTTAACTTCATTAGCTCTCTCGCCATTTTACACATGTGATATTTTTTTAAATCATTGCTAACAATGAACAGATGGGGACGTTCTGATAAGGATGAGTTATTTTCTTACCTTCAGTAGAGTCTACATTTTCCCAGGCTGCCGCCCCACCCAGCACATCATCAACCTCCTTTAATTTGGGATACTTCCTATTAGACATCTGCAGATAAATGGTCAATAAATCCATCAAGTTATTGATCAGAATATATGGTCAATAAATCCATCAAGTTATTGATCAGAAAATATGATTTTTTTACAGATATAGCTCAGCACTGACCATCAGAAATTAAACAGTTGAAAAACTTTGAGGTTTCAAATCAAACAATTCCGATGAGAGGGTAAACATATTTGGATTCACCTCATACAATTGACCCTTCAGTATTTCAACTGCATGTGAACTTACCTATATATGTTTTCTAGCTCATTATTTTGCATTTGTTCATATTAAGATACTTTGAGAAGTTTGGAAATGCTTCTTTTCAGCAACGCTCAATTGAAACAGAGCAAGTAAACACATTTTCAAACTGAAGAATAACCTGGACTCTCCTGAGGATCTTCTTATCACTGTATGCCCTTAATATATACATTATATGTATTAGATAGGGGGGTAAGGGGAGAGCACTGCGTCTCAACCATTCAGGTAGTCTCCTTTTTGAAACATGGCTACCCTCTGTAGCGTTCGGCCCTCACATTAACGCTGCATGCCGGAGCTAATTAGAATATTTTTTTCTACAATAGGTGATTTGCGAATTACTTTCAAATGACGTCATTTAGCGACGTCACAATTACTGCCCCAGGTAGTAGACCGGACAAACGATCTGTATCTGTTTTTAACTTCAAATTTCCGGGATTTTACAAAAGATAAGATAAGAAATGAAAGCCTATTTTGACCGAATATGGCAGAAGTCCAGATGACTACTGGGCTTGACCGGTGTCAGATTGATGCTGCAACGTCATTGCATTGTTGCGAGCAAAACTGGCAAATGGTCTATTAATTTGGACTCCGAAAACCAGACTAGGACATGTAGCGTTAACGTAAGGCTGGCGATTTTGAAACTCTGTGGCAAAAGTATATTGATCAATTTGGTGATCAGATCTGCTGGCCACACATCATCAACATATTTTGGCTCTTATTAAGTTATTAATTAATATTATATTATTAATATTATAAATTTATAATAAATACATCTTCAGCTACGTGAATCCTGAACTGAAGCTTATTAGAGGATTTATTACTATAATTACCTTCTTGGATATGTTCTGTATATAAGGACACGTGTTACAAGCAAATCTAAAGCAATTCTGGCCTTCCTCTACAACCAAAACATTGGCACACGTGGGACAAAACATCAACATCTTTCTGCTTCAGTTTCACTTTCATCTTCCCTCTCAATCTCGCGAGATTTAATAGTATCAAATTTTGTTGACTTCTAATTACAAAAAATACACATTATCGCTGCTAAAATAGAAGAAGTCGGAGGCTACGCGAAAAACAATAATCACCAAACCAAACAGAATACATAAAAAGCATATAAAAAAAATAAAAAAAGTCACATGATCACAATATGGAAACTTCCGCTTTTCTAGTTGTTTCGTGAGAAAAATCTGAAACCTAATTAAATACGTTTCATGGTTGGTTTGGTGATTATTGTTTTTTCAACTCATGCTGATTGAATTAATAAGACAAATGATGTAATTCATTCAAATCTCAAATTGACGTGCAAGTGGCAAAGGTTAGTGAATTGAGGTAACGAAAATTGGAGTCTCGATGATGATCAGAAGGCTATGAATGGGAAAGTAAGAAACGGCCCACTATCCCATATTTATATAATTGACCCACATGTCGCCTTAACCCGTGCCCTCTCTTGGCTAGTCAGAAACCGTGGCTTTTCTTCTCTTCCCCGTATGAACTATTATCGCCTTCCTCAGTGTTCCTTAGAAAAGAAAGATGCTGAACGTTTTAGATGCAACAACGCTGTTCGATAGAGCAAAATTGAAAGTTTGAGTTTTTCGAAGAAACTTAAAATCATGAATATACCTGTCAATAAATATGTGCTGAAGTTAATCATAGCTCATTTTTTAAAAATACCCCTAAAATCAGGTTAAATAAGACCTGTCTTTTTACTAAGTTAAGCTAAAGGTGATAAGAGCTGACATTACGTTCATATTTTCTTCTTAAAACAACATGTTTTAAATTCTTGCCTATATTTCCCAAGAAGTACAATTGAGATATTTAAGTGTTAACAATTCTGTATACAATCCAATAATCTATTTATTATGAACTCACTTATTAGCAAAGTCTTTACAAAATTACATTTTTTGTAAATGGAGTGTAGGGAGGAATAATTGTAGAAAACAATGGTCTAACCAGCTGGGAGCGGTCACCATTGTAGAAGGGACGCCATTTTGTCGTAGTTACAGGCCGGGTGATACTGGAGTAGGCAGGTCGGTGACGTCATCAAATGTTGGTACAAGGTATTCGATCATAAAAGTTAAAAAGCAAATGTGAGTCTCAAAAGTTAAAAATAAACCAAAAAATGTAGTCTGTATATTTTTTCAGGGCCCTTCCACTGGACCCTGTTTGCTCATTTTCGCTTGAACAGAAAAATAACTACCATTCATAAAAATGCTTGGAAATGGCCCATATTTAGAGACAAAAGTTGTCTCCCCTGATTTATTAAATATCATTTTTCTAAGTAAATATGATTATACATGTCAAACGGAATTCTAATTACATCTTATAACTATGTGAAGAATAGTTTGGTATAGGTTTTGGAAACAAACTATGGATGATTAAAATTGACCCGACCTGCCTAACTGGAGCTCCGGCCCCTATTTTGAATTTTCCTACGAAAAAATTGTTTACCGATGCAATAAATGCCTTAAAATGAATGACCAACCTTTTCTGGCTTAGTATCCATTCCCCTTTTGTCGAACTATAGGCTTGGGTTGTTGCATTCCATCGATATCGAAAGTGGGTTGGAACATTTTCCCGCGAATAAGGCGGCCATATTGCCTGTGGAATCATGGTTAATTTTCGCAAAATTAAAAATGGCTTCCTCCCGTAGCGTTCCGCCCCTTGGGCGTCACAATAGTCAATAACGCTACATACCGGAGCTAAGGGAGGAAGTGAATGGTGATATGAATGTGATAGAAAACCTCTCCATCACTGGCCACACAACTTGATGTGGGCTGTTAATAGATGTTTGAAGCTTTCACTATGACTGTTTACCTAAACATAATTACTGTTCTTTTCGAACAGCTTGTTTTAGTTAAAATTAGCTTATTGATGTATGTTCTATATATTTTTCGAGGGGGCTCAGTAGGTAGAGCATTGGACGCTCAATCTGAACTGCCTTCCACCAACGGGTCGCGGGTTCGAATCTCACTCAGTCCCAAAATTGGAAAATTTTCGGACTGGGTTTTCACTTGAACAACCTATGTGGGATGGTTGCCAGTTACCAGCGGAAGGTCGTGGGTTTCCTCCGGGCATAGAGCCTGGTTTCCTCCCACAATAAAACTGGCAACGCCGCCATATAAGTGAAATAATCTTGGTGCGGTGTAAAACATCAGACAATCAATCTATATATTTTTGTGTTGAATGACAATACCCATCATTAACTATTTTGACTTTTTATTTCCATTTAGGCTGTTTAAAGAAGATGTCATCTGAAGGCATGGATGAGTGTCAGTTTGGAACAACAATGGTTCCTGCAGTGAAGGAAGAACCTTCAGACAAAGGACAAGGGGATGAAAATATTATTTCTCATACGGAACTGATGGATGAAATTAAAACAAAATTGACAGATCTCATAAAGGTACTGAATTTTTTATGATTTTATTTATAACATATTTTAAACCTGTTGATTGCACTAAAATATTTATAAAACTGTATCTTTATTGAAGCAAGTAAAAGAAGAAACTTATTGCCAACATCACCATTGGCAAGGTACTCAGTCTGTTCTTAATACCTACCTTACCTTCCCATACCTTCATGGTCAACATCCCCTACCTTCATGGTCAACATCCCATACCTTCATGATCAACATCACATACCTCCATGGTCAACACCACACACCTTCATGGTCAACATCACATACCTGCATGGTCAACACCACACACCTTCATGATCAACATCACCACTGACAAGGAGTTTTCACATTTTGTCAACATCACATACCTTCATGGTCAACATCCCATACCTTCATGGTCAACATCACCACTGACAAGGAGTTTTCACATTTTGTCAACATCACATACCTTCATGGTCAACATCACATACCATCATCGTCAACATTACATACCTCCATGGTCAACATCACACACCATCATGGTCAACATCACATACCTTCATGGTCAACATTACATACCTTCATGGTCAACATCACATACCTTCATGGTCAACATCACATACCATCATCGTCAACATTACATACCTCCATGGTCAACATCACACACCATCATGGTCAACATCACATACCTTCATGGTCAACATCACATACCTTCATGGTCAACATCACATACCTTCATGGTCAACATACCTTCATGGTCAACATCACATACCTTCATGGTCAACATCACATACCTTCATGGTCAACATCACACACCTTCATGGTCAACATCACATACCTTCATGGTCAACATCACATACCTTCATGGTCAACATCACATACCTTCATGGTCAACATTACACACCTTCATGGTCAACATCACATACCTTCATGGTCAACATCACATACGTTCATGGTCAACACCACATACCTTCATGGTCAACATCCCATACCATCATGATCAACATCACATACGTTCATGGTCAACACCACATACCTTCATGATCAACATCACATACCTTCATGGTCAACATCACATACCATCATCGTCAACATTACATACCTCCATGGTCAACATCACATACCATCATGGTCAACACCACACACCTTCATGGTCAACATCACATACCTTCATGGTCAACATCACATACCTTCATGGTCAACATCACATACCTTCATGATCAACATCACATACCTTCATGGTCAACATCACATACCTTCATGGTCAACATCACATACCTTCATGGTCAACATTACATGCCTTCATGGTCAACATCACATACCTTCATGGTCAACATCACACACATTCATGGTCAACATCACATACCATCATGGTCAACATCACATACCTTCATGGTCAACATCACATACCTTCATGGTCAACATCACATACCTTCATGGTCAACATCACATACCTTCATGGTCGACATCACATACCTTCATGGTCAACATCACATACCTTCATGGTCAACATCACATACCTTCATGATCAACATCACATACCTTCATGGTCAACATCACATACCTTCATGGTCAACATCACATGCCTTCATGATCAACATCACATACCTTCATGGTCAACATCACATACCTTCATGGTCAACATCACATACCTGCATGGTCAACATCACATACCTTCATGATCAACATCACATACCTTCATGGTCAACATCACATACCTTCATGGTCAACATCACATACCTTCATGGTCAACATACCTTCATAGTCAACATTACATACCTTCATGGTCAACATACCTGCATGGTCAACATCACATACCTTCATGATCAACATCACATACCTTCATGATCAACATCACATACCTTCATGGTCAACATCACATACCTTCATGGTCAACATCACATACCTTCATGGTCAACATTACATACCTTCATGGTCAACATACCTTCATAGTCAACATCACATGCCTTCATGGTCAACATTACATACCTTCATGGTCAACATCACATACCTTCATGGTCAACATCACATACCTTCATGGTCAACATCACATACCTGCATGGTCAACATCACATACCTTCATGATCAACATCACATACCTTCATGGTCAACATCACATACCTCCATGGTCAACATCACATACCTCCATGGTCAACATCACATACCTTCATGGTCAACATCACATACCTCCATGGTCAACATCACATACCTTCATGGTCAACATCACATACCTGCATGGTCAACATCACATACCTTCATGATCAACATCACATACCTTCATGGTTGACATCACATACCTTCATGGTCAACATCACATACCTTCATGGTCAACATCACATACCTTCATGGTCAACATCACATACCTTCATGATCAACATACCTTCATGATCAACATCACATACCTTCATGGTCAACATCAAATGCCTTCAGGGTCAACATCACATACCTTCATGGTCAACATCACATACGTTCATGGTCAACATCACCTACCTTCATGATCAACATCACATACCTTCATGGTCAACATCACATACCTTCATGGTCAACATCACCTACCTTCATGGTCAACATCACATACCTTCATGATCAACATCACATACCTTCATGATCAACATCACATACCTTCATGGTCAACATCACATACCTTCATGGTCAACATCACATACCTTCATGGTCAACATTACATACCTTCATGGTCAACATACCTTCATAGTCAACATCACATGCCTTCATGGTCAACATTACATACCTTCATGGTCAACATCACATACCTTCATGGTCAACATCACATACCTTCATGGTCAACATCACATACCTGCATGGTCAACATCACATACCTTCATGGTCAACATCACATACCTTCATGATCAACATCACACACCTGCATGGTCAACATCACATACCTTCATGATCAACATCACATACCTTCATGGTCAACATTACATACCTTCATGATCAACATCACATACCTTCATGGTCAACATCACATACCTTCATGGTCAACATCACATACCTGCATGGTCAACATCACATACCTTCATGATCAACATCACATACCTTCATGGTTGACATCACATACCTTCATGGTCAACATCACATACCTTCATGGTCAACATCACATACCTTCATGGTCAACATCACATACGTTCATGGTCAACATCACCTACCTTCATGATCAACATCACATGCCTTCATGGTCAACATCACATGCCTTCATGGTCAACACCACACACCTGCATGGTCAACATCACATACCTTCATGGTCAACATCACATACCTTCATGGTCAACATCACCTACCATCATGGTCAACATCACATACCTTCATGGTCAACATCCCACACCTTCATGGTCAACATCACATACCTTCATGGTCAACATCACCTACCATCATGGTCAACATCACATACCTTCATGGTCAACATCACCTACCATCATGGTCAACATCACATACCTTCATGGTCAACATCCCACACCTTCATGGTCAACATCACACACCTTCATGGTCAACATCACACACCATCATGGTCAACATCACACACCTTCATGGTCAACATCACATACCATCATGGTCAACATCACATACATGTACCATCATGGTCAACATCCCATACCTTCATGGTCAACATCACATACCTTCATGGTCAACATCACATACCTTCATGGTCAACATCCCACACCTTCATGGTCAACATCACATACCTTCATGGTCAACATCACATACCTTCATGGTCAACATCCCACACCTTCATGGTCAACATCCCATACCTTCATGGTCAACATCACATACCTTCATGGTCAACATCACATGCCTTCATGGTCAACATCACATGCCTTCATGGTCAACACCACACACCTGCATGGTCAACATCACATACCTTCATGGTCAACATCACATACCTTCATGGTCAACATCACCTACCATCATGGTCAACATCACATACCTTCATGGTCAACATCCCACACCTTCATGGTCAACATCACATACCTTCATGGTCAACATCACACACCATCATGGTCAACATCACATACCTTCATGGTCAACATCACATACCTTCATGGTCAACATCACATACCTTCATGGTCAACACCACATACCTCCATGGTCAACATCACATACCTTCATGGTCAACATCCCACACCTTCATGGTCAACATCACATACCTTCATGGTCAACATCACACACCTTCATGGTCAACATCATATACCTTCATGGTCAACATCACATACCTTCATGGTCAACATCACATACCTCCATGATCAACATCACATACCTTCATGGTCAACATCACATACCTTCATGGTCAACATCACATACCTTCATGGTCAACATCACATACCTTCATGGTCAACATCACCTACCTTCATGGTCAACATCACATACCTTCATGGTCAACATCACATACCTTCATGGTCAACATCACATACCATCATGGTCAACATCACATACCTTCATGGTCAACATCACACACCTTCATGGTCAACATCACATACCTTCATGGTCAACATCACATACCTTCATGGTCAACATCACATACCATCATGGTCAACATCACATACCTTCATGGTCAACATCCCACACCTTCATGGTCAACATCACACACCTTCATGGTCAACATCACACACCATCATGGTCAACATCACATACCTTCATGGTCAACATCACCTACCATCATGGTCAACATCACATACCTTCATGGTCAACATCCCACACCTTCATGGTCAACATCACACACCTTCATGGTCAACATCACATACCTTCATGGTCAACATCACACACCTTCATGGTCAACATCACATACCATCATGGTCAACATCACATACATGTACCATCATGGTCAACATCCCATACCTCCATGGTCAACACCACATACCTTCATGGTCAACATCACACACCTCCATGATCAACATCACACACCTTCATGGTCAACATCACATACCTCCATGATCAACATCACACACCTTCATGGTCAACATCACATACCTCCATGATCAACATCACATACCTCCATGGTCAACATCACATACATGTACCATCATGGTCAACATCCCATACCTCCATGGTCAACACCACATACCTTCATGGTCAACATCACACACCTCCATGATCAACATCACATACCTTCATGGTCAACATCACACACCTCCATGATCAACATCACACACCTTCATGGTCAACATCACACACCTTCATGGTCAACATCACACACCATCATGGTCAACATCACACACCTTCATGGTCAACATCACATACCTTCATGGTCAACATCACACACCATCATGGTCAACATCACATACCTTCATGATCAACATCCCATACCTTCATGGTCAACATCACATACCTTCATGGTCAACATTACACACCTTCATGGTCAACATCACATACCTTCATGGTCAACATCACACACCTTCATGGTCAACATACCTTCATGGTCAGCATCACATACCTTCATGGTCAACATCACATACCTTCATGGTCAACATCACATACCTTCATGGTCAACATCACATACCTTCATGGTCAACATCACACACCTCCATGGTCAACATCACATACCTTCATGGTCAGCATCACATACCTTCATGGTCAACATCACATACCTTCATGGTCAACATCACATACCTTCATGGTCAACATCACATGCCTTCATGGTCAACATCACATACCTTCATGGTCAACATCACATACCTTCACCGTCAACATACCTCCATGGTCAACATCACATACCTTCATGGTCAACATCACATACCTTCATGGTCAACATTACATACCTTCATGGTCAACATCACATACCTTCATGATCAACATCCCATACCTTCATGGTCAACATCACATACCTTCATGGTCAACATCACACACCATCATGGTCAACATCACATACCTTCATGATCAACATCCCATACCTTCATGGTCAACATCACATACCTTCATGGTCAACATTACACACCTTCATGGTCAACATCACATACCTTCATGGTCAACATCACACACCTTCATGGTCAACATACCTTCATGGTCAACATCACATACCTTCATGGTCAACATCACATACCTTCATGGTCAACATCACATACCTCCATGGTCAACATCACACACCATCATGGTCAACATCACATACCTTCATGGTCAACATCACATACCTCCATGGTCAACATCACATACCTTCATGGTCAACATCACATACCTTCATGGTCAGCATCACATACCTTCATGGTCAACATCACATACCTTCATGGTCAACATCACATACCTTCATGGTCAACATCACATACCTCCATGGTCAACATCACATACCTTCATGGTCAACATCACATACCTTCATGGTCAACATCACATACCTTCATGGTCAACATCACATACCTTCACCGTCAACATACCTCCATGGTCAACATCACATACCTTCATGGTCAACATCACATACCTTCATGGTCAACATCACATACCTTCATGGTCAGCATCACATACCTTCATGGTCAACATCACATACCTTCATGGTCAACATCACATACCTTCATGGTCAACATCACATACCTTCATGGTCAACATCACATACCTTCACCGTCAACATACCTCCATGGTCAACATCACATACCTTCATGGTCAACATCACATACCTTCATGGTCAACATCACCTACCTTCATGGTCAACATCACATACCTTCATGGTCAACATCACATACCTTCATGGTCAGCATCACATACCTTCATGGTCAACATCACATACCTTCATGGTCAACATCACATACCTTCATGGTCAACATCACATACCTCCATGGTCAACATCACATACCTTCATGGTCAACATCACATACCTTCATGGTCAACATCACATACCTTCATGGTCAACATCACATACCTTCACCGTCAACATACCTTCATGGTCAACATCACATACCTTCATGGTCAACATCACACACCTTCATGGTCAACATCACATACCTTCATGGTCAACATCACATACCTCCATGGTCAACATCACATACCTTCATGGTCAACATCACATACCTTCATGGTCAACATCACATACCTTCATGGTCAACATTACATACCTTCATGGTCAACATCACATGCCTTCATGGTCAACATACCTTCATAGTCAACATCACATACCTTCATGGTCAACATACCTCCATGGTCAACATCACACACCTTCATGGTCAACATCACATACCTTCATGGTCAACATCACATACCTTCATGGTCAACATCACATACCTTCATGGTCAACATCACATACCTTCATGGTCAACATACCTCCATGGTCAACATCACACACCTTCATGGTCAACATCACATACCTTCATGGTCAACATCACATACCTTCGGGGTCAACATCACATACCTTCATGGTCAACATCACATACCTTCATGGTCAACATCACATGCCTTCAGGATCAACATCACATACCTTCATGGTCAACATCACATACCTTCATGGTCAACATCACATACCTTCATGGTCAACATCACATACCTTCATGGTCAACATCACATACCTTCATGATCAACATCACATACCTTCATGGTCAACATCACATACCTTCATGATCAACATCACCTACCTTCATGGTCAACATACCTTCATGGTCAACATCACCTACCTTCATGGTCAACATACCTTCATGATCAACATCACATACCTTCATGGTCAACATACCTTCATGGTCAACATTACATACCTTCATGGTCAACATCACATACCTTCATGGTCAACATCACCTACCTTCATGGTCAACATACCTTCATAGTCAACATCACATACCTTCATGGTCAACATACCTCCATGGTCAACATCACACACCTTCATGGTCAACATCACATACCTTCATGGTCAACATCACATACCTTCATGGTCAACATCACATACCTTCATGGTCAACATCACACACCTTCATGGTCAACATCACATACCTTCATGGTCAACATCACATACCTTCGGTGTCAACATCACATACCTTCATGGTCAACATCACATACCTTCATGGTCAACATCACATGCCTTCAGGATCAACATCACATACCTTCATGGTCAACATCACATACCTTCATGGTCAACATCACATACCTTCATGGTCAACATCACATACCTTCATGGTCAACATCACATACCTTCATGATCAATATCACATACCTTCATGGTCAACATCACATACCTTCATGATCAACATCACATACCTTCATGGTCAACATCACATACCTTCATGATCAACATCACCTACCTTCATGGTCAACATCACATACCTTCATGATCAACATCACATACCTTCATGGTCAACATCACATACCTTCATGGTCAACATCACATACCTCCATGATCAACATCACATACCTTCATGGTCAACATCACATACCATCATGGTCAACATCACATACCTCCATGGTCAACATCACATACCTCCATGGTCAACATCACATACCTTCATGGTCAACATCACACACCTTCATGGTCAACACCACACACCTTCATGGTCAACATTACATACCTTCATGGTCAACACCACACACCTTCATGGTCAACATCACACACCTTCATGGTCAACATCACATACCTTCATGGTCAACATCACATACCATCATGATCAACATCACACACCTTCATGGTCAACATCACATACCTTCATGGTCAACATCACATACCTTCATGGTCAACATCACATACCTTCAGGGTCATCATCACATACCTTCATAGTCAACATCACATACCTTCATGGTCAACATCACACACATTCATGGTCAACATCACATACCTTCATGGTCAACATCACATACCATCATGATCAACATCACATACCTTCATGGTCAACACCACATACCTTCATGGTCATCATCACATGCCTTCATGGTCAACATACCTTCATAGTCAACATCACACACCTTCATGGTCAACATCACATACCTTCATAGTCAACATCACACACCTTCGTGGTCAACATCACACACCTTCATGGTCAACATCCCACACCTTCATGGTCAACATCACATACCTTCATGGTCAACATCCCATACCATCATGATCAACATCACCTACCTTCGTGGTCAACATCCCACACCTTCATGGTCAACATCACATACCTTCATGGTCAACATCCCATACCATCATGATCAACATCACATACGTTCATGGTCAACACCACATACCTTCATGATCAACATCACATACCTTCATGGTCAACATCACATACCTTCATGGTCAACATCACATACCTTCATGGTCAACATCCCATACCTTCATGGTCAACAATCCCATACCTTCATGGTCAACATCACATACCTTCATGATCAACATCACCTACCTTCATGGTCAACATCAAATGCCTTCAGGGTCAACATCACATACCTTCATGGTCAACACCACATACCTTCACGGTCAACATCACATACCTTCATGGTCAACATCACATACCTTCATGGTCAACATCACATACCTTCATGATCAACATCACATACCTTCATAGTCAACATCACATACCTTCATGGTCAACATCACATACCTTCATGGTCAACATCCCATACCTTCATGGTCAACATACCTTCATGGTCAACATCACATACCTTCATGGTCAACATCACCTACCTTCATGGTCAACATACCTTCATGGTCAACATCACATACCTTCATGGTCAACATCACATACCTTCATGGTCAACATCACACACCTTCATGGTCAACATACCTTCATAGTCAACATCACATACCTTCATGGTCAACATACCTTCATAGTCAACATCACATACCTTCATGGTCAACATCACATACCTTCATGGTCAACATCACACACCTTCATGGTCAACATACCTTCATAGTCAACATCACATACCTTCATGGTCAACATCACATGCCTTCATGGTCAACATACCTTCATAGTCAACATCACATACCTTCATGGTCAACATCACATACCTTCATGGTCAACATCACACACCTTCATGGTCAACATACCTTCATAGTCAACATCACACACCTTCATGGTCAACATCACATGCCTTCATGGTCAACATCACATGCCTTCATGGTCAACATACCTTCATAGTCAACATCACACACCTTCATGGTCAACATCACATACCTTCATGGTCAACATCACATGCCTTCATGGTCAACATCACATACCTTCATGGTCAACATCACATGCCTTCATGGTCAACATCACATGCCTTCATGGTCAACATCACATACCTTCATGGTCAACATCACATACCTTCATGGTCAACATCACATACCTTCATGATCAACATCACATACCTTCATGGTCAACATCACATACCTTCATGGTCAACATCACATACCTTCATGGTCAACATTACACACCTTCATGGTCAACATCACATACCATCATAGTCAACATCACATACCATCATGGTCAACATCACCTACCATCATAGTCAACATCACCTACCATCATAGTCAACATCACATACCTTCATGGTCAACATCACATGCCTTCATGGTCAACATCACATGCCTTCATGGTCAACATCACATACCTTCATGGTCAACATCACATACCTTCATGGTCGACATCACATACCTTCATGGTCAACATCACATACCTTCATGGTCAACATCACATACCTTCATGGTCAACATCACATACCTTCATGGTCAACATCCCATACCTTCATGGTCAACACCACACACCTTCATGGTCAACATCACATACCTTCATGGTCAACATCACATACCTTCATGGTCAACATCACATACCTTCATGGTCAACATCACATACCTTCATGATCAACATCACATACCTTCATGATCAACATCACATACCTCCATGGTCAACATCACATACCTTCGTGGTCAACATCACATACCTTCATGGTCAACATCACATACCTTCATGGTCAACACCACATACCTTCATGGTCAACATCACATACCTTCATGGTCAACATCACATACCTTCATGGTCAGCATCACATACCTTCATGGTCAACATCACATACCTTCATGGTCAACATCACATACCTTCATGGTCAACATCACATACCTTCGTGGTCAACATCACATACCTTCATGGTCAACATCACATACCTTCGTGGTCAACATCACATACCTTCATGGTCAACATCACATACCTTCGGGGTCAACATCACACACCATCATGGTCAACATCACATACCTTCATGGTCAACATCACATACCTTCGTGGTCAACATCACATACCTTCATGGTCAACATCACATACCTTCATGGTCAACACCACATACCTTCATGGTCAACATCACACACCTCCATGATCAACATCACACACCTTCATGGTCAACATCACATACCTCCATGATCAACATCACACACCTCCATGATCAACATCACATACCTTCATAGTCAACATCACATACCTTCATGGTCAACATCACATACCTTCATGGTCAACATCACATACCTTCATGGTCAACATCACATGCCTTCATGGTCAACATCACATACCTTCATGGTCAACATCACCTACCTTCGTGGTCAACATTACATACCTTCATGGTCAACATCACATACCTTCATGGTCAACATCACATACCTTCATGGTCAACATTACACACCTTCATGGTCAACATCACATACCTTCATGGTCAACATCACATACCTGCATGGTCAACATCACATACCTTCATGATCAACATCACATACCTTCATGGTCAACATCACATACCTTCATGGTCAACATCACATACCTTCATGGTCAACATCACATACCTTCATGATCAACATCACACACCATCATGGTCAACATCCCATACCTTCATGATCATCATCACATACCTTCATGGTCAACATCACACACCTTCATGGTCAACATCACACACCTTCATGGTCAACATCAAATACCTTCATAGTCAACATCACATACCTTCATGGTCAACATCACATACCATCATGGTCAACATCACATACCTTCATGGTCAACATTACATACCTTCATGGTCAACATCACATACCTTCATGATCAACATCACATACCTTCATGGTCAACATCACACACCTTCATGGTCAACATCACATACCTTCATGGTCAACATCACATACCATCATGATAAACATCACACACCTTCATGGTCAACATCACATACCTTCATGGTCAACATCACATACCTTCAGGGTCATCATCACATACCTTCATAGTCGACATCACATACCTTCATGATCAACATCACATACCTTCATGATCAACATCACATACCTTCATGGTCAACATCACATACCTTCATGGTCAACATCACATACCTTCATGGTCAACATCACATACCTTCATGATCAACATCACATACCTCCATGGTCAACATCACATACCTTCATGGTCAACACCACATACCTTCATGGTCAACATCACACACATTCATGGTCAACATCACATACCTTCATGGTCAACATCACATACCATCATGATCAACATCACATACCTTCATGGTCAACACCACATACCTTCATGGTCATCATCACATGCCTTCATGGTCATCATCACATGCCTTCATGGTCAACATACCTTCATAGTCAACATCACACACCTTCATGGTCAACATCACATACCTTCATAGTCAACATCACACACCTTCGTGGTCAACATCACACACCTTCATGGTCAACATCCCACACCTTCATGGTCAACATCACATACCTTCATGGTCAACATCCCATACCATCATGATCAACATCACATACGTTCATGGTCAACACCACATACCTTCATGATCAACATCACATACCTTCATGGTCAACATCACATACCTTCATGGTCAACATCACATACCTTCATGGTCAACATCCCATACCTTCATGGTCAACATCCCATACCTTCATGGTCAACATCACATACCTTCATGATCAACATCACCTACCTGCATGGTCAACATCACATGCCTTCAGGGTCAACATCACATACCTTCATGGTCAACACCACATACCTTCACGGTCAACATCACATACCTTCATGGTCAACATCACATACCTTCATGGTCAACATCACATACCTTCATGATCAACATCACATACCTTCATGATCAACATCACATACCTTCATGGTCAACATCACATACCTTCATGGTCAACATCACACACCTTCATGGTCAACATACCTTCATAGTCAACATCACATACCTTCATGGTCAACATCACATACCTTCATGGTCAACATCACACACCTTCATGGTCAACATACCTTCATAGTCAACATCACATACCTTCATGGTCAACATCACATGCCTTCATGGTCAACATACCTTCATAGTCAACATCACATGCCTTCATGGTCAACATCACATACCTTCATGGTCAACATCACATACCTTCATGGTCAACATCACATACCTTCATGGTCAACATCACACACCTTCATGGTCAACATACCTTCATAGTCAACATCACATACCTTCATGATCAACATCACATACCTTCATGATCAACATCACATGCCTTCATGTTCAACATCACATACCTTCATGGTCAACATCACATACCTTCATGATCAACATCACATGCCTTCATGGTCAACATCACACACCTTCATGGTCAACATACCTTCATAGTCAACATCACATACCTTCATGATCAACATCACATACCTTCATAGTCAACATCACATACCTTCATGGTCAACATCACATGCCTTCATGGTCAACATCACATGCCTTCATGGTCAACATCACATACCTCCATGGTCAACATCACATACCTTCATGATCAACATCACATACCTTCATAGTCAACATCACATACCTTCATGGTCAACATCACATGCCTTCATGGTCAACATCACATGCCTTCATGGTCAACATCACATACCTCCATGGTCAACATCACATACCTTCATGGTCAACATCACATGCCTTCATGTTCAACATCACATGCCTTCATGGTCAACATCACATACCTTCATGGTCAACATCACATACCTTCATGGTCAACATCACATACCTTCATGATCAACATCACATACCTTCATGGTCAACATTACACACCTTCATGGTCAACATCACATACCTCCATAGTCAACATCACATACCTTCATGGTCAACATCACATACCTTCATGGTCAACATTACACACCTTCATGGTCAACATCACATACCTTCATGGTCAACATCACATACCTTCATGGTCAACATCCCACACCTTCATGGTCAACATCACATACCTTCATGGTCAACATCACACACCTTCATGGTCAACATCACATACCTTCATGGTCAACATACCTTCATAGTCAACATCACATACCTTCGTGGTCAACATCACATACCTTCATGGTCAACATCACATACCTTCATGGTCAACATTACATACCTCCATGGTCAACATCCCCTACCTTCATGGTCAACATCACATACCTTCATGATCAACATCACCTACCTTCATGGTCAACATCACATACCTTCATGATCAACATCACCTACCTTCATGATCAACATCACATACCTCCATGGTCAACATCACCTACCTTCATGGTCAACATCACATACCTCCATGGTCAACATCACATACATTCATGGTCAACAGCACATGCCTTCATGGTCAACATCACATACCTTCATGGTCAACATCACATGCCTTCATGGTCAACATCACATACCTTCATGGTCAACATACCTTCATAGTCAACATCACATACCTTCATGGTCAACATCAGATACATTCATGATCAACATCACATGCCTTCATGGTCAACATCACATACATTCATGATCAACATACCTTCATAGTCAACATCACATACCTCCATGGTCAACATCACATACCTTCATGGTCAACATCACATACCTGCATGATCAACATCACACACCTCCATGATCAACATCACATACCTTCATGGTCAACATCACATACCATCATGGTCAACATTACATACCTTCATGGTCAACATCACACACCTTCATGGTCAACATCACATACCTTCATGGTCAACATCACATACCTTCATGGTCAACATCACATACCTTCATGGTCAACATCACATACCTTCATGGTCAACATTACACACCTTCATGGTCAACATCACATACCTTCATGATCAACATCACATACCTTCATGGTCAACATCACATACCTTCATGGTCAACATCACATACCTTCATGGTCAACATCACATACCTTCATGGTCAACATTACACACCTTCATGGTCAACATCACATACCTTCATGATCAACATCACATACCTTCATGATCAACATCACATACCTTCATGGTCAACATCACATACCTTCATGGTCAACATCACATACCTTCATGGTCAACATCACATACCTTCATGGTCAACATCACATACCTTCATGGTCAACATCACATACCTTCATGGTCAACATCACATACCTTCATGGTCAACATTACATACCTCCATGGTCAACATCCCATACCTTCATGGTCAACATCACATACCTTCATGGTCAACATCACATACCTTCATGGTCAACATCACATACCTTCATGGTCAACATCACATACCTTCATGGTCAACATTACATACCTCCATGGTCAACATCCCATACCTTCATGGTCAACATCCCATACCTTCATGATCAACATCACATACCTTCATGGTCAACATCACACACCTTCATGGTCAACATCACATACCTTCATGATCAACATCACCTACCTTCATGGTCAACATCACATACCTTCATGATCAACATCACCTACCTTCATGATCAACATCACATACCTTCATGGTCAACATCACATACCTTCATGGTCAACATCACATACCTTCATGGTCAACATCACATACCTTCATGGTCAACATTACACACCTTCATGGTCAACATCACATACCTTCATGATCAACATCACATGCCTTCATGGTCAACATCACATACCTTCATGGTCAACATCACATACCTTCATGGTCAACATACCTTCATGGTCAACATTACATACCTTCATGGTCAACATCACACACCTTCATGGTCAACATCACATACCTTCATGGTCAACATACCTTCATGGTCAACATCACATGCCTTCATGGTCAACATACCTTCATGGTCAACATCACATACCTTCATGATCAACATCACATGCCTTCATGGTCAACATCACATACCTTCATGGTCAACATCACATACCTTCATGGTCAACATACCTTCATGGTCAACATTACATACCTTCATGATCAACATCACATACCTTCATGGTCAACATCACATACCTTCATGGTCAACATCACATACCTTCATGGTCAACATCACATACCTTCATGGTCAACATCACATGCCTTCATGGTCAACATCACATGCCTTCATGGTCAACATCACATACCTTCATGGTCAACATACCTTCATAGTCAACATCACATACCTTCATGGTCAACATCACATACCTTCACGATCAACATCACATGCCTTCATGGTCAACATCACATACCTTCATGGTCAACATCACACACCTTCATGGTCAACATACCTTCATAGTCAACATCACATACCTTCATAGTCAACATCACATACCTTCATGATCAACATCACATGCCTTCATGTTCAACATCACATACCTTCATGGTCAACATCACATACCTTCATGATCAACATCACATGCCTTCATGGTCAACATCACACACCTTCATGGTCAACATACCTTCATAGTCAACATCACATACCTTCATGATCAACATCACATACCTTCATAGTCAACATCACATACCTTCATGGTCAACATCACATGCCTTCATGGTCAACATCACATGCCTTCATGGTCAACATCACATACCTCCATGGTCAACATCACATACCTTCATGATCAACATCACATACCTTCATAGTCAACATCACATACCTTCATGGTCAACATCACATGCCTTCATGGTCAACATCACATGCCTTCATGGTCAACATCACATACCTCCATGGTCAACATCACATACCTTCATGGTCAACATCACATGCCTTCATGGTCAACATCACCTACCTTCATGATCAACATCACATACCTTCATGGTCAACATCACACACCTTCATGGTCAACATCACCTACCTTCATGATCAACATCACATACCTTCATAGTCAACATCACCTACCTTCATGGTCAACATCACATACCTTCATGGTCAACATCACATACCTTCATGGTCAACATCACATGCCTTCATGGTCAACATCACATGCCTTCATGGTCAACATCACCTACCTTCATGATCAACATCACATACCTTCATGGTCAACATCACCTACCTTCATGATCAACATCACATACCTTCATGGTCAACATCACACACCTTCATGGTCAACATCACCTACCTTCATGATCAACATCACACACCTTCATGGTCAACATCACATACCTTCATGATCAACATCACATACCTCCATGGTCAACATCACATACCTTCATGATCAACATCACCTACCTTCATGGTCAACATCACATGCCTTCATGGTCAACATCACATACCTTCATGATCAACATCACATACCTTCATGGTCAACATCACATACCTTTATGGTCAACATCACATACCTTCATGGTCAACATCACATACCTTCATGGTCAACATCACCTACCTTCATGATCAACATCACATACCTTCATGGTCAACACCACATACCTTCATGGTCAACATACCTTCATAATCAACATCACACACCTTCATAGTCAACATCACATACCTTCATAGTCAACATCACATACCTTCATGATCAACATCACATACCTTCATGATCAACATCACATACCTTCATGATCAACATCACATACCTTCATGGTCAACATCACATGCCTTCATGATCAACATCACATACCTTCATGGTCAACATCACATACCTTCATGGTCAACATCACATACCTTCATGGTCAACATCACATACCTTCATGGTCAACATCACATACCTTCATGATCAACATCACATACCTTCATGGTCAACATCACATGCCTTCATGATCAACATCACATACCTTCATGGTCAACATCACATACCTTCATGGTCAACATCACATACCTTCATGGTCAACATCAAATGCCTTCAGGGTCAACATCACATACCTCCATGATCAACATCACATACCTTCATAGTCAACATCACATACCTTCATGGTCAACATCACATACCTTCATGGTCAACATCACATGCCTTCATGGTCAACATCACATACCTTCATGGTCAACATCACATGCCTTCATGGTCAACATCACATGCCTTCATGGTCAACATCACATGCCTTCATGGTCAACATCACATGCCTTCATGGTCAACATACCTTCATAGTCAACATCACATACCTCCATGGTCAACATCACATGCCTTCATGGTCAACATCACATACCTTCATGGTCAACATCACACACCTTCATGGTCAACATCACATACCTTAATGGTCAACATCACATACCTTCATGATCAACATCACATACCTTCATAGTCAACATCACATACCTTCATGGTCAACATCACATACCTTCATGGTCAACATCACATACCTTCATGGTCAACATCACACACCTTCATGGTCAACATCACATGCCTTCATGGTCAACATCACATACCTTCATGGTCAACATCACATACCTTCATGGTCAACATCACATACCTTCATGGTCAACATTACATACCTTCATGGTCAACATCACATACCTTCATGGTCAACATCACATACCTTCATGGTCAACATCACATACCTTCATGGTCAACATCACATACCTTCATGGTCAACATCACATACCATCATGGTCAACATCACATACCTCCATGGTCAACATCACATACCTTCATGGTCAACATTACATACCTTCATGGTCAACATCACATACCTTCATGGTCAACATCACATACCTTCATGATCAACATCACATACCTTCATGGTCAACACCACATGCCTCCATGGTCAACATCACATACCTTCATGGTCAACATCACACACCTTCATGGTCAACATCACATACCTTCATGGTCAACATCACATACCTTCATGGTCAACATCACATACCTTCATGGTCAACACCACATGCCTCCATGGTCAACATCACATACCTTCATGGTCAACATCACACACCTTCATGGTCAACATCACATACCTTCATGGTCAACATCACCTACCTTCATGGTCAACATCACATGCCTTCATGGTCAACATCACACACCTTCATGGTCAACATCACATACCTTCATGGTCAACATCACATACCTTCATGGTCAACATCACATACCTTCATGGTCAACACCACATGCCTCCATGGTCAACATCACATACCTTCATGGTCAACATCACACACCTTCATGGTCAACATCACATACCTTCATGGTCAACATCACCTACCTTCATGGTCAACATCACATGCCTTCATGGTCAACATCACACACCTTCATGGTCAACATCACATACCTTCATGGTCAACATCACACACCTTCATGGTCAACATCACACACCTTCATGGTCAACATCCCACACCTTCATGGTCAACATCACCATTGGCATGGAGTTTTCACATTTAGTTTTTAACTGAGAATCTATCGTGTTAAATTGAAATAATATGAGCCTGAATTTCCTGGTTATCTAAAGTGATTCAGATTTTACTTTTAAGTAAAACCAAAAGTAAAAATGGAGAATTTTGTAACTTTCAGGCCGACTCTCTACTAAATGATTTACCAGGGGAGGTAACTTTGGAGGAAGTAAATTCCCAAGTGGCTTTAGAACATGGACAAGCAATGGCAGTTTATATTAGAAGAGAAGATGGAGAGGTATTTCGTAAGTGTTGTATGGTTTCCATTATAAACTTATGTTCAACACACATTTCCATTATATAGTTATGTTCAACACAGGTTTCCATTATAAAGTTATGTAAAACACAGGTTTCCATTATAAAGTTATGCTCAACTCAGGTTTCCATTATAAAGTTATGTTCAACACAGGTTTCCATTATAAAGTTATGTTCAACTCAGGTTTCCATTATAAAGTTATGTTCATCACAGGTTTCCGTTATAAAGTTATGTTCAACACATGTTTCCATTATAAAGTTATGTTCATCACAGGTTTCCATTATAAAGTTATGTTCAACACAGGTTTCATTATAAAGTTATGTTCAACACAGGTTTCATTATAAAGTTATGTTCAACACACATTTCCATTATAAAGTTATGTTCAACACAGGTTTCTATTATAAAGTTATGTTCAACACAGGTTTCTATTATAAAGTTATGTTCATCACAGGTTTCCGTTATAAAGTTATGTTCAACACAGGTTTCCATTATAAAGTTATGTTCAACACAGGTTTCCATTATAAAGTTATGTTCAACACACGTTTCCATTATAAAGTTATGTTCAACACAGGTTTCCATTATAAAGTTATGTTCAACACAGGTTTCCATTATAAAGTTATGTTCAACACACGTTTCCATTATAAAGTTATGTTCAACACAGGTTTCCATTTATATAACTGCATTTTGCTTTTGACAGGGTTGTTCTTAAGATCTATGTATGGGATGGGAAATCTCTAGAAATATATACAGATTAACTTCAATTACAGCCATCAAAGTACTAAAACATTTCACGTTAATTACCGCCAGTGACCCTCAAGCTAATAAAGACAAACAGGAGTAGGCCCCTATGTCCTTTCAGTGGCTTATCTGTGTCACCATTTTCTCCGCTTTAAGATGACGTGTTGTTGCAGCAGCTAGTTATAGATCAGTAATGGCATATTGCCGTGATGGTAGATATAGGTTAAAAAATCATGGCGACAAACTTGAAGTTGAAAAATTGGCTCGAAATATTTAGGTCAGTCCTGCAACCGCATTACTTGTTAACGCATGTCAGGCATACATAACGGCCTGACTTTGTCATCTTTGTCCTATCTCACAATATGTTGGGAAATCACTCATGTGTTGGAATTCTGTTTTCATTGCTCATTTTAGCATGATGCCTTTATATAATTTGTTTGCTTTGATTCTTGAAATCACTGATTCACACCATTAGCAGTCCCACTGGGGAACATACAAGAACGAAAATTTTGGTAATTATATTGATACCCTGCCCAGAAACGGAAAAAGAATCTCTTCCCCCAATGACGTGAACCCTGAAGAATTCTTTGGTGTAGACTTCAGGCTGCAATATCTGCATAACTGCGTGGCATGCAAATAGACCTCATATGTAATTGAAGACCAGGAAAAGTTCTTTTTAATGAAATTATCTATATTGCAGCATATGGGATACCCTTTAATGATGGTCCACTGGGTTACAGATTACAAGCCATTGTTTTTCAACAGAATACACTTCAGTTCAATATTGTATGATTTATGATTTTGTTTCTTATTTTAGCTGTCGTTGTCACCCAGAATGCCACTGTTCTTGATCTTAAACATGCTCTAAAACGTTTTATTCATCTTAAACTGAAACGTGAAGGATCACCCCGAAATATCAGCTGGTAAGCCTTATAATCTATATGTAAATTAATTCAATTTTACAAAATGTAAGGGTTTCAATCAGAAAACCAGCCTTTTCAATATGCATAAGAACATTTAGACCCTCCCATGAGTAACCAGAACCAATCAAAAATGTCCTAGAGCAACCTATATGTAGAACATATAGCGGGTGAAATCAGCTCAAACGCAATGACGTCAAAATTCCGGAATGTTGTGACGTGAGAGAACACTGCTCTCTCTCAAGTGACATCTGAATCAGCCAAGTAACCAAATGATGTCATCAATTTGAAATCTTCCGACGTGTTGGAAATCAGCTGTCATTCAGAGCTCCAAGAGTATTCTACAGTGTACACAAACTCACCCCTAATTTATAGCGCAAAGTGGTATAAGCCTGCAAGCAAAGAGAGTAGATTGACAAGAGTGGTCACTTCGTCCAATCAGAATTGCCGGCATGTTCTTCTGGCCCCCTAGCGGAAGGGTGTTCCGACTGTACACGATTCGACTGTAGGGTACCCCACTACAGAAAGGAGGTTCCTAATAATAAAATCGTGTCAGTTCAAATTCAACATGGCGTGGACGAAGTGACCACTCTTGTCAATCTACTCTCTTTGCTGCAAGGATACTTTATTGTCTCAGATAATGGGTCTCTGTTTTCCTTTCTCTATAATGTTAAATGAGAGGAAGGTGTATTAGAATGCAGCATTTGGGATAGGCTAGTCTTTAAGGGAGGGGGTCTACTACAGCATTTGGGATAGGCTTGTCTTTAAGGGAGGGGGTCTACTACAGCATTTGGGATAGGCTAGTCTTTAAGGGAGGGGGTCTACTACAGCATTTGGGATAGGCTTGTCTTTAAGGGAGGGGGTCTACTACAGCATTTGGGATAGGCTTGTCTTTAAGGGAGGGGGTCTACTACAGCATTTGGGATAGGCTTGTCTTTAAGGGAGGGGGTCTACTACAGCATTTGGGATAGGCTAGCCTTAAAGGGATGGGTTGTACTGGGACACATATAAAGTCTGTGGTTATTGGGCTGTGACATATATAGTATGTGGTTATTGGGCTGCGACATATATAGTATGTGGTTATTGGGCTGCGACATACATAAAGTATGCGGTTATTGGGCTGCGTATATATAAACTCTTAGATATCATTTACCACACATATTACTGAGATGAGATGAAAGTATTTATTTCTATTTTCAGGCGTTATGTTTGGAAACGTTACTGGCTCTACTATGACGGAGAAACACTATCCGAGAACGACAAAAGATTGAAAGAGTAGGTTTCTTCATACAGTAATGAACCATATTGTGTGGAATTTGAAAGACTAATTATTAACTACAGAAGTATTTGAATGTGATAAAATCTAAATAATTTTTCTCTGGTTTCAGTTATGGAATACACAACAAAGTTGAAGTCAGTTTTAGAAAACGACTGGTGAAAAAATGAGACCAAAATGATGATCTTGATCCAGTTCTTGTTGGATTTTCCTGATTGATGTGAGAGTGTAGAAAGGTACAGAGAACAGTTTGGAAGTTTCCTGAAAAAAATCCTTTTCTCACCTGATATGCAATGCAATGTCCTCAGGATTGTAAATTAAAACATCACGTAATCAATTCATTAATCAAGATAAAAGTTACTCCATAGATATACTAGGCCAGCCTAGGTGTGATCAGGTACCAAAGGAAAGTCTGGTGTTCTCTCAGGGATAACCTAGCTGGGTTTTCATACAGTTGACAGCTGTGGTGTGGTTGTCAGGTATCATTGGAATTATTACAGATGGACAACTTGTAATACAATCTTATTACCAATGGACAAATTTTAATACAATATAATACAGATGAACAACTTGCAATACAATCTTATTACAGATGGACACATTGTAATACAATATTATTACAGATGGACAAATTGCAATACAATCTTATTACAGATGGACAACTTGTAATACAATCTTATTACAGATGGACAACTTGTAATGCAATCTTATTACAGATGGACAACTTGTAATACAATATCATTACAGATGGACAAATTGTAATACAATCTTATTACCAATAGACAACTTGTAATACAATATTATTACAGATGGACAAATTGTAATACAATCTTATTACCAATAGACAACTTGTAATACAATATTATTACATATTTATGATCACTAAAACACACGGGCACAGGGAAAATCTTCTTGTCTAAAATAACCATGGAGACAAGTTTCTAATTGTGTTAAAAAGAGGTATATCATTAGGTTGACGACTGACAGGAGCTTAGCCTTGGTCAGTAGAATTTTCTGGAATCCTTTTGTAACACATTGACATTGGTTACGCATCTTAACTATGGCAAGAACATCGGTAGACTGAGATTGAACCCTATAAATGTTGCTGATGGACAACTTGTAATACAATATTATTACAGATGGACAAATTGCAATACAATATTATTACAGATGGACAAATTGCAATACAATCTTATTACAGATGGACAAATTGCAATACAATCTTATTACAGATGGACAAATTGCAATACAATCTTATTACAGATGGACAAATTATAATTCAATCTTATTATAGATGGACAAATTGTTACACATGGACAAATTATAATACAATCTTATTACAGATGGACAAATTGCAATACAATCTTATTACAGATGGACAAATTGCAATACAATCTTATTACAGATGGACAAATTATAATTCAATCTTATTATAGATGGACAAATTGTTACACATGAACAAATTATAATACAATCTTATCACAGATGGACAAATTGTTATACAATCTTATTACACATGGACAATTGTAATACAATGTATAAATAAAAGTTCAAATTCTGAAGAAAGAAAAAAATGAAAAGTTTGCCAAACTTAAGTTAAGACAATTTTTTCACATTACATACAATATTTACAGGCAGAGTTTCAAACTTTGTTTATGACATCACATGTTGCATAATACAGCAACCATATTGAGTTATGCCATATTCCCTTTTGCTCCCTAACTTCTACAGTTTTGATACAATCTAGACAATTCTTTTAGATTGTGTAGTTTATGGACAGTAGTTGGGACGCAAATTATTTATGACCTCATATGTAATGTTGCGTAAAATGGTAGCCATATTGAATTATGTAATAACTACTCTTTTGCTCGATAATTTTCACTAATATGATCTGGTGTTTTCAAGTCTTTCACACATATACCATGAAAACAGGCGGTCTGTCATAAATTGTTTATGAAATCAACTATTGGTTAATATTGGATTATGTAATATTCCCTTTTATTCTTAATTTCATAATACTAACATTCAAATTTGAAAATCTGTTCTACTTGTCCTATTCTCATAAAAAAAAAAAGATTATTTAAACTGCAGTAATGTTTTTAAATTGATTAAAACCACTCTTTAATAAATAAATAACTTTTTTATCAAATTAAAAAAACAGAGTTAAAGATTTTAAGAGAACTCAGCCTTGTTTTATTTACTGGAAATTTCTGAGTGGATTTTTTACTCAGTCGCTGTATGTGGAAGAGTTGCCAGGTACTCGCAGAAGGTCTGGGGTTTCCTCTGGGTAATGAGCCCAGTTTTCTCCCCCACTAAACCTGGCAACGCCACCATATAAGTGAAATAATCTTGAGTGCGGCGTAAAATATCAATCGATCAACCAATCTATTTACCTGAAGGCCCATTTTGCTTTGTAAAGCCCTTCTACTGGGATGAAGTCAATGCGTCTAAGGATCTAAGCGTCAAAGTTAGGAACTTTCTATTTTTACCAAAAATAGAAAGTTTTGGCATCATTTAGTATTTTTAATTTGAAATTGAAAATTAGATTTATCAATTCCCCGCAATGTAGACAAAACCCGAACCTGAATATGCGCACATGAGCCCTAATATTCGAGTCGTGTGAGTGATCTAACGGCACAGTTAGCAAATGCCATTCTGTGTTACTAAAGTGGTATTAAATGAGGCTACAATGAATAAACTAAAACAATAAACACCGATCGCCTTAAATAGATATATGAATAGCGAGTTTTAATTGGGGAATCCTTTGTCTGCTTTGTTTACTGACTGAGAATGGGCCTTAGTTAGGTGTGCAGTACAAGACTGCTGTGGGTGCGCGTGTGGTGCATTTTCGGCTGTTTGTTTACTGACTGTTAGACAGAAAACAAAGCAACAGGGAATTCCCTGAATAACTCTTTAAATGTATATTTTTGGCGGAAAGTCGACT
Source organism: Lepidochitona cinerea (assembly GCA_963971465.1). Classification (NCBI taxonomy): domain Eukaryota; kingdom Metazoa; phylum Mollusca; class Polyplacophora; order Chitonida; family Tonicellidae; genus Lepidochitona; species Lepidochitona cinerea. Next base: position 1,384,776 of record OZ020555.1, on the reverse strand, counting down.
TACAGTCTTTCAGTCGAGATTGATCACTTCTTGTTTTCCTACTAAAATCACAACAAACTCTCGCTGTGTCTCCTTTAAATACCTCGTTTTGGCGCCGTTTTGAAAGACAATGCTTTAGGTTTAACAAGACTCAAATGCTTGACGTTTTGACGCTGTATTTCTTACGTGTTGTATCACTTTACGTTTTGCACTTTGCCGACTCAACCACCTTGACGCCAATCGCTTTTACATCCCTTTATCCCAGGAACGCTATGGTTTGTTTTCAAAAGTCTTGAATCATTCTTTTACATTGCTGACATTGGTTTTATTCGGTGCGATCAGAGTGGTAAAGAAATTAAGTTTTTTAGAAATTAAAAGGACAGGAAAGTATTCCACTCTTGACAAAATTGTATAGGTGTTATATGCATAACTTTTATTTTAATTATTCGGATGTATCTTCGTACATTTGTTGTAGACTATTTCCCTTGTTTGATCTTTGTATCAGGCAGTTTTTATACTCCGTTGTTATTTCCGACAACTCCTCCAGAGAAAACTTTCTATCACCTAAAATTTGATTAAAACTCCACCCTGGCAAAACAAGAACACTGAAACCTGTTCCTTCCAAAGTCTCATCTCCCACTAACACACATGAGTAAGAAGCATTTCTTGGTCTTGTTACGTATATGCGTCCCAAATACCAGATTTAAGCAGCGGGACTGCAACACGAACTTATTAGGAAAAGTGTGCAATGTGACTGGTCTCTAGCAATCGTATTCTCGCGAGATCTCCTTTAGACGTGGCTTAGATAGACTGTGGTCTCCATCACACACCTTGATTTTTTGCAATATTAGGAATTTAATTAGCACTTACACAACTTAAGTATGTGATATTTCGATCCTAGAAAAACCTCCCCGAAAGACCTGGGGCCAGTCTTCTACAAGAGGGCCGATCCTTAACATTCGACTGTAAATCACTCACAGAGGTGGAATCCAGGTATGCAAATATTGAACACTAGTTGCTGGCTGTGGTCTTCGGCTGTGAACGTTTAACAAATGCTACTTGCCGACGTCTTATCAAGACTGTCTTCACGAAACACAGAGCCTATAAAGAACCCTGACATACAAATACATGAAATTTTTCCCCAATTCACAAGCAACCTTCTCGCCAAGATTAAGGGCGAGGCAAATAGAGAGTTAAACACCCTCTATGAAACAGTTTTTACTGATTTGTTCGAAACCCTAAAGGATTGATTGATGTTTTACGCCGCACTCAAAATTATTTCTCTTATATAGCGGCGTTGCCAGGTTTAGTGTGGGGGGGGGGGGGTACCGGGCTCATAGCCCAGAGTAAACCCCCGACCTTCGGTGAGTACCTGGCAACACTTCCCCCTACTGAGCAAGGACATCTTTTGGCGCAACCTAAAAAAGACGACGAAATAACTCGACCTTGGGAAAATTGTCCAACCAACAGACTAAAGACGACTTTTCTTTTGAATGCGAGAGCCCTGCTGGAGAAAACAATTTCTGAACTTTTGAAAGGCCGAGACGACTAGCTATATGCTGTTTTCTTTTTTACCTCCCCCGAATTCATGTTGTCGACGAAAAGTTGGCCGAAATACCGGAGTCGAGCAAACATGTCAGACGGTCGCTTGTTGGCGAGTCTACTTCCACGGTTATTTTATCGTTATACCCAGGGCATCAATTTCAAGAAAATTTCAACCTTTTGGTCCATTTTTAAGTTTATGCGAAGTTACACAGGACACATAGGCCTATCATTTTTTTCAACGAAAATCAAACTCTTCGATTTTCTGAAATGATTATGTTTTTAGAGTTATCACTTGCGAGTTGTAGCGCACAAACAACAGTTACAATTTCGCGCCAATAGACCATTTGCCAGTTTTTCGCGCAACAATGGCATGACATCGTGGCACCAATCTTAGACCGGACAAGCCCAGCTTCCAATTAGACTTCAGCTGTATTCAGTCGAGCTCCCGCTCATGCTAGAATTTTTCGCATTACTTGATTATTTCAGACAGATACTGTCACGATATGGGGTTTCTTTTCTAAGATATGTTGTAAATTAGCTGAAAATTTTGAGTTAAAAACAGACGGATGCTTTGTCCGGTGCACTACATAGAGCCGTAATTGTGACGTCGCTAAATTACGTCATTTGCAAGTAATTGGCAAATCACCTATTTTAAATGAAACACAGCTTGTTACGATTCCTTTTCTACAACCGGATCCGTGCAATAGTAAGTGATATATCATTTTGAACTTTTACCCTTTCCCAAAGCACGGTCTTCCATCAAGATTGAATTAAGAATTTAAAAAATCTACCAAGTCATAAATTATAAAGTTATCACTATCAAGATAGCTTGTGTAATTCCGTAGCGAAATATTCCGTTTTTTAAGCTCAAGTGAACTGATGTTTTTATAACGCAATTTAATCACATGATTTTCCGAGTGTTAACTGTGCAACACATAACTGTCTAATTGTAGTAAACAATCCTCTATGGGCTAGGAGCTTGAGGGTTGTAGAACAGTCGCCATTTTAAACATGAAAGTATCCGATGGGCACATATACAGCCGATCCCTTTTTTCCGAAAAAAAATGCATTCACCAATACAATGACCTACCAAAATGAATGACCAACCTTTTCTCTCTTGATATCCACTTCCCGAATTATAGGCCAAGGTTATTGTATTACATTCATGCATATCTAGAGCTGGTTGGAACACTTTCCCGCGGACACGGTGGCCATGTTTTGTGTTCTCACTTATTCAGGAATTTTCCCATTTTACTAATGGTTACTTCCCATAGCGTTCGGGTCTCACATTAACGCTTCATACCGGAGCTAATAACTATCTAAAAACAAGTACTCGAAAATCTCTAATTATGCTAATTATATAACGTTACGGAATAGCAATCGTTATGGAATTACGGCTGCGTGAAATTCCATAACGGCCTCTAAATTGAAGAAACCTTTCAAGCCACGACACTAAGCATACAAAATTAAAACACGGCCAATTTCTTTATATATAGTACGGAGCAACCCAGCTAAAGTAGATGTAACAATACGTGAAGTTTTTGTCTCCTAAAGATATATATATAGAAATAAAATCAGAACAACTCTTGTAGAGTCCTTCTTCATTTCAGAAATATCAGGAAACGTGACAAAGACCAATGCAGAGCGATATAAGACTTCAGCAAAATGCCACGACACTCGAAAGGTTTAAAGAGACGGACGAACGACGAAAAAAAGTGGCAGGGACAAATGTCTACTTCTGAACTGAAGGCTCTGAGGAAACGGGCTAGGACTGCTGTCTGGAATATTAGACAGGCATATACCAGCAGATGAACAAGAAGTTTCTAGTATAGATTCCATTCTTGATGCGTCTGAGTGTTACAGATCGGCTGCTTCTTTGTCTAAAGCGAAACTCGGGACTCTGAAAGCATGTCCAAAAGCTCCAAGAAAAAGGCTGCATTGCTGCTCACATTGGCAACAGAAGTATTGGGTGCATACTTTGTCCCAGTGCGCCATTACAACAGATTAAATGCGGATACAGAGAAACATTTCTAGGGCCATGCCTGGTAAACGTCTGGGGACAACATCTGCATGTCGAAGAGACACCTGCTTCTTACATTAACTGAAACCTTTCAAGCACTCAACACAGAACATCCAGATATCAAGGTGGGGAAATCATCCTTCATGTCGCTTCGATCGAAGTGGGTATTATTGTTTTCAGAGATGCCACAGAATATATGTGGCTGTTTGTACCACCGCAATGCCATCATCCTGTTTAAGTCACTACACAGGAAACACCCAGACATCATTCCTCTCTGCTCTCAGGTTGATTTTGCGAGCAATTGTGCACAGCAATTGTACTTGGTTGAAAATGAATCGTTTATGTCAGATGACTTTCCTGTGGCTTTAAGTTGGGTTTTAAGTTTGGCTGAGCTTTGGAAGACTGTTTTTATGTTGAGCTTGTCTTCGAGTAAACGTCGGATTTGGTGACTGGGTTTACCAATATATGGGAGTGTGATAAAGATCGGTGGGTTGTCTGGTTTGGTTGTTGTATTTCTGGTTGATTGGCGGAGTGTTTTTTGAATGGTTTTCTCGACAATGTTGGCTTGGATATTTGTTTTGGGCAGTGAAGGCTGTTCTGATGTTTGCTAATTCTTCTTCCTGGTCTGTACTGCATATTTTCATAGCTCTTCTGGTGAGTGTCGCTATGACGCCGGTTTTTACTTGCATGGGTTGGTTTGATTCAAAGTGGATGTACTGATTGGAGTGGGTTGGTTTTCGGTATACTGTTGTCTGTAGGCTTTGGTTCACCCTGGTGATACGGACGTCCAGGAAAGGCATAGTGTTGTTGTTTTCTTCTTCTGAAGTGAACTGGATGCGGGGGTGTTGTTTGTTTAGGTGGTCGAGCAGGCGGTTTGGGTCCTCGTTGGAGTTTAAAGTTGTAAATACATCATCTACTTTACGGTACCAACAGTTGGGGGTGATGGGTGAAGTGGTTAGGGCTCTCTTTTCGAACTCTGTCATGTAGATTTCGGCTATAAGTGGGGATAGAGGGGATCCCATAGGTAGCCCATGGATTTGTTTATAGATCTTATCACCCCAGGTGAAGTATGTGGATTGTATACAGGATTCTAGTAGGCTGATGAGGTTGGGGACCGTTATGTTGGTGTGGATCATGCAGTCGGGCTGTTCGAGTTTGTCTTGGATGATTTGGAGCGCTTCTTGGTGTGGTATGCTGTTGAAGAGGTCAACGACGTCGTAGCTGACTATACGGCACGGTTGGCTGATGGTTTTGATTTTCTCGCAAAAATCTTCAGAGTCTTTAATGTAAGATGTGGACTGCTTGCCTAGCGGTGATAGAAGTTTGGTGATGAATTGTGCTGTGTTGTAATAGGTGGTGTCCCGAGAACAGATGAGGAGGCGGGCTTTGACCGGGTTCTTATGGACTTTAATGGTTGCTCTGGCGTACGGGGCTCTAGGGTGAGTGATGTTGAGTTTCCAGTATAGCTGTTGTGTTATTTCGTTGGATTCTATGAGTTTCTTAAGCTGGGCTCTATGTTCCTTTTAAATGCGATTGGTAGGGTCCTTCCGCAATAACTGGTAAGTGGAGGTGTCATTTAGCAGCACCAAGACACTCTCAATCAACCAGACTGACTACAAACAAAGGAAACTCATGGAAGCCATACACATAAGACGACACAAACCAAAACTCAACAGAGACCAAGGATACCACCTACCGTGCGCATACGACGACCTGATTAGCCTTCAAACTAGAGGAACCCCATGAAGGGAGCCCACACTCGTTTTTTCTCATTTATTGTTATCTAATCAGCTGTTTACTCATGTTATTCATGCATCGTCGTCTATATAAGGTTAACCCACTGTTGCTTGTCACAGGTTTGATAAGGATGTTAGGATCGACATCGAAACGTCACCAGAAATAAATTAAGAAGTTGTTATCCATAAGTAACTCGTTGTTTTGTTGTGTTCTTTTGAACTTTTTGAAGGCACGATTCCGAAGGCGTATTTTACGGCGTACTTCGTTCGCCACCCAGGGTTTATCCCTGGGTCAAATTATTACTTGTTTGTAAGGGGTACATTCCATATAGCATGAAAGAAAAATATTCTTCCAATACAACAATATATCATCAATTTCATCAAATACAGCATTGGGTACATTCCAAGGGGCATTAGAAAGTATTTCATTTAGGCCATGCACATCTGTACAATTATAGCCCCATATATGACGTTGATAGGCCTTAAGCTTGGTATTGTACGTTACGATTACATTACTCTCGATTTCGGCATGACGTCACGATAACGGCAACAAGGCTCCGAGGTGAAAACAAGTCCATGACTACTCCATTTTGACTGGCTGAGGGAAGACCACGTGACCATAAGTACCATAGAAGCACTCCTGTTTTACTTACTCGGCAGGTCAGGTACCCGGATGTGAAAAACTGAGAAAAGTAAATAACGCAATGGTTGAGGTTTGACAAAGGGGCCGCAACTCCATAATTTGTGATGAGTCGCGGGTTCGATTCCCACTCAGTCCAAAAATAACATAAGGTCTCGATTGATTTTACTTTGAGATGCTGTGACGTCATGTATGGGCTCAAGCAGTGAGGTGTCATCAGCAAAAAGATTAACGGTACATTGCGTATCACTGCAGATATCATTTATGAAAATAAGGAATAGAAGGGGTCCCATGGGGCACTCCAGCATTTATATATATTTATGAGCACTAAAACACACGGGCACAGGGAAAATCTTCTTGTCTAAAATAACCACGGAGACAAGTTTCTAATTGTGTTAAAAAGAGGTATATCATTTAGACCTTTATACCCCATCATAAATTGTTGTAATAAAGTAAACCTATGATATTTTAATTTTTGTTGGATAAGGATGACTGTAGAGACACTGGCCTGTAGTTATGGACCGTTTTACGGTCACCTTTTTATACGCCCGCTCTTAAAGCGGATGTATATTGGTATACCGTTGTCCGTCTGTCCGTCCGTCTGTCCGTCCCGGATTCGTGTCCGCTCCATAACTTAAAACCTATTGCCTGAATTTATTTTTTTTCTTCTGATATATGTAGCTTATGGGTAGACGGTCTGTCGCGTACCAAAATTAAATTGGAGTCTCAATATTTTTGGCGACCAAAACAGTCACCAGCCTTTTGGCATTGAGTTTCTCTGGAACTATTCGATGGATTTATTTATTTTTTTCAGATATAACTAGCTTATGAATAGATGGTGTGTTCTGTACCAAAATTAAATTGGGGTCTTGATATTTGCGGCGACCAAAACGGTCACCAGCTTTTTGACATTCAGTAAACCCAGAACTATTGAATGGATTTTGAAATTTTTGTTTGTTATAACTGGCTTATGAGTAGATGGTGTGTTCTGTACCAAAATTAAGTTGAAGTCTTGATATTTGCGGCGACCAAAACAGTCACCAGCCTTTTGGCATTGAGTTTCTCTGGAACTATTTTATGGATTTAAATGTTTTTTTAGTTATAACTGGTCTATGAGTAGATGGTGTGTTCTGTACCAAAATTAAGTTGGAGTGTTGATATTTGCGGCGACCAAAACAGTCACCAGCCTTTTGGCATTGAGTTACTCCGTAATTATTTCATGGATTATAATTTTTTTTCTTCTAATATATGAAGCTTATGATTAGACGATGTGTCCTGTACCAAAATTGAATTGGGATCTCTATATTTGTGGCGACCAGAACAGTCACCAGCCTTTTGGCATTAAGTAACTCATTACTTATTGCATGGATTATCAATTTTTTTTCATTTATAACTATCTTATCAGTAGACGGTGTGTCTAGTACTAAAAGTAAATTGGAGTCTCGCTATATGTGTTGACAAAAACAGTCACCCAGCCTTTAGGCATTCAGTAATTGAGGAAATGGCTTTTATTCTGTCTGTGGTTTCACAAAATAGCTTAGTTATATCCAAACAACTTATTTGATAACCAAGGTGACCAAATGAGTTGCGACATTCTTTCTATTGTCTAATCTGTAATTAAATGAAATTGCTGTTCTTTGCCTATATGTAGTGTAGACACTTTTGCAAGTAGCTTTGGTACAGCTTTCAGATATAGGTAGCAGCTTATAGGTATGTGATCTGTCAAATACTAAAATTCACCAAGCCCCAGTCTTATTTAGGTGACTGAAAGATTCTACCAGCCGAAATTCTGTTTAAAGCATGTCTTTAATATTGAATATTAAGATAGTGTGCTACAATGAATTTACCCTTGCGGGCGTATTATGAGTTTCTTAAACTCTTGTTTATGAATAGGACATACTCAGGAGAGTGTCCATGCCATAGGGAATGTACCAGTACTTAAGGAATAATTAAACAAGTCACTGACTGATTGTGAGATTGTATATGCGGATTGCTTTAACATAAAATTGCTAATGCCGTCATCGCCTGAAGATTTTTTCACATTTAATTTCTTCAATAACATAGAAACTTCGTTAGCATCAGTTGCAATAAAGGACTTGCGAGAATCAGTTAAATAGTTAAAGGGAGGCAGATGGGGATATTGGTGTTCGGCAAAGTTATTGAAAACAAGAGGTGGAATTTGTGGTTTTAATTTGGTGCCCAAAATGGATTTCATCAAGCTCCAGTATTTTTTTGTATCCAAATTTGAGTCTGATAATTTAGTTTTAATATTAGCGGAGTATCTCCTAATAGTCAACCATTTAGCTCTATTTATTTCGCGACGGGAGATGATCAAGTTGAGATAATCAGAATCGTCTTGTGTTCTTTTGACTTCTTTGAGTGGCATTTAGAAGTTGGTGGTATAACAAAACAACGAGTTACTTATGGATAACAACTTCTTAATTTATTTCTGGTGACGTTTCGATGTCGATCCTAACATCCTTATCAAACCTGTGACAAGCAACAGTGGGTTAACCTTATATAGACGACGATGCATGAATAACATGAGTAAACAGCTGATTAGATAACAATAAATGAGAAAAAACGAGTGTGGGCTCCCTTCATGGGGTTCCTCTAGTTTGAAGGCTAATCAGGTCGTCGTATGCGCACGGTAGGTGGTATCCTTGGTCTCTGTTGAGTTTTGGTTTGTGTCGTCTTATGTGTATGGCTTCCATGAGTTTCCTTTGTTTGTAGTCAGTCTGGTTGATTGAGAGTGTCTTGGTGTTTCTTAAGTCAATTTTGTGCGTAGGGTTGTCTTTGATGTGGTCGCTGATTGCTGATTTTCCGTCCAGTTTTCTGATTGAAGTCCCGTGCTCTCCTATTCTGATGTTTAGGGGTCGGCTGGTTTCTCCAACGTATGATTCATTGCAGCTGCATTGTATCTGATATACTGTTCCTTTAGGTTGGCTTTTATCTGTGGCTGGTTTCTTTCCTGTGGCTTTAAGTTGGGTTTTAAGTTTGGCTGAGCTTTGGAAGACTGTTTTTATGTTGAGCTTGTCTTCGAGTAAACGTCGGATTTGGTGACTAGGTTTACCAATATATGGGAGTGTGATAAAGATCGGTGGGTTGTCTGGTTTGGTTGTTGTATTTCTGGTTGATTGGCGGAGTGTTTTTTGAATGGTTTTCTCGACAATGTTGGCTTGGATATTTGTTTTGGGCAGTGAAGGCTGTTCTGATGTTTGCTAATTCTTCTTCCTGGTCTGTACTGCATATTTTCATAGCTCTTCTGGTGAGTGTCGCTATGACGCCGGTTTTTACTTGCATGGGTTGGTTTGATTCAAAGTGGATGTACTGATTGGAGTGGGTTGGTTTTCGGTATACTGTTGTCTGTAGGCTTTGGTTCACCCTGGTGATACGGACGTCCAGGAAAGGCATAGTGTTGTTGTTTTCTTCTTCTGAAGTGAACTGGATGCGGGGGTGTTGTTTGTTTAGGTGGTCGAGCAGGCGGTTTGGGTCCTCGTTGGAGTTTAAAGTTGTAAATACATCATCTACTTTACGGTACCAACAGTTGGGGGTGATGGGTGAAGTGGTTAGGGCTCTCTTTTCGAACTCTGTCATGTAGATTTCGGCTATAAGTGGGGATAGAGGGGATCCCATAGGTAGCCCATGGCTTTGTTTATAGATCTTATCACCCCAGGTGAAGTATGTGGATTGTATACAGGATTCTAGTAGGCTGATTAGGTTGGGGACCGTTATGTTGGTGTGGATCATGCAGTCGGGCTGTTCGAGTTTGTCTTGGATGATTTGGAGCGCCTCTTGGTGTGGTATGCTGTTGAAGAGGTCAACGACGTCGTAGCTGACTATACGGCACGGTTGGCTGATGGTTTTGATTTTCTCGCAAAAATCTTCAGAGTCTTTAATGTAAGATGTGGACTGCTTGCCTAGCGGTGATAGAAGTTTGGTGATGAATTGTGCTGTGTTGTAATAGGTGGTGTCCCGAGAACAGATGAGGAGGCGGGCTTTGACCGGGTTCTTATGGACTTTAATGGTTGCTCTGGCGTACGGGGCTCTAGGGTGAGTGATGTTGAGTTTCCAGTATAGCTGTTGTGTTATTTCGTTGGATTCTATGAGTTTCTTAAGCTGGGCTCTATGTTCCTTTTCAATGCGATTGGTAGGGTCCTTCCGCAATAACTGGTAAGTGGAGGTGTCATTTAGCAGCACCAAGACACTCTCAATCAACCAGACTGACTACAAACAAAGGAAACTCATGGAAGCCATACACATAAGACGACACAAACCAAAACTCAACAGAGACCAAGGATACCACCTACCGTGCGCATACGACGACCTGATTAGCCTTCAAACTAGAGGAACCCCATGAAGGGAGCCCACACTCGTTTTTTCTCATTTATTGTTATCTAATCAGCTGTTTACTCATGTTATTCATGCATCGTCGTCTATATAAGGTTAACCCACTGTTGCTTGTCACAGGTTTGATAAGGATGTTAGGATCGACATCGAAACGTCACCAGAAATAAATTAAGAAGTTGTTATCCATAAGTAACTCGTTGTTTTGTTGTGTTCTTTTGAACTTTTTGAAGGCACGATTCCGAAGGCGTATTTTACGGCGTACTTCGTTCGTCACCCAGGGTTTATCCCTGGGTCAAATTATTACTTGTTTGTAAGGGGTACATTCCATATAGCATGAAAGAAAAATATTCTTCCAATACAACAATATATCATCAATTTCATCAAATACAGCATTGGGTACATTCCAAGGGGCATTAGAAAGTATTTCATTTAGGCCATGCACATCTGTACAATTATAGCCCCATATATGACGTTGATAGGCCTTAAGCTTGGTATTGTACGTTACGATTACATTACTCTCGATTTCGGCATGACGTCACGATAACGGCAACAAGGCTCCGAGGTGAAAACAAGTCCATGACTACTCCATTTTGACTGGCTGAGGGAAGACCACGTGACCATAAGTACCATAGAAGCACTCCTGTTTTACTTACTCGGCAGGTCAGGTACCCGGATGTGAAAAACTGAGAAAAGTAAATAACGCAATGGTTGAGGTTTGACAAAGGGGCCGCAACTCCATAATTTGTGATGAGTCGCGGGTTCGATTCCCACTCAGTCCAAAAATAACATAAGGTCTCGATTGATTTTACTTTGAGATGCTGTGACGTCATGTATGGGCTCAAGCAGTGAGGTGTCATCAGCAAAAAGATTAACGGTACATTGCGTATCACTGCAGATATCATTTATGAAAATAAGGAATAGAAGGGGTCCCATGGGGCACTCCAGCATTTATATATATTTATGAGCACTAAAACACACGGGCACAGGGAAAATCTTCTTGTCTAAAATAACCACGGAGACAAGTTTCTAATTGTGTTAAAAAGAGGTATATCATTTAGACCTTTATACCCCATCATAAATTGTTGTAATAAAGTAAACCTATGATATTTTAATTTTTGTTGGATAAGGATGACTGTAGAGACACTGGCCTGTAGTTATGGACCGTTTTACGGTCACCTTTTTATACGCCCGCTCTTAAAGCGGATGTATATTGGTATACCGTTGTCCGTCTGTCCGTCCGTCTGTCCGTCCCGGATTCGTGTCCGCTCCATAACTTAAAACCTATTGCCTGAATTTATTTTTTTTCTTCTGATATATGTAGCTTATGGGTAGACGGTCTGTCGCGTACCAAAATTAAATTGGAGTCTCAATATTTTTGGCGACCAAAACAGTCACCAGCCTTTTGGCATTGAGTTTCTCTGGAACTATTCGATGGATTTATTTATTTTTTTCAGATATAACTAGCTTATGAATAGATGGTGTGTTCTGTACCAAAATTAAATTGGGGTCTTGATATTTGCGGCGACCAAAACGGTCACCAGCTTTTTGACATTCAGTAAACCCAGAACTATTGAATGGATTTTGAAATTTTTGTTTGTTATAACTGGCTTATGAGTAGATGGTGTGTTCTGTACCAAAATTAAGTTGAAGTCTTGATATTTGCGGCGACCAATACAGTCACCAGCCTTTTGGCATTGAGTTTCTCTGGAACTATTTTATGGATTTAAATGTTTTTTTTAGTTATAACTGGTCTATGAGTAGATGGTGTGTTCTGTACCAAAATTAAGTTGGAGTGTTGATATTTGCGGCGACCAAAACAGTCACCAGCCTTTTGGCATTGAGTTACTCCGTAATTATTTCATGGATTATAATTTTTTTTCTTCTAATATATGAAGCTTATGATTAGACGATGTGTCCTGTACCAAAATTGAATTGGGATCTCTATATTTGTGGCGACCAGAACAGTCACCAGCCTTTTGGCATTAAGTAACTCATTACTTATTGCATGGATTATCAATTTTTTTTCATTTATAACTATCTTATCAGTAGACGGTGTGTCTAGTACTAAAAGTAAATTGGAGTCTCGCTATATGTGTTGACAAAAACAGTCACCCAGCCTTTAGGCATTCAGTAATTGAGGAAATGGCTTTTATTCTGTCTGTGGTTTCAAAGAATAGCTTAGTTATATCCAAACAACTTATTTGATAACCAAGGTGACCAAATGAGTTGCGACATTCTTTCTATTGTCTAATCTGTAATTAAATGAAATTGCTGTTCTTTGCCTATATGTAGTGTAGACACTTTTGCAAGTAGCTACTAGAATCCTGTATACAATCCACATACTTCACCTGGGGTGATAAGATCTATAAACAAAGCCATGGGCTACCTATGGGATCCCCTCTATCCCCACTTATAGCCGAAATCTACATGACAGAGTTCGAAAAGAGAGCTCTAACCACTTCACCCATCACCCCCAACTGTTGGTACCGTAAAGTAGATGATGTATTTACAACTTTAAACTCCAACGAGGACCCAAACCGCCTGCTCGACCACCTAAACAAACAACACCCCCGCATCCAGTTCACTTCAGAAGAAGAAAACAACAACACTATGCCTTTCCTGGACGTCCGTATCACCAGGGTGAACCAAAGCCTACAGACAACAGTATACCGAAAACCAACCCACTCCAATCAGTACATCCAGTCCAAAAATTGGAAAATTGTCTGACTGAGTTTTCACTTGAACGACCTATGTTGGATGGTTGCCAGTTACCAACGGAAGGTCGTTGGCAGAACAGTCACCAGCCTTTTGGCATTAAGTAACTCATTACTTATTGCATGGATTATCAATTTTTTTTCATTTATAACTATCTTATCAGTAGACGGTGTGTCTAGTACTAAAAGTAAATTGGAGTCTCGCTATATGTGTTGACAAAAACAGTCACCCAGCCTTTAGGCATTCAGTAATTGAGGAAATGGCTTTTATTCTGTCTGTGGTTTCACAGAATAGCTTAGTTATATCCAAACAACTTATTTGATAACCAAGGTGACCAAATGAGTTGCGACCTTCTTTCTATTGTCTAATCTGTAATTAAATGAAATTGCTGTTCTTTGCCTATATGTAGTGTAGACACTTTTGCAAGTAGCTTTGGTACAGCTTTCAGATATAGGTAGCAGCTTATAGGTATGTGATCTGTCAAATACTAAAATTGACCAAGCCCCAGTCTTATTTAGGTGACTGAAAGATTCTACCAGCCGAAATTCTGTTTAAAGCATGTCTTTAATATTGAATATTAAGATAGTGTGTGCTACAATGAATTTACCCTTGCGGGCGTATTATGAGTTTCTTAAACTCTTGTTTATGAATAGGACATACTCAGGAGAGTGTCCATGCCATAGGGAATGTACCAGTACTTAAGGAATAATTAAACAAGTCACTGACTGATTGTGAGATTGTATATGCGGATTGCTTTAACATAAAATTGCTAATGCCGTCATCGCCTGAAGATTTTTTCACATTTAATTTCTTCAATAACATAGAAACTTCGTTAGCATCAGTTGCAATAAAGGACTTGCGAGAATCAGTTAAATAGTTAAAGGGAGGCAGATGGGGATATTGGTGTTCGGCAAAGTTATTGAAAACAAGAGGTGGAATTTGTGGTTTTAATTTGGTGCCCAAAATGGATTTCATCAAGCTCCAGTATTTTTTTGTATCCAAATTTGAGTCTGATAATTTAGTTTTAATATTAGCGGAGTATCTCCTAATAGTCAACCATTTAGCTCTATTTATTTCGCGACGGGAGATGATCAAGTTGAGATAATCAGAATCGTCTTGTGTTCTTTTGACTTCTTTGAGTGGCATTTAGAAGTTGGTGGTATAACAAAACAACGAGTTACTTATGGATAACAACTTCTTAATTTATTTCTGGTGACGTTTCGATGTCGATCCTAACATCCTTATCAAACCTGTGACAAGCAACAGTGGGTTAACCTTATATAGACGACGATGCATGAATAACATGAGTAAACAGCTGATTAGATAACAATAAATGAGAAAAAACGAGTGTGGGCTCCCTTCATGGGGTTCCTCTAGTTTGAAGGCTAATCAGGTCGTCGTATGCGCACGGTAGGTGGTATCCTTGGTCTCTGTTGAGTTTTGGTTTGTGTCGTCTTATGTGTATGGCTTCCATGAGTTTCCTTTGTTTGTAGTCAGTCTGGTTGATTGAGAGTGTCTTGGTGCTGCTAAATGACACCTCCACTTACCAGTTATTGCGGAAGGACCCTACCAATCGCATTGAAAAGGAACATAGAGCCCAGCTTAAGAAACTCATAGAATCCAACGAAATAACACAACAGCTATACTGGAAACTCAACATCACTCACCCTAGAGCCCCGTACGCCAGAGCAACCATTAAAGTCCATAAGAACCCGGTCAAAGCCCGCCTCCTCATCTGTTCTCGGGACACCACCTATTACAACACAGCACAATTCATCACCAAACTTCTATCACCGCTAGGCAAGCAGTCCACATCTTACATTAAAGACTCTGAAGATTTTTGCGAGAAAATCAAAACCATCAGCCAACCGTGCCGTATAGTCAGCTACGACGTCGTTGACCTCTTCAACAGCATACCACACCAAGAGGCGCTCCAAATCATCCAAGACAAACTCGAACAGCCCGACTGCATGATCCACACCAACATAACGGTCCCCAACCTCATCAGCCTACTAGAATCCTGTATACAATCCACATACTTCACCTGGGGTGATAAGATCTATAAACAAAGCCATGGGCTACCTATGGGATCCCCTCTATCCCCACTTATAGCCGAAATCTACATGACAGAGTTCGAAAAGAGAGCCCTAACCACTTCACCCATCACCCCCAACTGTTGGTACCGTAAAGTAGATGATGTATTTACAACTTTAAACTCCAACGTGGACCCAAACCGCCTGCTCGACCACCTAAACAAACAACACCCCCGCATCCAGTTCACTTCAGAAGAAGAAAACAACAACACTATGCCTTTCCTGGACGTCCGTATCACCAGGGTGAACCAAAGCCTACAGACAACAGTATACCGAAAACCAACCCACTCCAATCAGTACATCCACTTTGAATCAAACCAACCCATGCAAGTAAAAACCGGCGTCATAGCGACACTCACCAGAAGAGCTATGAAAATATGCAGTACAGACCAGGAAGAAGAATTAGCAAACATCAGAACAGCCTTCACTGCCCAAAACAAATATCCAAGCCAACATTGTCGAGAAAACCATTCAAAAAACACTCCGCCAATCAACCAGAAATACAACAACCAAACCAGACAACCCACCGATCTTTATCACACTCCCATATATTGGTAAACCTAGTCACCAAATCCGACGTTTACTCGAAGACAAGCTCAACATAAAAACAGTCTTCCAAAGCTCAGCCAAACTTAAAACCCACCTTTAAGCCACAGGAAAGAAACCAGTCACAGATAAAAGCCAACCTAAAGGAACAGTATATCAGATACAATGCAGCTGCAATGAATCATACGTTGGAGAAACCAGCCGACCCCTACACATCAGAATAGGAGAGCACGGGACTTCAATCAGAAAACTGGACGGAAAATCAGCGACCACATCAAAGACAACCCTACGCACAAAATTGACTTAAGAAACACCAAGACACTCTCAATCAACCAGACTGACTACAAACAAAGGAAACTCATGGAAGCCATACACATAAGACGACACAAACCAAAACTCAACAGAGACCAAGGATACCACCTACCGTGCGCATACGACGACCTGATTAGCCTTCAAACTAGAGGAACCCCATGAAGGGAGTCCACACTCGTTTTTTCTCATTTATTGTTATCTAATCAGCTGTTTACTCATGTTATTCATGCATCGTTGTCTATATAAGGTTAACCCACTGTTGCTTGTCACAGGTTTGATAAGGATGTTAGGATCGACATCGAAACGTCACCAGAAATAAATTAAGAAGTTGTTATCCATAAGTAACTCGTTGTTTTGTTGTGTTCTTTTGAACTTTTTGAAGGCACGATTCCGAAGGCGTATTTTACGGCGTACTTCGTTCGTCACCCAGGGTTTATCCCTGGGTCAAATTATTACTTGTTTGTAAGGGGTACATTCCATATAGCATGAAAGAAAAATATTCTTCCAATACAACAATATATCATCAATTTCATCAAATACAGCATTGGGTACATTCCAAGGGGCATTAGAAAGTATTTCATTTAGGCCATGCACATCTGTACAATTATAGCCCCATATATGACGTTGATAGGCCTTAAGCTTGGTATTGTACGTTACGATTACATTACTCTCGATTTCGGCATGACGTCACGATAACGGCAACAAGGCTCCGAGGTGAAAACAAGTCCATGACTACTCCATTTTGACTGGCTGAGGGAAGACCACGTGACCATAAGTACCATAGAAGCACTCCTGTTTTACTTACTCGGCAGGTCAGGTACCCGGATGTGAAAAACTGAGAAAAGTAAATAACGCAATGGTTGAGGTTTGACAAAGGGGCCGCAACTCCATAATTTGTGATGAGTCGCGGGTTCGATTCCCACTCAGTCCAAAAATTGGAAAATTGTCTGACTGAGTTTTCACTTGAACGACCTATGTGGGATGGTTGCCAGTTACCAACGGAAGGTCGTGGGGTTCCTTCGGACACAGGGCCCGGTTTCCTCCCACAATAAAACTGGCAACGCCGCCATATAAGTGAAATAATCTTGAGCGCGGCGTAAAACACCAAACAATCAATCAATCAACCATAATTTGTGATAAAGTTTTTATTGTCAGTGACTAACAGATCCAGTATATGAGCACTATCACGTGTGATACGCGTTGGCTGCTCAATCAACTGGAACAAATTATGGCCTTTGAATATATCAAACAGATCGAGCTTCAATTCACTGTGCTCATGATACGAATACCATGTAGTGCACCTGTCGTTAAAGTCCCCCACAATAACAAGCAAATCGGGATTTTCAAGAGTTATATTTAGCAACATGTTTTGAAAAGTTTCCAAAAATTCTTGTTTCTCATGGCCAGTCTGATAAGGTGCTAGTGTGATATCAACGAAAAGCTCTTTCTTTGTGCTGTTTCGGGAAAATAGTCCTCAATTTGCAAATTCTGTTTTTACGGAAACACTTGATGAAGACACCGGCACAGGTGTCGAAAGCTCGTGTGGTTCAAAAACAACTGACGACGTGGTGATGTCTTATTTTTTTATCATTAGTATGGAACCCACGTTTAAAGAGAGTTTCAAACATTTCTTACCAATCAATCAATCAATCAAGTGGAACTAATTATAGTCATAGAGCTACTTAACAACTTTCAAATTGCCCTAGGGCGGTATCGTTTTCTAAGAAACATTTGAAAGATGTCCAGGTGTTATTCGGTTATGATGACATTGTCATACATGGAGACACAGAGGAGGAACATGATGAAAACCTACCCGGAGCGATGCGTTAAAATTTGCTTTAAACTCCACTCTGACAAAAACTGAAACCTGTTCCTTCCAAAGACTCATCTCCAACTAACACACATGAGTAACAAGCATTTCTTGGTCTTGATACGTATATGCGTCCCAAATACCAGATTTAAGCAGCGGGACTGCAACACTACATACACTCATTAGGAAAGGTGTCCAATGTGAGTGATCTCTAGCAATCGTATTCTCGCGAGATCTCCTCTAGGCGTGGCTAAGATAGACTGTGGTCTCCATCACACACCTTGATTTTTGGCAATATTAGGAATTTAATTAGTACTTACACAACTTTAGTATGTGATATTTCGATCCTAGAAAAATCTCCCCGAAAGACCTGGGGCCAGTCTTCTACAAGAGGGCCGATCCTTAACATTCGACTGTAAATCACTCACAGAGGTGGAATCCAGGTATGCAAATATTGAACACTAGTTGCTGGCTGTGGTCTTCGGCTGTGAACGTTTAACAAATGCTACTTGCCGACGTCTTATCAAGACTGTCTTCACGAAACACAGAGCCTATAAAGAACCCTGACATACAAATACATGAAATTTTTCCCCAATTCACAAGCAACCTTCTCGCCAAGATTAAGGGCGAGGCAAATAGAGAGTTAAACACCCTCTATGAAACAGTTTTTACTGATTTGTTCGAAACCCTAAAGGATTGATTGATGTTTTACGCCGCACTCAAAATTATTTCTCTTATATAGCGGCGTTGCCAGGTTAAGTGTGTGTGTGGGGGGGGGGGGGGGGGGGGTACCGGGCTCATAGCCCAGAGCAAACCCCCGACCTTCGGTGAGTACCTGGCAACGCTTCCCCCTACTGAACAAGGACATCTTTTGGCGCAACCTAAAAAAGACGACGAAATAACTCGACCTTGGGAAAATTGTCCAACCAACAGACTAAAGACGACTTTTCTTTTGAATGCGAGAAACCCTGCTGGAGAAAACAATTTCTGAACTTTTGAAAGGCCGAGAAGACTAGCTATATGCTGTTTTCTTTTTTACCTCCCCCGAATTCATGTTGTCGACGAAAAGTTGGCCGAAATACCGGAGTCGAGCAAACATGTCAGGCTGTCGCTTGTTGGCGAGTCAACTTCCACGGTTATTTTATCGTTATACCCAGGGCATCAATTTCAAGAAAATTTCAACCTTTTGGTCCATTTTTAAGTTTATGAGAAGTTACACAGGACACATATCAAACTCTTCGATTTTCTGAAATGATTATGTTTTTAGAGTTATCACTTGCGAGTTGTAGCGCACAAACAACAGTTACAATTTCGCGCCAATTTTAAATGAAACACAGCTTGTTACGATTCCTTTTCTACAACCGGATCCGTGCAATAGTAAGTGATATATCATTTTGAACTTTTACCCTTTCCCAAAGCACGGTCTTCCATCAAGATTGAATTAAGAATTTAAAAAATCTACCAAGTCATAAATTATAAAGTTATCACTATCAAGATAGCTTGTGTAATTCCGTAGCGAAATATTCCGTTTTTTAAGCTCAAGTGAACTGATGTTTTTATAACGCAATTTAATCACATGATTTTCCGAGTGTTAACTGTGCAACACATAACTGTCTAATTGTAGTAAACAATCCTCTATGGGCTAGGAGCTTGAGGGTTGTAGAACAGTCGCCATTTTAAACATGAAAGTATCCGATGGGCACATATACAGCCGATCCCTTTTTTCCGAAAAAAAATGCATTCACCAATACAATGACCTACCAAAATGAATGACCAACCTTTTCTCTCTTGATATCCACTTCCCTAATTATAGGCCAAGGTTATTGTATTACATCCATGCATATCTAGAGCTGGTTGGAACACTTTCCCGCGGACACGGTGGCCATTTTTTGTGTTCTCACCTATTCAGGAATTTTCCCATTTTACTAATGGTTACTTCCCATAGCGTTCGGGTCTCACATTAACGCTTCATACCGGAGCTAACAACTATCTAAACATAAGTACTCGAAAATCTCTAATTATGCTAATTATATAACGTTACGGAATAGCAATCGTTATGGAATTACGGCTGCGTGAAATTCCATAACGGCCTCTAAATTGAAGAAACCTTTCAAGCCACGACACTAAGCATACAAAATTAAAACACGGACAATTTCTTTATATATAGTACGGAGCAACCCAGCTAAAGTAGATGTAACAATACGTGAAGTTTTTGTCTCCTAAAGATATATATAGAAATAAAATCAGAACAACTCTTGTAGAGTCCTTCTTCATTTCAGAAATATCAGGAAACATGACAAAGACCAATACAGAGCGATAAGACGTCAGCAAAATGCCACGACACTCGAAAGGTTTAAAGAGACAGACGGACGACGAAAACAAATGGCAGGGACAAATGTCTACTTCTGAACTGAAGGCTCTGAGGAAACGGGCTACTACTGTCTCGAATATTAGAGACAGACATATACCAGCAGATGAACAAGAAGTTTCTAGTGAATATTCCATTCTTGATGCGTCTGAGTGTTACAGATCGGCTGCTTCTTTGTCTAAAGCGAAACTCGGGACTCTGAAAGCATGTTCAAAAGCTCCAAGAAAAAGGCTGCATTGCTGCTCACATTGGCAACAGAAGTATTGGGTGCATACTTTGTCCCAGTGCGCCATTACAACAGATTAAATGCGGATACAGAGAAACATTTCTAGGGCCATGCCTGGTAAACGTCTGGGGACAACATCTGCATGTCGAAGAGACACCTGCTTCTTACATTAACTGAAACCTTTCAAGCACTCAACACAGAACATCCAGATATCAAGGTGGGGAAATCATCCTTCATGTCGCTTCGATCGAAGTGGGTATTATTGTTTTCAGAGATGCCACAGAATATATGTGGCTGTTTGTACCACCGCAATGCCATCATCCTGTTTAAGTCACTACACAGGAAACACCCAGACATCATTCCTCTCTGCTCTCAGGTTGATTTTGCGAGCAATTGTGCACAGCAATTGTACTTGGTTGAAAATGAATCGTTTATGTCAGATGACTTTCCTGTGGCTTTAAGTTGGGTTTTAAGTTTGGCTGAGCTTTGGAAGACTGTTTTTATGTTGAGCTTGTCTTCGAGTAAACGTCGGATTTGGTGACTGGGTTTACCAATATATGGGAGTGTGATAAAGATCGGTGGGTTGTCTGGTTTGGTTGTTGTATTTCTGGTTGATTGGCGGAGTGTTTTTTGAATGGTTTTCTCGACAATGTTGGCTTGGATATTTGTTTTGGGCAGTGAAGGCTGTTCTGATGTTTGCTAATTCTTCTTCCTGGTCTGTACTGCGACGTTTGATCTGATGGAAAGTTGGTTGATATTAATTTTGCTGCCAGAGTGGATAATGGGAATCAAACCATAACCTGGTATCCATGGATACAGGAAAAGGATCACCAAAACCAGCAGTCGTCGGCTTATGGGGCAGATAAGCTATTGGCATCTCAACCTGAAAGCTCAAGCAGTCGTTGGCTTATGGGGCAGATAAGCTATTAGCATCTCAACCTGAAAGCTCAAACAGTCGTTGGCTTATGGGGCAGATAAGCTATTAGCATCTCAACCTGAAAGTTCAAGCAGTCGTTGGCTTATGGGGCAGATAAGATATTGGCATCTCAACCTGAAAGTTCAAGCAGTCGGCTTATGGGGCAGATAAGCTATTAGCATCTCAACCTGAAAGTTCAAGCAGTCGTTGGCTTATGGGGCAGATAAGATATTGGCATCTCAACCTGAAAGTTCAAGCAGTCGTCGGCTTATGGGGCAGATAAGCTATTAGCATCTCAACCTGAAAGTTCAAGCAGTCGTTGGCTTATGGGGCAGATAAGATATTGGCATCTCAACCTGAAAGTTCAAGCAGTCGTCGGCTTATGGGGCAGCTAAGCTATTAGCATCTCAACCTGAAAGCTCAAGCAGTCGTCGGCTTATGGGGCAGATAAGCTATTGGCATCTCAACCTGAAAGTTCAAGCAGTCGTCGGCTTATGGGGCAGATAAGCTATTAGCATCTCAACCTGAAAGCTCAAGCAGTCGTCGGCTTATGGGGCAGATAAGCTATTAGCATCTCAACCTGAAAGCTCAAGCAGTCGTCGGCTTATGGGGCAGATAAGATATTGGCATCTCAACCTGAAAGCTCAAGCAGTCGTCGGCTTATGGGCAGATAAGCTATTGGCATCTCAACCTGAAAGTCACATCAGTCGTCGGCTTATGGGGCAGATAAGCTATTGGCATCTCAACCTGAAAGCTCAAGCAGTCGTCGGCTTATGGGGCAGATAAGATATTGGCATCTCAACCTGAAAGTCCAATCAGTCGTCGGCTTATGGGGCAGATAAGCTATTGGCATCTCAACCTGAAAGCTCAAGCAGTCGTCGGCTTATGGGGCAGATAAGCTATTAGCATCTCAACCCGAAAGTTCAAGCAGTCGTCGGCTTATGAGGCAGATAAGATATTGGCATCTCAACCTGAAAGTTCAAGCAGTCGTCGGCTTATGGGGCAGATAAGCTATAATTGGTATCTCAACTGAAAGTTCAAGCAGTCGTCGGCTTATGGGGCAGATAAGATATTGGCATCTCAACCTGAAAGTTCAAGCAGTCATCGGCTTATGGGGCAGATAAGCTATTGGCATCTCAACCTGAAAGCTCAAGCAGTCGTCGGCTTATGGGGCAGATAAGATATTGGCATCTCAACCTGAAAGCTCAAGCAGTCGTCGGCTTATGGGGCAGATAAGCTATTGGCATCTCAACCTGAAAGCTCAAGCAGTCGTCGGCTTATGGGGCAGATAAGCTATAAGCCTCTCAACCTGAAAGTCCAATCAGTCGTCGGCTTATGGGGCAGATAAGATATTGGCATCTCAACCTGAAAGTTCAAGCAGTCATCGGCTTATGGGGCAGATAAGCTATTGGCATCTCAACCCCAAAGTCCAATCAGTCGTCGGCTTATGGGCAGATAAGCTATTAGCATCTCAACCTGAAAGTCCAATCAGTCGTCGCCTTATGGGGCAGATAAGCTATTGGCATCTCAACCCGAAAGTTCAATCAGTCGTCGCCTTATGGGGCAGATAATTTGTGGTTTTAATTTGGTGCCCAAAATGGATTTCATCAAGCTCCAGTATTTTTTTGTATCCAAATTTGAGTCTGATAATTTAGTTTTAATATTAGCGGAGTATCTCCTAATAGTCAACCATTTAGCTCTATTTATTTCGCGACGGGAGATGATCAAGTTGAGATAATCAGAATCGTCTTGTGTTCTTTTGACTTCTTTGAGTGGCATTTAGAAGTTGGTGGTATAACAAAACAACGAGTTACTTATGGATAACAACTTCTTAATTTATTTCTGGTGACGTTTCGATGTCGATCCTAACATCCTTATCAAACCTGTGACAAGCAACAGTGGGTTAACCTTATATAGACGACGATGCATGAATAACATGAGTAAACAGCTGATTAGATAACAATAAATGAGAAAAAACGAGTGTGGGCTCCCTTCATGGGGTTCCTCTAGTTTGAAGGCTAATCAGGTCGTCGTATGCGCACGGTAGGTGGTATCCTTGGTCTCTGTTGAGTTTTGGTTTGTGTCGTCTTATGTGTATGGCTTCCATGAGTTTCCTTTGTTTGTAGTCAGTCTGGTTGATTGAGAGTGTCTTGGTGCTGCTAAATGACACCTCCACTTACCAGTTATTGCGGAAGGACCCTACCAATCGCATTGAAAAGGAACATAGAGCCCAGCTTAAGAAACTCATAGAATCCAACGAAATAACACAACAGCTATACTGGAAACTCAACATCACTCACCCTAGAGCCCCGTACGCCAGAGCAACCATTAAAGTCCATAAGAACCCGGTCAAAGCCCGCCTCCTCATCTGTTCTCGGGACACCACCTATTACAACACAGCACAATTCATCACCAAACTTCTATCACCGCTAGGCAAGCAGTCCACATCTTACATTAAAGACTCTGAAGATTTTTGCGAGAAAATCAAAACCATCAGCCAACCGTGCCGTATAGTCAGCTACGACGTCGTTGACCTCTTCAACAGCATACCACACCAAGAGGCGCTCCAAATCATCCAAGACAAACTCGAACAGCCCGACTGCATGATCCACACCAACATAACGGTCCCCAACCTCATCAGCCTACTAGAATCCTGTATACAATCCACATACTTCACCTGGGGTGATAAGATCTATAAACAAAGCCATGGGCTACCTATGGGATCCCCTCTATCCCCACTTATAGCCGAAATCTACATGACAGAGTTCGAAAAGAGAGCCCTAACCACTTCACCCATCACCCCCAACTGTTGGTACCGTAAAGTAGATGATGTATTTACAACTTTAAACTCCAACGTGGACCCAAACCGCCTGCTCGACCACCTAAACAAACAACACCCCCGCATCCAGTTCACTTCAGAAGAAGAAAACAACAACACTATGCCTTTCCTGGACGTCCGTATCACCAGGGTGAACCAAAGCCTACAGACAACAGTATACCGAAAACCAACCCACTCCAATCAGTACATCCACTTTGAATCAAACCAACCCATGCAAGTAAAAACCGGCGTCATAGCGACACTCACCAGAAGAGCTATGAAAATATGCAGTACAGACCAGGAAGAAGAATTAGCAAACATCAGAACAGCCTTCACTGCCCAAAACAAATATCCAAGCCAACATTGTCGAGAAAACCATTCAAAAAACACTCCGCCAATCAACCAGAAATACAACAACCAAACCAGACAACCCACCGATCTTTATCACACTCCCATATATTGGTAAACCTAGTCACCAAATCCGACGTTTACTCGAAGACAAGCTCAACATAAAAACAGTCTTCCAAAGCTCAGCCAAACTTAAAACCCACCTTTAAGCCACAGGAAAGAAACCAGTCACAGATAAAAGCCAACCTAAAGGAACAGTATATCAGATACAATGCAGCTGCAATGAATCATACGTTGGAGAAACCAGCCGACCCC
Organism: Lepidochitona cinerea; assembly: GCA_963971465.1. Taxonomy (NCBI): domain Eukaryota; kingdom Metazoa; phylum Mollusca; class Polyplacophora; order Chitonida; family Tonicellidae; genus Lepidochitona; species Lepidochitona cinerea. Next base: position 1,360,039 of record OZ020555.1, on the reverse strand, counting down.
TACACATCAGAATAGGAGAGCACGGGACTTCAATCAGAAAACTGGACGGAAAATCAGCGACCACATCAAAGACAACCCTACGCACAAAATTGACTTAAGAAACACCAAGACACTCTCAATCAACCAGACTGACTACAAACAAAGGAAACTCATGGAAGCCATACACATAAGACGACACAAACCAAAACTCAACAGAGACCAAGGATACCACCTACCGTGCGCATACGACGACCTGATTAGCCTTCAAACTAGAGGAACCCCATGAAGGGAGTCCACACTCGTTTTTTCTCATTTATTGTTATCTAATCAGCTGTTTACTCATGTTATTCATGCATCGTTGTCTATATAAGGTTAACCCACTGTTGCTTGTCACAGGTTTGATAAGGATGTTAGGATCGACATCGAAACGTCACCAGAAATAAATTAAGAAGTTGTTATCCATAAGTAACTCGTTGTTTTGTTGTGTTCTTTTGAACTTTTTGAAGGCACGATTCCGAAGGCGTATTTTACGGCGTACTTCGTTCGTCACCCAGGGTTTATCCCTGGGTCAAATTATTACTTGTTTGTAAGGGGTACATTCCATATAGCATGAAAGAAAAATATTCTTCCAATACAACAATATATCATCAATTTCATCAAATACAGCATTGGGTACATTCCAAGGGGCATTAGAAAGTATTTCATTTAGGCCATGCACATCTGTACAATTATAGCCCCATATATGACGTTGATAGGCCTTAAGCTTGGTATTGTACGTTACGATTACATTACTCTCGATTTCGGCATGACGTCACGATAACGGCAACAAGGCTCCGAGGTGAAAACAAGTCCATGACTACTCCATTTTGACTGGCTGAGGGAAGACCACGTGACCATAAGTACCATAGAAGCACTCCTGTTTTACTTACTCGGCAGGTCAGGTACCCGGATGTGAAAAACTGAGAAAAGTAAATAACGCAATGGTTGAGGTTTGACAAAGGGGCCGCAACTCCATAATTTGTGATGAGTCGCGGGTTCGATTCCCACTCAGTCCAAAAATTGGAAAATTGTCTGACTGAGTTTTCACTTGAACGACCTATGTGGGATGGTTGCCAGTTACCAACGGAAGGTCGTGGGGTTCCTTCGGACACAGGGCCCGGTTTCCTCCCACAATAAAACTGGCAACGCCGCCATATAAGTGAAATAATCTTGAGCGCGGCGTAAAACACCAAACAATCAATCAATCAACCATAATTTGTGATAAAGTTTTTATTGTCAGTGACTAACAGATCCAGTATATGAGCACTATCACGTGTGATACGCGTTGGCTGCTCAATCAACTGGAACAAATTATGGCCTTTGAATATATCAAACAGATCGAGCTTCAATTCACTGTGCTCATGATACGAATACCATGTAGTGCACCTGTCGTTAAAGTCCCCCACAATAACAAGCAAATCGGGATTTTCAAGAGTTATATTTAGCAACATGTTTTGAAAAGTTTCCAAAAATTCTTGTTTCTCATGGCCAGTCTGATAAGGTGCTAGTGTGATATCAACGAAAAGCTCTTTCTTTGTGCTGTTTCGGGAAAATAGTCCTCAATTTGCAAATTCTGTTTTTACGGAAACACTTGATGAAGACACCGGCACAGGTGTCGAAAGCTCGTGTGGTTCAAAAACAACTGACGACGTGGTGATGTCTTATTTTTTTATCATTAGTATGGAACCCACGTTTAAAGAGAGTTTCAAACATTTCTTACCAATCAATCAATCAATCAAGTGGAACTAATTATAGTCATAGAGCTACTTAACAACTTTCAAATTGCCCTAGGGCGGTATCGTTTTCTAAGAAACATTTGAAAGATGTCCAGGTGTTATTCGGTTATGATGACATTGTCATACATGGAGACACAGAGGAGGAACATGATGAAAACCTACCCGGAGCGATGCGTTAAAATTTGCTTTAAACTCCACTCTGACAAAAACTGAAACCTGTTCCTTCCAAAGACTCATCTCCAACTAACACACATGAGTAACAAGCATTTCTTGGTCTTGATACGTATATGCGTCCCAAATACCAGATTTAAGCAGCGGGACTGCAACACTACATACACTCATTAGGAAAGGTGTCCAATGTGAGTGATCTCTAGCAATCGTATTCTCGCGAGATCTCCTCTAGGCGTGGCTAAGATAGACTGTGGTCTCCATCACACACCTTGATTTTTGGCAATATTAGGAATTTAATTAGTACTTACACAACTTTAGTATGTGATATTTCGATCCTAGAAAAATCTCCCCGAAAGACCTGGGGCCAGTCTTCTACAAGAGGGCCGATCCTTAACATTCGACTGTAAATCACTCACAGAGGTGGAATCCAGGTATGCAAATATTGAACACTAGTTGCTGGCTGTGGTCTTCGGCTGTGAACGTTTAACAAATGCTACTTGCCGACGTCTTATCAAGACTGTCTTCACGAAACACAGAGCCTATAAAGAACCCTGACATACAAATACATGAAATTTTTCCCCAATTCACAAGCAACCTTCTCGCCAAGATTAAGGGCGAGGCAAATAGAGAGTTAAACACCCTCTATGAAACAGTTTTTACTGATTTGTTCGAAACCCTAAAGGATTGATTGATGTTTTACGCCGCACTCAAAATTATTTCTCTTATATAGCGGCGTTGCCAGGTTAAGTGTGTGTGTGGGGGGGGGGGGGGGGGGGGTACCGGGCTCATAGCCCAGAGCAAACCCCCGACCTTCGGTGAGTACCTGGCAACGCTTCCCCCTACTGAACAAGGACATCTTTTGGCGCAACCTAAAAAAGACGACGAAATAACTCGACCTTGGGAAAATTGTCCAACCAACAGACTAAAGACGACTTTTCTTTTGAATGCGAGAAACCCTGCTGGAGAAAACAATTTCTGAACTTTTGAAAGGCCGAGAAGACTAGCTATATGCTGTTTTCTTTTTTACCTCCCCCGAATTCATGTTGTCGACGAAAAGTTGGCCGAAATACCGGAGTCGAGCAAACATGTCAGGCTGTCGCTTGTTGGCGAGTCAACTTCCACGGTTATTTTATCGTTATACCCAGGGCATCAATTTCAAGAAAATTTCAACCTTTTGGTCCATTTTTAAGTTTATGAGAAGTTACACAGGACACATATCAAACTCTTCGATTTTCTGAAATGATTATGTTTTTAGAGTTATCACTTGCGAGTTGTAGCGCACAAACAACAGTTACAATTTCGCGCCAATTTTAAATGAAACACAGCTTGTTACGATTCCTTTTCTACAACCGGATCCGTGCAATAGTAAGTGATATATCATTTTGAACTTTTACCCTTTCCCAAAGCACGGTCTTCCATCAAGATTGAATTAAGAATTTAAAAAATCTACCAAGTCATAAATTATAAAGTTATCACTATCAAGATAGCTTGTGTAATTCCGTAGCGAAATATTCCGTTTTTTAAGCTCAAGTGAACTGATGTTTTTATAACGCAATTTAATCACATGATTTTCCGAGTGTTAACTGTGCAACACATAACTGTCTAATTGTAGTAAACAATCCTCTATGGGCTAGGAGCTTGAGGGTTGTAGAACAGTCGCCATTTTAAACATGAAAGTATCCGATGGGCACATATACAGCCGATCCCTTTTTTCCGAAAAAAAATGCATTCACCAATACAATGACCTACCAAAATGAATGACCAACCTTTTCTCTCTTGATATCCACTTCCCTAATTATAGGCCAAGGTTATTGTATTACATCCATGCATATCTAGAGCTGGTTGGAACACTTTCCCGCGGACACGGTGGCCATTTTTTGTGTTCTCACCTATTCAGGAATTTTCCCATTTTACTAATGGTTACTTCCCATAGCGTTCGGGTCTCACATTAACGCTTCATACCGGAGCTAACAACTATCTAAACATAAGTACTCGAAAATCTCTAATTATGCTAATTATATAACGTTACGGAATAGCAATCGTTATGGAATTACGGCTGCGTGAAATTCCATAACGGCCTCTAAATTGAAGAAACCTTTCAAGCCACGACACTAAGCATACAAAATTAAAACACGGACAATTTCTTTATATATAGTACGGAGCAACCCAGCTAAAGTAGATGTAACAATACGTGAAGTTTTTGTCTCCTAAAGATATATATAGAAATAAAATCAGAACAACTCTTGTAGAGTCCTTCTTCATTTCAGAAATATCAGGAAACATGACAAAGACCAATACAGAGCGATAAGACGTCAGCAAAATGCCACGACACTCGAAAGGTTTAAAGAGACAGACGGACGACGAAAACAAATGGCAGGGACAAATGTCTACTTCTGAACTGAAGGCTCTGAGGAAACGGGCTACTACTGTCTCGAATATTAGAGACAGACATATACCAGCAGATGAACAAGAAGTTTCTAGTGAATATTCCATTCTTGATGCGTCTGAGTGTTACAGATCGGCTGCTTCTTTGTCTAAAGCGAAACTCGGGACTCTGAAAGCATGTTCAAAAGCTCCAAGAAAAAGGCTGCATTGCTGCTCACATTGGCAACAGAAGTATTGGGTGCATACTTTGTCCCAGTGCGCCATTACAACAGATTAAATGCGGATACAGAGAAACATTTCTAGGGCCATGCCTGGTAAACGTCTGGGGACAACATCTGCATGTCGAAGAGACACCTGCTTCTTACATTAACTGAAACCTTTCAAGCACTCAACACAGAACATCCAGATATCAAGGTGGGGAAATCATCCTTCATGTCGCTTCGATCGAAGTGGGTATTATTGTTTTCAGAGATGCCACAGAATATATGTGGCTGTTTGTACCACCGCAATGCCATCATCCTGTTTAAGTCACTACACAGGAAACACCCAGACATCATTCCTCTCTGCTCTCAGGTTGATTTTGCGAGCAATTGTGCACAGCAATTGTACTTGGTTGAAAATGAATCGTTTATGTCAGATGACTTTCCTGTGGCTTTAAGTTGGGTTTTAAGTTTGGCTGAGCTTTGGAAGACTGTTTTTATGTTGAGCTTGTCTTCGAGTAAACGTCGGATTTGGTGACTGGGTTTACCAATATATGGGAGTGTGATAAAGATCGGTGGGTTGTCTGGTTTGGTTGTTGTATTTCTGGTTGATTGGCGGAGTGTTTTTTGAATGGTTTTCTCGACAATGTTGGCTTGGATATTTGTTTTGGGCAGTGAAGGCTGTTCTGATGTTTGCTAATTCTTCTTCCTGGTCTGTACTGCGACGTTTGATCTGATGGAAAGTTGGTTGATATTAATTTTGCTGCCAGAGTGGATAATGGGAATCAAACCATAACCTGGTATCCATGGATACAGGAAAAGGATCACCAAAACCAGCAGTCGTCGGCTTATGGGGCAGATAAGCTATTGGCATCTCAACCTGAAAGCTCAAGCAGTCGTTGGCTTATGGGGCAGATAAGCTATTAGCATCTCAACCTGAAAGCTCAAACAGTCGTTGGCTTATGGGGCAGATAAGCTATTAGCATCTCAACCTGAAAGTTCAAGCAGTCGTTGGCTTATGGGGCAGATAAGATATTGGCATCTCAACCTGAAAGTTCAAGCAGTCGGCTTATGGGGCAGATAAGCTATTAGCATCTCAACCTGAAAGTTCAAGCAGTCGTTGGCTTATGGGGCAGATAAGATATTGGCATCTCAACCTGAAAGTTCAAGCAGTCGTCGGCTTATGGGGCAGATAAGCTATTAGCATCTCAACCTGAAAGTTCAAGCAGTCGTTGGCTTATGGGGCAGATAAGATATTGGCATCTCAACCTGAAAGTTCAAGCAGTCGTCGGCTTATGGGGCAGCTAAGCTATTAGCATCTCAACCTGAAAGCTCAAGCAGTCGTCGGCTTATGGGGCAGATAAGCTATTGGCATCTCAACCTGAAAGTTCAAGCAGTCGTCGGCTTATGGGGCAGATAAGCTATTAGCATCTCAACCTGAAAGCTCAAGCAGTCGTCGGCTTATGGGGCAGATAAGCTATTAGCATCTCAACCTGAAAGCTCAAGCAGTCGTCGGCTTATGGGGCAGATAAGATATTGGCATCTCAACCTGAAAGCTCAAGCAGTCGTCGGCTTATGGGCAGATAAGCTATTGGCATCTCAACCTGAAAGTCACATCAGTCGTCGGCTTATGGGGCAGATAAGCTATTGGCATCTCAACCTGAAAGCTCAAGCAGTCGTCGGCTTATGGGGCAGATAAGATATTGGCATCTCAACCTGAAAGTCCAATCAGTCGTCGGCTTATGGGGCAGATAAGCTATTGGCATCTCAACCTGAAAGCTCAAGCAGTCGTCGGCTTATGGGGCAGATAAGCTATTAGCATCTCAACCCGAAAGTTCAAGCAGTCGTCGGCTTATGAGGCAGATAAGATATTGGCATCTCAACCTGAAAGTTCAAGCAGTCGTCGGCTTATGGGGCAGATAAGCTATAATTGGTATCTCAACTGAAAGTTCAAGCAGTCGTCGGCTTATGGGGCAGATAAGATATTGGCATCTCAACCTGAAAGTTCAAGCAGTCATCGGCTTATGGGGCAGATAAGCTATTGGCATCTCAACCTGAAAGCTCAAGCAGTCGTCGGCTTATGGGGCAGATAAGATATTGGCATCTCAACCTGAAAGCTCAAGCAGTCGTCGGCTTATGGGGCAGATAAGCTATTGGCATCTCAACCTGAAAGCTCAAGCAGTCGTCGGCTTATGGGGCAGATAAGCTATAAGCCTCTCAACCTGAAAGTCCAATCAGTCGTCGGCTTATGGGGCAGATAAGATATTGGCATCTCAACCTGAAAGTTCAAGCAGTCATCGGCTTATGGGGCAGATAAGCTATTGGCATCTCAACCCCAAAGTCCAATCAGTCGTCGGCTTATGGGCAGATAAGCTATTAGCATCTCAACCTGAAAGTCCAATCAGTCGTCGCCTTATGGGGCAGATAAGCTATTGGCATCTCAACCCGAAAGTTCAATCAGTCGTCGCCTTATGGGGCAGATAAGCTATTGGCATCTCAACCTGAAAGTCCAATCAGTCGTCGCCTTATGGGGCAGATAAGCTATTGGCATCTCAACCCGAAAGTTCAATCAGTCGTCGCCTTATGGGGCAGATAAGCTATTGGCATCTCAACCTGAAAGTCCAATCAGTCGTCGCCTTATGGGGCAGATAAGCTATTGGCATCTCAACCCGAAAGTTCAAGCAGTCGTCGGCTTATGGGGAAGATAAGCTATTGGCATCTCAACCCGAAAGTTCAAGCAGTCGTCGGCTTATGGGGCAGATAAGCTATTGGCATATCAACCTGAAAGTTCAATCAGTCGTCGGCTTATGGGGCAGATAAGATATTGGCATCTCAACCTGAAAGCTCAAGCAGTCGTCGGCTTATGGGCAGATAAGTTATAATTGGTATCTCAACTGAAAGCTCAAGCAGTCGTCGGCTTATGAGGCAGATAAGATATTAGCATCTCAACCTGAAAGCTCAAGCAGTCGTCGGCTTATGGGCAGATAAGCTATAATTGGTATCTCAACTGAAAGCTCAAGCAGTCGTCGGCTTATGGGCAGATAAGATATTGGCATCTGAACCTGAAAGTTCAATCAGTCGTCGGCTTATGGGGCAGATAAGATATTGGCATCTCAACCTGAAAGCTCAAGCAGTCGTCGGCTTATGGGGCAGATAAGCTATTAGCATCTCAACCTGAAAGCTCAAGCAGTCGTCGGCTTATGGGCAGATAAGCTATTAGCATCTCAACCTGAAAGCTCAAGCAGTCGTCGGCTTATAGGGCAGATAAGATATTGGCATCTCAACCTGAAAGCTCAAACAGTCGTCGGCTTATGGGGCAGATAAGATATTGGCATCTCAACCTGAAAGTTCAATCAGTCGTCGGCTTATGGGCAGATAAGATATTGGCATCTCAACCTGAAAGCTCAAGCAGTCGTTGGCTTATGGGGCAGATAAGCTATCGGCATCTCAACCTGAAAGTCCAATCAGTCGTCGGCTTATGGGGCAGATAAGCTATTGGCATCTCAACCTGAAAGTTCAAGCAGTCGTCGGCTTATGGGGCAGATAAGATATTGGCATCTCAACCCGAAAGTTCAAGCAGTCGTCGGCTTATGGGGCAGATAAGATATTGGCATCTCAACCTGAAAGTTCAATCAGTCGTCGGCTTATGGGGCAGATAAGCTATTGGCATCTCACTCTGAAAGCTCAAGCAGTCGTCGGCTTATGGGGCAGATAAGCTATTGGCATCTCAACCTGAAAGCTTAATCAGTCGTCGGCTTATGGGGCAGATAAGATATTGGCATCTCAACCTGAAAGTCCAATCAGTCGTCGGCTTATGGGGCAGATAAGATATTGGCATCTCAACCCGAAAGTTCAAGCAGTCGTCGGCTTATGGGGCAGATAAGATATTGGCATCTCAACCTGAAAGTTCAAGCAGTCGTCGGCTTATGGGGCAGATAAGATATTGGCATCTCAACCCGATAGTTCAAGCAGTCGTCGGCTTATGGGGCAGATAAGATATTGGCATCTCAACCTGAAAGTTCAAGCAGTCGTCGGCTTATGGGCCAGATAAGCTATTGGCATCTCAACCTGAAAGTTCAAGCAGTCGTCGGCTTATGGGGCAGATAAGATATTGGCATCTCAACCTGAAAGTTCAAGCAGTCGTCGGCTTATGGGGCAGATAAGCTATTGGCATCTCAACCTGAAAGTTCAAGCAGTCGTCGGCTTATGGGGCAGATAAGCTATAATTGGTATCTCAACTGAAAGTTCAAGCAGTCGTCGGCTTATGGGGCAGATAAGATATTGGCATCTCAACCTGAAAGTTCAAGCAGTCATCGGCTTATGGGGCAGATAAGCTATTGGCATCTCAACCTGAAAGCTCAAGCAGTCGTCGGCTTATGGGGCAGATAAGATATTGGCATCTCAACCTGAAAGCTCAAGCAGTCGTCGGCTTATGGGGCAGATAAGCTATTGGCATCTCAACCTGAAAGCTCAAGCAGTCGTCGGCTTATGGGGCAGATAAGCTATAAGCCTCTCAACCTGAAAGTCCAATCAGTCGTCGGCTTATGGGGCAGATAAGATATTGGCATCTCAACCTGAAAGTTCAAGCAGTCATCGGCTTATGGGGCAGATAAGCTATTGGCATCTCAACCCCAAAGTCCAATCAGTCGTCGGCTTATGGGCAGATAAGCTATTAGCATCTCAACCTGAAAGTCCAATCAGTCGTCGCCTTATGGGGCAGATAAGCTATTGGCATCTCAACCTGAAAGTCCAATCAGTCGTCGCCTTATGGGGCAGATAAGCTATTGGCATCTCAACCCGAAAGTTCAATCAGTCGTCGCCTTATGGGGCAGATAAGCTATTGGCATCTCAACCTGAAAGTCCAATCAGTCGTCGCCTTATGGGGCAGATAAGCTATTGGCATCTCAACCCGAAAGTTCAAGCAGTCTTCGGCTTATGGGGCAGATAAGCTATTGGCATCTCAACCCGAAAGTTCAAGCAGTCGTCGGCTTATGGGGCAGATAAGCTATTGGCATATCAACCTGAAAGTTCAATCAGTCGTCGGCTTATGGGGCAGATAAGATATTGGCATCTCAACCTGAAAGCTCAAGCAGTCGTCGGCTTATGGGCAGATAAGTTATAATTGGTATCTCAACTGAAAGCTCAAGCAGTCGTCGGCTTATGAGGCAGATAAGATATTAGCATCTCAACCTGAAAGCTCAAGCAGTCGTCGGCTTATGGGCAGATAAGCTATAATTGGTATCTCAACTGAAAGCTCAAGCAGTCGTCGGCTTATGGGCAGATAAGATATTGGCATCTGAACCTGAAAGTTCAATCAGTCGTCGGCTTATGGGGCAGATAAGATATTGGCATCTCAACCTGAAAGCTCAAGCAGTCGTCGGCTTATGGGGCAGATAAGCTATTAGCATCTCAACCTGAAAGCTCAAGCAGTCGTCGGCTTATGGGCAGATAAGCTATTAGCATCTCAACCTGAAAGCTCAAGCAGTCGTCGGCTTATAGGGCAGATAAGATATTGGCATCTCAACCTGAAAGCTCAAACAGTCGTCGGCTTATGGGGCAGATAAGATATTGGCATCTCAACCTGAAAGTTCAATCAGTCGTCGGCTTATGGGCAGATACGATATTGGCATCTCAACCTGAAAGCTCAAGCAGTCGTCGGCTTATGGGGCAGATAAGCTATCGGCATCTCAACCTGAAAGTCCAATCTGTCGTCGGCTTATGGGGCAGATAAGCTATTGGCATCTCAACCTGAAAGTTCAAGCAGTCGTCGGCTTATGGGGCAGATAAGATATTGGCATCTCAACCCGAAAGTTCAAGCAGTCGTCGGCTTATGGGGCAGATAAGATATTGGCATCTCAACCTGAAAGTTCAATCAGTCGTCGGCTTATGGGGCAGATAAGCTATTGGCATCTCACTCTGAAAGCTCAAGCAGTCGTCGGCTTATGGGGCAGATAAGCTATTGGCATCTCAACCTGAAAGCTTAATCAGTCGTCGGCTTATGGGGCAGATAAGATATTGGCATCTCAACCTGAAAGTCCAATCAGTCGTCGGCTTATGGGGCAGATAAGATATTGGCATCTCAACCCGAAAGTTCAAGCAGTCGTCGGCTTATGGGGCAGATAAGATATTGGCATCTCAACCTGAAAGTTCAAGCAGTCGTCGGCTTATGGGGCAGATAAGATATTGGCATCTCAACCCGATAGTTCAAGCAGTCGTCGGCTTATGGGGCAGATAAGATATTGGCATCTCAACCTGAAAGTTCAAGCAGTCGTCGGCTTATGGGCCAGATAAGCTATTGGCATCTCAACCTGAAAGTTCAAGCAGTCGTCGGCTTATGGGGCAGATAAGATATTGGCATCTCAACCTGAAAGTTCAAGCAGTCGTCGGCTTATGGGGCAGATAAGCTATTGGCATCTCAACCTGAAAGTTCAAGCAGTCGTCGGCTTATGGGGCAGATAAGATATTGGCATCTCAACCCGAAAGTTCAAGCAGTCGTCGGCTTATGGGGCAGATAAGATATTGGCATCTCAACCCGAAAGTTCAAGCAGTCGTCGGCTTATGGGGCAGATAAGATATTGGCATCTCAACCTGAAAGTTCAAGCAGTCGTCGGCTTATGGGGCAGATAAGCTATTGGCATCTCAACCTGAAAGTTCAAGCAGTCGTCGGCTTATGGGGCAGATAAGATATTGGCATCTCAACCTGAAAGTTCAAGCAGTCGTCGGCTTATGGGGCAGATAAGCTATTGGCATCTCAACCTGAAAGTTCAAGCAGTACGTAGTCGAAGTTACAACGCTACCATCTCCATCAACACACAAGAACGTATCATCTACACCATCAACACTTAACCTAAAGGCGACATTTCTCGAAAGGGATAGGCCTACATGCAGCTTTTGTTGGTGGAAGTATGAATGATAACAATCATCCTCGGATCCTAGGGTTAAAATCTCAATAAGCTCACATGTACAATGCGTTAGTGTAAGTTTTAATCGTTGGTTCCGACGATGAGAAAGAATAACGATCTCAAAATTACAGAAGATTCCAGTGTTTATATGTATTACTTTTTTGCAGAGATTGATTGATTGATTGATTGTTTGGTGTTTTACGCCGCGCTCAAGATTATTTCACTAATATGGCGGCGTTGCCAGTTTTATTGTGGGAGGAAACCGGGCTCTATGCCCGGAGGAAACCCACGACCTTCCGTTGGTAACTGGCAACCATCCCACATAGGTCGTTCGAGTGAAAACCCAGTCAGAAAATTTTCCAATTTTTTTGGACTGAGTGGGATTCGAACCCGCGACCCATTTTTTTTTTTTTCCAGAGAAGTTTTGGCGATATTCGTGTAGTAGGCTACTCTACAGGATAATGTTGACATTATGATTATTTCATTCATATACATCAATTTCACCATGCCCATTGTTGTATATTTGAACGTTCTACCTTAGTTAAGTTGACACTGATGTACTTTAAAGGTACGTGTGTGTGTGTGTGTGTCTATAGTGTGTCTATAGCTCACCCTATTAAAAACCCTATTAAAATATTTTTTTAATGAATTTTTTTATGATATCACGAGACGTTACAAGATTTATGGTTATTTATTGTCAGCGCCTGTTTGTCTCCAATCTAATGAAATATCATGGGTTTTAGTTTATTGCAACAATTTATGATCGGGTATAAAGTCTAACCTCTTTTTAACACAATGACATTACCACGATTAATTCTATAACGAATCCAAAATATCATTCCGTAACACATAATTTGGACCATAGTTAAAGATTTGATACAAATTCTTGGATTTTTTTGTTTAAGTGGCATTAGTTGCCAAAATTCACACTTTTTTTCATAATTTCTGATCGTCACAACGGTAAGAGGCTTTGGGGGCCATCGAAAAACTAAATAATTAGCATTGGAATGAGGAAAATCCGTACAGTACATGTATGTGGCCTATACGAACCGGAATTGTGCTAAAAAAATAAACAAAATTTAAATAACCGGGACGACATGCATTCATTCATTCTAAGCCAAAGTTTTTAAAAAAAAATTTTTTATAACCCTGGACTGTGCAATTTTATTTCTTCAACTAGCCATGGTTTTACATTTAATGGAATCCTACATAGCTAGGGTTTTAGGTTACCATAGCACATTGGTTATTAAAGAATCGCATATCTTTTAACAGGTTTTTTTTTTAATACAACTATTGTAAGAAAAACAGAGATCGCATAGTAAGCCTTGCTAACTAAGCTGTTAATTACAAAATCTACCATAAAGAAACCAATTTATGTTATATTAAACCAAAGTTAGTTCAAAACAATACTTTATCGTACATTCTCGAGACTAGAAGCACTAAAAAGGTTCTGAATAATACGTCTAGAAAAACATTCTGTTTTTAAGTCCAAATATCAACATTTTGGCAGCTCATATGCCACTTTAAAGTGGCATGAGCTGCCAAAATTCACACTTTTTTTGAAGGCCATCGATAAACTAAATGATTGGCTTATTTATATATTTTTAACACTATAACACACGGAAAATCTTCTTGTCTAAAATAACCATGGAGACAAGTTTGTTATTGTGTTAAAAAGGGGCATATCATATTTTAGACGTTTATACCCAATCATAAGTTGTTATAATAAACCACAACCCATGATATTTCATTAGGTTGATGACAGGCAGGAGTTTGGCATTAGTCAGTAGAATTTTCTGGAAAAGATAATTTGGCAACAAATCATCAGTATTTTTGGTAAAGCTAACATGCCGATTTGCTATAGGTTTTAGATAGTAGGCCTACTCAATTAGCTGTGATATTCTTTAACGTTCTCTACCGAAATCCGAAATAATAGGACGCCCTAGGGGCATTGGAGGCTTGTGTTACTTTTTCAAAGGATTTGTGTATTTTCGAAATATAGAGTAGGCCTACCCTGTTTTTAGAATTAGGGTCAGATTCGAAAGAGCAATACCGCGTTTTATAATATAGGCCTAGCCTTTTTCAGGCCTTATTTCCTTATCAAGTTTTTGGTAATAAAGGGTTGTTTAGCTGCCGTTCAATCATAATGCTGTCCAGACATAAATGTAATAACTAGCAGGTTTTATAACGATATAGGTTTTGATATCCCATTAGCTTACTTTAGGTAAGATGTTCTGACTAAGTATAGGGTTATGTTGGTTTCTTGGATTGGCTAAACCATCAAATTTCCTTGATACAGAGTCACTACTTACGTTTATATTTGGATCATACACGTGAGAAGGGGGTGAGTGTCCGCTTTAAGACGTAAAAGAATATCAGTAGATCTATATCACCCAGACCTATAATTCTGGAGAAGTCCATAACATAGGCCTATAGGCCTAGATATAGATCGACCCCTAAAGCTTTTAGCAGGCCAAAAGCCTAATGGTGTAATTCGAAAAATTAAGGGATGGATGAGGGATCTTGTTTTAAGTGACCCTTATAGCGACACGGTCGACTGGTCACCCATGGGCCTACTTTTCGGTTGAGACTCGCGAATTTACATGCGCCATTTAAGCCCTCCTATGTTATGAATAAATCAATCTATTGCACGAATAAATATTAATACTTCATAGCGTTTTGAGTTCGAGCAAGGACTGGTTCGATCAGTATGCCTTCACAGTCATTGTATGTTAACGAATTAACAGTCATTCTATCAGGAAACGAAAATGTTATAAAATTGAATTTAGGCTTTGTGCAAAAGGCCGGAGGGCTCATTTTTTCTGGGAGAATTTCTGGAAGATTCCAGTTCCAGATATTAATAATTCCGACATCACAAAATTACGAAAACCCAGAAGGCTCATTAGAATTTCGAATTTCTGATTTTGAAATTAATGTTTCTGATAGTGGATATCAGCTGAAAATTTCGCACGAGTAACAGGCTTTACCGATATTTTTTTTTATCTCAACGTCAATATTTCAGTTTTTCAAGGTAGGCTACTTCTCCCGCCTAATTTGGCAGCTGAATGCCACTTTAATTTCGAACTTTTATATTCATATATAAAGCCATTTAAACAATCACTGACACCTTATAAATAATTGAATTATTGTTAACATTTTGTAAGCTTACATGCACACTGACTGGCCAGCGATCTCATTATTGAAACTAGAGATTTAGTGATTGCACTCAATCACTGGAGATGGCTCCGCGAAGGAGGGGAACTGATTGACAAGGGTATTAGAACCGGCAGTGTGGTTTGAGAGGTCACATAAAGAAGAATGAAACAATAAAGATGATGTATGATATTCTTAGCATTAATTATTTTAAAAGATGGCTACCATCTTTAAAAATCAAGATGGCTGAAAACTTATAACAAATAATGCCTTATCACAAGTTTACATCCGATAAAGTATTGCTCATAATATAATATGCTTCATGGCAGCCATATTGTATCAATGGGCACATGGCTGAAAATTGATCCCAATGTCAAGGCACACCCCAGGTTTGATATTGGATTGCGCAGATTGCTGAAAATCAATCCCAACCGTCCTCTCAATAATGCCAAGGCACACCCCAAGTTTGAAGTTGATCGGATCAATCATGCACAAGTTATTGCCCGGACAAGAAAATCATGCTCATAATCCAATATGACGGTTAGCGGCCATACTAGATTGCGCACATTGCTGAAAATCAATCCCAAGCCGTCCTCTCATCGATGTCAAGGCACACCCCAAGTTGATCGGATGAATCATTCATGAGTTTTTGTACGGACAAGGATGGAAAGACGGACGGACGGACGAACGGAAGGAACACCCGAAAACATAATGGATCCGCTTTCGCTTTGCGGAGTCATAATTAATTGTTTAAGCTGACACCTAGGCTATACTATATAGTCTATAGATCAGTTTTGATCAATCCAATTATCGTGAACATTCATTAGACTAAATTTCGCCATGACTAACCATTTAATTCATAGCCTACCTGGATACCTGGAGTTTGAGCTGAAGTCAAAGACTTTTAAGCTCCTCATAGCTTTAGAAAGTAGACCTGTATTATCCTTCGCGGTGTCACCAGCCAGCCTTGTACCAAAATTTGTCTATCGACATGTCCCAGAGTTTGTCAAGCCTATTCTTGGACGACATTGTCTGGTAAGGAGTTCCAATTGTTCGTTACTCTTTAATGCGAATGAGTTGCGACTATGAGAAAGACTATATGACTCCTTGTACGATGATGGATTTGCTTACATAAAAAGTTGGGATTTACAATGTCAAAATTATTGAGAATCATAAAAAAATGAATTCATGAATTCCATCAAAATGGATTTCAATGTTTGAAAATTGGATTGGGATTTTTGAAATTCGAATGAGTCTTCTTGGGTTTCGTACTTTGTGATGTCGGAATTTCTAATCTACATTACGCAAAGAATCAATTTATAGAACGGGAATCTCCCAGAAATTCTGGTCATTCATTGGTTGGTTTGTTTTGAGGCCAACTCAAAACGAGGCAATCAAGATGTCTGACGACAGCGAGTAAAGACAACACAGGAAGGTTAACATCGTGACAATAGATATGAAAGCTCAGTTTAATTCAGATGGAAACTAAAATTAAAGCATTGATACCAGACTATACGATATAATTCTATATCTTTGCTATGAATTCCACGATCAAGGATGAATTTGTAGTTGATCGCTCAGTTGTGTATGAAATCGTTCGCAACCATGAGAAATTGGAGCGACTGTTCGATGTTGGTGTTACGTTTGGGGAGGTCTCCAAAGACGGAGATAACAGTGAGAAACAATGGGTTATACTGTCTGGTAAACCAGACGATAGAGTAAACGCCAAGGTATGTATTCTTAGTTTAGACCTTTAATTAATGTATGTATTAGACTATTAGTACTGTATGTATAAGTACATAATTTACAAATATTAGTCTGTTAGTATTATCAATATCAGTAATTTATCAGGTTGGGGAAAGTCCCTGATCGGCGGGTTGTCCATTGGTCTGTGGATAAACCGCTGAACGGCGAAGAATAGACAATGTGGATCGGTGGGTAACGTTGAGACAAAAATGACAATTTCCTCCTTATCTGCCTTCATTCGCGTTCCGGTTTTCGCCGAACTATCGAGTTCTACGACAACAGTGCATGTTCCATTGTGAATGGCTAGTTCTACCTTCAAAGTCAACTTGCCGCATGCGCCGAAGCCGGTGAAATTTATTTCTTATCTACATAATCATTAGTGGGAGATCTCCAAACTCTGTGGCCAAAGTATATTGATGATGGGTGGTCACCTGACAACAGAGTTGGATGCCCTGCCATATTGAAACATGTACATTTGGAGAAACAACACATTGGGAAATGTACAAACACTAGTTGACCTCTGAGCCTCGCTTTCGGATTAAACAAATATGTTTATCGAGAAAATCTGAAAGCGAGGTTCGGAGGTCAACTTGTGTTCGTACATTTCAGAAGTTCATTTTGAAGGCAGCGGCTATCCTTTGAAAAACGACGAGGAAGCAACACAAGTATTTGAAAGCTTTTTTTTTGGTTAAACGGCGAACTGAAAGATCAAATTGAATGTGTGTAAAGTTTGCGCCGGTTGCGTTGCTTAAAGGGGAATATAACAAAAAATCACTTCAGGGTTCAGAAGAAGCGCACTAACTTTTCCTTTCCAACGATACCAAACACATATTTTTGCGATTTTTTTATTTCTAACAGTGAAGTTAATAAAATTCCACGATAAGAAAAACAAATTGGTCAACTTTCAAAATCTCCCAAAAATTTAAGCCTAGGTTAAATTCATCCTCTTCAAGGCCTTCATAATTCACCAATATGGCACGCAGACCATTTTATTTGCTAGTCACATTTTCCTCAAAGCTTCTTTTGTAATTCAATATAAGTTTCATGAAACTGAAAGCAATTTGCTAGACATAGGAATACTTTGAAGAGAGTGAGAGTTAACCTGGGTTTTAATGGGAGATTTGAAAATTGACCAATTTGTTTTGTGTGTGTAACATAATATGGTATTTTATAAACTGCATCATGTCCCATGAAAAAATCGCAAAAATATGTGTTTGGTACCGTTGGAAAGGAAAAACAAGCGTGCTTCTTTTGAACCATTAAGTATTTTTTTTTGTTTTCTTCTCTTTTAAATTAGGAGAAATTGAGAGAAAATTGTGTTGTTTCTCCGAATGTGCATGTTTCAATATGGCATGTCCTCCAACACTGTTGGTCACCCATCATCAATATACTTTGGCCACAGAGTTTGGAGATCTCCAACTACATATAATCATTATCTGCATATATGCATTAATTAGTCAAAAGTAATAATAATAGCCACCAGGGTATTTTTGGATGCCTGTTTGCAAAAGCTTTATTTATGGTAAATAAAGCTCCACAATTCTAAAATTATGCCCCCCTTACTCCCTCTTCTGTGCGTAAGACCTGTGTCGTTGAGCTCACAACAGTTATGTCGAAACATTTTTACCATTTAATTAAGAAGTTTGTTATCCATAAAACTATGTTCCTGAGTTCACAAGACTGGATCAAGATGTCTACCTACGTGTACATGTAGCTCTGAATTAAACATTCTGTAGAGAAAATCAGATTATGAGGTCACTTGAAAACATCTTAATCAGAAAACCTGAGATAAGAATTAAACGAGCCAAAACACTTCAACAGGTGTGGTTACTGGAATCTGAGCTCATGCCACTTTACCATGCATACAGAAGGAAAATGGGAATACTGTCGGTTTGGACATGGTTCACCGTTGTCTAAAGGTGTTGATTTTCACAGGTTTCACTGTATTCCCAATATTAGCTGAATTCGAACTTGGATCTGAACTAATATTATACAATTATTGACTCGCCTGCCAGTTAATATGATGTTATAATGACCTGGACAACTTATATTGACTGATGCCGAAGTTAGCGTATATATTTATTCTAAACCTTCACAGAATTTCAGGCAGATGTTATATTTACATAATTCACATAATATAGTACATAGGCATTACAAATGCAATGGGTTGAATTAAGTCATGTGGATTACGTTTCAACGCTCAAATCTGATGTCATCGGAATGCCGTCATAGTAATAACGCTGCAATAAAAACAAATTATGTTGCACAACAAAGAGAATGTGACGTAAAATCTTATATTAACCAGCAAGTCATGTAATATAAGATAATATTAACTGTCATGTGACCGCCTATTGACCAATGAAATTGCAACACTCACTCCAGTTATATAATAAATCACTTTATGAAAGGCTTTATGAACAAATTTGCTTGGGTACCGTTCCAGTCACTGTCAGACCAAAAAGAAAATATTATTTTGAGATTAAAATATGCAAAATTGAATGTTTTTTTTGCCGCTTGGCGGTTACCAAAACTATTAAGCTCAATTTTTTTTTCAAAAGTGATATATACACGTGCTTAAATACTCATCGGAGGTTGTGTATGATGTAATATTTGGCGACTTTTACTGAGTGTTACTGTTATGGAAAGTATACATATTGCACCCCCATGCCCACATGTACTGTATATAAACGATCGAAGAGCGTACACACGAAACTGATTTTATATTTCCTTTGTTAAAGTGTATATTTAGCCAATAACCACTTAGAAACAAGATAGAAGACCTTTTCATAAACCTTTCAGTTTGTTCAAACCTCACAAGCCTTCCATTTCTGGGAGTTGATTCCAATGTCCTGACTCTAACCTGGCAGGGCTGCCATGTATGAAGGCCCACTTGCTGCCATAGTCTTTCTTGTTTGTTAAGAAAGTCAATTTACACGAGCTTACTACAACTAAAAACAATAAAATTAAACATAGGACATTCACATATTATTTATACATGTTCAGTTAGGTTTAGAATGTATAAATGGGGGCGAAAAACCTCCTTTTAATACCTGCGCAAATTATAATCAAGCAAAGATTATAATCAACTCCAGTAAGATCTCCTGGAATGGCTATTTAATACAACTACGTAATCTAATCTCACTGCATTTCAATAAGCCGAATAAGTTGTTAACAATCTGAGATGTCCAACTATGTTTATTTGCAGGAATACATTGTGGCTTTGTGTCAACCAGATGATAGATATACCATGAAATATCCATCTAAATCAGTCAATATATCCCACTTGGAAAAAATTGAAAAGCAGACTCATGCCTCAATCCGTGTAAGTGATGGTTGTAAATCGGAGATAACAATTTCAGGGACAGATCTAGCGGTAACTTTGGCTATGTCTGCCTTGGAAGACCTTATTGATAGACAGGGGGAGATATATCACAGTCCAGAAGACAGCAATGACAAGTCTCAGAAGCGACTTTCATCTGAAGCTGCAGTCCGACTTGACACTCGCTTTGAAAGGGCACTTTCTCAACATAGTGATGGATCTCTAAACCCTGAAGATTATCAGCATACTTATGATGCTGTGAAACGAGCCATGTTACAATGCTGGTCAGAAGATTCTAATATGGGAGCAGGATATGGTGAGAGAGACCACTCTACAACAATCAACCAGTTCCCTAATAATGGAAAGCAAGTTGAACATGTGCCATCTAAAGACATTCGAAATCTTGGAAATCAAGTTGATGTATTAATGTTGGATTCTACTAAAGGACCAGATGTTGGTAAAGTTGAAAAAACAAAGTTTGATTTAAGAGAGTTTGCACAGCAGTGTGGTTATGCAGATATAGATATTGGTACGGTTTTAGACTCTGGTCCACCTAATATGACTCCAAAAGAATTCTTACAAAAACTGTACGAGAATAAAAAGAAAAGTCAACCTGCTACTGCCATTCAAATTACATCCTCCATGGAAAAAACTAATAAATCAAAAGTTGATATGACCAATAGGGGGTCTGAAGTCCCCGCAGGTAGCAATAGTGGATCTGAAGTACCCGCAGGTAGCAAAAGTGGGTCGTCATTCACAGCAGGTAACTCTAGCACATTTGCTGATTCCCCATCGTCAGATTATTGGCAACGCCTTGCTAGAGACTTTCAGGAAGAGGACGATTACACTGACATTACAGAGCTAAAACAGAGAAATGCAGAACGACAAGAACTTATTAAAACAGCTATTAAACAAAGAAAAGAATTAGCTGAAGGCGAACCCCAAACTCCTCCTGCTGGTAGATCTCAGAGTAAAAGTTCCAAGAAAAAACGTAAAAAGAGTGCTAGTCCTTCAGTGCGTCAGAATGGTAAAGGCAGTAGAGAAGTAAGCCCGCCAACTGATCAGGCTGTATTAGTAGACTTAACAAATGAAGACCCTAGTCAGAATAGACTGACCATTACTGATGATGAACAAACTCACTTGTTACAAGTCTGGCCTCATCATTATGGAAGGGAACAGAGGGTTTTCTCTGAGAGGGATCAAGATGGCGGAGAAGCCGTCAGAGCAGACCCATTGAGACATGTTATTATTGATGGAAGCAATGTAGCTATGGAGTAAGTAGACTTCTCATTTCTATCTAAACTGGTTTGAGCTGCCAAAAGTTAGATTTGTTTTATAATATCTGATTGTCAAGAGAAGATGAGCGTTTAAAGTGCCTTGATTAACAACAACAACTTGTTTCCCTCGCTGTCCGTGGACCCCCATCAGATAAACTGTAGGGTTCCATATCTTTTTAATGCATTGCAGTCTAACTCTTTTTCTTGGCCTCCTATGGGACCCATGATCACATCTTGTTGCATTTGATGTCCAAAGGGTACGTTCTTTGTTTTAAAATGTCTCCCTACCTTGAACTTTATATCATTTCACACTTAACATTTATACCTGTAGACAAATTTGTATTAAACAGAATTCTCCATGGAATTCACAAACAATATTTACTTGTAATTGTAAAAGTATTAATGGAATGCTTTTTTTCTTTTATTTTGCAGACATGGAAATCATAAAGTGTTCTCGTGTTATGGTATTCTCTTATGTGTAAATTATTTTCTAAATCGTGGTCATAAAGAGGTGACAGCGTTTGTGCCTCAGTGGCGTCAAAGAATGCCCACACATCAGTATCCTATATCACAACAGGAATTACTGAAAGAACTCAAGGACAGGGGACATCTTGTTTTTACTCCTTCTAAAAAAGTGGCTGGTAAAAATATTGTTTGTTATGATGACAGGTAACTATTGTTAGTTTAACTTTATGAAGCACAGCCCCATTAAATTAACCAACCAATAGAACAAGCTACTTGTACCCTTAAATTTCCTGACAACATTTACTCTGGAATAAAAGAAAAAACAAACTGATAAAAGCAAATAAACAGACAAATGCACTGTGAATAAACAAACATGCAAAAGCAAAGTGAATAAATAAAGAGGGAAAAGCACAGTGAATAATGAAACAGGCACAAGCAAAATGAAATAAACACAAAAGCACAATGAACAAAAGCACAATGAATAATGTAACAGTCAAAAGCACAATGAATAATGAAACAGACAAAAGCACAATGAATATATAGACAGAAGCACAAGGGATAATGAAACAGACAAAAGCACAATGAATATATAGACAGAAGCACAATGAATAATGAAACAGACAAAAGCACAATGAATATATAGACAGAAGCACAATGAATAATGAAACAGACAAAAGCACAATGAATAATGAAACAGACAAAAGCCCAATGAATAATGTAACAGTCAAAAGCACAATGAATAATGAAAGCGAGAAAAGTACAATGAATATATAGACAGAAGCACAATGAATAATGACACAGACAAAAGCACAATGAATAATGAAACAGACAAAAGCATACTGAATAATGAAACAGACAAAAGCACAATGAATAATGAAACAGACAAAAGCACAATGAATAATGAAACAGACAAAAGCACAATGAATAATGAAACAGACAAAAGCTCAATGAATATATAGACAGAAGCACAATGGATAATGAAATAGACAAAAGCACAATGGATAATGAAACCCACAAAAGCACAATGAATATATAGACAGTAGCACAATGAATAATGAAACAGACAAAAGCATAATGACTAATCAAACTCACAAAAGAAAAAAACGAAAAAAAAAAACCAAACAAAAAAACCAGGCGACAGCAAAGTGAATAAACGAACAGACAAAAATCATGTGAATAAAAAAAACTTGCAAAGCTTAATAAACAAACAAAACAGATAAAAGTAATTTATTGATAAAGCAGTCTTCTACACTTTCCACACCAATTCCTGATTCTGTGTTCCTGTAACATTACTACTGTGGTGTTATCTAAATGTCCATGGAGATACCAATATGTATGATTGTATTTTCAGGTTTATACTACAACTGGCTGAACAGACTGATGGTGTTGTCGTATCCAATGACAATTATAGAGATTTATTACATGAGAAACCAGCGTGGAACCAGCTGATAAAAGAAAGGTGGAGTAAATGTCATATTGTATGACCACTAACACATAGTCTGCCTGCTGTTCCACTATATTATTGTGCTCTGGTTTTTCTCTAGTATATTATTGTGCTCTGGTTTTTCTCTAGTATATTATTGTGCTCTTGCTTTTCTCTACTATATTAATGTGCTCTGGCTTTTCTCCAGTATATTAATGTGCTCTGACTTTTCTCCAGTATATTAATGTACTCTTGCTTTTCTCCAGTGTATTAATGTGCTCTTGCTTTTCTCCAGTTTATTAATGTGCTATTGCTTTTCTCCAGTATATTAATGTACACTTGCTTTTCTCTACTATATTAATGTGCTCTGGCTTTTCTCCAGTATATTAATGTGCTCTGGCTTTTCTCCAGTATATTAATGTACTCTTGCTTTTCTCCAGTGTATTAATGTGCTCTTGCTTTTCTCCAGTTTATTAATGTGCTATTGCTTTTCTCCAGTATATTAATGTACACTTGCTTTTCTCTACTATATTAATGTGCTCTGGCTTTTCTCTACTATATTAATGTGCTCTGGCTTTTCTCTACTATATTAATGTGCTCTGGCTTTTCTCCAGTATATTAATGTACTCTTGTTTTTATCCAGTGTATTAATGTGCTCTTGCTTTTCTCCAGTTTATTAATGTGCTATTGCTTTTCTCCAGTATATTAATGTACACTTGCTTTTCTCTACTATATTAATATGCTCTGGCTTTTCTCTACTATATTAATGTGCTATTGCTTTTCTCCAGTATATTAATGTACACTTGCTTTTCTTTACTATATTAATGTGCTCTGGCTTTTCTCTACTATATTAATGTGCTCTGGCTTTTCTCCAGTATATTAATGTGCTCTTGCTTTTCTCCAGTATATTAATGTGCTCTGGCTTTTCTCCAGTATATTAATGTGCTCCTGCTTTTCTCCAGTATATTAATGTGCTCTGGCTTTTCTCCAGTATATTAATGTGCTATTGCTTTTCTCCAGTATATTAATGTACACTTGCTTTTCTCTACTATATTGATGTGCTCTGGCTTTTCTCCAGTATATTAATGTGCTCTGGCTTTTCTCCAGTATATTAATGTGCTCTTGCTTTTCTCCAGTTTATTAATGTGCTATTGCTTTTCTCCAGTATATTAATGTACACTTGCTTTTCTCTACTGTATTAATGTGCTCTGGCTTTTCTCTACTATATTAATGTGCTCTGGCTTTTCTCCAGTATATTAATGTACTCTTGCTTTTCTCCAGTATATTAATGTGCTCTGGCTTTTCTCCAGTATATTAATGTGCTATTGCTTTTCTCCAGTATATTAATGTGCTCTGGCTTTTCTCCAGTATATTAATGTGCTCTGGCTTTTCTCCAGTATATTAATGTGCTCTGGCTTTTCTCCAGTTTATTAATGTGCTATTGCTTTTCTCCAGTATATTAATGTACACTTGCTTTTCTCCAGTATATTAATGTACACTTGCTTTTTCTCTAATTTATTAATGTGCTCTGGCTTTTCTCCACTATATTAATGTGCTATTGCTTTTCTCAAGTATATTAATGTGCTCCTGCTTTTCTCCAGTATATTAATGTGCTATTGCTTTTCTCCAGTATATTAATGTGCTCTGGCTTTTCTCCAGTATATTAATGTGCTCTTGCTTTTCTCCAGTATATTAATGTGCTCTTGCTTTTCTCCAGTATATTAATGTGCTCTTGCTTTTCTCCAGTATATTAATGTGCTCTTGCTTTTCTCCAGTATATTAATGTGCTCTTGCTTTTCTCCAGTATATTAATGTGCTCTTGCTTTTCTCCAATTTATTAATGTACTCTCAGGGTATTGATGTACTACTCATTAGTTTTTTTACGCCTAACTTAAGAAAGTTGGTCTTATTATGGTATCCCCAAAGCCGTCCGTCCTGAATTCCCTTCCTCCATAACTTGAAGAGATTTTTGGTTAGATGATATGTCATGAACCATTTATGACATCTGCGGTTGCATAGTATGGCACAATCTTGGATTACTAGTATGTAATATTCCCTTTAAGTCTATATCTCTGTTTCTTTCCGCTCCATAACTTGAAGAGTTCTGATCCGATCTTTAGAACTCTGTCCCAACATATACTTTTATGGGTTGATAGTGTGTCATGAACCTTTTATGACATCTTCGGGTGCATATTATGGCATCAATATTGGATTGGGATTTCCCTGGCTTCCAAAATGTTGGGGTTCATTGGACCCCCATCAGATAAAAGGTAGGTTCCCATATACATTAGGTGGGGTCCAATTAGTGTTTAAATATGTATTATTGTATAATATTTTGCTATTTATCTGCATCCCATGGGGCCCTTATTGCAATTCCGGGGTCCAAGTGAGAAATTGAGGGTCAGAGATGCAGGTTTTAAGGGTCCGGTAAATCCTTGTGTGATATCTTTTATGTATGTCTTCGTTCACTACCACTCCATAACTTGAAGGGAGACTCTACAATTCAGTCCCAACATTTACTTTGTGGGTAGATGGTGTGTTGTCCACCATTAATGAATATTTGGTTACATATTACAACATCTATATTAGATTATGTAATATTCTCTTTTAGTCCATATCTTCTTTAGTTTTTACCTGATCTTGACAATTTTTTTTAGTTTATATATAACAGCTACGGGTAGATGGTTTGTCTGGAACCATTTAAGACATCCCTGGTTTGATAATATAGCATCCATATTGGATTATGTAATATTCTGTTTTAGTCTATGTCTTGGTAGCTTGCACTCCATAGCTGGAAAAGTTTTGATCCAATGTTTACAATTCTTTCACATCATTTACCTTATGGATAGATGGTGTGTTGTCAACCATTTATGACAATTTAGGTTGCATGATTGCATAACACGGCATCTATATTAAATTATGTAATGTTCTCTTTTAGTCCATATCTACTTTATATATACCTAAGTAGTAAATGGTGTGTTGGGAACAATTTACTTGTTTGCATAATACAGCATCCTTATATGATCATTGGATAGAGAAATGAAAATCTTTCCTATGAACATTGAATTTCAATTGCTGAAGTTTAAACAAATATGTTCTATAATGTACATGTGTAGAGTAATCAGTCGTAGCAGAGGGCATATGTTGAATTTACTAAAACTCTTGTTTTCCAGGGTATTAAATTAATGTACCCATTTGTTTTTCTCTAGTGTATTGTTTTTTCTCCAGGGTATTAATTGTAATTGTTTTTTCTCCAGGGTATTAATGTACTCATTTGTGGGTGATATCTTCATGCCACCAGACGATCCACTGGGTAGAGACGGTCCCACTTTAGATAA
This sequence comes from Lepidochitona cinerea, assembly GCA_963971465.1. Lineage (NCBI taxonomy): Eukaryota > Metazoa > Mollusca > Polyplacophora > Chitonida > Tonicellidae > Lepidochitona > Lepidochitona cinerea. The sequence goes on along the minus strand of OZ020555.1, from coordinate 1,333,906 downwards.
TTTCTTGTCTAAATCAGCTATGCTGACAACAGGCTGGTAAGTAATGGGTACTGAAGCCTGGTTCACAAAAGGGTGTCATACCCACATATCTCTACAGTATAGGTGGTCCCCCCCTCAGTTCCTTAATTGTTCATCATAACACTAAGCATCAATCTTATTACATTGAAAAGACCATCTTGTACAAACAAAATCAAGTATAGAACTTTTGGTGATAATTAATGCTAGCCATGGTTACAAATATGTAAAGTCTTAGCATAGATTATTGCAAAATGTTTTTTTGTACATATGTAATGTTTTTGTAGGCAAACTTCATCTCCCCAAAGATATAACCTACAAGGAAGAGGGAGACAAGCGGGTAATCCTCAACCATTTAGAAAACCCAATCAACCTCAGCAGCAACAACAAGTACCTAGTCCTCTCTCATTCCGAAACTACAATCAACAACAACAACAACGGTCTCCTTGGCAACCCAAACAGGGGAGACAAACCCCAGTTAGATCACAAGAAGAGACAGATCATCTGGCAACTCTCTTAAGGAGTTTGTTTCCGAACAGAGATCAGGAAGAAAAAATCCAGCTAATTCTACGAAACCATAAAAGTGAAACTAACGTCGATAGACTTTCCAATTTAATTATGGATATCTGTAAATAAGACCTGCACTTCTAGATATTCTTATTCTTTACAAATATTTTTATCCCAATGAAGTCGCTATTTTTAAAAGTTTTATCTACTAGATAACTATTGGTTTTAACATTGTTTTACTCTCCATAAATTGTACCATGTGATCTGGCACAAAGCAGGGTTTTCATTTTAAATATTCTGTCTATGGTTTCATAGATGTTGTTTCAGTTGTTTTAAGACAGTTTAAGAAGCTGCTCCATGCTGTATATGTCTTACAGCTGATATCACATGGTTATACATGTACCCTCTCTCTGTCAGCACGTCATCTTGTACATGTATTAACAGGACATGTACTAAAAGACAGGGGTTCAGGACTAGGATTTAGTCCATTCATACAAAGCCTGTCCTTGTAAGTTGTAAAATAAACTAAGAGAAAATAGCCCTAACCAGGCTATGTGTATTTTAAGAAATTGAATAAAGTTTGCTGAAGAGGTGAATCAAAATTTTTATATAATAAAGTTTTTTTTTCTCTCAATTATTAATTATGATTACATATTTTACCCACGACATGTTAATTCTGGCTCATCTTATCTACATCTACTTGACTTACTAACCTAAGTGGTCAGATTACAATCCCAATCTCCACAAATCACACTATAATCAATCACTTATGACAATATATATTTGCTGTGATCCATGGATGTGTATTTATGTCAGGATTGTCATGCCAGTCTGTTTATACAGTAGAAATTGTAAGCCTATTATAAATCATAGTTACCTACATTTTATTTCACCACATGGTTCATAATCCTTCTCATTGGGGGAGATTATCACAATTTATCAAATCACCGAGTCAACATATTGATTACTTGTTCCCTGTTTAAGCCACAGAAATGACCGCATCTCTTGGAAAGCAATCATACTGTAATTTGATGTAATTTTAATTTTCAAACTACCCGTGGATGCATGAGGTCCAATTGTCCAAATGAACCAATTTTCTTTGAAAAGGCTGTCCAAATTTTAAACTGTCCTTAATCCCCATATTAAAAACACTATTCCAAATTGATCTCATTTTCAAACTGCTGGTCTGTTTGGACAGGTTCACTTCTTATTGAAACACACTCCATTTAGACAGGCGCTTCACTTCTTATTGAAACACACTCCATTTAGACAGGCGCTTCATTTCTTATTGAAACACGCTCCATTTAGACAGGCGCTTCATTTCTTATTGAAACACACTCCATTTAGACAGGCGCTTCATTTCTTATTGAAACACACTCCATTTAGACAGGCACTTCATTTCTTATTGAAACACACTCCATTTAGACAGGCGCTTCATTTCTTATTGAAACACGCTCCATTTAGACAGGCGCTTCATTTCTTATTGAAACACACTCCATTTAGACAGGCGCTTCATTTCTTATTGAAACACGCTCCATTTAGACAGGCGCTTCACTTCTTATTGAAACACGGAGCTCCATTTAGACAGGCACTTCATTTATTATTGAAACACGGAGCTCCATTTAGACAGGCACTTCATTTCTTATTGAAACACTGAGCTCCATTTAGACAGGCGCTTCACTTATTATTGAAACATGGAGCTTTATTTAGACAGGCGCTTGACTTCTTATTGAAACACGGAGCTCCATTTAGACAGGCGCTTCACTTCTTATTGAAACACTGAGCTCCATTTAGACAGGCGCTTCACTTCTTATTGAAACACTGAGCTCCATTTAGACAGGCGCTTCACTTATTATTGAAACAGTGAACTCCATTTAGACAGGCGCTTCACTTCTTATTGAAACACGGAGCTCCATTTAGACAGGCACTTTACTTCTTATTGAAACATGGAGCTCAATTTAGACAGGCGCTTCATTTATTATTGAAACACGGAGCTCAATTTAGACAGGCGCTTCATTTATTATTGAAACACGGAGCTCCATTTGGACAGGCGCTTCATTTATTATTGAAACACTGAGCTCCATTTAGACAGGCGCTTCACTTCTTATTGAAACACTGAGCTCCATTTAGACAGGCGCTTCACTTCTTATTGAAACACGGAGCTCCATTTAGACAGGCGCTTCACTTATTATTGAAACACTGAGCTCCATTTAGACAAGCGCTTCACTTCTTATTGAAACACTGAGCTCCATTTAGACGGGCGCTTCACTTCTTATTGAAACACTGAGCTCCATTTAGACAGGCGCTTCACTTCTTATTGAAACACGGAGCTCCATTTAGACAGGCACTTCATTTATTATTGAAACACGGAGCTCCATTTAGACAGGCGCTTCACTTCTTATTGAAACACTGAGCTCCATTTAGACAGGCGCTTCACTTATTATTGAAACATGGAGCTTTATTTAGACAGGCGCTTGACTTCTTATTGAAACACGGAGCTTTATTTAGACAGGCGCTGCACTTATTATTGAAACACGGAGCTCCATTTAGACAGGCGCTTCACTTCTTATTGAAACACTGAGCTCCATTTAGACAGGCGCTTCACTTATTATTGAAACAGTGAACTCCATTTAGACAGGCGCTTCACTTCTTATTGAAACACGAAGCTCCATTTAGACAGGCACTTTACTTCTTATTGAAACATGGAGCTCCATTTAGACCGGCGCTTCACTTATTATTGTTTTCTGACTGGGTTTTCACTCGAACGACCTATGTGGGATGGTTGCCAGTTACCAACGGAAGGTCGTGGGTTTCCTCCGGGCATAGAGCCCGGTTTCCTCCCACAATAAAACTGGCAACGCCGCCATATAAGTGAAATAATCTTGAGCGCGGCGTAAAAACACCAAACAATCAATCAATCACTTATTATTGAAACACAGAGCTCCATTTAGACAAGCGCTTCACTTCTTATTGAAACACGCTCCATTTCGACAGGCGCTTCACTTCTTATTGAAACACTGATCTCCATTTAGACAGGCGCTTCACTTCTTATTAAAACACGCTCAATTTAGACAAGCGCTTCACTTATTATCGAAACACGGAGCTCCATTTAGACAGGCGCTTCACTTATTATTGAAACACGGAGCTCCATTTAGACAAGCGCTTCACTTATTATTGAAACACGGAGCTCAATTTAGACAGGCGCTTCACTTCTTATTGAAATACAGAGCTCCATTTAGACAGGCGCTTGACTTCTTATTGAAACACGGAGCTCCATCTAGACAAGCGCTTCACTTCTTATTGAAACACGGAGCTCCATTTAGAAAGGCGCTTCACTTCTAATTGAAACACGGAACTCCATTTAGACAAGCGCTTCACTTCTTATTGAAACACGGAGCTCCATTTAGACAGGCGCTTGACTTCTTATTGAAAAAAAAACGAGCTCCATTTAGACAGGCGCTTCACTTATTATTGAAACACAAAGCTCCATTTAGACAAGCGCTTCACTTCTTATTGAAACACGGAGCTCCATTTAGACAGGCGCTTCATTTATTATTGAAAAAAAAAACGAGCTCCATTTAGACGGGCGCTTCACTTATTATTGAAACACGGAGCTCCATTTAGACAGGCGTTTCATTTTAATATCGAAACACGGAGCTCCATGTAGACAGGCGCTTCATTTATTATTGAAAAAAAAAACGAGCTCCATTTAGACGGGCGCTTCACTTATTATTGAACACGCTCCATTTAGACAAGCGCTTCACTTCTTATTGAAACACGGAGCTCCTTTTAGACAGGCGCTTCACTTCTTATTGAAACACGGAGCTCTATTTAGACAGGCGCTTTACTTCTTATTGAAACACAGAGCTCCATTTAGACAAGCGCACACGGAGCTCCATTTAGACAGGCGCTTCACTTCTTATTGAAACACGGAGCTCCATTTCGACAGGCGCTTCATTTATTATTGAAACACGGAGCTACATTTAGACAGGCGCTTCACTTCTTATTGAAACACGGAGCTCCATTTAGACAGTCGCTTCACTTATTGAAACACGGAGCTCCATTTAGACAGGCGCTTCACTTATTATTGAAACACGGAGCTCCATTTAGACAGGCGCTTCACTTATTATTGAAACACAGAGCTCCATTTAGACAGGCGCTTCACTTCTTATTGAAACACGGAGCTCCATTTAGACAGGCGCTTCACTTATTATTGAAACATGGAGCTTTATTTAGACAGGCGCTTCACTTATTATTGAAACATGGAGCTTTATTTAGACAGGCGCTTCACTTATTATTGAAACACGGAGCTCCATTTAGACAGGCGCTTCACTTATTATTGAAACATGGAGCTTTATTTAGACAGGCGCTTCACTTATTATTGAAACACGGAGCTCCATTTAGACAGGCGCTTAACTTATAATTGAAACATGGAGCTTTATTTAGACAGGCGCTTCACTTATTATTGAAACACGGAGCTCCATTTAGACAGGCGCTTCACTTATTATTGAAACACAGAGCTCCATTTAGACAGGCGCTTCACTTCTTATTGAAACACGGAGCTCCATTTAGACAAGCGCTTCACTTCTTATTGAAACACGGAGCTCCATTTAGACAAGCGCTTGACTTATTATTGAAACACAGAGCTCCATTTAGACAGGCGCTTCACTTCTTATTGAAACACGCAGCTCAATTTAGACAAGCGCTTCACTTCTTATTTAATGATGAAATGGTGAAATAACTTTTTGGAAAGGTACCTAGAATTCTGGTGCCAAAGTAAGGCTGGGGTTTCCTTAAAGTTACCGTCTCCTTATATGAATACCAGCATTTTGGTGAAATAATCACCGGTGTAGCGTAAAACACCAATTGAGAGGTGATGTGTGATGTTAATATGTCCAATGTGATTTAATCACTTTTAAGGTGATTTTTTTAGTTTTTATTGAGATTTCTTATGGAAGCCTGGTCATGCTTTTTATTATAACGTATTTTTTTCCTTCTGAATGGTGCATGAATTAAACTTCAATATTTTATTATTTTAAATAATATTTTTCTATTTTATGAAGCTGTGGTATTTATAATTTGATGCGTGATTTAAAGAGGTTTGATTAACTTGTTTATGTTTTACCTATTTCACCATAGTTATGGTTAACAAGTTTCTTTTGTGACAAATTTGTGTAATTGAGATAGTGTGTGTGTAGGGGGGGGGGGGGGGGCATTAAATGTGAAGAGCAACTTGGATTGAGTGTGAGATATGGGGGGGGGGGGAGTTAAATGTGAAGTCATGTGATGCAATTTAGCCAATGGCTTGGCTAAGAAATGATGTGCGGTTGCATATTGACCTATATATTCCCAGACAATCTTCCCACTTCAAGTTTGTCGCCATGTTTTTTTGGACCTAAATCTACCATCATACACTCAAGAGCGGTAAAAATAGTGATCTAAAAATGGCTACATAGATAAGCCACTGAAAGGACATACTTCTGTCTGTTTTTATTAGCTTGAGGGTCACTGGAGGTAATTGACGTGAAATGTTTTAAGCACTTTGAAGGTTGTTATCGACGATGATCCCAATGTATTTCTAGAGATTTCCCCTCCTTTAATGAAATAGTCTACATACATTAAACCTGGATAGTATATCAAGTATATATAATATTATACTCTACCAAACATTATTGAGGTATTAATGTTACCTTATGTTCTCTATGAGAATCAAGATTAATTAGTTCTCATTATTGTCAATCCCTTATTTTACAGATGTAGATCATTGTTTTATCTCGCATCATTCTGACCTCACGATTGGTTCTTAAGACGACCAATACATGAGTTTGTTTTATTTGTCTGCTTAAAGTCTTACCTTCATATATAGCACCATCAAATACCTTTATCCAATTTAGTATTGTTAAGTTCTTTCTCATGAGAATATTTCATTTTTGTTTTAAGGGGTGAGCATTTAAAGTGTTATTATTATTCTTTGTATTACACTTTATTTAAATATAGCATAAAATGTTCCATTTATCCCACAACCCGAGTAAGGCATTTGTTGCCAGTTATGAATTATCTTGCCCACTCAGATGCTAATTTACAGTTAATTTTTGCCGTATATTTTTTAGATACACTCATATTTTAATTTCTGTTTTGAGTGCCACAGTTAAAGGTTGTTTGTGTCACAAGGCAGTTAAATATTGGGCAATCAGTCACGCTACTCTTCAGTTGAATGTAATTGATGAATTAAACTGCCTGGTACATTCTTCAAGCTGTGTTTTATGTTGGTTTAAATGTTTGATTTCTAAAATGTATCCCAATAGAATAGATGAGTACATGACTAAATGGAACTTCCAGAAGCTGTCCACATGATCTAGGGATTAAGATGTCAGATATCTACTGTCTGTGAATGATACAATACTTCTCATAGGACTAGCAGACGTCATAGGACTATCAGACAACAGAAGTTCTCAGGCCCTATTGTACACCATACATGCCATAGGACTATCAGAAACCAGAAGTGCTCAGGCCCTATCGTACACCATACATGTCATAGGACTATCAGACAACAGAAGTTCTCAGGCCCTATTGTACACCATACATGTCATAGGACTATCAGACGTCAGTTCTCAGGCCCTATTGTACACCATACATGTCATAGGACTATCAGACAACGGAAGTTCTCAGGCCCTATTGTACACCATACATGTCATAGGACTATCAGACAACAGAAGTTCTCAGGCCCTATTGTACAACATACATGTGATAGGACTATCAGACAACAGAAGTTCTCAGGCCCTATTGTACACCATACATGTCATAGGACTATCAGACAACAGAAGTTCTCAGGCCCTATTGTACACCATACATGTCATAGGATTATCAGACAACAGAAGTTCTCAGGCCCTATTGTACACCATACATGTCATAGGACTATCAGACAACGGAAGTTCTCAGGCCCTATTGTGCACCATACATGTCATAGGACTATCAGACAACGGAAGTTATCAGGCCCTATTGTACACCATACATGTCATAGGACTATCAGACAATGGAAGTTCTCAGGCCCTATTGTACACCATACATGTCATAGGACTATCAGACAACGGAAGTTCTCAGGCCCCATTGTACACCATACATGTCATCGGACTATCAGACAATGGAAGTTCTCAGGCCCTATTGTACACCATACATGTCATAGGACTATCAGACAATGGAAGTTCTCAGGCCCTATTGTACACCATACATGTCATAGGACTATCAGACAACGGAAGTTCTCAGGCCCCATTGTACACCATACATGTCATAGGACTATCAGACAACAGAAGTTCTCAGGCCCTATTGTACACCATACATGTGATAGGATTATCAGACAACAGAAGTTCTCAGGCCCTATTGTACACCATACATGTCATAGGACTATCAGACAACGGAAGTTCTCAGGCCCTATTGTGCACCATACATGTCATAGGACTATCAGACAACGGAAGTTATCAGGCCCTATTGTACACCATACATGTCATAGGACTATCAGACAATGGAAGTTCTCAGGCCCTATTGTACACCATACATGTCATAGGACTATCAGACAACGGAAGTTCTCAGGCCCCATTGTACACCATACATGTCATCGGACTATCAGACAATGGAAGTTCTCAGGCCCTATTGTACACCATACATGTCATAGGACTATCAGACAATGGAAGTTCTCAGGCCCTATTGTACACCATACATGTCATAGGACTATCAGACAACGGAAGTTCTCAGGCCCCATTGTACACCATACATGTCATCGGACTATCAGACAATGGAAGTTCTCAGGCCCTATTGTACACCATACATGTCATAGGACTATCAGACAATGGAAGTTCTCAGGCCCTATTGTACACCATACATGTCATAAGACTATCAGACAACGGAAGTTCTCAGGCCCCATTGTACACCATACATGTCATCGGACTATCAGACAATGGAAGTTCTCAGGCCCTATTGTACACCATACATGTCATAGGACTATCAGACAATGGAAGTTCGCAGGCCCTATTGTACACCATACATGTCATAGGACTGTCAGACAACGGAAGTTCTCAGGCCCCATTGTACACCATACATGTCATCGGACTATCAGACAATGGAAGTTCTCAGGCCCTATTGTACACCATACATGTCATAGGACTATCAGACAACAGAAGTTCTCAGGCCCTATTGTACACCATACATGTCATAGGACTATCAGACAATGGAAGTTCTCAGGCCCTATTGTACACCATACATGTCATAGGACTATCAGACAATGGAAGTTCTCAGGCCCTATTGTACACATACATGTCAGAGGAGTATCAGACAACAGAAGTTCTCAGGCCCCATTGTACACCATACATGTCATCGGACTATCAGACAATGGAAGTTCTCAGGCCCTATTGTACACCATACATGTCATAGGACTATCAGACAATGGAAGTTCTCAGGCCCTATTGTACACCATACATGTCATAGGACTATCAGACAATGGAAGTTCTCAGGCCCCATTGTACACCATACATGTCATAGGACTGTCAGACAACGGAAGTTCTGAGGCCCCATTGTACACCATACATGTCAGAGGAGTATCAGACAACGGAAGTTCTCAGGCCCTATTGTACACCATACATGTCAGAGGAGTATCAGACAACAGAAGTTCTCAGGCCCCATTGTACACCATACATGTCATCGGACTATCAGACAATGGAAGTTCTCAGGCCCTATTGTACACCATACATGTCATCGGACTATCAGACAATGGAAGTTCTCAGGCCCTATCGTACACCATACATGTCAGAGGAGTATCAGACAACAGAAGTTCTCAGGCCCCATTGTACACCATACATGTCATCGAACTATCAGACAATGGAAGTTCTCAGGCCCTATTGTACACCATACATGTCATAGGACTATCAGACAATGGAAGTTCTCAGGCCCTATTGTACACCATACATGTCAGAGGAGTATCAGACAACAGAAGTTCTCAGGCCCCATTGTACACCATACATGTCATCGGACTATCAGACAATGGAAGTTCTCAGGCCCTATTGTACACCATACATGTCATAGGACTATCAGACAATGGAAGTTCTCAGGCCCTATTGTACACCATACATGTCATAGGACTATCAGACAACAGAAGTTCTCAGGCCCCATTGTACACCATACATGTCATCGGACTATCAGACAATGGAAGTTCTCAGGCCCTATTGTACACCATACATGTCATAGGACTATCAGACAACAGAAGTTCTCAGGCCCTATTGTACACCATACATGTCATAGGACTATCAGACAATGGGAGTTCTCAGGCCCTATTGTACACCATACATGTCATAGGACTATCAGACAACAGAAGTTCTCAGACCCTATTGTACACCATACATGTCATAGGACTATCAGACAACAGAAGTTCTCAGGCCCTATTGTACACCATACATGTCATAGGACTATCAGACAATGGAAGTTCTCAGGCCCTATTGTACACCATACATGTCATAGGACTATCAGACAACAGAAGTTCTCAGGCCCTATTGTACACCATACATGTCATAGGACTATCAGACAACAGAAGTTCTCAGGCCCCATTGTACACCATACATGTCATAGGACTATCAGACAACAGAAGTTCTCAGGCCCCATTGTACACCATACATGTCATAGGACTATCAGACAATGGGAGTTCTCAGGCCCTATTGTACACCATACATGTCATAGGACTATCAGACAATGGAAGTTCTCAGGCCCTATTGTACACCATACATGTCATAGGACTATCAGACAATGGAAGTTCTCAGGCCCTATTGTACACATACATGTCAGAGGAGTATCAGACAACAGAAGTTCTCAGGCCCCATTGTACACCATACATGTCATCGGACTATCAGACAATGGAAGTTCTCAGGCCCTATTGTACACCATACATGTCATAGGACTATCAGACAATGGAAGTTCTCAGGCCCTATTGTACACCATACATGTCATAGGACTATCAGACAATGGAAGTTCTCAGGCCCCATTGTACACCATACATGTCATAGGACTGTCAGACAACGGAAGTTCTCAGGCCCCATTGTACACCATACATTTCATCGGACTATCAGATAATGGAAGTTCTCAGGCCCTATTGTACACCATACATGTCATAGGACTATCAGACAATGGAAGTTCTCCGGCCCTATTGTACACCATACATGTCATAGGACTATCAGACAATGGAAGTTCTCAGGCCCCATTGTACACCATACATGTCATAGGACTGTCAGACAACGGAAGTTCTCAGGCCCCATTGTACACCATACATGTCATCGGACTATCAGACAATGGAAGTTCTCAGGCCCTATTGTACACCATACATGTCAGAGGAGTATCAGACAACAGAAGTTCTCAGGCCCCATTGTACACCATACATGTCATCGGACTATCAGACAATGGAAGTTCTCAGGCCCTATTGTACACCATACATGTCATCGGACTATCAGACAATGGAAGTTCTCAGGCCCTATTGTACACCATACATGTCAGAGGAGTATCAGACAACAGAAGTTCTCAGGCCCCATTGTACACCATACATGTCATCGGACTATCAGACAATGGAAGTTCTCAGGCCCTATTGTACACCATACATGTCATAGGACTATCAGACAATGGAAGTTCTCAGGCCCTATTGTACACCATACATGTCAGAGGAGTATCAGACAACAGAAGTTCTCAGGCCCCATTGTACACCATACATGTCATCGGACTATCAGACAATGGAAGTTCTCAGGCCCTATTGTACACCATACATGTCATAGGACTATCAGACAATGGAAGTTCTCAGGCCCTATTGTACACCATACATGTCATAGGACTATCAGACAACAGAAGTTCTCAGGCCCCATTAAACACCATACATGTCATCAGACTATCAGACAATGGAAGTTCTCAGGCCCTATTGTACACCATACATATCATAGGACTATCAGACAACAGAAGTTCTCAGGCCCTATTGTACACCATACATGTCATAGGACTATCAGACAATGGAAGTTCTCAGGCCCTATTGTACACCATACATGTCATAGGACTATCAGACAACAGAAGTTCTCAGACCCTATTGTACACCATACATGTCATAGGACTATCAGACAACAGAAGTTCTCAGGCCCTATTGTACACCATACATGTCATAGGACTATCAGACAATGGAAGTTCTCAGGCCCTATTGTACACCATACATGTCATAGGACTATCAGACAACAGAAGTTCTCAGGCCCTATTGTACACCATACATGTCATAGGACTATCAGACAACAGAAGTTCTCAGGCCCCATTGTACACCATACATGTCATAGGACTATCAGACAACAGAAGTTCTCAGGCCCCATTGTACACCATACATGTCATAGGACTATCAGACAATGGGAGTTCTCAGGCCCTATTGTACACCATACATGTCATAGGACTATCAGACAATGGAAGTTCTCAGGCCCTATTGTACACCATACATGTCATAGGACTATCAGACAATGGAAGTTCTCAGGCCCCATTGTACACCATACATGTCATAGGACTGTCAGACAACGGAAGTTCTCAGGCCCCATTGTACACCATACATGTCATCGGACTATCAGACAATGGAAGTTCTCAGGCCCTATTGTACACCATACATGTCAGAGGAGTATCAGACAACAGAAGTTCTCAGGCCCCATTGTACACCATACATGTCATCGGACTATCAGACAATGGAAGTTCTCAGGCCCTATTGTACACCATACATGTCATCGGACTATCAGACAATGGAAGTTCTCAGGCCCTATTGTACACCATACATGTCAGAGGAGTATCAGACAACAGAAGTTCTCAGGCCCCATTGTACACCATACATGTCATCGGACTATCAGACAATGGAAGTTCTCAGGCCCTATTGTACACCATACATGTCATAGGACTATCAGACAATGGAAGTTCTCAGGCCCTATTGTACACCATACATGTCAGAGGAGTATCAGACAACAGAAGTTCTCAGGCCCCATTGTACACCATACATGTCATCGGACTATCAGACAATGGAAGTTCTCAGGCCCTATTGTACACCATACATGTCATAGGACTATCAGACAATGGAAGTTCTCAGGCCCTATTGTACACCATACATGTCATAGGACTATCAGACAACAGAAGTTCTCAGGCCCCATTGTACACCATACATGTCATCAGACTATCAGACAATGGAAGTTCTCAGGCCCTATTGTACACCATACATGTCATAGGACTATCAGACAACAGAAGTTCTCAGGCCCTATTGTACACCATACATGTCATAGGACTATCAGACAATGGAAGTTCTCAGGCCCTATTGTACACCATACATGTCATAGGACTATCAGACAACAGAAGTTTTCAGACCCTATTGTACACCATACATGTCATAGGACTATCAGACAACAGAAGTTCTCAGGCCCTATTGTACACCATACATGTCATAGGACTATCAGACAATGGAAGTTCTCAGGCCCTATTGTACACCATACATGTCATAGGACTATCAGACAACAGAAGTTCTCAGGCCCTATTGTACACCATACATGTCATAGGACTATCAGACAACAGAAGTTCTCAGGCCCCATTGTACACCATACATGTCATAGGACTATCAGACAGCAGAAGTTCTCAGGCCCCATTGTACACCATACATGTCATCGGACTATCAGACAATGGAAGTTCTCAGGCCCTATTGTACACCATACATGTCATCGGACTATCAGACAATGGAAGTTCTCAGGCCCTATTGTACACCATACATGTCAGAGGAGTATCAGACAACAGAAGTTCTCAGGCCCCATTGTACACCATACATGTCATCGGACTATCAGACAATGGAAGTTCTCAGGCCCTATTGTACACCATACATGTCATAGGACTATCAGACAATGGAAGTTCTCAGGCCCTATTGTACACCATACATGTCAGAGGAGTATCAGACAACAGAAGTTCTCAGGCCCCATTGTACACCATACATGTCATCGGTCTATCAGACAATGGAAGTTCTCAGGCCCTATTGTACACCATACATGTCATAGGACTATCAGACAATGGAAGTTCTCAGGCCCTATTGTACACCATACATGTCATAGGACTATCAGACAACAGAAGTTCTCAGGCCCCATTGTACACCATACATGTCATCGGACTATCAGACAATGGAAGTTCTCAGGCCCTATTGTACACCATACATGTCATAGGACTATCAGACAACAGAAGTTCTCAGGCCCTATTGTACACCATACATGTCATAGGACTATCAGACAATGGAAGTTCTCAGGCCCTATTGTACACCATACATGTCATAGGACTATCAGACAACAGAAGTTCTCAGACCCTATTGTACACCATACATGTCATAGGACTATCAGACAACAGAAGTTCTCAGGCCCTATTGTACACCATACATGTCATAGGACTATCAGACAATGGAAGTTCTCAGGCCCTATTGTACACCATACATGTCATAGGACTATCAGACAACGGAAGTTCTCGGGCCCTATTGTACACCATACATGTCATAGGACTATCAGACAACAGAAGTTCTCAGGCCCTATTGTACACCATACATGTCATAGGACTATCAGACAATGGAAGTTCTCAGGCCCTGTTGTACACCATACATGTCATAGGACTATCAGACAATAGAAGTTCTCAGGCCCTATTGTACACCATACATGTCATAGGACTATCAGACAACGGAAGTTCTCGGGCCCTATTGTACACCATACATGTCATAGGACTATCAGACAACAGAAGTTCTCAGGCCCTATTGTACACCATACATGTCATGGGACTATCAGACAATGGAAGTTCTCAGGCCCTATTGTACACCATACATGTCATAGGACTATCAAACAATGGAAGTTCTCAGGCCCTATTGTACACCATACATGTCGTATGACTATCAGACAACGGAAGTTCTCAGGCCCTATTGTACACCATACATGTCATAGGACTATCAGACAACGGAAGTTTTCAGGCCGTATTGTACACCATACATGTCATAGGACTATCAGACAACAGAAGTTCTCAGGCCCTATTGTACACCATACATGTCATAGGACTATCAGACAACAGAAGTTCTCAGGCCCTATTGTACACCATACATGTCATAGGACTATCAGACAATGGAAGTTCTCAGGCCCTATTGTACACCATACTTGTCATAGGACTATCAGACAACAGAAGTTCTCAGGCCCTATTGTACACCATACATGTCATAGGACTATCAGACAATGGAAGTTCTCAGGCCCTATTGTACACCATACATGTCATAGGACTATCAGACAATGGAAGTTCTCAGGCCCTATTGTACACCATACTTGTCATAGGACTATCAGACAATGGAAGTTCTCAGGCCCTATTGTACACCATACATGTCATAGGACTATCAGACAATGGAAGTTCTCAGGCCCTATTGTACACCATACATGTCATAAGACTATCAGACAATAGAAGTTCTCAGGCCCTATTGTACACCATACATGTCATAGGACTATCAGACAAAGGAAGTTCTCGGGCCCTATTGTACACCATACATGTCATAGGACTATCAGACAATGGAAGTTCTCAGGCCCTATTGTACACCATACATGTCATAGGACTATCAGACAACAGGAGTTCTCAGGCCCCATTGTACACCATGGATGTCATAGGACTATCAGACAATGGAAGTTCTCAGGCCCTATTGTACACCATACATGTCATAGGACTATCAGACAACAGAAGTTCTCAGGCCCTATTGTACACCATACATGTCATAGGACTATCAGACAATGGAAGTTCTCAGGCCCTATTGTACACCATACATGTCATAGGACTATCAGACAATGGAAGTTCTCAGGCCCTATTGTACACCATACATGTCATAGGACTATCAAACAACAGAAGTTCTCAGGCCCTATTGTACACCATACATGTCATAGGACTATCAGACAACGGAAGTTCTCGGGCCCTATTGTACACCATACATGTCATAGAACTATCAGACAATGGAAGTTCTCAGGCCCTATTGTACACCATACATGTCATAGGACTATTAGACAACGGAAGTTCTCGGGCCCTATTGTACACCATACATGTCATAGGACTATCAGACAACAGAAGTTCTCAGGCCCTATTGTACACCATACATGTCATAGGATTATCAGACAACAGAAGTTCTCAGGCCCTATTGTACACCATGGATGTCATAGGACTATCAGACAATGGAAGTTCTCAGGCCCTATTGTACACCATACATGTCATAGGACTATCAGACAACAGAAGTTCTCAGGCCCTATTGTACACCATACATGTCATAGGACTATCAGACAATGGAAGTTCTCAGGCCCTATTGTACACCATACATGTCATAGGACTATCAGACAATGGAAGTTCTCAGGCCCTATTGTACACCATACATGTCATAGGACTATCAAACAACAGAAGTTCTCAGGCCCTATTGTACACCATACATGTCATAGGACTATCAGACAACGGAAGTTCTCGGGCCCTATTGTACACCATACATGTCATAGAACTATCAGACAATGGAAGTTCTCAGGCCCTATTGTACACCATACATGTCATAGGACTATTAGACAACGGAAGTTCTCGGGCCCTATTGTACACCATACATGTCATAGGACTATCAGACAACAGAAGTTCTCAGGCCCTATTGTACACCATACATGTACATGTCATGGGACTATCAGACAATGGAAGTTCTCAGGCCCTGTTGTACACCATACATGTCATAGGACTATCAGACAATAGAAGTTCTCAGGCCTTATTGTACACCATACATGTCATAGGACTATCAGACAACGGAAGTTCTCGGGCCCTATTGTACACCATACATGTCATAGGACTATCAGACAACAGAAGTTCTCAGGCCCTATTGTACACCATACATGTCATGGGACTATCACCCAATGGAAGTTCTCAGGCCCTATTGTACACCATACATGTCATAGGACTATCAAACAATGGAAGTTCTCAGGCCCTATTGTACACCATACATGTCGTATGACTATCAGACAACGGAAGTTCTCAGGCCCTATTGTACACCATACATGTCATAGGACTATCAGACAACGGAAGTTTTCAGGCCCTATTGTACACCATACATGTCATAGGACTATCAGACAATGGAAGTTTTCAGGCCCTATTGTACACCATACATGTCATAGGACTATCAGACAAAGGAAGTTCTCGGGCCCTATTGTACACCATACATGTCATAGGACTATCAGACAATGGAAGTTCTCAGGCCCTATTGTACACCATACATGTCATAGGACTATCAGACAATGGAAGTTCTCAGGCCCCATTGTACACCATACATGTCATAGGACTATCAGACAACGGAAGTTCTCAGGCCCTATTGTACACCATACATGTCATAGGACTATCAGACAACAGAAGTTCTCAGGCCCTATTGTACACCATACATGTCATAGGACTATCAGACAACAGAAGTTCTCAGGCCCTATTGTACACCATACATGTCATAGGACTATCAGACAACAGAAGTTCTCAGGCCCTATTGTACACCATACATGCCATAGGACTATCAGACAACAGTTCTCAGGCCCTATTGTACACCATACATGTCATAGGACTATCAGACACCAGAAGTTCTCAGGCCCTATTGTACACCATACATGTCATAGGACTATCAGACAACAGAAGTTCTCAGGCCCTATTGTACACCATACATGTCATGGGACTATCAGACACCAGAAGTTTTCAGGCCCTATTGTACACCATACATGTCATAGGACTATCAGACAATGGACGATCAGGCCCTATTGTACACCATACATGTCATAGGACTATCAGACAGTGGAAGATAAGGCCCTATTGTACACCATAAATGTCATAGGACTATCAGACAACAGTTCTCAGGCCCTATTGTACACCATACATGTCATAGGACTATCAGACAACAGTTCTCAGGCCCTATTGTACACCATACATGCCATAGGACTATCAGACACCAGAAGTTCTCAGGCCCTATTGTACACCATACTTGTCATAGGACTATCAGACAACAGTTCTCAGGCCCTATTGTACACCATACATGTCATAGGACTATCAGACAATGGAAGATCAGGCCCTATTGTACACCATACATGTCATAGGACTATCAGACAACAGTTCTCAGGCCCTATTGTACACCATACATGTCATAGGACTATCAGACAACAGAAGTTCTCAGGCCCTATTGTACACCATACATGTCATAGGACTATCAGACAACAGTTCTCAGGCCCTATTGTACACCATACATGTCATAGGACTATCAGACAACAGAAGTTCTCAGGCCCTATTGTACACCATACATGTCATAGGACTATCAGACAACAGAAGTTCTCAGGCCCTATTGTACACCATACATGTCATAGGACTATCAGACAACAGTTCTCAGGCCCTATTGTACACCATACATGTCATAGGACTATCAGACACCAGAAGTTCTCAGGCCCTATTGTACACCATACATGTCATAGGACTATCAGACAATGGAAGATCAGGCCCTATTGTACACCATACATGTCATAGGACTATCAGACAACAGAAGTTCTCAGGCCCTATTGTACACCATACATGTCATAGGACTATCAGACACCAGAAGTTCTCAGGCCCTATTGTACACCATACATGTCATAGGACTATCAGACAACAGAAGTTCTCAGGCCCTATTGTACACCATACATGTCATAGGACTATCAGACAACAGAAGTTCTCAGGCCCTATTGTACACCATACATGTCATAGGACCATCAGACAACGGAAGTTCTCGGGCCCTATTGTTCACCATACATGTCATAGGACTATCAGACAACAGAAGTTCTCAGGCCCTATTGTACACCATACATGTCATAGGACTATCAGACAACGGAAGTTCTCGGGCCCTATTGTACACCATACATGTCATAGGACTATCAGACAACGGAAGTTCTCAGGCCCTATTGTACACTATACATGTCATAGGACTATCAGACAACAGAAGTTCTCAGGCCCTATTGTACACCATACATGTCATAGGACTATCAGACAATGGAAGATCAGGCCCTATTGTACACCATACATGTCATAGGACTATCAGACAACAGTTCTCAGGCCCTATTGTACACCATACATGTCATAGGACTATCAGACAATGGGAGTTCTCAGGCCCTATTGTACACCATACATGTCATAGGACTATCAGACAACAGAAGTTCTCAGGCCCCATTGTACACCATACATGTCATAGGACTATCAGACAACAGAAGTTCTCAGGCCCCATTGTACACCATACATGTCATAGGACTATCAGACAATGGGAGTTATCAGGCCCTATTGTACACCATACATGTCATAGGACTATCAGACAATGGAAGTTCTCAGGCCCTATTGTACACCATACATGTCATAGGACTATCAGACAACAGAAGTTCTCAGGCCCCATTGTACACCATACATGTCATAGGACTATCAGACAATGGGAGTTCTCAGGCCCTATTGTACACCATACATGTCATAGGACTATCAGACAATGGGAGTTCTCAGGCCCTATTGTACACCATACATGTCATAGGACTATCAGACAAAGGAAGTTCTCAGGCCCTATTGTACACCATACATGTCATAGGACTATCAGACAACAGAAGTTCTCAGGCCCTATTGTACACCATACATGTCATAGGACTATCAGACACCAGAAGTTCTCAGGCCCTATTGTACACCATACATGTCATAGGACTATCAGACAATGGAAGATCAGGCCCTATTGTACACCATACTTGTCATAGGACTATCAGACAACTGAAGTTATCAGGCCCTATTGTACACCATACTTGTCATAGGACTATCAGACAACTGAAGTTCTCAGGCCCTATTGTACACCATACATGTCATAGGACTATCAGACAACAGAAGTTATCAGGCCCTATTGTACACCATACATGTCATAGGACTATCAGACAACAGAAGTTCTCAGGCCCTATTGTACACCATACATGTCATAGGACTATCAGACAATGGAAGTTCTCAGGCCCTATTGTACACCATACATGTCATAGGACTATCAGACAATGGAAGTTCTCAGGCCCTATTGTACACCATACATGTCAGAGGAGTATCAGACAACAGAAGTTCTCAGGCCCCATTGTACACCATACATGTCATCGGACTATCAGACAATGGAAGTTCTCAGGCCCTATTGTACACCATACATGTCATAGGACTATCAGACAATGGAAGTTCTCAGGCCCTATTGTACACCATACATGTCATAGGACTATCAGACAACAGAAGTTCTCAGGCCCCATTGTACACCATACATGTCATCGGACTATCAGACAATGGAAGTTCTCAGGCCCTATTGTACACCATACATGTCATAGGACTATCAGACAACAGAAGTTCTCAGGCCCTATTGTACACCATACATGTCATAGGACTATCAGACAATGGAAGTTCTCAGGCCCTATTGTACACCATACATGTCATAGGACTATCAGACAACAGAAGTTCTCAGACCCTATTGTACACCATACATGTCATAGGACTATCAGACAACAGAAGTTCTCAGGCCCTATTGTACACCATACATGTCATAGGACTATCAGACAATGGAAGTTCTCAGGCCCTATTGTACACCATACATGTCATAGGACTATCAGACAACAGAAGTTCTCAGGCCCTATTGTACACCATACATGTCATAGGACTATCAAACAATGGAAGTTCTCAGGCCCTATTGTACACCATACATGTCATAGGACTATCAGACAATGGAAGTTCTCAGGCCCTATTGTACACCATACATGTCATAGGACTATCAGACAACAGAAGTTCTCAGACCCTATTGTACACCATACATGTCATAGGACTATCAGACAACAGAAGTTCTCAGGCCCTATTGTACACCATACATGTCATAGGACTATCAGACAATGGAAGTTCTCAGGCCCTATTGTACACCATACATGTCATAGGACTATCAGACAACAGAAGTTCTCAGGCCCTATTGTACACCATACATGTCATAGGACTATCAGACAATGGAAGTTCTCAGGCCCTATTGTACACCATACATGTCATAGGACTATCAGACAATGGAAGTTCTCAGGCCCTATTGTACACCATACATGTCATAGGACTATCAGACAACGGAAGTGCTCAGGCCCCATTGTACACCATACATGTCATAGGACTATCAGACAACAGAAGTTCTCAGGCCCTATTGTACACCATACATGTCATAGGACTATCAGACAATGGAAGTTCTCAGGCCCTATTGTACACCATACATGTCATAGGACTATCAGACAACAGAAGTTCTCAGGCCCTATTGTACATCATACATGTCATAGGACTATCAGACAACGGAAGTTCTCATGCCCTATTGTACACCATACATGTCATAGAACTATCAGACAACAGAAGTTCTCAGGCCCTATTGTACACCATACATGTCATAGGACTATCAGACAATATAAGTTCTCAGGCCCCATTGTACACCATACATGTCATAGGACTATCAGACAATATAAGTTCTCAGGCCCTATTGTACACCATACATGTCATAGGACTATCAGACAATGGAAGTTCTCAGGCCCTATTGTACACCATACATGTCATAGGACTATCAGACAATGGAAGTTCTCAGGCCCTATTGTACACCATACATGTCATAGGACTATCAGACAACGGAAGTGCTCAGGCCCTATTGTATACCATACTTGTCATAGGACTATCCGACAACAGAAGTTTTCAGGCCCTATTGTACACCATACATGTCATAGGACTATCAGACAATGGAAGTGCTCAGGCCCTATTGTACACCATACATGTCATAGGACTATCAGACAACAGAAGTTCTCAGGCCCTATTGTACACCATACATGTCATAGGACTATCAGACAACGGAAGTTCTCAGGCCCTATTGTACACCATACATGTCATAGGACTATGAGACAACAGAAGTTCTCAGGCCCTATTGTACACCATACATGTCATAGGACTATCAGACAATGGAAGTTCTCAGACCCTATTGTACACCAAACATGTCATAGGACTATCAGACAATGGAAGTTCTCAGGCCCTATTGTACACCATACTTGTCATAGGACTATCAGACAATGGAAGTTCTCAGGCCCTATTGTACACCATACATGTCATAGGACTATCAGACAATGGAAGTTCTCAGGCCCTATTGTACACCATACATGTCATAGGACTATCAGACAATAGAAGTTCTCAGGCCCTATTGTACACCATACATGTCATAGGACTATCAGACAAAGGAAGTTCTCGGGCCCTATTGTACACCATACATGTCATAGGACTATCAGACAATGGAAGTTATTAGGCCCTATTGTACACCATACATGTCATAGGACTATCAGACAACAGGAGTTCTCAGGCCCCATTGTACACCATGGATGTCATAGGACTATCAGACAATGGAAGTTCTCAGGCCCTATTGTACACCATACATGTCATAGGACTATCAGACAACAGAAGTTCTCAGGCCCTATTGTACACCATACATGTCATAGGACTATCAGACAATGGAAGTTCTCAGGCCCTATTGTACATCATACATGTCAAAGGACTATCAGACAATGGAAGTTCTCAGGCCCTATTGTACACCATACATGTCATAGGACTATCAAACAACAGAAGTTCTCAGGCCCTATTGTACACCATACATGTCATAGGACTATCAGACAACGGAAGTTCTCGGGCCCTATTGTACACCATACATGTCATAGAACTATCATACAATGGAAGTTCTCAGGCCCTATTGTACACCATACATGTCATAGGACTATCAGACAACGGAAGTTCTCGGGCCCTATTGTACACCATACATGTCATAGGACTATCAGACAACAGAAGTTCTCAGGCCCTATTGTACACCATACATGTCATAGGACTATCAGACAATGGAAGTTCTCAGGCCCTGTTGTACACCATACATGTCATAGGACTATCAGACAATAGAAGTTCTCAGGCCCTATTGTACACCATACATGTCATAGGACTATCAGACAACGGAAGTTCTCGGGCCCTATTGTACACCATACATGTCATAGGACTATCAGACAACAGAAGTTCTCAGGCCCTATTGTACACCATACATGTCATGGGACTATCAGACAATGGAAGTTCTCAGGCCCTATTGTACACCATACATGTCATAGGACTATCAAACAATGGAAGTTCTCAGGCCCTATTGTACACCATACATGTCGTATGACTATCAGACAACGGAAGTTCTCAGGCCCTATTGTACACCATACATGTCATAGGACTATCAGACAACGGAAGTTTTCAGGCCGTATTGTACACCATACATGTCATAGGACTATCAGACAACAGAAGTTCTCAGGCCCTATTGTACACCATACATGTCATAGGACTATCAGACAACAGAAGTTCTCAGGCCCTATTGTACACCATACATGTCATAGGACTATCAGACAATGGAAGTTCTCAGGCCCTATTGTACACCATACTTGTCATAGGACTATCAGACAACAGAAGTTCTCAGGCCCTATTGTACACCATACATGTCATAGGACTATCAGACAATGGAAGTTCTCAGGCCCTATTGTACACCATACATGTCATAGGACTATCAGACAATGGAAGTTCTCAGGCCCTATTGTACACCATACTTGTCATAGGACTATCAGACAATGGAAGTTCTCAGGCCCTATTGTACACCATACATGTCATAGGACTATCAGACAATGGAAGTTCTCAGGCCCTATTGTACACCATACATGTCATAAGACTATCAGACAATAGAAGTTCTCAGGCCCTATTGTACACCATACATGTCATAGGACTATCAGACAAAGGAAGTTCTCGGGCCCTATTGTACACCATACATGTCATAGGACTATCAGACAATGGAAGTTCTCAGGCCCTATTGTACACCATACATGTCATAGGACTATCAGACAACAGGAGTTCTCAGGCCCCATTGTACACCATGGATGTCATAGGACTATCAGACAATGGAAGTTCTCAGGCCCTATTGTACACCATACATGTCATAGGACTATCAGACAACAGAAGTTCTCAGGCCCTATTGTACACCATACATGTCATAGGACTATCAGACAATGGAAGTTCTCAGGCCCTATTGTACACCATACATGTCATAGGACTATCAGACAATGGAAGTTGTCAGGCCCTATTGTACACCATACATGTCATAGGACTATCAAACAACAGAAGTTCTCAGGCCCTATTGTACACCATACATGTCATAGGACTATCAGACAACGGAAGTTCTCGGGCCCTATTGTACACCATACATGTCATAGAACTATCAGACAATGGAAGTTCTCAGGCCCTATTGTACACCATACATGTCATAGGACTATCAGACAACGGAAGTTCTCGGGCCCTATTGTACACCATACATGTCATAGGACTATCAGACAACAGAAGTTCTCAGGCCCTATTGTACACCATACATGTCATGGGACTATCAGACAATGGAAGTTCTCAGGCCCTGTTGTACACCATACATGTCATAGGACTATCAGACAATAGAAGTTCTCAGGCCTTATTGTACACCATACATGTCATAGGACTATCAGACAACGGAAGTTCTCGGGCCCTATTGTACACCATACATGTCATAGGACTATCAGACAACAGAAGTTCTCAGGCCCTATTGTACACCATACATGTCATGGGACTATCAGACAATGGAAGTTCTCAGGCCCTATTGTACACCATACATGTCATAGGACTATCAAACAATGGAAGTTCTCAGGCCCTATTGTACACCATACATGTCGTATGACTATCAGACAACGGAAGTTCTCAGGCCCTATTGTACACCATACATGTCATAGGACTATCAGACAACGGAAGTTTTCAGGCCCTATTGTACACCATACATGTCATAGGACTATCAGACAATGGAAGTTTTCAGGCCCTATTGTACACCATACATGTCATAGGACTATCAGACAAAGGAAGTTCTCGGGCCCTATTGTACACCATACATGTCATAGGACTATCAGACAATGGAAGTTCTCAGGCCCTATTGTACACCATACATGTCATAGGACTATCAGACAATGGAAGTTCTCAGGCCCCATTGTACACCATACATGTCATAGGACTATCAGACAACGGAAGTTCTCAGGCCCTATTGTACACCATACATGTCATAGGACTATCAGACAACAGAAGTTCTCAGGCCCTATTGTACACCATACATGTCATAGGACTATCAGACAACAGAAGTTCTCAGGCCCTATTGTACACCATACATGTCATAGGACTATCAGACAACAGAAGTTCTCAGGCCCTATTGTACACCATACATGCCATAGGACTATCAGACAACAGTTCTCAGGCCCTATTGTACACCATACATGTCATAGGACTATCAGACACCAGAAGTTCTCAGGCCCTATTGTACACCATACATGTCATAGGACTATCAGACAACAGAAGTTCTCAGGCCCTATTGTACACCATACATGTCATGGGACTATCAGACACCAGAAGTTTTCAGGCCCTATTGTACACCATACATGTCATAGGACTATCAGACAATGGACGATCAGGCCCTATTGTACACCATACATGTCATAGGACTATCAGACAGTGGAAGATAAGGCCCTATTGTACACCATAAATGTCATAGGACTATCAGACAACAGTTCTCAGGCCCTATTGTACACCATACATGTCATAGGACTATCAGACAACAGTTCTCAGGCCCTATTGTACACCATACATGCCATAGGACTATCAGACACCAGAAGTTCTCAGGCCCTATTGTACACCATACTTGTCATAGGACTATCAGACAACAGTTCTCAGGCCCTATTGTACACCATACATGTCATAGGACTATCAGACAATGGAAGATCAGGCCCTATTGTACACCATACATGTCATAGGACTATCAGACAACAGTTCTCAGGCCCTATTGTACACCATACATGTCATAGGACTATCAGACAACAGAAGTTCTCAGGCCCTATTGTACACCATACATGTCATAGGACTATCAGACAACAGTTCTCAGGCCCTATTGTACACCATACATGTCATAGGACTATCAGACAACAGAAGTTCTCAGGCCCTATTGTACACCATACATGTCATAGGACTATCAGACAACAGAAGTTCTCAGGCCCTATTGTACACCATACATGTCATAGGACTATCAGACAACAGTTCTCAGGCCCTATTGTACACCATACATGTCATAGGACTATCAGACACCAGAAGTTCTCAGGCCCTATTGTACACCATACATGTCATAGGACTATCAGACAATGGAAGATCAGGCCCTATTGTACACCATACATGTCATAGGACTATCAGACAACAGAAGTTCTCAGGCCCTATTGTACACCATACATGTCATAGGACTATCAGACACCAGAAGTTCTCAGGCCCTATTGTACACCATACATGTCATAGGACTATCAGACAACAGAAGTTCTCAGGCCCTATTGTACACCATACATGTCATAGGACTATCAGACAACAGAAGTTCTCAGGCCCTATTGTACACCATACATGTCATAGGACCATCAGACAACGGAAGTTCTCGGGCCCTATTGTACACCATACATGTCATAGGACTATCAAACAATGGAAGTTCTCAGGCCCTATTGTACACCATACATGTCGTATGACTATCAGACAACGGAAGTTCTCAGGCCCTATTGTACACCATACATGTCATAGGACTATCAGACAACGGAAGTTTTCAGGCCCTATTGTACACCATACATGTCATAGGACTATCAGACAATGGAAGTTTTCAGGCCCTATTGTACACCATACATGTCATAGGACTATCAGACAAAGGAAGTTCTCGGGCCCTATTGTACACCATACATGTCATAGGACTATCAGACAATGGAAGTTCTCAGGCCCTATTGTACACCATACATGTCATAGGACTATCAGACAATGGAAGTTCTCAGGCCCCATTGTACACCATACATGTCATAGGACTATCAGACAACGGAAGTTCTCAGGCCCTATTGTACACCATACATGTCATAGGACTATCAGACAACAGAAGTTCTCAGGCCCTATTGTACACCATACATGTCATAGGACTATCAGACAACAGAAGTTCTCAGGCCCTATTGTACACCATACATGTCATAGGACTATCAGACAACAGAAGTTCTCAGGCCCTATTGTACACCATACATGCCATAGGACTATCAGACAACAGTTCTCAGGCCCTATTGTACACCATACATGTCATAGGACTATCAGACACCAGAAGTTCTCAGGCCCTATTGTACACCATACATGTCATAGGACTATCAGACAACAGAAGTTCTCAGGCCCTATTGTACACCATACATGTCATGGGACTATCAGACACCAGAAGTTTTCAGGCCCTATTGTACACCATACATGTCATAGGACTATCAGACAATGGACGATCAGGCCCTATTGTACACCATACATGTCATAGGACTATCAGACAGTGGAAGATAAGGCCCTATTGTACACCATAAATGTCATAGGACTATCAGACAACAGTTCTCAGGCCCTATTGTACACCATACATGTCATAGGACTATCAGACAACAGTTCTCAGGCCCTATTGTACACCATACATGCCATAGGACTATCAGACACCAGAAGTTCTCAGGCCCTATTGTACACCATACTTGTCATAGGACTATCAGACAACAGTTCTCAGGCCCTATTGTACACCATACATGTCATAGGACTATCAGACAATGGAAGATCAGGCCCTATTGTACACCATACATGTCATAGGACTATCAGACAACAGTTCTCAGGCCCTATTGTACACCATACATGTCATAGGACTATCAGACAACAGAAGTTCTCAGGCCCTATTGTACACCATACATGTCATAGGACTATCAGACAACAGTTCTCAGGCCCTATTGTACACCATACATGTCATAGGACTATCAGACAACAGAAGTTCTCAGGCCCTATTGTACACCATACATGTCATAGGACTATCAGACAACAGAAGTTCTCAGGCCCTATTGTACACCATACATGTCATAGGACTATCAGACAACAGTTCTCAGGCCCTATTGTACACCATACATGTCATAGGACTATCAGACACCAGAAGTTCTCAGGCCCTATTGTACACCATACATGTCATAGGACTATCAGACAATGGAAGATCAGGCCCTATTGTACACCATACATGTCATAGGACTATCAGACAACAGAAGTTCTCAGGCCCTATTGTACACCATACATGTCATAGGACTATCAGACACCAGAAGTTCTCAGGCCCTATTGTACACCATACATGTCATAGGACTATCAGACAACAGAAGTTCTCAGGCCCTATTGTACACCATACATGTCATAGGACTATCAGACAACAGAAGTTCTCAGGCCCTATTGTACACCATACATGTCATAGGACCATCAGACAACGGAAGTTCTCGGGCCCTATTGTTCACCATACATGTCATAGGACTATCAGACAACAGAAGTTCTCAGGCCCTATTGTACACCATACATGTCATAGGACTATCAGACAACGGAAGTTCTCGGGCCCTATTGTACACCATACATGTCATAGGACTATCAGACAACGGAAGTTCTCAGGCCCTATTGTACACTATACATGTCATAGGACTATCAGACAACAGAAGTTCTCAGGCCCTATTGTACACCATACATGTCATAGGACTATCAGACAATGGAAGATCAGGCCCTATTGTACACCATACATGTCATAGGACTATCAGACAACAGTTCTCAGGCCCTATTGTACACCATACATGTCATAGGACTATCAGACAATGGGAGTTCTCAGGCCCTATTGTACACCATACATGTCATAGGACTATCAGACAACAGAAGTTCTCAGGCCCCATTGTACACCATACATGTCATAGGACTATCAGACAACAGAAGTTCTCAGGCCCCATTGTACACCATACATGTCATAGGACTATCAGACAATGGGAGTTATCAGGCCCTATTGTACACCATACATGTCATAGGACTATCAGACAATGGAAGTTCTCAGGCCCTATTGTACACCATACATGTCATAGGACTATCAGACAACAGAAGTTCTCAGGCCCCATTGTACACCATACATGTCATAGGACTATCAGACAATGGGAGTTCTCAGGCCCTATTGTACACCATACATGTCATAGGACTATCAGACAATGGGAGTTCTCAGGCCCTATTGTACACCATACATGTCATAGGACTATCAGACAAAGGAAGTTCTCAGGCCCTATTGTACACCATACATGTCATAGGACTATCAGACAACAGAAGTTCTCAGGCCCTATTGTACACCATACATGTCATAGGACTATCAGACACCAGAAGTTCTCAGGCCCTATTGTACACCATACATGTCATAGGACTATCAGACAATGGAAGATCAGGCCCTATTGTACACCATACTTGTCATAGGACTATCAGACAACTGAAGTTATCAGGCCCTATTGTACACCATACTTGTCATAGGACTATCAGACAACTGAAGTTATCAGGCCCTATTGTACACCATACATGTCATAGGACTATCAGACAACATAAGTTATCAGGCCCTATTGTACACCATACATGTCATAGGACTATCAGACAACAGAAGTTCTCAGGCCCTATTGTACACCATACATGTCATAGGACTATCAGACAATGGAAGTTCTCAGGCCCTATTGTACACCATACATGTCATAGGACTATCAGACAATGGAAGTTCTCAGGCCCTGTTGTACACCATACATGTCATAGGACTATCAGACAATGGAAGTTCTCAGGCCCTATTGTACACCATACATGTCATAGGACTATCAGACAATGGAAGATCAGGCCCTATTGTACACCATAAATGTCATAGGACTATCAGACAACAGTTCTCAGGCCCTATTGTACACCATACATGTCATAGGACTATCAGACAATGGGAGTTCTCAGGCCCTATTGTACACCATACATGTCATAGGACTATCAGACAACAGAAGTTCTCAGGCCCCATTGTACACCATACATGTCATAGGACTATCAGACAACAGAAGTTCTCAGGCCCCATTGTACACCATACATGTCATAGGACTATCAGACAATGGGAGTTATCAGGCCCTATTGTACACCATACATGTCATAGGACTATCAGACAATGGAAGTTCTCAGGCCCTATTGTACACCATACATGTCATAGGACTATCAGACAACAGAAGTTCTCAGGCCCCATTGTACACCATACATGTCATAGGACTATCAGACAATGGGAGTTCTCAGGCCCTATTGTACACCATACATGTCATAGGACTATCAGACAATGGGAGTTCTCAGGCCCTATTGTACACCATACATGTCATAGGACTATCAGACAAAGGAAGTTCTCAGGCCCTATTGTACACCATACATGTCATAGGACTATCAGACAACAGAAGTTCTCAGGCCCTATTGTACACCATACATGTCATAGGACTATCAGACACCAGAAGTTCTCAGGCCCTATTGTACACCATACATGTCATAGGACTATCAGACAATGGAAGATCAGGCCCTATTGTACACCATACTTGTCATAGGACTATCAGACAACTGAAGTTATCAGGCCCTATTGTACACCATACTTGTCATAGGACTATCAGACAACTGAAGTTATCAGGCCCTATTGTACACCATACATGTCATAGGACTATCAGACAACAGAAGTTATCAGGCCCTATTGTACACCATACATGTCATAGGACTATCAGACAACAGAAGTTCTCAGGCCCTATTGTACACCATACATGTCATAGGACTATCAGACAATGGAAGTTCTCAGGCCCTATTGTACACCATACATGTCATAGGACTATCAGACAATGGAAGTTCTCAGGCCCTATTGTACACCATACATGTCAGAGGAGTATCAGACAACAGAAGTTCTCAGGCCCCATTGTACACCATACATGTCATCGGACTATCAGACAATGGAAGTTCTCAGGCCCTATTGTACACCATACATGTCATAGGACTATCAGACAATGGAAGTTCTCAGGCCCTATTGTACACCATACATGTCATAGGACTATCAGACAACAGAAGTTCTCAGGCCCCATTGTACACCATACATGTCATCGGACTATCAGACAATGGAAGTTCTCAGGCCCTATTGTACACCATACATGTCATAGGACTATCAGACAACAGAAGTTCTCAGGCCCTATTGTACACCATACATGTCATAGGACTATCAGACAATGGAAGTTCTCAGGCCCTATTGTACACCATACATGTCATAGGACTATCAGACAACAGAAGTTCTCAGACCCTATTGTACACCATACATGTCATAGGACTATCAGACAACAGAAGTTCTCAGGCCCTATTGTACACCATACATGTCATAGGACTATCAGACAATGGAAGTTCTCAGGCCCTATTGTACACCATACATGTCATAGGACTATCAGACAACAGAAGTTCTCAGGCCCTATTGTACACCATACATGTCATAGGACTATCAGACAACATAAGTTATCAGGCCCTATTGTACACCATACATGTCATAGGACTATCAGACAACAGAAGTTCTCAGGCCCTATTGTACACCATACATGTCATAGGACTATCAGACAATGGAAGTTCTCAGGCCCTATTGTACACCATACATGTCATAGGACTATCAGACAATGGAAGTTCTCAGGCCCTGTTGTACACCATACATGTCATAGGACTATCAGACAATGGAAGTTCTCAGGCCCTATTGTACACCATACATGTCATAGGACTATCAGACAATGGAAGATCAGGCCCTATTGTACACCATAAATGTCATAGGACTATCAGACAACAGTTCTCAGGCCCTATTGTACACCATACATGTCATAGGACTATCAGACAATGGGAGTTCTCAGGCCCTATTGTACACCATACATGTCATAGGACTATCAGACAACAGAAGTTCTCAGGCCCCATTGTACACCATACATGTCATAGGACTATCAGACAACAGAAGTTCTCAGGCCCCATTGTACACCATACATGTCATAGGACTATCAGACAATGGGAGTTATCAGGCCCTATTGTACACCATACATGTCATAGGACTATCAGACAATGGAAGTTCTCAGGCCCTATTGTACACCATACATGTCATAGGACTATCAGACAACAGAAGTTCTCAGGCCCCATTGTACACCATACATGTCATAGGACTATCAGACAATGGGAGTTCTCAGGCCCTATTGTACACCATACATGTCATAGGACTATCAGACAATGGGAGTTCTCAGGCCCTATTGTACACCATACATGTCATAGGACTATCAGACAAAGGAAGTTCTCAGGCCCTATTGTACACCATACATGTCATAGGACTATCAGACAACAGAAGTTCTCAGGCCCTATTGTACACCATACATGTCATAGGACTATCAGACACCAGAAGTTCTCAGGCCCTATTGTACACCATACATGTCATAGGACTATCAGACAATGGAAGATCAGGCCCTATTGTACACCATACTTGTCATAGGACTATCAGACAACTGAAGTTATCAGGCCCTATTGTACACCATACTTGTCATAGGACTATCAGACAACTGAAGTTATCAGGCCCTATTGTACACCATACATGTCATAGGACTATCAGACAACAGAAGTTATCAGGCCCTATTGTACACCATACATGTCATAGGACTATCAGACAACAGAAGTTCTCAGGCCCTATTGTACACCATACATGTCATAGGACTATCAGACAATGGAAGTTCTCAGGCCCTATTGTACACCATACATGTCATAGGACTATCAGACAATGGAAGTTCTCAGGCCCTATTGTACACCATACATGTCAGAGGAGTATCAGACAACAGAAGTTCTCAGGCCCCATTGTACACCATACATGTCATCGGACTATCAGACAATGGAAGTTCTCAGGCCCTATTGTACACCATACATGTCATAGGACTATCAGACAATGGAAGTTCTCAGGCCCTATTGTACACCATACATGTCATAGGACTATCAGACAACAGAAGTTCTCAGGCCCCATTGTACACCATACATGTCATCGGACTATCAGACAATGGAAGTTCTCAGGCCCTATTGTACACCATACATGTCATAGGACTATCAGACAACAGAAGTTCTCAGGCCCTATTGTACACTATACATGTCATAGTACTATCAGACAATGGAAGTTCTCAGGCCCTATTGTACACCATACATGTCATAGGACTATCAGACAACAGAAGTTCTCAGACCCTATTGTACACCATACATGTCATAGGACTATCAGACAACAGAAGTTCTCAGGCCCTATTGTACACCATACATGTCATAGGACTATCAGACAATGGAAGTTCTCAGGCCCTATTGTACACCATACATGTCATAGGACTATCAGACAACAGAAGTTCTCAGGCCCTATTGTACACCATACATGTCATAGGACTATCAAACAATGGAAGTTCTCAGGCCCTATTGTACACCATACATGTCATAGGACTATCAGACAACAGAAGTTCTCAGGCCCTATTGTACACCATACATGTCATAGGACTATCAGACAACGGAAGTTCTCATGCCCTATTGTACACCATACATGTCATAGAACTATCAGACAACAGAAGTTCTCAGGCCCTATTGTACACCATACATGTCATAGGACTATCAGACAATATAAGTTCTCAGGCCCCATTGTACACCATACATGTCATAGGACTATCAGACAATATAAGTTCTCAGGCCCTATTGTACACCATACATGTCATAGGACTATCAGACAATGGAAGTTCTCAGGCCCTATTGTACACCATACATGTCATAGGACTATCAGACAATGGAAGTTCTCAGGCCCTATTGTACACCATACATGTCATAGGACTATCAGACAACGGAAGTGCTCAGGCCCTATTGTACACCATACATGTCATAGGACTATCAGACAACAGAAGTTCTCAGGCCCTATTGTACACCACACATGTCATAGGACTATCAGACAATGGAAGTTCTCAGGCCCTATTGTACACCATACATGTCATAGGACTATCAGACAACAGAAGTTCTCAGGCCCTATTGTACATCATACATGTCATAGGACTATCAGACAACGGAAGTTCTCATGCCCTATTGTACACCATACATGTCATAGAACTATCAGACAACAGAAGTTCTCAGGCCCTATTGTACACCATACATGTCATAGGACTATCAGACAATATAAGTTCTCAGGCCCCATTGTACACCATACATGTCATAGGACTATCAGACAATATAAGTTCTCAGGCCCTATTGTACACCATACATGTCATAGGACTATCAGACAATGGAAGTTCTCAGGCCCTATTGTACACCATACATGTCATAGGACTATCAGACAATGGAAGTTCTCAGGCCCTATTGTACACCATACATGTCATAGGACTATCAGACAACGGAAGTGCTCAGGCCCTATTGTATACCATACTTGTCATAGGACTATCCGACAACAGAAGTTTTCAGGCCCTATTGTACACCATACATGTCATAGGACTATCAGACAATGGAAGTGCTCAGGCCCTATTGTACACCATACATGTCATAGGACTATCAGACAACAGAAGTTCTCAGGCCCTATTGTACACCATACATGTCATAGGACTATCAGACAACGGAAGTTCTCAGGCCCTATTGTACACCATACATGTCATAGGACTATGAGACAACAGAAGTTCTCAGGCCCTATTGTACACCATACATGTCATAGGACTATCAGACAATGGAAGTTCTCAGACCCTATTGTACACCAAACATGTCATAGGACTATCAGACAATGGAAGTTCTCAGGCCCTATTGTACACCATACTTGTCATAGGACTATCAGACAATGGAAGTTCTCAGGCCCTATTGTACACCATACATGTCATAGGACTATCAGACAATGGAAGTTCTCAGGCCCTATTGTACACCATACATGTCATAGGACTATCAGACAATAGAAGTTCTCAGGCCCTATTGTACACCATACATGTCATAGGACTATCAGACAAAGGAAGTTCTCGGGCCCTATTGTACACCATACATGTCATAGGACTATCAGACAATGGAAGTTATTAGGCCCTATTGTACACCATACATGTCATAGGACTATCAGACAACAGGAGTTCTCAGGCCCCATTGTACACCATGGATGTCATAGGACTATCAAACAACAGAAGTTCTCAGGCCCTATTGTACACCATACATGTCATAGGACTATCAGACAACGGAAGTTCTCGGGCCCTATTGTACACCATACATGTCATAGAACTATCATACAATGGAAGTTCTCAGGCCCTATTGTACACCATACATGTCATAGGACTATCAGACAACGGAAGTTCTCGGGCCCTATTGTACACCATACATGTCATAGGACTATCAGACAACAGAAGTTCTCAGGCCCTATTGTACACCATACATGTCATAGGACTATCAGACAATGGAAGTTCTCAGGCCCTGTTGTACACCATACATGTCATAGGACTATCAGACAATAGAAGTTCTCAGGCCCTATTGTACACCATACATGTCATAGGACTATCAGACAACGGAAGTTCTCGGGCCCTATTGTACACCATACATGTCATAGGACTATCAGACAACAGAAGTTCTCAGGCCCTATTGTACACCATACATGTCATGGGACTATCAGACAATGGAAGTTCTCAGGCCCTATTGTACACCATACATGTCATAGGACTATCAAACAATGGAAGTTCTCAGGCCCTATTGTACACCATACATGTCGTATGACTATCAGACAACGGAAGTTCTCAGGCCCTATTGTACACCATACATGTCATAGGACTATCAGACAACGGAAGTTTTCAGGCCGTATTGTACACCATACATGTCATAGGACTATCAGACAACAGAAGTTCTCAGGCCCTATTGTACACCATACATGTCATAGGACTATCAGACAACAGAAGTTCTCAGGCCCTATTGTACACCATACATGTCATAGGACTATCAGACAATGGAAGTTCTCAGGCCCTATTGTACACCATACTTGTCATAGGACTATCAGACAACAGAAGTTCTCAGGCCCTATTGTACACCATACATGTCATAGGACTATCAGACAATGGAAGTTCTCAGGCCCTATTGTACACCATACATGTCATAGGACTATCAGACAATGGAAGTTCTCAGGCCCTATTGTACACCATACTTGTCATAGGACTATCAGACAATGGAAGTTCTCAGGCCCTATTGTACACCATACATGTCATAGGACTATCAGACAATGGAAGTTCTCAGGCCCTATTGTACACCATACATGTCATAAGACTATCAGACAATAGAAGTTCTCAGGCCCTATTGTACACCATACATGTCATAGGACTATCAGACAAAGGAAGTTCTCGGGCCCTATTGTACACCATACATGTCATAGGACTATCAGACAATGGAAGTTCTCAGGCCCTATTGTACACCATACATGTCATAGGACTATCAGACAACAGGAGTTCTCAGGCCCCATTGTACACCATGGATGTCATAGGACTATCAGACAATGGAAGTTCTCAGGCCCTATTGTACACCATACATGTCATAGGACTATCAGACAACAGAAGTTCTCAGGCCCTATTGTACACCATACATGTCATAGGACTATCAGACAATGGAAGTTCTCAGGCCCTATTGTACACCATACATGTCATAGGACTATCAGACAATGGAAGTTCTCAGGCCCTATTGTACACCATACATGTCATAGGACTATCAAACAACAGAAGTTCTCAGGCCCTATTGTACACCATACATGTCATAGGACTATCAGACAACGGAAGTTCTCGGGCCCTATTGTACACCATACATGTCATAGAACTATCAGACAATGGAAGTTCTCAGGCCCTATTGTACACCATACATGTCATAGGACTATCAGACAACGGAAGTTCTCGGGCCCTATTGTACACCATACATGTCATAGGACTATCAGACAACAGAAGTTCTCAGGCCCTATTGTACACCATACATGTCATAGGACTATCAGACAACAGAAGTTCTCAGGCCCTATTGTACACCATACATGCCATAGGACTATCAGACAACAGTTCTCAGGCCCTATTGTACACCATACATGTCATAGGACTATCAGACACCAGAAGTTCTCAGGCCCTATTGTACACCATACATGTCATAGGACTATCAGACAACAGAAGTTCTCAGGCCCTATTGTACACCATACATGTCATGGGACTATCAGACACCGGAAGTTTTCAGGCCCTATTGTACACCATACATGTCATAGGACTATCAGACAATGGACGATCAGGCCCTATTGTACACCATACATGTCATAGGACTATCAGACAGTGGAAGATAAGGCCCTATTGTACACCATAAATGTCATAGGACTATCAGACAACAGTTCTCAGGCCCTATTGTACACCATACATGTCATAGGACTATCAGACAACAGTTCTCAGGCCCTATTGTACACCATACATGCCATAGGACTATCAGACACCAGAAGTTCTCAGGCCCTATTGTACACCATACTTGTCATAGGACTATCAGACAACAGTTCTCAGGCCCTATTGTACACCATACATGTCATAGGACTATCAGACAATGGAAGATCAGGCCCTATTGTACACCATACATGTCATAGGACTATCAGACAACAGTTCTCAGGCCCTATTGTACACCATACATGTCATAGGACTATCAGACAACAGAAGTTCTCAGGCCCTATTGTACACCATACATGTCATAGGACTATCAGACAACAGTTCTCAGGCCCTATTGTACACCATACATGTCATAGGACTATCAGACAACAGAAGTTCTCAGGCCCTATTGTACACCATACATGTCATAGGACTATCAGACAACAGAAGTTCTCAGGCCCTATTGTACACCATACATGTCATAGGACTATCAGACAACAGTTCTCAGGCCCTATTGTACACCATACATGTCATAGGACTATCAGACACCAGAAGTTCTCAGGCCCTATTGTACACCATACATGTCATAGGACTATCAGACAATGGAAGATCAGGCCCTATTGTACACCATACATGTCATAGGACTATCAGACAACAGAAGTTCTCAGGCCCTATTGTACACCATACATGTCATAGGACTATCAGACACCAGAAGTTCTCAGGCCCTATTGTACACCATACATGTCATAGGACTATCAGACAACAGAAGTTCTCAGGCCCTATTGTACACCATACATGTCATAGGACTATCAGACAACAGAAGTTCTCAGGCCCTATTGTACACCATACATGTCATAGGACCATCAGACAACGGAAGTTCTCGGGCCCTATTGTTCACCATACATGTCATAGGACTATCAGACAACAGAAGTTCTCAGGCCCTATTGTACACCATACATGTCATAGGACTATCAGACAACGGAAGTTCTCGGGCCCTATTGTACACCATACATGTCATAGGACTATCAGACAACGGAAGTTCTCAGGCCCTATTGTACACTATACATGTCATAGGACTATCAGACAACAGAAGTTCTCAGGCCCTATTGTACACCATACATGTCATAGGACTATCAGACAATGGAAGATCAGGCCCTATTGTACACCATACATGTCATAGGACTATCAGACAACAGTTCTCAGGCCCTATTGTACACCATACATGTCATAGGACTATCAGACAATGGGAGTTCTCAGGCCCTATTGTACACCATACATGTCATAGGACTATCAGACAACAGAAGTTCTCAGGCCCCATTGTACACCATACATGTCATAGGACTATCAGACAACAGAAGTTCTCAGGCCCCATTGTACACCATACATGTCATAGGACTATCAGACAATGGGAGTTATCAGGCCCTATTGTACACCATACATGTCATAGGACTATCAGACAATGGAAGTTCTCAGGCCCTATTGTACACCATACATGTCATAGGACTATCAGACAACAGAAGTTCTCAGGCCCCATTGTACACCATACATGTCATAGGACTATCAGACAATGGGAGTTCTCAGGCCCTATTGTACACCATACATGTCATAGGACTATCAGACAATGGGAGTTCTCAGGCCCTATTGTACACCATACATGTCATAGGACTATCAGACAAAGGAAGTTCTCAGGCCCTATTGTACACCATACATGTCATAGGACTATCAGACAACAGAAGTTCTCAGGCCCTATTGTACACCATACATGTCATAGGACTATCAGACACCAGAAGTTCTCAGGCCCTATTGTACACCATACATGTCATAGGACTATCAGACAATGGAAGATCAGGCCCTATTGTACACCATACTTGTCATAGGACTATCAGACAACTGAAGTTATCAGGCCCTATTGTACACCATACTTGTCATAGGACTATCAGACAACTGAAGTTATCAGGCCCTATTGTACACCATACATGTCATAGGACTATCAGACAACATAAGTTATCAGGCCCTATTGTACACCATACATGTCATAGGACTATCAGACAACAGAAGTTCTCAGGCCCTATTGTACACCATACATGTCATAGGACTATCAGACAATGGAAGTTCTCAGGCCCTATTGTACACCATACATGTCATAGGACTATCAGACAATGGAAGTTCTCAGGCCCTGTTGTACACCATACATGTCATAGGACTATCAGACAATGGAAGTTCTCAGGCCCTATTGTACACCATACATGTCATAGGACTATCAGACAATGGAAGATCAGGCCCTATTGTACACCATAAATGTCATAGGACTATCAGACAACAGTTCTCAGGCCCTATTGTACACCATACATGTCATAGGACTATCAGACAATGGGAGTTCTCAGGCCCTATTGTACACCATACATGTCATAGGACTATCAGACAACAGAAGTTCTCAGGCCCCATTGTACACCATACATGTCATAGGACTATCAGACAACAGAAGTTCTCAGGCCCCATTGTACACCATACATGTCATAGGACTATCAGACAATGGGAGTTATCAGGCCCTATTGTACACCATACATGTCATAGGACTATCAGACAATGGAAGTTCTCAGGCCCTATTGTACACCATACATGTCATAGGACTATCAGACAACAGAAGTTCTCAGGCCCCATTGTACACCATACATGTCATAGGACTATCAGACAATGGGAGTTCTCAGGCCCTATTGTACACCATACATGTCATAGGACTATCAGACAATGGGAGTTCTCAGGCCCTATTGTACACCATACATGTCATAGGACTATCAGACAAAGGAAGTTCTCAGGCCCTATTGTACACCATACATGTCATAGGACTATCAGACAACAGAAGTTCTCAGGCCCTATTGTACACCATACATGTCATAGGACTATCAGACACCAGAAGTTCTCAGGCCCTATTGTACACCATACATGTCATAGGACTATCAGACAATGGAAGATCAGGCCCTATTGTACACCATACTTGTCATAGGACTATCAGACAACTGAAGTTATCAGGCCCTATTGTACACCATACTTGTCATAGGACTATCAGACAACTGAAGTTATCAGGCCCTATTGTACACCATACATGTCATAGGACTATCAGACAACAGAAGTTATCAGGCCCTATTGTACACCATACATGTCATAGGACTATCAGACAACAGAAGTTCTCAGGCCCTATTGTACACCATACATGTCATAGGACTATCAGACAATGGAAGTTCTCAGGCCCTATTGTACACCATACATGTCATAGGACTATCAGACAATGGAAGTTCTCAGGCCCTATTGTACACCATACATGTCAGAGGAGTATCAGACAACAGAAGTTCTCAGGCCCCATTGTACACCATACATGTCATCGGACTATCAGACAATGGAAGTTCTCAGGCCCTATTGTACACCATACATGTCATAGGACTATCAGACAATGGAAGTTCTCAGGCCCTATTGTACACCATACATGTCATAGGACTATCAGACAACAAAAGTTCTCAGGCCCCATTGTACACCATACATGTCATCGGACTATCAGACAATGGAAGTTCTCAGGCCCTATTGTACACCATACATGTCATAGGACTATCAGACAACAGAAGTTCTCAGGCCCTATTGTACACCATACATGTCATAGGACTATCAGACAATGGAAGTTCTCAGGCCCTATTGTACACCATACATGTCATAGGACTATCAGACAACAGAAGTTCTCAGACCCTATTGTACACCATACATGTCATAGGACTATCAGACAACAGAAGTTCTCAGGCCCTATTGTACACCATACATGTCATAGGACTATCAGACAATGGAAGTTCTCAGGCCCTATTGTACACCATACATGTCATAGGACTATCAGACAACAGAAGTTCTCAGGCCCTATTGTACACCATACATGTCATAGGACTATCAAACAATGGAAGTTCTCAGGCCCTATTGTACACCATACATGTCATAGGACTATCAGACAACAGAAGTTCTCAGGCCCTATTGTACACCATACATGTCATAGGACTATCAGACAACGGAAGTTCTCATGCCCTATTGTACACCATACATGTCATAGAACTATCAGACAACAGAAGTTCTCAGGCCCTATTGTACACCATACATGTCATAGGACTATCAGACAATATAAGTTCTCAGGCCCCATTGTACACCATACATGTCATAGGACTATCAGACAATATAAGTTCTCAGGCCCTATTGTACACCATACATGTCATAGGACTATCAGACAATGGAAGTTCTCAGGCCCTATTGTACACCATACATGTCATAGGACTATCAGACAATGGAAGTTCTCAGGCCCTATTGTACACCATACATGTCATAGGACTATCAGACAACGGAAGTGCTCAGGCCCTATTGTACACCATACATGTCATAGGACTATCAGACAACAGAAGTTCTCAGGCCCTATTGTACACCATACATGTCATAGGACTATCAGACAATGGAAGTTCTCAGGCCCTATTGTACACCATACATGTCATAGGACTATCAGACAACAGAAGTTCTCAGGCCCTATTGTACATCATACATGTCATAGGACTATCAGACAACGGAAGTTCTCATGCCCTATTGTACACCATACATGTCATAGAACTATCAGACAACAGAAGTTCTCAGGCCCTATTGTACACCATACATGTCATAGGACTATCAGACAATATAAGTTCTCAGGCCCCATTGTACACCATACATGTCATAGGACTATCAGACAATATAAGTTCTCAGGCCCTATTGTACACCATACATGTCATAGGACTATCAGACAATGGAAGTTCTCAGGCCCTATTGTACACCATACATGTCATAGGACTATCAGACAATGGAAGTTCTCAGGCCCTATTGTACACCATACATGTCATAGGACTATCAGACAACGGAAGTGCTCAGGCCCTATTGTATACCATACTTGTCATAGGACTATCCGACAACAGAAGTTTTCAGGCCCTATTGTACACCATACATGTCATAGGACTATCAGACAATGGAAGTGCTCAGGCCCTATTGTACACCATACATGTCATAGGACTATCAGACAACAGAAGTTCTCAGGCCCTATTGTACACCATACATGTCATAGGACTATCAGACAACGGAAGTTCTCAGGCCCTATTGTACACCATACATGTCATAGGACTATGAGACAACAGAAGTTCTCAGGCCCTATTGTACACCATACATGTCATAGGACTATCAGACAATGGAAGTTCTCAGACCCTATTGTACACCAAACATGTCATAGGACTATCAGACAATGGAAGTTCTCAGGCCCTATTGTACACCATACTTGTCATAGGACTATCAGACAATGGAAGTTCTCAGGCCCTATTGTACACCATACATGTCATAGGACTATCAGACAATGGAAGTTCTCAGGCCCTATTGTACACCATACATGTCATAGGACTATCAGACAATAGAAGTTCTCAGGCCCTATTGTACACCATACATGTCATAGGACTATCAGACAAAGGAAGTTCTCGGGCCCTATTGTACACCATACATGTCATAGGACTATCAGACAATGGAAGTTATTAGGCCCTATTGTACACCATACATGTCATAGGACTATCAGACAACAGGAGTTCTCAGGCCCCATTGTACACCATGGATGTCATAGGACTATCAAACAACAGAAGTTCTCAGGCCCTATTGTACACCATACATGTCATAGGACTATCAGACAACGGAAGTTCTCGGGCCCTATTGTACACCATACATGTCATAGAACTATCATACAATGGAAGTTCTCAGGCCCTATTGTACACCATACATGTCATAGGACTATCAGACAACGGAAGTTCTCGGGCCCTATTGTACACCATACATGTCATAGGACTATCAGACAACAGAAGTTCTCAGGCCCTATTGTACACCATACATGTCATAGGACTATCAGACAATGGAAGTTCTCAGGCCCTGTTGTACACCATACATGTCATAGGACTATCAGACAATAGAAGTTCTCAGGCCCTATTGTACACCATACATGTCATAGGACTATCAGACAACGGAAGTTCTCGGGCCCTATTGTACACCATACATGTCATAGGACTATCAGACAACAGAAGTTCTCAGGCCCTATTGTACACCATACATGTCATGGGACTATCAGACAATGGAAGTTCTCAGGCCCTATTGTACACCATACATGTCATAGGACTATCAAACAATGGAAGTTCTCAGGCCCTATTGTACACCATACATGTCGTATGACTATCAGACAACGGAAGTTCTCAGGCCCTATTGTACACCATACATGTCATAGGACTATCAGACAACGGAAGTTTTCAGGCCGTATTGTACACCATACATGTCATAGGACTATCAGACAACAGAAGTTCTCAGGCCCTATTGTACACCATACATGTCATAGGACTATCAGACAACAGAAGTTCTCAGGCCCTATTGTACACCATACATGTCATAGGACTATCAGACAATGGAAGTTCTCAGGCCCTATTGTACACCATACTTGTCATAGGACTATCAGACAACAGAAGTTCTCAGGCCCTATTGTACACCATACATGTCATAGGACTATCAGACAATGGAAGTTCTCAGGCCCTATTGTACACCATACATGTCATAGGACTATCAGACAATGGAAGTTCTCAGGCCCTATTGTACACCATACTTGTCATAGGACTATCAGACAATGGAAGTTCTCAGGCCCTATTGTACACCATACATGTCATAGGACTATCAGACAATGGAAGCTCTCAGGCCCTATTGTACACCATACATGTCATAAGACTATCAGACAATAGAAGTTCTCAGGCCCTATTGTACACCATACATGTCATAGGACTATCAGACAAAGGAAGTTCTCGGGCCCTATTGTACACCATACATGTCATAGGACTATCAGACAATGGAAGTTCTCAGGCCCTATTGTACACCATACATGTCATAGGACTATCAGACAACAGGAGTTCTCAGGCCCCATTGTACACCATGGATGTCATAGGACTATCAGACAATGGAAGTTCTCAGGCCCTATTGTACACCATA
This sequence comes from Lepidochitona cinerea, assembly GCA_963971465.1. Lineage (NCBI taxonomy): Eukaryota > Metazoa > Mollusca > Polyplacophora > Chitonida > Tonicellidae > Lepidochitona > Lepidochitona cinerea. Next base: position 1,289,915 of record OZ020555.1, on the reverse strand, counting down.
CATGTCATAGGACTATCAGACAACAGAAGTTCTCAGGCCCTATTGTACACCATACATGTCATAGGACTATCAGACAATGGAAGTTCTCAGGCCCTATTGTACACCATACATGTCATAGGACTATCAGACAATGGAAGTTCTCAGGCCCTATTGTACACCATACATGTCATAGGACTATCAAACAACAGAAGTTCTCAGGCCCTATTGTACACCATACATGTCATAGGACTATCAGACAACGGAAGTTCTCGGGCCCTATTGTACACCATACATGTCATAGAACTATCAGACAATGGAAGTTCTCAGGCCCTATTGTACACCATACATGTCATAGGACTATCAGACAACGGAAGTTCTCGGGCCCTATTGTACACCATACATGTCATAGGACTATCAGACAACAGAAGTTCTCAGGCCCTATTGTACACCATACATGTCATGGGACTATCAGACAATGGAAGTTCTCAGGCCCTGTTGTACACCATACATGTCATAGGACTATCAGACAATAGAAGTTCTCAGGCCTTATTGTACACCATACATGTCATAGGACTATCAGACAACGGAAGTTCTCGGGCCCTATTGTACACCATACATGTCATAGGACTATCAGACAACAGAAGTTCTCAGGCCCTATTGTACACCATACATGTCATGGGACTATCAGACAATGGAAGTTCTCAGGCCCTATTGTACACCATACATGTCATAGGACTATCAAACAATGGAAGTTCTCAGGCCCTATTGTACACCATACATGTCGTATGACTATCAGACAACGGAAGTTCTCAGGCCCTATTCTCCACCATACATGTCATAGGACTATCAGACAACGGAAGTTTTCAGGCCCTATTGTACACCATACATGTCATAGGACTATCAGACAATGGAAGTTTTCAGGCCCTATTGTACACCATACATGTCATAGGACTATCAGACAAAGGAAGTTCTCGGGCCCTATTGTACACCATACATGTCATAGGACTATCAGACAATGGAAGTTCTCAGGCCCTATTGTACACCATACATGTCATAGGACTATCAGACAATGGAAGTTCTCAGGCCCCATTGTACACCATACATGTCATAGGACTATCAGACAACGGAAGTTCTCAGGCCCTATTGTACACCATACATGTCATAGGACTATCAGACAACAGAAGTTCTCAGGCCCTATTGTACACCATACATGTCATAGGACTATCAGACAACAGAAGTTCTCAGGCCCTATTGTACACCATACATGTCATAGGACTATCAGACAACAGAAGTTCTCAGGCCCTATTGTACACCATACATGCCATAGGACTATCAGACAACAGTTCTCAGGCCCTATTGTACACCATACATGTCATAGGACTATCAGACACCAGAAGTTCTCAGGCCCTATTGTACACCATACATGTCATAGGACTATCAGACAACAGAAGTTCTCAGGCCCTATTGTACACCATACATGTCATGGGACTATCAGACACCAGAAGTTTTCAGGCCCTATTGTACACCATACATGTCATAGGACTATCAGACAATGGACGATCAGGCCCTATTGTACACCATACATGTCATAGGACTATCAGACAGTGGAAGATAAGGCCCTATTGTACACCATAAATGTCATAGGACTATCAGACAACAGTTCTCAGGCCCTATTGTACACCATACATGTCATAGGACTATCAGACAACAGTTCTCAGGCCCTATTGTACACCATACATGCCATAGGACTATCAGACACCAGAAGTTCTCAGGCCCTATTGTACACCATACTTGTCATAGGACTATCAGACAACAGTTCTCAGGCCCTATTGTACACCATACATGTCATAGGACTATCAGACAATGGAAGATCAGGCCCTATTGTACACCATACATGTCATAGGACTATCAGACAACAGTTCTCAGGCCCTATTGTACACCATACATGTCATAGGACTATCAGACAACAGAAGTTCTCAGGCCCTATTGTACACCATACATGTCATAGGACTATCAGACAACAGTTCTCAGGCCCTATTGTACACCATACATGTCATAGGACTATCAGACAACAGAAGTTCTCAGGCCCTATTGTACACCATACATGTCATAGGACTATCAGACAACAGAAGTTCTCAGGCCCTATTGTACACCATACATGTCATAGGACTATCAGACAACAGTTCTCAGGCCCTATTGTACACCATACATGTCATAGGACTATCAGACACCAGAAGTTCTCAGGCCCTATTGTACACCATACATGTCATAGGACTATCAGACAATGGAAGATCAGGCCCTATTGTACACCATACATGTCATAGGACTATCAGACAGCAGAAGTTCTCAGGCCCTATTGTACACCATACATGTCATAGGACTATCAGACACCAGAAGTTCTCAGGCCCTATTGTACACCATACATGTCATAGGACTATCAGACAACAGAAGTTCTCAGGCCCTATTGTACACCATACATGTCATAGGACTATCAGACAACAGAAGTTCTCAGGCCCTATTGTACACCACACATGTCATAGGACCATCAGACAACGGAAGTTCTCGGGCCCTATTGTTCACCATACATGTCATAGGACTATCAGACAACAGAAGTTCTCAGGCCCTATTGTACACCATACATGTCATAGGACTATCAGACAACGGAAGTTCTCGGGCCCTATTGTACACCATACATGTCATAGGACTATCAGACAACGGAAGTTCTCAGGCCCTATTGTACACTATACATGTCATAGGACTATCAGACAACAGAAGTTCTCAGGCCCTATTGTACACCATACATGTCATAGGACTATCAGACAATGGAAGATCAGGCCCTATTGTACACCATACATGTCATAGGACTATCAGACAACAGTTCTCAGGCCCTATTGTACACCATACATGTCATAGGACTATCAGACAATGGGAGTTCTCAGGCCCTATTGTACACCATACATGTCATAGGACTATCAGACAACAGAAGTTCTCAGGCCCCATTGTACACCATACATGTCATAGGACTATCAGACAACAGAAGTTCTCAGGCCCCATTGTACACCATACATGTCATAGGACTATCAGGCAATGGGAGTTATCAGGCCCTATTGTACACCATACATGTCATAGGACTATCAGACAATGGAAGTTCTCAGGCCCTATTGTACACCATACATGTCATAGGACTATCAGACAACAGAAGTTCTCAGGCCCCATTGTACACCATACATGTCATAGGACTATCAGACAATGGGAGTTCTCAGGCCCTATTGTACACCATACATGTCATAGGACTATCAGACAATGGGAGTTCTCAGGCCCTATTGTACACCATACATGTCATAGGACTATCAGACAAAGGAAGTTCTCAGGCCCTATTGTACACCATACATGTCATAGGACTATCAGACAACAGAAGTTCTCAGGCCCTATTGTACACCATACATGTCATAGGACTATCAGACACCAGAAGTTCTCAGGCCCTATTGTACACCATACATGTCATAGGACTATCAAACAATGGAAGTTCTCAGGCCCTATTGTACACCATACATGTCGTATGACTATCAGACAACGGAAGTTCTCAGGCCCTATTGTACACCATACATGTCATAGGACTATCAGACAACGGAAGTTTTCAGGCCCTATTGTACACCATACATGTCATAGGACTATCAGACAATGGAAGTTTTCAGGCCCTATTGTACACCATACATGTCATAGGACTATCAGACAAAGGAAGTTCTCGGGCCCTATTGTACACCATACATGTCATAGGACTATCAGACAATGGAAGTTCTCAGGCCCTATTGTACACCATACATGTCATAGGACTATCAGACAATGGAAGTTCTCAGGCCCCATTGTACACCATACATGTCATAGGACTATCAGACAACGGAAGTTCTCAGGCCCTATTGTACACCATACATGTCATAGGACTATCAGACAACAGAAGTTCTCAGGCCCTATTGTACACCATACATGTCATAGGACTATCAGACAACAGAAGTTCTCAGGCCCTATTGTACACCATACATGTCATAGGACTATCAGACAACAGAAGTTCTCAGGCCCTATTGTACACCATACATGCCATAGGACTATCAGACAACAGTTCTCAGGCCCTATTGTACACCATACATGTCATAGGACTATCAGACACCAGAAGTTCTCAGGCCCTATTGTACACCATACATGTCATAGGACTATCAGACAACAGAAGTTCTCAGGCCCTATTGTACACCATACATGTCATGGGACTATCAGACACCAGAAGTTTTCAGGCCCTATTGTACACCATACATGTCATAGGACTATCAGACAATGGACGATCAGGCCCTATTGTACACCATACATGTCATAGGACTATCAGACAGTGGAAGATAAGGCCCTATTGTACACCATAAATGTCATAGGACTATCAGACAACAGTTCTCAGGCCCTATTGTACACCATACATGTCATAGGACTATCAGACAACAGTTCTCAGGCCCTATTGTACACCATACATGCCATAGGACTATCAGACACCAGAAGTTCTCAGGCCCTATTGTACACCATACTTGTCATAGGACTATCAGACAACAGTTCTCAGGCCCTATTGTACACCATACATGTCATAGGACTATCAGACAATGGAAGATCAGGCCCTATTGTACACCATACATGTCATAGGACTATCAGACAACAGTTCTCAGGCCCTATTGTACACCATACATGTCATAGGACTATCAGACAACAGAAGTTCTCAGGCCCTATTGTACACCATACATGTCATAGGACTATCAGACAACAGTTCTCAGGCCCTATTGTACACCATACATGTCATAGGACTATCAGACAACAGAAGTTCTCAGGCCCTATTGTACACCATACATGTCATAGGACTATCAGACAACAGAAGTTCTCAGGCCCTATTGTACACCATACATGTCATAGGACTATCAGACAACAGTTCTCAGGCCCTATTGTACACCATACATGTCATAGGACTATCAGACACCAGAAGTTCTCAGGCCCTATTGTACACCATACATGTCATAGGACTATCAGACAATGGAAGATCAGGCCCTATTGTACACCATACATGTCATAGGACTATCAGACAACAGAAGTTCTCAGGCCCTATTGTACACCATACATGTCATAGGACTATCAGACACCAGAAGTTCTCAGGCCCTATTGTACACCATACATGTCATAGGACTATCAGACAACAGAAGTTCTCAGGCCCTATTGTACACCATACATGTCATAGGACTATCAGACAACAGAAGTTCTCAGGCCCTATTGTACACCATACATGTCATAGGACCATCAGATAACGGAAGTTCTCGGGCCCTATTGTTCACCATACATGTCATAGGACTATCAGACAACAGAAGTTCTCAGGCCCTATTGTACACCATACATGTCATAGGACTATCAGACAACGGAAGTTCTCGGGCCCTATTGTACACCATACATGTCATAGGACTATCAGACAACGGAAGTTCTCAGGCCCTATTGTACACTATACATGTCATAGGACTATCAGACAACAGAAGTTCTCAGGCCCTATTGTACACCATACATGTCATAGGACTATCAGACAATGGAAGATCAGGCCCTATTGTACACCATACATGTCATAGGACTATCAGACAACAGTTCTCAGGCCCTATTGTACACCATACATGTCATAGGACTATCAGACAATGGGAGTTCTCAGGCCCTATTGTACACCATACATGTCATAGGACTATCAGACAACAGAAGTTCTCAGGCCCCATTGTACACCATACATGTCATAGGACTATCAGACAACAGAAGTTCTCAGGCCCCATTGTACACCATACATGTCATAGGACTATCAGACAATGGGAGTTATCAGGCCCTATTGTACACCATACATGTCATAGGACTATCAGACAATGGAAGTTCTCAGGCCCTATTGTACACCATACATGTCATAGGACTATCAGACAACAGAAGTTCTCAGGCCCCATTGTACACCATACATGTCATAGGACTATCAGACAATGGGAGTTCTCAGGCCCTATTGTACACCATACATGTCATAGGACTATCAGACAATGGGAGTTCTCAGGCCCTATTGTACACCATACATGTCATAGGACTATCAGACAAAGGAAGTTCTCAGGCCCTATTGTACACCATACATGTCATAGGACTATCAGACAACAGAAGTTCTCAGGCCCTATTGTACACCATACATGTCATAGGACTATCAGACACCAGAAGTTCTCAGGCCCTATTGTACACCATACATGTCATAGGACTATCAGACAATGGAAGATCAGGCCCTATTGTACACCATACTTGTCATAGGACTATCAGACAACTGAAGTTATCAGGCCCTATTGTACACCATACTTGTCATAGGACTATCAGACAACTGAAGTTATCAGGCCCTATTGTACACCATACATGTCATAGGACTATCAGACAACATAAGTTATCAGGCCCTATTGTACACCATACATGTCATAGGACTATCAGACAACAGAAGTTCTCAGGCCCTATTGTACACCATACATGTCATAGGACTATCAGACAATGGAAGTTCTCAGGCCCTATTGTACACCATACATGTCATAGGACTATCAGACAATGGAAGTTCTCAGGCCCTATTGTACACCATACATGTCATAGGACTATCAGACAATAGAAGTTCTCAGGCCCTGTTGTACACCATACATATCATAGGACTATCAGACAATGGAAGTTCTCAGGCCCTGTTGTACACCATACATATCATAGGACTATCAGACAATGGAAGTTCTCAGGCCCTATTGTACACCATACATGTCATAGGACTATCAGACAATGGAAGTTCTCAGGCCCTGTTGTACACCATACATATCATAGGACTATCAGACAACGGAAGTTCTCATATACCTAATGTTAAATGATTTTGGGAATGTGGTCTGATTTATGGGAAATAATTTGTCCACAGAAGAAGGAGGATAAAACAATTGTCAAAACAAAATGTAGGACCTGAGGGTAACAGTTCTTAAAATACTGTTTTCACAAGCAAATTCCAGACTTTGACCTCAATGACCTCTGGAACTTGACCAAGGTCTCTCTAATGTGTCCCTGAAGGACCGGAGTGTAACAGTTTTTAAAATATCACGTTCACAGGCAAACTCGAGACTTTGACTAAATGACCTCTGTGACCTATAAATATAGGTCGACATCACCGAAAATTGAAGTTAACCAAGGTCTCTCTAATGTACAGATCTATATACCAAAATTGAAGGACCTGGGTGTAACTGTTCCTAAAATATGGCATTCACTGGCAAACTCTAGACTTTGACCTAAATGACCTCTGTGACCTGCAGATATAGGTCGACATCACCGAAAATCGAACTTGACCAAGGTCTCTCTAATTTGTCTCTACAAGCCAGAAATGAAGATAGATAGATATTTATTGCAGAGTTGTGCCCTACAGTGGGCAAAAATGCATACATACACAATACAGATAGAGTTTACAAAAATACATACACATATAACATAAAGACACAATTTACATATAACTTATAGGGTATCTGAATAAATGAGGTCATATAAACTCCCTGGGGTCAGCTCGTATAATTAACGACCGACGTTCCATCAACATTTTAGCAGAGCGTGGTTGAATGAATGATTTGCATCTAGCGTGTTCACAAGCAAATTCCAGACTTTGACCTCTGTGACCTACAAATATAGGTCGACATACCAAGGTCTCTTTAATGTGTATACCAAAAAGGAAAGGTCTGCATTTAGCAGTTCTTAAGCTATCGCGTTCACTAGAAAGCGGGACGGACGGAAGCTTGGACGAACGAGCAGCATTTCCAAGTCCCCGGGCCTTCCACTTACGTGGCCGAGGACAAAACATCATTCGTGATGTCATAAATAGGCCTATACAGAAAAACTTTATTAGCGTAACGAGAGACAACATCCCATAGTTATGACGGCGATTTTAGATACAATTTAACCAATGCGACGTGACCATTTTCGTTCATTGAGCTCAGCTGCACTGATCGAGACATTTTAAGGGGGATTCCCCCCAGCCTCGTTTTGGGAAATGACGTACCGGGGTGATTCCTACAATGGCGGGAAACGACATGTAACGATAACAAGTCTATAAACGGTTGGTAAACGCAACTTAATATTAGGTGAGGTGTATCACCCCGAAATATCTTAGAGGCGTACTTTCTGTCTTCAACATCTGAACGTTTGTTTCATAACTGACGGCGTAATTGGTCGTGGATTTAAATCGGAAACCTAGCTCTCATCAGCTAGACCATAATTCACCAAGACAACAAACTATCATTAAATTTACTTCACTAAAGTAGGCCTACCGGTAAAGCCTAAAGGTCTTACTCCGATTTTTGACATTTATGTTCGTCGACGTGGTACCGACCATAGCTATCCAAACATAAATAACGAGGTACCTGTAGACATTTAATATTATTGAATTACCGTATCGTAAGACATAACTAACATAAGTCGAGTCGAATTTAACTTGTTGGATTAAGCTAGCCCTGGAACATTTAAGAAAAAATTATATTGAAGACCAGCGTATAGAAACTTGCCTCCATGGTTTTTTTAGACAAGAAGATTTTCCCTGTGCCCGTGTGTTTTAGTGATCATAAATATATCTCCCCAAAGCTTTTTGAGCTAGTTCTCCGCCTACTAGCCTTTACTGTTTGCTGTCCCCCCCCCTCCCCCACCCCCCAAAAAAGTATACAAACAGCCACATTTGTGTTTCAAAGAAAGCTATCTCTGACTCTCTTCCTCATTTCCTTGAAAACTGACCTCTGGAGCCTCACTTTCGGATTTTCTCAATAAATATAAGCATACAAGTGCACTTCAAGTTTCCTTTTCAATGGATACGAAAGCGAGGCTCCAGAGATCAATTTTCAAGGGAACGAGGAAGAGAAAACAGTGGAGGCTACTATTATTACAGAGTACGGCGAATTAGAACATCCCTACAGTATAGTTGATAGTCTGCATACGTCTTCCAAGTGAAACCCGTGTTCAGTTGTCAGGTGTTTGTGCTGCCCAGCGACCGTCTCAAAGCAGGCTGTTACATACTCAGCACCATAGATTTTTTAGGTGATTGAGTTCTATAGTTTGAGGCACACACTATACAGTACACAGATGTGCATTTTACATAAATGTGCATTACATGTATATTCGGGTGAATATGGTAACTTTTGTTTGCCTTTCTTAGCAAAATATCTAGACACATTTGATGACAGTGCAGTTATCAGTCTGCATTCAAGCTGAGTGAAATCAGACTAAAGTCTACTCGGCTGTACAAGAGATTCAAGATTTTATTGGACAAAACGTCAGATTAAAGTGGCATGAGCTGCCAAAATGTTGATATTTTGACGTTACAACAAAATGGTGAAATTATTGGTTATTTTTCTCAAGACGTATAATTCAGAAGTTTTTTAGTGCCTCTAGTTTTGAAAATGTACGATAAATTATTGTTTTGAACTATCTTTGGCTTAGAATGAATGAATGGTCGTCCCGGTTATTTAAATTTTGTTTAGTTTTCGAACACGTTTTCGGTTCATACAGGCCACATACTGTATGGATTTTCCTCATTTCAACGCCAATCATTTAGGTTTTTGATGGCCTTCAAAGCCTCTTACTGTCGTGACGATCAGAGATTGTATGTGAATTTTGGCAGCTCATGCCACTTTAACTTCACAACAGGGTACAAAAACACTGAAATGTAAAACCAACAAGCAAAATAACGTTAAACAGACACAATGATAATCATTTAAAGATCACCAAACAATAGAATATTAAAGTCTAAGATTAAATGAATAATATGAGAAAGTTTAAATATGCCTATCTTGACCAGCCAAACAATGACTTTGAGATAAAATCGATAAGGCCAGGCACCTTATTGCTTGAGATAAATATAAATTTGCTGAAAGCCGACAACACGTGTGAGCAGGGCTGCTTAATTTGTGACTGGTTTTAGTTCCACGATGTACCGGTACTTATAAAACATACACAGAGTACCAGGAAATATTATTATGGCCTGGACGTACATGTAGTTCAGTGTGCTTTTATACTAGCCATGACTAGCGTTTGACTCCTTTATTCTTTGTTTTGGCACCCAACTGTTTGGCCACCCTATCATTTCCCGGAAGCAAAACAGCCCTAGATACAGCCGTGAATTTTGATTGTAAGCATCTAAATTTTGTCAGCTAATGTATTTTTGAATTTTCATTTCTTGTGTCCATAACAGTTTTTTAGTTTCTATATGATATTTAAATTATTTGGTTACTGTTATTGTATAAATACGGTGGTTTTGTTTTGTAGTTGTATGGAAAAAAACTAGACAAATATGGAAGAAATCTTTGAAGTGAAGAAAATTCTAAAAAAATGGGAGACTAAGTTTATTTCTGAAAATCAACGAAAACCCCACAAGGTTCGTAATAATTAACTTATGTGGTAAATGCAAACAAAGCTGATCTAATTACTCCATGTTCCTGTCTCATTGTGTAAACATTTCTTCATTCTATGGATACTCTGGGATAAAGATGAGAAATTTTCCTCTTTTGTCAGTTATACATCACATACAAAATGGGTAGAAAATGAGCATTGCCTATGGGAGAATTTAGTTTCACATAATACTTCAGACAGTAAAGAACTCTACATCAATGGCAGCAACTGACACATCAATGACGGCAACTGACACATCAATGACATCAACTGACACATCAATGACAGCAACTGACATCAATGACAGCAACTGACACGGCAATGGCAGCAACTGACACGTCAATGACAGCAACTGACACATCAATGACAGCAACTGACACATCAATGACAGCAACTGACACGACAATGGCAGCAACTGGCACATCAGTGACAGCAACTGACACATCAGTGACAACAACTGACACATCAATGACAGCAACTGACACATCAATGACAACAACTGACACATCAATGGCAGCAACTGACACATCAATGACAGCAACTGACACATCAATGATAGCAACTGACACATCAATGACAGCAACTGACACATCAGTGACAGCAACTGACACATCAATGACAGCAACTGACACATCAGTGACGGCAACTGACACATCAATGACAGCAACTGACACATCAATGACAGCAACTGACACATCAATGATAGCAACTGACACATCAATGGCAGCAACTGACACATCAATGACAGCAACTGACACATCAATGACAGCAACTGACACATCAATGACAGCAACTGACACATCAATGACAGCAACTGACACATCAATGACAGCAACTGACACATCAATGGCAGCAACTGACACATCAATGACAGCAACTGACACATCAGTGACTACAACTGGCACATCAATGACAGCGGCTGACACATCAATGGCAGCAACTGACACATCAATGGCAGCAACTGACACATCAATGACAGCAACTGACACACCAATGACAGCAGCTGACACATCAATGGCAGCAACTGACACATCAATGACAGCAACTGACACATCAATCACAGCAACCGGCACATCAATGACAGTAACTGACACATCAATGGCAGCAATTGACACATCAATGACAGCAACTGACACATCAATAACAGCAACTGACATCAGTGACAGCAATTGACACATCAATGACAGTAACTGACACATCAATAAAAGCAACTGACACATCAATCACAGCAACCGGCACATCAATGACAGCAATTGACACATCAATGACAGTAACTGACACATCAATAAAAGCAACTGACACATCAATGGCAGCAATTGAGACATCAATGAATTCAATGACAGCAACTGACACATCAGGGCTTGTGATGAGAGGCGAGTGATCACTCGCGCGCGCCTCACACTCGCCTAAAATATCAAAATGGCGAGTGCATGACCACTCGCCAGAAATTAAAAAAAAAAAAAAATTCAAAATAAAATATATTTCTTAGAATTATTTTCCACAACTAGTTGAATTTAAATCCACTGTAAATGATAAAATATATGTATAGCTCATTTAATAAAGTTGTAAAAACTTATCCGGTAGTTTACTACACAAGGCTGACTGTGGACGGTGTGTTCTTACTTCAATATCGATCGAGACAAGCGAGGCCGCTCTCCGCGCATCTGTGCTTCACAAACGTATTATGCGATAAGCATACCTCTGCGTGGTACCGAATCAAAACTGCTACGGCCGTACAAATCGGAATGGGTTTATTACGGTGAAAAACTTATTTTGTATATTATTTTGGAAGAAACTGTATCAAGAAATTATCATCTCAATTTTTTGGGCCATTTTCTTTCTTTACTTCCAGCTTTACGTAAAGTTACCACAACGACAAACGGGTTGACGGCATGGTTTACTACTACTACTCCGAGTACTACTACAGTACTAGTAAAAGGTCGCATCTGTTGAATGAAAGCTACACGGCGTACGGTCGTATAGCGGTCATGTGGAAATATAAGTCATTTTTTTTACTGCTTTTAAATTGAATAAAGACTTGTAAGAAAATTAGAACTGACTTTTTACTAGAACGCTAGGATATTTTATTTTTTTTTCGAGGCATTGCCGGGTTCCGTTTTTAAAACTTCCCCACCCAAAGAATGCATCACGTTTCGACGCACTTCACGTTTCTTCAGTCTCCAGTAGACTCAAATATTCAAAATATAAGAAGCAAGCTTATTAAAATAAATTTTAAGTAGCATTTTTTTCAAAAGGACTTTAGTTATCATGGCAAAAGGTAAGCCAGTTGAGCATACTTAAATGGGAAGTGGAGCTTCTTGCTTTCGTATAAAACTTGAGTTACCGGTACCCGGTAATAAAAGAAGATTACAACAACGTGGCCAAGAAATCATACGCGACATATTTTTTTGTAACATTTGTGCCGTAAATTCTGATATAACCAAAGCCCATCTATCATGCCTGTGGAAGGCGAAACGAAACATGTCATAAACTTATAAAGTTTTCGGGCTTTATTTTTCCTTGGGAAACACTCGCCTGCAACTCGCCTGGCACCAAATTCAGGCGAGTTTTTCAACACTCGCCTTCATTTTGCTCACCGCAAGGCCTGCACATCAATGGCAGCAACGGACACATCAATGGCAGCAACGGACACATCAATGACAGCAACTGACACATCAATTGCAGCAACTGACACATCAGTGACAGCAACGGACACATCAATGGCAGCAACTGACACATCAATGACAGCAACTGACACATCAATGGCAGCAACGGACACATCAATGACAGCAACTGACACATCAATGGCAGCAACTGACACATCAATGGCAGCAACTGACACATCAATGGCAGCAACTGACACAGCAATGGCAGCAACTGACACATCAATGACAGCAACTGACACATCAATGGCAGCAACGGACACATCAATGACAGCAACGGACACATCAATGACAGCAACGGACACATCAATGACAGCAACGGACACATCAATGACAGCAACTGACAGATCAATGGCAGCAACTGACACATCAATGGCAGCAACTGACACATCAATGGCAGCAACTGACACATCAATGTCAGCAACTGACACACCATTGACAGCAACTGACACATCAGTGACAGCAACGGACACATCAATGGCAGCAACTGACACATCAATGACAGCAACTGACACATCAATGGCAGCAACGGACACATCAATGACCGCAACTGGTACATCAATGGCAGCAACTGACACAGCAAAGGCAGCAACTGACACATCAATGACAGCAACTGACACATCAATGGCAGCAACGGACACATCAATGACAGCAACTGGCACATCAATGGCAGCAACTGACACATCAATGGCAGCAACTGACACATCAATGGCAGCAACGGACACATCAATGACAGCAACTGGCACATCAATGGCAGCAACTGACACATCAATGACAGCAACTGACACATCAATGGCAGCAACGGACACATCAATGACAGCAACTGGCACATCAATGGCAGCAACTGACACATCAATGACAGCAACTGACACATCAATGGCAGCAACGGACACATCAGTGACAGCAACTGACACATCAATGGCAGCAACTGACACATCAATGACAGCAACTGGCACATCAATGACAGCAACCGACACATCAATGACATCAACTGACACATCAATGACAGCAACTGACACATCAATGGCAGCAACGGACACATCAATGACCGCAACTGGCACATCAATGGCAGCAACTGACACAGCAAAGGCAGCAACTGACACATCAATGACAGCAACTGACACATCAATGGCAGCAACTGGCACATCAATGACAGCAACTGGCACATCAATGGCAGCAACTGACACATCAATGGCAGCAACTGACACATCAATGGCAGCAACGGACACATCAATGACAGCAACTGGCACATCAATGGCAGCAACTGACACATCAATGACAGCAACTGACACATCAATGGCAGCAACGGACACATCAGTGACAGCAACTGACACATCAATGGCAGCAACTGACACATCAATGACAGCAACTGACACATCAATGACAGCAACTGACACATCAATGACATCAACTGACACATCAATGACAGCAACTGACACATCAATGGCAGCAACGGACACATCAATGACCGCAACTGGCACATCAATGGCAGCAACTGACACATCAGTGACAGCAACTGACACATCAGTGACATTAACTGACACATCAATGGCAGCAACTGACACATCAATGACAGCAACTGACACATCAATGACAGCAACTGACACACCAATGACAGCAACTGACACATCAATGACAGCAACTGACACATCAATGACAGCAACTGACACATCAATGACAGCAACTGACACATCAATGACAGCAACTGACACATCAATGACAGCAACTGGTACATCAATGACAGCAACTGACACATCAGTGACAGCAACTGACACATCAATGGCAGCAACTGACACATCAATGACAGCAACTGACACATCAATGACAGCAACTGGCACATCAATGACAGCAACTGACACATCAGTGACAGCAACTGACACATCAATGACAGCAACTGACACATCCACCTTCCACTAATGTTCAGTTACACCTTCCACTAATGTTCAGTTACACCTTCCACTAATGTTCAGTTACACCTTCCACTAATGTTCAGTTACACCTTCCACTAATGTTCATTTACACCCACTAATGTTCAGTTACACCTTCCACTAATGTTCAGTTACACCTTCCACTAATGTTCAGTTACACCTTCCACTAATGTTCATTTACACCCACTAATGTTCAGTTACACCTTCCACTAATGCTCAGTTACACCTTCCACTAATGTTCAGTTACACCTTCCACTAATGCTCAGTTACACCTTCCACTAATGTTTAGTTACACCATCCACAAATGTTCAGTTACACCTTCCACAAATGTCCAGTTACACCTTCCACTAATGTTCAGTTACACCTTCCACTAATGTTCAGTTACACCTTCCACTAATGTTGAGTAACACCTTCCACTAATGTTGAGTAACACCTTCCACTAATGTTCAGTTACACCTTCCACTAATGTTGAGTAACACCTTCCACTAATGTTCAGTTACACCTTCCACTAATGTTCAGTTACACCTTCCACTAATGTTCAGTTACACCTTCCACTAATGTTGAGTAACACCTTCCACTAATGTTCAGTTACACCTTCCACTAATGTTGAGTAACACCTTCCACTAATGTTCAGTTACACCTTCCACTAATGTTGAGTAACACCTTCCACTAATGTTGAGTAACACCTTCCACTAATGTTCAGTTACACCTTCCACTAATGTTGAGTAACACCTTCAACTAATGTTCACTTACACCTTCCACTAATGTTCAGTTACACCTTCCACTAATGTTCAGTTACACCTTCCACTAATGTTCAGTTACACCTTCCACTAATGTTTAGTTACACCTTCCACTAATGTTCAGTTACACCTTCCACTAATGTTGAGTAACACCTTCCACTAATGTTGAGTAACACCTTCCACTAATGTCCAGTTACACCTTCCACTAATGTTGAGTAACACCTTCCACTAATGTCCAGTTACACCTTCCACTAATGTTCAGTTACACCTTCAACTAATGTTCAGTTACACCTTCCACTAATGTTCAGTAACACCTTACACTAATGTCCAGTTACCCCTTCCACTAATGTTCTGTTACACCTTCCACTAATGTTCAGTTACACCTTCCACGAATGTTCAGTTACACCTTCCACGAATGTTCAGTTACACCTTCCACTAATGTTCAGTTACACTTTCCACTAATGTTCAGTTACACTTTCCACTAATGTCCAGTTACACCTTCCACTAATGTTCAGTTACACCTTCCACTAATGTTCAGTTACACCTTCAACTAATGTTCAGTTACACTTTCCACTAATGTCCAGTTACACCTTCCACTAATGTTCAGTTACACCTTGCCCTAATGTTCAGTTACACCTTGCCCTAATGTTCAGTTACACCTTCCACGAATGTTCAGTTACACCTTCCACTAATGTTCAGTTACACCTTCAACTAATGTTCAGTTACACCTTCCACTAATGTTCAGTTACACCTTCCACTAATGTTCAGTTACACCTTCCACTAATGTCCAGTTACACCTTCCACTAATGTTCAGTTACACCTTCCACTAATGTTCAGTTACACCTTCAACTAATGTTCAGTTACACCTTCCACTAATGTTCAGTTACACCTTCCACTAATGTTCAGTTACACCTTCCACTAATGTCCAGTTACACCTTCCACGAATGTTCAGTTACACTTTCCACTAATGTTCAGTTACACTTTCCACTAATGTCCAGTTACACCTTCCACTAATGTTCAGTTACACCTTGCCCTAATGTTCAGTTACACCTTCCACGAATGTTCAGTTACACCTTCCACTAATGTTCAGTTACACCTTCAACTAATGTTCAGTTACACCTTCCACTAATGTTCAGTTACACCTTCCACTAATGTTCAGTTACACCTTCCACTAATGTTCAGTTACACCTTCCACTAATGTCCAGTTACACCTTCCACTAATGTTCAGTTACACCTTCCACTAATGTTCAGTTACACCTTCCACTAATGTTCAGTTACACCTTGCCCTAATGTTCAGTTACACCTTCCACTAATGTTCAGTTACACCTTCCACTAATGTTCAGTTACACCTTCCCCTATTAGTGTGAAAGTGGTTATCCTTGAACACAACTATATGTCTCCGTCGATCGGGCCCGATCGATGGAGACATGGAGTTGTGTTCAAGGATAACCATTTTCACACATTAAATGTTCAGTAACAACTTCCACTAATTCAAAATAAAACCTCTTATATTTACTTCTTCCCTTTTTTAATTATTTTTGTTTTGTATTTTAGGAAGATATTGATTCTTCCCCTGCGGACATCAAAGGTTAGTGTTAATGCCTGGCTGAAAAATTCCATATTTGTTGTTTGGTGTTCTGTTTTCCTCAATATTCATTTAATTGTTTAGATAATACATGAATGTAATTACCTTGAAAGTTTTTATTATTATCATTTCCAAAATGTCTCTCAACTGTTTAGATTTCCAAATGTCTCTCAACTGTTTAGATTTCCAAATGTCTCTCAACTGTTAAGATTTCCAAATGTCTCTCAACTGTTTAGATTTCCAAATGTCTCTCAACTGTTTAGATTTTCAAATGTCTCTCAACTGTTTAGATTTCCAAATGTCTCTGAACTATTTAATTTCCAAATGTCTCTCAACTGTTTAGATTTCCAAATGTCTCTCAACTGTTAAGATTTCCAAATGTCTCTCAACTGTTAAGATTTCCAAATGTCTCTCAACTGTTTAGATTTCCAAATGTCTCTCAACTGTTAAGATTTCCAAATGTCTCTCAACTGTTTAGATTTCCAAATATCTCTCAACTGTTTAGATTTCCAAATGTCTCTCAACTGTTTAGATTTCCAAATGTCTCTCAACTGTTTAGATTTCCAAATATCTCTCAACTGTTTAGATTTCCAAATGTCTCTCAACTGTTTAGATTTCCAAATGTCTCTCAACTGTTTAGATTTCCAAATGTCTCTCAACTGTTTAGATTTCCAAATGTCTCTCAACTGCTTAGATTATTTGAGGGACGTTTTACGAAGCCGTTGCACAGTGCGATCCATAGCAGTTGCCATGATGTTGTATCTCTTAAGTATGGTATCCATTGGCAACTAGGCTTCGTTTGTGAAACGAGCCCCTGTACACGACCTCTAATGATTTCTGATGTTCTTGTTTCAACAGAGGCCTACAGTCGGTATAATTTTTTAAAGAAACAAAAAGAGGTAAGTGAACTGTCAGTTTTATGATGAATTCATCTGTTTTTTTCTCCTTGATCCATTACACTACATATTGTAATTGTCAGTCATCATTAGTACAAAATAAGGCTTTTTGCTGATACCAATCTTGGGATGTGTGTTTAGCTAGTTTTATTATTGACGATAATCTCAAAAATGCACTCATACATTCAGGCTATTTGAACTTTGTTATCAGCACACATATGGAGTGGCTTTGCCAATATTTTTTATTTACATACAAGTTATTTAGTTTTTCAAGGTACATCAAATGTCCCATCCTTTAGAAAATCAGAATTCAAGTTGGCTGTTCTTGTCACTTCAAGTGTTTGAAATGGTCATATTTCAAGGGTAATAAAACCAAAACACATCGGACATCTTGTTTTACTTTGTACATGGTGATATTTAATATGAGCTTTCAAGAGCTACTCTCATCATCATAAATCATAGCCCACAGTGTGCTGTAATTTCTGTGTGTTGTAATATCACATGATGAGAGTAGCTGCCCTTGAGAGCTCTTATTAAAGGCACACTTGCCGCGAAAATCAGGAATATTGTTTACATTAAAAAAGAAAGTTCGTTTTCTGTATTTTCCCGCGACAATGTAAGTTAGGAACTTTCTATTTTTACCAAAATTTAAAAGTTTGGACGTCACTTTGAATTTTTAATTTAAATTTGAAAATTTGAATTGTTAGGTGCCCGTAACGTAAACAAACCAAACTGCCACCTATTGGCGATTTTATGTTTCAGTAGAGTGAGTGAACTAACGGCACAGTGTAATTTTAAAAATACAGACTGATGATCGCTCAACAGCGACTGGAAAAGCCTGCTGATAATTGTTTGAGTGTAAACCACAGATAAAAAGGCCTGAAATTAGGGTAATCCAACACGAAAGTTGACCGACACTGATCGTTGTTGTTGTAATCAGGCTTTGATTCTTCGTTTGTTTTTCCCCCCATTTCTACATTCTAAAGCTAACCAGACATGTTTTATGTGTCCTATGTTTAAGTTTAGTGGTATTAGTCGTAGTAAGTTTATGTAAATTGGGTTCCTTACTAGCAAATTTAAACAGGCTACGGCGGCAAGTGGGCCTTTAAATATCACCATGTACAAACTAGTACAAGTTGCCCTATTAAAACCGCTTCTCTATCTTTGTTTATCTTGGTTTGTTATAATTATAATAACTCCGGTGGTAGAAGGAGAGTCTCAGGCTAACACAGACCTTCCTTATCTTGGTTTGTTATAATTATAATAACACAGGTGGTAGAAGGATAGTCTCAGGCTAACACAGACCTTCCTTATCTTGGTTTGTTATAATTATAATAACTCCGGTGGTAGAAGGATAGTCTCAGGCTAACACAGACCTTCCTTATCTTGGTTTGTTATAATTATAATAACACATGTGGTAGAAGGATAGTCTCAGGCTAACACAGACCTTCCTTATCTTGGTTTGTTATAATTATAATAAGTCAGGTGGTAGAAGGATAGTCTCAGGCTAACACAGGTACCAGGTACCTGCCAAAGGTCAGGGATATCCCCCTGTACCTGGAATGGTAACCAGGTACCTGTCAAAGGTCAGGGATATCCCCCTTTGTGGAATGGTAACCAGGTACCTGTCAAAGGTCAGGGATTCATGAGAATTCATGAGTAAACAGATCGAAACTACTAAGCAAGATCAGTGTAAGCAAGGGAAAATAATTACTGAACTTAAAAGTAGAATGTCTGATTGTGAACGTGAAAATATTATTCTCCGGGAAAGGTTACTTGAAAGTGAACGCTATAGCCGATCTTATAATTTACGCTTTGGAGGAATAAACGAACAATCTAACGAAAATCCCAAAGATTGTGTACTGAAAATCATAAATGATCAACTGCATATTCCAAATGTAAATATCGAAATTGCACATCGCGTGGGGAAAAAGGTGGAAGACCGAAATAGGCATATCATTGTAAAATTTTTGTATCGGCCTGAACGTGGGGAGGTACTGTCTAAAGCCAGGAGTATGTTGAAAAACAGTCAAGTGTTTGTTGTTGAGGACCTTATCCCTGAAGATCGCGCTGCTAAAAACCAAGTTCGGGAGTATATGAATTCTTGTTTTCAAAAAGGCATGAAAGTACGTTTTATTAAAGGCAAACTGTATGTGAATGGCAGGTACGTTGATAAATCCACGGTGGTGGATTGATGCTCTTTTGTGTAATCTAGTGTCAACTTTATTTTACGCTACCGTAACGGTATAAACTAGATACAGTGATTTAACAACAGCATGAATGCACTGATTGAGTGACCTTGACACTAAATCACTGAAATACTACGTGTGTAAACAGCTGTCAGTGTGATTATATAACTCCTACTATTATGAATCGCTTCTATACCCGTGTACCGAGTGACACTGTTTTACTCTAGCCTCGGCATGGGGCTTCACATTTTCCTCGTATATATTTGCATAACTAAACCTAGCTTGTTTTCTTGTGTTTGTCTAAAGCATGCACAGGTATCGGCTTTCCAAAGCGTGCGAAACCCATGACTACCACAATAGCTCGGCAGCGGCTAGTGACCAATCGGTAAACGACTTACCTAATAACCAGTCGCACGCAATAATGCCATTGGCAGGTAAAAGTTTGTGAAGGCGTGGCTTGAATACATTCGAAGGAAGCCGTTCCCACGGACCGTCTTATCTGCTATTCATTATAGGGAGCACGGGTTAATGCTCTAATATTTTGTCATGACTTGTGAATCCCGAGCAAATATGTTTTTTATATCTTATGTATTTTTTCTTCTTTCTTTTTTTGTCTACAAACATTCCCACAAACCTCAGTTTCCATGTATAACTAAGCCCATTTGCATGTACTATTCCGTCCAACATAACATATTTTCCACATGTAAAACCCAACCTTATGTAGGCTTTAACCTACAAATAGAATTTCCGACATTAAACAGTCTCTGTACTAATTCTATCAATGGCTCTGTTATGTGAACTGCCATTTTATAACGAAGCTCAGATTGATATTTTGTCGACAGTTCATGGTGAGCTAAAACTTTGTGACCTCGAAACTATGTGTTTTAATCCATTAGATCTCAACAGTGAAAACAGAAATTCATATGTGACAGACGAAAACGAACTCGAACTATCTTACTGGAATGAAATCAACTCAACCCAATGTGATTACTATTTTCCAGAGGCCTTTAATAACTGTGTTGTGAACAATATAAGTAAAGCCAGTAATTCTTTATCGTTTATTCATTTTAATGCCCGTAGCCTCAAGCAGCACTTTACTGAAATCACAACCCTACTTAGCCAGATTAACCTTCAGTTTTCTGTCATTGGAATCAGTGAAAGCTGGCTTGATGCCTCAACTGAAAATCTATTCCACATTCCCGGTTACCGCCCTTTTTTTACTTCTCGAAATCATCGAAAAGGTGGCGGCGTTGTTTTGTACGTTAGCGATACCATTCAAAATTGTCGCATATTGGAAGATCTATCCTATTCTGATGAGAACGGTGCTTATGAATCTTTGTTTGTAGAGATCAATGACAATATCCATACATATATAACCGGTATTGTTTATCGACCTCCTGGTGACAATCTGAACTGTTTTAATGACTTTTTATTACAGTCACTGCAATCATTTACTCAACAGAGTAAAAAAATTCTTATCATGGGGGACTATAACATCGACCTTTTTAAAACTGACAAACATGGACCCTCGGAACAATTCTATGAAATAATGACCTCATTTCACTTATTTCCTAAAATAACTAAACCGACGAGAGTCACCTCTCACTCAGCAACCTTAATAGATAATATTTTTTCAAATTTTCACGAGCATGATTTATGCTCAGGCATTTTGTTATCTGATATTACGGACCATTTTCCGGTCTTCTACATCACTAAACAACACATGAACCTTTCACTGAAACAAACTAGTTACCAATACCGTAAAATCAACTCTGCAAATAAAACAATCTTTGAAAATAAGATTAAGGAAGTAGACTGGTCGGATACATTGACGTCTACCGATACTTCTTCATCTTATGGAAACTTTTCAAATGTATTTGTGTCGGTTTACGACGAGACATTTCCTTTGCAAACAATTACCCAAATGAGACAGAAAATCAAAAAGCCTTGGGTTACGCCAGCCATTATTATATCAATAAATGAAAAAAACAATCTGTATCGTAAGCACATTAAATCCAACTGTCCAGAATCAACCAGAAAATATAAATTGTACAGAAATAAACTGAATCACACTCTTAAACTTGCTAAGCGAAAGTATTATGAAAATAAATTTAACATACATAATAACAACATAAAGGAAACCTGGAAAATACTATACGAGTTAATAGGTCGCAAAAGAACACGTCTACCGACTTCATTTCAAATCAATGGCACTGAAACAGATGACCCTAACTTAATTGCCAATGAGTTCAACACACATTTCTGTAGTATTGCATCAAAGCTTGAACAAAAGTTACCTCCTAGCAATAGAGATTATAAATCTTATCTCAGCCATGCATACGATGCCCAGTGCACCTTAGAACTTACTAACCCTAATGAAATAATTGAAACTGTTCAAAACTTAAAAAGTACATCTGCAGGGATCGATGGAATAAAAATGTCTGTTGTAAAATCTATAATATCTCATATCGCACTCCCCCTATCACACGTCGTTAACTTATCTCTAGCACAAGGAGTATTTCCAGATCCGCTTAAGCTAGCTAAGGTCACGCCTATATTCAAATCTGGTCAACAAACACTTGTCAGCAATTACCGCCCAATATCAGTACTACCCTGCTTCAGCAAAATATTGGAGAAAATAGTTTCAAAACGAATTTTATCTTACATTGAAGACAATAACATAATTTGCCAGAACCAGTTTGGATTCCGAGCCCATCACTCCACTAGCCTCGCAATATTATCATTATACGAGAAGCTTATCCAATCCAAAGAGCATGGTAAATTCTCTATGATAACATTTTTAGATCTGTCAAAAGCGTTTGACACGGTGAACCATGCCATACTTCTCGACAAGCTGAAATACTATGGGTTCACCGGAATAACACTTAGATGGTTTGAGAGTTATCTGTCTTCAAGATCACAATGTGTATCATTCAATCAAACACTCTCTAATTACAATACCATTACCTGTGGCATGCCTCAAGGCTCGATCCTTGGACCTATAATGTTCTTACTATACATAAATGACATAAATTACTTAAGTGACATTTTGTTTATTATTTTATTTGCTGATGATACTTCTGTTACCCTATCTGATTCTGACCCACAGAAACTGCTTGATGATATGGATGCTGCCTTAAATGAACTGTTAGACTGGCTCACATGTAATAAACTATCTCTTAATCTTGAAAAAACCAAGTTTTTATTTATCAAACCAAAACGAACATCCTCATTTGATCCTTATTTATATTTACGTGGTCAGCCTATAGAGCATGTATCATCATACAAATTCCTGGGTGTATATCTGAATGATCAACTTAGTTGGTCTACTCACATTAACAATTTGTCATTGAAACTAGCCCGAAACATTGGAATTATTAACAATATAAAACATAATTTAAATAGGAAAACTCTTTGTATTCTTTATTACTCATTATATTTCCCATATGTTAACTATTGTAATATAGTATGGGCTAACACTTACAGTACTTACATTCGTCCATTGCAAATTCTACAAAAACGAATAATACGTATTATTGCTGGTCAGAGTAGATTTGCACACACCAGTGCACTATTTGAGCAGTATCAAATATTGCCCTTTCTGCAAATTAATGAGCTCAGTATTTTACTTTTGGTTCACGATTTTTTCCATCATAATTATCTCATGCCATTCCAGTTCCGTCAATATTTTACAAAACTGTCTGATATCCACTGTTATCCTACACGAGAATCTCACCTAAATTTATATCGTTTTCCTTTTCAGTCACAACTATCATTTTAACACCTCATACAAAAGGCCCGAAGTTGTGGAATTCACTACCCAATAACCTTAAAACAATTACTGCCAAATCACTAATGAAATCAGCACTAAAAAAACACTTATTGAACCATTAGTTGCAGAAAGGTAAATTTCTTAAAAAGATGACGTATTTAGCCTATTCATTCTTTTTATGAGCTTGTGTGATAAATGTATTGAGCTTTTGAATTCACTCTTGTCGGATGTTTGTGGAATTTTGTCTTATCTTTGAAGATTTCTTGCGTACATGGTAAAGTAAATTATAGCCCATTGAATGTATTTGTGGAATGTTTAAATAACTAAAGCTACTTGTTTTTCTCTTTTTCTTTTTTTGTTTGCTTTTTGTCTTATATATAAATGAACACTGCAATATCGCATGTCAAACTCAACCAAATAATGTATTTGTATAAGGGATAGAACAAACCCCATGGGGTTTTAATCCCGCCACAATATATTGTCAACTAACTTTGTATTACTTATGTGGTGTAATAAATGTCAATCAGTCAATCAATATCCCCCTTTGTGGAATGGTAACCAGGTACCTGTCAAAGGTCAGGGATATTCCTCTATGTGGAATGGTAACCAGGTACTTGTCAAAGGTCAGGGATACCCCCCTTTGTGGAATGGTAACCAGGTACCTGTCAAAGGTCAGGGATATTCCCCTTTGTGGAATGGTAACCAGGTACCTGTCAAAGGTCAGGGATATTCCTCTATGTGGAATGGTAACCAGGTACCTGTCAAAGGTCAGGGATACCCCCCTTTGTGGAATGGTAACCAGGTACCTGTCAAAGGTCAGGGATATTCCTCTATGTGGAATGGCAACCAGGTACTTGTCAAAGGTCAGGGATACCCCCCTTTGTGGAATGGTAACCAGGTACCTGTCATAGTTCAGGGATACCCCCCTTTGTGGAATGGTACCCAGGTACCTGTCAAAGGTCAGGGATATTCCTCTATGTGGAATGGTAACCAGGTACTTGTCAAAGGTCAGGGATAGTCCCCTTTGTGGAATGGTAACCAGGTACCTGCCAAAGGTCAGGGATATCCCCCTTTGTGGAATGGTAACCAGGTACCTGTCATAGTTCAGGGATATCCCCCTTTGTGGAATGGTAACCAGGTACTTGTCAAAGGTCAGGGATATTCCTCTATGTGGAATGGTAACCAGGTACCTGTCATAGTTCAGGGATATCCTCCTTTGTGGAATGGTAACCAGGTACCTGTCATAGTTCAGGGATATTCCTCTATGTGGTATGGTAACCAGGTACCTGTCAAAGGTCAGTGATATTCCCCTTTGTGGAATGGTAACCAGGTACCTGCCAAAGGTCAGGGATATTCCTCTATGTGGAATGGTAACCAGGTACCTGTCAAGGGTCAGGGATATTCCCCTTTGTGGAATGGTAACCAGGTACCTGTCAAAGGTCAGGGATATTCCCCTTTGTGGAATGGTAACCAGGTACCTGTCAAGGGTCAGGGATATCCCCCTTTGTGGAATGGTAACCAGGTACCTGTCAAGGGTCAGGGATATTCCCCTTTGTGGAATGGTAACCAGGTACCTGCCAAAGGTCAGGGATATTCCCCTTTGTGGAATGGTAACCAGGTACCTGCCAAAGGTCAGGGATATTCCAGTATGTGGAATGGTAAGCAGGTACCTGCCAAAGGTCAGGGATATTCCTCTTTGTGGAATGGTAACCAGGTACCTGTCAAAGGTCAGGGATATCCCCCTTTGTGGAATGGATTAGGAAACCAGGTACCTGTCAAAGGTCAGGGATATCCCCCTTTGTGGAATGGTAACCAGGTACCTGTCAAAGGTCAGGGATATTCCTCTTTGTGGAATGGTAACCAGGTACATGTCATAGTTCAGGGATATCCCCCTTTGTGGAATGGTAACCAGGTACCTGCCAAAGGTCAGGGATATTCCTCTTTGTGAAATGGTAACCAGGTACCTGCCAAAGGTCAGGGATAGTCCCCTTTGTGGAATGGTAACCAGGTACCTGCCAAAGGTCAGGGATATTCCTCTTTGTGGAATGGAAACCAGGTACCTGCCAAAGGTCAGGGATAGTCCCCTTTGTGGAATGGTAACCAGGTACCTGCCAAAGGTCAGGGATATCCCCCTTTGTGGAATGGTAACCAGGTACCTGTCATAGGTCAGGGATATTCCCCTTTGTGGAATGGTAACCAGGTACCTGTCAAAGGTCAGGGATATTCCTCTTTGTGGAATGGTAACCAGGTACCTGTCAAAGGTCAGGGATATTCCTCTATGTGGAATGGTAACCAGGTACCTGTCAAAGGTCAGGGATATTCCTCTATGTGGAATGGTAACCAGGTACTTGTCAAAGGTCAGGGATACCCCCCTTTGTGGAATGGTAACCAGGTACCTGTCAAAGGTCAGGGATATTCCTCTATGTGGAATGGTAACCAGGTACCTGTCATAGTTCAGGGATATCCCCCTTTGTGGAATGGTAACCAGGTACCTGTCATAGGTCAGGGATATCCCCCTTTGTGGAATGGTAACCAGGTACCTGTCATAGTTTAGGGATATCCCCCTTTGTGGAATGGTAACCAGGTACCTGTCAAAGGTCAGGGATATTCCTCTTTGTGGAATGGTAAGCAGGTACATGTCATAGTTCAGGGATATCCCCCTTTGTGGAATGGTAACCAGGTACTTGTCAAAGGTCAGGGATACCCCCCTTTGTGGAATGGTAACCAGGTACATGTCAAAGGTCAGGGATATTCCTCTATGTGGAATGGTAACCAGGTACCTGCGAAAGGTCAGGGATATTCCTCTTTGTGGAATGGTAACCAGGTACCTGTCAAAGGTCAGGGATATCCCCCTTTGTGGAATGGTAACCAGGTACCTGTCAAAGGTCAGGGATATTCCTCTTTGTGGAATGGTAACCAGGTACCTGTCAAAGGTCAGGGATATTCCTCTATGTGGAATGGTAACCAGGTACCTGCCAAAGGTCAGGGATATTCCTCTTTGTGGAATGGTAACCAGGTACCTGTCATAGGTCAGGGATATTCCCCTTTGTGGAATGGTAACCAGGTACCTGTCAAAGGTCAGGGATATTCCTCTTTGTGGAATGGTAACCAGGTACCTGTCAAAGGTCAGGGATATTCCTCTATGTGGAATGGTAACCAGGTACTTGTCAAAGGTCAGGGATACCCCCCTTTGTGGAATGGTAACCAGGTACCTGTCAAAGGTCAGGGATATTCCTCTATGTGGAATGGTAACCAGGTACCTGTCATAGTTCAGGGATATCCCCCTTTGTGGAATGGTAACCAGGTACCTGTCATAGGTCAGGGATATCCCCCTTTGTGGAATGGTAACCAGGTACCTGTCATAGTTCAGGGATATCCCCCTTTGTGGAATGGTAACCAGGTACCTGTCAAAGGTCAGGGATATTCCTCTTTGTGGAATGGTAAGCAGGTACATGTCATAGTTCAGGGATATCCCCCTTTGTGGAATGGTAACCAGGTACTTGTCTAAGGTCAGGGATACCCCCCTTTGTGGAATGGTAACCAGGTACATGTCAAAGGTCAGGGATATTCCTCTATGTGGAATGGTAACCAGGTACCTGTCATAGTTCAGGGATATCCCCCTTTGTGGAATGGTAACCAGGTACCTGCCAAAGGTCAGGGATATTCCTCTTTGTGGAATGGTAACCAGGTACCTGTCAAAGGTCAGGGATATTCCTCTATGTGGAATGGTAACCAGGTACTTGTCAAAGGTCAGGGATACCCCCCTTTGTGGAATGGTAACCAGGTACCTGTCAAAGGTCAGGGATATTCCTCTATGTGGAATGGTAACCAGGTACCTGTCATAGTTCAGGGATATCCCCCTTTGTGGAATGGTAACCAGGTACCTGTCATAGGTCAGGGATATCCCCCTTTGTGGAATGGTAACCAGGTACCTGTCATAGTTCAGGGATATCCCCCTTTGTGGAATGGTAACCAGGTACCTGTCAAAGGTCAGGGATATTCCTCTTTGTGGAATGGTAAGCAGGTACATGTCATAGTTCAGGGATATCCCCCTTTGTGGAATGGTAACCAGGTACTTGTCAAAGGTCAGGGATACCCCCCTTTGTGGAATGGTAACCAGGTACATGTCAAAGGTCAGGGATATTCCTCTATGTGGAATGGTAACCAGGTACCTGCGAAAGGTCAGGGATATTCCTCTTTGTGGAATGGTAACCAGGTACCTGTCAAAGGTCAGGGATATCCCCCTTTGTGGAATGGTAACCAGGTACCTGTCAAAGGTCAGGGATATTCCTCTTTGTGGAATGGTAACCAGGTACCTGTCAAAGGTCAGGGATATTCCTCTATGTGGAATGGTAACCAGGTACCTGCCAAAGGTCAGGGATATTCCTCTTTGTGGAATGGTAACCAGGTACCTGTCATAGGTCAGGGATATTCCCCTTTGTGGAATGGTAACCAGGTACCTGTCAAAGGTCAGGGATATTCCTCTTTGTGGAATGGTAACCAGGTACCTGTCAAAGGTCAGGGATATTCCTCTATGTGGAATGGTAACCAGGTACTTGTCAAAGGTCAGGGATACCCCCCTTTGTGGAATGGTAACCAGGTACCTGTCAAAGGTCAGGGATATTCCTCTATGTGGAATGGTAACCAGGTACCTGTCATAGTTCAGGGATATCCCCCTTTGTGGAATGGTAACCAGGAACCTGTCATAGGTCAGGGATATCCCCCTTTGTGGAATGGTAACCAGGTACCTGTCATAGTTCAGGGATATCCCCCTTTGTGGAATGGTAACCAGGTACCTGTCAAAGGTCAGGGATATTCCTCTTTGTGGAATGGTAAGCAGGTACATGTCATAGTTCAGGGATATCCCCCTTTGTGGAATGGTAACCATGTACTTGTCAAAGGTCAGGGATACCCCCCTTTGTGGAATGGTAACCAGGTACATGTCAAAGGTCAGGGATATTCCTCTATGTGGAATGGTAACCAGGTACCTGTCATAGTTCAGGGATATCCCCCTTTGTGGAATGGTAACCAGGTACCTGCCAAAGGTCAGGGATATTCCTCTTTGTGGAATGGTAACCAGGTACCTGTCAAAGGTCAGGGATATTCCTCTATGTGGAATGGTAACCAGGTACATGTCATAGTTCAGGGATATCCCCCTTTGTGGAATGGTAACCAGGTACTTGTCAAAGGTCAGGGATACCCCCCTTTGTGGAATGGTAACCAGGTACCTGTCATAGTTCAGGGATATTCCTCTATGTGGAATGGTAACCAGGTACTTGTCAAAGGTCAGGGATACCCCCCTTTGTGGAATGGTAACCAGGTACCTGTCATAGTTCAGGGATACCCCCCTTTGTGGAATGGTAACCAGGTACCTGTCAAAGGTCAGGGATATTCCTCTATGTGGAATGGTAACCAGGTACTTGTCAAAGGTCAGGGATATCCCCCTTTGTGGAATGGTAACCAGATACCTGTCAAAGGCCGGGGATAGTCCCCTTTGTGGAATGGTAACCAGATACCTGCCAAAGGTCAGGGATATCCCCCTTTGTGGAATGGTAACCAGATACCTGTCAAAGGTCAGGGATAGTCCCCTTTGTGGAATGGTAACCAGGTACCTGCCAAAGGTCAGGGATATCCCCCTTTGTGGAATGGTAACCAGATACCTGTCAAAGGCCGGGGATAGTCCCCTTTGTGGAATGGTAACCAGATACCTGTCAAAGGCCGGGGATAGTCCCCTTTGTGGAATGGTAACCAGGTACCTTCCAAAGGTCAGGGATATCCCCCTTTGTGGAATGGTAACCAGTTACCTGTCAAAGGTCAGGGATATTCCCCTTTGTAGAATGGTAACCAGATACCTGTCAAAGGCCGGGGATAGTCCCCTTTGTGGAATGGTAACCAGGTACCTGTCAAAGGTCAGGGATATTCCCCTTTGTGGAATGGTAACCAGGTACCTGTCAAAGGTCTGGGATATTCCCCTTTGTGGAATGGTAACCAGATACCTGTCAAAGGTCAGGGATATTCCCCTTTGTGGAATGGTAACCAGATACCTGTCATAGGTCAGGGATATTCCCCTTTGTGGAATGGTAACCAGGTACCTGCCAAAGGTCAGGGATATTCCCCTTTGTGGAATGGTAACCAGGTACCTGTCAAAGGTCAGGGATATTCCACTTTGTGGAATGGTAACCAGATACCTGTCATAGGTCAGGGATATCCCCCTTTGTGGAATGGTAACCAGGTACCTGTCAAAGGCCAGGGATATTCCCCTTTGTGGAATGGTAACCAGGTACCTGCCAAAGGTCAGGGATATCCCCCTTTGTGGAATGGTAACCAGGTACCTGTCAAAGGTCAGGGATATCCCCCTTTGTGGAATGGTAACCAGGTACCTGTCAAAGGTCAGGGATATTCCCCTTTGTGGAATGGTAACCAGGTACCTGTCAACGGTCAGGGATATTCCCCTTTGTGAAATGGTAACCAGGTACCTGTCAAAGGTCAGGGATATCCCCCTTTGTGGAATGGTAACCAGGTACCTGTCAAAGGTCAGGGATATTCCCCTTTGTGGAATGGTAACCAGGTACCTACCAAAGGTCAGGGATATTCCCCTTTGTGGAATGGTAACCAGGTACCTGCCAAAGGTCAGGGATATCCCCCTTTGTGGAATGGTAACCAGGTACATGTCAAAGGTCAGGGATATTCCCCTTTGTGGAATGGTAACCAGGTACCTGTCAAAGGTCAGGGATATCCCATTTGTGGAATGGTAACCAGGTACCTGTCAAAGGTCAGGGATATTCCCCTTTGTGGAATGGTAACCAGGTACCTGTCAAAGGTCAGGGATATTCCCCTTTGTGGAATGGTAACCAGGTACCTGTCAAAGGTCAGGGATATTCCCCTTTGTGGAATGGTAACCAGGTACCTGCCAAAGGTCAGGGATATCCCCCTTTGTGGAATGGTAAGCAGGTACCTGTCAAAGGTCAGGGATAGTCCCCTTTGTGGAATGGTAACCAGGTACCTGCCAAAGGTCAGGGATATTCCCCTTTGTGGAATGGTAACCAGGTAC
This sequence comes from Lepidochitona cinerea, assembly GCA_963971465.1. Classification (NCBI taxonomy): domain Eukaryota; kingdom Metazoa; phylum Mollusca; class Polyplacophora; order Chitonida; family Tonicellidae; genus Lepidochitona; species Lepidochitona cinerea. The sequence goes on along the minus strand of OZ020555.1, from coordinate 1,258,657 downwards.
CTGCCAAAGGTCAGGGATATCCCCCTTTGTGGAATGGTAAGCAGGTACCTGTCAAAGGTCAGGGATAGTCCCCTTTGTGGAATGGTAACCAGGAACCTGCCAAAGGTCAGGGATATTCCCCTTTGTGGAATGGTAACCAGGTACCTGCCAAAGGTCAGGGATATTCCCCTTTGTGGAATGGTAACCAGGTACCTGTCAAAGGTCAGGGATATTCCACTTTGTGGAATGGTAACCAGGTACCTGTCAAAGGTCAGGGATATCCCCTTTGTGGAATGGTAACCAGATACCTGTCAAAGGTCAGGGATATTCCCCTTTGTGGAATGGTAAGCAGGTACCTGTCATAGGTCAGGGATATCCCCCTTTGTGGAATGGTAACCAGGTACCTGTCAAAGGTCAGGGATATTCCACTTTGTGGAATGGTAACCAGGTACCTGTCAAAGGCCAGGGATATTCCCCTTTGTGGAATGGTAACTAGGTACCTGTCATAGGTCAGAGATATTCCCCTTTGTGGAATGGTAACCAGATACCTGTCAAAGTTCAGGGATATTCCCCTTTGTGGAATGGTAACCAGGTACCTGTCAAAGGTCAGGGATATTCCCCTTTGTGGAATGGTAACCAGGTACCTGTCAAATGTCAGGGATATCCCCCTTTGTGGAATGGTAACCAGGTACCTGTCAAAGGTCAGGGATATTCCCCTTTGTGGAATGGTAACCAGGTACCTGTCAAAGGTCAGGGGTATTCCTCTTTGTGGAATGGTAACCAGGTACCTGCCAAAGCTTAGGGATATTCCCCTTTGTGGAATGGTTACCAGGTACCTGCCAAAGGTCAGGGATATTCCCCTTTGTGGAATGGTAACCAGGTACCTGTCAAAACTTACGGGTAATCCCCCTTTGTGGAATGGTAACCAGGTACCTGTCAAAGGTCAGGGATATTCCCCTTTGTGGAATGGTAACCAGGTACCTGTTTCCTTCCCCACTTTGCCCGCCAAAGCAGCCATATAAGTGAAATAATTCTGGGTCTGCATAGAACATTTATCAATGCAGTCTTCTTTTCTTTCTTTAAGTCTGAAAACCCCAGTTTGGAAGCATGGTCAGATAGTCTTAACAAAACCCCTAAAACAACTCATACAAAACCAGCAGGAAAAAAGGAGGAGACAAAAACAGCTTCATCAGCATCTTACCTGGACAAATTAGGGGCTAAGTTATTCCAGAATGCCAAATCTCTCCCTCTAAAACAGGTTAGTTCAACAGTCTTTTCTCTCATAGAACTCAGTAGGGGTTGTATTGGACAGCCTTTAGACTATCATTTGTAAGTTTGAATCCTACTTTGTCATATATGTAAACATTTTCTCACTAGGTGTTCATCAAACTGTCAATTACCAGTGGGAATCATTCAGTTGACTTCCAAAGATTTGTCATTCTTTGGAATTTGAATCTGTGGAAGAAATTTAAAACCGAAAATCTGAGTTTTCACTGGATCAATCTTGTGCAATGTATGTCAGTTACATGTAGGTTTGGAAGGTTGGAGTTACCTCCCCCTTTGAACACAGCTATAAAGGTAAATAATAACTATTTGTATTTTTAATTTATAGAAAAATACCTTGAAGAAACATCCTAGTAAAGGGTCAATTGTAAGCCCACCAGTAAAGTCAAATGTAGAAGGAAAAACAGAAGAGGAAAAAGGACTGTTTGAAAAAGCTCTCCTATTAACACAAAGTAAGGGAGGTAACTCTTGGTCCAGTACTGAACCTGTTATTCCCCAAGCTTTCAGTAGAAAAGACAAATCTAGAAGCCTTCAAAGAAAATATCAGACAGCCTCTTCATTTACAAGTCATTCTTTTTCTCATGAAAGTGATTTTGGAGAAAGTGTTTGTGACTCCTCGTTCAGTTCTCAGAAAGACGTAGTTTGGCAGAATGATGCTGGTTGCTATGAGGGTGATATGTCAGCGTTAGAAAGTCCAAAAGTTTCTTCTGATAACCATTCTTCCAAACCTTCTCATACAAATCTCCTTACCTGTAAGTCAAGTCAGCCATCTAGTTTGTCACCCAATCCCAGCATTCCACATTCTTTAATGGACGCTGACGAATTCGGGGAGGAGAACTTCAAAGATGAGGGCTTTAACTTTAAAGATGATCTTGATGCAGAAATGGTGGCTACATCACAAAATAAACTGATAACGAAAAACTCTCAATCAACCAAAAGTGTAACGGCCAGAAAAAAACGCAAAGCCGTTATTGACTATAGTGATGACAGTGATGGAGAAAATCAACTTGATGAACAAAACAAGAAGAAATGTAAAATGGATTTATCCCCAACACAACAGGTAAGTGGAAATGATTAGAAGTCTCATGTTATCTGTTGATGGGAATCCAATCTATGTAGCCTTAAAGTCGCATTTGATGACAAATTTTGGGAAAAATTTTGTTTGGACAGAATTTGCTTATGGTTGGTCATACTCATTGTTATCAATAAGTACAAAATAAGAGCTTTCCGTTGATACCAACCTTGCAGATGTACGTTAGGGTATTTTTAAAAGCAACAAAACCCTAAAAAATGAACTCCTGCTTATTTGCACACATCTTTGGTTTGTACCAGTAATTAGTGGGAATTCTGTATTTTTGTCGTACAGGTTTGGGTTCCTATATGTGTGTACTCTACTATACTGAGCTATAAAAGCTTTATTTACAAAACGTCAGAAGACGAATCGACTGTGAAGGCTGTTAGTTTTCAAACGTCCGTTCTCTGACCTCTCTTAGAAAATCCTGTGTTGCTTAAATGATGTCAAACGTGAACCAATCCGCTGCAAAGAAATTCAAAACCTGTATTAAGTGCTAATTGAACGGTTTATCAGAAGAAAGACATTAACTTCATCTCAACACCCTCCTATTATGTGTACGGCAAAGTGTGAGAATTTGACAAATCATGTCCTTTGACCGGATATCAGTAATTTCAGTTCTGTGTAAAATCCACATGTTGACATTGATAGCTGTGTATAGGATTTATTGCCTTGTAAATGGGAAATAATTGGTTGGTTTTTATGTTTGCCTTTATGATATAACCAAAATAAGAGATGTATTAACTTTGTTGTTAGGAAGACGTAATGAAGACTGCAGTCGTGGAAACTGAAAATAAACCAAATCCTGTCAGGTAATAAACCCTCAGAATTCCAGATTTGTAACTGTAAATTGTATAAATCTGTATTTAAAAACGTAATGTTGAAACATAACGAGGTTCCTGTAAGGTCCTAGGTTGTCACAGAAATGCAAATCTCCCGTCTCCATCGGATCATGTGAACGTTTTTATCATCATTTCAACCAATCATGACGACTTCCTGGCACAATGTAGGATGTCACAACAATAGTAATGTACATATCAGATGTGAACTGTGACGTCAGAGCGCTAAGTTATTTCTGTTTAGATGTTGTAGAGAGATAAATAATGTCTTGAAGTTTGTAGATTTTGTTCCAGAAATCTTGTTTTCTTTATGAACAAGTTTGTACCATATATTTTCTGAAACAAATTGATTACAAAATATGAGGTATTATGGTGTTCGACTTGTCATTTATCCTTTCATCATGCTTTGCTTGGTGTTTCTCATAGTTTGTCCTCTTTGATTATACATTGTAGTTGATAAATCCTAAATATTGAAACTTTTCCGCTATTCTGTTTGTCAATTTAGTTATGAAATGATTGAATATGCCACATTTTTCAGAAAAGCAAGTTCAAGACCAATGAAATCTGAGAACTTTGTACGATTAAACATGAGAACAAAAGGATACCGACGAAAAGGAAAAGGAATGACTGGACCTCAACATAAGAGAATGCTCTGGAAAAACAAAATGGCTGCCCGCAGTAGTAGTCGTGGTGATACATGCTTTAAATGTGGAGAGACTGGTCATTGGGCAAACAAATGTCCTAATAAAGGTATGCAGTTGTAAACTTTTATGCATTTTTATATCTGACAGAAATGTCGGTCGTATTATACCGAGCTTTTGTCCATCCATCCGGAGTCCTTCTGAGTCCTCTACAGTTTTAATCTGATTTGAACAATAATTGTGGAATCCAAACCTCATGGCCAGAAGATGTCGTGAACTATTTCCGTCATCGCCTGTTACATACTAATATGGCAATAAAATTCCTGTTTGCCTCATAATTTTTAGTCAATCACCATAAAATTTCTATGGGCAGGTGGTTTGTCCTGAAATATGTTTGTCAGCGCTTGTTACATTAAAAGGTCAAACATTGTATTTATGGCATATTCACTTTTCTGCCATAAGTTTTAGACATGAAACTTGATCAATCCGAACATGAAACTTGATCAATCCGAACATGAAACTTGATCAATCCGAACATGAAACTTGATCAATCAGAACATGAAACTTGATCAATCCGAACATGAAACTGTAAGGTTTTCAATCCGAACATTAAACTTGATCAATCAGAACATGAAACTTGATCAATCAGAACATTAAACTTGATCAATCAGAATGTGAAACTTGATCAATCAGAACATGAAACTTGATCAATCAGAACATGAAACTTGATCAATCACAACATGAAACTTGATCAATCAGAAAGTGAAACTTGATCAATCAGAAAGTGAAACTTGATCAATCAGAATGTGAAACTTGATCAATCAAAACGTGAAACTTGATCAATCTGAGCATGAAACTTGATCAATCAGAACATGAAACTTGATCAATCAGAACATGAAACTTGATCGATCCGAACATGAAACTTGATCGATCCGAACATGAAATTTGATCAATCAGAACATGAAACTTGATCAATCAGACCATGAACTTCATCAATCAGAACATGAAACTTGATCAATCAGACATCAGAACATGAAACTTGATCAATCAGAACATGAAACTTGATCAATCAGAACATGAAACTTGATCAATCAGAACATGAAACTTAATCAATCCGAACATGAAACTTGATCAATCAGAACATGAAACTTGATCGATCCGAACATGAAACTTGATCGATCCGAACATGAAATTTGATCAATCAGAACATGAAACTTGATCAATCAGAACATGAAACTTGATCAACCAGAACATGAAACTTGATCAATCAGAACATGAAACTTGATCAATCAGAACATGAAACTTGATCAATCAGAACATGAAACTTGATTTATCAATACTTCTTTTTATCAGATTATCCTTACCGTTGTTTTTTCTATAGGAAAGTCTAATAAAAAACAGCCTCATAAATTTGATTTTGGACCAAACAAGAAGCCTAAAGCGAAAAATAACCAAGAAGGTATGTTATTGTAATGCTTAATTTCTCCTTCATTTAGGCCCTGTTTTATCCCCCCATTAAACCTGATGCCGTCGCCATATAAGTGAAATAATCTTGAGTGCAGCTTAAAACCTGATTAAATCAATCAATCAAACCTTATTTAAGCTATGTATTTCATCATGCTATATCTTTATGGAAGAAAATTCACTAGATTTCACAAAATCCTAGCCTGATTTTATATTGAGTGATGATTCCATCATAATCTAATCTATGTTTCAGAAGAGACAGAAGATGAGGAAGCAACATTTGATTTAGATTTGGATCTGGACATAGAATCTGGTGTAATACCTTCAGCTATAGAGGCCCCTACAGCACCACCCCCTATAGACCCTCTGGTTAATCCGACAGTTGATGGTACATTACCAGGTAAAGATTCACACATTTGTCTTGACACAGTAATACATAGAATCTGGTGTAATACCTTCAGCTGTAGAGGCCCCTACAGCACCACCCCCTATAGACCCTCTGGTTAATCCGACAGTTGATGGTACATTACCAGGTAAAGATTCACACATTTGTCTTGACACAGTAATACATAGAATCTGGTGTAATACCTTCAGCTATAGAGGCCCCTACAGCACCACCCCCTATAGACCCTATGGTTAATCCGACAGTTGATGGTACATTACCAGGTAAAGATTCACACATTTGTCTTGACACAGTAATACATAGAATCTGGTGTAATACCTTCAGCTGTAGAGGCCCCTACAGCACCACCCCCTATAGACCCTCTGGTTAATCCGACAGTTGATGGTACATTACCAGGTAAAGATTCCCACATTTGTCTTGACACAGTAATACATAGAATCTGGTGTAATACCTTCAGCTATAGAGGCCCCTACAGCACCACCCCCTATAGACCCTCTGGTTAATCCGACAGTTGATGGTACATTACCAGGTAAAGATTCACACATTTGTCTTGACACAGTAATACATAGAATCTGGTGTAATACCTTCAGCTATAGAGGCCCCTACAGCACCACCCCCTATAGACCCTCTGGTTAATCCGACAGTTGATGGTACATTACCAGGTAAAGATTCACACATTTGTCTTGACACAGTAATACATAGAATCTGGTGTAATACCTTCAGCTGTAGAGGCCCCTACAGCACCACCCCCTATAGACCCTCTGGTTAATCCGACAGTTGATGGTACATTACCAGGTAAAGATTCCCACATTTGTCTTGACACAGTAATACATAGAATCTGGTGTAATACCTTCAGCTATAGAGGCCCCTACAACACCACCCCCTATAGACCCTCTGGTTAATCCGACAGTTGATGGTACATTACCAGGTAAAGATTCACACATTTGTCTTGACACAGTAATACATAGAATCTGGTGTAATACCTTCAGCTATAGAGGCCCCTACAGCACCACCCCCTATAGACCCTCTGGTTAATCCGACAGTTGATGGTACATTACCAGGTAAAGATTCACACATTTGTCTTGACACAGTAATACATAGAATCTGGTGTAATACCTTCAGCTATAGAGGCCCCTACAGCACCACCCCCTATAGACCCTCTGGTTAATCCGACAGTTGATGGTACATTACCAGGTAAAGATTCACACATTTGTCTTGACACAGTAATACATAGAATCTGGTGTAATACCTTCAGCTATAGAGGCCCCTACAGCACCACCCCCTATAGACCCTCTGGTTAATCCGACAGTTGATGGTACATTACCAGGTAAAGATTCACACATTTGTCTTGACACAGTAATACATAGAATCTGGTGTAATACCTTCAGCTATAGAGGCCCCTACAGCACCACCCCCTATAGACCCTCTGGTTAATCCGACAGTTAATGGTACATTACCAGGTAAAGATTCACACATTTGTCTTGACACAGTAATACATAGAATCTGGTGTAATACCTTCAGCTATAGAGGCCCCTACAGCACCACCCCCTATAGACCCTCTGGTTAATCCGACAGTTGATGGTACATTACCAGGTAAAGATTCACACATTTGTCTTGACACAGTAATACATAGAATCTGGTGTAATACCTTCAGCTATAGAGGCCCCTACAGCACCACCCCCTATAGACCCTCTGGTTAATCCGACAGTTAATGGTACATTACCAGGTAAAGATTCACACATTTGTCTTGACACAGTAATACATAGAATCTGGTGTAATACCTTCAGCTATAGAGGCCCCTACTGCACCACCCCCTATAGACCCTCTGGTTAATCCGACAGTTGATGGTACATTACCAGGTAAAGATTCACACATTTGTCTTGACACAGTAATACATAGAATCTGGTGTAATACCTTCAGCTATAGAGGCCCCTACAGCACCACCCCCTATAGACCCTCTGGTTAATCCGACAGTTGATGGTACATTACCAGGTAAAGATTCACACATTTGTCTTGACACAGTAATACATAGAATCTGGTGTAATACCTTCAGCTATAGAGGCCCCTACAGCACCACCCCCTATAGACCCTCTGGTTAATCCGACAGTTGATGGTACATTACCAGGTAAAGATTCACACATTTGTCTTGACACAGTAATACATAGAATCTGGTGTAATACCTTCAGCTATAGAGGCCCCTACAACACCACCCCCTATAGACCCTCTGGTTAATCCGACAGTTGATGGTACATTACCAGGTAAAGATTCACACATTTGTCTTGACACAGTAATACATAGAATCTGGTGTAATACCTTCAGCTATAGAGGCCCCTACAGCACCACCCCCTATAGACCCTCTGCTTAATCCGACAGTTGATGGTACATTACCAGGTAAAGATTCACACATTTGTCTAGACACAGTAATACATAGAATCTGGTGTAATACCTTCTGCTGTAGAGGCCCCTACAGCACCACCCCCTATAGACCCTCTGGTTAATCCGACAGTTGATGGTACATTACCAGGTAAAGATTCACACATTTGTCTTGACACAGTAATACATAGAATCTGGTGTAATACCTTCAGCTATAGAGGCCCCTACAGCACCACCCCCTATAGACCCTCTGGTTAATCCGACAGTTGATGGTACATTACCAGGTAAAGATTCACACATTTGTCTTGACACAGTAATACATAGAATCTGGTGTAATACCTTCAGCTATAGAGGCCCTTACAGCACCACCCCCTATAGACCCTCTGGTTAATCCGACAGTTGATGGTACATTACCAGGTAAAGATTCACACATTTGTCTAGACACAGTAATACATAGAATCTGGTGTAATACCTTCTGCTGTAGAGGCCCCTACAGCACCACCCCCTATAGACCCTCTGGTTAATCCGACAGTTAATGGTACATTACCAGGTAAAGATTCACACATTTGTCTTGACACAGTAATACATAGAATCTGGTGTAATACCTTCAGCTATAGAGGCCCTTACAGCACCACCCCCTATAGACCCTCTGGTTAATCCGACAGTTGATGGTACATTACCAGGTAAAGATTCACACATTTGTCTTGACACAGTAATACATAGAATCTGGTGTAATACCTTCAGCTATAGAGGCCCCTACAGCACCACCCCCTAGAGACCCTCTGGTTAATCCGACAGTTGATGGTACATTACCAGGTAAAGATTCACACATTTGTCTTGACACAGTAATACATAGAATCTGGTGTAATACCTTCAGCTATAGAGGCCCCTACAGCACCACCCCCTATAGACCCTCTGGTTAATCCGACAGTTGATGGTACATTACCAGGTAAAGATTCACACATTTGTCTTGACACAGTAATACATAGAATCTGGTGTAATACCTTCAGCTATAGAGGCCCCTACAGCACCACCCCCTATAGACCCTCTGGTTAATCCGACAGTTGATGGTACATTACCAGGTAAAGATTCACACATTTGTCTTGACACAGTAATACATAGAATCTGGTGTAATACCTTCAGCTATAGAGGCCCTTACAGCACCACCCCCTATAGACCCTCTGGTTAATCCGACAGTTGATGGTACATTACCAGGTAAAGATTCACACATTTGTCTTGACACAGTAATACATAGAATCTGGTGTAATACCTTCAGCTATAGAGGCCCCTACAGCACCACCCCCTATAGACCCTCTGGTTAATCCGACAGTTGATGGTACATTACCAGGTAAAGATTCACACATTTGTCTTGACACAGTAATACATAGAATCTGGTGTAATACCTTCAGCTATAGAGGCCCCTACAGCACCACCCCCTATAGACCCTCTGGTTAATCCGACAGTTGATGGTACATTACCAGGTAAAGATTCACACATTTGTCTTGACACAGTAATACATAGAATCTGGTGTAATACCTTCAGCTATAGAGGCCCTTACAGCACCACCCCCTATAGACCCTCTGGTTAATCCGACAGTTGATGGTACATTACCAGGTAAAGATTCACACATTTGTCTTGACACAGTAATACATAGAATCTGGTGTAATACCTTCAGCTATAGAGGCCCCTACAGCACCACCCCCTATAGACCCTCTGGTTAATCCGACAGTTGATGGTACATTACCAGGTAAAGATTCACACATTTGTCTTGACACAGTAATACATAGAATCTGGTGTAATACCTTCAGCTATAGAGGCCCCTACAGCACCACCCCCTATAGACCCTCTGGTTAATCCGACAGTTGATGGTACATTACCAGGTAAAGATTCACACATTTGTCTTGACACAGTAATACATAGAATCTGGTGTAATACCTTCAGCTATAGAGGCCCCTACAGCACCACCCCCTATAGACCCTCTGGTTAATCCGACAGTTGATGGTACATTACCAGGTAAAGATTCACACATTTGTCTTGACAAAGTAATACATAGAATCTGGTGTAATACCTTCAGCTATAGAGGCCCCTACAGCACCACCCCCTATAGACCCTCTGGTTAATCCGACAGTTGATGGTACATTACCAGGTAAAGATTCACACATTTGTCTTGACACAGTAATACATAGAATCTGGTGTAATACCTTCAGCTATAGAGGCCCCTACAGCGCCACCCCCTATAGACCCTCTGGTTAATCCGACAGTTGATGGTACATTACCAGGTAAAGATTCACACATTTATCTTGACAAAGTAATACATAGAATCTGGTGTAATACCTTCAGCTGTAGAGGCCCCTACAGCACCACCCCCTATAGACCCTCTGGTTAATCCGACAGTTGATGGTACATTACCAGGTAAAGATTCACACATTTGTCTTGACACAGTAATACATAGAATCTGGTGTAATACCTTCAGCTATAGAGGCCCCTACAGCCTCACCCCCTATAGACCCTCTGGTTAATCCGACAGTTGATGGTACATTACCAGGTAAAGATTCACACATTTGTCTAGACACAGTAATACATAGAATCTGATGTAATACCTTCAGCTATAGAGGCCCCTACAGCACCACCCCCTATAGACCCTCTGGTTAATCCCACAGTTGATGGTACATTACCAGGTAAAGATTCACACATTTGTCTTGACACAGTAATACATAGAATCTGGTGTAATACCTTCAGCTATAGAGGCCCCTACAGCACCACCCCCTATAGAACCTCTGGTTAATCCGACAGTTGATGGTACATTACCAGGTAAAGATTCACACATTTGTCTTGACACAGTAATACATAGAATCTGGTGTAATACCTTCAGCTATAGAGGCCCCTACAGCACCACCCCCTATAGACCCTATGGTTAATCCAACAGTTGATGGTACATTACCAGGTAAAGATTCACACATTTGTCTTGACACAGTAATACATAGAATCTGGTGTAATACCTTCAGCTATAGAGGCCCCTACAGCACCACCCCCTATAGACCCTCTGGTTAATGCGACAGTTGATGGTACATTACCAGGTAAAGATTCCCACATTTGTCTAGACACAGTAATACATAGAATCTGGTGTAATACCTTCAGCTATAGAGGCCCCTACAGCACCACCCCCTTTAGACCCTCTGGTTAATCCGACAGTTGATGGTAAATTACCAGGTAAAGATTCACACATTTGTCTTGACACAGTAATACATAGAATCTGGTGTTATACCTTCAGCTATAGAGGCCCCTACAGCACCACCCCCTATAGACCCTCTGGTTAATCCGACAGTTGATGGTACATTACCAGGTAAAGATTCACACATTTGTCTTGACACAGTAATACATAGAATCTGGTGTAATACCTTCAGCTATAGAGGCCCCTACAGCACCACCCCCTATAGACCCTATGGTTAATCCGACAGTTGATGGTACATTACCAGGTAAAGATTCACACATTTGTCTTGACACAGTAATACATAGAATCTGGTGTAATACCTTCAGCTATAGAGGCCCCTACAGCACCACCCCCTATAGACCCTCTGGTTAATCCGACAGTTGATGGTACATTACCAGGTAAAGATTCACACATTTGTCTTGACACAGTAATACATAGAATCTGGTGTAATACCTTCAGCTATAGAGGCCCCTACAGCACCACCCCCTATAGACCCTCTGGTTAATCCGACAGTTGATGGTACATTACCAGGTAAAGATTCACACATTTGTCTTGACACAGTAATACATAGAATCTGGTGTAATACCTTCAGCTATAGAGGCCCCTACAGCACCACCCCCTATAGACCCTATGGTTAATCCGACAGTTGATGGTACATTACCAGGTAAAGATTCACACATTTGTCTTGACACAGTAATACATAGAATCTGGTGTAATACCTTCAGCTATAGAGGCCCCTACAGCACCACCCCCTATAGACCCTATGGTTAATCCGACAGTTGATGGTACATTACCAGGTAAAGATTCACACATTTGTCTTGACACAGTAATACATAGAATCTGGTGTAATACCTTCAGCTATAGAGGCCCCTACAGCACCACCCCCTATAGACCCTCTGGTTAATCCGACAGTTGATGGTACATTACCAGGTAAAGATTCACACATTTGTCTTGACACAGTAATACATAGAATCTGGTGTAATACCTTCAGCTATAGAGGCCCCTACAGCACCACCCCCTATAGACCCTCTGGTTAATCCGACAGTTGATGGTACATTACCAGGTAAAGATTCACACATTTGTCTTGACACAGTAATACATAGAATCTGGTGTAATACCTTCAGCTATAGAGGCCCCTACAGCACCACCCCCTATAGACCCTCTGGTTAATCCGACAGTTGATGGTACATTACCAGGTAAAGATTCACACATTTGTCTTGACACAGTAATACATAGAATCTGGTGTAATACCTTCAGCTATAGAGGCCCTTACAGCACCACCCCCTATAGACCCTCTGGTTAATCCGACAGTTGATGGTACATTACCAGGTAAAGATTCCCACATTTGTCTTGACACAGTAATACATAGAATCTGGTGTAATACCTTCAGCTATAGAGGCCCCTACAGCACCACCCCCTATAGACCCTCTGGTTAATCCGACAGTTGATGGTACATTACCAGGTAAAGATTCACACATTTGTCTTGACACAGTAATACATAGAATCTGGTGTAATACCTTCAGCTATAGAGGCCCCTACAGCACCACCCCCTATAGACCCTCTGGTTAATCCGACAGTTGATGGTACATTACCAGGTAAAGATTCACACATTTGTCTTGACACAGTAATACATAGAATCTGGTGTAATACCTTCAGCTATAGAGGCCCTTACAGCACCACCCCCTATAGACCCTCTGGTTAATCCGACAGTTGATGGTACATTACCAGGTAAAGATTCCCACATTTGTCTTGACACAGTAATACATAGAATCTGGTGTAATACCTTCAGCTATAGAGGCCCCTACAGCACCACCCCCTATAGACCCTCTGGTTAATCCGACAGTTGATGGTACATTAACAGGTAAAGATTCACACATTTGTCTTGACACAGTAATACATAGAATCTGGTGTAATACCTTCAGCTATAGAGGCCCTTACAGCACCACCCCCTATAGACCCTCTGGTTAATCCGACAGTTGATGGTACATTACCAGGTAAAGATTCACACATTTGTCTTGACACAGTAATACATAGAATCTGGTGTAATACCTTCAGCTATAGAGGCCCCTACAGCACCACCCCCTATAGACCCTCTGGTTAATCCGACAGTTGATGGTACATTACCAGGTAAAGATTCACACATTTGTCTTAACACAGTAATACATAGAATCTGGTGTAATACCTTCAGCTATAGAGGCCCCTACAGCACCACCCCCTATAGACCCTCTGGTTAATCCGACAGTTGATGGTACATTACCAGGTAAAGATTCACACATTTGTCTTGACACAGTAATACATAGAATCTGGTGTAATACCTTCAGCTATAGAGGCCCCTACAGCACCACCCCCTATAGACCCTCTGGTTAATCCGACAGTTGATGGTACATTACCAGGTAAAGATTCCCACATTTGTCTTGACACAGTAATACATAGAATCTGGTGTAATACCTTCAGCTATAGAGGCCCCTACAGCACCACCCCCTATAGACCCTCTGGTTAATCCGACAGTTGATGGTACATTACCAGGTAAAGATTCACACATTTGTCTTGACACAGTAATACATAGAATCTGGTGTAATACCTTCAGCTATAGAGGCCCCTACAGCACCACCCCCTATAGACCCTCTGGTTAATCCGACAGTTGATGGTACATTACCAGGTAAAGATTCCCACATTTGTCTTGACACAGTGATACATAGAATCTGGTGTAATACCTTCAGCTATAGAGGCCCCTACAACACCACCCCCTATAGACCCTCTGGTTAATCCGACAGTTGATGGTACATTACCAGGTAAAGATTCACACATTTGTCTTGACACAGTAATACATAGAATCTGGTGTAATACCTTCAGCTATAGAGGCCCCTACAACACCACCCCCTATAGACCCTCTGGTTAATCCGACAGTTGATGGTACATTACCAGGTAAAGATTCACACATTTGTCTTGACACAGTAATACATAGAATCTGGTGTAATACCTTCAGCTATAGAGGCCCCTACAGCACCACCCCCTATAGACCCTCTGGTTAATCCGACAGTTGATGGTACATTACCAGGTAAAGATTCACACATTTGTCTTGACACAGTAATACATAGAATCTGGTGTAATACCTTCAGCTATAGAGGCCCCTACAACACCACCCCCTATAGACCCTCTGGTTAATCCGACAGTTGATGGTACATTACCAGGTAAAGATTCACACATTTGTCTTGACACAGTAATACATAGAATCTGGTGTAATACCTTCAGCTATAGAGGCCCCTACAGCACCACCCCCTATAGACCCTCTGGTTAATCCGACAGTTGATGGTACATTACCAGGTAAAGATTCACACATTTGTCTTGACACAGTAATACATAGAATCTGGTGTAATACCTTCAGCTGTAGAGGCCCCTACAGCACCACCCCCTATAGACCCTCTGGTTAATCCGACAGTTGATGGTACATTACCAGGTAAAGATTCACACATTTGTCTTGACACAGTAATACATAGAATCTGGTGTAATACCTTCAGCTGTAGAGGCCCCTACAGCACCACCCCCTATAGACCCTCTGGTTAATCCGACAGTTGATGGTACATTACCAGGTAAAGATTCACACATTTGTCTTGACACAGTAATACATAGAATCTGGTGTAATACCTTCAGCTATAGAGGCCCCTACAGCACCACCCCCTATAGACCCTCTGGTTAATCCGACAGTTGATGGTACATTACCAGGTAAAGATTCACACATTTGTCTTGACACAGTAATACATAGAATCTGGTGTAATACCTTCAGCTATAGAGGCCCCTACAGCCTCACCCCCTATAGACCCTCTGGTTAATCCATACATGTAATAGAACCCTTTACTTGTTCACATCTCTTAAAGTGGCATGAGCCGAATGTTGAAATTATTGGCTATTTTTCCCAAGACTTATAATTCAGAAGCTTTTTAGTTCTTCTAGTCTCCAAAATGTACGATAAAGTATAGCCGAGAAATCTTGGCTCTGCCGAATTTTTTTTTTCCGTGTTCGTCATAGCCAAGATCACTTCCATAGTAAAAAAACGATATATGTTAAGGAGGCCCGCCTAAAAAATCGGCGGCGCAAATTTCACAACAAATAAGCAAAGAATAAAATATTTACCATTGCATTCCGATAGTATAGACCACGAAGAAGGAGTTTGTCAAACTTACGCCGCTGTAAAGTGGTAAACTTTCCCTTATGCAGTCAATATTTGTTTCGAAGTCCACTGGCTTTCAACCTGACGTAACCGCCATTGTAAAACATTTAAACGACCAGTTAAACTGTGGCTCGTCGTAGAAATACTTCAATCATATATCTTTAGTCACTTTACAGCGGCGTAAGTTTGACAAACTCCTTCTTCGTGGTCTATACTATCGGAATGCAGTGGTAAATATTTTATTCTTTGCTTATTTGTTGTGAAATTTGCGCCGCCGATATTTTAGGCGGGCCTCCTTAACATATATCGTTTTTTTACTATGGAAGTGATCTTGGCTATGACGAACACGGAAAAAAAAAAAAATTCGGCAGAGCCAAGATTTCTCGGCTAGATAAAGTATTGTTTTGAACTAACTTTGGCTTAGAATGAACGAATGGTCGTTTTGGTTATTTAAATTTTGTTTACTTTTCGAACACGTTTTCGGTTCGTACAGGCCACATACTGTATGGATTTTCCCCATTCCAACGCCAACCTGGCCGAGTAATAAAACCTGTGGACAAGTTAAACTTGTAGCCTGGAAATCTAATCTAACTATCTACTTACTTTTCACTTGTTTGGTATTAAGACAGTTTTCTGTAACCTAGTTGATTGTGCATGCATATGTTTGTTTCAAATGATGCTAGTTTAGAAGCTCCTCAATTTATCTCATTTAAATGCATTTTTCTCGATTATAGCTTGTAGTATCTTATACTTTTAAACTTACTTTATCGTTATTGTCTATTATTGATATAAACTTTCTATAAGGGGAAGGATGTCACGTGATCTATATAGCCCTACCAAGCCATATATATAGTGGTAGCTTCTCTCATGTATGCAGTTGTAGTATCAAGTAAAGCTAGTGTACAGTTTATCTATACAAGTCTCTGTTCTTCTTATATGTCCCATCGCTTCTGCGTCGCCTATCTTATACGACACATAACACCAATCACTTAGTTTTTTGATGGCTTCAAATCCTCTTACTGTCGTGACGATCAGAAATTATGAAAAAAGTGTGAATTTTGGCAGCTCATGCCACTTTAAAGGGAAAATTTGAAGAACAATACATTTTATCACATAACATATAATGAAAACAGAACATAGAATGTTTCCTTTCTATCTGGATTGTGATTAATAAGGATCTCAGAGCTGTCAAAATGTCAATCTTGATCAAACACAAAGACATGTGACTCAAACAGTACAGTACATCCCTAAATGTCGGCAAAATATGAAATGCCAATCTTGATCAAACACAAAGACATGTGACTCAAACAGTACATCCCCAAATGTCAGCAAGATATGAAATAAGCCTCTTAGGCCCAAATTGACACACTGTTTATGTTGACGTGGACTCATGGTCAGTCAAAATGTTAATGTCCAGTTACCTCAAGATAACCTACATATATATAGGTATCTGATGCAGCAAATTTCTGTTTATTACTAAACTGTAAATGTCATATTTTCTTTCAGATATGGATGAACTTGTTTACAATGGATTAAAGACCTTTGGTTTTGATTCCTTCAGGAAAGGTCAAGAAAAAGCTGTTAAAAGAATACTCTGTGGTAATTGTCTTTTTGTCTCACCTGTGACTTAAGGTTGTGTAGACTTTATAATAATAATATATAATAATCATAAACTTGATTTAATCTCGAAACCATAGTAGGCCTAGGTAATGCCTCCTTTCATACGAGTCGAGGGCTAAAACAAAATACAAATAACAAGGCAATAGTATCTACACTTTACAAATTAAACAAAATAGAAATTAAAAAAAAAATTTACGGTAAGAATTCTGCTAATTCTTGTTTAATGTTGAGAACTTCAATGTAACATTCTTTATTAGCTGAATACTTTCTAGTTAATGTTTCTTCTGAGAAAGTTTTCAGGAATTGAGACCCCTTCGAGAACATTCCACATTAAGTGAATGATTATTTTGTTTTCAGGTTTGTCAACTCTGGTTGTGCTATCAACGGGTGCCGGCAAATCACTCTGTTATCAGCTACCTGCTTATCTCTATGCCCAGAGGTCAAAGTGCATCACCTTGGTAATATCTCCCCTCGTATCACTTATGGAAGATCAGGTGGGAATTATTTAGATTTTTATTGAACAGTATTTGTATTTATTGATTTATTGATTGTTTGGTGTTTTACGCCGCGCTCAAGATTATTTTACCTTTATGGCGGCGTTGCCAGTTTTATTGTGGGAGGAAACCGGGCTCTATGCCCTGAGAAAACCCACGACCTTCCGTTGGTAACTGGCAACCATCCCACATTGGATCGTTCGAGTGAAAACCCAGTCAGAAAAGAACAGTATTTATAGCAGGATAATGTTACTTGTAAGTATGGTTGGTAAAACAACAATCCATTAAACTCATTCCTACAGCTCACACTTTTCTCCCAATATAACACGTGTGACATTTTCTCCAGAAAATACTATCTGCCATCTTGTAGACATGTGAACCCCTGTTGGTATCCCAGGATACCAGACTAACAGTTGATCATGTCATGAGGGAGTCGTATTATATCACGGACATGCCAATCCTAGTATCTATATAAAGATTCTTTGGAAATATTTAATAATTACGTTCTAACGGTTTTAATTTAGTTTTAACTGTCAGTCCTATTCCACTTTAAGGATGAACAATGCAATAGGTATAGGAGGCCTTCTTACCTTTTGAAGGGATCTCATTACTTAAAGGGGGCATCAGTGGTTTAGTTCCTCAGTCCCACACAGGCCTTCCATCAATGTTCAAATCACCTTCAGACCAAATAAAACTGAAACATTTCTGAGTGGGTTTTACAATTTATCTCCGTATGTGGAATAGTGGCCAGTTTCTTCTCCCATTAAACCTGACCATGCCATATTAGTGAACTAGTCTTGAGAGCGGTGTAAAATACCCATCAATCAATCATGACAAATGTTGTTTATTGCTTATTATCAGCACACATTTTTTCAAGATAATTGTAAATTTTTTTCATTTGTATTTTACTTAAAATATGAGGTAGGATAAAGGTTTTATACTCATGGTAATGACGTACATTTTGTTTTTTCAGATAACTCGTTTACCAAAAGGAGTAAATGGAGCTTGTTTCCATAGTAACATGACCAAAGTACAAAGAGAGAAAGTTTTAACAGCTTTAACTGATGGTTTATTACATTTCCTCCTGGTTTCTCCAGAAACCATTGCTGGTGGTGGAGGTGGTTTCTCCCATGGTAATCATATCAACCCATCCAAACTACCACCGGTTGCGTTTGTGTGTATAGATGAAGCTCATTGCCTATCAGAATGGTCTCATCATTTTAGACCGTCTTACCTTAGATTGTGTAAGGTAGGAATCAACAGTCTTTTTATTCTTTATCCTTGCAACCATCTTACAAATGTAGAAGCAATAACTCCTATACAACAAACAACTGTTGTACTGAGTGGTATTCCAACATAACAGACAATTGTTGTACAGAGTGGTATTCCAACATAACAGACAATTGTTGTACAGAGTGGTATTCCAACACAACAGACAATTGTTGTACAGAGTGGTATTCCAACACAACAGACAATTGTTGTACAGAGTGGTATTCCAACATAACAGACAATTGTTGTACAGAGTGGTATTCCAACATAACAGACAATTGTTGTACAGAGTGGTATTCCAACATAACAGACAATTGTTGTACAGAGTGGTATTCCAACACAACAGACAATTGTTGTACAGAGTGGGATTCCAACACAACACACAATTGTTGTACTAGGTGGTATTCCAACACAACACACAACTGTTGTACTGAGTGGTATTCCAACATAACACACAATTGTTGTACAGAGTGGTATTCCAACATAACAGACAATTGTTGTACAGAGTGGTATTCCAACACAACAGACAATTGTTGTACTAGGTGGTATTCCAACATAACAGACAATTGTTGTACAGAGTGGTATTCCAACATAACACACAATTGTTGTACAGAGTGGTATTCCAACACAACAGACAATTGTTGTACAGAGTGGTATTCCAACATAACAGACAATTGTTGTACAGAGTGGTATTCCAACATAACAGACAATTGTTGCACTAAGTGTGATTCCAACATAACAGACAATTGTTGTACAGAGTGGTATTCCAACATAACAGACAATTGTTGTACAGAGTGGTATTCCAACATAACAGACAATTGTTGCACTAAGTGTGATTCCAACATAACACACAATTGTTGTACAGAGTGGTATTCCAACATAACAGACAATTGTTGTACAGAGTGGTATTCCAACATAACACACAATTGTTGTACAGAGTGGTATTCCAACATAACACACAATTGTTGTACAGAGTGGTATTCCAACACAACACACAATTGTTGTACAGAGTGGTATTCCAACATAACACACAATTGTTGTACTAGGTGGTATTCCAACATAACAAACAACTGTTGTACTGAGTGGTATTCCAACACAACACACAATTGTTGTACAGAGTGGTATTCCAACATAACACACAATTGTTGTACTAGGTGGTATTCCAACATAACAGACAATTGTTGTACAGAGTGGTATTCCAACATAACAGACAATTGTTGTACAGAGTGGTATTCCAACACAACACACAATTGTTGCACTAAGTGTGATTCCAACATAACAGACAATTGTTGTACAGAGTGGTATTCCAACATAACACACAATTGTTGTACAGAGTGGTATTCCAACACAACACACAATTGTTGTACAGAGTGGTATTCCAACATAACACACAATTGTTGTACTAGGTGGGATTCTAACACAACACACAATTGTTGTACTAGGTGGGATTCCAACATAACACACAATTGTTGTACAGAGTGGTATTCCAACATAACACACAATTGTTGTACAGAGTGGTATTCCAACACAACACACAATTGTTGTACAGAGTGGTATTCCAACATAACACACAATTGTTGTACTAGGTGGTATTCCAACATAACACACAATTGTTGTACAGAGTGGTATTCCAACATAACACACAATGGTTGTACAGAGTGGTATTCCAACACAACAGACAATTGTTGTACAGAGTGGTATTCCAACATAACAGACAATTGTTGTACAGAGTGGTATTCCAACATAACAGACAATTGTTGCACTAAGTGTGATTCCAACATAACAGACAATTGTTGTACAGAGTGGTATTCCAACATAACAGACAATTGTTGTACAGAGTGGTATTCCAACATAACACACAATTGTTGTACAGAGTGGTATTCCAACACAACACACAATTGTTGTACAGAGTGGTATTCCAACATAACACACAATTGTTGTACTGAGTGGTATTCCAACATAACACACAATTGTTGTACAGAGTGGTATTCCAACATAACAGACAATTGTTGTACAGAGTGGTATTCCAACCTAACACACAATTGTTGTACAGAGTGGTATTCCAACATAACAGACAATTGTTGTACAGAGTGGTATTCCAACACAACAGACAATTGTTGTACAGAGTGGTATTCCAACATAACACACAATTGTTGTACTAAGTGTGATTCCAACACAACACACACTTGTTGTACTAGGTGGTATTCCAACATAACAGACAATTGTTGTACAGAGTGGTATTCCAACACAACACACAATTGTTGTACAGAGTGGTATTCCAACACAACACACAATTGTTGTACAGAGTGGTATTCCAACATAACACACAATTGTTGTACAGAGTGGTATTCCAACACAACACACAATTGTTGTACTAAGTGGGATTCCAACATAACACACAATTGTTGTACAGAGTGGTATTCCAACATAACAGACAATTGTTGTACTAAGTGTGATTCCAACATAACAGACAATTGTTGTACTGAGTGGTATTCCAACACAACAGACAATTGTTGTACAGAGTGGTATTCCAACATAACACACAATTGTTGTACAGAGTGGTATTCCAACACAACACACAATTGTTGTACTAAGTGTGATTCCAACATAACACACAATTGTTGTACTAAGTGGTATTCCAACATAACAGACAATTGTTGTACTAAGTGTGATTCTAACACAACACACAATTGTTGTACAGGGTAGGATTCTAATACAACACACACTTGTTGTACTAAGTGTGATTCTAACACAACACACAATTGTTGTACAGGGTGGATTCTAATACAACACACACTTGTTGTACTAAGTGTTATTCCAACACAACACACACTTGTACTAAGTGGTATTCCAACACAACACACACTTGTTGTACTAAGTGTGATTCTAACACAACACACACTTGTTGTACATGGTTGGATTCCAACACAACACACAAATGTTGTACAGAGTGTGATTCCAACACAACACACAAATGTTGTACAGAGTGTGATTCCAACACAACACACACTTGTTGTACTAAGTGTGATTCTAACACAACACACAATTGTTGTACTAAGTGTGATTCCAACATAACAGACAATTGTTGTACTGAGTGGTATTCCAACATAACAGACAATTGTTGTACTAGGTGGTATTCCAACATAACAGACAATTGTTGTACAGAGTGGTATTCCAACATAACAGACAATTGTTGTACAGAGTGGTATTCCAACATAACACACAATTGTTGTACAGAGTGGTATTCCAACACAACACACAATTGTTGTACAGAGTGGTATTCCAACACAACACACAATTGTTGTACAGAGTGGTATTCCAACATAACAGACAATTGTTGTACAGAGTGGTATTCCAACACAACACACAATTGTTGTACAGAGTGGTATTCCAACACAACAGACAATTGTTGTACAGAGTGGTATTCCAACACAACACACAATTGTTGTACAGAGTGGTATTCCAACATAACACACAATTGTTGTACAGAGTGGTATTCCAACACAACAGACAATTGTTGTACAGTGGTATTCCAACACAACACACAATTGTTGTACAGAGTGGTATTCCAACATAACAGACAATTGTTGTACAGAGTGGTATTCCAACACAACACACAATTGTTGTACTAGGTGGTATTCCAACATAACAGACAATTGTTGTACTGAGTGGTATTCCAACATAACACACAATTGTTGTACTAGGTGGTATTCCAACATAACAGACAATTGTTGTACAGAGTGGTATTCCAACATAACACACAATTGTTGTACTAGGTGGTATTCCAACATAACAGACAATTGTTGTACAGAGTGGTATTCCAACATAACAGACAATTGTTGTACTGAGTGGTATTCCAACACAACAGACAATTGTTGTACAGAGTGGTATTCCAACATAACAGACAATTGTTGTACTAAGTGTGATTCCAACATAACAGACAATTGTTGTACTGAGTGGTATTCCAACACAACAGACAATTGTTGTACAGAGTGGTATTCCAACACAACAGACAATTGTTGTACAGAGTGGTATTCCAACACAACAGACAATTGTTGTACAGAGTGGTATTCCAACATAACACACAATTGTTGTACTAAGTGGGATTCCAACACAACACACAATTGTTGTACAGAGTGGTATTCCAACACAACACACAATTGTTGTACTAAGTGTGATTCCAACATAACACACAATTGTTGTACTAAGTGGTATTCCAACATAACAGAGAATTGTTGTACTAAGTGTGATTCTAACACAACACACAATTGTTGTACAGGGTAGGATTCTAATACAACACACACTTGTTGTACTAAGTGTGATTCTAACACAACACACAATTGTTGTACAGGGTGGATTCTAATACAACACACACTTGTTGTACTAAGTGTGATTCCAACACAACACACACTTGTACTAAGTGTGATTCCAACACAACACACACTTGTTGTACATTGTTGGATTCCAACACAGCACACAAATGTTGTACAGAGTGTGATTCCAACACAACACACAAATGTTGTACAGAGTGTGATTCCAACACAACACACACTTGTTGTACTAAGTGTGATTCTAACACAACACACACTTGTTGTACTAAGTGTGATTCCAACACAACACACACTTGTTGTACTAAGTGGTATTCCAACACAACACACAATTGTTGTACAGGGTGTGATTCCAACACAACACACAATTGTTGTACTAAGTGGTATTCTAATACAACACACACTTGTTGTACTAAGTGTGATTCTAACACAACACACAATTGTTGTACTAAGTGTGATTCTAACACAACACACAATTGTTGTACAGGGTGGGATTCTAATACAACACACACTTGTTGTACTAAGTGTGATTCTAACACAACACACAATTGTTGTACAGGGTGGGATTCTAATACAACACACACTTGTTGTACTAAGTGTGATTCCAACACAACACACACTTGTACTAAGTGTGATTCCAACACAACACACACTTGTTGTACATGGTTGGATTCCAACACAACACACAAATGTTGTACAGAGTGTGATTCCAACACAACACACACTTGTTGTACTAAGTGTGATTCTAATACAACACACACTTGTTGTACTAAGTGTGATTCCAACACAACACACACTTGTTGTACTAAGTGTGATTCCAACACAACACACACTTGTTGTACTAAGTGGTATTCCAACACAACACACAATTGTTGTACAGGGTGTGATTCCAACACAACACACAATTGTTGTACTAAGTGGTATTCTAATACAGCACACACTTGTTGTACTAAGTGTGATTATAACACAACACACAATTGTTGTACTAAGTGTGATTCTAACACAACACACAATTGTTGTACAGGGTGGGATTCTAATACAACACACAGTTGTTGTACTAAGTGTGATTCTAACACAACACACAATTGTTGTACAGGGTGGGATTCCAACACAACACACACTTGTTGTACTAAGTGGTATTCCAACACAACACACACTTGTTGTACATGGTTGGATTCCAACACAACACACAAATGTTGTACAGAGTGTGATTCCAACACAACACACACTTGTTGTACTAAGTGTGATTCCAACACAACACACACTTGTTGTACTAAGTGTGATTCCAACACAATACACACTTGTTGTACTAAGTGTGATTCCAACACAACACACACTTGTACTAAGTGCGATTCCAACACAACACACACTTGTTGTACTAAGTGTGATTCCAACACAACACACACTTGTTGTACTAAGTGTGATTCCAACACAACACACACTTGTACTAAGTGCGATTCCAACACAACACACACTTGTTGTACTAAGTGTGATTCCAACACAACACACACTTGTTGTACTAAGTGTGATTCCAACACAACACACACTTGTTGTACTAAGTGTGATTCCAACACAACACACACTTGTTGTACTAAGTGGTATTCCAACACAACACACAATTGTTGTACAGGGTGTGATTCCAACACAACACACAATTGTTGTACTAAGTGGTATTCCAACACAACACACAATTGTTGTACAGGGTGTGATTCCAACACAACACACAATTGTTGTACTAAGTGGTATTCTAATACAACACACACTTGTTGTACTAAGTGTGATTCTAACACAACACACAATTGTTGTACATGGTTGGATTCCAACACAACACACAATTGTTGTACTAAGTGGTATTCTAATACAACACACACTTGTTGTACTAAGTGTGATTCCAACACAACACACACTTGTTGTACATGGTTGGATTCCAACACAACACACACTTGTTGTACAGAGTGTGATTCCAACACAACACACACTTGTTGTACTAAGTGTGATTCCAACACAACGCACAATTGTTGTACAGAGTGGTATTCCAACACAACACACACTTGTTGTACTAGGTGTGATTCCAACATAACACACAATTGTTGTACTAAGTGTGATTCCAACACAATACACACTTGTTGTACTAAGTGGTATTCCAACACAACACACAATTGTTGTACTAAGTGTGATTCTAACACAACACACAATTGTTGTACTAGGTGGTATTCCAACACAACACACAATTGTTGTACTAAGTGGGATTCCAACACAACACACACTTGTTGTACTAGGTGGGATTCCAACACAACACACAATTGTTGTACTAAGTGGGATTCCAACATAACAGACAATTGTTGTACTAAGTGGTATTCCAACACAACACACAATTGTTGTACTAAGTGGTATTCCAACACAACACACAATTATTGTACAGGGTGGGATTCCAACACAACACACACTTGTTGTACAGGGTGGGATTCTAACACAACATACAATTGTTGTACTAAGTGGGATTCCAACACAACACACAATTATTGTACTAGGTGGGAATCTAACACAACACACAATTATTGTACTAGGTGGGATTCCAACACAACACACACTTGTTGTACTAGGTGGTATTCCAACACAACACACAATTGTTGTACTAAGTGGGATTCCAACACAACACACAATTGTTGTACTAGGTGGTATTCCAACATAACACACAATTGTTGTACAGAGTGGTATTCCAACATAACACACAATTGTTGTACAGAGTGGTATTCCAACACAACACACAATTGTTGTACAGAGTGGTATTCCAACATAACAGACAATTGTTGTACAGAGTGGTATTCCAACACAACACACACTTGTTGTACTAGGTGGGATTCCAACACAACACACAATTGTTGTACTAAGTGGGATTCCAACATAACAGACAATTGTTGTACTAGGTGGGATTCCAACACAACACACAATTGTTGTACTAAGTGGGATTCCAACATAACAGACAATTGTTGTACTAAGTGGGATTCCAACACAACACACAATTGTTGTACTAAGTGGGATTCCAACACAACACACAATTGTTGTACTAAGTGGGATTCCAACACAACACACAATTGTTGTACTAGGTGGTATTCCAACATAACACACAATTGTTGTACAGAGTGGTATTCCAACATAACAGACAATTGTTGTACAGAGTGGTATTCCAACACAACACACAATTGTTGTACAGAGTGGTATTCCAACATAACAGACACTTGTTGTACTAGGTGGGATTCCAACACAACACACAATTGTTGTACTAAGTGGGATTCCAACACAACACACAATTGTTGTACTAGGTGGTATTCCAACTCAACACACACTTGTTGTACTAGGTGGGATTCCAACACAACACACAAGTGTTGTACTAAGTGGGATTCCAACACAACACACAATTGTTGTACTAAGTGGGATTCTAACACAACACACAATTGTTGTACTAAGTGGGATTCCAACACAACACACACTTGTTGTACTAGGTGGGATTCTAACACAACACACAATTGTTGTACTAAGTGGGATTCCAACATAACAGACAATTGTTGTACAGAGTGGTATTCCAACACAACAGACAATTGTTGTACTAGGTGGGATTCCAACACAACACACAATTATTGTACAGGGTGGGATTCTAATACAACACACAATTGTTGTACTAAGTGGGATTCACACACACTTGTAATTAGTGATGTACAATTAAGGAATCATAAAGACCCTATATGATATTTTTTAATCCTATAACACACAGGATTGTGTCTTTACAGGTGCTGCGAGAGAAATTTGGAGTGAAATGTTTTCTTGGATTAACTGCAACTGCCACTCTTTCTACAGCATCTGACGTCTCAAGACATTTGAACATTAACGATTTTAAAGATGCTACAATACGAGGACAGCCTGTACCAGATAATTTAAAACTATCTGTATCTCGAGATGAAGATAAAGATGATGTAAGTCAGAAAACTTTATTTCACTTTCTTCATGTGGCCGTCGTAATAAGCATTATAAGTATAAATCTTACTGCTCATATCTTGCCCAAAGTCCTAGGATAAGTATAAATCTTACTGCTCATATCTTGCCCAAAGTCCTAGGATAAGTATAAATCTTACTGCTCATATCTTGCCCAAAGTCCTAGGATAAGTATAAATCTTACTGCTCATATCTTGCCCAAAGTCCTAGGATCAGTATAAATCTTACTGCTCATATCTTGCCCAAAGTCCTAGGATAAGTATAAATCTTACTGCTGATAGCTTGTCCAAAGTCCTAGGATAAGTATAAATCTTACTGCTCATATCTTGTCCAAAGTCCTAGGATTAGTATAAATCTTACTGCTCATATCTTGCCCAAAGTCCTAGAATCAGTATAAATCTTACTGCTCATAGCTTGCCCAAAGTCCTAGGATAAGTATAAATCTTACTGTTCATAGCTTGTCCAAAGTCCTAGGATTAGTATAAATCTTACTGCTCATAGCTTGTCCAAAGTCCTAGGATCAGTATAAATCTTACTGTTCATAACATGTCCAAAGTCCTAGGATCAGTATAAATCTTACTGCTCATAGCTTGCCTAAAGTCCTAGGATCAGTATAAATCTTACTGTTGATAGCTTGCCTAAAGTCCTAGGATCAGTATAAATCTCACTGTTCATAGCTTGTCCAAAGTCCTAGGATCAGTATAAATCTTACTGCTCATAGCTTGCCCAAAGTCCTAGGAACAGTATAAATCTTACTGCTCATAGCCTGTCCAAAGTCCTAGGATCAGTATAAATCTTACTGTTCATAGCCTGTCCAAAGTCCTAGAATCAGTATAAATCTTACTGTTCATAGCTTGTCCAAAGTCATAGGATCAGTATAAATCTTACTGTTCATAGCTTGCCCAAAGTCCTAGGATTAGTATAAATCTTACTGTTTATAGCCTGTCCAAAGTCCTAGGATCAGTATAAATCTTACTGTTCATAGCCTGTCCAAAGTCCTAGGATTAGTATAAATCTTACTGTTCATAGCTTGTCCAAAGTCCTAGGATCAGTATAAATCTCACTGTTCATAGCTTGTCCAAAGTCCTAGGATCAGTATAAATCTTAATGTTCATAGCCTGTCTAAAGTCCTAGGATTAGTATAAATCTTACTGTTCATATCTTGCCTAAAGTACTAGGATCAGTATAAATCTTACTGTTATAGCTTGTCCAAAGTCCTAGAATCAGTATAAATCTTACTGTTCATAACATGTCCAAAGTCCTAGGATCAGTATAAATCTTAATGTTCATAGCCTGTCTAAAGTCCTAGGATTAGTATAAATCTTACTGTTCATAGCTTGTCCAAAGTCCTAGGATCAGTATAAATCTCACTGTTCATAGCTTGTCCAAAGTCCTAGGATCAGTATAAATCTTACTGTTCATAGCTTGCCCAAAGTCCTAGAATAAGTATAAATCTTACTGCTGATAGCTTGTCCAAAGTCCTAGGATTAGTATAAATCTTACTGTTCATAGCTTGTCCAAAGTCCTAGGATCAGTATAAATCTCACTGTTCATAGCTTGTCCAAAGTCCTAGAATCAGTATAAATCTTACTGTTCATAGCTTGCCCAAAGTCCTAGGATCAGTATAAATCTTACTGTTCATAGCCTGTCCAAAGTCCTAGGATTAGTATAAATCTTACTGTTCATAGCTTGTCCAAAGTCCTAGGATCAGTATAAATCTCACTGTTCATAGCTTGTCCAAAGTCCTAGGATCAGTATAAATCTTAATGTTCATAGCCTGTCTAAAGTCCTAGGATTAGTATAAATCTTACTGTTCATATCTTGCCTAAAGTCCTAGAATCAGTATAAATCTCACTGTTCATAGCTTGTCCAAAGTCCTAGGATCAGTATAAATCTTACTGTTCATAGCCTGTCCAAAGTCCTAGGATCAGTATAAATCTTACTGTTCATAGCTTGCCCAAAGTCCTAGAATCAGTATAAATCTTACTGCTGATAGCTTGTCCAAAGTCCTAGGATTAGTATAAATCTTACTGTTCATAGCTTGTCCAAAGTCCTAGGATCAGTATAAATCTCACTGTTCATAGCTTGTCCAAAGTCCTAGGATCAGTATAAATCTTACTGCTCATAGCTTGTCCAAAGTCCTAGGATCAGTATAAATCTTACTGTTCATAACATATCCAAAGTCCTAGGATCAGTATAAATCTCACTGTTCATATCTTGCCTAAAGTCCTAGGATCAGTATAAATCTTAATGTTCATAGCTTGTCCAAAGTCCTAGGATCAGTATAAATCTTAATGTTCATAGCTTGTCCAAAGTCCTAGGATCAGTATAAATATTACTGTTCATAGCCTTTCCAAAGTCCTAGGATCAGTATAAATCTCACTGTTCATAGCCTGTCCAAGGTCCTAGGATCAGTATAAATCTTACTGTTCATAGCCTGTCCAAAGTCCTAGGATCAGTATAAATCTCACTGTTCATATCTTGCCT
Source organism: Lepidochitona cinerea (assembly GCA_963971465.1). NCBI lineage: Eukaryota > Metazoa > Mollusca > Polyplacophora > Chitonida > Tonicellidae > Lepidochitona > Lepidochitona cinerea. The sequence continues at coordinate 1,229,035 of OZ020555.1, read as the reverse complement.
AAAGTCCTAGGATCAGTATAAATCTTACTGCTCATAGCTTGCCCAAAGTCCTAGGATCAGTATAAATCTTACTGCTGATAGCTTGCCCAAAGTCCTAGGAACAGTATAAGTCTTACTGTTCATAGCTTGCCCAAAGTCCTAGAATCAGTATAAATCTTAATGTTCATAGCTTGCCCAAAGTCCTAGGATCAGTATAAATCTTACTGCTGATAGCTTGCCCAAAGTCCTAGGAACAGTATAAATCTTACTGCTGATAGCTTGCCCAAAGTCCTAGGAACAGTATAAGTCTTACTGTTCATAGCTTGCCCAAAGTCCTAGAATCAGTATAAATCTTACTGTTCATAGCCTGTCCAAAGTCCTAGGATCTGTATAAATCTTACTGCTCATACCTTGTCCAAAGTCCTAGGATCAGTATAAATCTTACTGCTCATAGCTTGTCCAAAGTCCTAGGATCAGTATAAATCTTACTGCTGATAGCTTGCCCAAAGTCCTAGGAACAGTATAAATCTTACTGCTGATAGCTTGCCTAAAGTCCTAGGATCAGTATAAATCTTACTGCTCATAGCTTGCCCAAAGTCCTAGGATCAGTATAAATCTTACTGCTGATAGCTTGCCCAAAGTCCTAGGAACAGTATAAGTCTGACTGTTCATAGCTTGCCCAAAGTCCTAGAATAAGTATAAATCTTAATGTTCATAGCTTGCTCAAAGTCCTAGGATCAGTATAAATCTTACTGCTGATAGCTTGCCCAAAGTCCTAGGAACAGTATAAATCTTACTGCTGATAGCTTGCCCAAAGTCCTAGGAACAGTATAAGTCTTACTGTTCATAGCTTGCCCAAAGTCCTAGAATCAGTATAAATCTTACTGTTCATAGCCTGTCCAAAGTCCTAGGATCAGTATAAATCTTACTGCTGATAGCTTGCCCAAAGTCCTAGGAACAGTATAAATCTTACTTTTCATAGCTTGCCCAAAGTCCTAGATTCAGTATAAATCTTACTGCTGATAGCTTGTCCAAAGTCCTAGGAACAGTATAAATCTTACTGTTCATAGCTTGCCCAAAGTCCTAGGATCAGTATAAATCTGACTGCTCATAGCTTGCCCAAAGTCCTAGGATCAGTATAAATCTTACTGCTCATAGCTTGCCCAAAGTCCTAGGATCAGTATAAATCTTACTGCTGATAGCTTGCCCAAAGTCCTAGGATCAGTATAAATCTTACTGTTCATAGCCTGTCCAAAGTCCTAGAATCAGTATAAATCTTACTGTTCATAGCTTGTCCAAAGTCCTAGGATCAGTATAAATCTTACTGTTCATAGCTCGTCCAAAGTCCTAGGATCAGTATAAATCTTACTGCTCATAGCTTGCCTAAAGTCCTAGGATCAGTATAAATCTTACTGTTCATAACATGTCCAAAGTCCTAGAATCAGTATAAATCTTACTGCTGATAGCTTGCCCAAAGTCCTAGGATCACTATAAATCTTACTGCTCAGCCAAAATTGCTTTCCTTTTTTCTGATGAGTGTCAAATTTTAGACCCGTTAGCGAGGCATTGATTCACTTACTACAGGGGGAGAGGATGACTAAATGTTCCTCCATCATTATCTATACATATTTCATATTGGTTGGTACAATGGTTTGTCCTTTTCTGTCTGCAGGCATTGATTCACTTACTTCAGGGGGAGAGGATGACTAAATGTTCCTCCATCATTATCTATACATATTTCATATTGATTGTTACAATGGTTTGTCCTTTTCTGTCTGCAGGCATTGATTCACTTACTACAGGGAGAGAGGATGACTAAATGTTCCTCCATCATTATCTATACATATTTCACATTGATTGTTACAATGGTTTGTCCTTTTCTGTCTGCAGGCATTGATTCACTTACTACAGGGGGAGAGGATGACTAAATGTTCCTCCATCATTATCTATACATATTTCACATTGATTGGTACAATGGTTTGTCCTTTTCTGTCTACAGGCATTGATTCACTTACTACAGGGGGAGAGGATGACTAAATGTTCCTCCATCATTATCTATACATATTTCATATTGATTCGTACAATGGTTTGTCCTTTTCTGTCTACAGGCATTGATTCACTTACTTCAGGGGGAGAGGATGACTAAATGTTCCTCCATCATTATCTATACAGATTTCATATTGATTGGTACAATGGTTTGTCCTTTTCTGTCTACAGGCATTGATTCACTTACTACAGGGGGAGAGGATGACTAAATGTTCCTCCATCATTATCTATACATATTTCACATTGATTGTTACAATGGTTTGTCCTTTTCTGTCTACAGGCATTGATTCACTTACTACAGGGGGAGAGGATGACTAAATGTTCCTCCATCATTATCTATACATATTTCACATTGATTGTTACAATGGTTTGTCCTTTTCTGTCTACAGGCATTGATTCACTTACTACAGGGGGAGAGGATGACTAAATGTTCCTCCATCATTATCTATACATATTTCACATTGATTGTTACAATGGTTTGTCCTTTTCTGTCTACAGGCATTGATTCACTTACTACAGGGGGAGAGGATGACTAAATGTTCCTCCATCATTATCTATACATATTTCATATTGATTGGTACAATGGTTTGTCCTTTTCTGTCTGCAGGCATTGATTCACTTACTACAGGGGGAGAGGATGACTAAATGTTCCTCCATCATTATCTATACATATTTCACATTGATTGGTACAATGGTTTGTCCTTTTCTGTCTGCAGGCATTGATTCACTTACTACAGGGGGAGAGGATGACTAAATGTTCCTCCATCATTATCTATACATATTTCATATTGATTGGTACAATGGTTTGTCCTTTTCTGTCTGCAGGCATTGATTCACTTACTACAGGGGGAGAGGATGACTAAATGTTCCTCCATCATTATCTATACATATTTCACATTGATTGTTACAATGGTTTGTCCTTTTCTGTCTGCAGGCATTGATTCACTTACTACAGGGGGAGAGGATGACTAAATGTTCCTCCATCATTATCTATACATATTTCATATTGATTGTTACAATGGTTTGTCCTTTTCTGTCTACAGGCATTTATTCACTTACTACAGGGGGAGAGGATGACTAAATGTTCCTCCATCATTATCTATACATATTTCACATTGATTGTTACAATGGTTTGTCCTTTTCTGTCTGCAGGCATTGATTCACTTACTACAGGGGGAGAGGATGACTAAATGTTCCTCCATCATTATCTATACATATTTCATATTGATTGTTACAATGGTTTGTCCTTTTCTGTCTGCAGGCATTGATTCACTTACTACAGGGGGAGAGGATGACTAAATGTTCCTCCATCATTATCTATACATATTTCATATTGATTGTTACAATGGTTTGTCCTTTTCTGTCTGCAGGCATTGATTCACTTACTACAGGGGGAGAGGATGACTAAATGTTCCTCCATCATTATCTATACATATTTCATATTGATTGTTACAATGGTTTGTCCTTTTCTGTCTGCAGGCATTGATTCACTTACTACAGGGGGAGAGGATGACTAAATGTTCCTCCATCATTATCTATACATATTTCATATTGATTGGTACAATGGTTTGTCCTTTTCTGTCTGCAGGCATTGATTCACTTACTACAGGGGGAGAGGATGACTAAATGTTCCTCCATCATTATCTATACATATTTCACATTGATTGGTACAATGGTTTGTCCTTTTCTGTCTGCAGGCATTGATTCACTTACTACAGGGGGAGAGGATGACTAAATGTTCCTCCATCATTATCTATACATATTTCACATTGATTGGTACAATGGTTTGTCCTTTTCTGTCTGCAGGCATTGATTCACTTACTACAGGGGGAGAGGATGACTAAATGTTCCTCCATCATTATCTATACATATTTCACATTGATTGTTACAATGGTTTGTCCTTTTCTGTCTGCAGGCATTGATTCACTTACTACAGGGGGAGAGGATGACTAAATGTTCCTCCATCATTATCTATACATATTTCATATTGATTGTTACAATGGTTTGTCCTTTTCTGTCTACAGGCATTGATTCACTTACTACAGGGGGAGAGGATGACTAAATGTTCCTCCATCATTATCTATACATATTTCATATTGATTGTTACAATGGTTTGTCCTTTTCTGTCTACAGGCATTGATTCACTTACTACAGGGGGAGAGGATGACTAAATGTTCCTCCATCATTATCTATACATATTTCATATTGATTGTTACAATGGTTTGTCCTTTTCTGTCTACAGGCATTGATTCACTTACTACAGGGAGAGAGGATGACTAAATGTTCCTCCATCATTATCTATACATATTTCATATTGATTGTTACAATGGTTTGTCCTTTTCTGTCTACAGGCATTGATTCACTTACTACAGGGGGAGAGGATGACTAAATGTTCCTCCATCATTATCTATACATATTTCATATTGATTGTTACAATGGTTTGTCCTTTTCTGTCTACAGGCATTGATTCACTTACTACAGGGGGAGAGGATGACTAAATGTTCCTCCATCATTATCTATACATATTTCATATTGATTGGTACAATGGTTTGTCCTTTTCTGTCTACAGGCATTGATTCACTTACTACAGGGGGAGAGGATGACTAAATGTTCCTCCATCATTATCTATACATATTTCATATTGATTGGTACAATGGTTTGTCCTTTTCTGTCTACAGGCATTGATTCACTTACTACAGGGGGAGAGGATGACTAAATGTTCCTCCATCATTATCTATACATATTTCATATTGATTGGTACAATGGTTTGTCCTTTTCTGTCTACAGGCATTGATTCACTTACTACAGGGAGAGAGGATGACTAAATGTTCCTCCATCATTATCTATACATATTTCATATTGATTGGTACAATGGTTTGTCCTTTTCTGTCTGCAGGCATTGATTCACTTACTACAGGGGGAGAGGATGACTAAATGTTCCTCCATCATTATCTATACATATTTCATATTGATTGTTACAATGGTTTGTCCTTTTCTGTCTGCAGGCATTGATTCACTTACTACAGGGGGAGAGGATGACTAAATGTTCCTCCATCATTATCTATACATATTTCATATTGATTGGTACAATGGTTTGTCCTTTTCTGTCTACAGGCATTGATTCACTTACTACAGGGGGAGAGGATGACTAAATGTTCCTCCATCATTATCTATACATATTTCACATTGATTGTTACAATGGTTTGTCCTTTTCTGTCTACAGGCATTGATTCACTTACTACAGGGAGAGAGAATGACTAAATGTTCCTCCATCATTATCTATACATATTTCATATTGATTGTTACAATGGTTTGTCCTTTTCTGTCTGCAGGCATTGATTCACTTACTACAGGGGGAGAGGATGACTAAATGTTCCTCCATCATTATCTATACATATTTCATATTGATTGGTACAATGGTTTGTCCTTTTCTGTCTACAGGCATTGATTCACTTACTACAGGGGGAGAGGATGACTAAATGTTCCTCCATCATTATCTATACATATTTCACATTGATTGTTACAATGGTTTGTCCTTTTCTGTCTACAGGCATTGATTCACTTACTACAGGGAGAGAGAATGACTAAATGTTCCTCCATCATTATCTATACATATTTCATATTGATTGGTACAATGGTTTGTCCTTTTCTGTCTGCAGGCATTGATTCACTTACTACAGGGGGAGAGGATGACTAAATGTTCCTCCATCATTATCTATACATATTTCACATTGATTGGTACAATGGTTTGTCCTTTTCTGTCTGCAGGCATTGATTCACTTACTACAGGGGGAGAGGATGACTAAATGTTCCTCCATCATTATCTATACATATTTCACATTGATTGTTACAATGGTTTGTCCTTTTCTGTCTGCAGGCATTGATTCACTTACTACAGGGGGAGAGGGTGACTAAATGTTCCTCCATCATTATCTATACATATTTCACATTGATTGTTACAATGGTTTGTCCTTTTCTGTCTGCAGGCATTGATTCACTTACTACAGGGGGAGAGGATGACTAAATGTTCCTCCATCATTATCTATACATATTTCACATTGATTGTTACAATGGTTTGTCCTTTTCTGTCTGCAGGCATTGATTCACTTACTACAGGGGGAGAGGATGACTAAATGTTCCTCCATCATTATCTATACATATTTCACATTGATTGTTACAATGGTTTGTCCTTTTCTGTCTGCAGGCATTGATTCACTTACTACAGGGAGAGAGAATGACTAAATGTTCCTCCATCATTATCTATACATATTTCACATTGATTGTTACAATGGTTTGTCCTTTTCTGTCTACAGGCATTGATTCACTTACTACAGGGGGAGAGGATGACTAAATGTTCCTCCATCATTATCTATACATATTTCACATTGATTGTTACAATGGTTTGTCCTTTTCTGTCTGCAGGCATTGATTCACTTACTACAGGGGGAGAGGATGACTAAATGTTCCTCCATCATTATCTATACATATTTCACATTGATTGTTACAATGGTTTGTCCTTTTCTATCTACAGGCATTGATTCACTTACTACAGGGGGAGAGGATGACTAAATGTTCCTCCATCATTATCTATACATATTTCATATTGATTGGTACAATGGTTTGTCCTTTTCTGTCTGCAGGCATTGATTCACTTACTACAGGGGGAGAGGATGACTAAATGTTCCTCCATCATTATCTATACATATTTCACATTGATTGTTACAATGGTTTGTCCTTTTCTGTCTGCAGGCATTGATTCACTTACTACAGGGGGAGAGGGTGACTAAATGTTCCTCCATCATTATCTATACATATTTCACATTGATTGTTACAATGGTTTGTCCTTTTCTGTCTGCAGGCATTGATTCACTTACTACAGGGAGAGAGAATGACTAAATGTTCCTCCATCATTATCTATACATATTTCACATTGATTGTTACAATGGTTTGTCCTTTTCTGTCTGCAGGCATTGATTCACTTACTACAGGGGGAGAGGATGACTAAATGTTCCTCCATCATTATCTATACATATTTCATATTGATTGGTACAATGGTTTGTCCTTTTCTGTCTACAGGCATTGATTCACTTACTACAGGGGGAGAGGATGACTAAATGTTCCTCCATCATTATCTATACATATTTCATATTGATTGTTACAATGGTTTGTCCTTTTCTGTCTGCAGGCATTGATTCACTTACTACAGGGGGAGAGGATGACTAAATGTTCCTCCATCATTATCTATACATATTTCACATTGATTGGTACAATGGTTTGTCCTTTTCTGTCTGCAGGCATTGATTCACTTACTACAGGGGGAGAGGATGACTAAATGTTCCTCCATCATTATCTATACATATTTCATATTGATTGGTACAATGGTTTGTCCTTTTCTGTCTGCAGGCATTGATTCACTTACTACAGGGAGAGAGGATGACTAAATGTTCCTCCATCATTATCTATACATATTTCACATTGATTGTTACAATGGTTTGTCCCTGTCTGCAGGCATTGATTCACTTACTACAGGGGGAGAGGATGACTAAATGTTCCTCCATCATTATCTATACATATTTCACATTGATTGTTACAATGGTTTGTCCTTTTCTGTCTACAGGCATTGATTCACTTACTACAGGGGGAGAGGATGACTAAATGTTCCTCCATCATTATCTATACATATTTCACATTGATTGTTACAATGGTTTGTCCTTTTCTGTCTACAGGCATTGATTCACTTACTACAGGGGGAGAGGATGACTAAATGTTCCTCCATCATTATCTATACATATTTCACATTGATTGTTACAATGGTTTGTCCTTTTCTGTCTACAGGCATTGATTCACTTACTACAGGGGGAGAGGATGACTAAATGTTCCTCCATCATTATCTATACATATTTCACATTGATTGGTACAATGGTTTGTCCTTTTCTGTCTACAGGCATTGATTCACTTACTACAGGGAGAGAGGATGACTAAATGTTCCTCCATCATTATCTATACATATTTCATATTGATTGTTACAATGGTTTGTCCTTTTCTGTCTACAGGCATTGATTCACTTAGTACAGGGGTAGAGGATGACTAAATGTTCCTCCATCATTATCTATACATATTTCATATTGGTTGGTACAATGGTTTGTCCTTTTCTGTCTACAGGCATTGATTCACTTACTACAGGGGGAGAGGATGACTAAATGTTCCTCCATCATTATCTATACATATTTCACATTGATTGTTACAATGGTTTGTCCTTTTCTGTCTGCAGGCATTGATTCACTTACTACAGGGGGAGAGGATGACTAAATGTTCCTCCATCATTATCTATACATATTTCACATTGATTGTTACAATGGTTTGTCCTTTTCTGTCTGCAGGCATTGATTCACTTACTACAGGGGGAGAGGATGACTAAATGTTCCTCCATCATTATCTATACATATTTCATATTGATTGTTACAATGGTTTGTCCTGTTCTATCTACAGGCATTGATTCACTTACTAAAGGGGGAGAGGATGACTAAATGTTCCTCCATCATTATCTATACATATTTCACATTGATTGTTACAATGGTTTGTCCTTTTCTGTCTACAGGCATTGATTCACTTACTACAGGGGGAGAGGATGACTAAATGTTCCTCCATCATTATCTATACATATTTCACATTGATTGTTACAATGGTTTGTCCTTTTCTGTCTGCAGGCATTGATTCACTTACTACAGGGGGAGAGGATGACTAAATGTTCCTCCATCATTATCTATACATATTTCATATTGATTGGTACAATGGTTTGTCCTTTTCTGTCTACAGGCATTGATTCACTTACTACAGGGGGAGAGGATGACTAAATGTTCCTCCATCATTATCTATACATATTTCACATTGATTGTTACAATGGTTTGTCCTTTTCTGTCTACAGGCATTGATTCACTTACTACAGGGAGAGAGGATGACTAAATGTTCCTCCATCATTATCTATACATATTTCATATTGATTGGTACAATGGTTTGTCCTGTTCTATCTACAGGCATTGATTCACTTACTACAGGGGGAGAGGATGACTAAATGTTCCTCCATCATTATCTATACAGATTTCACATTGATTGGTACAATGGTTTGTCCTTTTCTGTCTACAGGCATTGATTCACTTACTACAGGGGGAGAGGATGACTAAATGTTCCTCCATCATTATCTATACATATTTCATATTGATTGGTACAATGGTTTGTCCTTTTCTGTCTACAGGCATTGATTCACTTACTACAGGGGGAGAGGATGACTAAATGTTCCTCCATCATTATCTATACATATTTCATATTGATTGTTACAATGGTTTGTCCTTTTCTGTCTGCAGGCATTGATTCACTTACTACAGGGGGAGAGGATGACTAAATGTTCCTCCATCATTATCTATACATATTTCACATTGATTGGTACAATGGTTTGTCCTGTTCTATCTACAGGCATTGATTCACTTACTACAGGGGGAGAGGATGACTAAATGTTCCTCCATCATTATCTATACATATTTCATATTGATTGGTACAATGGTTTGTCCTTTTCTGTCTGCAGGCATTGATTCACTTACTACAGGGAGAGAGGATGACTAAATGTTCCTCCATCATTATCTATACATATTTCACATTGATTGTTACAATGGTTTGTCCTTTTCTGTCTACAGGCATTGATTCACTTACTACAGGGGGAGAGGATGACTAAATGTTCCTCCATCATTATCTATACATATTTCACATTGATTGGTACAATGGTTTGTCCTTTTCTGTCTACAGGCATTGATTCACTTACTACAGGGAGAGAGGATGACTAAATGTTCCTCCATCATTATCTATACATATTTCATATTGATTGGTACAATGGTTTGTCCTTTTCTGTCTGCAGGCATTGATTCACTTACTACAGGGGGAGAGGATGACTAAATGTTCCTCCATCATTATCTATACAGATTTCACATTGATTGTTACAATGGTTTGTCCTTTTCTATCTACAGGCATTGATTCACTTACTACAGGGGGAGAGGATGACTAAATGTTCCTCCATCATTATCTATACATATTTCACATTGATTGTTACAATGGTTTGTCCTTTTCTGTCTACAGGCATTGATTCACTTACTACAGGGGGAGAGGATGACTAAATGTTCCTCCATCATTATCTATACATATTTCACATTGATTGGTACAATGGTTTGTCCTTTTCTGTCTACAGGCATTGATTCACTTACTTCAGGGAGAGAGAATGACTAAATGTTCCTCCATCATTATCTATACAGATTTCATATTGATTGTTACAATGGTTTGTCCTTTTCTGTCTGCAGGCATTGATTCACTTACTACAGGGAGAGAGGATGACTAAATGTTCCTCCATCATTATCTATACATATTTCACATTGATTGTTACAATGGTTTGTCCTTTTCTGTCTGCAGGCATTGATTCACTTACTACAGGGGGAGAGGATGACTAAATGTTCCTCCATCATTATCTATACATATTTCACATTGATTGTTACAATGGTTTGTCCTTTTCTATCTACAGGCATTGATTCACTTACTACAGGGGGAGAGGATGACTAAATGTTCCTCCATCATTATCTATACATATTTCACATTGATTGTTACAATGGTTTGTCCTTTTCTGTCTGCAGGCATTGATTCACTTACTACAGGGGGAGAGGATGACTAAATGTTCCTCCATCATTATCTATACATATTTCACATTGATTGGTACAATGGTTTGTCCTTTTCTGTCTACAGGCATTGATTCACTTACTACAGGGGGAGAGGATGACTAAATGTTCCTCCATCATTATCTATACATATTTCATATTGATTCGTACAATGGTTTGTCCTTTTCTGTCTACAGGCATTGATTCACTTACTTCAGGGGGAGAGGATGACTAAATGTTCCTCCATCATTATCTATACAGATTTCATATTGATTGGTACAATGGTTTGTCCTTTTCTGTCTACAGGCATTGATTCACTTACTACAGGGGGAGAGGATGACTAAATGTTCCTCCATCATTATCTATACATATTTCACATTGATTGGTACAATGGTTTGTCCTTTTCTGTCTACAGGCATTGATTCACTTACTACAGGGGGAGAGGATGACTAAATGTTCCTCCATCATTATCTATACATATTTCACATTGATTGGTACAATGGTTTGTCCTTTTCTGTCTACAGGCATTGATTCACTTACTACAGGGAGAGAGGATGACTAAATGTTCCTCCATCATTATCTATACATATTTCACATTGATTGTTACAATGGTTTGTCCTTTTCTGTCTACAGGCATTGATTCACTTACTACAGGGGGAGAGGATGACTAAATGTTCCTCCATCATTATCTATACATATTTCACATTGATTGGTACAATGGTTTGTCCTTTTCTGTCTGCAGGCATTGATTCACTTACTACAGGGGGAGAGGATGACTAAATGTTCCTCCATCATTATCTATACATATTTCATATTGATTCGTACAATGGTTTGTCCTTTTCTGTCTGCAGGCATTGATTCACTTACTACAGGGAGAGAGGATGACTAAATGTTCCTCCATCATTATCTATACATATTTCACATTGATTGTTACAATGGTTTGTCCTTTTCTGTCTACAGGCATTGATTCACTTACTACAGGGAGAGAGAATGACTAAATGTTCCTCCATCATTATCTATACATATTTCACATTGATTGTTACAATGGTTTGTCCTTTTCTGTCTACAGGCATTGATTCACTTACTACAGGGGGAGAGGATGACTAAATGTTCCTCCATCATTATCTATACATATTTCACACTGATTGTTACAATGGTTTGTCCTTTTCTGTCTACAGGCTTTGATTCACTTACTACAGGGGGAGAGGATGACTAAATGTTCCTCCATCATTATCTATACATATTTCACATTGATTGGTACAATGGTTTGTCCTTTTCTGTCTGCAGGCATTGATTCACTTACTACAGGGAGAGAGAATGACTAAATGTTCCTCCATCATTATCTATACATATTTCATATTGATTGTTACAATGGTTTGTCCTTTTCTGTCTACAGGCATTGATTCACTTACTACAGGGGGAGAGGATGACTAAATGTTCCTCCATCATTATCTATACATATTTCACATTGATTGGTACAATGGTTTGTCCTTTTCTGTCTACAGGCATTGATTCACTTACTACAGGGGGAGAGGATGACTAAATGTTCCTCCATCATTATCTATTGCACCCGCCGAGATCAGACTGATAGATTAGCCACATTAATACGTACTTGTCTCAAAGATTCTCTTCTCTCGAAGGAAACTCTGGAGGAATTTGAGTCTGCTAACAGCGATAAAGGTACATTCTATATATATATATATATGAAAAACGAAAAGAAATGACACTGACAACGAAAATCCGTTACCGGTTTCACCACGTCATTGGTGGCTCATCAGACGTTTAATGGTTCAAATTTAACGTTCATACATTTTATATACAGGTTACGTCATACGATTACGTCAAATCCACAGTTGAACAGAACGCTTTCCTTCGTTCAGTTTGACGTTGTTCGTCATACAGTTTGATTTTAAATATTTGTAACGTTCATGTACAACAAGTTACGTTGTATAATGACGTTAAAAAGAATATAGTCCGTTATGCTGTTAGAATTTAAAAATAACATACACTGACATGGAATTGAATAGAATGTTTTTTCTTCGGTCACCTTGACACTTTCCGTTATACTGATTGCATTTGAATTTAACCATAGTATCTATACATTGATATAAAATTGATAATTAAATAAAATCAATTTGGTAGTTCATTTAAATTGCAATTGAATTTTTTCCGGAAAAATGTTTCTTTTTGTATTCTGAAATCCTTATCATTTTTCGTTACTTTGTAAAATGGAAAAATAGTAAATTGTCCATTTCCACATTCATCAATATGTCTACTTAGACCAATTTGTCGAGTTTCAGGGTCTCGTATCTGTTGTTTATGCACGGTTACTCTATTCCTCAGAATATCTCCAGTCTGTCCAACATAATTTTCACCACAACCACCGCATGTAATGACATATATCACATTACTTACTTTACAAGTCATGTTAAATTGAACCTCAAAGACCTTATCTGTTCCCTTGAATTTAAATTGTTTGCCTTCCAGTATGTATTCACAAGTTCCACATTTGTTTGATCCGCATTTCTTAACTCCACTCACTTCTTCTTCTTTCAAAGTGAAACGTGCTCTTGTTAGTATACTTTTCAAGTTCGGCCCTTGTCTTTTACTGTTGATAATTTTGACATCTTTTAAACTGTCTTTGATTCGTTGATTACCGTTGAGCATCGGTAACGTATCCTTGATGAAATTAAATGCATTTGGGTTATTTGGATTATGCGTTGTTACCAATTGAATTGATTTTGTTTTATTACGTACTTCGTTCACGGTTCGAAGCTGCTCCTGTGGAATGGATTTTGCCTTTTCGATGCCAGAGAGTATCAATTTGTTCGGGTATCCTTGTTTCTCTAGTGTAGGTATGAGTTCTTTCAATCTACGATCTTTTAATTCACCGACATCCACTATTGTACATATTCGTCTTGCCAGATTGTATGGTATTCCCCGTCGTGTGTGACCTGGGTGACATGAGTGGAATGGTAGGTATTGTTTTGTATCGGTTTCCTTGGAGTATATGTCCGTCCTCAACTCCGTTCCTTCCTTGTAAACTAAGATATCTAGAAATGGTATTTTCGTGTCGTCTTCTTGACTTGTAAAAGAGATGTGTTCATTTAATGAGTTCAGTAATTCTTTTAATTTTTCGACGTTTCCGTTTTCTCGAGGTAAAATAATAAAACAGTCATCTAGGAAACGAAGCCAGTTGGTTACAAAATAGTTGTTGAAAGTGGGTCCATACATTTCATTGACTTTGTGGTATAGTTTTTCTTCTAAATATGCCATCACTAGAGTTGCATATGTTGGTGCAAACTTTGTACCCATTGCTGTTCCCTTGATTTGGTTATACATGTTCCCGTTGAAATGGAAATTGTTATTCTTCAAAATTAGTTCGGTGCTTTTCAAAATGAAATTCTTTGGAAAACGATTGTCTAAGTTATTTGCGTGTTTTTCTATCCAAAATCCGATGGCTTCCCTTCCTAATTCATGAGAAATATTTGTGTACAGGCTAGAGACGTCAAAAGTTACTAATGTTGAATATGTTTCGGTAATTTCTGAAGAAAATCTATGTTGTCCCGTACATAGCTTTTGACGTTGCTTGTTAAAGGTTTAAGAATAATATCCATGAGGTAACTAAGTCGCTGTGTTGGGCATTCTGGTCCAGCTACAATTGGTCGGAATTTTAAGTCAATAGGGGATGTGACTAGTATGTATGTTGATTTCTGTTCTTTGATGGCGTTGATAATCAGTTCTGATCCATAGAAATTACTAGTCTTGTTTTCAAAATTAGTCAGATAATCTATTTCCTTTTTAGTAAGATGACTCTTAAATTCTTCTGTTAATAACTTGATTTTTTTCATAACTCCTGCGTCTTCATTTTCTGTCACTTCTTTGTAGTATTCCTGGTCTTCTAGCATTTCTGTAATTTTCTTTGCATAAAAGTTTTTGTCCATTATAACTACAGCTCCGCCTTTGTCGGCTTCTTTGATAATAATTTTGTTATTTTCCTGTAAAGATTTTAAGGCTTCTTGTTCTGTCTTGTCTATGTTTGTTCTGTGTTTAATAGTTTCACTCTTCCAATAAAATTTAGATATGAAATCCACATAATTATCCAAATGAACATTTCTTCCTCTTTTCGGATTAAACTTCCCTTTATTTCTAACTTTAGATTCTTCTTGGAAATCTTCGGTTTCGTAGAAGAATTCAAGTAAACGTAACTGTCGACAGAATGGAGATATGTCAGTTTTGATATCCTCTAAATTTTGTTTCGGAGTTGGTGCAAATTTGAGTCCTCTTTCTAATAGTTTAATTTGCTCAGTACTAAGAGTTTCTTTTGAAAGGTTAATAACTTTTGGCGTATAAATATGTTTTATCTCCTCGTCTTCTGATTTTAATAGTCCATTGTCATGTTGTGGTGGTTGCTTCTCTCTAAAAAATCCCCAGTTGCTTGTGTTGAGTCATATCTCGGTTCCCTTCCCCATGTCTGATTTCTATTGTGTTGATGGTTTCTGTAATTGTTTGCTTGGAAATTGTCCATTTTGTACTTACGATTAGCGTTGTAGTTGTTGTATTGGTTCCTTCTGTGGTGGCGGTCTGCGTTGTAGTTATTGTTTTGATAATTATTCCGTTGAAAGTTGTTATTCGTACTGTAATTATATCTGCCTCTTGTTGTGTCGCCTTTCATATCAGTTGTATATGATGGTCGTCGTCCCCTTTTCCGATTCACGCTTGTAAATTGGTCCGCGGAATGGTGACTATAGTTGTCCTCTAGCTGGTCGTACCAGGTCTTCTTTTTCTTCCAAATGTTCATGGATATTTCTTCTTGCTGGAGGCAATCTTTTTTCCAGAGCTCCGTCGTGTGATTTGCCATTTCTTCGTTTGAGTGTGATTGTTTCGTGATCTCTTGTGTCATCCATTCATCGATGCTGGAATATGCACCCCTTTGTTCATCTGCTTTCAGTTTATGGATTTCTGCCTCACCCATTATCCTTTGCACTGCAAGGTTTTGTCTTATTTTTCTTTGGTCTTCAGACTCTTGTGTTATTGTTTCCGGCTGAAATTTCCGCAAAGGAAAAATAGGTGTTTCTCTGTTAACCCAAGAGTAATATATATCGCTCAGCTCTTTGTTTCGGAGGCTCCGCCAGTACGTTTCTTTTCTTTCTTTCAACTTTTGTTGCCAAATGAAGTTTATGCGTCTTTTAATTGAATCTGTGTTGTCCGTCACTGTTCTTTCTATTCGGGCGGAGCAGCTTCGAACCGTGAACGAAGTACGTAATAAAACAAAATCAATTCAATTGGTAACAACGCATAATCCAAATAACCCAAATGCATTTAATTTCATCAAGGATACGTTACCGATGCTCAACGGTAATCAACGAATCAAAGACAGTTTAAAAGATGTCAAAATTATCAACAGTAAAAGACAAGGGCCGAACTTGAAAAGTATACTAACAAGAGCACGTTTCACTTTGAAAGAAGAAGAAGTGAGTGGAGTTAAGAAATGCGGATCAAACAAATGTGGAACTTGTGAATACATACTGGAAGGCAAACAATTTAAATTCAAGGGAACAGATAAGGTCTTTGAGGTTCAATTTAACATGACTTGTAAAGTAAGTAATGTGATATATGTCATTACATGCGGTGGTTGTGGTGAAAATTATGTTGGACAGACTGGAGATATTCTGAGGAATAGAGTAACCGTGCATAAACAACAGATACGAGACCCTGAAACTCGACAAATTGGTCTAAGTAGACATATTGATGAATGTGGAAATGGACAATTTACTATTTTTCCATTTTACAAAGTAACGAAAAATGATAAGGATTTCAGAATACAAAAAGAAACATTTTTCCGGAAAAAATTCAATTGCAATTTAAATGAACTACCAAATTGATTTTATTTAATTATCAATTTTATATCAATGTATAGATACTATGGTTAAATTCAAATGCAATCAGTATAACGGAAAGTGTCAAGGTGACCGAAGAAAAAACATTCTATTCAATTCCATGTCAGTGTATGTTATTTTTAAATTCTAACAGCATAACGGACTATATTCTTTTTAACGTCATTATACGACGTAACTTGTTGTACATGAACGTTACAAATATTTAAAATCAAACTGTATGACGAACAACGTCAAACTGAACGAAGGAAAGCGTTCTGTTCAACTGTGGATTTGACGTAATCGTATGACGTAACCTGTATATAAAATGTATGAACGTTAAATTTGAACCATTAAACGTCTGATGAGCCACCAATGACGTGGAGAAACCGGTAACGGATTTTCGTTGTCAGTGTCATTTCTTTTCGTTTTTCATATTTAATCCTGGGCAGATATCTATCTTTTATTTATCTATATATATATATATATATAGAGAGAGAGAGAGAGAGAAAAGAAATGGGGAAAATCTCCCTGATGAGGAGAAGTTAAATAGAAAAAAGAAAGAAATGCCTTCTCCATGTTTTACTTTCTGTATATTCAGA
Source organism: Lepidochitona cinerea (assembly GCA_963971465.1). Taxonomy (NCBI): domain Eukaryota; kingdom Metazoa; phylum Mollusca; class Polyplacophora; order Chitonida; family Tonicellidae; genus Lepidochitona; species Lepidochitona cinerea. The sequence goes on along the minus strand of OZ020555.1, from coordinate 1,211,842 downwards.
ATGTAAAAAGTTCAGAAGGCGTCATGTATATATCTTTATAGGGTCTGAAAATGTTGAAAATTGCAATAGAATTCTTCGTTCCCTTGAAGAAAAAAGGCTATATTAATAAAACACAGTATTGCTCTTTGGAATCTGACCTTAATTCTAAAAACAGGGCACTCTATATTTCGAAAATACACAAACCCTTTGAAAAAATGACCCAAGCCTACAATGCCCCCTGGGCGTCCTATTATCTCGGATTTCGGTAGTGAATGTTAAAGAATTTCACAGCTAATTGATTACTATCTAAAACCTATACCAAATTGGCATGTTAGCTTTACCAAAAATACTGATGATTTGTTGCCAAATTATCTTTTCCACAAAATTCTACTGACTAAGGCCAAACTCCTGCCTGTCGTCAACCTAATGAAATATCAAGGGTTGTGGTTTATTCTAACAACTTATGATTGGGTATAAACGTCTAAATGGCATGCCCATTTTTAACTCGATAAGAAACTTGTCTCCGTGGTTATTTTAGACAAGAAGGCTCCCTGTGCCCGTGTGTTATAGTGTTAAAAAATATATATCTTTATTTACCAATGGTAAAGCACTTATTTTGAAAGATGAAGAATAACCCATGTGACTTATCTCTCTGCCTTTCAAGTAAAAAAGTACAATATTTTGTGTATTATTAATAGTATACTATCATGTTTTAGAAATTGTTTTATTCTTCTGATGGTCATGACAGAAATAGGCATCGAAAAACTAAATGATTGGCGTTGGAATGAGGAAAATCCATACAGTATGTGGCCTGTACGTACCGAAAACGTGTTCGAAAAGTAAACAAAATTTAAATAACTGAGACGACCATTCATTCTAAGCCAAAGTTAGTTCAAAACAATACTTTATTGTACATTTTCGGGAGGAGAAGCACTAAAAGGCTTCTAAATTATGCGTCTTGAGCCAATAATTTTAACATTCTGTTTTCACGTCAAAATATCAACATTTTGGCAGCTCATGCCACTTTGAATTTGAAAATTTCAAGAAGGACAATATCCACAAACTTATATCAGATTATGTTTTTATCAAACTGACCAATGGAACAGTATCTCTCTTGTTGTCACTGTATCATTTGAATGGTCATTTTCTCTCTCAAATTTTTCTCGTTATTTCATGTAATAATATAGGAATTAAATCGAACTCCGTGGATTTTAACTGTGCAATGTGCCAGTCACCAGGATAAAAAATGATCTAAGAAATTACTTTTCACTGGTTTGCCCTTTCATTGAATGGCAATTGTAGCTGTTAATTGTAACTACCTTGGTGGCTCGGTGGGTCAGTGACACCCCGACACAGGCTGCCCAACTATGTGGCATGGGCTTGAATCCCACAGCAACCAAATAAAAAAAAATAAAAGATTTTCTGAGCGGATTTTTCTCTTGATCATCGTATGTGGAAGGAAGAGTTGCTAGGTAGCTACTGAAGGTCAGGGGTTTCATCCGGGCAACATCAACATAAGTTATACAATCTTGAGTGGGGCTTAAAACATCAATCAACCAATTCTTCGAAGCCAGCAGTTTACACAACACTGTCAACAGACAATCAATAATGAAGTTTTGTTTTAACGCTTTATAAAGTGGTAACGTCTACTGGACCGCAGTGATCCCTATTACTATATCCACATCAGTTATAATTATGAAACAATTTCCAGCCTAAAACATGATAGTATAAATAATAAATAGAATATTGTACAGTTGTGTTTGAATAACATTTATATTTCTTCTTTTGAAAGTGTCTTGTGGGTTATTCTTCATCTTTCATTCGAAAAAATATAAGTGCTATTCAAACACAACTGTTTATTATCCTCTATGTGTTCACTTATGTATAAATAATAAACATATTTTTTGCTGGTAAACAGACTTCTAAATGTATTCACCCCTGCCAAACAAAGTTTGTGGGGGGGGGGGGGGGGGGGGGGGGGGGTAGGTTATATATTTCTATTTATGAAACTTGGCGTGTGGATTAATCATCATGTGTAGATATGCCCTTTGAAGTTTTCAACTTTTTAAAAAATTTTATCTTAGAAATTTCAGGTTAAATGTATGTCTGATATAGATTTCTAAGAGCTGGGTACTGGGTAGGTTGATTTTTCACAAAGGCTTCAAAGTATCTTTCAATATTTTTTGCCTATTAGTGTGGGGGGATATAGCCGACTGGGTCTGGTGTTTAAGACTGGACATATCTGGATACAGACAGACTAGCATTATCGACAGAAGTTACCCAATAAAAGGGCAACAATTTCATTCACATTGATTAAATCTTCATTTATTGCATACTATAAAGTTAAATCCTGTTTTTAAAGTGGCATAGATTTAGATTGTCAAGAGATTGATTGATCGATGTTTTACTCCGCACTCAAGATTATTTCACTTATATGGCCGTGTTGCCAGGTTTGTGGGGGAGGAAACCGGACTCATTGTCCAGAGAAAACCCCTGACCTTCGGGAAGTACCTGGCAACTCTTCCACATACAGCGACCACTGAGGCCCCTGTCAAGAGATGTTAAACAACCTTGAAAAACTAAAGGATTGATTTTGAAATAAAAAAGCCAGTGTACGACCCAAAGATTTGTGCTGATAAACAGTGGGAAGTTCTTATTTTGTACTTTGTGATAAAAACTACGATCAATCATGTAATTGCCACTGATTTGTTATAAATTTCAGTGAAATACAAGAAGAAGATAAAGCGTAAGGCTGACAATACAACATGGGATGCAGAGAGCTATCATGCTGGTTTGACTGCATCAAATAGACGGCGGGTTCAAAACGCATTCATGGCTGGCAAGTTACGTGTTGTTGTTGCAACAGTAGCATTTGGAATGGGTCTGGACAAGTCGGATGTTAGGGCTGTCATCCATTACAACATGCCTAAAAGTTTTGAGAGTTATGTCCAGGAGATTGGCAGAGCAGGACGAGACGGCAAGCCAGCACATTGTCATTTATTCCTCGACCAACAGGTAAGTCAACTTTCATTTGTTTTTTTGCAGGTATATACAGTCTGTGTCTTATTTACTTATATACTTATATATTGCTGATAAATGCTTTTCTTTTCATACAGATTTTTTAAATACTTGTGAAATACTTTTTAATATTTCCAAATTATTTCTTAATGTTTTTTAGGCTAAATTATAGCTTTACAAAATATAATAGGCCGGTGTACCTCATACACCATCTCATTTGTGGAACCTGCTAAGAGAGATAACTCTTGACTGTACCATTTCCCAGTTATGTCCCTTAGAATATCTGAACTTCCTTCACAGTACAACCTACAATCATATTCTCAATAGATCTCCATGAGATGTTGTAAACATGGAGCCTGTTGGTTTCCCATAGTAACCATATCTGGAGCTTGTTTCACAAAGCGGCGTAGCGTAAGTTTTCACGTAAATGCCTTAGCAACCCATACTGTAGAGATACGTTAGTCTGAAATTTACGCTCAAAATACATCTACACCGCTTTGTGAAACAGGCTCCTGTTCTGCAGTTGTATATTTAGAGCCATGCACTTTCTCATCCCCTACCATTAAATGTCTTGTTGATATCCAATCTATGGACTGCTTTTCCTCCTATGTACTTTATACTTGTTTGAATGTAAGGTTGTCAGTACAGACGTTCTTAACTACATTTAACATAAATTTTGTGCGGGGCCAGCAAATCATGTAGTTGTAATTGTGTGATCACCAGTTTTCTACTATTCTTTAGAGTTAGATTATCACCCTATTGTCTAGTTATGCATTGTTCATTTTCATCTCATTTGCATATTCAATATGGCTGCCAGGAGGGCGATATTTGTTTTTTTTATTACCTTTCTTTCAAGAAAACTACTTGTCTGATTTTGACCAAACTTGGCCCACATTATCTCCCTATGATCTAGTTGTACACCTTACATTTTCATCTCATTTGTTTATTAAATATGGCCGCCAGGAAGCAATGTTGTTTTTGAAACAAATTTGAATGAAACTTATTATTATCATTATTCCAAGAAAACTACTGACCTGATCTTAACCAAACATGACACATATCATCCCCCTAAGTTCTAGCTGTGCACCGTACATTATCATCTCATTACCATATTCAAGATGGCTACCATGTGGCAATGTTGTTTTCAACCAAAATTCCAAGGGGAGCTTACTTTGTAATTCATAATTTAATTTTCCTCAACAATAGTTATCTCCCTGGAATAAAGATTTTTTCATGTAGGCCCCAATTCCTATATCCAGTTATTGCTGTAACAATCTTTAGATGTTACGCGGGCGTTAGGATCCCTTTAAGGGTTAGGGATCTCTTGTTTAAAATTCTTGTCGAAAACGCTGAGGTCTGTCAGATTTGACATGAGTGATGACAGAAAATGTCTGCGATTCATGAACGTGATTATGGCCGTTTTGACATGATTTGAGTACGATAGGTTATATTGTTATTTCACTGTCTACATTAGACCACTCCGAAGCGGGCAGTTTACTTAGGCTTTTTGATAGCAATGAACCCTGACTCCAAAATATGGCCGTCCACATTCTGACTCCAAAATATGGCCGTCAGTGTCCCGACTCCAAAATATGGCCGTCAGTATCCCGACTCCAAAATATGGCCGTCAGTATCCTGACTCCAAAATATGGCCGTCAGTATCCCGACTCCAAAATATGGCCGTCAGTATCCTGACTCCAAAATATGGTCGTCAGTATCCTGACTCCAAAATATGGCCGTCAGTATCCTGACTCCAAAATAAGGCCGTCTGTATCCTGACTCCAAAATATGGCCGTCCATATCCTCACTCCAAAATATGGCCGTCAGTATCCTGACTCCAAAATATGGCCGTCAGTATCCTGACTCCAAAATAAGGCCGTCAGTGTCCCGACTCCAAAATATGACCGTCAGTATCCTGACTCCAAAATATGGCCGTCAGTATCCTGACTCCAAAATATTGCCGTCAGTATCCCGACTCCAAAATATGACCGTCAGTATCCTGACTCCAAAATATGGCCGTCAGTATCCCGACTCCAAAATATGGCCGTCAGTATCCTGACTCCAAAATATGGTCGTCAGTATCCTGACTCCAAAATATGGCCGTCAGTATCCTGACTCCAAAATAAGGCCGTCTGTATCCTGACTCCAAAATATGGCCGTCCATATCCTCACTCCAAAATATGGCCGTCAGTATCCCGACTCCAAAATATGGCCGTCAGTATCCTGACTCCAAAATAAGGCCGTCAGTGTCCTGACTCCAAAATATGGCCGTCAGTATCCCGACTCCAAAATATGGCTGTCAGTATCCCGACTCCAAAATATGGCCGTTTACTTCGGCTTTTTGATAGCAATGAACCCTGACTCCAAAATATGGCCGTCAGTATCCTGACTCCAAAATATGGCCGTCAGTATCCTGACTCCAAAATATGGCCGTCAGTATCCCGACTCCAAAATATGGCCGTCAGTATCCCGACTCCAAAATATGGTCGTCCGCATCCTGACTCCAAAATATGGCCGTCAGTATCCCGACTCCAAAATATGGCCGTCAGTATCCCGACTCCAAAATATGGCCGTCAGTATCCCGACTCCAAATAATGTCGTTCAGTATCCTGACTCCATAAATAGGATCGTCAGTATGAAAAAAATAGTCATTTTGGAAGCAGAAACCCGGACTAGACTGAAACATGTAAAGACGGCTCATCAAAATGACAGAATAATTTAAAAAGCAAGATTTTCTTGCTCTGAAAACGGGCATATGATAAAGCTTACTGTCAAAGATGTTTGGCCTGTGGTCATGATTGGATAAAGTGACAATATGAAGCGTGGGTTTGCATCTTGCAGCTGAACTATAACTAAATAATATTAAATGTCTACCTCGTTAGGCCTACCTCGTTATTTATGTTTGGATATTTATTTGTCGGTACCTGGTTGACGACCAATAGATGTTAAAAATGATCAAATTACTGATGAAGACCTTTTACTTGAGAGAAGTAGCTGGACTATATAGTGTACTGCTGTGTAGACAAGCCTGTGTTGTGGAAGACCATGTGGTTTTGAGCCAAGCGTTAAATAAAATTCAAAGACCCGCCCGTGCTTTGCGTGTTCGAAGTGCATGAGCATATCATTTTGTGGATATCAAGAGCAATTCAAAGACCACAGTAAAGTGTTGTTTTTTAAAATATACTGTCATAATATTGAATTTAGCCTAGAATAAGCGGCTATTTCTGACTGATGACCAGTGACTTGACTCTCACAGTATTCAGCCACAATAATACTTCTTCCCTAGTATTGGTAACGCACATTTCCACCCTTGCTGAAAAGACGGTAGATAAAACGACTGAAAAAAAAACCTTTGAATTTTGGCAGTTCAAAGCCACATTACTAGAAGAACCTTACCGTTATGTACACAAGTTCATATTTCTGAGATTTTTGTGTTTACATTACACTATGTTTACTGTTATCTGACTTTTGAATGACATTTAGAAGTAGGGCAGGGATCAGACATGGATTGTAATCCAGGAAAAGTGTCCATGTCTTGTACTATTATCTTGTGATGTATTTTATGGTATGAGAGACTATTTGTCCCAGATCTTCTTTATTGATTTATAAATAAACCAAGTGTAGTTATAAATCAGCTGTCTATACCATATCAACTTGTAGGTAGGGATAATTGACTGTCTAATTGACCTGTGTCCTCAGGGAGATGTGTTCAGATAAATCAGTCAGGGATTTGTGTTCAGATAAATCAGATTGACTTGATTAGCTTCTGTAGTGGTATATTAAATGGTGACCCTAGTCATTTCCTGGAGACCCTCCGTATAAACAAACTGCCAACCAATCAGAGCCAGAAAATCAATGTTAATAAAGTGTACCCAGAATTAATATTTAAATAGAAACTAAAACTTACGTAATTCTCACTTTTGTTTAAGATTGTAGATGTAGATGTGTGAAAATTAGATTGTAAAGTAGCATTAAGAGCAACTGTTACATAATTACTTCACAATGGCATGTTGATTGCTAGTTTTACAGGGATTTGATTTGCTACATGTATAATTTAGTTAGCCTGTCTGAGATCTCTCAGTGGTTGTAAGGATTAAATTGATGTGTGGATTTTCTTGCAGTACTTTATGTCCAATTCTCTAGAGGTCCAGTAACTAGTCCCCATTAAGACATTTCTCACCTCTCCCAGTAAAACGTGCTGGTCTTTGGCCTCCATGCTAACTGGCTATACAGGAACCAACTCAACTCTCAACAAGTGGTCAGGATCTGTGAGATATCGGCTGTAAAAAGTCAGTGTCAATAGAGTGGTGTGTAAAAGGTATCCTTATTAGTGTGTGTGTGTGGTGAGGATGTGAGGGGTTTGATAATGTTACAGATAGTAAACTTTGGATTTAATTCCCCTCCTTCTATCCCCCTCATACACATTCTGTTTGTCACACCTATAAGGATTGATTGATTGATTGATATGGAAGTCATATATCAGTGATGAGTAGTTCTAGCTCTATTGACCTTGTCCCCATTCCGTGTGTAAACAAACTCCTTTATTGTTTAAAGGCTACTACCAGAGTAGCCGATAGTGAGTTGAAGTCGTCTATCAGACGAGTAACTCAACTTAAACTTAGAAAACATCTGTCATTGGCGTACATAAGTCACATACAAATGCATGTTTTACATAGTTGTCACATACAAATGCACGTTTTACATAATTGTCACATACAAATGCACGTTTTACATAATTGTCACATACAAATGCACATTTAACATCATTGTCACATACAAATGTTCATTTTACACCATTGTCACATACAAATGCACATTTTACACCATTGTCACATACAAATGTTCATTTTACACCATTGTCACATACAAATGCACATTTTACACCATTGTCACATACAAATGTACGTTTTACATCGTTGTCACATACAAATGCACGTTTTAAAAAATTGTCACATACAAATGCACATTTTACATAATTGTCACATACAAATGCACATTTTACATAATTGTCACATACAAATGCACATTTTACACCATTGTCACATACAAATGCACATTTTACACCATTGTCACATACAAATGTCCATTTTACACTATTGTCACATACAAATGTCCATTTTACATTATTGTCACATACAAATGCACGTTTTACATCGTTGTCACATACAAATGCACATTTTACATCGCTGTCACATACAAATGCACATTTTACACCATTGTCACATACAAATGCACATTTAACATCATTGTCACATACAAATGCACATTTTACACCATTGTCACATACAAATGCACATTTTACATAATTGTCACATACAAATGCACATTTAACATCATTGTCACATACAAATGCACATTTTACACCATTGTCACATACAAATGCACATTTAACATCATTGTCACATACAAATGCACGTTTTACATCGTCACATACAAAGGCACGTTTTACATAGCTGTCACATACAAATGCACGTTTTACACCATTGTCACATACAAATGCACATTTTACATCATTGTCACATACAAATGCACATTTTACACCATTGTCACATACAAATGCACATTTAACATCATTGTCACATACAAATGCACATTTTACACCATTGTCACATACAAATGCACGTTTTACATCGTCACATACAAATGCACGTTTTACATAGCTGTCACATACAAATGCACGTTTTACACCATTGTCACATACAAATGCACATTTTACAAAATTGTCACATACAAATGCACATTTTACATCATTGTCACATATAAATGCACATTTTACACCATTGTCACATACAAATGCACATTTTACACCATTGTCACATACAAATGCATGTTTTACATCGTTGTCACATACAAATGCACATTTTACATCATTGTCACATACAAATGCACATTTTACATCATTGTCACATACAAATGCACATTTTACATCGTTGTCACATACAAATGCACGTTTTACATCGTTTTCACATACAAATGCACATTTTACATCATTGTCACATACAAATGCACATTTTACATCATTGTCACATACAAATGCACATTTTACATCGTTGTCACATACAAATGCACATTTTACACCATTGTCACATACAAATGCACGTTTTACACCATTGTCACATACAAATGCACGTTTTAAACCATTGTCACATACAAATGCATGTTTTACATAATTGTCACATACAAATGTCCATTTTACATCATTGTCACATGCAAATGCACATTTTACACCATTGTCACATACAAATGTCCATTTTACACCATTGTTACATACAAATGCACATTTTACATAATTGTCACATACAAATGCACATTTTACATCATTGTCACATACAAATGCACATTTTACATCATTGTCACATACAAATGCACATTTTACACCATTGTCACATACAAATGCGTATCCCGACTCCAAATAATGTCGTTCAGTATCCTGACTCCAAAATAGGATCGTCAGTATGAAAAAAATAGTCATTTTGGAAGCAGAAACCCGGACTAGACTGAAACATGTAAAGACGGCTCATCAAAATGACAGAATAATTTAAAAAGCAAGATTTTCTTGCTCTGAAAACGGGCATATGATAAAGCTTGCTGTCAAAGATGTTTGGCCTGTGGTCATGATTGGATAAAGTGACAATATGAAGCGTGGGTTTGCATCTTACAGCTGAACTATAACTAAATAATATTAAATGTCTACCTCGTTAGGCCTACCTCGTTATTTATGTTTGGATATTTATTTGTCGGTACCTGGTTGACGACCAATAGATGTTAAAAATGATCAAATTACTTATGAAGACCTTTTACTTGAGAGAAGTAGCTGGACTATATAGTGTACTGCTGTGTAGACAAGCCTGTGTTGTGGAAGACCATGTGGTTTTGAGCCAAGCGTTAAATAAAATTCAAAGACCCGCCCGTGCTTTGCGTGTTCGAAGTGCATGAGCATATCATTTTGTGGATATCAAGAGCAATTCAAAGACCACAGTAAAGTGTTGTTTTTTAAAATATACTGTCATAATATTGAATTTAGCCTAGAATAAGCGGCTATTTCTGACTGATGACCAGTGACTTGACTCTCACAGTATTCAGCCACAATAATACTTCTTCCCTAGTATTGGTAACGCACATTTCCACCCTTGCTGAAAAGACGGTAGATAAAACGACTGAAAAAAAAACCTTTGAATTTTGGCAGTTCAAAGCCACATTACTAGAAGAACCTTACCGTTATGTACACAAGTTCATATTTCTGAGATTTTTGTGTTTACATTACACTATGTTTACTGTTATCTTATGGCTTTTGAATGACATTTAGAAGTAGGGCAGGGATCAGACATGGATTGTAATCCAGGAAAAGTGTCCATGTCTTACACTATTATCTTGTGATGTATTTGATGGTATGAGACATTATTTGTCCCCGATCTTCTTTATTGAGTTATAAATAAACCAAGTGTAGTTATAAATCAGCTGTCTATACCGTATCAACTTGTTGGTTGGGATAATTGACTGTCCGATTGACCTGTGTCCTCAGGGAGGTGTGTTGAGATAAATCAGATTGACTTGATTAGCTTCTGTAGTGGTATATTTAATGGTGACCCTAGTCATTTCCTGGAGACCCTCCGTATAAACAAACTGCCAACCAATCAGAGCCAGAAAATCAATGTTAATAAAGTGTACCCGGAATTAATTTTTAAATAGAAACTAAAACTTACGTAATTCTCACTTTTATTTAAGATTGTAGATGTGTGAAAATTAGATTGTAAAGTAGCAATAAGAGCAACTGTTACATAATTACTTCACAATGGCATGTTGATTGCTAGTTTTACAGGGATTTGATTTGCTACATGTATAATTTAGTTAGCCTGTCTGAGATCTCTCAGTGGTTGTAAGGATTAAATTGATGTGTGGATTTTCTTGCAGTACTTTATGTCCAATTCTCTAGAGGTCCAGTAACTAGTCCCCATTAAGACATTTCTCACCTCTCCCAGTAAAACGTGCTGGTCTTTGGCCTCCATGCTAACTGGCTATACTGGAACCAACTCAAGCTCTCAACAAGTGGTCAGGATCTGTGAGATATCGGCTGTAAAAAGTCAGTGTCAATAGAGTGGTGTGTAAAAGGTATCCTTATTAGTGTGTGTGTGTGGTGAGGATGTGAGGGGTTTGATAATGTTACAGATAGTAAACTTTGGATTTCCCCTCCTCCTATCCCCTTTTGAACACTCTGTTTGTCACTTCACAACTATAACTTGGATTGATTGATTGATTGATATAGAAGACATATATGAGTGACGATGATGAAATTAATACCTGAGTATTTCTAGCTCTAATGACCTTGTCACCATGCCATGTGTAAACAAACTCCTTTATTGTTTTAATGTTGATAGCAAGTTGAAGTTCACCCAAATCTGATAGTATACAATGGCTTAAATATGAAAACCCGCTCGATGCAATCAGCTGATATGCAGGTAGAATGTTTTCCTGGTGCCAATTTCAATTCCTTTCGGACTTTCGAATTAAAAAGTATCAAGGTCCCCAACCAAGTTATCTTGAATATTGGTATCAATAACAAGACAACTTCTGAGCCAACCATTTCGTTACGTCAGAGGTGCGACATGATGACATTGGTTTGGAAGACGTTTTCTAACTCGTTCATCTACATTGTAGAGATTTAGTCATCTACTGAATTACTGGCCAGTGAAGTTTTGAACCTGAACCTATATAACTCTTCTGCTTCCAAGATAAACAGACTTATGGTCAAAAATATCCCAATCAAAATTTATCCAAAAGTATCCATGATTTACTGGACCGAAGATGCATCAAATTGCTTGTTTACCCACAGGCTTCAGACACATGATCTAATCTAAATTTGGGACAGGGCATGTGCCCCCCTACTTTTAGCTTAGGAAGTAATATTGTTACTCTTAGTAATGAGGAACTCACTGCTGATGAAATATCTCTGCTCAATATAGGACTTTAGTTTGTACCTTGTCCTAAATCATTATATACAGATTTTGATTTTGGTTATGCTAGATGTGGAGTTTATTATATAAACGTTAACTTAGCCTTGGGTCTAAAATCCATAAAATCAGCGTTGTCCAGACAAAAGCATTTTAGAATTGTTGTTGTGGTGAGTCTTCCACATGGCATTCATACACCCATCAATGGTGAGGACAGATTTGGACCATTATTCAGGTCTTATTTTTTCAAGCGAACCGTGGTTCAGGTTACGTGAAGGTTGCGTAAAGAATAATTCCCGCGAACCGTCATGGTTCGCGTAGGCTAAAAGCAAAGGTTCTCGTTGAAAAAAAAAGATGTCTGTTTTCTGGCGTCCAACTTTGAGGTATTAGTGCCAAATGCCACTTCCTAAAAGTTAAAAAAGTACAAAGTTTACCGACATATTCCGCTATCCCTTGACACTTTCGAGTCCTCCGGCCCTGTGTAGGTTCCGGGGGATAAGAATACAGGCCCACAGCTTTCCCAAGATGCTTGATCGTATGAGGCGACAGCAAAAACTGACAAGCTTTTCTCAATATTTGAAATTATTATCAAACAGTATTTAGTTAAATAGTATTTAGCATCTTCATTGACGTGTGAACAGCAATCAACCTTCACAAGCCCGCCCTGCCGTGCAGACGAATAGTTGTCTGTGGGAAAACAGGCGGTCACTGGGTCACAGCAAGAAGCCAAATTTTCTTCACTAGCGATGTGCGCATGTGGATTGGCGGGAGAACCCTTTACAAATCTTTTGAGTATTAGTAACAAAGGGTCTAAAAAGCTTGCTTTGCGTAAAGAATTTGTGCGAATAAAGAGCTCACCAACAGAAAAAAACGTTTCGGAAGAAAGGTAGGGAGGTTTTTTTGACAAGTTTCACTGTATGATTATTGGTACCGGTTTTACTCATTTTATCGTCTGTAATAAGGGACGTCTGACAGCCAGAGAGTGACACGGATGAGCCTACGAGTCAAAAGACATGTAATTTTAAATTTTATACGCTTTATCAGTATGGGCAAATGAGCTTAAACTTCCAAAGTTCTGATGGACGCAAGTTCAGAAACAGAGCAGCTGACTTTTAGTTCAGTCAACCTGTGAGCATTCATCTACTTACAAGAACCGTTGCGCGAACCGTGGGTTACGCAAACAGCTGTCCACGAGAACGAACCGTGGGTTGCGTAACCCTAAAACCACTCAAACCCTCCACGGTTCGCAACACATTTTGAAAAAATAAGGCCTGATTATTTGGATATTAATTTTAGACTAAAATACGTCAAAAAAAAAAGAATGCTTAAAGTGGCATGAGCTGCTAAAATGTTGATATTTTGACGTAAAAACAGAATGTTGAAATTATCGGTTATTTTTCTCAAGAGGCATAATTCAGAAGCTTTTTAGTGCTTCTAGTCTGAAAAATGTACGATAAAGTATTGTTTCGAACTAACTTTGGCTTACAATGAATGAATGGTCGTCCCGGTTATTTAAATTTTATTGACTTTTCGAATACGTTTTCGGTTCATACAGGCCACATTCTGTATGGATTTTCCTCATTCCAACGCCAATCATTTAGTTTTTTGATGGCCTTCAAAGCCTCTTACTGTCGTGATGATCAGAATTATGACATGTTCTCCAATCTATTGTACACCACGATCCAACAAATTTAAACATAACTGGCGTATGTTCTCTATTCTTAATACAGTAAGGGATACAGTGAGCTGCCAGTTGAATACAGTAATATGCCTCTTAATGGGGACCCCCTGCGATGTTCTTATTTCCTTCTCTCCTATAGTCCTAAGACAATTCTGTGTGATGTTTCTGTTGGTAATTAGGCTATAAGTAGTGTATTAGATGATCTGTGATATGTTAATGGCTGATGGCTTGAGTAGAAAAGCAAACAGACACTGTGTCGGAGGCTTCAGTTTGGTCCCCAGGAGGGTTTGTCGTAGGTAATGATCAGTTTGTTAGGTCTGATGTCATCTCAGCAGATAATTTAGAGAAACACCCAGAATGAACATGATCTACAAGCACGAAGAATACAAGATATGTGATACAGTACCTGTACACCAGGATACAACTCCTAGGCTGTTAGAATAATACAAGATATGTGATACAGTACCTGTACACCAGGATACAACTCCTAGGCTGTTAGAATAATACAAGATATGTGATACAGTACCTGTACACCAGGATACAACTCCTGGGCTGTTAGAATAATACAAGATATGTGATACAGTACCTGTACACCAGGATACAACTCCTGGGCTGTTAGAATAATACAAGATATGTGATACAGTACCTGTACACCAGGATACAACTCCTGGGCTGTTAGAATAATACAAGATATGTGATACAGTACCTGTACACCAGGATACAACTCCTAGGCTGTTAGAATAATACAAGATATGTGATACAGTACCTGTACACCAGGATACAACTCCTAGGCTGTTAGAATAATACAAGATATGTGATACAGTACCTGTACACCAGGATACAACTCCTGGGCTGTTAGAATAATACAAGATATGTGATACAGTACCTGTACACTAGGATACAACTCCTGGGCTGTTAGAATAATACAAGATATGTGATACAGTACCTGTACACCAGGATACAACTCCTGGGCTGTTAGAAGAATACAAGATATGTGATACAGTACCTGTACACCAGGATACAACTCCTAGGCTGTTAGAATAATACAAGATATGTGATACAGTACCTGTACACCAGGATACAACTCCTGGGCTGTTAGAATAATACAAGATATGTGATACAGTACCTGTACACCAGGATACAACTCCTGGGCTGTTAGAATAATACAAGATATGTGATACAGTACCTGTACACCAGGATACAACTCCTAGGCTGTTAGAATAATACAAGATATGTGATACAGTACCTGTACACCAGGATACAACTCCTAGGCTGTTAGAATAATACAAGATATGTGATACAGTGCCTGTACACCAGGATACAACTCCTGGGCTGTAAGAATAATACAAGATATGTGATACAGTACCTGTACACCAGGATACAACTCATAGGCTGTTAGAATAATACAAGATATGTGATACAGTACCTGTACACCAGGATACAACTCCTAGGCTGTTAGAATAATACAAGATATGTGATACAGTACCTGTACACCAGGATACAACTCCTAGGCTGTTAGAATAATACAAGATATGTGATACAGTACCTGTACACCAGGATACAACTCCTAGGCCGTTAGAATAATACAAGATATGTGATACAGTACCTGTACACCAGGATACAACTCCTAGGCTGTAAGAAGAATACAAGATATGTGATACAGTGCCTGTACACCAGGATACAACTCCTAGGCTGTTAGAATAATACAAGATATGTGATACAGTGCCTGTACACCAGGATACAACTCCTAGGCTGTTAGAATAATACAAGATATGTGATACAGTACCTGTACACCAGGATACAACTCCAAGGCTGTTAGAATAATACAAGATATGTGATACAGTACCTGTACACCAGGATACAACTCCAAGGCTTTTAGAATAATACAAGATATGTGATACAGTACCTGTACACCAGGATACAACTCCTGGGCTGTTAGCGTAATACAAGATATGTGATTCAGTACCTGTACACCAGGATACAACTCCTGGGCTGTTAGAATAATACAAGATATGTGATACAGTACCTGTACACCAGGATACAACTCCAAGGCTGTTAAAATAATACAAGATATGTGATACAGTGCCTGTACACCAGGATACAACTCCTGGGCTGTTAGAATAATACAGGATATGTGATACAGTACCTGTACACCAGGGTACAACTCCTGGGCTGTTAGAATAATACAAGATATGTGATACAGTACCTGTACACAGGATACAACTCCTGGGCTGTTAGAATAATACAAGATATGTGATACAGTACCTGTACACCAGGATACAACTCCTGGGCTGTTAGAATAATACAAGATATGTGATGCAGTACCTGTACACCAGGATACAACTCCTGGGCTGTTAGAAGAATACAAGATATGTGATACAGTACCTGTACACCAGGATACAACTCCTAGGCTGTTAGAATAATACAAGATATGTGATACAGTACCTGTACACCAGGATACAACTCCTAGGCTGTTAGAATAATACAATATATGTGATACAGTACCTGTACACCAGGATACAACTCCTAGGCTGTTAGAATAATACAAGATATGTGATACAGTACCTGTACACCAGGATACAACTCCTAGGCTGTTAGAATAATACAATATATGGGATACAGTACCTGTACACCAGGATACAACTCCTAGGCTGTTAGAATAATACAAGATATGTGATACAGTACCTGTACACCAGGATACAATTCCTGGGCTGTTAGAATAATACAAGATATGTGATACAGTACCTGTACACCAGGATACAACTCCTGGGCTGTTAGAATAATACAAGATATGTGATACAGTACCTGTACACCAGGATACAACTCCTGGGCTGTTAGAATAATACAAGATATGTGATACAGTACCTGTACACCAGGGTACAACTCCTGGGTTGTTAGAATAATACAAGATATGTGATACAGTACCTGTACACCAGGATACAACTCCTGGGCTGTTAGAATAATACAAGATATGTGATACAGTGCCTGTACACCAGGATACAACTCCTAGGCTGTTAGAATAATACAATATATGTGATACAGTACCTGTACACCAGGATACAACTCCTAGGCCGTTAGAATAATACAAGATATGTGATACAGTACCTGTACACCAGGATACAACTCCTAGGCTGTAAGAAGAATACAAGATATGTGATACAGTGCCTGTACACCAGGATAAAACTCCTAGGCTGTTAGAATAATACAAGATATGTGATACAGTGCCTGTACACCAGGATACAACTCCTAGGCTGTTAGAATAATACAAGATATGTGATACAGTACCTGTACACCAGGATACAACTCCAAGGCTGTTAGAATAATACAAGATATGTGATACAGTACCTGTACACCAGGATACAACTCCAAGGCTTTTAGAATAATACAAGATATGTGATACAGTACCTGTACACCAGGATACAACTCCTGGGCTGTTAGCGTAATACAAGATATGTGATACAGTACCTGTACACCAGGATACAACTCCTGGGCTGTTAGAATAATACAAGATATGTGATACAGTACCTGTACACCAGGATACAACTCCAAGGCTGTTAAAATAATACAAGATATGTGATACAGTGCCTGTACACCAGGATACAACTCCTGGGCTGTTAGAATAATACAGGATATGTGATACAGTACCTGTACACCAGGGTACAACTCCTGGGCTGTTAGAATAATACAAGATATGTGATACAGTACCTGTACACAGGATACAACTCCTGGGCTGTTAGAATAATACAAGATATGTGATACAGTACCTGTACACCAGGATACAACTCCTGGGCTGTTAGAATAATACAAGATATGTGATACAGTACCTGTACACCAGGATACAACTCCTGGGCTGTTAGAAGAATACAAGATATGTGATACAGTACCTGTACACCAGGATACAACTCCTAGGCTGTTAGAATAATACAAGATATGTGATACAGTACCTGTACACCAGGATACAACTCCTAGGCTGTTAGAATAATACAATATATGTGATACAGTACCTGTACACCAGGATACAACTCCTAGGCTGTTAGAATAATACAAGATATGTGATACAGTACCTGTACACCAGGATACAATTCCTGGGCTGTTAGAATAATACAAGATATGTGATACAGTACCTGTACACCAGGATACAACTCCTGGGCTGTTAGAATAATACAAGATATGTGATACAGTACCTGTACACCAGGATACAACTCCTGGGCTGTTAGAATAATACAAGATATGTGATACAGTACCTGTACACCAGGGTACAACTCCTGGGTTGTTAGAATAATACAAGATATGTGATACAGTACCTGTACACCAGGATACAACTCCTGGGCTGTTAGAATAATACAAGATATGTGATACAGTGCCTGTACACCAGGATACAACTCCTAGGCTGTTAGAATAATACAAGATATGTGATACAGTACCTGTACACCAGGATACAACTCCTGGGCTGTTAGAATAATACAAGATATGTGATACAGTACATGTACACCAGGATACAACTCCTAGGCTGTTAGAATAATACAAGATATGTGATACAGTACCTGTACACCAGGATACAACTCCAAGGCTGTTAGAATAATACAAGATATGTGATACAGTGCCTGTACACCAGGATACAACTCCTGGGCTGTTAAAATAATACAAGATATGTGATACAGTACCTGTACACCAGGATACAACTCATAGGCTGTTAGAATAAGGATATGTGATACAGTACCTGTACACCAGGATACAACTCCTGGGCTGTTAGAATAATACAAGATATGTGATACAGTACCTGTACACCAGGATACAACTCCTGGGCTGTTAGAATAATACAAGATATGTGATACAGTACCTGTACACCAGGATACAACTCCTAGGCTGTAAGAAGAATACAAGATATGTGATACAGTGCCTGTACACCAGGATACAACTCCTAGGCTGTTAGAATAATACAAGATATGTGATACAGTGCCTGTACACCAGGATACAACTCCTAGGCTGTAAGAAGAATACAAGATATGTGATACAGTACCTGTACACCAGGATACAACTCCTAGGCTGTTAGAATAATACAAGATATGTGATACAGTACCTGTACACCAGGATACAACTCCTAGGCTGTTAGAATAATACAAGATATGTGATACAGTACCTGTACACCAGGATACAACTCCTAGGCTGTTAGAATAATTCAATATATGTGATACAGTACCTGTACACCAGGATACAACTCCTGTTAGAATAAGGAGTTTTATTACAGGCAGAATGTGTCTATTGGTAAAGTTTGTTAGAATAAGGAGTTTTATTACAGGCAGGATGTGTCTATTGGTAAAGTTTTGTCATAGTCAGGCTTTGTGTAGACATTCCCTCCTACACAACATGTTCATATATCTCTAACTGTAGCTTATGTGTTGACTCTGCGGGTTCCTCATTAACACAATACACTTTGCCATTTAAGAAAGATTTTACACTGACTCTACATGACTGTATTAGTTAGATTCTTCCTGATTTAACTCATCATTAACAGGTACATCTGTAGTGGGTGTTATTTCTGTCAGGACCCACATATTTCTTTAATAATGCTAATTATATATAAAAGATGTCAGACTATTATACGTAATTCTAATACACCATTCAACTCGTTTAACATTATAGACATAGGAAAAACAGAGACCCATTATCAATAAAGAAGCCCCTGGTAGGCTTAAACTACTTTGTGCTATAAATTAGGGGTTTTGTAGAATACTCTTGGAGCTAACGCTCTGAGTGACAGCTGTGTTCCAACACTTCCACAGATTCAAAATTGATGATGTCATTTGGTAACTTGTCTGATTTAGATGTCACTTGATTGATTGATGTTTTACGCCGCACTCAAGATTATTTCACTTATATGGTGGTTTTCTGATTGAAACCCTTAAATTTTGTACACTGAAATTTTATTAATTTAAATACTTGGGACTT
The DNA here is from genome assembly GCA_963971465.1 of Lepidochitona cinerea. Lineage (NCBI taxonomy): Eukaryota > Metazoa > Mollusca > Polyplacophora > Chitonida > Tonicellidae > Lepidochitona > Lepidochitona cinerea. The sequence goes on along the minus strand of OZ020555.1, from coordinate 1,192,267 downwards.
TGCCCCTCGCCCTTAAATAGTAGTATCTTCTGCCACCGACTCTTTATTCAGCAACACTTAGCCGCGGTCACACTAAAGCCAATCTAGTTTACTTTAAACGTGTTTCGATGAAACCTGATCGCTTCAAACAACTTTGCGGTTACACTGGGCCTGCAGCCCTCGACATAAGGCAAAATATGGTGATCGGCAAATCGTTCTCCCGATTTTGGACTTTGGTGATCGGAAATTCGTTCTCCTCAAAGCTGTCAGATAACCGTTCGATCGCCCGTATCGATCGCCCGTATCGATCGCCCGTATCGATCGCCCGTATCGATCGCCCGTATCGATCGCCTCATTTGGCAGTCTTAAGATTTGTCAAAGGCCTACATAGTACAATGGCTGTATTAGTGTATACTATCAGTCTACTATACGGTAAACCGTAGAATCCACGACTATAATCTGATGAAAGATTGGCTGATTTTGTAAAAATCATTCTATGTCCATGTCAAGTTAAAATGCTTTTGTTTAGGTTCGCGCGACTGATTTCCCAGAAATCTTTTCGGCGATAATTGTCTCGCTTTGCAATGCTTTCGTACAGGTCCGCGAATTACAAATGACCCGTATGAACTTCGTCAGCTGTGACGTGTATCAGCCAGCAGTCAGTAGAATCCGTTCAATTGCATTTACCCCTCCACTTCAGACGCTTATTCTGACCGTATATCTCATAAGGTAGAAAAAGCAGTACGTCCACAGAATCCTCCATATCCAAATACACGTGTAAATCATCCTATTCGCTGATCGGTGCTTTAGCTGGCCATGTCTGGTGGGACGGCGGGGGATGTTCTCCGATCAAGCTACGGCCGTATAACTATAAGTCCGATATTTAACTCTGGGGGACATGAAGGAGTATGTTCCACTTTATGGTGACTATCTGATAATAGACGACACTTTTATGAACTGCTGTTCGAGAGAGAGGACGGGAAAACTCTCCATTTTTATACGCCCGGCTTGAAAAGCGGGCTGTATTATGGTATCATCTCCGTCCGTCCGGCAGGATGGCAGTCCGGAAGTCCGGCAGTCCGGCTGTCAGGGGTCCGCTTTCCCTTCCGCTCCATAACTTCTAAAGTTTTGATTCCATCTGCACAATTTTTTCTAAGTATATACCTTATGGGTAGAAGGTGTGTCGCAAACTATTTTTAACATCACTGGTTACATAATATGGGAGTTATATTGGATTATGTAATATTCCCTTCCGCTCCATAACTTCCAAAGTTTTGATTCCATCTGCACAATTTTTTCTGAGTATATACCTTATGGGTGGAAGGTGTGTCGCGAACTATTTTTGACATCATACATTGCGTAATATGGCAGTTATATTGGGTTATGTAATATTTACTTTTTCTCTCCATAACTTTAACAAATATGATCCGATGTTTTCAAATCTTTCATGTTACATACCATATTAACAGACAGTGTGTAAAAAAATTGTTTATGATATCAACTATTGCAAATTATTGGATTATGTACATTCCCTTTTATTCTTACTTTCATTTTCATGAAAATAACCTTTAAATTATAAAATGGCTTCTACTTTTCCGATTCTCATCAGATAAGGATTTTTTCAAATTGCAATAATGTTTCTAAATTGATTAAAACTATTCTTAAATCAATATATAACGTTTTAATCAAATGAAAAATACATATAAGGATTAAAGTTTTATCTACAGACAAAGAGATGAGTAACCCAGCTCTCTAAAGCTCTGTCTCTTATCTCTTATCTACAAGTGTTGACAGTTTTATGGTCCAGTCTCCTCTATACCACATGGCCATGCCATGCTCAACTGTTTTTTTTGTGTAGCCAAATAATATAGAAAAATGATATTATGAGAAAAATTTTCAAATCTACTTGAATTGGTGTGAGCTGCAAAATTGCCAATTAATTGCCTTTGTTTAAGTATGATTAGTAAATTATAAACTACTCTTCTAAAAAATTGAAACATTTTAGCCCAAACTATATTGACAACAAGCAATGTTTAACATCACGATTTAACAGCAGCGAGAATTGATGACTTGTACCGAGTACAAATCTTGTTAATAATCTTTGATCCAAATAGCCCATTTTAAATTTGATACAGATGGATTTTCAAGGTTTTAGTGGTAACCTTTCATTTTGTTGACATTACATCACCTTTTACCAAGCTTCAACTTCCTTCCTCTGAATTTTGAAAATTAAATTTAAATAAATATGGAAGGATTTGTTTAGGTATGGCCGCAGTTACTGTGCCTTTCCGGGCGTATTTTGGGTTTCCCGAAACTCTTGTTACTTCTAATGAGAGACATTTAGACATACTGTAAAAGTGACACGGTCCCCACAAAAATAGAAAATATTTTATTGTAGGTAATATATTTTTGTAAAGTGCCTTACTATTATCCACATTAAAAGCTTTGACTTCAAGCTTATCAAATTTAATAAGCATGTAATTTTCAAGGCAAAGAAAACATTTTTTTTTTCCACAATTCGGGAATTCATATGAAATTTGCCGAAATTTAGAGACGACCCCTCTGCCCTCATTTTCGGTGGATTTCAAAACTAGGTCAATTGATAATATAATGTTATTAATCAGGATATTCCCTATTGGCATTGTTACAGGTCCGAGGATAGCCGTATTGGTCTGAGACCGAAGGCTGAGGGCTAATACGGCTGTCCGAGGACCTGTGACAATGCCAATAGGGAATATCCTGATTAATGAAAATTTTATTAATTGGCTTTCAATGTTTTTTTTTATAAAATATTTTTGTAATTTAAAAATAATAGTGTTTTAATAGACACATTCGCAAGGAAAGTTGACCATTATTTAGTGTACCAATAGTTGTCCCCCTTTTGTACATAAAACATAGGAACATATTTCTTTATTTTTATAAATTGTTATTAATGCAATTTTTAATTTATCTAATGAAATAGACGGAATATTTGTTTTTCTTTAACTGAACATTGGCTATTTTCTTTTTTTCTGTTGATGAATTCAAGAAAAATAGCTTTAGGATTTTGAAGTGATAGCAATGAAACGGTCGCCATGTTCGATCTCGTATTGGCCCAGTCCGTATTGGCCTTGTTTGTTCGTATTAGCCCAGTTTGTTCGTATTGGCCCTGGTAAGCCCTGTATGAGTGTGACCGTTTCTCCGTATTATGCCAATAACATTGAAAGTCAATTAATAATGGCTTTGAAAGTGAACATATGTCGTAGAGTATGAAACGGTTCGAATATAGAAAACGATTTTATAAATAGTTTCAATTGAGGGTGAATTCCATCTTCTGTGCGACACTAACTGACACTGCCCAAAGATTGAGGTTGGGATGTAGCGGCCAAACGTGGCGGAACGTTCTACTAGCGTCATACTAATACTCATACAGACTACAGTCATAGTCCCCGACACTGCACATCCATTCAGTTTTTAATGCTAAATTATGTAGTAAATTTAATGTTTTTTTTTTAAAGATTTATTCGTGAAAAAGGTAATCCAATCGAAGACTGATTTATTGAAATTAAAGTTAAGCCGTTTCTTTATTTATTTACGTGGTTGTCGCAAAATCCTTTGCATCAGGTTTTATCCGATCTAGGCCTACCGCGGGTGATTTGTATCAGATTCGAACGGGATCTACGGGCGATCTGAACCTTATTCTCGGGCTGTTTTCTCATCGACTGCAGGGGAAGGGAACGTTATCCGCGGGTGATTTGCGGGCTATTCAGACGTCAGCCGCGGGGGATTTATACGTAGAATGTGGTAGTACTGATGGAACTACTAAGCACATGCGCTCAGCTATAGGCCCCTAAGTATAAGAGCTTAAACTGAACCTGCGGCCGCACGCGGACGGCGCATTTAACTGCCACGGGGATTCTCTTTAGGCCTAACTGTTTCCAAATGAAATCGATCTCCAGCCGCTGTTATGGTGACCGACATTTTGATCCCCCGAATATTTTTTCAGGTGATCGACAGGCAATCGACCGGTTCGATCGCCTCTTATGTCGAGGGCTGGGCCTGGTAATGTTGATCGGCTTGATAAATTCTGATTGGACAAACAGTTCATGTGACTTTTTGAACATGGCGGATTACAATTTGTTGATTGTTTGGTTAGTTTCTTTACTTTTTTACGTGCTGTCGATACACTTTTTATTCGTTTTAGAATATTGACAAGCGTCATTTATTATAAATACTAAATATAGGACGTCATTCATTTCTTAAATAATAAAGCCAGGCATGTATATAATGTACCTCATCGCGGGATGCAATTTTACTCACTCTAGATGTGGAGTTTATGTATACACGGAGTGGATTTTTCACTCAGTTGTCATATATGGAAGTGGTTCCAGAGAATTTCCTGCTGGCAATGAACCCTGTTTCCTCCCCCACTAAACCTAGCGTAAAACATCAGTCAATATATGTACACAAACATTGACATAGACTTGGGTCTTAAATCCATAAAATCAGCATTCCAAAGATATCCTGACCACCGTCGTTCGGACAAAGACATTTTAGAATTGTTTGATGACACAAACAACCTTTCATTTAACTTGGTATCTGAATGACATTTTTATCACATCGCAGCATACGCTAGAAGACCTTCATATTTACATTAATACTCTTAATAACCATGACCCCAGCATTAAACTACAGCCTACTATTGATCAAACTTCAGTGGATTTTTTGGATGTAACTATTTACAAGGGTCATACATATCATACTACTGGGTATCTAGATTACAGAGTATTCTTCAAACCTACTGACACGCATCAGCTGCTACATGCTGGGTCATACCATCCTCCCCACAGTTTTTCTCTGGTACATCAATGGGGTTCCTGAGGATGCAGTGCAGACTCGTTCAGTTGGTATGCTGGAGCGTTGGTCTTTTTTTTAGAACAATCCTGCAACAGGTGTCGGATGGCAGAGAATCTTTAGTGTGGCTTCCCTGGCATCCTGTATGTTATCATGTCAAAGAGTGGCCAGTCGTTTATGAAATATTAGACTTAAGTGTGATATGCCCGTGGCAAAGTATTTCAATGTTCTAGGTCATTTGGTTAAGGACCATTTTGAAATCATACCTGTTGAGGAATCGCTTTCTTCACTTCTGCTGTAGATGCCAAACATAAGCCTTTGGGAAGGGAAAGTTTTTGGATTCAAACGCTACAAGCTGTTTATCCTTTGGGTTTGAACTTAACTCGGGAAGATGTAAAAAATATGGTAACATTTGTGTTTCATTAAAACAAGGCCAGCAGCGTTATGACCAATTTAATAGTAGAAGAATACATACAACTTCAAAGTGGAATGGCTCAACCTCTGACCCAAAGGCCAGTCATTGCTTATAAGAGAAGTCTTTGAAGGATCTACTGCTTAGGGCTAAACTCCCTTGTCTGTCTTCTACGTAGGCTTTTCTGTGGGGAACCAAAATGTTCACTTTCTTTTCTCCTGATCCTATTGGGTTCAATTCAATCTACGAATATTCTTGCCATACATGTAGCTAAAGATGTGTAAACATTGTCAATGTATTACAAAGTGGTCCAGAAAATTCTACTGACTAAGGCCAAGCTCCTGTCTGTCATGAACCTAATGAAATATCATGCGTTTTTGTTTATTACAACAATCTATGATGGGGTATAAAGGTCTAAATGATATACCTCTTCATAACACAATTAGAAGCCTGTCTCCATGGTTATATTAGACAAGAAGATTTTCCCTGTGCCGGTGTGTTTGAATGTTCATAAATATAGGCTTTTGCATATCTTCTTATTTTATTGAAAATAAGTTTTAAGTGAACACACAACACATTAAAGTTGAAAATCACATTAATCCACACAGAGTTTATTCTCCCTTGATGTCATAGTGAATCATGTTAAATCTGTTGCCATTGTCTCGTCATATATGTCTGAAATATTATGGGTTTTGGTTTATTACAACAACTTATCATTGGGTTAAAAACTCTCCGGGGTAGCAATGTATCATCTCATCGTATATTCTGGTCAACTCTTCGGGGTAGCAATTTGTCATCTCATCATTTGTAAAAATATGTTGACTTCAAAGATCAATGTATTACTGCCATATGTGAGACAGCTGACTGCTTTTTGATTTCTATTTAAATCAAAGGTAGAACACTTGGTCCCAGGTGACTGGTCATTTCCTCTGTCTATTCAGAGTTGACCACCAACTTCATGGATTTCCTGCATTGATCAAAGAGCATCCTGCTGTTTATCTCCGTAAACAATACGCATATGAAGGCTGCTTTTCTAATTAAACAGGACTGTTTCTTTTTTCTTCTTTGGAATATTCCTATCAAACAGTTGTGACCGGTAGTAGACTCAATGTCCACAGGGGCAGTTGTCTTGTCTTTCCCATCATATATGTGAAACAAAGTTTAGATCAGCATAAACCCTCATTCCATCAGTAAATAAACCATTGATGGTCCATACCTATATCTTATCTCAATGTGTGATGTTGTCTTCAAATAATAGTGGTATTTCCTCCACTGACCCTTTATTCAGCAACACACCGCTCACCAGGACATCATTTATTTCTATTCTAATGCATATCATATGTAAATTTATTCAATTTCAGCGTACAAAATGGTTTTAATTAGAAAACAAAGCCTTTTTCCAATCTGCATAAGAATTGTTTAGACCCTCCCATTTAATCAAACCCAATCAAAAATGTCCCGAAGCAACCCATATTATAGAACTAAAACACCCATATGTAGAAAGTATACCGGGTCAAATCAGTGCTGTCAGCTCAAACATAAATGTGTTGTCTCACTCAGCCAAGTAATCAGTTGACGTCATCAAATTTTAATTGTCTGACGTGTTGGAACATCGCTTTGACTCGGAGCGCAAGCACCAAGATTGTTCTACACAAACTCTAATTTATAGCTCAAACTGGTTCAAAAAGTGGTTTAAATCTGCAAGGGTAATTTCTACTCCTGCAGGATAATGAGTCTCAAGATGGAGGTGTATTAGAATACCAGATAAATGGTTGGCAGCTTTTTGTCGTAGAGAATTCTGAGTTTCTCCTACTGCTTGCAGCATTGTTTGCATGTGATAACATACAGGATACTAATGGACTCGCAATTAAGGTTCTCTGTCATTTGATATTTTTTGCAGGATTGTTTTAAAAAAAATGTTTCATGATTCAGAATTTATACATTGAGTTGGCATCGTGCCCTAAAGCATTGCATTGCTGTACCAAAAGTAACGTTGGGCGGTAATGATACACTCGTGAAGGAGGAGCAAGCATGTCAGCAGCTGGAGGGGGGGGGGGGGGGGGGAGATTTAATTTGTCAGAATTGATCCCTTACAGGTTATATTAGAAAATTGTCCAAAAAATTGATTTTAGTTTTGTCAACTTTTGATTCTGGACAGACTTTTGACTGTGAATAGAGAGACAAAATGAAATTAATTAAATTTCAAAATTCAGACTCAAATTGAAAGTGTTTATTGGCCTTTATGAAGAATTGAAAAACGTAATTCTAGTACAGATATTATTAGAACATATCTGGTTTCATTGTAACTGTTAACATGATTTTCACATTTAATCCATAGTCCAAAAAGGTCACCAACAAGCCTGGCAATGTATTTGAGATTATAAACCTAACACCGAAATACCCCAATTGAATGTAGAAGTCAATCCGTTGGTTATTTGACTTCATATTCACTTATTTAACAATTGTAAACCTAACAGGATGTATCTTCCCCATCTTTTACTATTAGTAACTCTTGACAAATGTCAGATGTGAGCATTAACAGATATTTAGTGGTGGGTCATATTGGACTCTGTAGAACTATTTATGTATGTATTATTCACAGTGTTTTGCTGCATCCTTCAGGCTATTCCATCATGTCTACACATACCATAATGGTACCATAATGGTAGTCATAAAAACACGTAGGATTATAGAGCATTAATCTGCTCAAACATGAAAGTACATTCTCATTATGGGTTTAAAAACCGTGTTAAAGTGGCATGAGCTTCCAAAATTCACATTTTTCTCTAGATTATAGTTGTCAAGAAAATAAGAGGGTTTGAATTTCATTGAAAAACTTAATGATTAACATTGGAATAAGTAAAATCCATACAGTATGTGGCCTATACAAACCAAAACAGAATTTGAAAAGTTAACAAAATTTAAATAACCCTGACGAACACTCATACATTTTAGATGTAAGTTAGTTCAAAACACCAATCTAACATACTTTCTCAAGACTAGTATCACTAAAAAGCTTAGACCTTTTTTTTTCGCAAAATAGATGATAATTTCAACAACAAACTGTATTGAATTCCTGTTTTTGTCCAATGAATATCTTCTCTTTGATTTGAGATGGAATGGACTTAATTCCTTCTCACATGTTATTGAGATATTTCTGTATTCTGATAAATAATCAATCTTTGTGTTGAATTTTTAATGTAAATCTGTGAAGGTGTAAGTAGTAGGAAATCACTTGAGGTGATGTGTAGATCTTTGTTTTCATTAGACTAATTGTTCAGTTGGGATGACAGGTGTGCCATTATCCCCTCTAGTTAATGGACAAGTGGAATCCCCACTAATACCTTGACTCTAATCACATGTTAAAAAGAAAGGATCTCAGTGTAGACTTTAATACTCTCTGTATATATACATCTCATTGTAAACTTTAATACTCTCTGTATATATACATCTCATTGTAAACTTTAATACTCTCTGTATATATACATCTCATTGTAAACTTTAATACTCTCTGTATATATACATCTCATTGTAAACTTTAATACTCTCTGTATATATACATCTCATTGTAAACTTTAATACTCTCTGTATATATACATCTCATTGTAAACTGTAATACTCTCTGTATATATACATCTCATTGTAAACTGTAATACTCTCTGTATATATACATCTCATTGTAAACTGTAATACTCTCTGTATATATACATCTCATTGTAAACTGTAATACTCTCTGTATATATACATCTCATTGTAAACTGTAATACTCTCTGTATATATACATCTCATTGTAAACTTTAATACTCTCTGTATATATACATCTCATTGTAAACTTTAATACTCTCTGTATATATACACCTCATTGTAAACTGTAATACTCTCTGTATATATACATCTCATTGTAAACTGTAATACTCTCTGTATATATACATCTCATTGTAAACTGTAATACTCTCTGTATATATACATCTCATTGTAAACTGTAATACTCTCTGTATATATACATCTCATTGTAAACTTTAATACTCTCTGTATATATACATCTCATTGTAAACTTTAATACTCTCTGTATATATACATCTCATTGTAAACTTTAATACTCTCTGTATATACATCTCATTGTAAACTGTAATACTCTCTGTATATATACATCTCATTGTAAACTTTAATACTCTATGTATATATACATCTCATTGTAAACTTTAATACTCTCTGTATATATATCTCATTGTAAACTGTAATACTCTATGTATATATACATCTCATTGTAAACTTTAATACTCTCTGTATATATACATCTCATTGTAAACTGTAATACTCTCTGTATATATACATCTCATTGTAAACTTTAATACTCTCTGTATATATACACCTCATTGTAAACTGTAATACTCTCTGTATATATACATCTCATTGTAAACTGTAATACTCTCTGTATATATACATCTCATTGTAAACTGTAATACTCTCTGTATATATACATCTCATTGTAAACTGTAATACTCTCTGTATATATACATCTCATTGTAAACTTTAATACTCTCTGTATATATACATCTCATTGTAAACTTTAATACTCTCTGTATATATACACCTCATTGTAAACTGTAATACTCTCTGTATATATACATCTCATTGTAAACTGTAATACTCTCTGTATATATACATCTCATTGTAAACTGTAATACTCTCTGTATATATACATCTCATTGTAAACTTTAATACTCTCTGTATATATACATCTCATTGTAAACTTTAATACTCTCTGTATATATACATCTCATTGTAAACTTTAATACTCTCTGTATATATACATCTCATTGTAAACTTTAATACTCTCTGTAGATATACATCTCATTGTAAACTGTAATACTCTCTGTATATATACATCTCATTGTAAACTTTAATACTCTCTGTATATATACATCTCATTGTAAACTTTAATACTCTCTGTATATATACATCTCATTGTAAACTGTAATACTCTCTGTATATATACATCTCATTGTAAACTTTAATACTCTCTGTATATATACATCTCATTGTAAACTGTAATACTCTCTGTATATATACATCTCATTGTAAACTGTAATACTCTCTGTATATATACATCTCATTGTAAACTTTAATACTCTCTGTATATATACATCTCATTGTAAACTTTAATACTCTCTGTATATATACATCTCATTGTAAACTTTAATACTCTCTGTATATATACATCTCATTGTAAACTTTAATACTCTCTGTATATATACATCTCATTGTAAACTTTAATACTCTCTGTATATATACATCTCATTGTAAACTTTAATACTCTCTGTAGATATACATCTCATTGTAAACTTTAATACTCTCTGTATATATACATCTCATTGTAAACTGTAATACTCTCTGTATATATACATCTCATTGTAAACTGTAATACTCTCTGTATATATACATCTCATTGTAAACTTTAATACTCTCTGTAGATATACATCTCATTGTAAACTTTAATACTCTCTGTATATGTACATCTCATTGTAAACTGTAATACTCTCTGTATATATACATCTCATTGTAAACTTTAATACTCTCTGTAGATATACATCTCATTGTAAACTTTAATACTCTCTGTAGATATACATCTCATTGTAAACTTTAATACTCTCTGTATATATACATCTCATTGTAAACTTTAATACTCTCTGTATATATACATCTCATTGTAAACTTTAATACTCTCTGTATATGTACATCTCATTGTAAACTGTAATACTCTCTGTATATATACATCTCATTGTAAACTTTAATACTCTCTGTAGATATACATCTCATTGTAAACTTTAATACTCTCTGTAGATATACATCTCATTGTAAACTTTAATACTCTCTGTAGATATACATCTCATTGTAAACTTTAATACTCTCTGTATATATACATCTCATTGTAAACTGTAATACTCTCTGTATATATACATCTCATTGTAAACTTTAATACTCTCTGTATATATACATCTCATTGTAAACTCTAATACTCTCTGTATATATACACCATTAATCCATCATAAAACCTTACAGTATATACAGTATATAAGACACTTAATAACTAATAATATACTGTGTGAGTGAGGAATGACATATACATGTAGTCATGTTATCACACTGAGTTGTAGAGTGAGGAATAACATACACATGTAGTCATGTTATCACACTGAGTTGTAGAGTGAGGAATAACATACACATGTAGTCATGTTATCACACTGAGTTGTAGAGAGAGGAATAACATACACATGTAGTCATGTTATCAAACTAAGTTGTAGAGGAATAACATACACATGTAGTTATGTTATCACACTGAGTTGTAGAGGAATAACATATACATGTAGTCATGTTATCAGACTGAGTTGTAGAGAAATAACATACACATGTAGTCATGTTATCACACTGAGTTGTAGAGTGAGGAATAACATACACATGTAGTCATGTTATCACACTGAGTTGTAGAGGAATAACATACACATGTAGTCATGTTATCACACTGAGTTGTAGAGAGAGGAACAACATACACATGTAGTCATGTTATCACACTGAGTTGTAGAGGAATAACATACTCATGTAGTCATGTTATCACACTGAGTTGTAGAGGAATAACATACTCATGTAGTCATGTTATCACACTGAGTTGTAGAGTGAGGAATAACATACACATGTAGTCATGTTATCACACTGAGTTGTAGAGGAATAACATATACATGTAGTCATGTTATCACACTGAGTTGTAGAGGAATAACATACACATGTAGCCATGTTATCACACTGAGTTGTAGAGGAATAACATACACATGTAGCCATGTTATAACACTGAGTTGTAGAGGAATAACATATACATGTAGTCATGTTATCACACTGAGTTGTAGAGTGAGGAATAACATACACATGTAGTCATGTTATCACACTGAGTTGTAGAGGAATAACATACACATGTAGTCATGTTATCACACTCAGTTGTAGAGGAATAACATACTCATGTAGTCATGTTATCACACTGAGTTGTAGAGGAATAACATATACATGTAGTCATGTTATCAGACTGAGTTGTAGAGAAATAACATACACATGTAGTCATGTTATCACACTGAGTTGTAGAGTGAGGAATAACATACACATGTAGTCATGTTATCACACTGAGTTGTAGAGGAATAACATACACATGTAGTCATGTTATCACACTGAGTTGTAGAGAGAGGAACAACATACACATGGAGTCATGTTATCACACTGAGTTGTAGAGGAATAACATACTCATGTAGTCATGTTATCACACTGAGTTGTAGAGGAATAACATACTCATGTAGTCATGTTATCACACTGAGTTGTAGAGTGAGGAATAACATACACATGTAGTCATGTTATCACACTGAGTTGTAGAGGAATAACATACTAATGTTTGACAGTTTGAAATATCTACTAGTTAGCGTGGTGGCTTAGTCTGTTAGAGTGATAGTCCCTCAGTTTAACACAGGCCTTCCATCGATGCCGCGCTGGTTTCAATCCCACTTAGACCAATTAAAAAACAAATTCTGTGTGGATTTTTCACTAGATGGCCTTATTTGGAGTTGCCAGGTACTTGGCAAAGGTCAGGTTTCCTATGGTGAAAGAGCCCTGTTTCCTCCCCCACTAAACCTGGCAATGTCGTCATATAAGCGAAATACGAGTGCGGCGTAAAGCATCAATCAATCAACCTAATAAAATATCATGGGTTTTGGTTTTTTCAAGCAACCTATGACTGAGTCTAAATGATATACCCCCTTTTTAACACAATTTTGAAACTTGTATCTATGGTTATTTTAGTCAAGAAGATTTTTCCTGTGCCTGTGTGTTTAAGTGTTTATTAATATATATTATCTGTCAGAGATAGAGCCATTGTATGACTGCCGATCTCCCCCATCTGACTGATTTTTAACTTTAGCTATTCTAAATACAGTAAGGGATACAGTGAGCTGCCAGTTGAATACAGTAAGGGATACAGTGAGCTGCCAGTTGAATACAGTAAGGGATACAGCGAGCTGCCAGTTGAATACAGTAATATGCCTCCTAATGGGGACCCCCTGCGATGTTCTTATTTCCTTCTGTCCCATAGTCCTAAGACAATTCTGTATGATGTTTCTGTTGGTAATTAGGCTATAAGTAGTGTATTAGATGATCTGTGATATGTTAATGGCTGATGGCTTGAGTAGAAAAGCAAACAGACGTTGTGCCGGGGGCTTCAGTTTGGTCCCCAGGAGGGTTTGTCGTAGGCAATGATCAGTTTGTAATGTCTGATGTCATCTCAGCAGATAAATTTAGAGAAACATGCAGAATGAACATGATCTACAAGCACGAAGAATACAAGACTCTACATGACTGTATTAGTTAGATTCTTCCTGATTTAACTCATCATTAACAGGTACATCTGTAGTGGGGTTTGTTTCCGTCTGGACCTACAGGTCTCTTGTTTCTGTTGGTAATTAAGCTATAAGTAGTGTATTAGATGACCTTAGATTTTGTGATATGTTTTTCGCTGATGTCTTGAGTAGAAACCAAGCAGACACTGTGCTCTATTGATTTGAGATCCCCCAAGGCTTCTATTTGGTTCTCAACACCAATTTATCACCAGGAATCTCCGAATAAATCTCACTATCCAGTTTGGAAACATCTGGAAACAACATGCAAATAGCACATATTATAATGATCTTCATACTAGGCTTAATACTATTCATGAAGATCCTTATAATGTGTGCCATTCGAGAAGATCATTATAATGTGTGCTATTTGCATGTTGTTTCCAGATGTTTCCAAACTGGATAGTGAGATTTATTTGGAGATTCCTGGTGATAAATTGGTGTTGAGAACCAAATAGAAGCCTTGGGGGAGCTCAAATCAATAGAGCACAGTGTCTGCTACTCAAGCCATCAGCGATTAACATATCACAAAATCTAAGGTCATCTAATACACTACTTATAGCTTAATTACCAACAGAAACAAGAGACGTGTAGGTTCAGACGGAAACAAAACCCACTACAGGAGTAGAAACTGATGAGTTAAATCAGGAAGAATCTAACTAATACAGTCATGTAGCCATTGAGGCCCTGTATGTGTTGAGGAACCATGTAACTAGTATTGAGCCATAGAGGCCCTGTATGTGTTGAGGAACCATGTAACTAGTATTGAGCCATAGAGGCCCTGTATGTGTTGAGAAACCATGTAACTAGTATTGAGCCATAGAGGCCCTGTATGTGTTGAGGAACCATGTAACTGGTATTGAGTCATAAAGGCCCTGTGTGTGTTGACAAACCATGTAACTGGTATTGAGCCATAGAGGCCCTGTATGTGTTGAGAAAACATGTAACTAGTATTGAGCCATAGAGGCCCTGTATGTGTTGAGAAACCATGTAACTGGTATTGAGCCATAGAGGCCCTGTATGTGTTGAGAAACCATGTAACTGGTATTGAGCCATAGAGGCCCTCTATGTGTTGAGAAACCATGTAACTGGTATTGAGCCATAGAGGCCCTGTATGTGTTGAGAAACCATGTAACTAGTATTGAGCCATAGAGGCCCTGTATGTGTTGAGAAACCATGTAACTGGTATTGAGCCATAGAGGCCCTCTATGTGTTGAGAAACCATGTAACTGGTATTGAGCCATAGAGGCCCTGTATGTGTTGAGAAACCATGTAACTAGTATTGAGCCATAGAGGCCCTGTATGTGTTGAGAAACCATGTAACTAGTATTGAGCCATAGAGGCCCTGTATGTGTTGAGAAACCATGTAACTGGTATTGAGCCATAGAGGCCCTCTATGTGTTGAGAAACCATGTAACTGGTATTGAGCCATAGAGGCCCTGTATGTGTTGAGAAACCATGTAACTAGTATTGAGCCATAGAGGCCCTGTATGTATTGAGAAACCATGTAAGTAGTATTGAGCCATAGAGGCCCAGTATGTGTTGAGAAACCATGTAACTGACAGTAAGCCATAGAGGCCCTGTATGTGTTGAGAAACCATGTAACTGGTATTGAGCCATAGAGGCCCTGTATGTGTTGAGAAACCATGTAACTGGTATTGAGCCATAGAGGCCCTGTATGTGTTGAGAAACCATGTAACTAGTATTGAGCCATAGAGGCCCTGTATGTGTTGAGAAACCATGTAACTAGTAATGAGCCATAGAGGCCCTGTATGTTTTTAGAAACCATGTAACTGGTATTGAGCCATAGAGGCCCTCTATGTGTTGAGAAACCATGTAACTGGTATTGAGCCATAGAGGCCCTGTATGTGTTGAGAAACCATGTAACTAGTATTGAGCCATAGAGGCCCTGTATGTGTTGAGAAACCATGTAACTAGTATTGAGCCATAGAGGCCCTGTATGTGTTGAGAAACCATGTAACTAGTATTGAGCCATAGAGGCCCTCTATGTGTTGAGAAACCATGTAACTAGTATTGAGCCATAGAGGCCCTGTATGTGTTGAGAAACCATGTAACTAGTATTGAGCCATAGAGGCCCTGTATGTTTTTAGAAACCATGTAACTGACATTGAGCCATAGAGACCCTGTATGTGTTGAGAAACCATGTAACTGACAGTGAGCCATAGAGGCCCTGTATGTGTTGAGAAATCATGTAACTGGTAATGAGCCATAGAGGCCCTGTATGTTTTTAGAAACCATGTAACTGACATTGAGCCATAGAGACCCTGTATGTGTTGAGAAACCATGTAACTAGTATTGAGCCATAGAGGCCCTGTATGTGTTGAGGAAACTCTAGTAGTATTAAGCCTAGGATGTCGCTTGATGTATTTTATGTTTTCTTGACTACACATACAAACCAAATTGTTACAAATCGACAAATCATGAGTACGTAAGACAAATAAAGCAGAAAGATATTATTAGAAATCATCACCTTGTGTTGTATCTCTTTTTTTAGGCTTTGAATAAATTTACATTTGATTGAAAGTTGTTGAGAAGCTAATACTTGCCCATGTAGTTATGTCCTTGAAAGCCTCATTGTCTCCCATTTCAAGCTGCCACCAAACCAATGATAATAAAGGCACGTGAATACAGATAAAGAGTCTTTTATATTCCTGATCATATCAATGCATTTCATTTATAGCATAGAAAAATAGATTTATCTATTACCCAGTATTGTTTTTTTCTCACTGTATATTTAAATAAAAAGTCTTATCTGTACAGGTTTTTAAAATCATGACACCCGCAGTGTTTGTTTGCCTGTCTGCAATAATAAAATATGTTTTTCTCATCGAAATAGTTCAATATATCTGATTGTATTGGAAGATAGATGTAATTAGTCACGTCCACCACTCCTCCATCAATCCTTAAAGGCACACGTACTTGCTGCGAAAATCAGGAATATTGTTTACATTAAAAAAGAAAGACCGTTTTCTGTATTTTTCCCAGACAATATAAGTTAGGAACTTTCTATTTTTACCAAAATTTAAAAGTTTGGACGTCACTTTGTATTTTTAATTTGAATTTGAAAATTTCACCCGGAATGTAAACAAACCAAACTGCTCGCACAAGCGCATTTTATGTTTCAGTCGAGTGAGTGAACTAACGGCACAGTGTAATTTTACGTAGGCCTATTTATCTGATAAATACAGACTGGCGATCGGTTAACAGCGACTGGAAAAGCCTGCTGATAATTGTTTGAGTGTAAACCACAGATACAAGGGCGTGAAAGGAGGGTAATCCAACACAAAAGTTGACCGACACTGATCGTTGCTGTTGTAATCAGGCTTCGATTCTTCGTTTGTTTTTCACCCCATTTTTACATTCTAAAGCTAACTAGACATGTTTTATGTGTCCTATGTTTAAGTTTAGTGGTATTAGTCGTAGTAAGCTCATGTAAATTGGTTTTCTTAGCCAATTTAAACAGGCTACGGCGGCAAGTGGGCCTTTAATAGGAGACAAGTTTGTGGGGATTCTCAATCCTAAATAGGAGACAAGTTTGTGGGAATTCTCAATCCTAAATAGGAGACAAGTTTGTGGGAATTCTCAATCCTAAATAGGAGACAAGTTTGTGGGGATTCTCAATCCTTAATAGGAGACAAGTTTGTGGGGATTCTCAATCCTAAATAGGAGACAAGTTTGTGGGAATTCTCAATCCTTAATAGGAGACAAGTTTGTGGGAATTCTCAATCCTTAATAGGAGACAAGTTTGTGGGAATTCTCAATCCTAAATAGGAGACAAGTTTGTGGGAATTCTCAATCCTAAATAGGAGACAAGTTTGTGGGGATTCTCAATCCTTAATAGGAGACAAGTTTGTGGGGATTCTCAATCCTTAATAGGAGACAAGTTTGTGGGGATTCTCAAACCTAAATAGGAGACAAGTTTGTGGGGATTCTCAATCCTTAATAGGAGACAAGTTCGTGGGGATTCTCAATCCTAAATAGGAGACAAGTTTGTGGGAATTCTCAATCCTTAATAGGAGACAAGTTTGTGGGAATTCTCAATCCTTAATAGGAGACAAGTTTGTGGGGATTCTCAATCCTTAATAGGAGACAAGTTTGTGGGGATTCTCAATCCTAAATAGGAGACAAGTTTGTGGGAATTCTCAATCCTTAATAGGAGACAAGTTTGTGGGAATTCTCAATCCTTAATAGGAGACAAGTTTGTGGGAATTCTCAATCCTTAATAGGAGACTAGTTTGTGGGAATTCTCAATCCTTAATAGGAGACAAGTTTGTGGGGATTCTCAATCCTTAATAGGAGACAAGTTTGTGGGAATTCTCAATCCTTAATAGGAGACTAGTTTGTGGGAATTCTCAATCCTTAATAGGAGACAAGTTTGTGGGGATTCTCAATCCTAAATAGGAGACAAGTTTGTGGGGATTCTCAATCCTTAATAGGAGACTAGTTTGTGGGAATTCTCAATCCTTAATAGGAGACAAGTTTGTGGGGATTCTCAATCCTTAATAGGAGACAAGTTTGTGGGAATTCTCAATCCTTAATAGGAGACAAGTTTGTGGGAATTCTCAATCCTTAATAGGAGACAAGTTTGTGGGAATTCTCAATCCTTAATAGGAGACAAGTTTATGGGGATTCTCAATCCTAAATAGGAGACAAGTTTGTGGGAATTCTCAATCCTTAATAGGAGACAAGTTTGTGGGGATTCTCAATCCTAAATAGGAGACAAGTTTGTGGGTATTCTCAATCCTAAATAGGAGACAAGTTTGTGGGAATTCTCAATCCTTAATAGGAGACAAGTTTGTGGGGATTCTCAATCCTTAATAGGAGACAAGTTTGTGGGAATTCTCAATCCTTAATAGGAGACAAGTTTGTGGGGATTCTCAATCCTTAATAGGAGACAAGTTTGTGGGAATTCTCAATCCTAAATAGGAGACAAGTTTGTGGGTATTCTCAATCCTTAATAGGAGACAAGTTTGTGGGGATTCTCAATCCTTAATAGGAGACAAGTTTGTGGGAATTCTCAATCCTTAATAGGAGACAAGTTTGTGGGAATTCTCAATCCTTAATAGGAGACAAGTTTGTGGGAATTCTCAATCCTTAATAGGAGACTAGTTTGTGGGAATTCTCAATCCTTAATAGGAGACAAGTTTGTGGGGATTCTCAATCCTTAATAGGAGACAAGTTTGTGGGAATTCTCAATCCTTAATAGGAGACTAGTTTGTGGGAATTCTCAATCCTTAATAGGAGACAAGTTTGTGGGGATTCTCAATCCTTAATAGGAGACAAGTTTGTGGGGATTCTCAATCCTAAATAGGAGACAAGTTTGTGGGGATTCTCAATCCTTAATAGGAGACTAGTTTGTGGGAATTCTCAATCCTTAATAGGAGACAAGTTTGTGGGGATTCTCAATCCTTAATAGGAGACAAGTTTGTGGGAATTCTCAATCCTTAATAGGAGACAAGTTTGTGGGAATTCTCAATCCTTAATAGGAGACAAGTTTGTGGGAATTCTCAATCCTTAATAGGAGACAAGTTTATGGGGATTCTCAATCCTAAATAGGAGACAAGTTTGTGGGAATTCTCAATCCTTAATAGGAGACAAGTTTGTGGGGATTCTCAATCCTAAATAGGAGACAAGTTTGTGGGTATTCTCAATCCTAAATAGGAGACAAGTTTGTTGGAATTCTCAATCCTTAATAGGAGACAAGTTTGTGGGGATTCTCAATCCTTAATAGGAGACAAGTTTGTGGGAATTCTCAATCCTTAATAGGAGACAAGTTTGTGGGGATTCTCAATCCTTAATAGGAGACAAGTTTGTGGGAATTCTCAATCCTAAATAGGAGACAAGTTTGTGGGTATTCTCAATCCTTAATAGGAGACAAGTTTGTGGGGATTCTCAATCCTTAATAGGAGACAAGTTTGTGGGAATTCTCAATCCTTAATAGGAGACAAGTTTGTGGGGATTCTCAATCCTAAATAGGAGACAAGTTTGTGGGAATTCTCAATCCTTAATAGGAGACAAGTTTGTGGGAATTCTCAATCCTTAATAGGAGACAAGTTTGTGGGGATTCTCAATCCTAAATAGGAGACAAGTTTGTGGGAATTCTCAATCCTTAATAGGAGACAAGTTTGTGGGGATTCTCAATCCTTAATAGGAGACAAGTTTGTGGGAATTCTCAATCCTTAATAGGAGACAAGTTTGTGGGAATTCTCAATCCTTAATAGGAGACAAGTTTGTGGGAATTCTCAATCCTAAATAGGAGACAAGTTTGTGGGAATTCTCAATCCTTAATAGGAGACAAGTTTGTGGGAATTCTCAAACCTAAATAGGAGACAAGTTTGTGGGGATTCTCAATCCTAAATAGGAGACAAGTTTGTGGGAATTCTAAATCCTAAATAGGAGACAAGTTTGTGGGGATTCTCAATCCTTAATAGGAGACAAGTTTGTGGGGATTCTCAATCCTTAATAGGAGACAAGTTTGTGGGGATTCTCAATCCTAAATAGGAGACAAGTTTGTGGGAATTCTCAATCCTAAATAGGAGACAAGTTTGTGGGAATTCTCAATCCTTAATAGGAGACAAGTTTGTGGGGATTCTCAATCCTTAATAGGAGACAAGTTTGTGGGGATTCTCCGTTGACCTTCAGATTAGTACTGATCAGTCTCCGATGAAAGACTGTAAGGGGACTTTTAGCCAAAAAATATACATTTAAAGAGTTATTTAGGGAACAAACAGCAGAAAATGCCCCACACGCGCACCCACAACAGTCTAAGGTCCATTCTCAAATCAAACAAAGCAGAAGGATTCCCCTAATTAAAACTCGCTATTCAGCAGTCAGTTGGAACTAAGAAAGTCACCACTGGCCATCTGGAAACCTCATCTATATAAAGACAACAGTCGAATAGCACACATTTCTTTCAAGCTTGGCCCTTTTTATTACATTGGGCCAAACCTTTTTTACATTGGACCAGACCTTTTTATTACATTGGGCCAAACCTTTTTTACATTGGACCAGACCTTTTTATTACATTGGGCCAAACCTTTTTTACATTGGACCAGACCTTTTTATTACATTGGGCCAAACCTTTTTTACATTGGACCAGACCTTTTTATTACATTGGACCAGACCTTTTTATTACATTGGGCCAAACCTTTTTTACATTGGACCAGACCTTTTTATTACATTGGGCCAAACCTTTTTTACATTGGACCAGACCTTTTTATTACATTATTATTATTATTACCTTTTATTGTTTAGGACCAGACCTTTTATTGTTTAGGACAAGACCTTTTATTGTTTATTGTTTTTTTGTTTTTTCTCGAATATGTACTATTTGTGCTCAAAACAGAACATTTTAGACGGCTTTGTACTGTTCAGGGCCTCTGAATTAATTTAGTAATCATTCTGTTGTCATTCTCACTTTTCTGTTCTCGTATACGACCTCGGTCAGCCATATTTCCAGAGTGGCCACAGAGTATATTTTCAATCCTCTGGGATAATCAGATAAATTACACAAAAGACTGTGGCATAAATAATAACTAACACTAAACAAAACATAGGGTAGCGTAATTAATAATTATATTAACTTTTTGTCTGGATCACAAAACAACAAATCCGCCAAAATAAGCTGGCACAGATAATACCAATGTTCAACATGAAATAACTGAGATCGCAGGAATGAAAGAATGAAAATAACTATTTACTGATAGACTATAGTGGTAATCAAAACAAACACTGATTAATACATTTAACAGAAATTTTGATTTCACAAGCTAAATACTTGTGCTTAAAGCAAATGTTAATGGAATGTTTATGAAATAACTGAGATCGCTCAAAGTGGGATGAGCTGCCAAATTGTTGATATTTTGACGTTGAAACAGAATGTGAAAATTATCGGCTATTTTTCTCAAGACATATAATTCAGAAGCTTTTGAGTGCTTCTACATGTGTAGTCTCGAGAATGTACGATAAAGTATTGTTTTGAACTAACTTTGGCTTAGAATGAATGAATGGTCGTCCCGGTTATTTAAATTTTGTTTACTTTTCGAATAGTATTCCGGTTTGTATAGCCCACATACTGTATAGATTTTCCTCATTCCAACGCCAATCATTTTGTTTTTCGATGGCCTTCAAAGCCTCTTACTGTCGTGACGATCATAAACTATGAAAAAGTGTGAATTTGGCAGCTCATGCCACTTTAAATAAAAGAATGACAGAAAAAACTCTATTTACTGATAGACTATAGTGGTGATCAAAACAAACAATGGTTAATACATTTAACAGAAATTTAGATTTCATAAGCTAAATACTTGTGCTTAAAGCAAATGTTAATAGAATGTTTATGAAATTACTGAGATCGCTTAAATAAAAGAATTACAAAAAAAAACAAAAAAATCATTTAATGATAGACTATAGTTGTGATCAAAACAAACAATGGTTAATACATAAGCTAAATACTTGCCCTTAAAGAAAATGTCATACATCAAATAGTATCAGGTTCAAGGTAACACTTTAATGTATCCTATTTTATTGGAATATCCTCCTCGTTTGAAGAAAGGTTTAGAAGATTTTACGTTTTTCTGAAGGACGTTATCATTAAACATGTATATACAGTGTACAAGTTGCTGTAAATAACAAGGGATAAATTTATTTTATGCTGATAAACGAGATTTTGGCTAAAAGTATAACATTTTTCTTCTGGGTATTTATGACCTTCTTTCGCCACAACTAAATTACCACTTAGTTAGCTATATTGTATTCAATCCATGAGATTCTGTGAATTATTGTCGTGCAACTCAACATCTGATTATAAATTTTAAATAATTCAAGGCTTACGATAGAAACATGATAAAAACATTGTTTAATATTAAAACTTGTTTTTCAGATGGCATTTAATGTATTATAACTTATACCTTCACACATCTTCCATCTGTTTTCAGCAGCACAAATTGTAGAATGATCATGTTGATATTGTATCTGACTACCTTGATTGCTTGTTCATTTGATAATATTGAGTGAGTTATGTTGAATTATGAGGTTAACTTACATGTAAGATCTAACTTATTAACAACTGATGACTCATGAAACAGCTGTTATCATATTTCTTCGAAAAAAAAGTTATTTATTTTATACCAAGTTTTATATTTTCTGTGGCAGGACAATTTTCTGAATGAACCATTTTCTCATTTGACTTTTGATTGCTCTGTTTTACAAACATACATGCATATCCTTGATCACTCTGTTCCACACACAGATATCCTTGATCACTCTGTTCCACACACAGATATCCTTGATCACTCTGTTCCACACACAGATATCCTTGATCACTCTGTTCTACACACAGATATCCTTTATCACTCTGTTCTACACACAGATATCCTTTATCACTCTGTTCTACACACAGATATCCTTTATCACTCTGTTCTACACACAGATATCCTTTATCACTCTGTTCTACACACAGATATCCTTTATCGCTCTGTTCTACACACAGATATCCTTTATCACTCTGTTCTACACACAGATATCCTTTATCACTCTGTTCTACACACAGATATCCTTTATCACTCTGTTCTACACACAGATATCCTTTATCACTCTGTTCTACACACAGATATCCTTTATCACTCTGTTCTACAAACACACATGCATATCCTTTATCACTCTGTTCTACACACAGATATCCTTTATCACTCTGTTCTACACACAGATATCCTTTATCACTCTGTTCTACACACAGATATCCTTTATCACTCTGTTCTACACACAGATATCCTTTATCACTCTATTCTACACACAGATATCCTTTATCACTCTGTTCTACACACAGATATCCCGTATCACTCTGTTCTACACACAGATATCCTGTATCACTCTGTTCTACACACAGATATCCTTTATCACTCTGTTCTACACACAGATCTGGTATTTCCCTTTATTTCTTTCGATATTCTCAAAAACTAGGTGGTTTATCAGTTGAACAGCGAAATGATGGTTTTCTGGTTGATCGACGTACAATTTTGATTTGAACGGTCATTCTGCAGAAACAGAGTATATTACCCAATGTATGACGGAAACTCTTATTAACTGCACAATACAAGATAAAGTTAACACTGAAATTAACGGCCTGCATGAAATTAGTGATGTCACGAATCATTAAATAGGTGTAATTTTTATCCCCGGATGTGCCAGAGTAATATGTAGCAAATTTCAGTATCTCTGATGGGGAGACTAATATTAGGAATAAGACAACAACTGCCACTAGTGTAGCTGTTACACTGTTTAGAGCACTATCATCCCGACGACGATATCCTCGTGGGTTCGTTTTCACTGTCATGTGACTTGTCCGAGAACCAAAATGTTGAATATTACCGTTATTTAATTGCTTTTTGGGCCCTGGGAAGTTTTCATGTGAGGATACACTTTGATTGTTTGCAGCTCGAGAATTTCTCTCTTGTCTCGAGGATGACTGAATTATACTGCGATTTTCATCGTTTACTCCTGACATTTTCTTTCTCAGTTTTTTGGCTCTCTGAATTTTCCAAATGAGGCATGTATTAAAGAATACCAGTGAAATGCAAGGCACAAAGTCAGCTAGAATGGACCAAACTAGTCTCCTGACAGCCACCATATTGGATGTATAATGTGGACGACGGGAGATGACATACCAAGTTGTATTATCTTTAGAGGGACATTCTTGTATAACTCCCTCTAGAAATAAGGGTATGCTGAATAGGCCACAAGTTATGAATATTAAAGTAATACTTATTCGGGTTTTTCTTAAGGATATTATTTTGCGTGCACGGAAAGGATGACAAACAGCAAAGTATCTTTCTCCAGCCATACAGACAATAAGCCACGTACTACTGATGATGAAGATGCTAATAAACGAGCCCCCAAGGTACTCATAATATAAAACAATTGATTTCCCTTCATAGCGAGACTGAAGTGGTAAGATTGTAAAGAGGAGGGCTAACAAACAAAACATGAAGTCAGAAAAGGCTAAAGCAATAAGACCCATGTGGGCAGACTTTTCCATTTTGGTCAGATTTCGATGTTTTTTTTCTCGAGTAAGCACCATTAGGTTGAGCGTGTTTCCTACCAGTCCAAACCCACATACTGCTGGTGTTCCTATCTCCATCATATAATAGTGAATGACAGAATACAGCTTTTCTTCATCACTGCCTGTTAAATTTGATGGACTAAGGCTCAATTTGGGTTCACACGAACCTCCCATTATTTCTCACTTTTACACTGAACACAAAAGGAACGCTATCAACTCCTTAACTTCCCTAATCAGCCTGCTGCTTTTTCAGATTCTTTCAAGAGGCAATGATGTGTTCTCTTTAGGGATCTAATGCATCCACTTGGCACATGCTTGTCTCACTTCAGGCAACTCAACCCCCTGTAAACAAGAAAAACATCATTCGCTATAGGAACTTTTCACCACCTAATTAAACAGGTTTCTAGGTGACTAATTAAACAAAGGATCCGTTCACAACATTCTCTTTAAACATGATGGAATTGATAAAAGACATTTCTTTTTAAAATTGGATGAACAAAAGAAAAAGCTCATATCCCTCTTAGAAGTGGCGAAGTAGCTAATAAAAAATAAAGACAACTGACCGATTGCTTGATGACGTCACTTAGAATTTACGCGCCAAGCATTTCGGGGGTATTGAGGGATGTTAACATAATTTTAAAATATGGCGGGAGAAATAATACTGTATCGAGAAGAAGACGCAAAAGGCGTAAAGTTACCAGAAAAATGTGTGGATAAATACAGGTTATGTCATCAACGTTTTCCAAAAAAGTTACATCTTGTTAAGTACCAATAAACAAAATGGCGAACTGAGGTACATTTTACCCAGAAAGCTTTGCGTAAATATATGTGACGTCATCAGGCTCGACGGTAATTTGAGTAATAAATACACAACCACTAGTACTGTCTGAGAAGGCTCTCAAACCCTAACTCTAACCCTAACCCTCTATCTGTGTATATCCGGCCCACTAGAGGTGATGGTGTTAATATAATGTGTAACCTTCGATCTGTGTATATCCGGCCCACTAGAGGTGATGGTGTTAATATAATGTGTAACCTTCAATCTGTGTATATCCGGCCCACTAGAGGTGATGGTGTTAATATAATGTGTAACCTTTAATCTGTGTATATCCATAACCGCCCACTAGAGGTGATGGTGTTAATATAATGTGTAACCTTCAATCTGTGTATATCCGGCCCACTAGAGGTGATGGTGTTAATATAATGTGTAACCTTTAATCTGTGTATATCCATAACCGCCCACTAGAGGTGATGGTGTTAATATAATGTGTAACCTTCAATCTGTGTATATCCGGCCCACTAGAGGTGATGGTGTTAATATAATGTGTAACCTTCAATCTGTGTATATCCGGCCCACTAGAGGTGATGGTGTTAATATAATGTGTAACCTTCAATCTGTGTATATCCGGCCCACTAGAGGTGATGGTGTTAATATAATGTGTAACCTTCAATCTGTGTATATCCGGCCCACTAGAGGTGATGGTGTTAATATAATGTGTAACCTTCAATCTGTGTATATCCGGCCCACTAGAGGTGATGATGTCAATATAATGTGTAACCTTCAATCTGTGTATATCCGGCCCACTAGAGGTGATGATGTCAATATAATGTGTAACCTTCAATCTGTGTATATCCGGCCCACTAGAGGTGATGGTGTTAATATAATGTGTAACCTTCAATCTGTGTATATCCGGCCCACTAGAGGTGATGATGTCAATATAATGTGTAACCTTCAATCTGTGTATATCCGGCCCACTAGAGGTGATGGTGTTAATATAATGTGTAACCTTCAATCTGTGTATATCCGGCCCACTAGAGGTGATGGTGTTAATATAATGTGTAACCTTCAATCTGTGTATATCCGGCCCACTAGAGGTGATGGTGTTAATATAATGTGTAACCTTCAATCTGTGTATATCCGGCCCACTAGAGGTGATGGTGTTAATATAATGTGTAACCTTCAATCTGTGTATATCCGGCCCACTAGAGGTGATGGTGTTAATATAATGTGTAACCTTCAATCTGTGTATATCCATAACGGCCCACTAGAGGTGATGGTGTTAATATAATGTGTAACCTTCAATCTGTGTATATCCGGCCCACTAGAGGTGATGGTGTTAATATAATGTGTAACCTTCAATCTGTGTATATCCGGCCCACTAGAGGTGATGGTGTTAATATAATGTGTAACCTTCAATCTGTGTATATCCGGCCCACTAGAGGTGATGGTGTTAATATAATGTGTAACCTTCAATCTGTGTATATCCATAACGGCCCCCTAGAGGTGATGGTGTTAATATAATGTGTAACCTTCAATCTGTGTATATCCGGCCCACTAGAGGTGATGGTGTTAATATAATGTGTAACCTTTAATCTGTGTATATCCATAACCGCCCACTAGAGGTGATGGTGTTAATATAATGTGTAACCTTCAATCTGTGTATATCCGGCCCACTAGAGGTGATGGTGTTAATATAATGTGTAACCTTCAATCTGTGTATATCCGGCCCACTAGAGGTGATGGTGTTAATATAATGTGTAACCTTTAATCTGTGTATATCCATAACCGCCCACTAGAGGTGATGGTGTTAATATAATGTGTAACCTTCAATCTGTGTATATCCGGCCCACTAGAGGTGATGGTGTTAATATAATGTGTAACCTTCAATCTGTGTATATCCGGCCCACTAGAGGTGATGGTGTTAATATAATGTGTAACCTTCAATCTGTGTATATCCGGCCCACTAGAGGTGATGGTGTTAATATAATGTGTAACCTTCAATCTGTGTATATCCGGCCCACTAGAGGTGATGGTGTTAATATAATGTGTAACCTTCAATCTGTGTATATCCGGCCCACTAGAGGTGATGGTGTTAATATAATGTGTAACCTTCAATCTGTGTATATCCGGCCCACTAGAGGTGATGGTGTTAATATAATGTGTAACCTTCAATCTGTGTATATCCGGCCCACTAGTGGTGATGGTGTTAATATAATGTGTAACCTTCGATCTGTGTATTTGCTCTCTGAATAGTTAATAGAATCAGTTATTGTATGGATGTTCTGTTCTTGCCTATGTGAGAAGACATAAGTCAATGTATAATTAGTTTTAGTGGATTTGAGATTGTTAATCCAGGGGGATGTAGATATCATGTGGAGTATTGTGCTAAATAAAGGGCTGTGATGAAAGACTGTTTATGTCAGATATTCACTGCTTTGTTTATGTCAGATATTCACTGCTTTGTTTATGTCAGATATTCACTGCTTTGTTTATGTCAGATATTCACTGCTTTCTATTGATGTATGAGTTAATGCCATTTATATGTGGATCCCCGGAGCATTAGATATCCATATGTAGGATGTCAGATATGGTTAAGTACAGATCATTAACTACCAACTGTAACATAGACTGCTTACATCAACATTTAGATTTACCCTTAGATTTATATATATTTGTTTAGAAACAAAACGCAAATCCTCCCCCCTCCAACCCCCTCCCAAACAAACAAAAGGCAAATCCTCCCCCCTCCAACCCCCTCCCAAACAAACAAAAGGCAAATCCTCCCCCCTCCAACCCCCTCCCAAACAAACAAAAGGCAAATCCTCCCCCCTCCAACCCCCTCCCAAACAAACAAAAGGCAAATCCTCCCCCCTCCAACCCCCTCCCAAACAAACAAAAGCCTGATCTCATTTTTTTTTCATGAAATCCATGTATATTTACTTTTTTTATGTTAATTCTAATCGTTGTTGATACATTGAGAATTAACATAGAAACTCTTCTTTCTTA
Organism: Lepidochitona cinerea; assembly: GCA_963971465.1. NCBI lineage: Eukaryota > Metazoa > Mollusca > Polyplacophora > Chitonida > Tonicellidae > Lepidochitona > Lepidochitona cinerea. The sequence continues at coordinate 1,163,750 of OZ020555.1, read as the reverse complement.
CTAGTTTTCATTCTGGTTTCTTGAACACATCTACATGAAGGTATACCTCTTTTTAACACAATTAGAAACTTAATGGGGTATAAAGGTCTAAATGATATACCTCTTTTTAACACAATTAGAAACTTGTTTCCATGGTTATTTTAGACAAGAAGATTTTCCCTGTGCCCGTGTGTTTTAGTGTTCATAAATATATGAAGGTGACCAGATTGGCTGGGATACAAGAGAATAAATAGACACTCTTGCAGACAGCAAATTCTAAATCTGAACGTTTTCTATTTTGACTGGGCTGTGTGGTTTTCAAACCCAGCAGGTAAAATGACATCTTGGGTATGGAAACAAAAACATGGATTTGAATAGCTTTGCTTTGAATATTATTCCATCTTAAATATTTTATAATTTACAACACATTGAGTATGTTGTGGATTAATATGTATTACAAGTTGTCATTGTAAACATGAGACAGTAACACAGGGATGCTGTTAGGTTTGACAGCTAAACACAGACAAAACATTACCGTAATATATCGTAATGGCAGACTGGGTATAGTCAGGTTTTAGTAGGTAGCAGCGATATTCGAAATCTACCAGGTTTCTGAAAAGATAACGAAAGTTTCTGAGTTATAAAGACGCGCCACTTTCATCCACACCCCAGTCTGAGACCAGGTAATGAACTAACACCTATACCAGTTTCTGTGGCTATAGAACTTGACAAATGTGCTAGTGAATCTCACCCTAGTTATATGTCGACAAATTATATTCAATAGAAGAAAGGCTTTCTGAAGTGTGTGAAATGAATGATGTGATGGTCAGTGTGAAAAGTTGATTGTCCATAATCAACAACATCATGGGAGAGAGTCAGATAGAAGTGTGTGAGATAAATGATGTGATGGTCTGTGTGAAAAGTTGGTTGTCCATAGAACATCATGGGAGAGAGTCAGATAGAAGTGTGTGAGATAAATGATGTGATGGTCAGTGTGAAAAGTTGGTTGTCCATAATCAACAACATCATGGGAGAGAGTCAGATAGAAGTGTGTGAGATAAATGATGTGATGGTCTGTGTGAAAAGTTGGTTGTCCATAATCAAGAACATCATGGGAGAGAGTCAGAAAGAAGTGTGTGAGATAAATGATGTGATGGTCAGTGTGAAAAGTTGGTTGTCCATAGAACATCATGGGAGAGAGTCAGATAGAAGTGTGTGAGATAAATGATGTGATGGTCAGTGTGAAAAGTTGATTTTCCATAATCAACAACATCATGGGAGAGAGTCAGATAGAAGTGTGTGAGAGGAATGATGTGATGGTCAGTGTGAAAAGTTGGTTGTCCATAGAACATCATGGGAGAGAGTCAGAAAGAAGTGTGGGAGATAAATGATGTGATGGTCAGTGTGAAAAGTTGGTTGTCCATAGAACATCATGGGAGAGAGTCAGATAGAAGTGTGGGAGATAAATGATGTGATGGTCAGTGTGAAAAGTTGATTGTCCATAATCAACAACATCATGGGAGAGAGTCAGATAGAAGTGTGTGAGATAAATGATGTGATGGTCAGTGTGAAAAGTTGATTTTCCATAATCAACAACATCATGAGAGAGAGTCAGAAAGAAGTGTGTGAGATAAATGATGTGATGGTCAGTGTGAAAAGTTGATTTTCCATAATCAACAACATCATGGGAGAGAGTCAGATAGAAGTGTGTGAGATAAATGATGTGATGGTCAGTGTGAAAAGTTGATTGTCCATAATCAACAACATCATGGGAGAGAGTCAGATAGAAGTGTGTGAGATAAATGATGTGATGGTCTGTGTGAAAAGTTGGTTGTCCATAATCAACAACATCATGGGAGAGAGTCAGATAGAAGTGTGTGAGATAAATGATGTGATGGTCAGTGTGAAAAGTTGATTGTCCATAATCAAGAACATCATGGGAGAGAGTCAGAAAGAAGTGTGTGAGATAAATGATGTGATGGTCTGTGTGAAAAGTTGATTGTCCATAATCAACAACATCATGGGAGAGAGTCAGAAAGAAGTGTGTGAGATAAATGATGTGATGGTCAGTGTGAAAAGTTGATTGTCCATAATCAAGAACATCATGGGAGAGAGTCAGAAAGAAGTGTGTGAGATAAATGATGTGATGGTCTGTGTGAAAAGTTGGTTGTCCATAATCAAGAACATCATGGGAGAGAGTCAGAAAGAAGTGTGTGAGATAAATGATGTGATGGTCAGTGTGAAAAGTTGGTTGTCCATAGAACATCATGGGAGAGAGTCAGATAGAAGTGTGTGAGATAAATGATGTGAGGGTCAGTGTGAAAAGTTGATTGTCCATAATCAACAACATCATGGGAGAGAGTCAGATAGAAGTGTGTGAGATAAATGATGTGATGGTCAGTGTGAAAAGTTGATTGTCCATAGAACATCATGGGAGAGAGTCAGATAGAAGTGTGTGAGATAAATGATGTGATGGTCAGTGTGAAAAGTTGATTGTCCATAGAACATCATGGGAGAGAGTCAGATAGAAGTGTGTGAGATAAATGATGTGATGGTCAGTGTGAAAAGTTGGTTGTCCATAATCAACAACATCATGGGAGAGAGTCAGAAAGAAGTGTGTGAGAGGAATGATGTGATGGTCAGTGTGAAAAGTTGGTTGTCCATAATCAACAACATCATGGGAGAGAGTCAGAAAGAAGTGTGTGAGATAAATGATGTGATGGTCAGTGTGAAAAGTTGATTGTCCATAATCAACAACATCATGGGAGAGAGTCAGAAAGAAGTGTGTGAGATAAATGATGTGATGGTCTGTGTGAAAAGTTGATTGTCCATAATCAACAACATCATGGGAGAGAGTCAGAAAGAAGTGTGTGAGATAAATGATGTGATGGTCAGTGTGAAAAGTTGATTGTCCATAGAACATCATGGGAGAGAGTCAGATAGAAGTGTGTGAGATAAATGATGTGATGGTCTGTGTGAAAAGTTGATTGTCCATAATCAACAACATCATGGGAGAGAGTCAGAAAGAAGTGTGTGAGATAAATGATGTGATGGTCAGTGTGAAAAGTTGATTGTCCATAATCAACAACATCATGGGAGAGAGTCAGAAAGAAGTGTGTGAGAGGAATGATGTGATGGTCTGTGTGAAAAGTTGATTGTCCATAATCAACAACATCATGGGAGAGAGTCAGATAGAAGTGTGTGAGATAAATGATGTGATGGTCAGTGTGAAAAGTTGATTGTCCATAATCAACAACATCATGGGAGAGAGTCAGATAGAAGTGTGTGAGATAAATGATGTGATGGTCAGTGTGAAAAGTTGATTGTCCATAATCAACAACATCATGGGAGAGAGTCAGATAGAAGTGTGTGAGATAAATGATGTGATGGTCAGTGTGAAAAGTTGATTGTCCATAATCAACAACATCATGGGAGAGAGTCAGATAGAAGTGTGTGAGAGGAATGATGTGATGGTCTGTGTGAAAAGTTGATTGTCCATAATCAAGAACATCATGGGAGAGAGTCAGATAGAAGTGTGTGAGATAAATGATGTGATGGTCAGTGTGAAAAGTTGGTTGTCCATAATCAACAACATCATGGGAGAGAGTCAGATAGAAGTGTGTGAGATAAATGATGTGATGGTCAGTGTGAAAAGTTGATTGTCCATAATCAACAACATCATGGGAGAGAGTCAGATAGAAGTGTGTGAGATAAATGATGTGATGGTCAGTGTGAAAAGTTGATTGTCCATAATCAACAACATCATGGGAGAGAGTCAGATAGAAGTGTGTGAGATAAATGATGTGATGGTCAGTGTGAAAAGTTGGTTGTCCATAGAACATCATGGGAGAGAGTCAGATAGAAGTGTGTGAGATAAATGATGTGATGGTCAGTGTGAAAAGTTGATTGTCCATAGAACATCATGGGAGAGAGTCAGAAAGAAGTGTGTGAGATAAATGATGTGATGGTCTGTGTGAAAAGTTGATTGTCCATAATCAACAACATCATGGGAGAGAGTCAGAAAGAAGTGTGGGAGATAAATGATGTGATGGTCAGTGTGAAAAGTTGATTGTCCATAATCAACAACATCATGGGAGAGAGTCAGAAAGAAGTGTGGGAGATAAATGATGTGATGGTCTGTGTGAAAAGTTGATTGTCCATAATCAACAACATCATGGGAGAGAGTCAGATAGAAGTGTGTGAGATAAATGATGTGATGGTCAGTGTGAAAAGTTGGTTGTCCATAGAACATCATGGGAGAGAGTCAGATAGAAGTGTGTGAGATAAATGATGTGATGGTCAGTGTGAAAAGTTGATTGTCCATAATCAACAACATCATGGGAGAGAGTCAGAAAGAAGTGTGTGAGATAAATGATGTGATGGTCAGTGTGAAAAGTTGATTGTCCATAATCAAGAACATCATGGGAGAGAGTCAGATAGAAGTGTGTGAGATAAATGATGTGATAGTCAGTGTGAAAAGTTGATTGTCCATAGAACATCATGGGAGAGAGTCAGATAGAAGTGTGTGAGATAAATGATGTGATGGTCAGTGTGAAAAGTTGGTTGTCCATAGAACATCATGGGAGAGAGTCAGATAGAAGTGTGTGAGATAAATGATGTGATGGTCAGTGTGAAAAGTTGGTTGTCCATAATCAACAACATCATGGGAGAGAGTCAGATAGAAGTGTGTGAGATAAATGATGTGATGGTCAGTGTGAAAAGTTGGTTGTCCATAGAACATCATGGGAGAGAGTCAGATAGAAGTGTGTGAGATAAATGATGTGATGGTCAGTGTGAAAAGTTGATTGTCCATAATCAACAACATCATGGGAGAGAGTCAGATAGAAGTGTGTGAGATAAATGATGTGATGGTCAGTGTGAAAAGTTGATTGTCCATAATCAAGAACATCATGGGAGAGAGTCAGATAGAAGTGTGTGAGATAAATGATGTGATGGTCAGTGTGAAAAGTTGGTTGTCCATAATCAACAACATCATGGGAGAGAGTCAGATAGAAGTGTGTGAGATAAATGATGTGATGGTCAGTGTGAAAAGTTGGTTGTCCATAGAACATCATGGGAGAGAGTCAGATAGAAGTGTGTGAGATAAATGATGTGATGGTCAGTGTGAAAAGTTGATTGTCCATAATCAACAACATCATGGGAGAGAGTCAGATAGAAGTGTGTGAGATAAATGATGTGATGGTCAGTGTGAAAAGTTGATTGTCCATAATCAACAACATCATGGGAGAGAGTCAGATAGAAGTGTGTGAGATAAATGATGTGATGGTCAGTGTGAAAAGTTGATTGTCCATAATCAACAACATCATGGGAGAGAGTCAGAAAGAAGTGTGTGAGATAAATGATGTGATGGTCAGTGTGAAAAGTTGATTGTCCATAATCAACAACATCATGGGAGAGAGTCAGAAAGAAGTGTGTGAGATAAATGATGTGATGGTCAGTGTGAAAAGTTGATTGTCCATAATCAACAACATCATGGGAGAGAGTCAGATAGAAGTGTGTGAGATAAATGATGTGATGGTCAGTGTGAAAAGTTGGTTGTCCATAATCAAGAACATCATGGGAGAGAGTCAGAAAGAAGTGTGTGAGATAAATGATGTGATGGTCAGTGTGAAAAGTTGATTGTCCATAATCAACAACATCATGGGAGAGAGTCAGAAAGAAGTGTGTGAGATAAATGATGTGATGGTCAGTGTGAAAAGTTGATTGTCCATAATCAAGAACATCATGGGAGAGAGTCAGATAGAAGTGTGTGAGATAAATGATGTGATAGTCAGTGTGAAAAGTTGATTGTCCATAGAACATCATGGGAGAGAGTCAGATAGAAGTGTGTGAGATAAATGATGTGATGGTCAGTGTGAAAAGTTGGTTGTCCATAGAACATCATGGGAGAGAGTCAGATAGAAGTGTGTGAGATAAATGATGTGATGGTCTGTGTGAAAAGTTGGTTGTCCATAATCAACAACATCATGGGAGAGAGTCAGATAGAAGTGTGTGAGATAAATGATGTGATGGTCAGTGTGAAAAGTTGATTGTCCATAATCAAGAACATCATGGGAGAGAGTCAGATAGAAGTGTGTGAGATAAATGATGTGATGGTCAGTGTGAAAAGTTGATTGTCCATAGAACATCATGGGAGAGAGTCAGATAGAAGTGTGTGAGATAAATGATGTGATGGTCAGTGTGAAAAGTTGGTTGTCCATAGAACATCATGGGAGAGAGTCAGATAGAAGTGTGTGAGATAAATGATGTGATGGTCAGTGTGAAAAGTTGATTGTCCATAATCAACAACATCATGGGAGAGAGTCAGAAAGAAGTGTGTGAGATAAATGATGTGATGGTCAGTGTGAAAAGTTGGTTGTCCATAGAACATCATGGGAGAGAGTCAGAAAGAAGTGTGTGAGATAAATGATGTGATGGTCTGTGTGAAAAGTTGGTTGTCCATAGAACATCATGGGAGAGAGTCAGAAAGAAGTGTGTGAGATAAATGATGTGATGGTCAGTGTGAAAAGTTGATTGTCCATAATCAACAACATCATGGGAGAGAGTCAGATAGAAGTGTGTGAGATAAATGATGTGATGGTCTGTGTGAAAAGTTGGTTGTCCATAATCAACAACATCATGGGAGAGAGTCAGATAGAAGTGTGTGAGATAAATGATGTGATGGTCAGTGTGAAAAGTTGGTTGTCCATAATCAACAACATCATGGGAGAGAGTCAGAAAGAAGTGTGTGAGATAAATGATGTGATGGTCAGTGTGAAAAGTTGATTGTCCATAATCAACAACATCATGGGAGAGAGTCAGATAGAAGTGTGTGAGATAAATGATGTGATGGTCTGTGTGAAAAGTTGGTTGTCCATAATCAACAACATCATGGGAGAGAGTCAGATAGAAGTGTGTGAGATAAATGATGTGATGGTCAGTGTGAAAAGTTGGTTGTCCATAATCAAGAACATCATGGGAGAGAGTCAGAAAGGAGTGTGTGAGATAAATGATGTGATGGTCAGTGTGAAAAGTTGGTTGTCCATAGAACATCATGGGAGAGAGTCAGATAGAAGTGTGTGAGATAAATGATGTGATGGTCAGTGTGAAAAGTTGGTTGTCCATAGAACATCATGGGAGAGAGTCAGATAGAAGTGTGTGAGATAAATGATGTGATGGTCAGTGTGAAAAGTTGATTGTCCATAATCAACAACATCATGGGAGAGAGTCAGATAGAAGTGTGTGAGATAAATGATGTGATGGTCAGTGTGAAAAGTTGGTTGTCCATAATCAACAACATCATGGGAGAGAGTCAGAAAGAAGTGTGTGAGATAAATGATGTGATGGTCAGTGTGAAAAGTTGATTGTCCATAATCAACAACATCATGGGAGAGAGTCAGATAGAAGTGTGTGAGATAAATGATGTGATGGTCAGTGTGAAAAGTTGGTTGTCCATAATCAACAACATCATGAGAGAGAGTCAGAAAGAAGTGTGTGAGATAAATGATGTGATGGTCAGTGTGAAAAGTCGATTGTCCATAATCAACAACATCATGGGAGAGAGTCAGAAAGAAGTGCGGGAGATAAATGATGTGATGGTCAGTGTGAAAAGTTGATTGTCCATAGAACATCATGGGAGAGAGTCAGATAGAAGTGTGTGAGATAAATGATGTGATGGTCTGTGTGAAAAGTTGATTGTCCATAATCAACAACATCATGGGAGAGAGTCAGAAAGAAGTGTGTGAGATAAATGATGTGATGGTCAGTGTGAAAAGTTGGTTGTCCATAGAACATCATGGGAGAGAGTCAGATAGAAGTGTGTGAGATAAATGATGTGATGGTCAGTGTGAAAAGTTGGTTGTCCATAATCAACAACATCATGAGAGAGAGTCAGAAAGAAGTGTTTGAGATAAATGATGTGATGGTCTGTGTGAAAAGTTCATTGTCCATAATCAACAACATCATGGGAGAGAGTCAGATAGAAGTGTGTGAGATAAATGATGTGATGGTCTGTGTGAAAAGTTGGTTGTCCATAGAACATCATGGGAGAGAGTCAGAAAGAAGTGTGTGAGATAAATGATGTGATGGTCAGTGTGAAAAGTTGGTTGTCCATAATCAACAACATCATGGGAGAGAGTCAGAAAGAAGTGCGGGAGATAAATGATGTGATGGTCTGTGTGAAAAGTTGATTGTCCATAATCAACAACATCATGGGAGAGAGTCAGATAGAAGTGTGTGAGATAAATGATGTGATGGTCTGTGTGAAAAGTTGGTTGTCCATAGAACATCATAGGAGAGAGTCAGAAAGAAGTGTGTGAGATAAATGATGTGATGGTCTGTGTGAAAAGTTGATTGTCCATAATCAACAACATCATGGGAGAGAGTCAGAAAGAAGTGTGTGAGATAAATGATGTGATGGTCTGTGTGAAAAGTTGGTTGTCCATAGAACATCATGGGAGAGAGTCAGAAAGAAGTGTGTGAGATAAATGATGTGATGGTCAGTGTGAAAAGTTGGTTGTCCATAATCAACAACATCATGGGAGAGAGTCAGATAGAAGTGTGTGAGATAAATGATGTGATGGTCAGTGTGAAAAGTTGGTTGTCCATAATCAACAACATCATGGGAGAGAGTCAGATAGAAGTGTGTGAGATAAATGATGTGATGGTCTGTGTGAAAAGTTGGTTGTCCATAGAACATCATAGGAGAGAGTCAGAAAGAAGTGTGTGAGATAAATGATGTGATGGTCTGTGTGAAAAGTTGGTTGTCCATAGAACATCATGGGAGAGAGTCAGATAGAAGTGTGTGAGATAAATGATGTGATGGTCTGTGTGAAAAGTTGGTTGTCCATAGAACATCATGGGAGAGAGTCAGATAGAAGTGTGAGATAAATGATGTGATGGTCTGTGTGAAAAGTTGGTTGTCCATAGAACATCATGGGAGAGAGTCAGAAAGAAGTGTGTGAGATAAATGATGTGATGGTCTGTGTGAAAAGTTGATTGTCCATAATCAAGAACATCATGGGAGAGAGTCAGATAGAAGTGTGTGAGATAAATGATGTGATGGTCTGTGTGAAAAGTTGATTGTCCATAATCAACAACATCATGGGAGAGAGTCAGAAAGAAGTGTGTGAGATAAATGATGTGATGGTCTGTGTGAAAAGTTGGTTGTCCATAGAACATCATGGGAGAGAGTCAGAAAGAAGTGTGTGAGATAAATGATGTGATGGTCAGTGTGAAAAGTTGGTTGTCCATAATCAACAACATCATGGGAGAGAGTCAGATAGAAGTGTGTGAGATAAATGATGTGATGGTCAGTGTGAAAAGTTGATTGTCCATAATCAACAACATCATGGGAGAGAGTCAGAAAGAAGTGTGTGAGATAAATGATGTGATGGTCTGTGTGAAAAGTTGGTTGTCCATAGAACATCATGAGAGAGAGTCAGAAAGAAGTGTGTGAGATAAATGATGTGATGGTCAGTGTGAAAAGTTGGTTGTCCATAATCAACAACATCATGGGAGAGAGTCAGATAGAAGTGTGTGAGATAAATGATGTGATGGTCTGTGTGAAAAGTTGGTTGTCCATAGAACATCATAGGAGAGAGTCAGAAAGAAGTGTGTGAGATAAATGATGTGATGGTCTGTGTGAAAAGTTGGTTGTCCATAGAACATCATGGGAGAGAGTCAGATAGAAGTGTGTGAGATAAATGATGTGATGGTCTGTGTGAAAAGTTGGTTGTCCATAGAACATCATGGGAGAGAGTCAGATAGAAGTGTGTGAGATAAATGATGTGATGGTCTGTGTGAAAAGTTGGTTGTCCATAGAACATCATGGGAGAGAGTCAGATAGAAGTGTGAGATAAATGATGTGATGGTCTGTGTGAAAAGTTGGTTGTCCATAGAACATCATGGGAGAGAGTCAGAAAGAAGTGTGTGAGATAAATGATGTGATGGTCTGTGTGAAAAGTTGATTGTCCATAATCAAGAACATCATGGGAGAGAGTCAGATAGAAGTGTGTGAGATAAATGATGTGATGGTCAGTGTGAAAAGTTGGTTGTCCATAGAACATCATGGGAGAGAGTCAGAAAGAAGTGTGTGAGATAAATGATGTGATGGTCTGTGTGAAAAGTTGGTTGTCCATAGAACATCATGGGAGAGAGTCAGAAAGAAGTGTGTGAGATAAATGATGTGATGGTCAGTGTGAAAAGTTGGTTGTCCATAGAACATCATGGGAGAGAGTCAGATAGAAGTGTGTGAGATAAATGATGTGATGGTCTGTGTGAAAAGTTGGTTGTCCATAATCAACAACATCATGGGAGAGAGTCAGATAGAAGTGTGTGAGATAAATGATGTGATGGTGTGTGAAAAGTTGGTTGTCCATAATCAACAACATCATGGGAGAGAGTCAGAAAGAAGTGTATGAGATAAATGATGTGATGGTCAGTGTGAAAAGTTGATTGTCCATAATCAACAACATCATGGGAGAGAGTCAGAAAGAAGTGTGTGAGATAAATGATGTGATGGTCAGTGTGAAAAGTCGATTGTCCATAGAACATCATGGGAGAGAGTCAGAAAGAAGTGTGTGAGATAAATGATGTGATGGTCAGTGTGAAAAGTTGGTTGTCCATAGAACATCATGGGAGAGAGTCAGATAGAAGTGTGTGAGATAAATGATGTGATGGTCTGTGTGAAAAGTTGGTTGTCCATTATCAACAACATCATGGGAGAGAGTCAGATAGAAGTGTGTGAGATAAATGATGTGATGGTCAGTGTGAAAAGTTGGTTGTCCATAGAACATCATGGGAGAGAGTCAGATAGAAGTGTGTGAGATAAATGATGTGATGGTCAGTGTGAAAAGTTGGTTGTCCATAATCAACAACATCATGGGAGAGAGTCAGATAGAAGTGTGTGAGATAAATGATGTGATGGTCAGTGTGAAAAGTTGGTTGTCCATAGAACATCATGGGAGAGAGTCAGATAGAAGTGTGTGAGATAAATGATGTGATGGTCTGTGTGAAAAGTTGGTTGTCCATTATCAACAACATCATGGGAGAGAGTCAGATAGAAGTGTGTGAGATAAATGATGTGATGGTCAGTGTGAAAAGTTGGTTGTCCATAGAACATCATGGGAGAGAGTCAGAAAGAAGTGTGTGAGATAAATGATGTGATGGTCAGTGTGAAAAGTTGATTGTCCATAATCAACAACATCATGGGAGAGAGTCAGATAGAAGTGTGTGAGATAAATGATGTGATGGTCAGTGTGAAAAGTTGATTGTCCATAATCAACAACATCATGAGAGAGAGTCAGATAGAAGTGTGTGAGATAAATGATGTGATGGTCAGTGTGAAAAGTTGATTGTCCATAGAACATCATGGGAGAGAGTCAGATAGAAGTGTGTGAGATAAATGATGTGATGGTCAGTGTGAAAAGTTGATTGTCCATAATCAACAACATCATGGGAGAGAGTCAGAAAGAAGTGTGTGAGATAAATGATGTGATGGTCAGTGTGAAAAGTTGATTGTCCATAATCAACAACATCATGGGAGAGAGTCAGAAAGAAGTGTGTGAGATAAATGATGTGAGGGTCAGTGTGAAAAGTTGATTGTCCATAATCAACAACATCATGGGAGAGAGTCAGAAAGAAGTGTGTGAGATAAATGATGTGAGGGTCAGTGTGAAAAGTTGATTGTCCATAATCAACAACATCATGGGAGAGAGCCAGAAAGAAGTGTGTGAGATAAATGATGTGATGGTCTGTGTGAAAAGTTGGTTGTCCATAGAACATCATGGGAGAGAGTCAGAAAGAAGTGTGTGAGATAAATGATGTGATGGTCAGTGTGAAAAGTCGATTGTCCATAATCAACAACATCATGGGAGAGAGTCAGATAGAAGTGTGTGAGATAAATGATGTGAGGGTCAGTGTGAAAAGTTGATTGTCCATAATCAAGAACATCATGGGAGAGAGTCAGATAGAAGTGTGTGAGATAAATGATGTGATGGTCAGTGTGAAAAGTTGATTGTCCATAATCAACAACATCATGGGAGAGAGTCAGAAAGAAGTGTGTGAGATAAATGATGTGATGGTCAGTGTGAAAAGTTGATTGTCCATAATCAACAACATCATGGGAGAGAGTCAGAAAGAAGTGTGGGAGATAAATGATGTGATGGTCAGTGTGAAAAGTTGATTGTCCATAGAACATCATGGGAGAGAGTCAGATAGAAGTGTGTGAGAGGAATGATGTGATGGTCTGTGTGAAAAGTTGGTTGTCCATAGAACATCATGGGAGAGAGTCAGATAGAAGTGTGTGAGATAAATGATGTGATGGTCTGTGTGAAAAGTTGATTGTCCATAATCAACAACATCATGGGAGACAGTCAGAAAGAAGTGTGGGAGATAAATGATGTGATGGTCAGTGTGAAAAGTTGGTTGTCCATAGAACATCATGGGAGAGAGTCAGATAGAAGTGTGTGAGATAAATGATGTGATGGTCAGTGTGAAAAGTTGATTGTCCATAGAACATCATGGGAGAGAGTCAGATAGAAGTGTGTGAGATAAATGATGTGATGGTCAGTGTGAAAAGTTGATTGTCCATAGAACATCATGGGAGAGAGTCAGATAGAAGTGTGTGAGATAAATGATGTGATGGTCTGTGTGAAAAGTTGATTGTCCATAATCAACAACATCATGGGAGAGAGTCAGAAAGAAGTGTGTGAGATAAATGATGTGAGGGTCAGTGTGAAAAGTTGATTGTCCATAATCAACAACATCATGGGAGAGAGTCAGAAAGAAGTGTGTGAGATAAATGATGTGATGGTCAGTGTGAAAAGTTGATTGTCCATAATCAACAACATCATGGGAGAGAGTCAGAAAGAAGTGTGTGAGATAAATGATGTGAGGGTCAGTGTGAAAAGTTGATTGTCCATAATCAACAACATCATGGGAGAGAGTCAGATAGAAGTGTGTGAGAGGAATGATGTGATGGTCTGTGTGAAAAGTTGGTTGTCCATAGAACATCATGGGAGAGAGTCAGAAAGAAGTGTGGGAGATAAATGATGTGATGGTCAGTGTGAAAAGTTGATTGTCCATAATCAAGAACATCATGGGAAAGAGTCAGATAGAAGTGTGGGAGAGGAATGATGTGATGGTCAGTGTGAAAAGTTGATTGTCCATAATCAACAACATCATGGGAGAGAGTCAGAAAGAAGTGTGTGAGATAAATGATGTGAGGGTCAGTGTGAAAAGTTGATTGTCCATAATCAACAACATCATGGGAGAGAGTCAGAAAGAAGTGTGTGAGATAAATGATGTGAGGGTCAGTGTGAAAAGTTGATTGTCCATAATCAACAACATCATGGGAGAGAGTCAGATAGAAGTGTGTGAGATAAATGATGTGATGGTCAGTGTGAAAAGTTGATTGTCCATAATCAACAACATCATGGGAGAGAGTCAGAAAGAAGTGTGTGAGATAAATGATGTGATGGTCTGTGTGAAAAGTTGATTGTCCATAGAACATCATGGGAGAGAGTCAGAAAGAAGTGTGTGAGATAAATGATGTGATGGTCTGTGTGAAAAGTTGGTTGTCCATAGAACATCATGGGAGAGAGTCAGAAAGAAGTGTGTGAGATAAATGATGTGATGGTCAGTGTGAAAAGTCGATTGTCCATAATCAACAACATCATGGGAGAGAGTCAGATAGAAGTGTGTGAGATAAATGATGTGAGGGTCAGTGTGAAAAGTTGATTGTCCATAATCAAGAACATCATGGGAGAGAGTCAGAAAGAAGTGTGTGAGATAAATGATGTGATGGTCAGTGTGAAAAGTTGGTTGTCCATAGAACATCATGGGAGAGAGTCAGATAGAAGTGTGTGAGATAAATGATGTGATGGTCAGTGTGAAAAGTTGGTTGTCCATAGAACATCATGGGAGAGAGTCAGATAGAAGTGTGTGAGATAAATGATGTGATGGTCAGTGTGAAAAGTTGGTTGTCCATAGAACATCATGGGAGAGAGTCAGATAGAAGTGTGTGAGATAAATGATGTGATGGTCAGTGTGAAAAGTTGATTGTCCATAATCAACAACATCATGGGAGAGAGTCAGAAAGAAGTGTGTGAGATAAATGATGTGATGGTCAGTGTGAAAAGTTGATTGTCCATAATCAACAACATCATGGGAGAGAGTCAGAAAGAAGTGTGGGAGATAAATGATGTGATGGTCAGTGTGAAAAGTTGGTTGTCCATAGAACATCATGGGAGAGAGTCAGAAAGAAGTGTGTGAGATAAATGATGTGATGGTCAGTGTGAAAAGTTGATTGTCCATAGAACATCATGGGAGAGAGTCAGATAGAAGTGTGTGAGATAAATGATGTGATGGTCAGTGTGAAAAGTTGGTTGTCCATAGAACATCATGGGAGAGAGTCAGAAAGAAGTGTGTGAGATAAATGATGTGATGGTCAGTGTGAAAAGTTGATTGTCCATAGAACATCATGGGAGAGAGTCAGATAGAAGTGTGTGAGATAAATGATGTGATGGTCAGTGTGAAAAGTTGGTTGTCCATAGAACATCATGGGAGAGAGTCAGATAGAAGTGTGTGAGATAAATGATGTGATGGTCAGTGTGAAAAGTTGATTGTCCATAATCAAGAACATCATGGGAGAGAGTCAGATAGAAGTGTGTGAGATAAATGATGTGATGGTCAGTGTGAAAAGTTGATTGTCCATAATCAACAACATCATGGGAGAGAGTCAGAAAGAAGTGTGTGAGATAAATGATGTGATGGTCAGTGTGAAAAGTTGATTGTCCATAATCAACAACATCATGGGAGAGAGTCAGAAAGAAGTGTGGGAGATAAATGATGTGATGGTCAGTGTGAAAAGTTGGTTGTCCATAGAACATCATGGGAGAGAGTCAGATAGAAGTGTGTGAGATAAATGATGTGATGGTCTGTGTGAAAAGTTGATTGTCCATAATCAACAACATCATGGGAGAGAGTCAGAAAGAAGTGTGGGAGATAAATGATGTGATGGTCAGTGTGAAAAGTTGGTTGTCCATAGAACATCATGGGAGAGAGTCAGATAGAAGTGTGTGAGATAAATGATGTGATGGTCAGTGTGAAAAGTTGATTGTCCATAGAACATCATGGGAGAGAGTCAGATAGAAGTGTGTGAGATAAATGATGTGATGGTCTGTGTGAAAAGTTGATTGTCCATAATCAACAACATCATGGGAGAGAGTCAGATAGAAGTGTGTGAGATAAATGATGTGATGGTCTGTGTGAAAAGTTGATTGTCCATAATCAACAACATCATGGGAGAGAGTCAGAAAGAAGTGTGTGAGATAAATGATGTGATGGTCAGTGTGAAAAGTTGATTGTCCATAATCAACAACATCATGGGAGAGAGTCAGATAGAAGTGTGTGAGATAAATGATGTGATGGTCAGTGTGAAAAGTTGATTGTCCATAGAACATCATGGGAGAGAGTCAGAAAGAAGTGTGTGAGATAAATGATGTGATGGTCAGTGTGAAAAGTTGATTGTCCATAGAACATCATGGGAGAGAGTCAGAAAGAAGTGTGTGAGATAAATGATGTGATGGTCAGTGTGAAAAGTTGATTGTCCATAGAACATCATGGGAGAGAGTCAGATAGAAGTGTGTGAGATAAATGATGTGATGGTCTGTGTGAAAAGTTGGTTGTCCATAATCAACAACATCATGGGAGAGAGTCAGAAAGAAGTGTGTGAGATAAATGATGTGATGGTCAGTGTGAAAAGTTGATTGTCCATAGAACATCATGGGAGAGAGTCAGATAGAAGTGTGTGAGATAAATGATGTGATGGTCTGTGTGAAAAGTTGGTTGTCCATAATCAACAACATCATGGGAGAGAGTCAGAAAGAAGTGTGTGAGATAAATGATGTGATGGTCAGTGTGAAAAGTTGATTGTCCATAATCAACAACATCATGGGAGAGAGTCAGAAAGAAGTGTGTGAGATAAATGATGTGATGGTCAGTGTGAAAAGTTGGTTGTCCATAGAACATCATGGGAGAGAGTCAGAAAGAAGTGTGTGAGATAAATGATGTGATGGTCAGTGTGAAAAGTTGATTGTCCATAGAACATCATGGGAGAGAGTCAGATAGAAGTGTGTGAGATAAATGATGTGATGGTCTGTGTGAAAAGTTGGTTGTCCATAATCAACAACATCATGGGAGAGAGTCAGAAAGAAGTGTGTGAGATAAATGATGTGATGGTCAGTGTGAAAAGTTGATTGTCCATAATCAACAACATCATGGGAGAGAGTCAGATAGAAGTGTGTGAGATAAATGATGTGATGGTCAGTGTGAAAAGTTGGTTGTCCATAATCAACAACATCATGAGAGAGAGTCAGAAAGAAGTGTGTGAGATAAATGATGTGATGGTCAGTGTGAAAAGTCGATTGTCCATAATCAACAACATCATGGGAGAGAGTCAGAAAGAAGTGCGGGAGATAAATGATGTGATGGTCAGTGTGAAAAGTTGGTTGTCCATAGAACATCATGGGAGAGAGTCAGATAGAAGTGTGTGAGATAAATGATGTGATGGTCTGTGTGAAAAGTTGATTGTCCATAGAACATCATGGGAGAGAGTCAGATAGAAGTGTGTGAGATAAATGATGTGATGGTCAGTGTGAAAAGTTGATTGTCCATAGAACATCATGGGAGAGAGTCAGATAGAAGTGTGTGAGATAAATGATGTGATGGTCTGTGTGAAAAGTTGATTGTCCATAATCAACAACATCATGGGAGAGAGTCAGAAAGAAGTGTGTGAGATAAATGATGTGATGGTCAGTGTGAAAAGTTGGTTGTCCATAGAACATCATGGGAGAGAGTCAGATAGAAGTGTGTGAGATAAATGATGTGATGGTCAGTGTGAAAAGTTGGTTGTCCATAATCAACAACATCATGAGAGAGAGTCAGAAAGAAGTGTTTGAGATAAATGATGTGATGGTCTGTGTGAAAAGTTGATTGTCCATAATCAACAACATCATGGGAGAGAGTCAGATAGAAGTGTGTGAGATAAATGATGTGATGGTCTGTGTGAAAAGTTGGTTGTCCATAGAACATCATGGGAGAGAGTCAGAAAGAAGTGTGTGAGATAAATGATGTGATGGTCAGTGTGAAAAGTTGGTTGTCCATAATCAACAACATCCTGGGAGAGAGTCAGATAGAAGTGTGTGAGATAAATGATGTGATGGTCTGTGTGAAAAGTTGGTTGTCCATAGAACATCATAGGAGAGAGTCAGAAAGAAGTGTGTGAGATAAATGATGTGATGGTCTGTGTGAAAAGTTGATTGTCCATAATCAACAACATCATGGGAGAGAGTCAGAAAGAAGTGTGTGAGATAAATGATGTGATGGTCTGTGTGAAAAGTTGGTTGTCCATAGAACATCATGGGAGAGAGTCAGAAAGAAGTGTGTGAGATAAATGATGTGATGGTCAGTGTGAAAAGTTGATTGTCCATAATCAACAACATCATGGGAGAGAGTCAGATAGAAGTGTGTGAGATAAATGATGTGATGGTCAGTGTGAAAAGTTGGTTGTCCATAGAACATCATGGGAGAGAGTCAGATAGAAGTGTGTGAGATAAATGATGTGATGGTCTGTGTGAAAAGTTGATTGTCCATAATCAACAACATCATGGGAGAGAGTCAGATACAAGTGTGTGAGATAAATGATGTGATGGTCTGTGTGAAAAGTTGATTGTCCATAATCAACAACATCATGGGAGAGAGTCAGATACAAGTGTGTGAGATAAATGATGTGATGGTCTGTGTGAAAAGTTGATTGTCCATAATCAACAACATCATGGGAGAGAGTCAGAAAGGAGTGTGTGAGATAAATGATGTGATGGTCTGTGTGAAAAGTTGATTGTCCATAATCAACAACATCATGGGAGAGAGTCAGATAGAAGTGTGTGAGATAAATGATGTGATGGTCAGTGTGAAAAGTTGATTGTCCATAATCAACAACATCATGGGAGAGAGTCAGAAAGAAGTGTGTGAGATAAATGATGTGATGGTCAGTGTGAAAAGTTGGTTGTCCATAATCAACAACATCATGGGAGAGAGTCAGAAAGAAGTGTGTGAGATAAATGGCAATTTAAATGTAATCAACGGTCAAGTTTGAGATAAGAAATCTGGATGAATTAAAAGAAGAAATTTCAGAAAACAAAATTCAGCTGAATAGTTTGGAGAGTTATTGACTTAGAAGCTAGGTTGAGAAGAAACAATTTCTTGTTCAGTGGAATTGTAGAAATGGCGGATGAGAATAGTGATCAGATACTATGGAGGAGTTCATGGAGAAGCAATTGTGTATGGTAGGTAGTGAGGTTTCAGAGGGTACATAAACTGGGTGCTACAATAAGCCTACATGTATTATAGCAGCTTTCTCTGTGTACCAAGGTCGTGAAAGGATCAGACTACGAGACAAGTACCTAGCCTAGCTAAGCTAACTACAGTATGTATAAAGACCTCCCATGTGTGATTCAAGACGCTCGCCAAAAACTTGTTCCTGAAATGAAGGTCTTAACTCTGTACCCCATGAGACATTTCCACCATTACCCCTTAATGGCACCATTTGACGCACCTATGCAAGATGTGTGTATCACAGGACACTTTGTGTAATCTATTCAGACTGCTCAGTTTGTGTAAAACAGTTAACTGTAGGATCATAAATGGTCGTACAAGTGGTGATACTGATGGAAAAATAAGAAAGGCTACAGTTTTATTCATTATGCACTAGTGACAAACTGTTTTCTACCTTTATACATTTTGAGATTCTTGATTTTAGTGAGCTTTTAGACCATGCTCCAATCTCCATTGTATGTAGTTTCATATGCTCTTTGAATAACACATGGACGAATAGCTCAGCTTCACCAAGGTAAATCCAACAACCAGTGGTGTGAAGAAAACAAAACATTCATTGCTGAATGCCTTAAATTAGATATCGATCGCCTAAAACAATCTATAAGTAATCAATGCTCACACCCTTATGCTTTACCTCTGTGTTGGGGGAAATAGTCACCGTTTTTAAGCTGAAACAAAACTCCAATGTCTAGTATCATCAGTCACACTCATATCTATGGGCTAAATTACTACTAGAGGGAGTTAGTTAGTGATGAATTACTCAATGTCATTAAATCATTAATGTGTCAGGGAGAGTACACTGATTCATGCAAAGATGCTGTCGGTCTAATGCAGGGGAATGCCTCTCGCCCATTATGTTGTCCTTATTCCTTAATGATATTGAAATGGAGCTATCACGCTCTGACTCTCCAGGTATCCTAGTGGCAGATATAAACTTAATGTTACTTATGTATGCCAACGACACTCTTCTTTGTTACAAGAGGAATCATTGATAGTAACTGACAAGTCAAACTGTATTTGGTGCAAGATGAATCATTGATAATAACTGACAAGTCAAACTGTGTTTGGTGCAAGATGAGTCATTGATAGTAACTGACGAGTCAAACTGTGTTTGGTGCAAGATGAATCATTGATAGTAACTGACAAGTCAAACTGTGTTTGGTGCAAGATGAATCATTGATGGTAACTGACAAGTCAAACTGTGTTTGGTGCAAGATGAATCATTGATAATAACTGACGAGTCAAACTGTGTTTGGTGCAAGATGAATCATTGATAGTAACTGACAAGTCAAACTGTGTTTGGTGCAAGATGAATCATTGATAATAACTGACAAGTCAAACTGTGTTTGGTGCAAGATGAATCATTGATAATAACTGACAAGTCAAACTGTGTTTGGTGCAAGATGAATCATTGATAGTAACTGACAAGTCAAACTGTGTTTGGTGCAAGATGAATCATTGATAGTAACTGACAAGTCAAACTGTGTTTGGTGCAAGATGAATCATTGATAGTAACTGACAAGTCAAAAGCTGAGTATGCAAGAATCTGGTTAAATATAGCCTATTGCTTTAGTATACTCTCCATGGGTGTATAATGTCACATTTCTGTACAGCCAGGAATTTTCCTTTTTTGCAAACTTTATTTCAAATTTTTATTTTCTCCTTTTGTAAGTTTCAGTATTCATTGGTCATATTCTGCATGTCCACTTGCAATTTTGCGTGGGATTTGTTTTCTTCTGCAATGCCAGTGGTAAATGGCCGACCATTTGCCACAATTTGAAGGACGCAGACGAACATGCTTTCACTGCTAATGACCACCCCTGACTATCAGCAGGGAAACCTTTTGACTGGATAATACAGAAAGATGTCTACATTATTTTATCAACACAGATGTTTGCATTGTATTTTATTTGTATAGAACATTGGAAAATTCAGTGATACCATTTGTAGAGTGAACAGTTCCAATTATGACAGATTCAATATTTAATTTTATTTGCAAACCATCTTCTTTCTCAGTGCCATCATGCTGATTCCAGATATCTCTGTATTAGATTTTGTCTGAGATGGTTCACATTAAAGCAATATCAACTCCAAAAGTTATAAATGGAAGTCAAGTTCAAAGGGCTTTTGAAATTGTTTCCATTCATGATTTGTAAAAGTTGACTATAAACAAAAGACCGAAAAGGACAAATAGCTGTTTATAGTTCTGAATCTTCCATACAATATTTACAAATATTTGACTTTATGACTTTTAAGAGGATCAATTCTATTGCAGTATTTATTTTACTTTGTACAATATAATATTAAAAGAATTGGTGAATTATTGCTTGTGGTAAAGCAATGAATAATCACCATAAGTAAAAGAGGATTTCTCTTGAAAATTCTATCTCAGTTTGTGTTCTGATAATAGAGACACTCACAGATGCATTGACAAAAGGAAAACGCCAGATTCATCCTATTTATGTAAATTGACTTCTCACATAATATTTTTATTAAATGCCTTTGTACATGACATTTTTATTAAATGCCTTTGTACATGATATTTAAAAAAAATTCCTTTGTTCTTGATTTTTCTATAAATTGATTTTGGACATAATGTTTATATAAAGTGCCTGTGCACATAGTATTTTTGTAAATTGACTTTGCGCATAATATTTTTTATAAATTGACTCTACACATAATATTTTTATAAATTGTCTGCACATAATACAATATTTTATAAATTGACTGTGCACATAATATTACAATATTTTATAAATTCATTGTTAACATAATATTGTGATAAATTGACTGTTCACATAATACTACAACATTTTATAAATTGACTGCACATAATATTTTTATAAATTGACTTTGCACATAATATTTTTATAAATTGACTTTGCAGATAATACTATATTTTATAAATTGACTTTTAAAAAAATGAATGTGCAAGTTATCTGCCAAAATGTCTATATATGGCGTTGGCATTTTTAGGGTTTGCATTATACCATTATCATGTGTCTCAGAATACTGCCTTTAGACTGCCTTAAAGCTGTCTTGGCGTACATGTATGATTACTATCTATTGTTTTCCTTCCATAATGTCCAATTCTTGATTTGTGCTGAAGGTACATATATTCTATCAACTGCAGAGTATTTTACATTGGCATGGTTAAATAATCTCCCTTAATTCCAGTACCATCATGCCCTTAGTCATTTGTTGGTTTTCATCAAGGTCCTATAGTGATTACATCCTGTACAATTACAGGTTCTATAGTAGTTAACCATATCAACTCTCATTATCTCAACCATTGTGCCGTTAAAGGCTTTCTACCATTGTTACTCTCTCTTAAATAGGTTTCTTTTGACCAACACTATTCTCAGTTAATCACTCTCTAAAATGGACATTTTCTCAGTTGAAAATCTTTTTCTCGTCAATTTCCACAAAGTGTATTTTAAGTATGGGATAAACAAGTCCTTAATCCAAGTAATTTGGTATATTGGGGAAATGGGGTCATAAACATATTATCTCTATTTTAAGAGTTGCATTTTGCACCTGTATACATTCTTTTCACTGTTTCCATTTATACCTATTTGGAAGTATTACCATCATCTCATTAGAATGGAAGCCATGTCTTAAACACTCCATCTGATGATGTATTTGTTGGAACTAGAGGAATTAATCCAGGGCTGGTCATGGAGTTCTCTTTAACTTAATCATTGCATGTAATTACAGAAGGATTCTAACTAAAAACAGAACAAATGTAATTATTGCTCGGTATTTCAGTCTGTGTTTTCTAATACTGCTCACTTTTGTTCAATGTGGTATAAAAGGCTTACCTGTAAGGTTTATGTGATTGACTCCAGGAGAAGACTTCTATATCCTTATCCCACACGGCTGCTCCCTCTTATGACAGATCCCTGTAGTAACACTGGCTTTGGTAATGGATTTTCTTGCCACTGCCATCCTACAGCCAGGCTGATATCTCCTCATATTGGCCTCCTCACACTGTCATTGAGGCTGAGACAGAGAGATCACTGGTGTGTAGCCAGAAGTTTGACTTCTACACTAATTAATTGTCGGGGAAAATAAAGGTGAGATAGAACCCCCTAATTGAGCTTCCTACAACCATCAAATACTTCTTTACACTTGTTCAGACCCAGAGTTCATTTAACCTTCTGACTTTGACATCATTTCACAGTCTCTGGTTAAGATCAGATTTAGCTCCAACTATAAAAGTGATCAATTCTGGATGACTGTTTGAAGGTGATTGTCTCGTTGTCTGGTAGTCATGATCAATTCTGGATGACCGTTTGAAGGTGATCGTCTGGTTGTCTGCTTGTCATACGACATGCTACCCCATTCACTTTTCTGCCAATATTAACTCAACTAGAAAATTACCTGGAGATAAATACTTTTCCTTATAACTACTTCCTTTGACTAATATTTTCATAGGGAGGGCATTTCTACTTCATGGCAATACCTTATACTTTATGGGAATACCTAGCTATATAAGGAGAACAGTTCTACTTTATGGGAACATCTAGCTATGTAAGGAGAACAGTTCTACTTTATGGGAACATCTAGCTATGCAAGGAGAACAGTTCTACTTTATGGGAATATCTAGCTATGTAAGGAGAACAGTTCTACTTTATGGGAACATCTAGCTATATAAGGAGAACAGTTCTACTTTATTGGAACATCTAGCTATGTAGGGAGAACAGTTCTACTTTATGGGAACATCTAGCTATGTAAGGAGAACAGTTCTACTTTATGGGAATATCTAGCTATATAAGGAGAACAGTTCTACTTTATGGGAACATCTAGCTATGTAAGGAGAACAGTTCTACTTTATGGGAATATCTAGCCATATAAGGAGAACAGTTCTACTTTATGGGAACATCTAGCTATGTAAGGAGAACAGTTCTAATTTATGGCAATAGCTATTTATACAAGGAGAACAGTTCTACTTTATGGCAATACCTATCTATATAAGGAGAACAGTTCTACTTTATGGCAATACCTATCCATATAAGGAGAACAGTTCTACTTTATGGCAATAGCTATTTATACAAGGAGAACAGTTCTACTTTATGGCAATAGCTATTTATACAAGGAGAACAGTTCTACTTTATGGCAATACCTATCTATATAAGGAGAACAGTTCTACTTTATGGCAATACCTACATGTATATATGTAAGGAGAACAGTTCTACTTTATGGCAATACCTATCTATATAAGGAGAACAGTTCTACTTTATGGCAATACCTATCCATATAAGGAGAACAGTTCTACTTTATGGCAATACCTATTTATACAAGGAGAACAGTTCTACTTTATGGCAATACCTATTTATACAAGGAGAACAGTTCTACTTTATGGCAATACCTATTTATACAAGGAGAACAGTTCTACTTTATGGCAATACCTATCTATATAAGGAGAACAGTTCTACTTTATGGCAATACCTACATGTATCTATGTAAGGAGAACAGTTCTACTTTATGGGAATATCTAGCTATGTAAGGAGAACAGTTCTACTTTATAGGAATATCTAGCTATGTAAGGAGAACAGTTCTACTTTATGGGAATATCTAGTTATGTAAGGAGAACAGTTCTACTTTATGGGCATATCTAGCTATGTAAGGAGAACAGTTCTACTTTATGGGCATATCTAGCTATGTAAGGAGAACAGTTCTACTTTATGGGAATACCTAGCTATGTAAGGAGAACAGTTCTACTTTATGGGAATATCTAGCTATGTAAGGAGAACAGTTCTACTTTGTGGGAATACCTAGCTATATAAGGAGAACAGTTCTACTTTATGGGAATATCTAGCTATGTAAGGAGAACAGTTCTACTTTATGGGAATATCTAGCTATGTAAGGAGAACAGTTCTACTTTATAGGAATATCTAGCTATGTAAGGAGAACAGTTCTACTTTATGGGAATATCTAGCTATGTAAGGAGAACAGTTCTACTTTATGGGAATACCTAGCTATGTAAGGAGAACAGTTCTACTTTATGGGAATACCTAGCTATGTAAGGAGAACAGTTCTACTTTATGGGAATATCTAGCTATGTAAGGAGAACAGTTCTACTTCATGGGAACACCTATGTAAGGAGAACAGTTCTACTTTATGGGAATACCTAGCTATGTAAGGAGAACAGTTCTACTTTATGGGCATATCTAGCTATGTAAGCAGAACAGTTCTACTTTGTGGGAATACCTAGCAATGTAAGGAGAACAGTTCTACTTTATGGGAATACCTAGCAATGTAAGGAGAACAGTTCTACTTTATGGGAATATCTAGCTATGTAAGGAGAACAGTTCTACTTTATGGGAATACCTAGCTATGTAAGGAGAACAGTTCTACTTTATGGGAATATCTAGCTATGTAAGGAGAACAGTTCTACTTCATGGGAACACCTATGCAAGGAGAACAGTTCTACTTTATGGGAATATCAGCTATGTAAGGAGAACAGTTCTACTTTATGGGCATATCTAGCTATGTAAGGAGAACAGTTCTACTTTGTGGGAATACCTAGCAATGTACGGAGAACAGTTCTACTTTATGGGAATATCTAGCTATGTAAGGAGAACAGTTCTACTTTATGGGAATATCTAGCTATGTAAGGAGAACAGTACTACTTTATGGGAATATCTAGCTATGTAAGGAGAACAGTTCTACTTTATGGGAATACCTAGCTATGTAAGGAGAACAGTTCTACTTTATGGCAATACCTATCTATGTAAGGAGAACAGTTCTACTTTATGGGAATATCTAGCTATGTAAGGAGAACAGTTCTACTTTATGGGCATATCTAGCTATGTAAGGAGAACAGTTCTACTTTATTGGAATATCTAGCTATGTAAGGAGAACAGTTCTACTTTATGGGAATATCTAGCTATGTAAGGAGAACAGTTCTACTTTATGGGAATATCTAGCTATGTAAGGAGAACAGTTCTACTTTATGGGAATATCTAGCTATGTAAGGAGAACAGTTCTACTTTATGGGAATATCTAGCTATGTAAGGAGAACAGTTCTACTTTATGGGAATACCTAGCTATGTAAGGAGAACAGTTCTACTTTATGGCAATACCTAGCTATGTAAGGAGAACAGTTCTACTTTATGGCAATACCTATCTATGTAAGGAGAACAGTTCTACTTTATGGGAATATCTAGCTATGTAAGGAGAACAGTTCTACTTTATGGGCATATCTAGCTATGTAAGGAGAACAGTTCTAATTTATGGGAATATCTAGCTATTTAAGGAGAACAGTTCTACTATATGGGAATACCTAGTTATGTAAGGAGAACAGTTCTACTTTATGGGAATACCTAGTTATGTAAGGAGAACAGTTCTTCTTTATGGGAATATCTAGCTATGTAAGGAGACCAGTTCTACTTTATGGGAATATCTAGTTATGTAAGGAGAACAGTTCTACTCTATGGCAATATCTAGCTATGTAAGGAGAACAGTTCTACTTTATGGGAATATCTAGCTATGTAAGGAGAACAGTTCTACTTTATGGGAATATCTAGCTATGTAAGGAGAACAGTTCTACTTTATGGGAATATCTAGCTATGTAAGGAGACCAGTTCTACTTTATGGGAATATCTAGCTATGTAAGGAGAACAGTTCTACTTTATGGGAATATCTAGTTATGTAAGGAGAACAGTTCTACTTTATGGGAATATCTAGCTATGTAAGGAGAACAGTTCTACTTTATGGGCATATCTAGCTATGTAAGGAGAACAGTTCTACTTTATGGGAATATCTAGCTATGTAAGGAGAACAGTTCTACTTTATGGGCATATCTAGCTATGTAAGGAGAACAGTTCTACTTTATGGGAATATCTAGCTATGTAAGGAGAACAGTTCTACTTTATGGGAATATCTAGCTATGTAAGGAGAACAGTTCTACTTTGTGGGAATACCTAGCAATGTAAGGAGAACAGTTATACTTTATGGGAATACCTAGCTATGTAAAGAGAACAGTTCTACTTTATGGGAATATCTAGCTATGTAAGGAGAACAGTTCTACTTTGTGGGAATACCTAGCAATGTAAGGAGAACAGTTCTACTTTATGGGAATATCTAGCTATGTAAGGAGAACAGTTCTACTCTATGACAATATCTAGCTATGTAAGGAGAACAGTTCTACTTTATGGCAATACCTATCTATGTAAGGAGAACAGTTCTACTTTATGGGAATATCTAGCTATGTAAGGAGAACAGTTCTACTTTATGGGAATATCTAGCTATGTAAGGAGAACAGTTCTACTTTATGGGCATATCTAGCTATGTAAGGAGAACAGTTCTACTTTATGGGAATATCTAGCTATGTAAGGAGACCAGTTCTACTTTATGGGAATATCTAGTTATGTAAGGAGAACAGTTCTACTCTATGGCAATATCTAGCTATGTAAGGAGAACAGTTCTACTTTATGGGAATATCTAGCTATGTAAGGAGACCAGTTCTACTTTATGGGAATATCTAGCTATGTAAGGAGAACAGTTCTACTTTATGGGAATATCTAGCTATGTAAGGAGAACAGTTCTACTTTATGGGAATATCTAGCTATGTAAGGAGAACAGTTCTACTTTATGAGCATATCTAGCTATGTAAGGAGAACAGTTCTACTTTATGGGCATATCTAGCTATGTAAGGAGAACAGTTCTACTTTATGGGAATATCTAGCTATGTAAGGAGAACAGTTCTACTTTATGGGAATACCTAGCTATGTAAGGAGAACAGTTCTACTTTATGGGAATATCTAGCTATGTAAGGAGAACAGTTCTACTTTATGGGAATATCTAGCTATGTAAGGAGAACAGTTCTACTTTATGGGCATATCTAGCTATGTAAGGAGAACAGTTCTACTTTATGGGAATATCTAGCTATGTAAGGAGAACAGTTCTACTTTATGGGAATACCTAGCTATGTAAGGAGAACAGTTCTACTTTATGGGCATATCTAGCTATGTAAGGAGAACAGTTCTACTCTATGGCAATATCTAGCTATGTAAGGAGAACAGTTCTACTTTATGGGAATATCTAGCTATGTAAGGAGAACAGTTCTACTTTGTGGGAATACCTAGTTATGTAAGGAGAACAGTTCTACTTTATGGGAATACCTAGTTATGAAAGGAGAACAGTTCTACTTTATGTGAATACCTAGTTATGTAAAGAGAATAGTTCTACTTTATGTGAATATCTAGCTATGTAAGGAGGACTGAGTTGAATAGCACTTGAAATGTTGGTATTGATAGTATAAATTGACAGGGAAAAAGTGTTTCTTACCTATTTGGTTGCTACACTTGACTACATGAAATATAAATGTTACAGTCTTTCCTACTGCCCATGATTTTGATAAAAACATTTTGCAAATAAAAAAAAAAACAAAAACACAAAATGGGTATTTCAAAATGAAAGCCACTGTAGATATTTTTTTTAAAAAGTTCCTTTTTCATAATGGTTTGTCTGCCATTATAAAAGGTTGTATGCAGAAGATGTTGAGATATATTGTATTTTATTGTGACACATGTGCAACTGTTTACTTTCTTTCACATTGTGGTATTGATTATTGGCTTGATGAATCCATTTTTACACATACAATGCCTTTTTTTGTAAATGCACATATCCTATCTTCAGCTATTGTTATCTTTAGATTGAGTTATCATGCCATCATTTTTTTCAATTTCGGGTGTTTGTTCTGCATCAGGTTGACAGCAGGTGACATTTTTCACAGTATGGATATTGCATTGATTGATTGATTGGACTGGTAGACATTAGAACAACAATGATTGGTTGATTGCAAATAGGAGATGTTGGACTGGTAGACATTAGGACAACATTGGGTGGTTCATTGCAAATAGGAGATATTGGACTGGTAGACATTAGGACAACATTGATTGATTGCAAATAGGAGACATTAGGGAGATATTGGACTGGTAGACATCAGGGAGATATTGGACTGGTAGACATTAGGGATATATTGGACTGGTAGACATCAGTGAGATATTGGACTGGTAGACATTAGGGATATATTTGACTGGTAGACATTAGGGAGATATTGGACTGGTAGACATTGGGGATATATTGGACTGGTAGACATTAGGGAGATATTCGACTGGTAGACATTAAGGAGATATTGGACTGGTAGACATTAGGGAGATATTGGATTGGTAGACATTAGGGAGATATTGGATTGGTAGACATTAGGGATATATTGGACTGTTAGACATTAGGGAGATATTGGATTGGTAGACATTAGGGAGATATTGGATTGGTAGACATTAGGGATATATTGGACTGGTAGACATTAGGGATATATTGGACTGGTAGACATTAGGGAGATATTGGACTGGTAGACATCAGGGAGATATTGGACTGGTAGACATCAGGGAGATATTGGACTGGTAGACATCAGGGAGATATTGGACTGGTAGAACTCAGGGAGATATTGGACTGGTAGACATTAGGGAGATATTATACTGGTAGACATTAGGGATATATTGGACTGGTAGACATTAGGGATATATTGGACTGGTATACATTAGGGAGATATTGGACTGGTAGACATTAGGGAGATATTGGACTGTAGACATTAGGGAGGTATTGGACTGGTAGACATTAGAGATATATTGGACTGGTAGACATTAGGGAGATATTGGACTTAGACATTAGGGAGATATTGGACTGTTAGACATCAGGGAGATATTGGACTGGTAGATATTAGGGAGATATTGGACTGTTAGACATTAGGGATATATTGGACTGGTATACATTAGGGAGATATTGGACTGGTAGACATTAGGGAGATATTGGACTGGTAGACATTAGGGAGATATTGGACTGGTAGACAATAGGTATATATGGGACTGGTAGACATGAGCTAGGTATTGGACTGGTAGACATTAGAGATATATTGAACTGGTAGACATTAGGGAGATATTGGACTGGTAGACATGAGCTAGGTATTGGACTGTTAGACATCAGGGAGATATTGGACGGGTAGATATTAGGGAGATATTGGACTGTTAGACATTAGGGATATATTGGACTGGTATACATCAGGGAGATATTGGACTGTTAGACATCAGGCAGATATTGGACTGTTGACATTAGGGATATATTGGACTGGTAGACATTAGGGAGATATTGGATTGGTAGACATTACGGCGAATTTTAGAGCTGTCTCTGCATCCATCTGATTTCTTCACTTTTTGTACAGAAACAAAAGGTTACCAGAACTAGGATCTATTTAGTATATTGGACTGGTGGACATTAGGGAGATATTTGACTGGTGGACATTAGGGAGATATTGGACTGGTAGAGATTAGGGAGATATTGGACTGGTAGACATTAGGGAGATATTGGACTGGTTGATATTAGGGATATATTGGACTGGTAGACATTAGGGAGATATTGGATTGGTAGACATTACGGCGAATTTTAGAGCTGTCTCTGCATCCATCTGATTTCTTCACTTTTTGTACAGAAACAAAAGGTTACCAGAACTAGGATCTATTTAGTAAGTCTTGTATACTATAGGGACTGTCAAAGTCACTTCAGATAATTGTTATTTCAAGACACAAAGTTATCTTGGAGCTTCTATACAAAAACAAGAATACTTTAAATGACAGGTCATTCATCATTACATAGTTTGAAAACTAAAAGATTTTAGTTTTGTACATAACACATTGAGTAGTAAGTTATCAAGTTCATATGAAGTCAGTATTGTGCAAGAAACGCTTTTGGAAAATCAATAAGAGAATCTGTAAACTCTTATTAGAGACTATATGATTGCTTGTGGGCAGTTGTCCCCTGTATCTCTTTGTGGGCAGTTGTCCCCTGTATCTGTTAGTGGACAGTTGCTCCCTGTATCTGTTTGTGGACAGTTGTCCCCTGTATCTGTTTGTGGGCAGTTGTCCCCTGTATCTGTTTGTGGACAGTTGTCCCCTGTATCTGTTTGTGGGCAGTTGTCCCCTGTATCTGTTTGTGGACAGTTGTCCCCTGTATATGTTTGTGGGCATTTGTTCCCTGTATATGTTTGTAGACAGTTGTCCCCTGTATCTGTTTGTGGACAGTTGTCCCCTGTATATGTTTGTGGGCAGTTGTCCCCTGTATATGTTTGTGGGCAGTTGTCCCCTGTATCTGTTTGTGGGCAGTTGTCCCCTTTATCTGTTTGTGGACAGTTGTCCCCTGTATCTGTTTGTGGGCAGTTGTCCCCTGTATCTGTTTGTGGGCAGTTGTCCCCTGTATCTGTTTGTGGACAGTTGTCCCCTGTATATGTTTGTGGGCAGTTGTCCCCTGTATCTGTTTGTGGGCAGTTGTCCCCTGTATCTGTTTGTGGGCAGTTGTCCCCTGTATATGTTTGTGGGCAGTTGTCCCCTGTATATGTTTGTGGACAGTTGTCCCCTGTATCTGTTTGTGGACAGTTGTCCCCTGTATATGTTTGTGGGCAGTTGTCCCCTGTATCTGTTTGTGGGCAGTTGTCCCCTGTATATGTTTGTGGACAGTTGTCCCCTGTATATGTTTGTGGACAGTTGTCCCCTGTATATGTTTGTGGACAGTTGTCCCCTGTATATGTTTGTGGGCAGTTGTCCCCTGTATATGTTTGTGGGCAGTTGCTCCCTGTATCTGTTTGTGGACAGTTGTCCCCTGTATCTGTTTGTGGGCAGTTGTCCACTGTATCTGTTTGTGGACAGTTGCTCCCTGTATCTACAACTGTGAAGGGGGATATATTACAAACCCCTTAGTTGTTCCCTGTATCTATAATAGTGAAGGTGGATATATTACAAACCCCTTAGTTGTTCCCTGTATCTATAATAGGGAATGTGGATATATTACAAGCCCATTAGATGTCCTCTATATCTATAATAGTGAAGGGGGGATATATTACAAGCCCCTTTAAGACTGACACACATATCACATGAAATTCTATTACACATGAAGCTTTACACATATTATTGGTCTAGACTATCTGTCAGTCAGAGAAATCTCTGACTATTGATTCCAAGTCAAAAGGTCATTATGTTGAACGTCTGGGAGAAAGCGGTTAGACAGTTGTCCCCTGTATATGTTTGTAGACAGTTGTCCCCTGTATCTGTTTGTGGGCAGTTGTCCCCTGTATCTGTTTGTGGGCAGTTGTCCCCTGTATCTGTTTGTGGGCAGTTGTCCCCTGTATCTGTTTGTGGGCAGTTGTCCCCTGTATATGTTTGTAGACAGTTGTCCCCTGTATCTGTTTGTGGACAGTTGTCCCCTGTATATGTTTGTGGGCAGTTGTCCCCTGTATATGTTTGTAGACAGTTGTCCCCTGTATCTGTTTGTGGGCAGTTGTCCCCTGTATCTGTTTGTGGGCAGTTGTCCCCTGTATCTGTTTGTGGGCAGTTGTCCCCTGTATCTGTTTGTGGGCAGTTGTCCCCTGTATCTGTTTGTAGACAGTTGTCCCCTGTATCTGTTTGTGGGCAGTTGTCCCCTGTATATGTTTGTGGGCAGTTGTCCCCTGTATCTGTTTGTGGGCAGTTGTCCCCTGTATATGTTTGTGGGCAGTTGTCCCCTGTATCTGTTTGTGGACAGTTGTCCCCTGTATATGTTTGTGGGCAGTTGTCCCCTGTATCTGTTTGTGGGCAGTTGTCCCCTGTATATGTTTGTGGACAGTTGTCCCCTGTATCTGTTTGTGGGCAGTTGTCCCCTGTATATGTTTGTGGGCAGTTGTCCCCTGTATCTGTTTGTGGACAGTTGTCCCCTGTATATGTTTGTGGACAGTTGTCCCCTGTATCTGTTTGTGGGCAGTTGTCCCCTGTATATGTTTGTGGACAGTTGTCCCCTGTATCTGTTTGTGGACAGTTGTCCCCTGTATCTGTTTGTGGGCAGTTGCCCCCTGTATCTGTTTGTGGACAGTTGCTCCCTGTATCTACAACTGTGAAGGGGGATATATTACAAACCCCTTAGTTGTTCCCTGTATCTATAATAGGGAATGTGGATATATTTCAAGCCCATTAGATGTCCTCTATATCTATAATAGTGAAGGGGGGATATATTACAAGCCCCTTTAAGACTGACACACATATCACATGAAATTTTATTGCACATGAAGCTTTACACATATTATTGGTCTAGACTATCTGTCAGTCAGAGAAATCTCTGACTATTGATTTCAAGTCAAAAGGTCATTATGTTGAACGTCTGGGAGAAAGCGGTTAGATGTTTTGTCAGATCGTTTTAGAGCTGTCACATGACTACCATCATCTTATTCCCAGGTTGTTTACTTTCTATGTTAAAATCTGGCTGATTTTATTGCCTGATTACTCCTTGTCAGTGTAAATAGTTTGAGAAGAGGGGCACTTGTCAAACAGACCCAAGGATGTGGAGTTTTCTCCACTACAAGACTGATCATGAAAATCTTGGATCACCGTCAAATGTATTTTTATTGGTTGGCCTATTGGCTAAGCAAAATCTTACATTTAGAGTGATAGTCCCTCAGTCCGACACAGGCCTTTCATTGATTTTTCAATTCATTGCCGCATTTGGATGAGTTGCCTGACACTCAGGCCTTTTTTTTTTCTTGCGAACCGTGGTTGAGGTTACGTGAGGGTTACACAAATTTAAAACCATGCGAACCATCACGCTTCGGGTTGCCAATTCAGACGGTACTCGTGAAAAAAAAAATAGAAACAAAAAATAAACAGCAAAAACTAAAAATGTCTGTTACTTTGGCGATATAGTTAAAAGTTTCACAGGGATTTCACTTTTGAAACAATAACTATGACTTTTCAATGACTTTTGAAAGCTTCATATTCACTGTAAAAAATAAAGTCTGGTTTAAACTTTCCATTGCCAAGAGTCTACGATGCAATCCACGTATCCATCTATCATTGACCTAGTTTTGTTGATTCGGGAAACCACCACAGTGGAGAACAGGCCATTTGAGTGGGTTATTGTTATGATAGAATGATCCAAGGTGACCAATCACAGACAATTATGGACGTGCGACATTAGTCGACCAAGGAACGCCTTTTCGTTTGTACAGGAGTTGACAAAGAAATAATGCTTTGAAAAATGACAGAACTGTCATTAACTTTTGTATTTATTTTTTTTTACCAAAGGACAATCATAGATATTGTCCAATACAGCCAAAAGTTTTGTTAATAAGTTTACAAAATGCTAACTATAAACTACTGTAGTATGGTGCCATTTTTTTGATTTGGTAACAGTTAGGTGAGAGACACTAAGACAGCACCTTGCATTGCTTTACTGACCAGAACCATTACAAGAGCCGAGGTTTACGCAGACGACTGCCCACGGGCTACGGGAGTAAAAATTCGCGAAGAAATTTAAAAAAATAAGGCCTGTGTATTACCCGAAAGTCGACATTTCTTGCAAGCAAATACACTGGTAATCTCTCCCTCTAAAGCTGGTAACTCCGTAATAGGGAAATAAACTTGAGTTTGGCGAAAAGTATCAATCATTTAATACAGTCGGCCAAACTCGATCAGTATGGTATCATTGTCTTGTGAGTAATTTGTCAAGTGCCAGGAAATCGTTTAATGCCGTATTGTTGTCTATTGCTGGTGAATCATTAGTCAAGCACTGGTATTATGTTAGTAAATGGTTGACTTATAATGTCGCTTCATTGTCTGTCAGTCATAGATCAAGTTTACGTTTCATTCCTTTTTTGATGAACCTAAAAATTATCACTTTCCGGTAAGGTACTATGTATTTTATCTGATCAAATACATTGCTTTAGGACTTTCAAAAAGAGACCAGTACATAACTTTTTCTCAAGAACCTGAAAAAATGTCAAGCACCAAAAGGCGGACATCTATGTTTGAGTGTCAGACTTTTTCCGTTTTGTTAAATGTATTCTAAGGAACAAACGAGTGGTTAGAGGCAGATTTGCTGATTTCAGCTACTTTCTTCCAGAAATATCAGCTTTTTGACAGTTGACGTGCGCTGCATGACATCACAGAAATACCAGCTTTTGACGTGCGCTGCATGACATCACAGAAATACCAGCTTTTTGACAGTTGACATGCGCTGCATGACATCACAGAAATACCAGCTTTTTGACAGTTGACGTGCGCTGCATGACATCACAGAAATACCAGCTTTTTGACAGTTGACGTGCGCTGCATGACATCACAGAAATACCAGCTTTTTGACAGTTGACATGCGCTGCATGACATCACAGAAATACCAGCTTTTTGACAGTTGATGTGCGCTGCATGACATCACAGAAATATCAGCTTTTGACGTGCGCTGCATGACATCACAGAAATACCAGCTTTTTGACAGTTGACGTGCGCTGCATGACATCACAGAAATACCAGCTTTTTGACAGTTGACATGCGCTGCATGACATCACAGAAATACCAGCTTTTTGACAGTTGATGTGCGCTGCATGACATCACAGAAATACCAGTTTTTTGACAGTTGATGTGCGCTGCATGACATCACAGAAATACCAGTTTTTTGACAGTTGACGTGTGCTGCATGACATCACAGAAATACCAGCTTTTTGACAGTTGATGTGCGCTGCATGACATCACAGAAATACCAGCTTTTTGACAGTTGGCATGCGCTGCATGACATCACAGAAATACCAGCTTTTGACAGTTGACGTGTGCTGCATGACATCACAGAAATACCAGCTTTTTGACAGTTGATGTGCGCTGCATGACATCACTGAAATACCAGCTTTTTGACAGTTGACATGCGCTGCATGACATCACAGAAATACCAGTTTTTTGACAGTTGATGTGCGCTGCATGACATCACAGAAATACCAGTTTTTTGACAGTTGACGTGCGCTGCATGACATCACAGAAATACCAGCTTTTTGACAGTTGACGTGCGCTGCATGACATCACAGAAATACCAGCTTTTGACAGTTGACATGCGCTGCATGACATCCCAGAAATACCAGCTTTTTGACAGTTGACGTGCGCTGCATGACATCCCAGAAATACCAGCTTTTTGACAGTTGACGTGCGCTGCATGACATCACAGAAATACCAGCTTTTGACAGTTGACATGCGCTGCATGACATCCCAGAAATACCAGCTTTTTGACAGTTGACGTGCGCTGCATGACATCACAGAAATACCAGTTTTTTGACAGTTGATGTGCGCTGCATGACATCACAGAAATACCAGTTTTTTGACAGTTGACGTGCGCTGCATGACATCACAGAAATACCAGCTTTTGACAGTTGACGTGCGCTGCATGACATCACAGAAATACCAGCTTTTTGACAGTTGACGTGCGTTGCATGACATCACAGAAATACCAGCTTTTGACGTGCGCTGCATGACATCACAGAAATACCAGCTTTTTGACAGTTGACGTGCGCTGCATGACATCACAGAAATACCAGCTTTTTGACAGTTGACGTGCGCTGCATGACATCACAGAAATACCAGCTTTTGACGTGCGCTGCATGACATCACAGAAATACCAGCTTTTTGACAGTTGACGTGCGCTGCATGACATCACAGAAATACCAGCTTTTGACGTGCGCTGCATGACATCCCAGAAATACCAGCTTTTGACATGCGCTGCATGACATCACAGAAATACCAGCTTTTTGACAGTTGACGTGCGCTGCATGACATCACAGAAATACCAGCTTTTTGACAGTTGACGTGCGCTGCATAACATCACAGAAATACCAGCTTTTGACAGTTGATGTGCGCTGCATGACATCACAGAAATACCAGCTTGTGACAGTTGACGTGCGCTGCATGACATCACAGAAATACCAGCTTTTGACAGTTGATGTGCGCTGCATGACATCACAGAAATACCAGCTTGTGACAGTTGACGTGCGCTGCATGACATCACAGAAATATCAGCTTTTTGACAGTTGACATGCGCTGCATGACATCACAGAAATACCAGCTTTTTGACAGTTGATGTGCGCTGCATGACATCACAGAAATATCAGCTTTTGACAGTTGACGTGTGCTGCATGACATCACAGAAATACCAGCTTTTGACGTGCGCTGCATGACATCACAGAAATACCAGCTTTTTGACAGTTGACGTGCGCTGCATGACATCACAGAAATACCAGCTTTTGACGTGCGCTGCATGACATCACAGAAATACCAGCTTTTTGACAGTTGACGTGCGCTGCATGACATCCCAGAAATACCAGCTTTTGACGTGCGCTGCATGACATCACAGAAATACCAGCTTTTTGACAGTTGACGTGCGCTGCATGACATCACAGAAATACCAGCTTTTGACGTGCGCTGCATGACATCACAGAAATACCAGCTTTTTGACAGTTGATGTGCGCTGCATGACATCACAGAAATACCAGCTTTTTGACAGTTGACGTGCGCTGCATGACATCACAGAAATACCAGCTTTTTGACAGTTGACGTGCGCTGCATGACATCACAGAAATACCAGCTTTTTGACAGTTGACGTGCGCTGCATGACATCACAGAAATACCAGCTTTTTGACGTGCGCTGCATGACATCCCAGAAATACCAGCTTTTGACGTGCGCTGCATGACATCCCAGAAATACCAGCTTTTGACGTGCGCTGCATGACATCCCAGAAATACCAGCTTTTGACGTGCGCTGCATGACATCACAGAAATACCAGCTTTTGACGTGCGCTGCATGACATCCCAGAAATACCAGCTTTTGACGTGCGCTGCATGACATCACAGAAATACCAGCTTTTTGACAGTTGACGTGGTGCGCTGCATGACATCACAGAAATACCAGCTTTTTGACAGTTGACGTGCGCTGCATGACATCCCAGAAATACCAGCTTTTGATGTGCGCTGCATGACATTACAGAAATACCAGCTTTTTGACAGTTGACGTGCGCTGCATGACATCACAGAAATACCAGCTTTTGACAGTTGACGTGCGCTGCATGACATCACAGAAATACCAGCTTTTGACAGTTGATGTGCGCTGCATGACATCACAGAAATACCAGCTTTTTGACAGTTGATGTGCGCTGCATGACATCACAGAAATACCAGCTTTTTGACAGTTGATGTGCGCTGCATGACATCACAGAAATACCAGCTTTTGACAGTTGATGTGCGCTGCATGACATCACAGAAATACCAGCTTTTTGACAGTTGATGTGCGCTGCATGACATCACAGAAATACCAGCTTTTTGACAGTTGATGTGCGCTGCATGACATCACAGAAATACCAGCTTTAGACGTGCGCTGCATGACATCACAGAAATATCAGCTTTTTGACAGTTGACGTGCGCTGCATGACATCACAGAAATACCAGTTTTTTGACAGTTGATGTGCGCTGCATGACATCACAGAAATACCAGCTTTTGACGTGCGCTGCATGACATCACAGAAATACCAGCTTTTTGACAGTTGACATGCGCTGCATGACATCACAGAAATACCAGCTTTAGACGTGCGCTGCATGACATCACAGAAATACCAGCTTTAGACGTGCGCTGCATGACATCACAGAAATACCAGCTTTTTGACAGTTGATGTGCGCTGCATGACATCACAGAAATACCAGCTTTAGACGTGCGCTGCATGACATCACAGAAATATCAGCTTTTTGACAGTTGACGTGCGCTGCATGACATCACAGAAATACCAGCTTTTGACGTGCGCTGCATGACATCACAGAAATACCAGCTTTTTGACAGTTGACGTGCGCTGCATGACATCACAGAAATACCAGCTTTTTGACAGTTGACGTGCGCTGCATGACATCACAGAAATACCAGCTTTTTGACAGTTGATGTGCGCTGCATGACATCACAGAAATACCAGCTTTAGACGTGCGCTGCATGACATCACAGAAATATCAGCTTTTTGACAGTTGACGTGCGCTGCATGACATCACAGAAATACCAGCTTTTTGACAGTTGATGTGCGCTGCATGACATCACAGAAATACCAGCTTTAGACGTGCGCTGCATGACATCACAGAAATACCAGCTTTTTGACAGTTGACGTGCGCTGCATGACATCCCAGAAATACCAGCTTTTGACGTGCGCTGCATGACATCACAGAAATACCAGCTTTTTGACAGTTGACGTGCGCTGCATGACATCACAGAAATACCAGCTTTTTGACAGTTGATGTGCGCTGCATGACATCACAGAAATATCAGCTTTTTGACAGTTGACGTGCGCTGCATGACATCACAGAAATACCAGCTTTTTGACAGTTGATGTGCGCTGCATGACATCACTGAAATACCAGCTTTTTGACAGTTGACATGCGCTGCATGACATCACAGAAATACCAGTTTTTTGACAGTTGATGTGCGCTGCATGACATCACAGAAATATCAGCTTTTTGACAGTTGACGTGTGCTGCATGACATCACAGAAATACCAGCTTTTGACAGTTGACGTGCGCTGCATGACATCACAGAAATACCAGCTTTTGACGTGCGCTGCATGACATCACAGAAATACCAGCTTTTTGACAGTTGACGTGGGCTGCATGACATCACAGAAATACCAGCTTTTTGACAGTTGACGTGCGCTGCATGACATCACAGAAATACCAGCTTTTTGACAGTTGACGTGCGCTGCATGACATCACAGAAATACCAGCTTTTGACGTGTGCTGCATGACATCACAGAAATACCAGCTTTAGACGTGCGCTGCATGACATCACAGAAATACCAGCTTTTTGACAGTTGACGTGCGCTGCATGACATCACAGAAATACCAGCTTTTTGACAGTTGACATGCGCTGCATGACATCACTGAAATACCAGCTTTTTGACAGTTGACGTGCGCTGCATGACATCACAGAAATACCAGCTTTTTGACAGTTGACGTGCGCTGCATGACATCCCAGAAATATCAGCTTTTTGACAGTTGATGTGCGCTGCATGACATCACAGAAATACCAGCTGTTTGACAGTTGACGTGCGCTGCATGACATCACAGAAATACCAGCTTTTTGACAGTTGACATGCGCTGCATGACATCACAGAAATACCAGCTTTTTGACAGTTGATGTGCGCTGCATGACATCACAGAAATATCAGCTTTTGACGTGCGCTTATGCAGCATGACATCAGTACAGAATTTTCACAAAAAGGGATTACAAATAAATGTACAAGTATGCGACATATGTGTCTTTCACTGTCAAAATGAGAACATAAACATTTGTTACCACAACAGAAAGTTGTAAATTTACGAACATTTGCAGCTTCAGTACACCACAAACCCATTTGAGGACACAGAAAATATAACGTTAAAAGCAAATGAATAAGTTAAATTAGTGTCTTTTAGAAAGTGAGTATAACAGTATTCTCGTGATTTTGGGATTTATTTTGGGATTTATTTTAGAAAGTGTAATCCCAAAATAACGAGAATACAGCAAATGAATAAAAAAAAGGTTATTTTTTCCAAAGCTTCCGGCACCAAGCAGACCGTACCTGTCCATGATGTCTGAATACGTACGTTCAGGCTGGAGACCTACAGTGTGTGTGTTTTTGAGAGTGCTTTATTAACTGTCTGGTCAGGTTGATTTGATTATCTCCTCCCAGGACACAATGAAGACACTTTGATCTTTTACCTCATTTCTCTGAAAAATTGATTTTGGGGTCTTTTGACTACACAGGATATAATTTGACTTATTTGGTAGGTTAAGGTGGTATTCAGCTAATAACATTAGACCAGTATCGACCGCCTCATCAGATGGCAAAAAGATGTTTGGTGTTAAACACAATTTTCCAAGGGCTTTCTACCAGTATACTCTTTCATCTATTTCACCTATATAGGATAGTTGGCAGACACCAGTTGAGAGGAATTCTTACCCAATGTAACTGACCAATGTAACTGACCACAACACCATGTATGTGAAATAATCTTGAGCACGGCCCCAAACCATGAATTAATTACTGTGAACTTATAAAAGATCAATCAAGTAGTGTAAATTGTCATATCTTCAGTTTATTGTCCCACTCAGTTTACAATATAGTCTTTAATTAGTATGAATTTAGAAGATGGTACTGGACAAACAGCTGTATTAGTGATGATTTCCAATAGATGATGAATGCTGTTTATCTTTTACTATCATTGTGTGTCCCTTATTTTGTCCAACTGTGAATGTTACCCATTGATTGTGACTATTTTGTATTCTGTGGGTGTTTATTGTAGTTAATACAAGCATTATCTGATGGGTTATAAAACCAGACTGACTATAAAAACCTAACAGAGATCCCTATAGGGTACACACATGATTACCCTATAGACAGACCCGGACTTAATTTTTGCTAAAACAAAATACCATTTGCTTTCTTATATCTCTCCACTGTCTGATGTACGCTTACTCTCTAGCGAATTCACATTAAGGTCTGAAGTGAACAGGGAAGCGTTTTGGGTGTGTTGTGTTAACATTGTAATTGGCAGTGTTTTGGGTGTGTTGTGTTAACATTGTAATGGGCAGTGTTTTGGGTGTGTTGTGTTAACATTGTAATGGGCAGTGTTTTGGGTGTGTTGTGTTAACATTGTAATGGGCAGTGTTTTGGGTGTGTTGTGTTAACATTGTAATGATCAGAGTTTTGGGTGTGTTGTGTTAACATTGTAATGGGCAGCGTTTTGGGTGTGTTGTATTAACATTGTAATGGGCAGTGTTTTGGGTGTGTTGTGTTAACATTGTAATGGGCAGTGTTTTGGGTGTGTTGTGTTAACATTGTAATGGGCAGTGTTTTGGGTGTGTTGTGTTAACATTGTAATAGGCAGAGTTTTGGGTGTGTTGTGTTAACATTATAATGATCAGCAGTTTGGGTGTGTTGTGTTAACATTGTAATGGGCAGTGGTTTGGGTGTGTTGTGTTAACATTGTAATGGGCAGTGTTTTGGGTGTGTTGTGTTAACATTGTAATGGGCAGTGGTTTGGGTGTGTTGTGTTAACATTGTAATGGGCATTGGTTTGGGTGTGTTGTGTTAACATTGTAATGGGCAGTGGTTTGGGTGTGTTGTGTTAACATTGTAATGGGCAGTGTTTTGGGTCTGTTGTGTTAACATTGTAATGGGCAGAGTTTTGGGTGTGTTGTGTTAACATTGTAATTGGCAGAGTTTTGGGTGTGTTGTGTTAACATTGTAATGGGCAGTGTTCTGTTGTGTTAACATTGTAATGGGCAGAGTTTTGGGTGTGTTGTGTTAACATTGTAATGGGCAGCGGTTTGGGTGTGTTAACATTGTAATGGGCAGTGGTTTGGGTGTGTTGTATTAACATTGTAATTGGCAGCGGTTTGGGTGTGTTGTGTTAACATTGTAATGGGCAGCGTTTTGGGTGTGTTGTGTTAACATTGTAATGGGCAGCGGTTTGGGTGTGTTGTGTTAACATTGTAATGGGCAGCGTTTTGGGTGTGTTGTGTTAACATTGTAATGGGCAGCGTTTTGGGTGTGTTGTGTTAACATTGTAATTGGCAGCGGTTTGGGTGTGTTGTATTAACATTGTAATGGGCTGTGTTTTGGGTGTGTTGTATTAACATTGTAATGGGCAGTGGTTTGGGTGTGTTGTATTAACATTGTAATGGGCAGTGGTTTGGGTGTGTTGTGTTAACATTGTAATGGGCAGTGGTTTGGGTGTGTTGTGTTAACATTGTAATGGGCAGTGTTTTGGGTCTGTTGTGTTAACATTGTAATGGGCAGAGTTTTGGGTGTGTTGTGTTAACATTGTAATGGGCAGCGGTTTGGGTGTGTTGTGTTAACATTGTAATGGGCAGTGTTTTGGGTGTGTTGTGTTAACATTGTAATGGGCAGCGGTTTGGGTGTGTTGTGTTAACATTGTAATGGGCAGTGTTTTGGGTGTGTTGTGTTAACATTGTAATGGGCAGTGGTTTGGGTGTGTTGTGTTAACATTGTAATGGGCAGTGGTTTGGGTGTGTTGTGTTAACATTGTAATGGGCAGTGTTTTGGGTCTGTTGTGTTAACATTGTAATGGGCAGAGTTTTGGGTGTGTTGTGTTAACATTGTAATTGGCAGTGTTTTGGGTCTGTTGTGTTAACATTGTAATGGGCAGAGTTTTGGGTGTGTTGTGTTAACATTGTAATGGGCAGCGGTTTGGGTGTGTTAACATTGTAATGGGCAGTGGTTTGGGTGTGTTGTATTAACATTGTAATTGGCAGCGGTTTGGGTGTGTTGTGTTAACATTGTAATGGGCAGCGTTTTGGGTGTGTTGTGTTAACATTGTAATGGGCAGCGTTTTGGGTGTGTTGTGTTAACATTGTAATTGGCAGCGGTTTGGGTGTGTTGTATTAACATTGTAATGGGCAGTGTTTTGGGTGTGTTGTATTAACATTGTAATGGGCAGTGGTTTTGGTGTGTTGTATTAACATTGTAATGGGCAGTGGTTTGGGTGTGTTGTGTTAACATTGTAATGGGCAGTGGTTTGGGTGTGTTGTGTTAACATTGTAATGGGCAGTGTTTTGGGTCTGTTGTGTTAACATTGTAATGGGCAGAGTTTTGGGTGTGTTGTGTTAACATTGTAATGGGCAGCGGTTTGGGTGTGTTGTGTTAACATTGTAATGGGCAGTGTTTTGGGTGTGTTGTGTTAACATTGTAAAGGGCAGCGGTTTGGGTGTGTTGTGTTAACATTGTAATGGGCAGTGTTTTGGGTGTGTTGTGTTAACATTGTAATGATCAGTGGTTTGGGTGTGTTGTGTTAACATTGTAATGGGCAGTGTTTTGGGTGTGTTGTGTTAACATTGTAATTGGCAGTGTTTTGGGTGTGTTGTGTTAACATTGTAATGGGCAGTGTTTGGGTGTGTTGTGTTAACATTGTAATGATCAGCGTTTTGGGTGTGTTGTGTTAACATTGTAATGGGCAGAGTTTTGGGTGTGTTCTATTAACATTGTAATTGGCAGTGTTTTGGGTGTGTTGTGTTAACATTGTAATGGGCAGTGTTTGGGTGTGTTGTGTTAACATTGTAATGGGCAGCGTTTTGGGTGTGTTGTGTTAATATTGTAATGGGCAGCGGTTTGGGTGTGTTGTGTTAATATTGTAATTGGCAGAGTTTTGGGTGTGTTGTGTTAACATTGTAATGGGCAGTGTTTTGGGTCTGTTGTGTTAACATTGTAATGGGCAGAGTTTTGGGTGTGTTGTGTTAACATTGTAATGGGCAGCGGTTTGGGTGTGTTAACATTGTAATGGGCAGTGGTTTGGGTGTGTTGTATTAACACTGTAATTGGCAGCGGTTTGGGTGTGTTGTGTTAACATTGTAATGGGCAGCGTTTTGGGTGTGTTGTGTTAACATTGTAATGGGCAGCGTTTTGGGTGTGTTGTGTTAACATTGTAATTGGCAGCGGTTTGGGTGTGTTGTGTTAACATTGTAATGGGCAGTGTTTTGGGTGTGTTGTGTTAACATTGTAATGGGCAGCGTTTTGGGTGTGTTGTGTTAACATTGTAATGGGCAGCGGTTTGGGTGTGTTGTGTTAACATTGTAATGGGCAGTGTTTTGGGTGTGTTGTGTTAACATTGTAATTGACAGCAGTTTGGGTGTGTTGTGTTAATATTGTAATTGGCAGCGGTTTGGGTCTGTTGTGTTAACATTGTAATTGACAGCAGTTTGGGTGTGTTGTGTTAACATTGTAATGGGCAGTGTTTTGGGTGTGTTGTGTTAACATTGTAATGGGCAGCGGTTTGGGTGTGTTGTGTTAATATTGTAATGGGCAGCGGTTTGGGTGTGTTGTGTTAACATTGTAATG
Organism: Lepidochitona cinerea; assembly: GCA_963971465.1. Taxonomy (NCBI): domain Eukaryota; kingdom Metazoa; phylum Mollusca; class Polyplacophora; order Chitonida; family Tonicellidae; genus Lepidochitona; species Lepidochitona cinerea. The sequence continues at coordinate 1,119,679 of OZ020555.1, read as the reverse complement.
GGCAGTGTTTTGGGTGTGTTGTATTAACATTGTAATGGGCAGTGTTTTGGGTGTGTTGTGTTAACATTGTAATGGGCAGCGGTTTCTGTGTGTTGTGTTAATATTGTAATGGGCAGCGGTTTGGGTGTGTTGTGTTAACATTGTAATGGGCAGTGTTTTGGGTGTGTTGTGTTAACATTGTAATGGGCAGCGGTTTGGGTGTGTTGTGTTAATATTGTAATGGGCAGTGTTTTGGGTCTGTTGTGTTAACATTGTAATGGGCAGTGTTTTGGGTGTGTTGTGTTAACATTGTAATGGGCAGCGGTTTGGGTGTGTTGTGTTAACATTGTAATGGGCAGTGTTTTGGGTGTGTTGTGTTAACATTGTAATGGGCAGCGGTTTGGGTGTGTTGTGTTAACATTGTAATGGGCAGTGTTTTGGGTGTGTTGTGTTAACATTGTAATGGGCAGCGGTTTGGGTGTGTTGTGTTAACATTGTAATGGGCAGTGTTTTGGGTGTGTTGTGTTAACATTGTAATGGGCAGCGGTTTGGGTGTGTTGTGTTAACATTGTAATGGGCAGCGGTTTGGGTGTGTTGTGTTAACATTGTAATGGGCAGCGGTTTGGGTGTGTTGTGTTAACATTGTAATTGACAGCGGTTTGGAAGATGGGATTCTTTTACTTGATGTTTTTAGGAAAAGGGAGACCTGTTGTCAAAATCCTTCAGAAATCCGGCAAAAAGTTGTTTATCTCCATCTTAACAAGGCACCACTTGATTGGTATGCTCCTAAACTTATTGTAGGTCACTGTTATTGATTGCCATGTTTTCACAGAATTGATCAGAGAGGAAAATCGTGGACGATTTTGACCCTGTACCAGTAATGAAAAAAATGGCTTTGGGAGCCATTAATGTTTGTAATGTCTGAATATGGTGTTGGTAGAGAATTTGGATGAAGTGTGAATAAACGTAATGATTAACATTGAAGCTATTTTAGTATGTAAATCATTTTGGACCCCGGAACGAATTCGGGGTATAGTTGTAATATACCTGTACAATGGAAAGAAAACTAGGTCATTTTCTTAGAGATGTAATAAATTTCAAGCCCAGAAATGTAATACGACCTTTACACCTCCAACAGATTAAATGTTAACAATGATTAGAATATGCTTTTACAATATTTCTCATTGAATTAGATAATACCAACATTTGGAAGGAGAATGCTATGTTAATATTTGATCCTATTTCTCGTTTTTGAAAAGCTTTAAACTACTGAAAGGAAAGTTCGGATAAATATTTAAAGTAATAGTTTTGGAATGGCCGTGTAATGTGAAAGAATTTCGCTAAGCCAACATGGAGATGTTATCAAATATTAACTAATCTTCACATTATATGAAATACAATCTAATCAACATTATCTGTTGTTTTAAGAGGAGATATCCCATTATGCACTTCTGTAAAATTAAAAAGGGGATAATATATTTATCTCTTGTACTCGTTATTTTGAAACACTGTCATAGCCCAATGTTTGTTAAAGATGAAACCAAAAAGCTAACTGTATGACTCAGTACAAGATATTGTAAGGTTGGGGCAACTTTTTTTGCTGGAAATTTTTATAGAAATGATGGTTTTCAGCTCCTTTCCAAGCGGTTCCAGGGAATCTGCTTAACTTTTATATTTGAGTCTACCATAGTGAGTTACACGTCTCAAGTAATTCTTATAGAAAAAGTTTGATTTTTAGCAGAATTACCATCCATGGAAATTTTCAAGAAAAATATGCAGAATGCTTGTTTAATTTAATCTTTGAAGGATTTTTTTTCTCATGCAGCGTACATCGTTGGTATCCAGATAATTTGATGTTCAAAACTATAGCTATTAATGAATATTCAGTTATTATTTGAAGGGCTATTATTGTTCATTGGAAGATGTGTTCAGGGCTTGAAATGTTTGATACTAGAAATGTCAGATTATCTTGTCAGACTATGATTGGTGCAGTACAAGTGAACTATTGACAGCTTATAGCCAATGTCCTGGTGGGATCTGAGAATATCATTTAACAACTCCCTTAGTATTTATCCAATCTCTCTTTCTGAGGAGATCAAACTTGTCATTTGTTTTTATGTATTATTCCAACTCTAGCTGCTGAGATTCACACTTTATCTACAACCCAAGTGTTGTTAGATCGCTAAGAGAAAAACCTGAATGAGTCCAGTTGAAGGAAGGCCATTGATACCTAGATGTGTCTACAGAATGTGACCAAAAGTTATATAATAAGGTCGCACCTTCATTAATTATAGATCTCTATATGTTACTTTAATACAAATATACATATATATGAGGCATGGGTGGGGGGGGGGGGGGAGTTTTTACTTTCTTTTCCCATGATCCTATGACGTTCAATCTCAGTCTACCAATATTCTTGCCATAGCTTAAGATGCGTAAGCATTGTCAATGTATTACAAAGTGTTCCAGAAAATTATACTAAGGCCAAGCTCCTATCGGTCGTCAACCTAATGAAATATCATAGGTTTAGATTTATTAAAACATGGGGTATAAACATCTAAGTGATATACCTCTTTTTAACATAATTATAAACTTGTCTCCGTGGTTATTTTAGACAAGAAGATTTTCCCTGTGCCTGTGTGTTTTAGTGTTCATAGATATATATAATAATACTGTGCTGCTTGAGGACATTGGTTACTACCAGAAGTCTATGAATGTGGAAGTGTGAAGCGTCCCATTACATAGTATTCAGGGCATTGGCGCCTTTTGACGCAGAGGTCACCATACACAGAGCCCTCTCTAGGTTAGTCGGAAAGCGTGGCTTTTCTTCACTTTCTCCTATGAACTATTATGGGATGCATAAGAAAAAACATGGCGAACGTTTTAGATATGACAACAGTACTTGATGGAACAAAAGTTAAAGTTTCCGAATAACTTTCATAAAGTTGAAAATGAGACAAGAAGACTTGTTTGGAACGATTTGAGTCGAAATGGAGATATCAGAGTTGCATGTTCGGTAAAGCTTTTATAAAAACCAATGCATTCTCCGAACTGCGGTTACTGGAATTGCCGATAGATGCAGTAAGTGGAGAATGAATTTATTTTCTGATTTGAAATTGCGCAACCAATTTCAAAATCTACCGCGCAGAAACGTCACATAGTGTAGTATAAGCAGACTGAAAGCGCCAGTGCCCTGAATATGGGGTAATGCGACATTTCACACTTCCCTGTTCATAGACTTCTGTTACTACTCAGAAGGATATTGTTCCACAGTGGCCTTCTTTCAATGGGCTTCTGGTTCAGATCCAACCAAATAAGTAGAACAAATGTTGAGTGCAGCGTAAAACATCAATTAATCAATGGAAGTTGTTGTGGAAACCAATTTAAAACAGATTGAAAGTTGAAAGTGTTACTCTATCCAGACAAGCGAATAGATACTTTTTTAATGCACTGGAGAGTTTTGATCAAGCTGGTCAGTAGAGTCTCAAGCCTCGCTCAGGTTTAGTTAAGATCTGTTTCCCTGTGCCCGTGTGTTTCATTGTTCATAAATATATATATATATGTGTTACTTCTAATGGTTCTATACCCATTTGACAGAAAAGGAAGACTATTTTCAACTGTATCTGAGGAAAACAAACAAATTGTGTTCCTACAGCGTGTTCAAAATGTAGGCTACTGTCCAAAATCTATTTGAGAAATGGACCAGTAAGCCATTAAGCAGCCATACAAATGTGTGTATGGGAAGACAAATAGGGCTGTGGAATCCAAGATGGTTGCCAAAAATAGAGAAATTGGTGAGTTTTCAAAGATGAGTATGGATGTAGAGCTGTTAATGATCTGTTTACACGCATCATTTCTCTATTACTGAGGGAATGTGATAAGGCCGAGGAATGGAAGACGAGAAACGGAAAGTGATCAATCAGTCAACACACCATTAAACCAAAAAAATCAATAGTTCTGTAAGAAACAAGGGTATGTTGTAACAAAGTCCATGGCACATGAAGGTTACACCCCTATTAATGTAAAATAAGGATTACCCAATGAGACTTTACTGACAACTGTCATGTAGACTGTATGGCGTCACCTGGATCGAGTTGTAGAGGGTACAGACCAATGGGAAGTCAGAATATTAATTGAGAGTTGAAACTTTCCAAGTTGTCTATAACTGTCACTTCACAACGGCAGGTTTATGGGGCTAGGTGTCCTTCGTTATATTGTGGTCAGATTAAATACAAACAACTGAGTGGTTTAATTCTTTATTAAATATATGTAAATTATTAAACAGCTGAAGTAAAGATAAAACTAATACTTGTACAAATCAGAATTCGTATAAAGTATTCTGATTCAACGGCTATTCCCAAGATGAATACATTTTTTTTTTATCGTTTGCTGCATTTTTGATGTTCGTGGAAAAGCAGGGTCGGGGATGAGCCCGATTTCCTCCCCCACTAAACCTTACAACACCGCCTTATAAGTGAAATAATCTCGAGTTCGGCGCAAAACACCAATTAATCTAAAAGCTCATGAACTTACACGTGTCAAAATATGAAGGTGAACAGATCGTGTTTATTTAAGAAGGGGCAGCTGATTACCTTGAGTTAATTCTGAGTTGTTTTCAACAGAACCCAGTTTTAAAAAAATGCTGTGAATACTCTCACCATGTGTTCGGATTTATTATATAACGACACCATTTATAGTCTCTAATTACCCGGCGCTTGAAAATAACATGCGATTAACGTAAGGGAAATTTCCAAGGGAGTGTTGCTCAACACAGCGTGAGCATATAAATCATACTGCCAACAGAGTGTTATGGATATATTTTAAAACAAACAAAAAAGAAAGCAAGAAAAACACAAAACTAGATTGTGAAATGTTTTCTGTTACATCTCCACGATACAACATTCATAATGTTTGTCACTTGTTTCGCACAAGGTATCGATTTCATATACCGTCATACAACTGTTCAAAACTTAAAAGTTAGGAATTCTGAATTTCCACGTCGTATTTTATTAAAATTCCTTCCTTACTCTGTACTAAACATTTTTAGAAGCTATTTTTATATAAATGTTATTCACAAATTCAGTCCGCCTTTTGAGTCGGACTCGTTTTCAAACAGAGCGCATGGGCAAAATATACCATAATGATACGCGATTTGTGAAAGTAATCAAACCATGCATCAGGAAAATCAACGATATGGGCTTTTTGATTAAAAATATTAGGTTTTTGTTGACAAAAACTATGCATGGCGTAAATTTGACTAAAGCCCAATGTAAGCTGAAGTGACTGGACTGGCTTCCGCGTTAATGAAGACACTACGGGAGCTCAGACGCAGTGAATGCACACCTCTCCAGGCGACCTGAACTACTTCTGAAATACCTTCCGCGGACAAAATCTCATCCAGCTGTGAGAATAAGCGTGAGTTCAGACCAGTTTCCGCGAAAGCTACCGAAAATTATTTGCCGGCTTACGGCGATAGGACTGTAGCTCTGTAAGAAACAAGGGTATGATGTAACAAAGTCTGCTCTCTATGACAATTGGCTACAACAGCATAGTTCTGTAAGAAACAAGGATATGTTGTAACAATGTCTGCTCTCTATGACAATTGGCTACAGCAGCGTATGTTGTAACAATGTCTGCTTTCTATGACAATTGGCTACAACAGCATAGTTCTGTAAGAAACAAGGGTATGTTGTAACAAAGTCTGCTCTCTATGACAATTGGCTACAACAGCATAGCTCTGTAACAAACAAGGGTATGTTGTAACAAAGTCTGCTCTCTATGACAATTGGCTACAACAGCATAGCTCTGTAAGAAACAAGGATATGTTGTAACAAAGTCTGCTCCCTATGACAATTGGCTACAACAGCATAGTTCTGTAAGAAACAAGGGTATGTTGTAACAATGTCTGCTCTCTATGACAATTGGCTACAACAGCATAGTTCTGTAAGAAACAAGGATATGTTGTAACAATGTCTGCTCTCTATGACAATTGGCCACAACAGCATAGTTCTGTAAGAAACAAGGATATGTTGTAACAATGTCTGCTCTCTATGACAATTGGCTACAACAGCATAGTTCTGTAAGAAACAAGGATATGTTGTAACAATGTCTGCTCTCTATGACAATTGGCTACAACAGCATAGTTCTGTAAGAAACAAGGGTATGTTGTAACAAAGTCTGCTCTCTATGACAATTGGCTACAACAGCATAGTTCTGTAAGAAACAAGGGTATGTTGTAACAAAGTCTGCTCTCTATGACAATTGGCTACAACAGCAAAGTTCTGTAAGAAACAAGGGTATGTTGTAACAAAGTCTGCTCTCTATGACAATTGGCTACAACAGCATAGTTCTGTAAGAAACAAGGGTATGATGTAACAAAGTCTGCTCTCTATGACAATTGGCTACAACAGCATAGTTCTGTAAGAATCAAGGATATGTTGTAACAATGTCTGCTCTCTATGACAATTGGCTACAACAGCATAGTTCTGTAAGAAACAAGGGTATGTTGTAACAATGTCTGCTCTCTATGACAATTGGCTACAACAGCATAGTTCTGTAAGAAACAAGGGTATGTTGTAACAAAGTCTGCTCTCTATGACAATTGGCTACAACAGCATAGCTCTGTAACAAACAAGGGTATGTTGTAACAAAGTCTGCTCTCTATGACAATTGGCTACAACAGCATAGTTCTGTAAGAAACAAGGGTATGTTGTAACAAAGTCTGCTCTCTATGACAATTGGCTACAACAGCATAGCTCTGTAAGAAACAAGGATATGTTGTAACAATGTCTGCTCTCTATGACAATTGGCTACAACAGCATAGTTCTGTAAGAAACAAGGATATGTTGTAACAATGTCTGCTCTCTATGACAATTGGCTACAACAGCATAGTTCTGTAAGAAACAAGGGTATGTTGTAACAAAGTCTGCTCTCTATGACAATTGGCTACAACAGCATAGTTCTGTAAGAAACAAGGGTATGTTGTAACAAAGTCTGCTCTCTATGACAATTGGCTACAACAGCAAAGTTCTGTAAGAAACAAGGGTATGTTGTAACAAAGTCTGCTCTCTATGACAATTGGCTACAACAGCATAGTTCTGTAAGAAACAAGGGTATGATGTAACAAAGTCTGCTCTCTATGACAATTGGCTACAACAGCATAGTTCTGTAAGAATCAAGGATATGTTGTAACAATGTCTGCTCTCTATGACAATTGGCTACAACAGCATAGTTCTGTAAGAAACAAGGGTATGTTGTAACAATGTCTGCTCTCTATGACAATTGGCTACAACAGCATAGTTCTGTAAGAAACAAGGGTATGTTGTAACAAAGTCTGCTCTCTATGACAATTGGCTACAACAGCATAGCTCTGTAACAAACAAGGGTATGTTGTAACAAAGTCTGCTCTCTATGACAATTGGCTACAACAGCATAGCTCTGTAAGAAACAAGGGTATGTTGTAACAAAGTCTGCTCTCTATGACAATTGGCTACAACAGCATAGCTCTGTAAGAAACAAGGGTATGTTGTAACAATGTCTGCTCTCTATGACAATTGGCTACAACAGCATAGCTCTGTAAGAAACAAGGGTATGTTGTAACAAAGTCTGCTCTCTATGACAATTGGCTACAACAGCATAGTTCTGTAAGAAACAAGGGTATGTTGTAACAAAGTCTGCTCTCTATGACAATTGGCTACAACAGCATAGTTCTGTAAGAAACAAGGGTATGTTGTAACAAAGTCTGCTCCCTATGACAATTGGCTACAACAGCATAGCTCTGTAAGAAACAAGGATATGTTGTAACAAAGTCTGCTCTCTATGACAATTGGCTACAACAGCATAGCTCTGTAAGAAACAAGGGTATGTTGTAACAAAGTCTGCTCTCTATGACAATTGGCTACAACAGCATAGTTCTGTAAGAAACAAGGGTATGTTGTAACAAAGTCTGCTCTCTATGACAATTGGCTACAACAGCATAGTTCTGTAAGAAACAAGGGTATGTTGTAACAATGTCTGCTCTCTATGACAATTGGCTACAACAGCATAGTTCTGTAAGAAACAAGGGTATGTTGTAACAAAGTCTGCTCTCTATGACAATTGGCTACAACAGCATAGTTCTGTAAGAAACAAGGGTATGATGTAACAAAGTCTTCTCTCTATGACAATTGGCTACAACAGCATAGTTCTGTAAGAAACAAGGGTATGTTGTAACAAAGTCGGCTCTCTATGACAATTGGCTACAACAGCATATTTCTGTAAGAAACAAGGATATATTGTAACAAAGTCGGCTCTCTATGACAATTGGCTACAACAGCATATTTCTGTAAGAAACAAGGATATGTTGTAACAAAGTCTGCTCTCTATGACAATTGGCTACAACAGCACAGTTCTGTAAGAAACAAGGATATGTTGTAACAAAGTCTGCTCTCTATGACAATTGGCTACAACAGCATAGTTCTGTAAGAAACAAGGGTATGTTGTAACAAAGTCTGCTCTCTATGACAATTGGCTACAACAGCATAGCTCTGTAACAAACAAGGGTATGTTGTAACAAAGTCTGCTCTCTATGACAATTGGCTACAACAGCATAGTTCTGTAAGAAACAAGGGTATGTTGTAACAATGTCTGCTCTCTATGACAATTGGCTACAACAGCATAGTTCTGTAAGAAACAAGGGTATGTTGTAACAAAGTCTGCTCTCTATGACAATTGGCTACAACAGCATAGCTCTGTAAGAAACAAGAGTATGTTGTAACAAAGTCTGCTCTCTATGACAATTGGCTACAACAGCATAGTTCTGTAAGAAACAAGGGTATGTTGTAACAAAGTCTGCTCTCTATGACAATTGGCTACAACAGCATAGCTCTAACAAACAAGGGTATGTTGTAACAAAGTCTGCTCTCTATGACAATTGGCTACAACAGCATAGTTCTGTAAGAAACAAGGGTATGTTGTAACAATGTCTGCTCTCTATGACAATTGGCTACAACAGCATAGTTCTGTAAGAAACAAGGGTATGTTGTAACAAAGTCTGCTCTCTATGACAATTGGCTACAACAGCATAGTTCTGTAAGAAACAAGGGTATGTTGTAACAAAGTCTGCTCTCTATGACAATTGGCTACAACAGCATAGTTCTGTAAGAAACAAGGGTATGTTGTAACAAAGTCTGCTCTCTATGACAATTGGCTACAACAGCACAGTTCTGTAAGAAACAAGGGTATGTTGTAACAAAGTCTGCTCTCTATGACAATTGGCTACAACAGCATAGCTCTGTAAGAAACAAGGATATGTTGTAACAAAGTCTGCTCTCTATGACAATTGGCTACAACAGCATAGCTCTGTAAGAAACAAGGGTATGTTGTAACAATGTCTGCTCTCTATGACAATTGGCTACAACAGCATAGCTCTGTAAGAAACAATGGTATGTTGTAACAATGTCTGCTCTCTATGACAATTGGCTACAACAGCATAGTTCTGTAAGAAACAAGGATATGTTGTAACAAAGTCTGCTCTCTATGACAATTGGCTACAACAGCATAGCTCTGTAAGAAACAAGGGTATGTTGTAACAAAGTCTGCTCTCTATGACAATTGGCTACAACAGCATAGCTCTGTAAGAAACAAGGGTATGTTGTAACAAAGTCTGCTCTCTATGACAATTGGCTACAACAGCATAGTTCTGTAAGAAACAAGGGTATGTTGTAACAAAGTCTGCTCTCTATGACAATTGGCTACAACAGCACAGTTCTGTAAGAAACAAGGGTATGTTGTAACAAAGTCTGCTCTCTATGACAATTGGCTACAACAGCATAGCTCTGTAAGAAACAAGGATATGTTGTAACAAAGTCTGCTCTCTATGACAATTGGCTACAACAGCATAGTTCTTTAAGAAACAAGGATATGTTGTAACAATGTCTGCTCTCTATGACAATTGGCTACAACAGCATAGCTCTGTAAGAAACAAGGGTATGTTGTAACAAAGTCTGCTCTCTATGACAATTGGCTACAACAGCATAGTTCTGTAAGAAACAAGGGTATGTTGTAACAAAGTCTGCTCTCTATGACAATTGGCTACAACAGCACAGTTCTGTAAGAAACAAGGGTATGTTGTAACAAAGTCTGCTCTCTATGACAATTGGCTACAACAGCATAGCTCTGTAAGAAACAAGGGTATGTTGTAACAAAGTCTGCTCTCTATGACAATTGGCTACAACAGCATAGCTCTGTAAGAAACAAGGGTATGTTGTAACAAAGTCTGCTCTCTATGACAATTGGCTACAACAGCATAGTTCTGTAAGAAACAAGGATATGTTGTAACAAAGTCTGCTCTCTATGACAATTGGCTACAACAGCATAGTTCTGTAAGAAACAAGGGTATGTTGTAACAAAGTCTGCTCCCTATGACAATTGGCTACAACAGCATAGTTCTGTAAGAAACAAGGATATGTTGTAACAAAGTCTGCTCTCTATGACAATTGGCTACAACAGCATAGTTCTGTAAGAAACAAGGGTATGTTGTAACAATGTCTGCTCTCTATGACAATTGGCTACAACAGCATAGTTCTGTAAGAAACAAGGATATGTTGTAACAAAGTCTGCTCTCTCTGACAATTGGCTACAACAGCATAGTTTTGGAAACAAGGGTATGTTTTAACAAAGTCTGCTCCCTATGACAATTGGCTACAACAGCATAGTTCTGTAAGAAACAAGGGTATGTTGTAACAAAGTCTGCTCTCTATGACAATTGGCTACAGCAGCACAGTTCTGTAAGAAACAAGGGTATGTTGTAACAAAGTCTGCTCTCTATGACAATTGGCTACAACAGCATAGCTCTGTAAGAAACAAGGGTATGTTGTAACAAAGTCTGATCTCTATGACAATTGGCTACAACAGCATAGCTCTGTAAGAAACAAGGGTATGTTGTAACAAAGTCTGCTCTCTATGACAATTGGCTACAACAGCATAGTTCTGTAAGAAACAAGGGTATGTTGTAACAAAGTCTGCTCTCTATGACAATTGGCTACAACAGCATAGTTCTGTAAGAAACAAGGATATGTTGTAACAATGTCTGCTCTCTATGACAATTGGCTATAACAGCATAGCTCTCACCATACTTCCCTTTTTTAGTTCCAATGTTTGGATCTGTCACTGTCAGAATGAAATTTGTTAATATATCTGATGTCATCAATAGTTTAGGCCAGAAAAGTTTAACAATTGTAAATTCTGCACTTCCATCACATGTAACATTTTTTAGAGAGTAATTTAATTTAAAAATAAGAATAATTACTTTTGTGAAGATTTCAGAATAGTTACTGACAAAATGCTTCTATATAATATTATGACTGGTCCAAAGGTTTCTAGATAATATTACGACTGGTCCAAAGGTTTCTAGATAATATTATGACTGGTCCAAAGGTTTCTAGATAATATTATGACTGGTCCAAAGGTTTCTAGATAATATTATGACTGGTCCAAAGGTTTCTAGATAATATTATGACTGGTCCAAAGGTTTCTATATAATATTATGACTGGTCCATAGGTTTCTATATAATATTATGACTAATCCATATGCTTCTAGATAATATTATGACTGGTCCAAAGGTTTCTATATTATATTATGACTGGTCCAAAGGTTTCTATATAATATTATGACTAATCCATATGCTTCTAGATAATATTATGACTGGTCCATAGGTTTATAGATAATATTATGACTGGTCCATAGTTTTCTAGATAATATTATGACTAATCCATAGTTTTCTAGATAATATTATGACTGGTCCATAGTTTTCTAGATAATATTATGACTGGTCCATAGTTTTCTAGATAATATTATGACTGGTCCAAAGGCTTGTAGATAATATTATGACTGATTCAAAGTTTCTAGATAATATTATGACTGGTCCATAGTTTTCTAGATAATATTATGACTGGTCCAAAGGCTTGTAGATAATATTATGACTGATTCAAAAGTTTCTAGATAATATTATGACTGGTCCATAGTTTTCTAGATAATATTATGACTGGTCCAAAGGCTTGTAGATAATATTATGACTGATTCAAAAGTTTCTAGATAATATTATGACTGGTTCAAAAGTTTCTAGATAATATTACGACTGTTCCATAGTTTTCTAGATAATATTATGACTGGTTCAATGTTTCTAGATAATATTATGACTGGTTCAAAAGTTTCTAGATAATATTAGGGCTGGTTTAAAAGTTTCTAGATAATATTATGGCTGGTCCATAGTTTTCTAGATAATATTATGACTGGTTCAAAGGTTTCTAGATAATGAAGGAAAGAACACTCTTGCGTATGGATTTGCAACTTCTTGGTTTATTGGGAACACAACGTTTCAGTGTAGCTCCTAACACAGTTATCAAGTGATGAGTAACAAATTTACAAACTGATTATTTATACTAAACTCTAACAAAGGATATAACAACAAACTCTTAAACTGAACAAACAATAAAGGATTAAAGATTTGGAGGGTTTAAATATGGATTAAAGGGTTTAAACTCTGTGGGGTTCTCTTAAGATTAATAGATCATAAATGTTAGGGATAAATAGTCCTTGGTCTCTGTTCATTATTGGCTTAATTCTTTTTAATGTGAATGGCTGCAAGTAACTTTCTTGTCTTCCAGCAGCTTTGGTTAGTTTGTAAGGTTTGTGTTTTGTCCCATTGAATATTGTGTGTGGGGTTTGTCTGGATATGGTCTGAGATGGCTGATTTGCCATCTAATTTTAAAACAGATGTTTGGTGTTCTTTTACTCGTATGTTGATGGGCCTGGATGTTTCTCCTATGTATAGGTTCCCACAATTGCAGTTAATTTTGTACACAGAACCTTTAGGTGGTTGTGGCGTGGTCATTGGATTTTCCCAGTAGCATTAAGAATTTTGTTAAGTTTGGTGAAGTGGTTTTGATATCGGCTTGTCGTAGGAGTCTGGATATGTGGTAGGAGGTCTTGCCTATGTAAGGTATTGAGATAGATAAAGTTATCACTGGTCCATAGGTTTCTAGATAATGCTATGACTGGTCCATAGGTTTCTAGATAATGCTATGACTGGTCCATAGGTTTCTAGATAATGCTATGACTGGTCCATAGGTTTCTAGATAATATTATGACTGGTCCAAAGGTTTCTAGATAATGCTATGACTGGTCCATAGGTTTCTAGATAATGTTATGACTGGTCCATAGGTTTCTAGATAATGCTATGACTGGTCCATAGGTTTCTAGATAATGTTATGACTGGTCCATAGGTTTCTAGATAATGCTATGACTGGTCCATAGGTTTCTAGATAATATTATGACTGGTCCATAGTTTTCTAGATACTATTATGACTGGGTCAAAGGTTTCTAGATAATATTATGACTGGTCCAAAGGTTTCTAGATAATATTATGACTGGTTCATAGGTTTCTAGATAATGCTATGACTGGTCCATAGGTTTCTAGATAATGTTATGACTGGTCCATAGGTTTCTAGATAATGTTATGACTGGTCCATAGGTTTCTAGATAATGCTATGACTGGTCCATAGGCTTCTAGATAATATTATGACTGGTCCATAGGCTTCTAGATAATGTTATGACTGGTCCATAGGTTTCTAGATAATGTTATGCCTGGTCCATAGGCTTCTAGATAATGTTATGACTGGTCCATAGGTTTCTAGATAATGTTATGCCTGGTACATAGGCTTCTAGATAATATTATGACTGGTCCATAGGTTTCTAGATAATGCTATGACTGGTCCATAGGCTTCTAGATAATATTATGACTGGTCCATAGGCTTCTAGATAATGTTATGACTGGTCCATAGGTTTCTAGATAATGTTATGCCTGGTACATAGGCTTCTAGATAATGTTATGACTGGTTAAAATGTTTCATTTGTTATGGTTAGAAGACTATTATACATAAATCATCCAAAAGACTAATACATTTACTGATCGTAAAAATGATAAACGATTGCTTATATGAGTTTGATACATAATCAATCACTTCTTATGGTACAATCATGAACAGTTAGTTCTACAGAATCTGGTAGAAAACAGAGTCATCTGTTATCTTCAGAAGTAATATATACGCCTGAACTCTAACATGGAATCCTCACTACAGTTTGAGGTTTGAATAGCACCTGAACCACTTCTTCTATTTCATAACATGATCACAATAGTCATAGTGTGGTCAACAACAACACTTTTATCTTCACATACAAAAAACAACCTGAGCAAGTTTAAATCCGCCGCAGACTGATTTTGCTGATCGCATTATGGTATGGTTATAAATTATTCATAATTATACTTTGATAATCTTGAGTAAAACATCAATCATTGATTACTATACAATCTCTGTTGTTAATGTGTTATCTATCTCTGTTAGTCCTGTAAAAAACAGTCTGATGTAATTTGAATGAAAGAAAACGTTATAATATCCTCAGGCTTCTTCAGTTGTTGAAATGCAGAGACAATTATTCTGACATAGAACACTTCATTACTTCCAATCAATCTATTCCATCATAGACATACTCTGTTTGAAACCCAGTTCACTTTTCTTTTCATCCCTTTTGAAATCAATCAGGCCAATTCAATTTTACTTTTCTTCTGAAGTGAAAAATCAGCGGGGTACATGATCATTTTTTAAAATCGATTCTTCTCGCTTAGTCTGTGTATTGTAACTGAATCTGTTATGTTGCATCACACATCAACACTGATACTATCTGTCCTGTGTCCTGGGTGAGGGTCGCTAACATTTTCTGACTGGGTTTTCACTCGAACGACCTATGTGGGATGGTTGCCAGTTACCGTCCGAAGGTCGTGGGTTTCCTCCGGGCAAAGAGCCCGCTTTCCTCCCACAATAAAACTAGCAACGCCGCCATATAAGTGAAATAATCTGGAGCGCAGCGTTAAACACCAAACAATCAATCAATCAATTGATTCTCATGGTCCATTACATCAGATTTGTACTTGTGTCCAGCGTATGTGTTAACCTGATCCACTTGCCATAACCCACTTTGTTTTTTATCACCTAAAAGATAGGCCTACTGTTTTTACACCGTGGTGTTCCCCAGATTTAGTCTGAAATGACAGCGATAGTAGCTACAAGAGACAATCCTAAAGATATGGTAGCTACTTTAGATTCAGCCCAAAACTACAATACTCCATCATCCCTTCCTTTTATTGACAACAAACCAATTATACATGTTCATACGTTTTTCAAGTGACTTCTATAATAAGAAGTAATGGAGATGGATTGTCTAAAATACATTATCATCTTCTGAATTCCTGTCTATAAATGGTGCATGAAGAAATTGCTGTCGAAAACTTACTGGTCACAAGATCAGTTATTGGAATTCCACCCATTAATACATTTCTTCTGTTATTTTATCTGTATTTTGGTGGTTTTGAGGTCAATCCTGTAGTTATTTCTGGTACTTGGAATTCTCAACTACTCGTGACAGTCTGAATCCATGTTGCCAGGTCATGCTGTGTCAGGCCTGTGTAATGTCAGTACATCTTTGAAGTGGGTTGTGGAAAGTTTTGTTGATAATTTCTGGAATAATTGTTGAACAGTTAAGATGGGCAGTCTATAGAGATTTTATTGATGTACACTACAACACACAGACACAGGGAAAATGTTCTTAAAATAACCATGGCGACAAGTTTCAAATAAGCTAAAAACGTGTATATCATTTAGGCATTTATACCCAATCAAAAGTTGTTGTAATAAACTAAAACCCTTGATATTTCATTAGGATGAAAACACACTAGAGTTTGTGATTAGTCAGTAGAATTATCTAGAACACTTTGTAATATATTGATAAGGTTGTACGGATCTATGGCAAGAAGTCTGATAAACTGAGATTACAAAATCATGGGAAAAGAAAGGAAAATATGTAATTTGGTTCTATCAGAAATATGTATGTAGAAGACAGACATGGAAGTTTAGCCCGGATCATTCAAACTGGTCTTTGAGTAATTGGTTGAGGAAGTTGATGATTGATGTACTGTGTCTATCTAGAGAAATAATACGGAGAAATAAACCCATCTTCTAATCACTTAATTGAATTCTTATAATACAAAAATAAATGAAAATTTGAAAATGTTTATATCACCCCAAACCACCCGCCACCCCACCCACACCCCTGCCCATTCCTTAGACACACATACATAATCTGAGATACAATCAAATAAAACCTGGTAAAATTAATAATTAAAGACACAAAGGTGAAAAGAAAAAACTAAGAGTGGATCCATTAGAATGGTTTCTGTAGCCATGTTGACTGATTCCAGGCTGGCCACTATTCACAATTCACTTACTTTTTACTCCCAGTAGTCCATTAACTTTGTGATTCTCTTTTAGAAAAAAATCCCAACTTGATATCCAAGGGAATTAACAGAATTCTTCTGTAAACTGAAAGAAATAAATAACTAAAGTGGCTTTAAGTTTGGTGAACAATTCTGTGACCTTTACAAAGTGAAATACGGTAAGATCTCCGCTAATTCAAGTACTCTAAAAAATTCAAGGGCCAGAAAAACATTAACAAAAGTACACTTAAAATTCAACTTTTTTCGTTGAGAGTCTTACCTCCTGGAGTGAGCGATCAGATAATCCTATTGAACGATCGCTGTTGTTGTTTTTATAGACCAAATGTGGCAAATAGCAATGTAATAATTAGTTATTTTCACATCACTGGTCCTTGAATTAGCGGAGATCTTACCGTACTCATTGCTTGATTAAGACAGTTGTTTTATTTTGCTGCTCATTTCCATGTCTGTGTTAGATCATTCCTGCATATTCTTAAAGATTTAAAGATCAAATCTTTGTTGATTTAAGTTAATTTCAAAGTTTACAAGTCCTGCATATTCTAAAAGTTTTAAAGATCAAATCTTTGTTGATTTAAGTTAATTTCAAAGTTTACAAGTCCTGCATATTCTTAAAGTTTTAAAGATCAAATCTTTGTTGATTTAAGTTAATTTCAAAATGCTTGAGAACTTTGTTTCGATTCTTTTGATTTCACCAGATATTATAAGATGAGACTTTATTGTAGATCGTTTCATTGATCGTATGTTGATACGCTGTCCAAATACATCCCCTGTTTCCCTGACCTTGTCTAAGGTCGCAGTTATCAAGTCAAATCTATGTTGTAATGAGCTGTTTGATTGTTACCTCCATGTTCCTGTCTGTTACCAGTCCAAACCAAACCCCCTATACTGGCAGCCTATATTGATTGCCTCTTTCAACTTGTCACATACTTTGACAGGAGATTTCCTTATATCGGATTCTAAAGATAAACATTTGGTCAGTGAAATACATTGATATCAGGGACTGATCCAGGGAAAATTTGGGCATACCATTTCGGTTCAAAATGTTCCAACAGTAAGACAAAAACAACATCTCTGGCCCAAAATTCAACATTAAATGCTATTTTGACATTTAAATCTGTTGGTTTTAGGAATTTGGGCGGATTTTTGGCTTGTGAGTTTTGGTCTGAATGGGATTGAAAATAGATAAATGACATACAAGAGATGTCAGGAGATGTAAAAGCAGGTCAGAGAATCATTGAGACACGTTGCCGTATAATTCTCATGGGAGACAAAAAATGTTTTCAGATTTGATTTGCATTTTATGCCACACTCAATATATAGAGTTCAGTATTTTAGAGATCACTTAGTTACTATTTCAGTGAAACCTTATTTTTACTGTAAGAAAACCAAGCATGTTATATTTTCTCTTCCGGGTACAAAGCTGTTCTCCGTTGAGGCCTTCCTCAGGTCTGATAGAAGTAGACCAGGTGGAGATACTACTTCAGAGTGACAGTGAATGGTAACAGTATAGGTATATAGCGGTTTAAGATGAAGTTCTCCTCACAGAAATAAATACGGTCTATGTCAATTTCACTTGAATTTCCAAGGTAAAAAAATATAGAACATAATTTGATTTCATCAAAAAAAAGAAGTAAAAATAGTGGGCCCTCGATGGCTCAGTCGGTAGAGTGAATGATATTCTCCCTCAATCCAATACACAGGCCTCCCATCGATGTGGCAATGGTTTGATTCACATTCAGACAATGACCCTGGCAAAGTCACTATATATGTGAAATAATCTTGCGACAGTCAATCAATCAGTAGAAAGAATACAAAGGAAAAAAGTCAACTGTCATGTACAAAGTAAATTCAACCCCATATTAATGATCCCGGTAGTAAATAAGTGAAAATTGTCCCAAAAGGATGCTTCATATTGATTATGAAGAAACATTACATGTATATATTTTTGTTGAATAATAACTGTGTTTTACACTATGGCTCTATGACTGTTGGTCTCTGTAAGCATTTAAAAGATCTTTGAAATTAATAAATATATATGTGTGAAAGACGTACATACCTTCATTATAATTTAGTGTTGATTTATTTTGCCCTCCATTTAAATTCAGATATCAGCAACCAAAAGCGAAGAAAACTGCATTTACATTTTATAAAATTTGTCATGATTTTTTTCAGATTCTGTTAGTGTGACTTGTGTTAACAAAAATCAATAAATCTAGTGGAATATGTCAGTGGTGTAATATTATAAACCTGTTGGGGTTGAATGTATTATATTTATCATGACCATTGCAACGATTTTTTCAACACTTGCGCTTTCCTCAGG
Organism: Lepidochitona cinerea; assembly: GCA_963971465.1. Classification (NCBI taxonomy): domain Eukaryota; kingdom Metazoa; phylum Mollusca; class Polyplacophora; order Chitonida; family Tonicellidae; genus Lepidochitona; species Lepidochitona cinerea. The sequence goes on along the minus strand of OZ020555.1, from coordinate 1,101,052 downwards.
GCCATGTGTTCAAGGGTCGCTGTCAGGATCAGACTTGATGAACAGCTTATTTGAGACGGATTTATAAATACAGGACTGAATATTTATGTTTAAATCGACCTCCGGTATATCATTGTCCTTAAAATCATCGCTCAAGTCCCCTTAAAAAGCCATACAGAAGTATGATATCTCAAATAATGTACAGCAAGCTGAAGTCGGATATTGAAGCTCGTTCTTCTGTGACGTCACAGACGAGTAAATAAGAGGAGATAATTCATGACCTTTTATTTGTCGCAAGTGAACAATCGCTTTCTAAAACATAGTTTGTACAAATAAAATGCCTATTATAATGATATTCAAATCATTTACATATGACTTTTAAATATCGGATGACTTTCTTTTTCACAGTTACAGAACTATTTTTCATCAAGAATGACTGAAAAACTAAGTATCACATCTCAATCAAATGGTCACATGTCCCTTAACAGTCAATTTTGGTTACATGGGTTTCAGCTACATATTTTTGACAGTTTAACAAAAAATTCAGGTAAAACATACAATAATCGTCAAACTTTGACGTATGCCTTCATTTCCTATTATATGCCTACTAATAAAAAAGATCAATTTTGGGACAAACTTCAAAATAAGCTTATTGGTCTTTTTGACAAATTCATTAACACTTTGTACACAACCTGAAACTATCTGGTTATGGTTTTGTTTGTAACCTAGGAATCTCAACACTCTAACAAAATGGGGTCCTTGGCAACTGCTCACAAAAAAAAAGCTTTTATGACGAAATAAACAAATATTGGCAGAAATTATGTTTGGCTGAAATGATTAAGCCTGGTTCCTGTTGGTACTATAAAGAATATGGGAACTTTATTTTGACTATCGTATTGCATATGGAAGTCAATATCTGGCATTGTGTTTTACTTCATGAATTTTCTTGTGAGTACTGAGTTTGTGCAGAAAACTTGGGGTAACACAATCTGACCACAGCTGGCTTTGATGACAAGTGCCCAATTTTTTTCAAGTGAAATCTTCAGGTTTCATATAGATATATATATACTTATCCCACCTCACACTGAATACTTCCTGTTGATTGGTTAAAACCTGTCATGTGGAGACCCTGTATATTCCATATTACGTCGCCGTGCTGATCCATACAGGGCGACTACCATATATGGCTTTTGTCATGTCTAGACACTTGTCAGTCAAGTCTGTTCGTGCCATACATATGAGAAAATAGCTTTCGGAGTTCATTTTCTGCCTTTTATGAAAGTGAAGTTTGAGAAAGAAGGGTAGAATATCCTACAAGTTAGGTCTTTGGTGGGATAAATTCTAACGCCCCGCCCACTATTCGTTTACTGACCTCATATATTTCCGTATCCCCCCTCGAACAAACCCTGTAAATAATAATGTATTTACAATGAAAACATAACAGTACTGTCACTGTGTTTTTGATTGCCAGTTTTTCACGAGTCGAATCAGATTTGTCAGAATAGAAAATGTTGGACGATCTGCAATGCAAAAATGGTTCTGGTAGCCATTTATATTGGTGCTGTCTAAATCCAGGGTGCGGAGCGAATTTGTGAATGAATGTACTGGTTAACACAGAAATACAGACCGGGGTGTAGTGGGAACGTACCTTTAGATAGGGAAGCCATCAGAAAACTAATAGTATTAAGGGATAGGTATAAAGTGAAGGTCTGCTTTGAAGCTAATCTTGTTTCTCTAGAAACAATTCTCATGGTAATAGTGATGTTAGTTTGTTGTTAAACCTTGAGAGATCATAGTCCCCTTGGAACTGGTAGCTACATGTAGTTTATACAAAATACATTTCTTAGGAAATATAAGATCTACTCTCCACTATGATGTATAACACTAGAACATGCTGGCATAAGACATCAAATGTTTATGCTGAGATAGAACTCTAACAAGAAACAAACTCTTAATTTGTTAATATTTATGTCTGACTTGATGAACATTTTGGTCTGAAGATATCTGAAGAAATTTTAAAATTCTGTTAATCCATCTTGCCCAGGACCATTTTTAAGGCATTAAGGATTTCATTGGCTGTTAAGTCATTTTCCATCCTTAGTGCCTTTTCTAGACATAGCTTTGGAGCTTCTAATACCAATTTGTTTTAATCTACAGGACTATAGATTTAGTTTTCTTTGAGTAATTTATAAGATGTTATAAGAATCTTTCCATTGCTAGTTTCCAACCTAATTGACTTACTCAAATCATTTCAATGTTCTGTATTTAAGAAATATCTCGTTGCCGAGATTTATGTCTGACTTGATGAACATTTTGGTCTGAAGATTGACATTGTTGTTGATTATTCAAATGTATGTACTTCTTGCTCTGACTTGGCAACTTTGATGAACATTTTGGTCTGAAGATTGACATTGTTGTTGATTGTTCACATCTAGGTTCTTCTTGCTCTGACTTGGTTTGCCAACATTGATGAACATTTTGGTCTGAAGATTGACATTGTTGTTGATTGTTCAAATGTATGTACTTCTTGCTCTGACTTGGCAACATTGATGAACATTTTGGTCTGAAGATTGACATTGTTGTTGATTATTCAAATGTATGTACTTCTTGCTCTGACTTGGCAACATTGATGAACATTTTGGTCTGAAGATTGACATTGTTGTTGATTGTTCACATCTAGGTTCTTCTTGCTCTGACTTTGTTTGCCAACATTGATGAACATTTTGGTCTGAAGATTGACATTGTTGTTGATTGTTCACATCTAGGTTCTTCTTGCTCTGACTTGGTTTGGCAACATTGATGGACATTTTCGTCTGAATATTGAGATTGTTGTTGATTGTTCAAATGTAGGTACTTGTTGCTCTGACTTGGTTTGGCAACATTGGTGAACATTTTCGTCTGAATATTGAGATTGTTGTTGATTGTTCAAATGTAGGTACTTGTTGCTCTGACTTGGTTTGGCAACATTGGTGAACATTTTGGTCTGAAGATTGATATTGTTGTTGATTGTTCACATCTAGGTACTACTTGCTCTGACTTGGTTTGGCAACATTGATGAACATTTTGGTCTGAAGATTGAGATTGTTGTTGATTGTTCAAATGTAGGTACTTCTTGCTCTGACTTGGTTTGCCAACATTGATGAACATTTTGGTCTGAAGATTGAGATTGTTGTCGATTGTTCAAATGTAGGTACTTCTTGCTCTGACTTGGTTTGCCAACATTGATGAACATTTTGGTCTGAATATTGGGATTGTTGTTGATTGTTCAAATGTAGGTACTTGTTTGCTCTGACTTTGTTTGCCAACATTGATGAACATTTTGGTCTGAAGATTGAGATTGTTGTCGATTGTTCACATCTAGGTACTACTTGCTCTGACTTGGTTTGGCAACATTGATGAACATTTTGGTCTGAAGATTAAGATTGTTGTTGATTGTTCAAATGTGGGTACATGTACTTGTTGCTTTGACTTGGTTTGGCAACATTGGTGAACATTTTGGTCTGAAGATTGACATTGTTGTTGATTGTTCACACCTAGGTACTTCTTGCTCTGACTTGGTTTGGCAACATTGATGAACATTTTGGTCTGAAGATTGAGATTGTTGTTGATTGTTCACATCTAGGTACTTCTTGCTCTGACTTGGTTTGGCAACATTGATGAACATTTTGGTCTGAATATTGGGATTGTTGTTGATTGTTCAAATGTAGGTACTTGTTTGCTCTGACTTTGTTTGCCAACATTGATGAACATTTTGGTCTGAAGATTGAGATTGTTGTTGATTGTTCACATCTAGGTACTACTTGCTCTGACTTGGTTTGGCAACATTGATGAACATTTTGGTCTGAAGATTAAGATTGTTGTTGATTGTTCAAATGTGGGTACTTCTTGCTCTGACTTGGTTTGGCAACATTGATGAACATTTTGGTCTGAAGATTGAGATTGTTGTTGATTGTTCACATCTAGGTACTTCTTGCTCTGACTTGGTTTGCCAACATTGATGAACGTTTTGGTCTGAAGATTGAGGTTGTTGTTGATTGTTCACACCTAGGTACTTCTTGGTCTGACTTGGTTTGCAAACATTGATGAACATTTTCGTCTGAAGATTGAGATTGTTGTTGATTGTTCACATCTAGGTACTTCTTGCTCTGACTTGGTTTGCCAACATTGATGATCATTTTGGTCTGAAGATTGATATTGTTGTTGATTGTTCACATCTAGGTACTTCTTGGTCTGACTTGGTTTGCCAACATTGATGAACATTTTGGTCTGAAGATTGAGATTGTTGTTGATTGTTCACATCTAGGTACTTCTTGCTCTGACTTGGTTTGCCAACATTGATGAACATTTTGGTCTGAAGATTGAGATTGTTGTTGATTGTTCACATCAAGGTACTTCTTGCTCTGACTTGGTTTGCCAACATTGATGAACATTTTGTTCTGAAGATTGACATTGTTGTTGATTGTTCAAATGTAGGTACATGTACTTGTTGCTTTGACTTGGTTTGGCAACGTTGATGAACATTTTGGTCTGAAGATTGATATTGTTGTTGATTGTTCACACCTAGGTACTTCTTGCTCTGACTTGGTTTGCCAACATTGATGAACATTTTGGTCTGAAGATTGAGATTGTTGTTGATTGTTCACATCTAGGTACTACTTGCTCTGACTTGGTTTGGCAACATTGATGAACATTTTGTTCTGAAGATTGAGATTGTTGTTGATTGTTCACATCTAGGTACTTCTTACTCTGACTTGGTTTGCCAACATTGATGAACATTTTGTTCTGAAGATTGACATTGTTGTTGATTGTTCAAATGTAGGTACTTGTTGCTCTGACTTGGTTTGGCAACATTGATGAACATTTTGGTCTGAAGATTGACATTGTTGTTGATTGTTCAAATGTAGGTACTACTTGCTCTGACTTGGTTTGGCAACATTGATGAACATTTTGGTCTGAAGATTGACATTGTTGTTGATTGTTCACATCTAGGTACTTCTTGCTCTGACTTGGTTTGCCAACATTGATGAACGTTTTGGTCTGAAGATTGAGGTTGTTGTTGATTGTTCACACCTAGGTACTTCTTGGTCTGACTTGGTTTGCAAACATTGATGAACATTTTCGTCTGAAGATTGAGATTGTTGTTGATTGTTCACATCTAGGTACTTCTTGCTCTGACTTGGTTTGCCAACATTGATGATCATTTTGGTCTGAAGATTGATATTGTTGTTGATTGTTCACATCTAGGTACTTCTTGGTCTGACTTGGTTTGCCAACATTGATGAACATTTTGGTCTGAAGATTGAGATTGTTGTTGATTGTTCACATCTAGGTACTTCTTGCTCTGACTTGGTTTGCCAACATTGATGAACATTTTGGTCTGAAGATTGAGATTGTTGTTGATTGTTCACATCAAGGTACTTCTTGCTCTGACTTGGTTTGCCAACATTGATGAACATTTTGTTCTGAAGATTGACATTGTTGTTGATTGTTCAAATGTAGGTACATGTACTTGTTGCTTTGACTTGGTTTGGCAACGTTGATGAACATTTTGGTCTGAAGATTGATATTGTTGTTGATTGTTCACACCTAGGTACTTCTTGCTCTGACTTGGTTTGCCAACATTGATGAACATTTTGGTCTGAAGATTGAGATTGTTGTTGATTGTTCACATCTAGGTACTACTTGCTCTGACTTGGTTTGGCAACATTGATGAACATTTTGTTCTGAAGATTGAGATTGTTGTTGATTGTTCACATCTAGGTACTTCTTACTCTGACTTGGTTTGCCAACATTGATGAACATTTTGTTCTGAAGATTGACATTGTTGTTGATTGTTCAAATGTAGGTACTTGTTGCTCTGACTTGGTTTGGCAACATTGATGAACATTTTGGTCTGAAGATTGACATTGTTGTTGATTGTTCAAATGTAGGTACTACTTGCTCTGACTTGGTTTGGCAACATTGATGAACATTTTGGTCTGAAGATTGAGATTGTTGTTGATTGTTCACATCTAGGTACTACTTGCTCTGACTTGGTTTGGCAACATTGATGAACATTTTGGTCTGAAGATTGAGATTGTTGTTGATTGTTCACATCTAGGTACTACTTGCTCTGACTTGGTTTGGCAACATTGATGAACATTTTGTTCTGAAGATTGAGATTGTTGTTGATTGTTCACATCTAGGTACTTCTTGCTCTGACTTTGTTTGGCAACATTGATGAACATTTTGGTCTGAAGATTGACATTGTTGTTGATTGTTCACATCTAGGTACTACTTGCTCTGACTTTGCTTGGCAACATTGATGAACATTTTGGTCTGAAGATTGAGATTGTTGTTGATTGTTCACATCTAGGTACTTGTTGCTCTGACTTGGTTTGGCAACATTGATGAACATTTTGGTCTGAAGATTGAGATTGTTGTTGATTGTTCACATCTAGGTTCTTCTTGCTCTGACTTGGTTTGCCATCATTGATGAACATTTTGGTCTAAAGATTGATATTGTTGTTGATTGTTCACATCTAGGTACTTCTTGCTCTGACTTGGTTTGCCATCATTGATGAACATTTTGGTCTAAAGATTGAGATTTTGTTTTTGTACGCAGGTGTAGCATAGGCTAGACAATCTGACTTTCATCCACCGATATCCAGCATGCCTAGCATAGGCTAGACAATCTGACTTTCATCCACCGACATCCAGCATGCCTAGCATAGGCTAGACAATCTGACTTTCATCCACCGATATCCAGCGTGCCTAGCATAGGCTAGACAATCTGACTTTCATCCACCGATATCCAGCATGCCTAGCATACATGTAGGCTAGACAATCTGACTTTCATCCACCGATATCCAGCATGCCTAGCATAGGCTAGACAATCTGACTTTCATCCACCGATACCCAGCATGCCTAGCATAGGCTAGACAATCTGACTTTCATCCACCGATATCCAGCATGCCTAGCATAGGCTAGACAATCTGACTTTCATCCACCGATATCCAGCATGCCTAGCATAGGCTAGACAATCTGACTTTCATCCACCGATATCCAGCATGCCTAGCATAGGCTAGACAATCTGACTTTCATCCACTGATATCCAGCATGCCTAGCATAGGCTAGACAATCTGACTTTCATCCACCGATATCCAGCATGCCTAGCATAGGCTAGATAATCTGACTTTCATCCACTGATATCCAGCGTGCCTAGCATAGGCTAGACAATCTGATTTTTATGATTGGAAAAGAGCATCACGCGAAGCCATGAGTGGTAACTTTTGGAAGCCAAAGTTCAACAGGATATATTTTCGTTTGATTTGTGTTTTTTAATAAAGCCAGTTAGAAGTTTTCTCAAAGAAAATAAGTCCTGATTATTACTGGCATGCACAGTCTTGGTTTAAAGCTGTCATTAATTGTTACTATGAACTATTTGATAATCCGATAAGTGTCCTCAGGGATTAAGCAAGGATTGCTTTTAGGCTGTATGTCCCCATGGTAGATTGAGATCCAAGACAGTCCCCAGAACAAAAAAGGACCTCCTTATGTAGAAGAGTTGCCTTTCCAGGATCAGAGTCTGGTTTTCTCCCCACTTAACCTTTCTTAAAGCACCGTAAAACATCAATCAATCAAATGTGAATGATGGGGTCTCTCTATGGGTCACTTGATGGAGCTTTGGATGTGCCAAGTTAACCACCACTCACTATAATATAAGGTTTTCAGTATGGGCTAGTTTACTGTTTCTTCCTCACATGGACGATTTCAACATATAAACCTGTTACTGTTGCCAATAATATGATGATATTTACAACGTGATGTGCATTAAACCATCAATCAATTATAATCCTGGCTGTAAAGAGAGAAATAGCAGAGAATCTAACACAGATTATCTAATGTAGTGGAATAAATTCTCCAATTACTCATTAATATTAGATAATTTCATTTCCATTTGGCCAAGCATGTTATATCTCATTTTTTACACTCTTCTGTTTAAAATCAACGAACCATTTTTCTCTCCCTCTATCATTGCCTTCATGTGATACCAGCTCTAATCTTCATGCAATTTTATTTATTTCTTCTTACATTTAAATTCATTTTGGTCAACCAATTCGTTTTGAGGTCCTATGAAGTCGTCATTTTGATAATTAGCAAAAAGATTGATTAATTGATTGAAGAGATTTAACATTGAAAATATAATTGGTTTAACATTATCAATTTAGGCTGTTATTTAATCAGGTCATTGCTCTCAGTAGTTTATGTAGAGACTTCACTGTGTTTGATTACAACTACTATGTATAAATATGTAAAATCATTCAAAGTCCAGATAAATTGCAACCCAATTTCAGCATTCTGTACAATAAATTGAATTAGCAAAGATCTCCTTTTCGTTCTGAGTCTTCTTAATTATTTATTTCTTTTTAGGACAAAATGAACCTTAATTAAATTTCTTTTGATGGTATCTTTGTTTTTACTCCTCAAACAAAATTGTATGGTTATTGCTTTTTTATCTGTTCCTTGTAAAGACAGTATTTCACACTTGATATACATGTTGAAGTACAAGAAAGTGACCACCTCAATCTCTGTCTGTGAAAACATTACCTGAAGATGGGTTTCAGTTACACCTGAACACAATATATAATACTTGTACTACAATAAAACAATATATGTGACCAGATATATAAAGATGCTGTTTACTTTATGTTGTTGATTCCAATCACAAGAGTGGCTCAGATGGTTAGAGTGATAGTCCCTCAGTCCAACACAGGCCTTCCATCAATGCAACGCGTGATCGAATCCCACTCAGACCAAATAGAAATTGACCAATTTATGACTCGATTTTCCTCTCGATCGTCGTATGTGGAAGACATCATAAAACATCAATCAATCAATCAATCCTGCACAATCTCTAAATGTATTTCACTTACTAACTTCACACAATTGTTATGAAGTACAAGAAGCTTATATAGTCACAAGCAAAGGTATTTAAAAAGTATTTGGGTTTTAAATTAGGAAATAACTACAATTTGAATTATTCAATTATCTCTAGAAGGAATGTCCTATTATATGTATTTATGTTTGTGGTTGTCTATCAAGGATGCCTTACACATCGGTGTAGATAAGGAGACATTGATATTTACAGAGGAAACAAGTAGAATGGATGAATGTGTGGTAGGCATGGACAGTCAAACTGTCAAAGTTCTCTCTACATATCTGTCCTGTACAGTCAGAGATTTGTCACCGAATCCCCTTATTTCTTACAGAACTATTGATTTTTGGGTTTAATTGTGTGTTGACTGATCACTTCCAGTTTCTTGACTTCCATTCAGAAATCCTTGGCTGTAGCACTATGTTTACATCTTCGGGAAAGGAAGTACATACAGCACATCACCAAGTCCTTGAGAAATAAAGTGTATTTACAGCACATCACCCAGTCCTTGAGAAATAAAGTGTGTTTACAGCACATCACCCAGTCCTTGAGCAATAAAGTGTGTTTACAGCACATCGCCCAGTCCTTGAGAAATAAAGTGTGTTTACAGCACACCACCCAGTCCTTGAGAAATAAAGTGTGTTTACAGCACATCACCCAGTCCTTGAGAAATAAAGTGTGTTTACAGCACATCACCCAGTCCTTGAGAAATAAAGTGTGTTTACAGCACATCACCCTGTCCTTGAGAAATAAAGTGCGATTACAGCACATCACCCAGTCCTTGAGAAATAAAGTATGTTTACAGCACATTGCCATGTCCTTGAGAAATAAAGTATGTTTACAGCACATCACCCAGTTCTTGAGAAATAAAGTGTGTTTACAGCACATCACCCAGTCCTTGAGAAATGAAATGTGTACACAGCAAATCACCCAGTCCTTGAGAAATAAAGTGGTGATTACAGCACATTGCCATGTCCTTGAGAAATAAAGTATGTTTACAGCACATCACCCAGTTCTTGAGAAATAAAGTGTGTTTCCAGCACATCACCCTGTCCTTGAGAAATAAAATGTGATTACAGCACATCACCCAGTCCTTGAGAAATAAAGTGTGTTTACAGCACATCACCCAGTCCTTGAGAAATAAAGTGTGTTTACAGCACATCACCCAGTTCTTGAGAAATAAAGTATGTTTACAGCACATCACCCAGTCCTTGAGAAATAAAGTGTGATTACAGCACATCACCCAGTCCTTGAGAAATAAAGTGTGTTTACAGCACATCACCCAGTCCTTCAGAAATTAAATGTGTTTACAGCACATCACCCAGTCCTTCAGAAATTAAATGTGTTTACAGCACATCACCCAGTCCTTGAGAAATAAAGTGTGTTTACAGCACATCACCCAGTCCTTGAGAAATAAAGTATGTTTACAGCACATCACCCAGTCCTTGAGAAATAAAGTGTGATTACAGCACATCACCTAGTCCTTGAGAAATAAAGTGTGTTTACAGCACATCACCCAGTCCTTCAGAAATTAAATGTGTTTACAGCACATTGTATGCCCTTGAGAAATAAAGTGTGATTACAGCACATCACCCAGTCCTTCAGAAATAAAATGTGTTTACAGCACATCACCCAGACCTTCAGAAATGAAATGTGTACACAGCAAATTACCCAGTGCTTGAGAAATGAAGTGTGTTTACGCACATTATTCAATCCCTCAGAAATGTAGTGTGTTAACAGCACATTGCACAGTCCTTGAGAAAAAAAGTGTGTTTACAGCACATCACCCAGTCCTTGAGAAATAAAGTGTGTTTACAGCACATCACCCAGTCCTTGAGAAATAGAGTGTGATTACAGCACATCACCCAGTCCTTCAGAAATAAAATGTGTTTACAGCACATCACCCAGACCTTCAGAAATGAAATGTGTACACAGCAAATTACCCAGTGCTTGAGAAATGAAGTGTGTTTACGCACATTATTCAATCCCTCAGAAATGTAGTGTGTTAACAGCACATTGCACAGTCCTTGAGAAAAAAAGTGTGTTTACAGCACATCACCCAGTCCTTGAGAAATAAAGTGTGTTTACAGCTCATCACCCAGTCCTTGAGAAATAGAGTGTGATTACAGCACATCACCCAGTCCTTGAGAAATAAAGTGTGTTTACAGCACATTACCCAGTCCTTGAGAAATAGAGTGTGATTACAGCACATCACCCAGTCCTTGAGAAATAAAGTGTGATTACAGCACGTTGTCCTGTCCTTGAGAAATTTAGTGTGTTTATAGCACATCACCCAGTCCTTCAGAAATGAAATGTGTTTACAGCACATCATCCAGACCTTCAGAAATGAAATGTGTTTACAGCACATCACCCAGTCCTTGAGAAATAAAGTGTGTTTACAGCACATCACCCAGTCCTTGAGAAATAAAGTGTGTTTACAGCACATCACCCAGTTCTTGAGAAATAAAGTATGTTCACAGCACATCACCCAGTCCTTGAGAAATAAAGTGTGATTACAGCACATCACCCAGTCCTTGAGAAATAAAGTGTGTTTACAGCACATCACCCAGTCCTTCAGAAATTAAATGTGTTTACAGCACCTGTAACTCACTGACCGATGAAAACAGTAGTCTGGTCAACACTAAGTCTCAACTCCTAATTTATTGTCTGTTTCAGGGTCATGACCTCTGTGAGCTACGGAAACATACCTTCGCCAATACCATCGACCGATACACAATCAAAAAATTACTGGCCAAAGTTTTCCAAAAATGCAGATGTTTAGAAATACAACAGAAAGCCATTAAAGCACAGAAAGTAAGTCATTTTTGAATAGAGAGTAAATTGTGGTTTTAAAGAATCTGTTTGTGTTTAGCAAGAAGATGTCATTGGAAAGAACTTGATTTCATGACACAATGGTGAAGAGATCAGGTCAGGTCTAACAGATCAGGAATTTAAACAATTTGTTTAATTTCAAATTTGAATCTCCACATGGGTTTGTTATTAGGTTTTCATTTGACTAGGCTGATACAATATTGACCTCCAGTTATAATTTTCTCTATCCTGCAGGACCGTGAAGATTTCCCTGATGATAATGTTGATTACACTCAGTTAGATCTACCTGATGTTCCAATACAGGTAAGCTATACTTCTTATTTCTTCCACTACGTCCTAAATTTACTATTACCCAAAGAAGAACTGTCGTCTCAACATGAGCCAGGATTACTTTTTTGCCGACCCCGTAGGTGAGCGAGAAAGCTGTCACTTTTGCTAGTTTAGTGTCGGTGTGCATATGTAGCCTATTAAGTATAACAGGTACTTTTATCGATGGTAGGCTGTCATGACCTTCAACCAAGGTCATATCGGCAGGGTCAAGGCCACTACAGCCAATGTCTTCAAAATCTTTTCTGGGCGGGAGTATCTTCAAAACAAAATGGCACCTAAAGCTTGTATCAACCATAAGTGTTCCTTATATTGAGGGGAGTTTCAAAACAGAATGACACCTAAAGCTTGTATGAAGTATAATTGTTCCTTATATTGAGGGGAGTTTCAAAACAAAATGGCACAGGTGTAAATCTTGTTTTAGCTATGCTATAAGTGGCCTTCAACCTAGAAATACAATCTGCTTTTGAAAATACGGTTGACTTTCAGTTTTAAAAATTCCGCATGTGTACTCTAAATAGATTTGTCTGCAAGAAAGGTCAAAAAGTGCCAATGCTCTGAATATGGTGTAATGGGACGTTTCACACTTCCCTATTCATAGACTTCTATTCATAACACTGAATGACTTGTTTCCGAGTTACTTGCATAAAGATCTTTGAAATCAATAAATATCCTTTCACATTACCCATGATGCAATCAGTCCCAAGGAGCGAAGAGTTCAAATTTATGCTGATTAGGCGAGTCATGGGGATTCTTACATTTGACTAACAAATTCAGAAATTCAACAAATTTATGTCCCTTTAATCTCCATAACAGTGGCTTTGATTAGACAATCCCATACTCACCAATTAGAAGTGTTGCCGTTTTTACACAAGTGTTAAAGATTGAAAGGGTAGATCATTCAAGGTTTGATGACACCTGCCAATTTTAGGTATTGTTTGATTGTTTGACCAAGATCGTATGGGATCCAGGAAAGTTGAACTCCAATTTTATAAGGCAAACATAAGTAGATTGATTTTAAAAAAATTCTATAACACACTGGCATAGGGTATAGATATATGTATATATTATGAAGATAGAATCAGTGGTTAAGCAATGGTAGTTATTAGATTTCTAAATGATATTCTTTCCCTTAGTTAGAAAAAAACTTTTATTATTTATACATAAGTGAAAACTAGGGATTTTCTTCACTCAGAAATGTTATAATTCACTGCAGTGCAATAACACTTTTTGTTATTTAATGCACGCGATGACATCGTCAGACCTACTTCTTTCTTGTGTACTGACGTCTGCTGTACAACAACATCAGTACATAAGATTTCGATAGGCTAAATGAAGCCTTTTCAGTCATATTTAGCATTAAATTACAGCTGAAAACACTAAATTGATTCAATAGAGGATCGGCTTACCACTGTAAGTCAAAGCGATAAAACAAAACTTCATAATCGATCGTCTGTTGTCAGCGTTGTGTGACCTGCAGCATGGCTTCGGAGAATCGGACCACTGCGTGTAACGAGTAACTGTACTTGCCATTCATTGACGCGTTTAAACAATGTAAAGTAATTTCAAATATCATTATTATCCTGGTGACTGGTGCTCTGCAGAGTTAAAATCCATGGAGTTCGATTTAATTTCTTTTTACATGAAATATCGCGAAAAACTTCAGGGAGAAAATGGCCATTCAAATGACCACAAATCTGACAGTTGATAGTCACGTGAGAAGAACAGACATGCTGTTGTTTCATTGGTCAGTGATATATATTCCTACGTTTGCTGAAAACCTAATCCGTCATAAATTTGTTGATACTTTCTTTTTTATAATTGATATATTTATACTTATAAACAATCTCCAGCCTTAAACATGATAGTATAAATAATAAACAGAATATTATACAGTTGTGTTTGAATAGCACTTATATTTTTTCTCTTGAAGGCGGAGGGATAACCCACTCGACGCTTCGCGTCTCGTGGGTTATTCTCCGGCTTTCACTCGAAAAAATATAAGTGCTATTCAAACACAACTGTTCAATATCCTCTATGTATTGCATGTGTTGCCACTGTATTTATGAATAAATCAAACTGCCAGAAATTGCCTCAGGATCCATCTTCAGCTATAAATAATCCCAGAGCATTTGGACCTTATAGGACCCTTACTTACATCTACATGTAGTATTCATTACCAGTAAAATTAAAGACAGTTGGGGAAAATATGGCTATATATACCGCAAGTATTGGTAGAATTTTATTGCATGCAAAACCTGTACTGGTGCCCTAATTGATTTACTTTTATTGTCCATCGCCACCAAAGTGGCAGGGGGACTTGGAAATGCGCTCCATATGTCCGTCCGTCCAGATTTCTTGTGAACGTGATAGGCTCGGAACCATAACACCGAGCCATCTCAGTTAAGTTTGATTTTCGTGAATGCTGAACCTATATTTGTAGGTCACATAGGTCATTGAGGTCAAAACCTGAAGTGTGCCTCTGAACATGAAAGGTTACGAAGCGTTATACACAGCCCTTTAATTTTAAGTAGGCCTATAGAGATCTATCATAGAGATACCATGGTCAAGTTTGATTTTGGGGCATGTCTGACCTATAGTTGTAGGTCACAGAGGTCATTGAGTTCAAGCCATCAGGTTTGTCTGAATATGATTACGTACCATTACATTTCAGCCCTTTGATTTTTTGCATATAAGTGTATATACTAGAGAGACTTTATAATCAAGTTTGATTTTCGGGAATGGCATAGTTAATATATCATAGGTATCATATCAGTGGGGGGGGGGGTAAGAGCAATTGAAGCACACCACAAAATCAGTTGCATTCTGCAACTGTTCATTTGAATGGATGTGTTTAGTAGCTTTTTAATCTAAGCACATTAAAAATGAATGATACAAATAGAATGTTATAATTCAACAACAATTTTTTCAAGATTTGTGCCCCTCGGGCCGGGGGCGGTATGGTTTTTGTTAAAGTCATTTCCGTCGACCTAGCATGAAGGAAGATTAAGTATGCCAAGTACATTAGCCTTGCTGACGTTCTATAGCCTGTGGAGCCTAGTGTTTGTTATATCATGTATTAACGAAGCTTGTTTAAATCTACCTACCGCTATAAATATAAATTTATAAATAAGATTAGATTTTAAATGTTTGTATGCATGCTCAGATAAGCACAAACTTCTGCATCTACAACTTTCAAAATGTTTTGTTGGCGGGGGACCTGACATTGGTGACTTCTCTTGTTGTTGGTAAGAACTGCCGATGCCAAGTGTAGATAATTCACACGAGGTTATCATATTATTGATTGTTAACTGATTATAGGATTGACTGTATATTCTGATTTTATCAACTTTCATATTAACTATATTTTAATATTTCTTTTTTCCCAAATCAACTTCTTATAAAGAAGGAGGCTGGATTACATCGGGCAGATTGTGTAAACACTCAGTCCAAACCCTCAGGATGTAGAGAGATAACCACCAAACCCTCAGGATGTAGAGAGATAACCACCAAACCCTCAGGATGTAGAGAGATAACCACCAAACCCTCAGGATGTAGAGAGATAACCACACCAGTTGATCCTCGGACAGGGAGACTCTGTCCTGGCCATGAACGCGGCATTCCAATAGAACCAACTGTCATGGAACTAGACGTGAAAGAAGAAGGTAATCTATAACAAATCTCCCATATCTCCACTGGTTCTAATTCATTTTGTACAATTTATTGTGGCGTTTAGATACAGTTTTATGGAAGAACATTTTCATCCAATCCTGACTCCGACTCCCGAGGGACTGTGTCTGAAAATATATACGTATGATGCAATTTAACATAATGTGGAAGGTATATGTCCATGCAGCCATGTTGGTAAATCTTTTGAGAAGTCTGTAATATAGTCTGTAATGTCACAGTAATATAGTTTGTGTAATCTGTGTTTCCTCTCCATTTTTAGGTTTGGCCACTCTAATGTGTTATCTAGAATTACGGCCAGATTGTATCGTGGAAAATCTACCCCCTGTCTATTCTACATGTAAACTACAATGTTATGGTGGACCGTTACAACTACAGGCAGTTGCCAAGAAGGTCAGTACACCTGTAGATTTGAATAATAATTGAAAACATCAATTTTGTATGAATTGCAACTTTTATTCTCCAGCACGATTCCAACTTTAAACACGAAGGGAATGAATGGTAAACAAAGCTATTTCTAATGCAATATGGGCTTATACATAATGTATCAATTTAGGAAAACCAGATAAAGAAAATGTTTTCTTTCATAGCAAGTGTAAATGGGAAGTTATTATAAAAATATACTTAATGGACCTGTTATTTAATTGATGTCCGTAAGTGAATTCACGTTGGTTTTCTTTGAACATTAAGCATCACATTTGTCAGAGTATAACCCAGTAATTGTTGGTTTTTGTTCAAAACTAATAAATCAGTTTTTCACTTTACTCTTCTCCTATTGATTTTATTTTCACATTACAATGGGAATTCTGGAGAGAATCTGTTATCTTTGACCTCCACTTGTGAGATATCTTACTTAACTAATGTATGGAAATGTCCCTGTCCATTGTCCCTTAATCTTAAATGTCCTCATAAATAATTTGTCCGAACTACTCAACATGTTTCTGTTCATATGAACCAGGCTTTCTTTCATTTTCCTTGGCAATAAATATAGCCATTAAGAAATATTATAATTGATGCTGTTGGTCGGAATGGAGATTGTGAAACAATAAAATGGCTTCCCAGAGTGTATTATTGATCACCTCACAAACCTTGTCTCTAACATCATATCTGGACTATTTCACTTGTCTCTAAATGACCAGTTTGAACATTCAACTTTTTATGTCTACTCTTTAAAATAGCTCCCCACAATATTTGTTATTCATCCTTATCCTGCAGCTGCTTTGTATTCCCCCCCCCCCCCCTTCAGTCATGTTTATAGGGAGGGGGGGGGGGACATATAGATTTTGGTCTGTCCTACAAAAGGTTTTTTTTTGGATTTTAAGGGCAATGAGTGCTTGTCATCACATCTCCTCTCGCTTTTTATGCGCCCACTCGTATTTCTTCGGTCATGACCTACTTCCGCCCTGCACCAGTGACAGATCTCCATTTTTACAAACGTCACGGGTCATTTGCTCTGCATTGCCAGAGGGAGCTGTGAGGAGCATTCGCAATTTGAAAATTAGGTTGACTATGTCCGCTCTCTTGTCACTTTTGTGGAAGATAGCAAGTATCTTAGGGGGAATCGTTCCTAAAACAACAGTTACGTACAAGTCGTGTGCCTGAAAATCTTGCCTAAGGTCTCGTCTTTCAACAAAGGTACATTTCCAGGATTTGGCGTCGCGTAAATTATCGTGTCCAGTCATTTTCGCAAGTGTATCATTTAAATTAAGACTTATACCATAAATGGATCGGGAGAGTGGTTCGGGCTAGAGGGTGATTCACATGACCAGCCAAATATAAAATAAGTCACCCTTCAGACCGAAAATCCGGGCTACAGGATGTGCACCTCCTATTTTGGTTGCACTGGACATAGACAATGGGTGCTTGTCATCGCATCTCCGCCCACTTTTTTTATTATCAGATTTTTGTAAAACTTGGTGATCATCCTGGGTATCATGCGAGGATGTTCACCCCCTATTTTAGCTGCGCTAATTTCATTGTTTTAAGAGTAACCACCCCATTACAACAGTGTAGGAAGAGCCAT
Organism: Lepidochitona cinerea; assembly: GCA_963971465.1. NCBI lineage: Eukaryota > Metazoa > Mollusca > Polyplacophora > Chitonida > Tonicellidae > Lepidochitona > Lepidochitona cinerea. The sequence continues at coordinate 1,083,287 of OZ020555.1, read as the reverse complement.
AGAACCAGGGTTCTCCAACCACTAAACCTGAAAACACAGCCTTAGAGCCAGGGTTCTCCAACCACTAAACCTGAAAACACAGCTATAGAGCCAGGGTTCTCCAACCACTAAACCTGAAAACACAGCCATAGAGCCAGGGTTCTCCAACCACTAAACCTGAAAACACAGCTATAGAGCCAGGGTTCTCCAACCACTAAACCTGAAAACACAGCTATAGAGCCAGGGTTCTCCAATCACTAAACCTGAAAACACAGCCATAGAGCCAGGGTTCTCCAACCACTAAACCTGAAAACACAGCCATAGAGCCAGGGTTCTCCAATCACTAAACCTGAAAATAGAGCCAGGGTTCTCCAACCTCTAAACCTGAAAACACAGCCATAGAGCCAGGGTTCTCCAACCACTAAACCTGAAAACACAGCTATAGAGCCAGGGTTCTCCAACCACTAAACCTGAAAACACAGCCATAGAGCCAGGGTTCTCCAATCACTAAACCTGAAAACACAGCCATAGAGCCAGGGTTCTCCAACCATTAAACCTGAAAACACAGCCATAGAGCCAGGGTTCTCCAACCTCTAAACCTGAAAACACAGCCATAGAGCCAGGGTTCTCCAACCACTAAACCTGAAAACACAGCCATAGAGCCAGGGTTCTCCTACCATTAAACCTGAAAATAGAGTCAGGGTTCTCCAACCACTAAAACCTGAAAACACAGCCATAGAGCCAGGGTTCTCCTACTATTAAACCTGAAAACACAGCCATAGAGCCAGGGTTCTCCAACCACTAAACCTGAAAACACAGCCATAGAGCCAGGGTTCTCCAACCACTAAACCTGAAAACACAGCCATAGAGCCAGGGTTCTCCAATCACTAAACCTGAAAACACAGCCATAGAGCCAGGGTTCTCCAACCATTAAACCTGAAAACACAGCCATAGAGCCAGGGTTCTCCAACCACTAAACCTGAAAACACAGCCATAGAGCCAGGGTTCTCCAACCATTAAACCTGAAAACACAGCCATAGAGCCAGGGTTCTCCAACCACTAAACCTGAAAACACAGCCATAGAGCCAGTGTTCTCAAACCCCTAAACCTAAAAACACAGCCATAGAGCCAGGGTTCTCAAACCACTAAACCTGAAAACACAGCCATAGAGCCAGTGTTCTCAAACCACTAAACCTGAAAACACAGCCATAGAGCCAGGGTTCTCCAACCACTAAACCTGAAAACACAGCCATAGAGCCAGTGTTCTCAAACCACTAAACCTGAAAACACAGCCTTAGAGCCAGTGTTCTCAAACCACTAAACCTGAAAACACAGCCATAGAGCCAGGGTTCTCAAACCACTAAACCTGAAAACACAGCCATAGATCCAGGGTTTTCAAACCACTAAACCTGAAAATAGAGCCTTAGAGCCAGTGTTCTCCTACCACTAAACCTGAAAATAGAGCCTTAGAGCCAGGGTTCTCCTACCACTAAACCTGAAAATAGAGCCTTAGAGCCAGTGTTCTACCACTAAACCTGAAAACACAGTCATAGAGCCAGGGTTCTCCAACCTCTAAACCTGAAAATAGAGTCTTAGAGCCAGTGTTCTCCAACCACTAAACCTGAAAACACAGCCATAGAGCCAGTGTTCTCCTACCACTAAACCTGAAAACACAGCCATAGAGGCAGGGTTCTCCAACCACTAATCCTGAAAACACAGCCATAGAACCAGGGTTCTCCAACCACTAAACCTGAAAATAGAGCCTTAGAGCCAGTGTTCTCCAACCTCTAAACCTGAAAATATAGCCTTTGAGCCAGTGTTCTCCAACCTCTAAACCTGAAAATAGAGCCTTAGAGCCAGTGTTCTCGTACCACTAAACCTGAAAATAGAGCCTTAGAGCCAGTGTTCTCCTACCACTAAACCTGAAAATAGAGCCTTAGAGCCAGTGTTCTCCAACCATTAAACCTGAAAATAGAGCCTTAGAGCAAGTGTTCTCCTACCATTAAACCTGAAAATAGATCCTTAGAGCCAGTGTTCTCCAACCATTAAACCTGAAAATAGAGCCTTAGAGCCAGTGTTCTCCTACCACTAAACCTGAAAATAGAGCCTTAGAGCCAGTGTTCTCCTACCACTAAACCTGAAAAAAAGAGCCTTAGAGCCAGTGTTCTCCAACCTCTAAACCTGAAAATAGAGCCTTAGAGCCAGTGTTCTCCAACCATTAAACCTGAAAATAGAGCCTTAGAGCCAGTGTTCTCCTACCATTAAACCTGAAAATAGAGTCTTAGAGCCAGTGTTCTCCAACCATTAAACCTGAAAATAGAGCCTTAGAGCCAGTGTTCTCCTACCATTAAACCTGAAAATAGAGCCTTAGAGCCAGTGTTCTCCAACCATTAAACCTGAAAATAGAGCCTTAGAGCAAATGTTCTCCAACCATTAAACCTGAAAATAGAGCCAGTGTTCTCTTACCACTAAACCTGAAAATAGAGCCTTAGAGCCAGGGTTCTCCAACCACTAAACCTTAAAACACAGCCAGTGTTCTCCTACCATTAAACCTGAAAATAGAGCCTTAGAGCCAGGGTTCTCCAACCACTAAACCTGAAAATAGAGCCTTAGAGCCAGGGTTCTCCAACCACTAAACCTTAAAACACAGCCAGTGTTCTCCTACCATTAAACCTGAAAATAGAGCCTTAGAGCCAGGGTTCTCCAACCTCTAAACCTGAAAACACAGCCATAGAGCCAGTGTTCTTCTACCACTAAACCTGAAAACACAGCCAGTGTTCTCCAACCTCTAAACCTGAAAATAGAGCCATAGAGCCAGGGTTCTCCTACCATTAAACCTAAAAATAGAGCCAGTGTTCTCCAACCATTAAACCTGAAAATAGAGCCTTAGAGCCAGTGTTCTACCACTAAACTTGAAAATAGAGCCTTTGAGCCAGTGTTCTCCAACCTCTAAACCTGAAAATAGAGCCTTAGAGCCAATGTTCTCCTACCACTAAACCTGAAATCAGAGCCTTAGAGCCAGTGTTCTCCTACCACTAAACCTGAAAATAGAGCCTTAGAGCCAGTGTTCTCGTACCACTAAAGCTGAAAATAGAGCCTTAGAGCCAGTGTTCCCCAACCATTAAACCTGAAAATAGAGCCTTAGAGCCAGTGTTCTCCAACCATTAAACCTGAAAATAGAGCCTTAGAGCCAGTGTTCTCCAACCTCTAAACCTGAAAATATAGCCTTTGAGCCAGTGTTCTCCAACCTCTAAACCTGAAAATAGAGCCTTAGAGCCAGTGTTCTCGTACCACTAAACCTGAAAATAGAGCCTTAGAGCCAGTGTTCTCCTACCACTAAACCTGAAAATAGAGCCTTAGAGCCAGTGTTCTCCAACCATTAAACCTGAAAATAGAGCCTTAAAGCAAGTGTTCTCCTACCATTAAACCTGAAAATAGATCCTTAGAGCCAGTGTTCTCCAACCATTAAACCTGAAAATAGAGCCTTAGAGCCAGTGTTCTCCTACCACTAAACCTGAAAATAGAGCCTTAGAGCCAGTGTTCTCCTACCACTAAACCTGAAAAAAAGAGCCTTAGAGCCAGTGTTCTCCAACCTCTAAACCTGAAAATAGAGCCTTAGAGCCAGTGTTCTCCAACCATTAAACCTGAAAATAGAGCCTTAGAGCCAGTGTTCTCCTACCATTAAACCTGAAAATAGAGTCTTAGAGCCAGTGTTCTCCAACCATTAAACCTGAAAATAGAGCCTTAGAGCCAGTGTTCTCCTACCATTAAACCTGAAAATAGAGCCTTAGAGCCAGTGTTCTCCAACCATTAAACCTGAAAATAGAGCCTTAGAGCAAATGTTCTCCAACCATTAAACCTGAAAATAGAGCCAGTGTTCTCTTACCACTAAACCTGAAAATAGAGCCTTAGAGCCAGGGTTCTCCAACCACTAAACCTTAAAACACAGCCAGTGTTCTCCTACCATTAAACCTGAAAATAGAGCCTTAGAGCCAGGGTTCTCCAACCACTAAACCTGAAAATAGAGCCTTAGAGCCAGGGTTCTCCAACCACTAAACCTTAAAACACAGCCAGTGTTCTCCTACCATTAAACCTGAAAATAGAGCCTTAGAGCCAGGGTTCTCCAACCTCTAAACCTGAAAACACAGCCATAGAGCCAGTGTTCTTCTACCACTAAACCTGAAAACACAGCCAGTGTTCTCCAACCTCTAAACCTGAAAATAGAGCCATAGAGCCAGGGTTCTCCTACCATTAAACCTAAAAATAGAGCCAGTGTTCTCCAACCATTAAACCTAAAAATAGAGCCTTAGAGCCAGTGTTCTACCACTAAACTTGAAAATAGAGCCTTTGAGCCAGTGTTCTCCAACCTCTAAACCTGAAAATAGAGCCTTAGAGCCAATGTTCTCCTACCACTAAACCTGAAATCAGAGCCTTAGAGCCAGTGTTCTCCTACCACTAAACCTGAAAATAGAGCCTTAGAGCCAGTGTTCTCGTACCACTAAAGCTGAAAATAGAGCCTTAGAGCCAGTGTTCCCCAACCATTAAACCTGAAAATAGAGCCTTAGAGCCAGTGTTCTCCAACCATTAAACCTGAAAATAGAGCCTTAGAGCCAGTGTTCTCCTACCACTAAACCTGAAAATAGAGCCTTAGAGCCAGGGTTCTCCAACCACTAAACATTTAAACACAGCCAGGGTTCTTCAACCTCTAAACCTGAAAATAGAGCCTTAGAGCCAGTGTTCTACCACTAAACCTGAAAACACAGCCTGTGTTCTCCAACCTCTAAACCTGAAAATAGAGCCTTAGAGCCAGTGTTCTCCAACCATTAAACCTGAAAATAGAGCCTTAGAGCCAGGGTTCTCTAACCACTAAACCTTAAAACACAGCCAGGGTTCTCCAACCTCTAAACCTGAAAATAGAGCCATAGAGCCAGTGTTCTCCAACCTCTAAACCTGAAAATAGAGCCTTTGAGCCAGTGTTCTCCAACCTCTAAACCTGAAAATAGAGCCTTAGAGCCAGTGTTCTCGTACCACTAAACCTGAAAATAGAGCCTTAGAGCCAGTGTTCTCCTACCACTAAACCTGAAAATAGAGCCTGAGAGCCAGTGTTCTCGTACCACTAAACCTGAAAATAGAGCCTTAGAGCCAGTTTTCTTACGGGATAAACCTGAAAACACAGCCATCCACGTGAGATAATCTTAGCTTCGTTTTATTGTCCAATCAATCAGTAAATCATTGTCATGGATGTAAACGTTTCTATTTCCAGTGTCCACCTGTAGGAGTTACCATTGCAAGACTGAAGGGCAGCAGTGGATTTGCAAACAATATGAAGGATTTGGAGTTTAATGTGATAGAGTTAGCTGACAGTATGGGCTGGGATTCAGGGCTGGTTAAACGAGAACTCAAACTTCTACAGTGGGATATGACAGGATCTGGTAAGATTAATTATCAAGTTAATAACTGACAGAATTAAACCCAACTGATAATCCTACACAGCTCACCAGTGTGCTAATGCACACCTGATAATCCTACACAGCTCACCAGTGTGCTGATGCGCACCTGATAATCCTACACAGCTCACCAGTGTGCTGATGCACACCTGACAATCCTACACAGCTCACCAGTGTACTGATGCACACCTGACAATCCTGCACAGCTGACCAGTGTACTGATGCACACCTGACAATCCTACACAGCTCACCAGTGTACTGATGCACACCTGACAATCCTACACAGCTCAACAGTGTACTGATGTACACCTGACAATCCTACACAGCTCAACAGTGAACTGATGTACACCTGATAATCCTACACAGTTTACCAGTGTACTGATGCACACCTGACAATCCTACACAGTTCACCAGTGTGATGATGCACACCTGACAATCCTACACAGTTCACCAGTGTGCTGATGCACACCTGGCAATCCTAGACAGTTCACCAGTGTACTGATGCACACCTGACAATCCTACACAGTTCACCAGTGTACTGATGCACACCTGACAATCCTACACAGCTCACCAGTGTGATGATGCACACCTGACAATCCTACACAGTTCACCAGTGTACTGATGCACACCTGACAATCCTACATAGTTCACCAGTGTACTGATGCACACCTGACAATCCTAGACAGTTCACCAGTGTACTGATGCACACCTGACAATCCTACACAGCTCACCAGTGTGATGATGCACACCTGACAATCCTACACAGTTCACCAGTGTACTGATGCACACCTGACAATCCTACATAGTTCACCAGTGTACTGATGCACACCTGGCAATCCTAGACAGTTCGCCAGTGTACTGATGCACACCTGACAATCCTACATAGTTCACCAGTGTACTGATGCTCACCTGACAATCCTACACAGCTGACCAGTGTACTGATGCTCACCTGACAATCCCACACAGTTCACCAGTGTGCTGATGCACACCTGGCCATCCTAGACAGTTCGCCAGTGTACTGATGCACACCTGACAATCCTACACAGTTCACCAGTGTACTGATGCACACCTGACAATCCTACACAGCTCACCAGTGTGATGATGCACACCTGACAATCCTACACAGTTCACCAGTGTACTGATGCACACCTGACAATCCTACATAGTTCACCAGTGTACTGATGCACACCTGACAATCCTAGACAGTTCGCCAGTGTACTGATGCACACCTGACAATCCTACACAGTTCACCAGTGTACTGATGCACACCTGACAATCCTACACAGCTCACCAGTGTGATGATGCACACCTGACAATCCTACACAGTTCACCAGTGTACTGATGCACACCTGACAATCCTACATAGTTCACCAGTGTACTGATGCACACCTGACAATCCTACACAGTTCGCCAGTGTACTGATGCACACCTGATAATCCTACACGGCTCACCAGTGTGCTGATGCACACCTGACAATCCTACACAGCTCAACAGTGTACTGATGCACACCTCACAATCCTACACAGTTCGCCAGTGTACTGATGCACACCTGATAATCCTACACAGCTCACCAGTGTACTACTGCACACCTGACAATCCTACACAGCTCAACAGTGTACTGATGCACACCTGACAATCCTACACAGTTCACCAGTGTGCTCATGCACACCTGACAATCCTACACAGTTCACCAGTGTGCTGATGCACACCTGACAATCCTACACAGCTCACCAGTGTACTGCTGCACACGTGACAATCCTACACAGCTCACCAGTGTACTACTGCACACCTGACAATCCTACACAGCTCAACAGTGTACTGATGCACACCTGACAATCCTACACAGTTCACCAGTGTACTGATGCACACCTGACAATCCTGCACAGCTGACCAGTGTACTGATGCACACCTGATAATCCTACACAGCTCACCAGTGTACTGATGCACACCTGACAATCCTACACAGTTCACCAGTGTACTGATGCACACCTGACAATCCTACACAGTTCACCAGTGTACTGATGCACACCTGACAATCCTACACAGTTCACCAGTGTGCTGATGCACACCTGACAATCCTACACAGTTCACCAGTGTACTGATGCACACCTGATAATCCTACACAGCTCACCAGTGTACTGATGCACACCTGACAATCCTACACAGCTCACCAGTGTGCTGATGCACACCAGACAATCCTACACAGCTCACCAGTGTACTGATGCACACCTGACAATCCTACACAGTTCACCAGTGTACTGATGCACACCTGATAATCCTACACAGTTTACCAGTGTGCTGATGCACACCTCACAATCCTACACAGTCCACCAGTGTGCTGATGCACACCTGACAATCCTACGCAGCTCAACAGTGTACTGATACACACCTGACAATCCTACACAGCTCACCAGTGTGCTGATGCACACCTGACAATCCTACACAGCTCACCAGTGTGCTGATGCACACCTGACAATTCTACACAGTTCACCAGTGTGCTGATGCACACCTGACAATCCTACACAGTTCACCAGTGTGCTGATGCACACCTGACACTCCTACACAGTTCACCAGTGTACTGATGCACACCTGACAATCCCACACAGTTCACCAGTCTGCTGATGCACACCTGACAATCCTACACAGTTCACCAGTGTACACCTGACAATCCTACACAGCTCACCAGTGTGCTGATGCACACCTGACAATCCTACACAGCTCAACAGTGTACTGATGCACACCTGACAATCCTGCACAGTTCACCAGTGTGCTGATGCACACCTGACAATCCTACACAGTTCACCAGTGTGCTGATGCACACCTGACAATCCCACACAGTTCACCAGTGTATTGATGCACCCCTGCCAATCCTACACAGCTCACCAGTGTGCTGATGCACACCTGATAATCCTACACACCTCACCAGTGTACTGATGCACCCCTGACAATCCTACACAGTTCACCAGTGTGCTGATGCACACCTGACAATCCTACACAGTTCACCAGTGTGCTGATGCACACCTTACAATCCCACACAGTTCACCAGTGTACTGATGCACACCTGACAATCCTACACAGCTCACCAGTGTGCTGATGCACACCTGACAATCCTACACAGCTCACCAGTGTACTGATGCACACCTGACAATCCTACACAGTTCACCAGTGTACTGATGCACACCTGATAATCCTACACAGTTTACCAGTGTGCTGATGCACACCTCACAATCCTACACAGTCCACCAGTGTGCTGATGCACACCTGACAATCCTACGCAGCTCAACAGTGTACTGATACACACCTGACAATCCTACACAGCTCACCAGTGTGCTAATGCACACCTGGCAATCCTACACAGTTCACCAGTGTGCTGATGCACCCCTGACAATCCTACACAGCTCACCAGTGTGCTGATGCACACCTGACAATCCTACACAGTTCACCAGTGTGCTGATGCACACCTGACAATCCTACACAGTTCAGTGTACTGATGCACCCCTGACAATCCTACACAGTTCACCAGTGTACTGATGCACACCTGACAATCCTACACAGCTCACCAGTGTGCTGATGCACACCTGACAATCCTACACAGATCACCAGTGTGCTGATGCACACCTGACAATCCTACACAGTTCACCAGTGTACTGATGCACACCTGACAATCCTACACAGCTCACCAGTGTGCTGATGCACACCTGACAATCCTACACAGATCACCAGTGTGCTGATGCACACCTGACAATCCTACACAGTTCACCAGTGTGCTGATGCACACCTGACAATCCTACACAGTTCACCAGTGTGCTGATGCACACCTGACAATCCTACACAGCTCACCAGTGTACTGATGCACACCTGACAATCCTACACAGTTCACCAATGATTGAATTAAGCCAACACAGGTGTGCAATGAATGTTCAATATACACAAGTAATTTGTTCATTTTAAGAATGCTGTACTGTGGAATATGTGTATTTGACATCTTCTCACATCGGAGCCAGTTTATTTACAAACGAAGAGAGAATGTTATTTATGTGTGTGTTGAACTATTGGTTGATAAGGATGCATATGAAACCAGACACTCTTGAAGGGCTTCATCATCATGCTCAAACACTCTCCATCTTATATATATATTTCCACTTTTTTTACTACAATTGTTATACAGTGTTCTGTGACAGATGATCTTATTCACCTCTCAGTGATTTATACCTAGTTACCATCTTTTTAATAGGTCCTTCAAAAAGTGGGGTAGTAGTTGAATTTACGGATTTAGCCTTTCATCTACGCGCCCCCGGTGATCTAACGGATGATGAACAAGATGGTATTCTTGATGAGTTGTTTTCACGTGTTCAGCGACAGGAACGTACAGAACTCCGTCAACTCCAGCAGCTTCATACAGCTTTAACAAGGTAATACAGGGCTCACAAGTGATCTGTATCAGGGTTTCCTGCGATTATTGAATATCGGCCTCAAAATAGAAAAACTCAATTCCAACTTTAGAATACTGAAATAAATTCTTCTTTTTTTTGACAGCATTTTATAAGAGACCTGTTTCATGTCAGTTATAGAAATACAGCATTTTATTATCGACATGTTCCCTATTCCATGTTTCATGTCTCATGTCAGATATAGAATACAGCATTTTATAAGCGACATGTTTCATGTCAGTTATAGAAATACAGCATTTTATTATCGACATGTTCCCTATTCCATGTTTCATATCAGATACAGAGTACAGCATTTTATAAGCGACATGTTTCATGTCAGATACAGAAATACAACATTTTATAAGCGACATGTTTCATGTCAGATAGAGAAATACAGCATTTTATAAGCGACATGTTTTATGTCAGATACAGAGATACAACATTTTATAAGAGACCTGTTTCATGTCAGATAGAGAAATACAGCATTTTATAAGCGACATGTTTCATGTCAGATACAGAGATACAACATTTTATAAGCGACATGTTTCCTGTCAGATACAGAGATATGTTTTATGCCTGATTCCCTCCAGGCAAAGAGCCCAATTTCTTTCAGACACAGCCTGATTCCCTCCAGGCAAAGAGCCCAATTTCTTTCAGACACAGCCTGATTCCCTCCAGGCAAAGAGCCCAATTTCTTTCAGACACAGCCTGATTCCCTCCAGGCAAAGAGCCCAATTTCTTTCAGACACAGCCTGATTCCCTCCAGGCAAAGAGCCCAATTTCTTTCAGACACAGCCTGATTTTCTCCAGGCACAGAGCTTGGATTCCTCTCACAGACCCTGCTTTGCTCCAGGCACAGTGTCCCCCCAAGAAACCTGATAACATGGGCATATAATTTTCAAACAGTCAAACCATGTTTCTGTTGCCAGTGTTTCACACAAAGCTTACTGGATGTGTTCAGATGAAGTGGACCTGAAGAGAGACAAGAAGTTGAAGTGTATTATTGATGCATACTTTGAGAATCAACTAGTGACCGATGAAGAGAATGATGATGATATACCAGAGGTAACTTCTGTCTACATTTTATATTGGCCCACCCCATTGTGTATTATCAGAGGTCTATAAATGGGAAAGTGTGTTGTTTGTGTTAACAGGTTGATACTGGTACAATGAGTCAACTGTATGTTGTTTGTGTTAACAGGTTGACAGTGGTACAATGAGTCAACTGTATGTTGTTTGTGTTAACAGGTTGACAGTGGTACAATGAGTCTACTGTATGTTGTTTGTGTTAACAGGTTGACAGTGGTACAATGAGTCAACTGTATGTTGTTTGTGTTAACAGGTTGATAGTGGTACAATGAGTCAACTGTATGTTGTTTGTGTTAACAGGTTGACAGTGGTACAATGAGTCTACTGTATGTTGTTTGTGTTAACAGGTTGACAGTGGTACAATGAGTCAACTGTATGTTGTTTGTGTTAACAGGTTGATAGTGGTACAATGAGTCAACTGTATGTTGTTTGTGTTAACAGGTTGATAGTGGTACAATGAGTCTACTGTATGTTGTTTGTGTTAACAGGTTGACAGTGGTACAATGAGTCAACTGTATGTTGTTTGTGTTAACAGGTTGATACTGGTACAATGAGTCAACTGTATGTTGTTTGTGTTAACAGGTTGACAGTGGTACAATGAGTCAACTGTATGTTGTTTGTGTTAACAGGTTGACAGTGGTACAATGAGTCAACTGTATGTTGTTTGTGTTAACAGGTTGATACTGGTACAATGAGTCAACTGTATGTTGTTTGTGTTAACAGGTTGACAGTGGTACAATGAGTCAACTGTATGTTGTTTGTGTTAACAGGTTGATAGTGGTACAATGAGTCAACTGTATGTTGTTTGTGTTAACAGGTTGATAGTGGTACAATGAGTCTACTGTATGTTGTTTGTGTTAACAGGTTGACAGTGGTACAATGAGTCAACTGTATGTTGTTTGTGTTAACAGGTTGACAGTGGTACAATGAGTCAACTGTATGTTGTTTGTGTTAACAGGTTGATAGTGGTACAATGAGTCAACTGTATGTTGTTTGTGTTAACAGGTTGACAGTGGTACAATGAGTCAACTGTATGTTGTTTGTGTTAACAGGTTGATAGTGGTACAATGAGTCAACTGTATGTTGTTTGTGTTAACAGGTTGACACTGGTACAATGAGTCAACTGTATGTTGTTTGTGTTAACAGGTTGACAGTGGTACAATGAGTCAACTGTATGTTGTTTGTGTTAACAGGTTGATACTGGTACAATGAGTCAACTGTATGTTGTTTGTGTTAACAGGTTGACAGTGGTACAATGAGTCAACTGTATGTTGTTTGTGTTAACAGGTTGATACTGGTACAATGAGTCAACTGTATGTTGTTTGTGTTAACAGGTTGACAGTGGTACAATGAGTCAACTGTATGTTGTTTGTGTTAACAGGTTGACAGTGGTACAATGAGTCTACTGTATGTTGTTTGTGTTAACAGGTTGATAGTGGTACAATGAGTCAACTGTATGTTGTTTGTGTTAACAGGTTGATACTGGTACAATGAGTCAACTGTATGTTGTTTGTGTTAACAGGTTGACAGTGGTACAATGAGTCTACTGTATGTTGTTTGTGTTAACAGGTTGATACTGGTACAATGAGTCAACTGTATGTTGTTTGTGTTAACAGGTTGACAGTGGTACAATGAGTCTACTGTATGTTGTTTGTGTTAACAGGCTGATGCTGGTACAATGAGTCAACTGTATGTTGTTTGTGTTAACAGGTTGACAGTGGTACAATGAGTCAACTGTATGTTGTTTGTGTTAACAGGTTGATACTGGTACAATGAGTCAACTGTATGTTGTTTGTGTTAACAGGTTGACAGTGGTACAATGAGTCAACTGTATGTTGTTTGTGTTAACAGGTTGACAGTGGTACAATGAGTCAACTGTATGTTGTTTGTGTTAACAGGTTGATACTGGTACAATGAGTCAACTGTATGTTGTTTGTGTTAACAGGTTGACAGTGGTACAATGAGTCAACTGTATGTTGTTTGTGTTAACAGGTTGACAGTGGTACAATGAGTCAACTGTATGTTGTTTGTGTTAACAGGTTGATACTGGTACAATGAGTCAACTGTATGTTGTTTGTGTTAACAGGTTGATACTGGTACAATGAGTCAACTGTATGTTGTTTGTGTTAACAGGTTGACACTGGTACAATGAGTCAACTGTATGTTGTTTGTGTTAACAGGTTGACAGTGGTACAATGAGTCAACTGTATGTTGTTTGTGTTAACAGGTTGATACTGGTACAATGAGTCAACTGTATGTTGTTTGTGTTAACAGGTTGACAGTGGTACAATGAGTCAACTGTATGTTGTTTGTGTTAACAGGTTGACACTGGTACAATGAGTCAACTGTATGTTGTTTGTGTTAACAGGTTGACAGTGGTACAATGAGTCAACTGTATGTTGTTTGTGTTAACAGGTTGATACTGGTACAATGAGTCAACTGTATGTTGTTTGTGTTAACAGGTTGACAGTGGTACAATGAGTCAACTGTATGTTGTTTGTGTTAACAGGTTGATACTGGTACAATGAGTCAACTGTATGTTGTTTGTGTTAACAGGTTGACAGTGGTACAATGAGTCAACTGTATGTTGTTTGTGTTAACAGGTTGACAGTGGTACAATGAGTCTACTGTATGTTGTTTGTGTTAACAGGTTGATAGTGGTACAATGAGTCAACTGTATGTTGTTTGTGTTAACAGGTTGATACTGGTACAATGAGTCAACTGTATGTTGTTTGTGTTAACAGGTTGACAGTGGTACAATGAGTCTACTGTATGTTGTTTGTGTTAACAGGTTGATACTGGTACAATGAGTCAACTGTATGTTGTTTGTGTTAACAGGTTGACAGTGGTACAATGAGTCTACTGTATGTTGTTTGTGTTAACAGGCTGATGCTGGTACAATGAGTCAACTGTATGTTGTTTGTGTTAACAGGTTGACAGTGGTACAATGAGTCAACTGTATGTTGTTTGTGTTAACAGGTTGATACTGGTACAATGAGTCAACTGTATGTTGTTTGTGTTAACAGGTTGACAGTGGTACAATGAGTCAACTGTATGTTGTTTGTGTTAACAGGTTGACAGTGGTACAATGAGTCAACTGTATGTTGTTTGTGTTAACAGGTTGATACTGGTACAATGAGTCAACTGTATGTTGTTTGTGTTAACAGGTTGACAGTGGTACAATGAGTCAACTGTATGTTGTTTGTGTTAACAGGTTGATAGTGGTACAATGTGTCAACTGTATGTTGTTTGTGTTAACAGGTTGACAGTGGTACAATGAGTCAACTGTATGTTGTTTGTGTTAACAGGTTGATACTGGTACAATGGGTCAACTGTATGTTGTTTGTGTTAACAGGTTGACACTGGTACAATGAGTCAACTGTATGTTGTTTGTGTTAACAGGTTGATAGTGGTACAATGGGTCAACTGTATGTTGTTTGTGTTAACAGGTTGATAGTGGTACAATGAGTCAACTGTATGTTGTTTGTGTTAACAGGTTGATACTGGTACAATGAGTCAACTGTATGTTGTTTGTGTTAACAGGTTGACAGTGGTACAATGAGTCAACTGTATGTTGTTTGTGTTAACAGGTTGATACTGGTACAATGAGTCAACTGTATGTTGTTTGTGTTAACAGGTTGACAGTGGTACAATGAGTCAACTGTATGTTGTTTGTGTTAACAGGTTGATAGTGGTACAATGAGTCAACTGTATGTTGTTTGTGTTAACAGGTTGACAGTGGTACAATGAGTCAACTGTATGTTGTTTGTGTTAACAGGTTGATACTGGTACAATGAGTCAACTGTATGTTGTTTGTGTTAACAGGTTGACAGTGGTACAATGAGTCAACTGTATGTTGTTTGTGTTAACAGGTTGACAGTGGTACAATGAGTCAACTGTATGTTGTTTGTGTTAACAGGTTGATAGTGGTACAATGAGTCAACTGTATGTTGTTTGTGTTAACAGGTTGACAGTGGTACAATGAGTCAACTGTATGTTGTTTGTGTTAACAGGTTGATACTGGTACAATGAGTCAACTGTATGTTGTTTGTGTTAACAGGTTGACAGTGGTACAATGAGTCAACTGTATGTTGTTTGTGTTAACAGGTTGATACTGGTACAATGAGTCAACTGTATGTTGTTTGTGTTAACAGGTTGACAGTGGTACAATGAGTCTACTGTATGTTGTTTGTGTTAACAGGCTGATGCTGGTACAATGAGTCAACTGTATGTTGTTTGTGTTAACAGGTTGACAGTGGTACAATGAGTCAACTGTATGTTGTTTGTGTTAACAGGTTGACAGTGGTACAATGTGTCAACTGTATGTTGTTTGTGTTAACAGGTTGACAGTGGTACAATGAGTCAACTGTATGTTGTTTGTGTTAACAGGTTGATACTGGTACAATGAGTCAACTGTATGTTGTTTGTGTTAACAGGTTGATACTGGTACAATGAGTCAACTGTGTGTTGTTTGTGTTAACAGGTTGATAGTGGTACAATGAGTCAACTGTATGTTGTTTGTGTTAACAGGTTGATACTGGTACAATGAGTCAACTGTATGTTGTTTGTGTTAACAGGTTGACAGTGGTACAATGAGTCAACTGTATGTTGTTTGTGTTAACAGGTTGATACTGGTACAATGAGTCAACTGTATGTTGTTTGTGTTAACAGGTTGACAGTGGTACAATGAGTCAACTGTATGTTGTTTGTGTTAACAGGTTGATAGTGGTACAATGAGTCAACTGTATGTTGTTTGTGTTAACAGGTTGATACTGGTACAATGAGTCAACTGTATGTTGTTTGTGTTAACAGGTTGACAGTGGTACAATGAGTCAACTGTATGTTGTTTGTGTTAACAGGTTGATACTGGTACAATGAGTCAACTGTATGTTGTTTGTGTTAACAGGTTGACAGTGGTACAATGAGTCTACTGTATGTTGTTTGTGTTAACAGGTTGATAGTGGTACAATGAGTCAACTGTATGTTGTTTGTGTTAACAGGTTGACAGTGGTACAATGAGTCTACTGTATGTTGTTTGTGTTAACAGGTTGATAGTGGTACAATGAGTCAACTGTATGTTGTTTGTGTTAACAGGTTGACAGTGGTACAATGAGTCTACTGTATGTTGTTTGTGTTAACAGGTTGATACTGGTACAATGAGTCAACTGTATGTTGTTTGTGTTAACAGGTTGACAGTGGTACAATGAGTCTACTGTATGTTGTTTGTGTTAACAGGTTGATAGTGGTACAATGAGTCAACTGTATGTTGTTTGTGTTAACAGGTTGACAGTGGTACAATGAGTCTACTGTATGTTGTTTGTGTTAACAGGTTGATAGTGGTACAATGAGTCAACTGTATGTTGTTTGTGTTAACAGGTTGACAGTGGTACAATGAGTCAACTGTATGTTGTTTGTGTTAACAGGTTGATAGTGGTACAATGAGTCAACTGTGTGTTGTTTGTGTTAACAGGTTGATAGTGGTACAATGAGTCAACTGTATGTTGTTTGTGTTAACAGGTTGATACTGGTACAATGAGTCAACTGTATGTTGTTTGTGTTAACAGGTTGATAGTGGTACAATGAGTCAACTGTATGTTGTTTGTGTTAACAGGTTGACAGTGGTACAATGAGTCTACTGTATGTTGTTTGTGTTAACAGGTTGACAGTGGTACAATGAGTCAACTGTATGTTGTTTGTGTTAACAGGTTGATACTGGTACAATGAGTCAACTGTATGTTGTTTGTGTTAACAGGTTGACAGTGGTACAATGAGTCAACTGTATGTTGTTTGTGTTAACAGGTTGACAGTGGTACAATGAGTCAACTGTATGTTGTTTGTGTTAACAGGTTGACAGTGGTACAATGAGTCAACTGTATGTTGTTTGTGTTAACAGGTTGATACTGGCACAATGAGTCAACTGTATGTTGTTTGTGTTAACAGGTTGACAGTGGTACAATGAGTCTACTGTATGTTGTTTGTGTTAACAGGTTGACAGTGGTACAATGAGTCAACTGTATGTTGTTTGTGTTAACAGGTTGATAGTGGTACAATGAGTCAACTGTATGTTGTTTGTGTTAACAGGTTGACAGTGGTACAATGAGTCAACTGTATGTTGTTTGTGTTAACAGGTTGATAGTGGTACAATGAGTCAACTGTATGTTGTTTGTGTTAACAGGTTGATAGTGGTACAATGAGTCAACTGTATGTTGTTTGTGTTAACAGGTTGACAGTGGTACAATGAGTCAACTGTATGTTGTTTGTGTTAACAGGTTGATACTGGTACAATGAGTCAACTGTATGTTGTTTGTGTTAACAGGTTGATAGTGGTACAATGAGTCAACTGTATGTTGTTTGTGTTAACAGGTTGACAGTGGTACAATGAGTCAACTGTATGTTGTTTGTGTTAACAGGTTGATAGTGGTACAATGAGTCTACTGTATGTTGTTTGTGTTAACAGGTTGACAGTGGTACAATGAGTCAACTGTATGTTGTTTGTGTTAACAGGTTGATACTGGTACAATGAGTCAACTGTATGTTGTTTGTGTTAACAGGTTGATACTGGTACAATGAGTCAACTGTATGTTGTTTGTGTTAACAGGTTGACAGTGGTACAATGAGTCTACTGTATGTTGTTTGTGTTAACAGGTTGACAGTGGTACAATGAGTCTACTGTATGTTGTTTGTGTTAACAGGTTGACAGTGGTACAATGAGTCAACTGTATGTTGTTTGTGTTAACAGGTTGATACTGGTACAATGAGTCAACTGTATGTTGTTTGTGTTAACAGGTTGACAGTGGTACAATGAGTCAACTGTATGTTGTTTGTGTTAACAGGTTGACAGTGGTACAATGAGTCTACTGTATGTTGTTTGTGTTAACAGGTTGATAGTGGTACAATGAGTCAACTGTATGTTGTTTGTGTTAACAGGTTGACAGTGGTACAATGAGTCAACTGTATGTTGTTTGTGTTAACAGGTTGATAGTGGTACAATGAGTCAACTGTATGTTGTTTGTGTTAACAGGTTGACAGTGGTACAATGAGTCAACTGTATGTTGTTTGTGTTAACAGGTTGATAGTGGTACAATGAGTCAACTGTATGTTGTTTGTGTTAACAGGTTGATACTGGTACAATGAGTCAACTGTATGTTGTTTGTGTTAACAGGTTGATACTGGTACAATGAGTCAACTGTATGTTGTTTGTGTTAACAGGTTGACAGTGGTACAATGAGTCTACTGTATGTTGTTTGTGTTAACAGGTTGATACTGGTACAATGAGTCAACTGTATGTTGTTTGTGTTAACAGGTTGACAGTGGTACAATGAGTCTACTGTATGTTGTTTGTGTTAACAGGTTGACAGTGGTACAATGAGTCTACTGTATGTTGTTTGTGTTAACAGGTTGATGGTGGTACAATGAGTCAACTGTATGTTGTTTGTGTTAACAGGTTGACAGTGGTACAATGAGTCTACTGTATGTTGTTTGTGTTAACAGGTTGATACTGGTACAATGAGTCAACTGTATGTTGTTTGTGTTAACAGGTTGACAGTGGTACAATGAGTCTACTGTATGTTGTTTGTGTTAACAGGTTGACAGTGGTACAATGAGTCTACTGTATGTTGTTTGTGTTAACAGGTTGATGGTGGTACAATGAGTCAACTGTATGTTGTTTGTGTTAACAGGTTGATAGTGGTACAATGAGTCAACTGTATGTTGTTTGTGTTAACAGGTTGACAGTGGTACAATGAGTCAACTGTATGTTTGTGTTAACAGGTTGATAGTGGTACAATGAGTCAACTGTATGTTGTTTGTGTTAACAGGTTGACAGTGGTACAATGAGTCAACTGTATGTTGTTTGTGTTAACAGGTTGATAGTGGTACAATGAGTCAACTGTATGTTGTTTGTGTTAACAGGTTGACAGTGGTACAATGAGTCTACTGTATGTTGTTTGTGTTAACAGGTTGATACTGGTACAATGAGTCTACTGTATGTTGTTTGTGTTAACAGGTTGACAGTGGTACAATGAGTCAACTGTATGTTGTTTGTGTTAACAGGTTGACAGTGGTACAATGAGTCTACTGTATGTTGTTTGTGTTAACAGGTTGATACTGGTACAATGAGTCAACTGTATGTTGTTTGTGTTAACAGGTTGACAGTGGTACAATGAGTCTACTGTATGTTGTTTGTGTTAACAGGTTGACAGTGGTACAATGAGTCTACTGTATGTTGTTTGTGTTAACAGGTTGATGGTGGTACAATGAGTCAACTGTATGTTGTTTGTGTTAACAGGTTGATAGTGGTACAATGAGTCAACTGTATGTTGTTTGTGTTAACAGGTTGACAGTGGTACAATGAGTCAACTGTATGTTGTTTGTGTTAACAGGTTGACAGTGGTACAATGAGTCTACTGTATGTTGTTTGTGTTAACAGGTTGATAGTGGTACAATGAGTCAACTGTATGTTGTTTGTGTTAACAGGTTGACAGTGGTACAATGAGTCAACTGTATGTTGTTTGTGTTAACAGGTTGATACTGGTACAATGAGTCTACTGTATGTTGTTTGTGTTAACAGGTTGACAGTGGTACAATGAGTCAACTGTATGTTGTTTGTGTTAACAGGTTGACAGTGGTACAATGAGTCAACTGTATGTTGTTTGTGTTAACAGGTTGATACTGGTACAATGAGTCAACTGTATGTTGTTTGTGTTAACAGGTTGATGGTGGTACAATGAGTCAACTGTATGTTGTTTGTGTTAACAGGTTGATAGTGGTACAATGAGTCAACTGTATGTTGTTTGTGTTAACAGGTTGACAGTGGTACAATGAGTCAACTGTATGTTGTTTGTGTTAACAGGTTGACAGTGGTACAATGAGTCAACTGTATGTTGTTTGTGTTAACAGGTTGATACTGGTACAATGAGTCAACTGTATGTTGTTTGTGTTAACAGGTTGATAGTGGTACAATGAGTCAACTGTATGTTGTTTGTGTTAACAGGTTGATACTGGTACAATGAGTCAACTGTATGTTGTTTGTGTTAACAGGTTGACAGTGGTACAATGAGTCAACTGTATGTTGTTTGTGTTAACAGGTTGACAGTGGTACAATGAGTCAACTGTATGTTGTTTGTGTTAACAGGTTGATACTGGTACAATGAGTCAACTGTATGTTGTTTGTGTTAACAGGTTGACAGTGGTACAATGAGTCAACTGTATGTTGTTTGTGTTAACAGGTTGATACTGGTACAATGAGTCAACTGTATGTTGTTTGTGTTAACAGGTTGATAGTGGTACAATGAGTCAACTGTATGTTGTTTGTGTTAACAGGTTGACAGTGGTACAATGAGTCAACTGTATGTTGTTTGTGTTAACAGGTTGATAGTGGCACAATGAGTCAACTGTATGTTGTTTGTGTTAACAGGTTGATACTGGTACAATGAGTCAACTGTATGTTGTTTGTGTTAACAGGTTGACAGTGGTACAATGAGTCTACTGTATGTTGTTTGTGTTAACAGGTTGACAGTGGTACAATGAGTCTACTGTATGTTGTTTGTGTTAACAGGTTGACAGTGGTACAATGAGTCAACTGTATGTTGTTTGTGTTAACAGGTTGATAGTGGTACAATGAGTCTACTGTATGTTGTTTGTGTTAACAGGTTGATACTGGTACAATGAGTCAACTGTATGTTGTTTGTGTTAACAGGTTGACAGTGGTACAATGAGTCAACTGTATGTTGTTTGTGTTAACAGGTTGATAGTGGTACAATGAGTCAACTGTATGTTGTTTGTGTTAACAGGTTGACAGTGGTACAATGAGTCAACTGTATGTTGTTTGTGTTAACAGGTTGATAGTGGTACAATGAGTCAACTGTATGTTGTTTGTGTTAACAGGTTGACAGTGGTACAATGAGTCAACTGTATGTTGTTTGTGTTAACAGGTTGATAGTGGTACAATGAGTCAACTGTATGTTGTTTGTGTTAACAGGTTGACAGTGGTACAATGAGTCAACTGTATGTTGTTTGTGTTAACAGGTTGATAGTGGTACAATGAGTCAACTGTATGTTGTTTGTGTTAACAGGTTGACAGTGGTACAATGAGTCAACTGTATGTTGTTTGTGTTAACAGGTTGATAGTGGTACAATGAGTCAACTGTATGTTGTTTGTGTTAACAGGTTGATACTGGTACAATGAGTCAACTGTATGTTGTTTGTGTTAACAGGTTGACAGTGGTACAATGAGTCAACTGTATGTTGTTTGTGTTAACAGGTTGACAGTGGTACAATGAGTCAACTGTATGTTGTTTGTGTTAACAGGTTGACAGTGGTACAATGAGTCAACTGTATGTTGTTTGTGTTAACAGGTTGACAGTGGTACAATGAGTCAACTGTATGTTGTTTGTGTTAACAGGTTGATAGTGGTACAATGAGTCAACTGTATGTTGTTTGTGTTAACAGGTTGATAGTGGTACAATGAGTCAACTGTATGTTGTTTGTGTTAACAGGTTGATACTGGCACAATGAGTCAACTGTATGTTGTTTGTGTTAACAGGTTGACAGTGGTACAATGAGTCAACTGTATGTTGTTTGTGTTAACAGGTTGATGGTGGTACAATGAGTCAACTGTATGTTGTTTGTGTTAACAGGTTGATACTGGTACAATGAGTCAACTGTATGTTGTTCGTGTTAACAGGTTGATAGTGGTACAATGAGTCAACTGTATGTTGTTTGTGTTAACAGGTTGACAGTGGTACAATGAGTCAACTGTGTGTTGTTTGTGTTAACAGGTTGACAGTGGTACAATGAGTCAACTGTGTGTTGTTTGTGTTAACAGGTTGACAGTGGTACAATGAGTCAACTGTATGTTGTTTGTGTTAACAGGTTGACAGTGGTACAATGAGTCAACTGTGTGTTGTTTGTGTTAACAGGTTGACAGTGGTACAATGAGTCAACTGTATGTTGTTTGTGTTAACAGGTTGACAGTGGTACAATGAGTCAACTGTGTGTTGTTTGTGTTAACAGGTTGACAGTGGTACAATGAGTCAACTGTGTGTTGTTTGTGTTAACAGGTTGACAGTGGTACAATGAGTCAACTGTATGTTGTTTGTGTTAACAGGTTGATACTGGTACAATGAGTCAACTGTATGTTGTTTGTGTTAACAGGTTGACAGTGGTACAATGAGTCAACTGTATGTTGTTTGTGTTAACAGGTTGATGCTGGTACAATGAGTCAACTGTATGTTGTTTGTGTTAACAGGTTGACAGTGGTACAATGAGTCAACTGTATGTTGTTTGTGTTAACAGGTTGACAGTGGTACAATGAGTCAACTGTGTGTTGTTTGTGTTAACAGGTTGACAGTGGTACAATGAGTCAACTGTGTGTTGTTTGTGTTAACAGGTTGACAGTGGTACAATGAGTCAACTGTGTGTTGTTTGTGTTAACAGGTTGACAGTGGTACAATGAGTCAACTGTGTGTTGTTTGTGTTAACAGGTTGACAGTGGTACAATGAGTCAACTGTATGTTGTTTGTGTTAACAGGTTGATACTGGTACAATGAGTCAACTGTATGTTGTTTGTGTTAACAGGTTGACAGTGGTACAATGAGTCAACTGTATGTTGTTTGTGTTAACAGGTTGACAGTGGTACAATGAGTCAACTGTGTGTTGTTTGTGTTAACAGGTTGACAGTGGTACAATGAGTCAACTGTATGTTGTTTGTGTTAACAGGTTGATGGTGGTACAATGAGTCAACTGTATGTTGTTTGTGTTAACAGGTTGATACTGGTACAATGGGTCAACTGTATGTTGTTTGTGTTAACAGGTTGACAGTGGTACAATGAGTCAACTGTATGTTGTTTGTGTTAACAGGTTGACAGTGGTACAATGAGTCAACTGTATGTTGTTTGTGTTAACAGGTTGACAGTGGTACAATGAGTCAACTGTGTGTTGTTTGTGTTAACAGGTTGACAGTGGTACAATGAGTCAACTGTATGTTGTTTGTGTTAACAGGTTGACAGTGGTACAATGGGTCAACTGTATGTTGTTTGTGTTAACAGGTTGATAGTGGTACAATGAGTCAACTGTATGTTGTTTGTGTTAACAGGTTGACAGTGGTACAATGAGTCAACTGTATGTTGTTTGTGTTAACAGGTTGATACTGGTACAATGGGTCAACTGTATGTTGTTTGTGTTAACAGGTTGACAGTGGTACAATGAGCCAACTGTATGTTGTTTGTGTTAACAGGTTGATACTGGTACAATGAGTCAACTGTATGTTGTTTGTGTTAACAGGTTGACAATGGTACAATGAGTCAACTGTATGTTGTTTGTGTTAACAGGTTGACAGTGGTACAATGAGTCAACTGTATGTTGTTTGTGTTAACAGGTTGACAGTGGTACAATGAGTCAACTGTATGTTGTTTGTGTTAACAGGTTGATACTGGTACAATGAGTCAACTGTATGTTGTTTGTGTTAACAGGTTGACAGTGGTACAATGAGTCAACTGTATGTTGTTTGTGTTAACAGGTTGATACTGGTACAATGAGTCAACTGTATGTTGTTTGTGTTAACAGGTTGATAGTGGTACAATGAGTCAACTGTATGTTGTTTGTGTTAACAGGTTGATACTGGTACAATGAGTCAACTGTATGTTGTTTGTGTTAACAGGTTGACAGTGGTACAATGAGTCAACTGTATGTTGTTTGTGTTAACAGGTTGATACTGGTACAATGAGTCAACTGTATGTTGTTTGTGTTAACAGGTTGACAGTGGTACAATGAGTCAACTGTATGTTGTTTGTGTTAACAGGTTGATACTGGTACAATGAGTCTACTGTATGTTGTTTGTGTTAACAGGTTGACAGTGGTACAATGAGTCAACTGTATGTTGTTTGTGTTAACAGGTTGATAGTGGTACAATGAGTCAACTGTATGTTGTTTGTGTTAACAGGTTGATACTGGTACAATGAGTCAACTGTATGTTGTTTGTGTTAACAGGTTGACAGTGGTACAATGAGTCAACTGTATGTTGTTTGTGTTAACAGGTTGACAGTGGTACAATGAGTCAACTGTATGTTGTTTGTGTTAACAGGTTGACAGTGGTACAATGAGTCTACTGTATGTTGTTTGTGTTAACAGGTTGATAGTGGTACAATGAGTCAACTGTATGTTGTTTGTGTTAACAGGTTGACAGTGGTACAATGAGTCAACTGTATGTTGTTTGTGTTAACAGGTTGATACTGGTACAATGAGTCAACTGTATGTTGTTTGTGTTAACAGGTTGACAGTGGTACAATGAGTCAACTGTATGTTGTTTGTGTTAACAGGTTGACAGTGGTACAATGAGTCAACTGTATGTTGTTTGTGTTAACAGGTTGATACTGGTACAATGAGTCAACTGTATGTTGTTTGTGTTAACAGGTTGATAGTGGTACAATGAGTCTACTGTATGTTGTTTGTGTTAACAGGTTGACAGTGGTACAATGAGTCAACTGTATGTTGTTTGTGTTAACAGGTTGACAGTGGTACAATGAGTCAACTGTATGTTGTTTGTGTTAACAGGTTGATACTGGTACAATGAGTCTACTGTATGTTGTTTGTGTTAACAGGTTGACAGTGGTACAATGAGTCAACTGTATGTTGTTTGTGTTAACAGGTTGATAGTGGTACAATGAGTCAACTGTGTGTTGTTTGTGTTAACAGGTTGATGGTGGTACAATGAGTCAACTGTATGTTGTTTGTGTTAACAGGCTGATGCTGGTACAATGAGTCAACTGTATGTTGTTTGTGTTAACAGGTTGATACTGGTACAATGAGTCTACTGTATGTTGTTTGTGTTAACAGGTTGATAGTGGTACAATGAGTCAACTGTATGTTGTTTGTGTTAACAGGTTGATACTGGTACAATGGGTCAACTGTATGTTGTTTGTGTTAACAGGTTGATAGTGGTACAATGAGTCAACTGTATGTTGTTTGTGTTAACAGGTTGATACTGGTACAATGAGTCAACTGTATGTTGTTTGTGTTAACAGGTTGATAGTGGTACAATGAGTCAACTGTATGTTGTTTGTGTTAACAGGTTGATACTGGTACAATGAGTCAACTGTATGTTGTTTGTGTTAACAGGTTGATAGTGGTACAATGAGTCAACTGTATGTTGTTTGTGTTAACAGGTTGATACTGGTACAATGAGTCAACTGTATGTTGTTTGTGTTAACAGGTTGATAGTGGTACAATGAGTCAACTGTATGTTGTTTGTGTTAACAGGTTGACAGTGGTACAATGAGTCAACTGTATGTTGTTTGTGTTAACAGGTTGATACTGGTACAATGAGTCAACTGTATGTTGTTTGTGTTAACAGGTTGATACTGGTACAATGGGTCAACTGTATGTTGTTTGTGTTAACAGGTTGACAGTGGTACAATGAGCCAACTGTATGTTGTTTGTGTTAACAGGTTGATACTGGTACAATGAGTCAACTGTATGTTGTTTGTGTTAACAGGTTGACAATGGTACAATGAGTCTACTGTATGTTGTTTGTGTTAACAGGTTGACAGTGGTACAATGAGTCAACTGTATGTTGTTTGTGTTAACAGGTTGACAGTGGTACAATGAGTCAACTGTATGTTGTTTGTGTTAACAGGTTGATACTGGTACAATGAGTCAACTGTATGTTGTTTGTGTTAACAGGTTGACAGTGGTACAATGAGTCAACTGTATGTTGTTTGTGTTAACAGGTTGATACTGGTACAATGAGTCAACTGTATGTTGTTTGTGTTAACAGGTTGATAGTGGTACAATGAGTCAACTGTATGTTGTTTGTGTTAACAGGTTGATACTGGTACAATGAGTCAACTGTATGTTGTTTGTGTTAACAGGTTGACAGTGGTACAATGAGTCAACTGTATGTTGTTTGTGTTAACAGGTTGATACTGGTACAATGAGTCAACTGTATGTTGTTTGTGTTAACAGGTTGACAGTGGTACAATGAGTCAACTGTATGTTGTTTGTGTTAACAGGTTGATACTGGTACAATGAGTCTACTGTATGTTGTTTGTGTTAACAGGTTGACAGTGGTACAATGAGTCAACTGTATGTTGTTTGTGTTAACAGGTTGATAGTGGTACAATGAGTCAACTGTATGTTGTTTGTGTTAACAGGTTGATACTGGTACAATGAGTCAACTGTATGTTGTTTGTGTTAACAGGTTGACAGTGGTACAATGAGTCAACTGTATGTTGTTTGTGTTAACAGGTTGACAGTGGTACAATGAGTCAACTGTATGTTGTGTGTGTTAACAGGTTGACAGTGGTACAATGAGTCTACTGTATGTTGTTTGTGTTAACAGGTTGATAGTGGTACAATGAGTCAACTGTATGTTGTTTGTGTTAACAGGTTGACAGTGGTACAATGAGTCAACTGTATGTTGTTTGTGTTAACAGGTTGATACTGGTACAATGAGTCAACTGTATGTTGTTTGTGTTAACAGGTTGACAGTGGTACAATGAGTCAACTGTATGTTGTTTGTGTTAACAGGTTGACAGTGGTACAATGAGTCAACTGTATGTTGTTTGTGTTAACAGGTTGATACTGGTACAATGAGTCAACTGTATGTTGTTTGTGTTAACAGGTTGATAGTGGTACAATGAGTCTACTGTATGTTGTTTGTGTTAACAGGTTGACAGTGGTACAATGAGTCAACTGTATGTTGTTTGTGTTAACAGGTTGACAGTGGTACAATGAGTCAACTGTATGTTGTTTGTGTTAACAGGTTGATACTGGTACAATGAGTCTACTGTATGTTGTTTGTGTTAACAGGTTGACAGTGGTACAATGAGTCAACTGTATGTTGTTTGTGTTAACAGGTTGATAGTGGTACAATGAGTCAACTGTGTGTTGTTTGTGTTAACAGGTTGATGGTGGTACAATGAGTCAACTGTGTGTTGTTTGTGTTAACAGGTTGATGGTGGTACAATGAGTCAACTGTATGTTGTTTGTGTTAACAGGCTGATGCTGGTACAATGAGTCAACTGTATGTTGTTTGTGTTAACAGGTTGATACTGGTACAATGAGTCTACTGTATGTTGTTTGTGTTAACAGGTTGATACTGGTACAATGAGTCAACTGTATGTTGTTTGTGTTAACAGGTTGATACTGGTACAATGGGTCAACTGTATGTTGTTTGTGTTAACAGGTTGATAGTGGTACAATGAGTCAACTGTATGTTGTTTGTGTTAACAGGTTGATACTGGTACAATGAGTCAACTGTATGTTGTTTGTGTTAACAGGTTGATAGTGGTACAATGAGTCTACTGTATGTTGTTTGTGTTAACAGGTTGATACTGGTACAATGAGTCAACTGTATGTTGTTTGTGTTAACAGGTTGATAGTGGTACAATGAGTCAACTGTATGTTGTTTGTGTTAACAGGTTGACAGTGGTACAATGAGTCAACTGTATGTTGTTTGTGTTAACAGGTTGACAGTGGTACAATGAGTCTACTGTATGTTGTTTGTGTTAACAGGTTGATAGTGGTACAATGAGTCAACTGTATGTTGTTTGTGTTAACAGGTTGATACTGGTACAATGAGTCAACTGTATGTTGTTTGTGTTAACAGGTTGATAGTGGTACAATGAGTCAACTGTATGTTGTTTGTGTTAACAGGTTGATACTGGTACAATGAGTCAACTGTATGTTGTTTGTGTTAACAGGTTGATAGCGGTACAATGAGTCAACTGTATGTTGTTTGTGTTAACAGGTTGACAGTGGTACAATGAGTCAACTGTATGTTGTTTGTGTTAACAGGTTGATACTGGTACAATGAGTCAACTGTATGTTGTTTGTGTTAACAGGTTGATACTGGTACAATGAGTCAACTGTATGTTGTTTGTGTTAACAGGTTGATAGTGGTACAATGAGTCAACTGTATGTTGTTTGTGTTAACAGGTTGACAGTGGTACAATGAGTCAACTGTATGTTGTTTGTGTTAACAGGTTGATACTGGTACAATGAGTCTACTGTATGTTGTTTGTGTTAACAGGTTGACAGTGGTACAATGAGTCAACTGTATGTTGTTTGTGTTAACAGGTTGATAGTGGTACAATGAGTCAACTGTATGTTGTTTGTGTTAACAGGTTGATACTGGTACAATGAGTCAACTGTATGTTGTTTGTGTTAACAGGTTGACAGTGGTACAATGAGTCAACTGTATGTTGTTTGTGTTAACAGGTTGATAGTGGTACAATGAGTCAACTGTATGTTGTTTGTGTTAACAGGTTGACAGTGGTACAATGAGTCAACTGTATGTTGTTTGTGTTAACAGGTTGATACTGGTACAATGAGTCAACTGTATGTTGTTTGTGTTAACAGGTTGACAGTGGTACAATGAGTCTACTGTATGTTGTTTGTGTTAACAGGTTGACAGTGGTACAATGAGTCTACTGTATGTTGTTTGTGTTAACAGGTTGATGGTGGTACAATGAGTCAACTGTATGTTGTTTGTGTTAACAGGTTGATAGTGGTACAATGAGTCAACTGTATGTTGTTTGTGTTAACAGGTTGACAGTGGTACAATGAGTCAACTGTATGTTGTTTGTGTTAACAGGTTGACAGTGGTACAATGAGTCAACTGTATGTTGTTTGTGTTAACAGGTTGACAGTGGTACAATGAGTCAACTGTATGTTGTTTGTGTTAACAGGTTGACAGTGGTACAATGAGTCAACTGTATGTTGTTTGTGTTAACAGGTTGATAGTGGTACAATGAGTCAACTGTATGTTGTTTGTGTTAACAGGTTGATAGTGGTACAATGAGTCAACTGTATGTTGTTTGTGTTAACAGGTTGACAGTGGTACAATGAGTCAACTGTATGTTGTTTGTGTTAACAGGTTGATAGTGGTACAATGAGTCAACTGTATGTTGTTTGTGTTAACAGGTTGATAGTGGTACAATGAGGCAACTGTATGTTGTTTGTGTTAACAGGTTGACAGTGGTACAATGAGTCAACTGTATGTTGTTTGTGTTAACAGGTTGACAGTGGTACAATGAGTCAACTGTATGTTGTTTGTGTTAACAGGTTGACAGTGGTACAATGAGTCAACTGTATGTTGTTTGTGTTAACAGGTTGATACTGGTACAATGAGTCAACTGTATGTTGTTTGTGTTAACAGGTTGACAGTGGTACAATGAGTCAACTGTATGTTGTTTGTGTTAACAGGTTGACAGTGGTACAATGAGTCAACTGTATGTTGTTTGTGTTAACAGGTTGACAGTGGTACAATGAGTCAACTGTATGTTGTTTGTGTTAACAGGCTGATGCTGGTACAATGAGTCAACTGTATGTTGTTTGTGTTAACAGGTTGATACTGGTACAATGAGTCAACTGTATGTTGTTTGTGTTAACAGGTTGACAGTGGTACAATGAGTCAACTGTATGTTGTTTGTGTTAACAGGTTGACAGTGGTACAATGAGTCAACTGTATGTTGTTTGTGTTAACAGGTTGATACTGGTACAATGAGTCAACTGTATGTTGTTTGTGTTAACAGGTTGACAGTGGTACAATGAGTCTACTGTATGTTGTTTGTGTTAACAGGTTGACAGTGGTACAATGAGTCTACTGTATGTTGTTTGTGTTAACAGGTTGATGGTGGTACAATGAGTCAACTGTATGTTGTTTGTGTTAACAGGTTATAGTGGTACAATGAGTCAACTGTATGTTGTTTGTGTTAACAGGTTGACAGTGGTACAATGAGTCAACTGTATGTTGTTTGTGTTAACAGGTTGATACTGGTACAATGAGTCTACTGTATGTTGTTTGTGTTAACAGGTTGACAGTGGTACAATGAGTCAACTGTATGTTGTTTGTGTTAACAGGTTGATAGTGGTACAATGAGTCAACTGTATGTTGTTTGTGTTAACAGGTTGACAGTGGTACAATGAGTCTACTGTATGTTGTTTGTGTTAACAGGTTGATGCTGGTACAATGAGTCTACTGTATGTTGTTTGTGTTAACAGGTTGACAGTGGTACAATGAGTCAACTGTATGTTGTTTGTGTTAACAGGTTGATACTGGTACAATGAGTCAACTGTATGTTGTTTGTGTTAACAGGTTGACAGTGGTACAATGAGTCAACTGTATGTTGTTTGTGTTAACAGGTTGATACTGGTACAATGAGTCAACTGTATGTTGTTTGTGTTAACAGGTTGACAGTGGTACAATGAGTCTACTGTATGTTGTTTGTGTTAACAGGTTGACAGTGGTACAATGAGTCAACTGTATGTTGTTTGTGTTAACAGGTTGATAGTGGTACAATGAGTCAACTGTATGTTGTTTGTGTTAACAGGTTGACAGTGGTACAATGAGTCTACTGTATGTTGTTTGTGTTAACAGGTTGATGGTGGTACAATGAGTCAACTGTATGTTGTTTGTATTAACAGGTTGATAGTGGTACAATGAGTCAACTGTATGTTGTTTGTGTTAACAGGTTGACAGTGGTACAATGAGTCAACTACATGTTGTTTGTGTTAACAGGTTGATGCTGGTACAATGAGTCAACTGCATGCTGATATCAAAGCCTTCATCAATATGTACAGCCAGGATCATGTCCTCAACAGTAGAGTGATAGCTCGGATATTCCATGGCATCCCCAGCCCGTGTTTCCCGGCTATTGTCTGGGGGAGAGTACGACGATACTGGAGAAGTTACCTACACGTTGACTTTAATATTGTCATGAACACTGCTAAAAAAATCTTAATAGGAATGAGAACTTGATCAATTTGTAAAACTTTGTAAATCAAAGACAAATGTTGTTGAAGTTTACTTAGAACTGCCGTCCTCCATTCCCCATCAGCCTTTTCAATAAAGTGCCAAAATATGAAATAAAAATCAGCCGTGTAATAAGTAATAGCTATAGCATGGCTGTATGATGTTTATAAAAGGGCATGAATCTATCATTGTCAAGTTTGTCAATTACATATCTGCGGATATCGGTGCTGTAGTAATATTTCTCACTTGAGGATAATGACCCGCCCCCCTTCCCAAAAAATGTGTTTTCAAAATTAAAAATGCTTTTTTCATATTATAAACCACCATCATCAACCAACATTATTATCCCTTCTGTATTTTGTTTCATTTTATTGACATTGCAATATGGTAATTTTAGAATGGATTTTTATCGTTAAAGTAAAGTTCGTGATAAATTAAGATTTTAATGATTTCATTACATTGGAAAAAGTAGTGCTATTTATTGTTTAAAGAGTTTTCAACATGTTGTATTTAAGAAAGATTAATTGTAATTATATCTGTTGATGTTTGTACCAACCGGTTTGGAACCGTTCAGATATTTATCACTTCAACAGAGCAACCAATGACAGGATGTCAGAGAGTATTGTTTTGATTGATTGATTAACTCAAGATTATTTCACCTATATGGCAGCGTTGCCAGGTTTAGTGGGGGAGGAAACCGGGCTCATTGCTCGGAGCAAACCCCCGACCTTCTGCGAGTACCTGGCAACTCTTCCACATACGATGATCAAGTGAAAATCCACTCAGTAAATCGTATGTGTTTTACTTGGTCTGTGATCTGGAAGGTCTGTGTAGGACTGAGGGGCGATCACTCTAACCCTTTGTGTTGTTCAGTGTTCAGCAGTTTATTAATGGCCCAAACCCCATCAGTCAGTTAATGACCCAAACGTCATCAGTCAGTTGATGGCCCAAACTTCATCAGTTAGTTAATGGCCCAAACCTTGTCAGTCATTTAATGACCCAAACTTCACCTGTGAGTTCATGGTCCAAACTTCATCAGTCAGTTAATAGTCCGAACTTCATCAATCAAACCTTATCAGTCAATTAATGGTCCAAACTTCATCAGTCAATTAATGGCTCAAACTTCATCAGTCAGTTTATAGTCCGAACTTCATCAATCAAACCTTATCAGTCAATTAATGGTCCAAACTTCATCAGCAAGTTAATGGCTCAAACTTCATCAGTCAAACTTCATCAGTCAATTAATGGCTCAAACTTCATCAGTCAGTTAATAGTCCGAACTTCATCAATCAAACCTTATCAGTCAATTAATGGTCCAAACTTCATCAGCAAGTTAATGGCTCAAACTTCATCAGTCAGTTTATAGTCCAAACTTCATCAGTCAAACTTCATCAGTCAATTAATAGTCCAAACTTCATCAATCAAACCGTATCAGTCAATTAATGGCTCAAACCTCATCAGTCAGTTCATGGTCCAAACTTCATCAGTCAATTAATGGCCCAAACTTCATCAGTCAATTAATGGTCCAAACTTCATCAGCAAGTTAATGGCTCAAACTTCATCAGTCAGTTTATAGTCCAAACTTCATCAGTCAAACTTCATCAGTCAATTAATAGTCCAAACTTCATCAATCAAACCGTATCAGTCAATTAATGGCTCAAACCTCATCAGTCAGTTCATGGTCCAAACTTCATCAGTCAATTAATGGCCCAAACTTCATCAGTCAATTAATGGTCCAAACTTCATCAGTCAGTTAATGGCCCAAACTTCATCAATCAGTTCATGACCCAAACTTCATCAGTCATTTAATGGCCCAAACTTCATCAGTCAGTTCATGGTCCAAACTTCATCAGTCAGTTTATGGCCCAAACTTCATCAGTCAGTTCATGGTCCAAACTTCATCAGTCAATTCATGGTCCAAACTTCATCAGTCAGTTTATAGTCCAAACTTCATCAGTCAGTTCATGGCCCAAACTTCATCAGTCAATTAACCAAAATTACATGGGTTTAAATTGGAGACGGAAAGTTTACAAATTTGTTTTTCGTTGTGCTCTTTCATAAATGTAACAGTCAGGGGCCAAGAAAACCTCACTAAATATACTTTAGTATATTCATTTGTTATCTTCCTGTTCAACAACAATTCTTGTCATAATGTTTTATCTTGTCAGAAATAAATAGATTCAAAATAATTAAATATCGAGTGGAGAACTGCTCATTTTTGTTCCATATTCATGAGTTAACACATGAGTTTTGTCTTAAAAAAAGTTTTTACCAGACTTGAGAGCCCATTTTTCTTCAAAAGCGCGTCAACATTCAGTGTCCTATCTCAAAATTCTGTCAACATCCAGTTTCCATCATAAGCATGTCAGCGTCCACTTTGAAAATGAAAGCCCAGTTCCCTGTTCAAAACAACTGTCAGCACCTAGTTTTCTGTTCAAAAAGCCCATCAGCACCCAGTTTTCTGTTCAAAAAGCCTATCAGCACCCAGTTTTCTGCTCCAAAAGCCTATCAGACCCAGTTTTCTGTTCAAAAAGTCTCAGCACCCAGTTTTCTGTTCAAAAAGCCTGTCAGCACCCAGTTTTCTTTTCAAAAAGTCTGTCAGCACCCAGTTTTCTGTTCAAAAAGCCTGTCAGCACTCAGTTTTTTGTTCAAAAAGCCGATCAGCACCCAGTTTTCTGTTCAAAAAGTCTGTCAGCACCCAGTTTTCTGTTCCAAAAGTCTGTCAGCACCCAGTTTTCTGTTCAAAAAGTCCGTCAGCACCCAGTTTTCTGCTCCAAAAGCCTGTAAGCACCCAGTTTTTTGTTCAAAAAGCCGATCAGCACCCAGTTTTCTGTTCAAAAAGCCTGTCAGCACCCAGTGTTTTGTTCCAAAAGTCTGTCAGCACCCAGTTTTCTGTTCAAAAAGTCCGTCAGCACCCAGTTTTCTGCTCCAAAAGCCTGTAAGCACCCAGTTTTCTGTTCAAAAAGCCTGTCATGACCCAGTTTTCTGTTCAAAAAGTCTGTCAGCACCCAGTTTTCTGTTCAAAAAGTCTGTCAGCACCCAGTTTTCTGTATAAAAAGTCTGTCAGCACCCAGTTTTCTGTTCAAAAAGTCCGTCAACATTCAGTTTTCTGTTCAAAAAGTCTGTCAGCACCCAGTTTTCTGTTCAAAAATCTGTCAGCACCCAGTTTTCTGTTCAAAAAGCCTGTCAGCACCCAGTTTTCTGTTCAAAAAGTCTGTCAGCACCCAGTTTTCTGTTCAAAAAGCCTATCAGTACCCAGTTTTCTGTTCAAAAAGCCTGTCAGCACCCAGTTTTCTGTTCAAAAAGTCCGTCAGCACCCAATTTTCTGTTCAAAAAGTCTGTCAGCACCCAGTTTTCTGTTCAAAAAGTCTATCAGCACCCAGTTTTCTGTTCAAAAAGTCTGTCAACACCCAGTTTTCTGTTCGAAAAGTCTATCAGCACCCAGTTTTCTGTTCAAAAAGTCTGTCAACACCCAGTTTTCTGTTCAAAAAGTCTGTCAGCACCCAGTTTTCTGTTAAAAAAGCCTGTCAGCACCCAGTTTTCTGTTCAAAAAGCCTATCAGCACCCAGTTTTCTGTTCAAAAAGCCGATCAGCACCCAGTTTTCTGTTCAAAAAGTCTGTCAGCACCCAGTTTTCTGTTCAAAAAGCTTGTCAGCACCCAGTTTTCTGTTCAAAAAGCCTGTCAGCACCCAGTTTTCTGTTCAAAAAGTCTGTCAGCACTCAGTTTTCTGTTCAAAAAGCCTGTAAGCACCCAGTTTTCTGTTCAAAAAGTCTGTCAGCACCCAGTTTTCTGCTCCAAAAGCCTGTAAGCACCCAGTTTTCTGTTCTAAAAGCCTGTCAGCACCCAGTTTTCTGTTCAAAAAGTCTGTCAGCACCCAGTTTTCTGTTCAAAAAGCCTGTCAGCACCCAGTTTTCTGTTTTTCAAACCTGTCAACACCCATTTCTCTCTTCAAAAAGCCTGTCAGCACCCAGTTTTCTGTTCAAAAAGCCGATCAGCACCCAGTTTTCTGTTCAAAAATCCTGTCAGCACCCAGTTTTCTGTTCAAAAAGCTTGTCAGCACCCAGTTTTCTGTTCAAAAAGTCTGTCAGACGCAGTTTTATGTTCAAAAAGCTTGTCAGCACCCAGTTTTCTGTTAAAAAAAAGGCGATCAGCACCCAGTTTTCTGTTCAAAAAGCCTGTCAGCACCCAGTTTTCTGTTCAAAAAGATTGTCAGCACCCAGTTTTCTGTTAAAAAAAGCCGATCAGCACCCAGTTTTCTGTTCAAAAAGCTTGTCAGCACCCAGTTTTCTGTTCAAAAAGCTTGTCAGCACCCAGTTTTTTGTTAAAAAAAGGCGATCAGCACCAAGTTTTCTGTTCAAAAAGCCTGTTAGCACCCAGTTTTCTATTCAAAAAGCTTGTCAGCACCCAATTTTCTGTTCAAAAAGCTTGTCAGCACCCAGTTTTCTGTTAAAAAAAGGCGATCAGCACCCAGTTTTCTGTTCAAAAAGTCTGTCAACACCCAGTTTTCTGTTCAAAAAGTCTGTCAGCACCCAGTTTTCTGTTCAAAAAGCCTGTCAGCACCCAGTTTTCTGTTCAAAAAGCCTATCAGCACCCAGTTTTCTGTTCAAAAAGCCGATCAGCACCCAGTTTTCTGTTCAAAAAGTCTGTCAGCACCCAGTTTTCTGTTCAAAAAGCTTGTCAGCACCCAGTTTTCTGTTCAAAAAGCCTGTCAGCACCCAGTTTTCTGTTCAAAAAGTCTGTCAGCACTCAGTTTTCTGTTCAAAAAGCCTGTAAGCACCCAGTTTTCTGTTCAAAAAGTCTGTCAGCACCCAGTTTTCTGCTCCAAAAGCCTGTAAGCACCCAGTTTTCTGTTCTAAAAGCCTGTCAGCACCCAGTTTTCTGTTCAAAAAGTCTGTCAGCACCCAGTTTTCTGTTCAAAAACCCTGTCAGCACCCAGTTTTCTGTTTTTCAAACCTGTCAACACCCATTTCTCTCTTCAAAAAGCCTGTCAGCACCCAGTTTTCTGTTCAAAAAGCCGATCAGCACCCAGTTTTCTGTTCTAAAAGCCGATCAGCACCCAGTTTTCTGTTCAAAAAGCTTGTCAGCACCCAGTTTTCTGTTCAAAAAGTCTGTCAGACGCAGTTTTATGTTCAAAAAGCTTGTCAGCACCCAGTTTTCTGTTAAAAAAAGGCTATCAGCACCCAGTTTTCTGTTCAAAAAGCCTGTCAGCACCCAGTTTTCTGTTCAAAAAGCCTGTCAGCACCCAGTTTTCTGTTAAAAAAGCCTGTCAGCACCCAGTTTTCTGTTCAAAAAGTCTGTCAGCACCCAGTTTTCTGTTCAAAAAGCTTGTCAGCACCCAGTTTTCTGTTCAAAAAGATTGTCAGCACCCAGTTTTCTGTTAAAAAAAGCCGATCAGCACCCAGTTTTCTGTTCAAAAAGCTTGTCAGCACCCAGTTTTCTGTTCAAAAAGCTTGTCAGCACCCAGTTTTCTGTTAAAAAAGGCGATCAGCACCCAGTTTTCTGTTCAAAAAGCCTGTTAGCACCCAGTTTTCTATTCAAAAAGCTTGTCAGCACCCAATTTTCTGTTCAAAAAGCTTGTCAGCACCCAGTTTTCTGTTAAAAAAAGGCGATCAGCACCCAGTTTTCTGTTCAAAAAGCCTGTTAGCACCCAGTTTTCTATTCAAAAAGCTTGTCAGCACCCAATTTTCTGTTCAAAAAGTCTGTCAGCACCCAGTTTTCTGTTCAAAAAGTCTGTCAGCACCCAGTTTTCTGTTCAAAAAGCCTATCAGCACCCAGTTTTCTGTTCAAAAAGCCTGTCAGCACCCAGTTTTCTGTTCAAAAAGCTTGTCAGCACCAAGTTTTGACTTTTTTCAAGTCTGTTATTTGAAATATATTTAGATATATTTCAAATTGGAGGAAGACATGTTGGTAAATGCAGATATATTTCAAATTGGAGGAAGATATTTTGGTAAATGCACATAGATTTCAAATTGGAGGAAGATATTTTGGTAAATGCACATAGATTTCAAATTGGAGGAAGATATTTTGGTAAATGCACATAGATTTCAAATTGGAGGAAGATATTTTGGTAGATGCACATAGATTTCAAATTGGAGGAAGATATTTTGGTAAATGCACATAGATTTCCACTGCGAGGAAGACATGTTGGTAAATGAGTTTTGAGTCAATCGTATTTTTCTATCTTTCCTTTCATCTGATTCCCCGGTCTGTTCCATAATTGCTATAGTTGTATTTTCCCTGTTTAAAAATCTCGTATTTGGTATTCAATTATTTTTCAAAGCGTCAGCATGATAAAATAGCTCCAAGGTCATGTGAAACCTTATTCCTTCATTGTCTTCATTTGCTGGCTATATTTTCACTCTTTTTCTAGTCATATTTTTATGCAGCATGAAGCAGTACACATTAAGCCAAATGCTTATACTCTATACAGTACATTCTAAGTACATCATCTTCAAGTTAAATGATAATTTTTCAGTTAAAAAAGCCTGTCAGCACCCAGTTTTCTATTCCAAAAGTCTGTCAGCACCCAGTTTTCTGTTCAAAAAGCCTGTCAGCACCCAGTTTTCTGTTCAAAAAGTCTGTCAGCACCAAGTTTTCTGTTCAAAAAGCCTGTCAGCACCCAGTTTTCTGTTCAAAAAGCCTGTCAGCACCCAGTTTTCTGTTAAAAAAGCCTGTCAGCACCCAGTTTTCTGTTAAAAAAGCTTGTCAGCACCCAGTTTTCTGTTCAAAAAGCCCATCAGCACCCAGTTTTCTGTTCAAAAAGCCTATCAGCACCCAGTTTTCTGTTGTAAAAGTCTGTCAGCACCAAGTTTTCTGTTCAAAAAGTCTGTCAGCACCCAGTTTTCTGTTAAAAAAAAGCCTGTCAGCACCCAGTTTTCTGTTAAAAAAGCCTGTCAGCACCCAGTTTTCTGTTAAAAAAGCCTGTCAGCACCCAGTTTTCTGTTCAAAAAGCCCATCAGCACCCAGTTTTCTGTTCAAAAAGCCTATCAGCACCCAGTTTTCTGTTGTAAAAGTCTGTCAGCACCAAGTTTTCTGTTCAAAAAGTCTGTCAGCACCCAGTTTTCTGTTAAAAAAAAGCCTGTCAGCACCCAGTTTTCTATTCCAAAAGTCTGTCAGCACCCAGTTTTCTGTTCAAAAAGCCTGCCAGCACCCAGTTTTCTGTTCAAAAAGCCCCATCAGCACCCAGTTGTCTGTTCAAAAAGCCTATCAGCACCCAGTTTTCTGTTGTAAAAGTCTGTCAGCACCAAGTTTTCTGTTCAAAAAGTCTGTCAGCACCCAGTTTTCTGTTAAAAAAAAGCCTGTCAGCACCCAGTTTTCTATTCCAAAAGTCTGTCAGCACCCAGTTTTCTGTTCAAAAAGCCTGTCAGCACCCAGTTTTCTGTTCAAAAAGCCTGTCAGCACCCAGTTTTCTGTTAAAAAAGCCCATCAGCACCCAGTTTTCTGTTCAAAAAGTCTGTCAGCACCCAGTTTTCTGTTCAAAAAGTCTGTCAGCACCCAGTTTTCTGTTGTAAAAGTCTGTCAGCACCCAGTTTTCTGTTCAAAAAGCCTATCAGCACCCAGTTTTCTGTTCAAAAAGTCTGTCAGCACCCAGTTTTCTGTTGTAAAAGTCTGTCAGCACCAAGTTTTCTGTTCAAAAAGTCTGTCAGCACCCAGTTTTCTGTTAAAAAAAAGCCTGTCAGCACCCAGTTTTCTATTCCAAAAGTCTGTCAGCACCCAGTTTTCTGTTCAAAAAGCCTGTCAGCACCCAGTTTTCTATTCCAAAAGTCTGTCAGCACCCAGTTTTCTGTTCAAAAAGCCTGCCAGCACCCAGTTTTCTGTTCAAAAAGCCCCATCAGCACCCAGTTTTCTGTTCAAAAAGCCTATCAGCACCCAGTTTTCTGTTCAAAAAGTCTGTCAGCACCAAGTTTTCTGTTCAAAAAGTCTGTCAGCACCCAGTTTTCTGTTGTAAAAGTCTGTCAGCACCCAGTCCCCTGTTCAAAAAGCCTATCAGCACCCAGTTTTCTGTTCCAAAAGCCTGTCAGCACCCAGTTTTCTGTTGTAAAAGTCTGTCAGCACCCAGTCCCCTGTTCTAAAAGCCTATCAGCACCCAGTTTTCTGTTCAAAAAGCCTGTCCGCACCCAGTTTTCTATTCCAAAAGTCTGTCAGCACCTAGTCCCCTGTTCTAAAAGCCTATCAGCATCCAGTTTTCTGTTCAAAAAGCCTATCAGCATCCAGTTTTCTGTTCAAAAAGCCTATCAGCATCCAGTTTTCTGTTCTAAAAGCCTGTCAGCACCCAGTTTTCTGTTAAAAAAGCCCATCAGCACCCAGTTTTCTGTTCAAAAAGCCTGTCAGCACCCAGTTTTCTATTCCAAAAGTCTGTCAGCACCCAGTTTTCTGTTCAAAAAGCCTGTCAGCACCCAGTTTTCTATTCCAAAAGTCTGTCAGCACCCAGTTTTCTGTTCAAAAAGCCTGTCAGCACCCAGTTTTCTATTCCAAAAGCCTGTCAGCACCCAGTTTTCTGTTGCTAAAACCTGTCATTTGAAATATGCATATAGATTTCAACTGGGGGAAAGACATGTTGGTAAATACAGATTCATTTAAAAAGAGGGGAAAGACATGTTGGTAAATACAGATACATTTAAAAAGAGGGGAAAGACATGTTGGTAAATACAGATTCATTTAAAAAGAGGGGAAAGACATGTTGGTAAATACAGATTCATTTAAAAAGAGGGGAAAGACATGTTGGTAAATACAGATACATTTAAAAAGAGGGGAAAGACATGTTGGTAAATACAGATTCATTTAAAAAGAGGGGAAAGACATGTTGGTAAATGCAGATATATTTATTAATATACACAAGCTTCTGTCCTGGTGCCTGGACGTGCAGATTCTGAGTCAATCAGGTATTTTCTATCTTTTCTTTCATCTATTAAATTCCTTGGTCTGTTCCATAATTGCTATAGTTATCTTTTCCCTGTTTAAAAAACCTCGTATTTGGTATTCAATTATTTTTCAAAGCGTCAGCATGATAAAATAGCTCCAAGGTCATGTGAAACCTTATTCCTTCATTGTCTTCATTTGCTGGCTATATTTTCACTCTTTTTCTAGTCATATTTTTATGCAGCATGAAGCAGTACACATTAAGCCAAATGCTTATACTCTATACAGTACATTCTAAGTACATCATCTTCAAGTTAAAAGATAATTTTTCAGTTAAAAAAGCCTGCGAGCACCCAGTTTTCTATTCCAAAAGTCTGTCAGCACCCAGTTTTCTGTTCAAAAAGCCCCATCAGCACCCAGTTTTCTGTTAAAAAAGCCCATCAGCACCCAGTTTTCTGTTCAAAAAGCCTATCAGCACCCAGTTTTCTGTTCAAAAAGTCTGTCAGCACCAAGTTTTCTGTTCAAAAAGTCTCAGCACCCAGTTTTCTGTTAAAAAAGCCTGTCAGCACCCAGTTTTCTATTCCAAAAGTCTGTCAGCACCCAGTTTTCTGTTCAAAAAGCCTGTCAGCACCCAGTTTTCTATTCCAAAAGCCTGCCAGCACCCAGTTTTCTGATCAAAAAGTCTGTCAGCACCCAGTTTTCTGTTCAAAAAGCCTGTCAGCACCCAGTTTTCTATTCCAAAAGCCTGCCAGCACCCAGTTTTCTGTTCAAAAAGCCCCATCAGCACCCAGTTTTCTGTTCAAAAAGCCTATCAGCACCCAGTTTTCTGTTCAAAAAGTCTGTCAGCACCAAGTTTTCTGTTCAAAAAGTATGTCAGCACCCAGTTTTCAGTTGTAAAAGTCTGTCAGCACCCAGTCCCCTGTTAAAAAAGCCTATCAGCACCCAGTTTTCTGTTCAAAAAGTCTGTCAGCACCCAGTTTTCTGTTCAAAAAGTCTGTCAGCACCCAGTTTTCTGTTAAAAAAGCCTGTCAGCACCCAGTTTTCTGTTCAAAAAGTCTGTCAGCACCAAGTTTTCTGTTCAAAAAGTATGTCAGCACCCAGTTTTCAGTTGTAAAAGTCTGTCAGCACCCAGTTTTCTGTTCAAAAAGCCTATCAGCACCCAGTTTTCTGTTCAAAAAGTCTGTCAGCACCAAGTTTTCTGTTCAAAAAGTCTGTCAGCACCCAGTTTTCTGTTAAAAAAGCCTGTCAGCACCCAGTTTTCTATTCCAAAAGTCTGTCAGCACCCAGTTTTCTGTTCAAAAAGCCTGTCAGCACCCAGTTTTCTATTCCAAAAGCCTGCCAGCACCCAGGTTTCTGTTCAAAAAGCCCCATCAGCACCCAGTTTTCTGTTCAAAAAGCCTATCAGCACCCAGTTTTCTGTTCAAAAAGTCTGTCAGCACCAAGTTTTCTGTTCAAAAAGTATGTCAGCACCCAGTTTTCAGTTGTAAAAGTCTGTCAGCACCCAGTCCCCTGTTAAAAAAGCCTATCAGCACCCAGTTTTCTGTTCCAAAAGCCTATCAGCATCCAGTCCCCTGTTCCAAAAGCCTGTCAGCACCCAGTTTTCTGTTGTAAAAGTCTGTCAGCACCCAGTCCCCTGTTCTAAAAGCCTATCAGCACCCAGTTTTCTGTTCAAAAAGCCTGTCCGCACCCAGTTTTCTATTCCAAAAGTCTGTCAGCACCCAGTCCCCTGTTCTAAAAGCCTATCAGCATCCAGTTTTCTGTTCAAAAAGCCTATCAGCATCCAGTTTTCTGTTCTAAAAGCCTGTCAGCACCCAGTTTTCTGTTAAAAAAGCCCATCAGCACCCAGTTTTCTGTTCAAAAAGCCTGTAAGCACCCAGTTTTCTATTCCAAAAGTCTGTCAGCACCCAGTTTTCTGTTCAAAAAGCCTGTCAGCACCCAGTTTTCTATTCCAAAAGTCTGTCAGCACCCAGTTTTCTGTTCAAAAGCCTGTCAGCACCCAGTTTTCTATTCCAAAAGCCTGTCAGCACCCAGTTTTCTGTTGCTAAAACCTGTCATTTGAAATATGCATATAGATTTCAACTGGGGGAAAGACATGTTGGTAAATACAGATTCATTTAAAACGAGGGGAAAGACATGTTGGTAAATACAGATTCATTTAAAAAGAGGGGAAAGACATGTTGGTAAATACAGATACATTTAAAAAGAGGGGAAAGACATGTTGGTAAATACAGATTCATTTAAAAAGAGGGGAAAGACATGTTGGTAAATACAGATACATTTAAAAAGAGGGGAAAGACATGTTGGTAAATACAGATACATTTAAAAAGAGGGGAAAGACATGTTGGTAAATACAGATTCATTTAAAAAGAGGGGAAATACATGTTGGTAAATGCAGATATATTTATTAATATACACGAGCTTCTGTCCTGGTGCCTGGACGTGCAGATTCTGAGTCAATCAGGTATTTTCTATCTTTTCTTTCATCTATTAAATTCCTTGGTCTGTTCCATAATTACTATAGTTATCTTTTCCCTGTTTAAAAAACCTCGTATTTGGTATTCAATTATTTTTCAAAGCGTCAGCATGATAAAATAGCTCCAAGGTCATGTGAAACCTTATTCCTTCGTTGTCTTCATTTGCTGGCTATATTTTCACTCTTTTTCTAGTCATATTTTTATGCAGCATGAAGCAGTACACATTAAGCCAAATGCTTATACTCTATACAGTACATTCTAAGTACATCATCTTCAAGTTAAAAGATAATTTTTCAGTTAAAAAAGCCTGTCAGCACCCAGTTTTCTATTCCAAAAGTCTGTCAGCACCCAGTTTTCTGTTCAAAAAGCCTGTCAGCACCCAGTTTTCTATTCCAAAAGCCTGCCAGCACCCAGTTTTCTGTTCAAAAAGTCTGTCAGCACCAAGTTTTCTGTTCAAAAAGTCTGTCAGCACCCAGTTTTCTGTTCAAAAAGCCCATCAGCACCCAGTTTTCTGTTCAAAAAGCCTATCAGCACCCAGTTTTCTGTTCAAAAAGTCTGTCAGCACCAAGTTTTCTGTTCAAAAAGTCTGTCAGCACCCAG
The DNA here is from genome assembly GCA_963971465.1 of Lepidochitona cinerea. Lineage (NCBI taxonomy): Eukaryota > Metazoa > Mollusca > Polyplacophora > Chitonida > Tonicellidae > Lepidochitona > Lepidochitona cinerea. The sequence goes on along the minus strand of OZ020555.1, from coordinate 1,040,655 downwards.
TTTTCTGTTCAAAAAGCCTGTCAGCACCCAGTTTTCTGTTGTAAAAGTCTGTCAGATAATTAAAAAAGCAAGCAAGAAGCAATTTGCAGTAGTTGGTCTGGACATGGTCAGTTAAGATTTGGTCTTCTAACACTAAGCAATGGGTCGCGGGTTCGAATTCCACTCAGTCCAAAAAATTGGAAAATTTTCTGACTGGGTTTTCACTCGAACGACCTATGTTGGATGGTTTCCAGTTACCAACAGAAGGTTGTGGGTTTCCTCCGGGCATAGAGCCTGGTTTCCTCCCACAATAAAACTGGCAATGCCGCCATATAAGTGAAATAATCTTGAGCGCGGCATAAAACACCAAACAATCAATCAATCTAACATTAAGAAAATCACTTAGATGAAAAATAGAACTTGCAAACCGACAACATAATATCTTTATATCCGTACTCGCTTTAAAGGACTGGGGCTTCCAAAATGTTGATATTTTACTGTTAAAACAGAATTTGAAAATGTATATTCCGCCAAGGGAAAAAAAGATTTACAGCGTTATAACGCAATTCGTCGGCTTCTTTGTCACTATTTACGTGGTTATAACGCCTTATTTTATAACTGACTGATCTAATCTTATAACGTCTTGCCGATCTACTTCAGATCCAATAAATGAAGGTGTAAATTGAATAACTAAATCAAAACAAAATATGTACAGTATCAGTACTGAGAAATTGCAAGATGACCAATTAAAATAATAAGTTGCGGGAAACAATAATAAATAAATTAGAATAAGACTTTCAAATGCTCAAAGTTATGTTTAAATTATCAAAACATCAAATATCTATTACATGAAGTATGCAATCAAAAGTTAATTATTCAATCAAAATACAATTTTAAAAACATTATTTTGAAATTAAGCTGAGAAGATGATGGTTTTATATAATCATGTAAACTGTTCAAAGCTGTAACTAAGTATTTCAAGGTAAATATTTACTCTATGATTTCTAGAATATATATTCATGATAATTCAACATTCATCTACCAATAATACATGGGAACACGAGAGACTGGTATATTATATTTAAGAACACTAAAACACACGGTCACAGGGAAAATCTTCTTGTCTAAAATAACCACGGAGGCAAGTTTCTAATTGTGTCAAAAAGAGGTACACCACCCAGACCGTATATGTAGCCGCACGTTTGTGGCTCTCTACTGCAGGATTTATTTGCTGGGAAATATATGAAGCATTCAAATACACATTCATCTCGTTTAACATTATGGAGATAGGAAAAACAAAGACCCATTATCTGAGACAATAAGACACATGAGACACATTCGAAAAAACAAATACCCGGTTTCTAAGACAAGGAGCCTGCTATATTCCCTGACTGTAATCAGGATTGTGTGCATATTTACATTGTCTTTGTTGTATTCGTTCGATTTTTTCTCGGTTTGAGTAACCAGTCACCAAGTATAAATCAAGAGGCTGTAAATGTAATCGTATGTGTAGCTACGTATATTTCAGTTCTCGAACTGTGTCGTTGTGCCCAGTGATTCGCCCAAATAATAACAATGCATGAACATGATATCATGTATAGTGTCAGAATTGACATTTAATCTTACTTTTCCATTAAACAGAAACAATGGCTCAAGCTTCTATTCTATTGATATTGAATTTTATGTACACGTCACCAAGTCGATAAGACCTATATAATACTAACAATAAGCTGGGAAGCTGAAGTTAGCACCAGATTTGGGATTCGAATCTCGAAGTTAGCGCCGGATTCAGGATTCAAATCCCGAAGTTAGCACCGGGTTCTGAAAGAAGTAATTCAGAACAATTATTCGAGATGGGGTGTCCTTCTCAAGTGGTAAACCAAGATTACAACAACTTAAAAGACATTGCTTTAATTAAAGAATTTAAACGTTAAACAAAATAGCCAAACATGTATCCTCTAAATCAACATAATTCTTATCATGTCCTTCATCAGATAGTACTGAACTATTTTCGAATCCCGAACCCGATGCTAACTGCGGGATTTGGTTTGTTGCCGAATTATGTGAAAGACCAAATTAAATTTAAGACTTCTGGTAGAGCATTACGATCTAACTCTGATGGTAATCTGGAGGTGCCATTTACCAGAACTGAGCTCCTTAGACGCTCCTTTAGAGCTGAAGCTCCACGTCTATTTAATGAGCTACCAAAATCAGTGCGTTTATGCCAAACTCTTCAAACCTTCAAAACAGCATGCTACAAACATTTTTTAAATGAATTTAATAACTCAATTGACTCTTAATCAGATATACAAATATTTAATGTAGATATATATATATATGCTTGTATGTATGTGTGTGCGTGTGTGTGAGCGTGCGCGTGTCTGTGTGTGTAGAGAATGATAAGACAGTAATACTGCTATTATAAATATTTAAAAATATAAAAAAATGACATCTGTTTTATTGTACTGTGATAAGAGATATTTCATATTTTTTTTTTTTTTTTTTTTTGTATTCATATTTCATTGTCTGTGATAAATTTTGTACAGTTTACATATGTATTTCTAACATTATGAATTTCATAAGCAATTCTTACATTTCACAAATCAATTTTAAATGACAATTTTTATTGTTCTGATGTGAATTTATTATATATGTTATAATCCTCGACCCTCATGAAAAGAGGCTTCATTGCCTATTGTGGCCATCGAGTTAAAATAAAGACTATTATTATTATTATTATTATTATAATCCTGAATCCCGAAGTTTGCACCGGTTTAGCACCAGATTCGGGACTCGAATCCCGAAGTTAGCACCGGATTCGGGATTCGAACAAAAAATCTCAAGACAAGGTTCGGGATTCAAAATTCGAAATAAAATTCGGGGTCTGGAAGAAATTTGTTCTTGGCTTGTGTTAGTCTATATGCTGCTTTATTCTTGCTGTTTCGAATCCCGAATCCCATATGCAACATCGGGATTCAATTTTCTCCACATCAGAAAATTATGTTATGAAAATAAATCGAACGAAGTAACTTTAGTCTACACAACCGATAATGTTACTTTTCCAAACCGCGAACTTATTTCAGGTCGAATTCGAAAACCCTAGAGATGTTTTATTTGAACCCCGAATCGCAAATCTGGTGCTAATTTCAGGCTGCTCAATAAGCTTGTGAAATTGCTAAAAAAAGAAATAGTATGAGTGAAAATAGTTCAGTACTATCTGATGAAGGACATGATAAGAATTATGTTGATTTAGAGGATACATGTTTGGCTATTTTGTTTAACGTTTAAATTCTTCAATTAAAGCAATGTCTTTTAAGTTGTTGTAATCTTGGTTTACCACTTGAGAAGGACACCCCATCTCGAATAATTGTTCTGAATTAAACTCGGACAGATTTTAGGTAGATTACATGTCTAGTTGAATTTAGTTTTAGATTTAGAATTTCGAATTTCCCCGAGCACTATCTCGCTCATTGAATTACGAAATATACACAGAAAAAGCTCCAGTCACAGCTTATGATAGGTTTCCAAAGAGATTTATAGAAGATTTACAAAAACAATCAAATAAGAAAATGTATAGAAAATTCCATCGACAAATACACTTAATACCCATCAATTACTTCTCTACACACGTCTTATATAACACAATGTTCGTTTTATCATCCATGTCATGGACTTATATGAGAGCTGTTATCATCGCAAGCAATCCATCTCCATTTATTCTTATTATAGAAGTAACTTGAAAAATGTTTGAACATATATAATTGGTTTGTTGTCAATAAAAGGAAATGATGATGGAGTAATGTACTTTTGGGCTGAATCTAAAGTAGCTACCGTCTCTTTAGGACTGTCACTGTCATTTCAGACTGAATCTAAAGTAGCTACCGTCTCTTTAGGACTGTCACTGTCGTTTCAGACTGAATCTAAAGTAGCTACCGTTTCTTTAGGACAGTCACTGTCATTTCAGACTGAACCTAAAGTAGCTAACGTCTCTTTAGGACTGTTAGTGTCATTTCAGACTGAACCTAAAGTAGCTACCGTCTCTTTAGGACTGTTAGTGTCATTTCAGACTGAATCTAAAGTAGCTACCGTCTCTTTAGGACTGTCACTGTCATTTCAGACTGAATCTAAAGTAGCTACCATCTCTTTAGGATTGTCACTGTCATTTCAGACTGAATCTAAAGTAGCTACCGTCTCTTTAGGATTGTCACTGTCATTTCAGACTGAATCTAAAGTAGCTACCGTCTCTTTAGGATTGTCACTGTCATTTCAGACTGAATCTAAAGTAGCTACCGTCTCTTTAGGATTGTCACTGTCATTTCAGACTGAATCTAAAGTAGCTACCGTCTCTTTAGGACTGTCACTGTCGTTTCAGACTGAATCTAAAGTAGCTACCGTCTCTTTAGGAGTGTCACTGTCGTTTCAGACTGAATCTAAAGTAGCTACAGTCTCTTTAGGATTGTCACTGTCATTTCAGACTGAATCTAAAGTAGCTACCGTCTCTTTAGGACTGTTATTTCAGACTGAATCTAAAGTAGCTACCATCTCTTTAGGACTGTCACTGTCATTTCAGACTGAATCTAAAGTAGCTACCGTCTCTTCAGGACTGTCACTGTCATTTCAGACTGAACCTAAAGTAGCTACCGTCTTTTTAGGACTGTCACTGTCGTTTCAGACTGAATCTAAAGTAGCTACCGTCTCTTTAGGATTGTCACTGTCATTTCAGACTGAATCTAAAGTAGCTACCGTCTCTTTAGGACTGTCACTGTCGTTTCAGACTGAATCTAAAGTAGCTACCGTCTCTTTAGGACTGTCACTGTCATTTCAGACTGAATCTAAAGTAGCTACCGTCTCTTCAGGACTGTCACTGTCATTTTTGACTGAATCTAAAGTAGCTACCGTCTCTTTAGGACAGTCACTGTCATTTCAGACTGAATCTAAAGTAGCTACCGTCTCTTTAGGACTGTTATTTCAGACTGAACCTAAAGTAGCTACCGTCTCTTTAGGACTGTCACTGTCATTTCAGACTAAATCTAAAGTAGCTACCATCTCTTTAGGATTGTCACTGTCATTTCAGACTGAATCTAAAGTAGCTACCGTCTCTTTAGGATTGTCACTGTCATTTCAGACTGAATCTAAAGTAGCTACCGTCTCTTTAGGATTGTCACTGTCATTTCAGACTGAATCTAAAGTAGCTACCGTCTCTTTAGGATTGTCACTGTCATTTCAGACTGAATCTAAAGTAGCTACCGTCTCTTTAGGACTGTCACTGTCGTTTCAGACTGAATCTAAAGTAGCTACCGTCTCTTTAGGACTGTCACTGTCGTTTAAGACTGAATCTAAAGTAGCTACCGTCTCTTTAGGATTGTCACTGTCATTTCAGACTGTTATTTCAGACTGAATCTAAAGTAGCTACCATCTCTTTAGGACTGTCACTGTCATTTCAGACTGAATCTAAAGTAGCTACCGTCTCTTTAGGATTGTCACTGTCATTTCAGACTGAATCTAAAGTAGCTACCATCTCTTTAGGACTGTCACTGTCATTTCAGACTGAATCTAAAGTAGCTACCATCTCTTTAGGATTGTCACTGTCATTTCAGACTGAACCTAAAGTAGCTACCGTCTCTTTAGGACTGTCACTGTCGTTTCAGACTGAACCTAAAGTAGCTACCGTCTCTTTAGGATTGTCACTGTCATTTCAGACTGAATCTAAAGTAGCTACCGTCTCTTTATGATTGTCACTGTCGTTTCAGACTGAATCTAAAGTAGCTACCGTCTCTTTAGGATTGTCACTGTCATTTCAGACTGAATCTAAAGTAGCTACCGTCTCTTTAGGACAGTCACTGTTATTTCAGACTGAATCTAAAGTAGCTACCATCTCTTTAGGACTGTCACTGTCATTTCAGACTGAATCTAAAGTAGCTACCGTCTCTTCAGGACTGTCACTGTCATTTCAGACTGAATCTAAAGTAGCTACCGTCTCTTTAGGATTGTCACTGTCATTGCAGACTGAATCTAAAGTAGCTACCGTCTCTTTAGGATTGTCACTGTCATTTCAGACTGAATCTAAAGTAGCTACCGTCTCTTTAGGATTGTCACTGTCATTTCAGACTGAATCTAAAGTAGCTACCGTCTCTTTAGGACTGTTACTGTCATTTCAGACTGAATCTAAAGTAGCTACCATCTCTTTAGGACTGTCACTGTCATTTCAGACTGAATCTAAAGTAGCTACCATCTCTTTAGGATTGTCACTGTCATTTCAGACTGAACCTAAAGTAGCTACCATCTCTTCAGGACTGTCACTGTCATTTCAGACTGAATCTAAAGTAGCTACCGTCTCTTTAGGACAGTCACTGTCATTTCAGACTGAATCTAAAGTAGCTACCATCTCATTAGGACTGCTACTGTCATTTCAGACTGAATCTAAAGTAGCTACCATCTCTTTAGGACAGTCACTGTCATTTCAGACTGAATCTAAAGTAGCTACCGTCTCTTTAGGACTGTCACTGTCATTTCAGACTGAATCTAAAGTAGCTACCATCTCTTTAGGACTGCTACTGTCATTTCAGACTGAATCTAAAGTAGCTACCATCTCTTTAGGACAGTCACTGTCATTTCAGACTGAATCTAAAGTAGCTACCATCTCTTTAGGGCTGCTACTGTCATTTCAGACTGAATCTAAAGTAGCTACCATCTCTTTAGGACAGTCACTGTCATTTCAGACTGAATCTAAAGTAGCTACCGTCTCTTTAGGACTGTCACTGTCATTTCAGACTGAATCTAAAGTAGCTACCATCTCTTTAGGATTGTCACTGTCATTTCAGACTGAATCTAAAGTAGGTAACGTCTCTTTAGGGGTGTCACTGTCATTTCAGACTGTGTCTAAAGTAGCTACCATCTCTTTAGGACTGTCATTTCAGACTTAATCTAAAGTAGGTAACGTCTCTTTAGGGGTGTCACTGTCATTTCAGACTGTGTCTAAAGTAGCTACCATCTCTTTAGGACCGTCACTGTCATTTCAGACTGTGTCTAAAGTAGCTACCATCTCTTTAGGATTGTCACTGTCATTTCAGACTGAATCTAAAGTAGGTAACGTCTCTTTAGGGGTGTCACTGTCATTTCAGACTGTGTCTAAAGTAGCTACCATCTCTTAAGGACCGTCACTGTCATTTCAGACTGAATCTAAAGTAGGTAACGTCTCTTTAGGACTGTCACTGTCATTTCTGACTAAATCTGAAGTAGCTACCATCTCTTTAGGACAGTCACTGTCATTTCAGACTGAACCTAAAGTAGCTACCGTCTCTTTAGGATTGTCACTGTCATTTCAGACTGAATCTAAAGTAGCTACCGTCTCTTTAGGATTGTCACTGTCATTTCAGACTGAATCTAAAGTAGCTACCGTCTCTTTAGGATTGTCACTGTCATTTCAGACTGAACCTTAAGTAGCTAACGTCTCTTTAGGACTGTTACTGTCATTTCAGACTGAACCTAAAGTAGCTACCATCTCTTCAGGACTGTCACTGTCATTTCAGACTGAATCTAAAGTAGCTACCGTCTCTTTAGGACTGTCACTGTCATTTCAGACTGAATATAAAGTAGGTAACGTCTCTTTAGGGGTGTCACTGTCATTTCAGACTGAATCTAAAGTAGGTAACGTCTCTTTAGGACTGTCACTGTCATTTCAGACTGAATCTAAAGTAGCTACCATCTCTTTAGGATTGTCACTGTCATTTCAGACTGAATCTTAAGTAGCTACCGTCTCTTTAGGACTGTCACTGTCATTTCAGACTGAACCTAAAGTAGCTACCATCTCTTCAGGACTGTCACTGTCATTTCAGACTGAATCTAAAGTAGCTACCGTCTCTTTAGGACTGTCACTGTCATTTCAGACTGAATATAAAGTAGGTAACGTCTCTTTAGGGTGTCACTGTCATTTCAGACTGAATCTAAAGTAGGTAACGTCTCTTTAGGACTGTCACTGTCATTTCAGACTGAATCTAAAGTAGCTACCATCTCTTTAGGATTGTCACTGTCATTTCAGACTGAATCTAAAGTAGCTACCGTCTCTTTAGGACTGTCACTGTCATTTCAGACTGAATATAAAGTAGGTAACGTCTCTTTAGGGTGTCACTGTCATTTCAGACTGTGTCTAAAGTAGCTACCATCTCTTAAGGACCGTCACTGTCATTTCAGACTGAATCTAAAGTAGGTAACGTCTCTTTAGGACTGTCACTGTCATTTCTGACTAAATCTGAAGTAGCTACCATCTCTTTAGGACAGTCACTGTCATTTCAGACTGAACCTAAAGTAGCTACCGTCTCTTTAGGATTGTCACTGTCATTTCAGACTGAATCTAAAGTAGCTACCGTCTCTTTAGGATTGTCACTGTCATTTCAGACTGAATCTAAAGTAGCTACCGTCTCTTTAGGATTGTCACTGTCATTTCAGACTGAACCTTAAGTAGCTAACGTCTCTTTAGGACTGTTACTGTCATTTCAGACTGAACCTAAAGTAGCTACCATCTCTTCAGGACTGTCACTGTCATTTCAGACTGAATCTAAAGTAGCTACCGTCTCTTTAGGACTGTCACTGTCATTTCAGACTGAATATAAAGTAGGTAACGTCTCTTTAGGGGTGTCACTGTCATTTCAGACTGAATCTAAAGTAGGTAACGTCTCTTTAGGACTGTCACTGTCATTTCAGACTGAATCTAAAGTAGCTACCATCTCTTTAGGATTGTCACTGTCATTTCAGACTGAATCTTAAGTAGCTACCGTCTCTTTAGGACTGTCACTGTCATTTCAGACTGAACCTAAAGTAGCTACCATCTCTTCAGGACTGTCACTGTCATTTCAGACTGAATCTAAAGTAGCTACCGTCTCTTTAGGACTGTCACTGTCATTTCAGACTGAATATAAAGTAGGTAACGTCTCTTTAGGGTGTCACTGTCATTTCAGACTGAATCTAAAGTAGGTAACGTCTCTTTAGGACTGTCACTGTCATTTCAGACTGAATCTAAAGTAGCTACCATCTCTTTAGGATTGTCACTGTCATTTCAGACTGAATCTTAAGTAGCTACCGTCTCTTTAGGACTGTCACTGTCATTTCAGACTGAACCTAAAGAAGGTACCATCTCTTTAGGACTGTCACTGTCATTTCAGACTGAATCTAAAGGAGGTACCGTCTCTTTAGGACAGTCACTGTCATTTCAGACCGAACCTTTGAAAAAATCCAAAATAAGGCCAAAAGTTTTAAGTTTTATGAGAACGTTCCTAGTTTTTTTTTATCTGGGAAAAGTAGAATCTGTCAGCCGTTTTTAATGTAAACAGTATTTTGGATATTAGCGCCAAATGCCTAAGTTTAACTCATCCAACAACAATCTATTCTTTACCACCATGGAATAGATTTATTCTCGTGCCTGAGTATGCTGTTTACAAATGACATTTTCTTTTGTTTAATGACAAAAATAATCTCTTTTTTCCAAATGGCATTTAGAATTTTAACGGTTACAATAACGTAAATAACAACTTTATGGTTTATTTGGTGACCACGTTTCTACTTTTTCTACTGTATTAGGTAGGATGGTGGCTTTGATCTTCCTGTGGTGATTGATACGTTCTTGTTGAATGCGGCGGACTAGTTTATCTGAATATTGTCCTGTTTGCTTCGGAGTTATCTGGTGAATTCACTTGTAGTATGATTCTGTCGTTTCTGCATCTCACGAGAAATGTTACGTGCTTAAGACTGAAATGTTAAGTTTTGATAAACTTCTTTTCTAATGGTTGAGTTTATTGATGTTTGTCGACGACGTATCAAATCTTTCAATGGCATTTAGGTGAAGAATTATTTTATTGTAAGGAAGATATTGTCTCTAAAATGAAAATCAATCATACAGTGTTCATTTTAACAGAGGAAAATGTAATAGGCCTACCATCTATCGCCATCGTTATATCACGATCGCTTTGCCACTCGTGAAAATGTACATTTTTGCATCACACGAGATGAAATATTTATGGTATACACATCGAGACCAGTTAACTTTCTTTTTATTATAGATCTAACAAGATTCATCTTTTAAATTTTGATTCGAAAACAACTGCGTAACGAAAACAAAACTATTCCAATGGTTTATGTCTCAGCCACTGACCTATATACCGAGCTATATAGGTCAATGGTCCAAACTACCACGGTGCGCATGACAAAGTAGTATGTTAAAGAAATTCATTCATTCAACTTATTAAAGAAAACTATTCTCAACACCCGAATCAAATTACTTATACTGTTTATTAAGATCAACAACAAAAAAAGATTTGCACCCTTTCGCCGCTTTTTCGTTATTTTTTGCAAAGTCATTATTCAAGACGCGCGCATTTACACATAGCCAATCACGTGCAGTGGTAATGTCAAATTTGATCGAAGCGAGGAAAAATATGAAAATGCAAAACCAATTTTAAGATTAAATAAAAATATACAATTACAGTTCAACTGAAATAGTTTGCACAGCATTTTTTCGAATGTATAAAGAGTATTCGATGACTGAAAGTTCTTTAGTGCAGGGAAAGTGTAGGGAAAAAATGTTTAATAGTGGAGCACGGTCGAGGAAGATTGCGCTGCCTGGGGCTGTGGAGCGTCAAGTGAGGGAGAGACATCAACGGGAAGGACGGCTTGGTAGGCCTGGCTTGCAGTGGTCAAAGTAGTCCCGGCTATCAAAAGTGATATCATCACTGTGACGATATCACAAAAATTGTTATCGTCACAGTGACGATATCAGGTGCTATTTTCCCTCTGATATGATTTATATCATGTTGATAGTTCTCTATATTTCATTGCCAGATATATAATAAAATGAGTTATCTATAGATGGCAGTGAAGATGAGCTAGATAGTGATATTGAAGTACAAGTGCAGAGCGTCATTAAAATATCCCTTTTGATTAGATTGTTGTGTCGAACAAGTTGAAACATTTATGATATCTTTTTAAAGGTAATGTAACATAACCCTGTGAGTTGTACAGGTTCCCTGCTAATTTGATCTAACGGCATTATCAGACCGCGTGATAGTATGAAGGTCATGGCTTTCCTTTTAGCAAACAAGACAAACGATAGAGCGAAACAGCGGTGAAGATATAGCGATAGCGATCGAGCGAAGGAGCGATGGTGATTTATTATATATCTGGCAATGAAATATAGAGAACTATCAACATGATATAAATCATATCAGAGGGAAAATAGCACCTGATATCGTCACTGTGACGATAACAATTTTTGTGATATCGTCACAGTGATGATATCACTTTTGATACCCGGGACTACTTTGACCAATGCAAGCCTGGCCTACCAAGCCGTCCTTCCCGTTGATGTCTCTCCCTCACTTGACGCTCCACTGCCCCAGGCAGAGCAATCTTCCTCGACCGTGCTCCACTATTAAACATTTTTCCCCTACACTTTCCCTGCACTAAAGAACTTTCAGTCATCGAATACTCTTTATACATTCGAAAAAATGCTGTGCAAACTATTTCAGTTGAACTGTAATTGTATATTTTTATTTAATCTTAAAATTGGTTTTGCATTTTCATATTTTTCCTCGCTTCGATCAAATTTGACATTACCACTGCACGTGATTGGCTATGTGTAAATGCGCGCGTCTTGAATAATGACTTTGCATAAAATAGTGAAAAAGCGGCGAAAGGGTGCAAATCTTTTTTTGTTGTTGATCTTAATAAACAGTATAAGTAAATTGATTCGGGTGTTAAGAATAGTTTTCTTTAATAAGTTGAATGAATGAATTTCTTTGACAAACTACTTTGTCATGCGCACCGTGGTAGTTTGGACCATTGACCTATATAGCTCGGTATATAGGTCAGGGGCTGAGACATAAACCCTTGGAATAGTTTTGTTTTCGTTACGCAGTTGTTTTCGAATCAAAATTTAAAAGATGAATCTTGTTAGATCTATAATAAAAAGAAAATTAACTGGTCTCGATGTGTATACCATAAATATTTCATCTCGTGTGATGCAAAAGTGTACATTTTCACTCGTGGCTTTGCCACTCGTGAAAATATCACTTTTCGCATCCCACTCGATGAAATATTTATGGTATACACATCGAGACCAGTTAATATCCTCTATGTCGTCGGTATACTTGCATTTGTTCATCGTATGAGGCCAAGTAAATATTTAGCACGAATAATGCTTGGGAGTAAGATGAAGCTGAGAGCGGTCAGATAAAACGGGAGTAAGATGAAGGTGAGAGCGTTCAGATAAAACGGGAGTAAGGTGAAGCTGAGAGCGGTCAGATAAAACGGGAGTAAGATGAAGCTGAGAGCGGTCAGATAAAACGGGAGTAAGGTGAAGCTGAGAGCGGTCAGATAAAACGGGAGTAAGGTGAAGCTGAGAGCGGTCAGATAAAACGGGAGTAAGATGAAGCTGAGAGCGGTCAGATAAAACGGGAGTAAGGTGAAGCTGGGAGCGGTCAGATAAAACGGGAGTAAGATGAAGCTGAGAGCGGTCAGATAAAACGGGAGTAAGGTGAAGCCGGGAGCGGTCAGATAAAACGGGAGTAAGATGAAGCTGAGGGCGGTCAGATAAAACGGGAGTAAGGTGAAGCTGGGAGCGGTCAGATAAAACGGGAGTAAGATGAAGCTGAGAGCGGTCAGATAAAACGGGAGTAAGGTGAAGCTGGGAGCGGTCAGATAAAACGGGAGTAAGATGAAGCTGAGAGCGGTCAGATAAAACGGGAGTAAGATGAAGCTGAGAGCGGTCAGATAAAACTGGAGTAAGATGAAGCTGAGAGCGATCAGATAAAACGGGAGTAAGATGAAGCTGAGAGCGGTCAGATAAAACAGGAGTAAGATGAAGCTGAGAGCGGTCAGATAAAACGGGAGTAAGATGAAGCTGAGAGCGGTCAGATAAAACGGGAGTAAGATGAAGCTGAGAGGACTGTCCCTGTCATTTCAGATCGAACCTAAAGTAGCACCATCTCTTTAGGACAGTCACTGTCATTTCTGACTGAACCTAAATTAGCTACCATCTCTTTAGGACAGTCACTGTCATTTCAGACTGAACCTAAAGTAGGTACCGTCTCTTTAGGACTGTCACTGTCATTTCAGACTGAATCTAAAGTAGCTACCATCTCTTTAGGACTGTCACTGTCATTTCAGACTGGATCTAAAGTAGCTACCATCTCTTTAGGATTGTCACTGTCATTTCTGACTGAATCTAAAGTAGCTACCATCTCTTTAGGACTGTTATTTTAGACTGAACCTAAAGTAGCTACCGTCTCTTTAGGACTGTCACTGTCATTTCTGACTGAATCTAAAGTAGCTACCATCTCTTTAGAACTGTCGCTGTCATTTCAGACTGAATCTAAAGTAGCTACCATCTTTTTAGGACTGTCACTGTCATTTCATACTGAATCTAAAGTAGCTACCATCTCTTTAGGACTGTCACTGTCATTTCAGACTGGATCTAAAGTAGCTACCATCTCTTTAGGATTGTCACTGTCATTTCTGACTGAATCTAAAGTAGCTACCATCTCTTTAGGACTGTTATTTCAGACTGAACCTAAAGTAGCAACCGTCTCTTTAGGACTGTCACTGTCAATTCTGACTGAATCTAAAGTAGCTACCATCTCTTTAGGACTGTCACTGTCATTTCAGACTGAATCTAAAGTAGCTACCATCTCTTTAGGACTGTCACTGTCATTTCAGACTGAATCTAAAGTAGCTACCATCTTTTTAGGACTGTCACTGTCATTTCAGACTGAATCTAAAGTAGCTACCATCTCTTTAGGACTGTCACTGTCATTTCAGACTGAATCTAAAGTAGCTACCATCTCTTTAGGACTGTCCCTGTCATTTCAGACTGAATCTAAAGTAGCTACCATCTCTTTAGGACTGTCACTGTCATTTCAGACTGAATCTAAAGTAGCTACCATCTCTTTAGGACTGTCACTGTCATTTCAGACTGAATCTAAAGTAGCTACCATCTTTTTAGGACTGTCACTGTCATTTCAGACTGAATCTAAAGTAGCTACCATCTCTTTAGGACTGTCCCTGTCATTTCAGACTGAATCTAAAGTAGCTACCATCTCTTTAGGACTGTCGCTGTCATTTCAGATCGAACCTAAAGTAGCTACCGTCTCTTTAGGACTGTCACTGTCATTTCAGATCGAACCTAAAGTAGCTACCATCTCTTTAGGACTGTCGCTGTCATTTCAGATCGAACCTAAAGTAGCTACCGTCTCTTTAGGACTGTCACTGTCATTTCTGACTGAATCTAAAGTAGCTACCATCTCTTTAGGACTGTCGCTGTCATTTCAGACTGAATCTAAAGTAGCTACCATCTTTTTAGGACTGTCACTGTCATTTCATACTGAATCTAAAGTAGCTACCATCTCTTTAGGACTGTCCCTGTCATTTCAGACTGAATCTAAAGTAGCTACCATCTCTTTAGGACTGTCGCTGTCATTTCAGATCGAACCTAAAGTAGCTACCATCTCTTTAGGACTGTCCCTGTCATTTCTGACTGAATCTAAAGTAGCTACCATCTTTTTAGGACTGTCACTGTCATTTCAGACTGAATCTAAAGTAGCTACCATCTCTTTAGGACTGTCCCTGTCATTTCAGACTGAATCTAAATTAGCTACCATCTCTTTAGGACTGTCTAAAGTAGGTACCGTCTCTTTAGGACCGTCACTGTCGTTTCAGACTGAACCTAAAGTAGGTACCGTCTCTTTAGGACTGTCACTGTTATTTCAGACTGAACCTAAAGTAGCTACCATCTCTTTAGGACAGTCACTGTCGTTTCAGACTGAACCTAAAGTAGCTACCATCTCTTTAGGACAGTCACTGTCGTTTCAGACTGAACCTAAAGTAGCTAACATCTCTTTAGGACTGTCACTGTCATTTCAGACTGAACCTAAAGTAGCTACCATCTCTTTAGGACAGTAACTGTCGTTTCAGACTGAACCTAAAGTAGGTACCGTCTCTTTAGGACAGTCACTGTCATTTCAGAGTGAATCTAAAGTAGCTACCACATCTTTAGGGTTGTCATTGTCATTTCTGACCGAATTTTTAAAAAAAATCCAAAATAAGGCCAAAAGTTTTAAGTTTTATGAGAACGTTCCTAGTTTTTTTTATCTGGGAAAAGTAGAATCTGTCAGCCGTTTTTAATGTAAACAGTATTCTGGATATTAGCGCCAAATGCCTAAGTTTAACTCATCCAACAACAATCTATTCTTTACCACCATGGAATAGATTTATTCTCGTGCCTGAGTATGCTGTTTACAAATGACATTTTCTTTTGTTTAATGACAAAAATAATCTCTTTTTTCCAAATGGCATTTAGTTCGAATCCCACTAAGTCCAAAAAGAAACAATGGAAAATTTTCTGCCTGGGTTTTCGCTCGAACGACCTATGTAGGATGGTTGCCAGTTACCAACGGAAGGTCGTGGGTTTCCTCCGGGCATAGAGACCGGTTTCCTCCCATAATAAAACTGGCAACGCCGCCATATAAGTGAAATAATCTTGAGCGCGGCGTAAAACACCAAACAATCAATCAATCAACCAAATGGCATTTAGAATTTGAACGGTTACAATAACGTAAATAACAACTTCTTGGTTTATTGGGTGACTACATTTCTACTTTTTCTACTGTATTAGGTAGGATGGTGGCTTTGATCTTCCTGTGGTGACTGAGCCGTTCTATAACAATGCGGCGGACTAGTTTCTCTGACTATTGTCCTGGTTGCTTCGGAGTTATCTGGTGAATTCACTTGTAGTATGATTCTGTTGTTTCTGCATCTCACGAGAAATGTTACGTCCTTAAGACTGAAATGTTAAGTTTTGATAAACTTCTTTTCTAATGGTTGAGTTTATTGATGTTTGTCGACGACGTATCAAATCTTTCAATGGCATTTAGGTGAAGAATTATTTTATTGTAAGGAAGATATTGTCTCTAAAATGAAAATCAATCATACAGTGTTCATTTTAACAGAGGAAAATGTAATACCATCTATCGCCATCGTTATATCACGATCGCTTTGCCACTCGTGAAAATGTACATTTTTGCATCACACGAGATGAAATATTTATGGTATACACATCGAGACCAGTTAACTTTCTTTTTATTATAGATCTAACAAGATTCATCTTTTAAATTTTGATTCGAAAACAACTGCGTAACGAAAACAAAGCTATTCCAAGGGTTTATGTCTCAGCCACTGACCTATATACCGAGCTATATAGGTCAATGGTCCAAACTACCACGGTGCGCATGACAAAGTAGTATGTTAAAGAAATTCATTCATTCAACTTATTAAAGAAAACTATTCTCAACACCCGAATCAAATTACTTATACTGTTTATTAAGATCAACAACAAAAAAAGATTTGCACCTTTTCGCCGCTTTTTCGTTATTTTATGCAAAGTCATTATTCAAGACGCGCGCATTTACACATAGCCAATCACGTGCAGTGGTAATGTCAAATTTGATCGAAGCGAGGAAAAATATGAAAATGCAAAACCAATTTTAAGATTAAATAAAAATATACAATTACAGTTCAACTGAAATAGTTTGCACAGCATCTGGCAATGAAATATAGAGAACTATCAACATGATATAAATCATATCAGAGGGAAAATAGCACCTGATATCGTCACTGTGACGATAACAATTTTTGTGATATCGTCACAGTGATGATATCACTTTTGATACCCGGGACTACTTTGACCAATGCAAGCCTGGCCTACCAAGCCGTCCTTCCCGTTGATGTCTCTCCCTCACTTGACGCTCCACAGCCCCAGGCAGAGCAATCTTCCTCGACCGTGCTCCACTATTAAACATTTTTTCCCTACACTTTCCCTGCACTAAAGAACTTTCAGTCATCGAATACTCTTTATACATTCGAAAAAATGCTGTGCAAACTATTTCAGTTGAACTGTAATTGTATATTTTTATTTAATCTTAAAATTGGTTTTGCATTTTCATATTTTTCCTCGCTTCGATCAAATTTGACATTACCACTGCACGTGATTGGCTATGTGTAAATGCGCGCGTCTTGAATAATGACTTTGCATAAAATAACGAAAAAGCGGCGGAAGGGTGCAAATCTTTTTTTGTTGTTGATCTTAATAAACAGTATAAGTAAATTGATTCGGGTGTTAAGAATAGTTTTCTTTAATAAGTTGAATGAATGAATTTCTTTGACAAACTACTTTGTCATGCGCACCGTGGTAGTTTGGACCATTGACCTATATAGCTCGGTATATAGGTCAGGGGCTGAGACATAAACCCTTGGAATAGTTTTGTTTTCGTTACGCAGTTGTTTTCGAATCAAAATTTAAAAGATGAATCTTGTTAGATCTATAATAAAAAGAAAATTAACTGGTCTCGATGTGTATACCATAAATATTTCATCTCGTGTGATGCAAAAGTGTACATTTTCACTCGTGGCTTTGCCACTCGTGAAAATATCACTTTTCGCATCCCACTCGATGAAATATTTATGGTATACACATCGAGACCAGTTAATATCCTCTATGTCGTCGGTATACTTGCATTTGTTCATCGAATGAGGCCAAGTAAATATTTAGCACGAATAATGCTTGGGAGTAAGATGAAGCTGAGAGCGGTCAGATAAAACGGGAGTAAGATGAAGGTGAGAGCGGTCAGATAAAACGGGAGTAAGGTGAAGCTGAGAGCGGTCAGATAAAACGGGAGTAAGATGAAGCTGAGAGCGGTCAGATAAAACGGGAGTAAGGTGAAGCTGAGAGCGGTCAGATAAAACGGGAGTAAGGTGAAGCTGAGAGCGGTCAGATAAAACGGGAGTAAGATGAAGCTGAGAGCGGTCAGATAAAACGGGAGTAAGGTGAAGCTGGGAGCGGTCAGATAAAACGGGAGTAAGATGAAGCTGGGAGCGGTCAGATAAAACGGGAGTAAGATGAAGCTGAGAGCGGTCAGATAAAACGGGAGTAAGGTGAAGCTGGGAGCGGTCAGATAAAACGGGAGTAAGATGAAGCTGAGAGCGGTCAGATAAAACGGGAGTAAGATGAAGCTGAGAGCGGTCAGATAAAACGGGAGTAAGATGAAGCTGAGAGCGGTCAGATAAAACGGGAGTAAGATGAAGCTGAGAGCGGTCAGATAAAACAGGAGTAATATGAAGCTGAGAGCGGTCAGATAAAACAGGAGTAAGATGAAGCTGAGAGCGGTCAGATAAGACGGGAGTAAGATGAAGCTGAGAGCGGTCAGATAAAACGGGAGTAAGATGAAGCTGAGAGGACTGTCCCTGTCATTTCAGATCGAACCTAAAGTAGCTACCATCTCTTTAGGACAGTCACTGTCATTTCTGACTGAACCTAAATTAGCTACCATCTCTTTAGGACAGTCACTGTCATTTCAGACTGAACCTAAAGTAGGTACCGTCTCTTTAGGACTGTCACTGTCATATCAGACTGAATCTAAAGTAGCTACCATCTCTTTAGGACTGTCACTGTCATTTCAGACTGGATCTAAAGTAGCTACCATCTCTTTAGGATTGTCACTGTCATTTCTGACTGAATCTAAAGTAGCTACCATCTCTTTAGGACTGTTATTTCAGACTGAACCTAAAGTAGCAACCGTCTCTTTAGGACTGTCACTGTCAATTCTGACTGAATCTAAAGTAGCTACCATCTCTTTAGGACTGTCACTGTCATTTCAGACTGAATCTAAAGTAGCTACCATCTCTTTAGGACTGTCACTGTCATTTCAGACTGAATCTAAAGTAGCTACCATCTTTTTAGGACTGTCACTGTCATTTCAGACTGAATCTAAAGTAGCTACCATCTCTTTAGGACTGTCCCTGTCATTTCAGACTGAATCTAAAGTAGCTACCATCTCTTTAGGACTGTCACTGTCATTTCAGACTGAATCTAAAGTAGCTACCATCTCTTTAGGACTGTCACTGTCATTTCAGACTGAATCTAAAGTAGCTACCATCTTTTTAGGACTGTCACTGTCATTTCAGACTGAATCTAAAGTAGCTACCATCTCTTTAGGACTGTCCCTGTCATTTCAGACTGAATCTAAAGTAGCTACCATCTCTTTAGGACTGTCGCTGTCATTTCAGATCGAACCTAAAGTAGCTACCGTCTCTTTAGGACTGTCACTGTCATTTCAGATCGAACCTAAAGTAGCTACCATCTCTTTAGGACTGTCGCTGTCATTTCAGATCGAACCTAAAGTAGCTACCGTCTCTTTAGGACTGTCACTGTCATTTCTGACTGAATCTAAAGTAGCTACCATCTCTTTAGGACTGTCGCTGTCATTTCAGACTGAATCTAAAGTAGCTACCATCTTTTTAGGACTGTCACTGTCATTTCATACTGAATCTAAAGTAGCTACCATCTCTTTAGGACTGTCCCTGTCATTTCAGACTGAATCTAAAGTAGCTACCATCTCTTTAGGACTGTCGCTGTCATTTCAGATCGAACCTAAAGTAGCTACCATCTCTTTAGGACTGTCCCTGTCATTTCTGACTGAATCTAAAGTAGCTACCATCTTTTTAGGACTGTCACTGTCATTTCAGACTGAATCTAAAGTAGCTACCATCTCTTTAGGACTGTCCCTGTCATTTCAGACTGAATCTAAATTAGCTACCATCTCTTTAGGACTGTCTAAAGTAGGTACCGTCTCTTTAGGACCGTCACTGTCGTTTCAGACTGAACCTAAAGTAGGTACCGTCTCTTTAGGACTGTCACTGTTATTTCAGACTGAACCTAAAGTAGCTACCATCTCTTTAGGACAGTCACTGTCGTTTCAGACTGAACCTAAAGTAGCTACCATCTCTTAAGGACAGTCACTGTCGTTTCAGACTGAACCTAAAGTAGCTAACATCTCTTTAGGACTGTCACTGTCATTTCAGACTGAACCTAAAGTAGCTACCATCTCTTTAGGACAGTAACTGTCGTTTCAGACTGAACCTAAAGTAGGTACCGTCTCTTTAGGACAGTCACTGTCATTTCAGAGTGAATCTAAAGTAGCTACCACATCTTTAGGGTTGTCATTGTCATTTCTGACCGAATTTTTAAAAAAAATCCAAAATAAGGCCAAAAGTTTTAAGTTTTATGAGAACGTTCCTAGTTTTTTTTATCTGGGAAAAGTAGAAATCTGTCAGCCGTTTTTAATGTAAACAGTATTCTGGATATTAGCGCCAAATGCCTAAGTTTAACTCATCCAACAACAATCTATTCTTTACCACCATGGAATAGATTTATTCTCGTGCCTGAGTATGCTGTTTACAAATGACATTTTCTTTTGTTTAATGACAAAAATAATCTCTTTTTTCCAAATGGCATTTAGTTCGAATCCCACTAAGTCCAAAAAGAAACAATGGAAAATTTTCTGCCTGGGTTTTCGCTCGAACGACCTATGTAGGATGGGTGCCAGTTACCAACGGAAGGTCGTGGGTTTCCTCCGGGCATAGAGACCGGTTTCCTCCCACAATAAAACTGGCAACGCCGCCATATAAGTGAAATAATCTTGAGCGCGGCGTAAAACACCAAACAATCAATCAATCAACCAAATGGCATTTAGAATTTGAACGGTTACAATAACGTAAATAACAACTTCTTGGTTTATTGGGTGACTACATTTCTACTTTTTCTACTGTATTAGGTAGGATGGTGGCTTTGATCTTCCTGTGGTGACTGAGCCGTTCTATAACAATGCGGCGGACTAGTTTCTCTGACTATTGTCCTGGTTGCTTCGGAGTTATCTGGTGAATTCACTTGTAGTATGATTCTGTTGTTTCTGCATCTCACGAGAAATGTTACGTCCTTAAGACTGAAATGTTAAGTTTTGATAAACTTCTTTTCTAATGGTTGAGTTTATTGATGTTTGTCGACGACGTATCAAATCTTTCAATGGCATTTAGGTGAAGAATTATTTTATTGTAAGGAAGATATTGTCTCTAAAATGAAAATCAATCATACAGTGTTCATTTTAACAGAGGAAAATGTAATACCATCTATCGCCATCGTTATATCACGATCGCTTTGCCACTCGTGAAAATGTACATTTTTGCATCACACGAGATGAAATATTTATGGTATACACATCGAGACCAGTTAACTTTCTTTTTATTATAGATCTAACAAGATTCATCTTTTAAATTTTGATTCGAAAACAACTGCGTAACGAAAACAAAACTATTCCAAGGGTTTATGTCTCAGCCACTGACCTATATACCGAGCTATATAGGTCAATGGTCCAAACTACCACGGTGCGCATGACAAAGTAGTATGTTAAAGAAATTCATTCATTCAACTTATTAAAGAAAACTATTCTCAACACCCGAATCAAATTACTTATACTGTTTATTAAGATCAACAACAAAAAAAGATTTGCACCTTTTCGCCGCTTTTTCGTTATTTTTTGCAAAGTCATTATTCAAGACGCGCGCATTTACACATAGCCAATCACGTGCAGTGGTAATGTCAAATTTGATCGAAGCGAGGAAAAATATGAAAATGCAAAACCAATTTTAAGATTAAATAAAAATATACAATTACAGTTCAACTGAAATAGTTTGCACAGCATCTTTTTGAATGTATAAAGAGTATTTGATGACTGAAAGTTCTTTAGTGCAGGGAAAGTGTAGGGAAAAAATGTTTAATAGTGGAGCACGGTCGAGGAAGATTGCGCTGCCTGGGGCTGTGGAGCGTCAAGTGAGGGAGAGACATCAACGGGAAGGACGGCTTGGTAGGCCTGGCTTGCAGTGGTCAAAGTAGTCCCGGCTATCAAAAGTGATATCATCACTGTGACGATATCACAAAAATTGTTATCGTCACAGTGACGATATCAGGTGCTATTTTCCCTCTGATATGATTTATATCATGTTGATAGTTCTCTATATTTCATTGCCAGATATATAATAAAATGAGTTATCTATAGATGGCAGTGAAGATGAGCTAGATAGTGATATTGAAGTACAAGTGCAGAGCGTCATTAAAATATCCCTTTTGATTAGATTGTTGTGTCGAACAAGTTGAAACATTTATGATATCTTTTTAAAGGTAATGTAACATAACCCTGTGAGTTGTACAGGTTCCCTGCTAATTTGATCTAACGGCATTATCAGACCGCGTGATAGTATGAAGGTCATGGCTTTCCTTTTAGCAAACAAGACAAACGATAGAGCGAAACAGCGGTGAAGATATAGCGATAGCGATCGAGCGAAGGAGCGATGGTGATTTATTATATATCTGGCAATGAAATATAGAGAACTATCAACATGATATAAATCATATCAGAGGGAAAATAGCACCTGATATCGTCACTGTGACGATAACAATTTTTGTGATATCGTCACAGTGATGATATCACTTTTGATACCCGGGACTACTTTGACCAATGCAAGCCTGGCCTACCAAGCCGTCCTTCCCGTTGATGTCTCTCCCTCACTTGACGCTCCACAGCCCCAGGCAGAGCAATCTTCCTCGACCGTGCTCCACTATTAAACATTTTTTCCCTACACTTTCCCTGCACTAAAGAACTTTCAGTCATCGAATACTCTTTATACATTCGAAAAAATGCTGTGCAAACTATTTGAGTTGAACTGTAATTGTATATTTTTATTTAATCTTAAAATTGGTTTTGCATTTTCATATTTTTCCTCGCTTCGATCAAATTTGACATTACCACTGCACGTGATTGGCTATGTGTAAATGCGCGCGTCTTGAATAATGACTTTGCATAAAATAACGAAAAAGCGGCGAAAGGGTGCAAATCTTTTTTTGTTGTTGATCTTAATAAACAGTATAAGTAAATTGATTCGGGTGTTAAGAATAGTTTTCTTTAATAAGTTGAATGAATGAATTTCTTTGACAAACTACTTTGTCATGCGCACCGTGGTAGTTTGGACCATTGACCTATATAGCTCGGTATATAGGTCAGGGGCTGAGACATAAACCCTTGGAATAGTTTTGTTTTCGTTACGCAGTTGTTTTCGAATCAAAATTTAAAAGATGAATCTTGTTAGATCTATAATAAAAAGAAAATTAACTGGTCTCGATGTGTATACCATAAATATTTCATCTCGTG
Source organism: Lepidochitona cinerea (assembly GCA_963971465.1). NCBI lineage: Eukaryota > Metazoa > Mollusca > Polyplacophora > Chitonida > Tonicellidae > Lepidochitona > Lepidochitona cinerea. The sequence continues at coordinate 1,017,598 of OZ020555.1, read as the reverse complement.
TGATGCAAAAGTGTACATTTTCACTCGTGGCTTTGCCACTCGTGAAAATATCACTTTTCGCATCCCACTCGATGAAATATTTATGGTATACACATCGAGACCAGTTAATATCCTCTATGTCGTCGGTATACTTGCATTTGTTCATCGAATGAGGCCAAGTAAATATTTAGCACGAATAATGCTTGGGAGTAAGATGAAGCTGAGAGCGGTCAGATAAAACGGGAGTAAGATGAAGGTGAGAGCGGTCAGATAAAACGGGAGTAAGGTGAAGCTGAGAGCGGTCAGATAAAACGGGAGTAAGATGAAGCTGAGAGCGGTCAGATAAAACGGGAGTAAGGTGAAGCTGAGAGCGGTCAGATAAAACGGGAGTAAGGTGAAGCTGAGAGCGGTCAGATAAAACGGGAGTAAGATGAAGCTGAGAGCGGTCAGATAAAACGGGAGTAAGGTGAAGCTGGGAGCGGTCAGATAAAACGGGAGTAAGATGAAGCTGAGAGCGGTCAGATAAAACGGGAGTAAGGTGAAGCTGGGAGCGGTCAGATAAAACGGGAGTAAGATGAAGCTGAGAGCGGTCAGATAAAACGGGAGTAAGATGAAGCTGAGAGCGGTCAGATAAAACGGGAGTAAGATGAAGCTGAGAGCGGTCAGATAAAACGGGAGTAAGATGAAGCTGAGAGCGGTCAGATAAAACAGGAGTAATATGAAGCTGAGAGCGGTCAGATAAAACAGGAGTAAGATGAAGCTGAGAGCGGTCAGATAAGACGGGAGTAAGATGAAGCTGAGAGCGGTCAGATAAAACGGGAGTAAGATGAAGCTGAGAGGACTGTCCCTGTCATTTCAGATCGAACCTAAAGTAGCTACCATCTCTTTAGGACAGTCACTGTCATTTCTGACTGAACCTAAATTAGCTACCATCTCTTTAGGACAGTCACTGTCATTTCAGACTGAACCTAAAGTAGGTACCGTCTCTTTAGGACTGTCACTGTCATATCAGACTGAATCTAAAGTAGCTACCATCTCTTTAGGACTGTCACTGTCATTTCAGACTGGATCTAAAGTAGCTACCATCTCTTTAGGATTGTCACTGTCATTTCTGACTGAATCTAAAGTAGCTACCATCTCTTTAGGACTGTTATTTCAGACTGAACCTAAAGTAGCAACCGTCTCTTTAGGACTGTCACTGTCAATTCAGACTGAATCTAAAGTAGCTACCATCTCTTTAGGACTGTCACTGTCATTTCAGACTGAATCTAAAGTAGCTACCATCTCTTTAGGACTGTCACTGTCATTTCAGACTGAATCTAAAGTAGCTACCATCTTTTTAGGACTGTCACTGTCATTTCAGACTGAATCTAAAGTAGCTACCATCTCTTTAGGACTGTCCCTGTCATTTCAGACTGAATCTAAAGTAGCTACCATCTCTTTAGGACTGTCACTGTCATTTCAGACTGAATCTAAAGTAGGTACCGTCTCTTTAGGACTGTCACTGTTATTTCAGACTGAACCTAAAGTAGCTACCATCTCTTTAGGACAGTCACTGTCGTTTCAGACTGAACCTAAAGTAGCTACCATCTCTTAAGGACAGTCACTGTCGTTTCAGACTGAACCTAAAGTAGCTAACATCTCTTTAGGACTGTCACTGTCATTTCAGACTGAACCTAAAGTAGCTACCATCTCTTTAGGACAGTAACTGTCGTTTCAGACTGAACCTAAAGTAGGTACCGTCTCTTTAGGACAGTCACTGTCATTTCAGAGTGAATCTAAAGTAGCTACCACATCTTTAGGGTTGTCATTGTCATTTCTGACCGAATTTTTAAAAAAAATCCAAAATAAGGCCAAAAGTTTTAAGTTTTATGAGAACGTTCCTAGTTTTTTTTATCTGGGAAAAGTAGAAATCTGTCAGCCGTTTTTAATGTAAACAGTATTCTGGATATTAGCGCCAAATGCCTAAGTTTAACTCATCCAACAACAATCTATTCTTTACCACCATGGAATAGATTTATTCTCGTGCCTGAGTATGCTGTTTACAAATGACATTTTCTTTTGTTTAATGACAAAAATAATCTCTTTTTTCCAAATGGCATTTAGTTCGAATCCCACTAAGTCCAAAAAGAAACAATGGAAAATTTTCTGCCTGGGTTTTCGCTCGAACGACCTATGTAGGATGGTTGCCAGTTACCAACGGAAGGTCGTGGGTTTCCTCCGGGCATAGAGACCGGTTTCCTCCCATAATAAAACTGGCAACGCCGCCATATAAGTGAAATAATCTTGAGCGCGGCGTAAAACACCAAACAATCAATCAATCAACCAAATGGCATTTAGAATTTGAACGGTTACAATAACGTAAATAACAACTTCTTGGTTTATTGGGTGACTACATTTCTACTTTTTCTACTGTATTAGGTAGGATGGTGGCTTTGATCTTCCTGTGGTGACTGAGCCGTTCTATAACAATGCGGCGGACTAGTTTCTCTGACTATTGTCCTGGTTGCTTCGGAGTTATCTGGTGAATTCACTTGTAGTATGATTCTGTTGTTTCTGCATCTCACGAGAAATGTTACGTCCTTAAGACTGAAATGTTAAGTTTTGATAAACTTCTTTTCTAATGGTTGAGTTTATTGATGTTTGTCGACGACGTATCAAATCTTTCAATGGCATTTAGGTGAAGAATTATTTTATTGTAAGGAAGATATTGTCTCTAAAATGAAAATCAATCATACAGTGTTCATTTTAACAGAGGAAAATGTAATACCATCTATCGCCATCGTTATATCACGATCGCTTTGCCACTCGTGAAAATGTACATTTTTGCATCACACGAGATGAAATATTTATGGTATACACATCGAGACCAGTTAACTTTCTTTTTATTATAGATCTAACAAGATTCATCTTTTAAATTTTGATTCGAAAACAACTGCGTAACGAAAACAAAGCTATTCCAAGGGTTTATGTCTCAGCCACTGACCTATATACCGAGCTATATAGGTCAATGGTCCAAACTACCACGGTGCGCATGACAAAGTAGTATGTTAAAGAAATTCATTCATTCAACTTATTAAAGAAAACTATTCTCAACACCCGAATCAAATTACTTATACTGTTTATTAAGATCAACAACAAAAAAAGATTTGCACCTTTTCGCCGCTTTTTCGTTATTTTATGCAAAGTCATTATTCAAGACGCGCGCATTTACACATAGCCAATCACGTGCAGTGGTAATGTCAAATTTGATCGAAGCGAGGAAAAATATGAAAATGCAAAACCAATTTTAAGATTAAATAAAAATATACAATTACAGTTCAACTGAAATAGTTTGCACAGCATCTGGCAATGAAATATAGAGAACTATCAACATGATATAAATCATATCAGAGGGAAAATAGCACCTGATATCGTCACTGTGACGATAACAATTTTTGTGATATCGTCACAGTGATGATATCACTTTTGATACCCGGGACTACTTTGACCAATGCAAGCCTGGCCTACCAAGCCGTCCTTCCCGTTGATGTCTCTCCCTCACTTGACGCTCCACAGCCCCAGGCAGAGCAATCTTCCTCGACCGTGCTCCACTATTAAACATTTTTTCCCTACACTTTCCCTGCACTAAAGAACTTTCAGTCATCGAATACTCTTTATACATTCGAAAAAATGCTGTGCAAACTATTTCAGTTGAACTGTAATTGTATATTTTTATTTAATCTTAAAATTGGTTTTGCATTTTCATATTTTTCCTCGCTTCGATCAAATTTGACATTACCACTGCACGTGATTGGCTATGTGTAAATGCGCGCGTCTTGAATAATGACTTTGCATAAAATAACGAAAAAGCGGCGGAAGGGTGCAAATCTTTTTTTGTTGTTGATCTTAATAAACAGTATAAGTAAATTGATTCGGGTGTTAAGAATAGTTTTCTTTAATAAGTTGAATGAATGAATTTCTTTGACAAACTACTTTGTCATGCGCACCGTGGTAGTTTGGACCATTGACCTATATAGCTCGGTATATAGGTCAGGGGCTGAGACATAAACCCTTGGAATAGTTTTGTTTTCGTTACGCAGTTGTTTTCGAATCAAAATTTAAAAGATGAATCTTGTTAGATCTATAATAAAAAGAAAATTAACTGGTCTCGATGTGTATACCATAAATATTTCATCTCGTGTGATGCAAAAGTGTACATTTTCACTCGTGGCTTTGCCACTCGTGAAAATATCACTTTTCGCATCCCACTCGATGAAATATTTATGGTATACACATCGAGACCAGTTAATATCCTCTATGTCGTCGGTATACTTGCATTTGTTCATCGAATGAGGCCAAGTAAATATTTAGCACGAATAATGCTTGGGAGTAAGATGAAGCTGAGAGCGGTCAGATAAAACGGGAGTAAGATGAAGGTGAGAGCGGTCAGATAAAACGGGAGTAAGGTGAAGCTGAGAGCGGTCAGATAAAACGGGAGTAAGATGAAGCTGAGAGCGGTCAGATAAAACGGGAGTAAGGTGAAGCTGAGAGCGGTCAGATAAAACGGGAGTAAGGTGAAGCTGAGAGCGGTCAGATAAAACGGGAGTAAGATGAAGCTGAGAGCGGTCAGATAAAACGGGAGTAAGGTGAAGCTGGGAGCGGTCAGATAAAACGGGAGTAAGATGAAGCTGGGAGCGGTCAGATAAAACGGGAGTAAGATGAAGCTGAGAGCGGTCAGATAAAACGGGAGTAAGGTGAAGCTGGGAGCGGTCAGATAAAACGGGAGTAAGATGAAGCTGAGAGCGGTCAGATAAAACGGGAGTAAGATGAAGCTGAGAGCGGTCAGATAAAACGGGAGTAAGATGAAGCTGAGAGCGGTCAGATAAAACGGGAGTAAGATGAAGCTGAGAGCGGTCAGATAAAACAGGAGTAATATGAAGCTGAGAGCGGTCAGATAAAACAGGAGTAAGATGAAGCTGAGAGCGGTCAGATAAGACGGGAGTAAGATGAAGCTGAGAGCGGTCAGATAAAACGGGAGTAAGATGAAGCTGAGAGGACTGTCCCTGTCATTTCAGATCGAACCTAAAGTAGCTACCATCTCTTTAGGACAGTCACTGTCATTTCTGACTGAACCTAAATTAGCTACCATCTCTTTAGGACAGTCACTGTCATTTCAGACTGAACCTAAAGTAGGTACCGTCTCTTTAGGACTGTCACTGTCATATCAGACTGAATCTAAAGTAGCTACCATCTCTTTAGGACTGTCACTGTCATTTCAGACTGGATCTAAAGTAGCTACCATCTCTTTAGGATTGTCACTGTCATTTCTGACTGAATCTAAAGTAGCTACCATCTCTTTAGGACTGTTATTTCAGACTGAACCTAAAGTAGCAACCGTCTCTTTAGGACTGTCACTGTCAATTCTGACTGAATCTAAAGTAGCTACCATCTCTTTAGGACTGTCACTGTCATTTCAGACTGAATCTAAAGTAGCTACCATCTCTTTAGGACTGTCACTGTCATTTCAGACTGAATCTAAAGTAGCTACCATCTTTTTAGGACTGTCACTGTCATTTCAGACTGAATCTAAAGTAGCTACCATCTCTTTAGGACTGTCCCTGTCATTTCAGACTGAATCTAAAGTAGCTACCATCTCTTTAGGACTGTCACTGTCATTTCAGACTGAATCTAAAGTAGCTACCATCTCTTTAGGACTGTCACTGTCATTTCAGACTGAATCTAAAGTAGCTACCATCTTTTTAGGACTGTCACTGTCATTTCAGACTGAATCTAAAGTAGCTACCATCTCTTTAGGACTGTCCCTGTCATTTCAGACTGAATCTAAAGTAGCTACCATCTCTTTAGGACTGTCGCTGTCATTTCAGATCGAACCTAAAGTAGCTACCGTCTCTTTAGGACTGTCACTGTCATTTCAGATCGAACCTAAAGTAGCTACCATCTCTTTAGGACTGTCGCTGTCATTTCAGATCGAACCTAAAGTAGCTACCGTCTCTTTAGGACTGTCACTGTCATTTCTGACTGAATCTAAAGTAGCTACCATCTCTTTAGGACTGTCGCTGTCATTTCAGACTGAATCTAAAGTAGCTACCATCTTTTTAGGACTGTCACTGTCATTTCATACTGAATCTAAAGTAGCTACCATCTCTTTAGGACTGTCCCTGTCATTTCAGACTGAATCTAAAGTAGCTACCATCTCTTTAGGACTGTCGCTGTCATTTCAGATCGAACCTAAAGTAGCTACCATCTCTTTAGGACTGTCCCTGTCATTTCTGACTGAATCTAAAGTAGCTACCATCTTTTTAGGACTGTCACTGTCATTTCAGACTGAATCTAAAGTAGCTACCATCTCTTTAGGACTGTCCCTGTCATTTCAGACTGAATCTAAATTAGCTACCATCTCTTTAGGACTGTCTAAAGTAGGTACCGTCTCTTTAGGACCGTCACTGTCGTTTCAGACTGAACCTAAAGTAGGTACCGTCTCTTTAGGACTGTCACTGTTATTTCAGACTGAACCTAAAGTAGCTACCATCTCTTTAGGACAGTCACTGTCGTTTCAGACTGAACCTAAAGTAGCTACCATCTCTTAAGGACAGTCACTGTCGTTTCAGACTGAACCTAAAGTAGCTAACATCTCTTTAGGACTGTCACTGTCATTTCAGACTGAACCTAAAGTAGCTACCATCTCTTTAGGACAGTAACTGTCGTTTCAGACTGAACCTAAAGTAGGTACCGTCTCTTTAGGACAGTCACTGTCATTTCAGAGTGAATCTAAAGTAGCTACCACATCTTTAGGGTTGTCATTGTCATTTCTGACCGAATTTTTAAAAAAAATCCAAAATAAGGCCAAAAGTTTTAAGTTTTATGAGAACGTTCCTAGTTTTTTTTATCTGGGAAAAGTAGAAATCTGTCAGCCGTTTTTAATGTAAACAGTATTCTGGATATTAGCGCCAAATGCCTAAGTTTAACTCATCCAACAACAATCTATTCTTTACCACCATGGAATAGATTTATTCTCGTGCCTGAGTATGCTGTTTACAAATGACATTTTCTTTTGTTTAATGACAAAAATAATCTCTTTTTTCCAAATGGCATTTAGTTCGAATCCCACTAAGTCCAAAAAGAAACAATGGAAAATTTTCTGCCTGGGTTTTCGCTCGAACGACCTATGTAGGATGGGTGCCAGTTACCAACGGAAGGTCGTGGGTTTCCTCCGGGCATAGAGACCGGTTTCCTCCCACAATAAAACTGGCAACGCCGCCATATAAGTGAAATAATCTTGAGCGCGGCGTAAAACACCAAACAATCAATCAATCAACCAAATGGCATTTAGAATTTGAACGGTTACAATAACGTAAATAACAACTTCTTGGTTTATTGGGTGACTACATTTCTACTTTTTCTACTGTATTAGGTAGGATGGTGGCTTTGATCTTCCTGTGGTGACTGAGCCGTTCTATAACAATGCGGCGGACTAGTTTCTCTGACTATTGTCCTGGTTGCTTCGGAGTTATCTGGTGAATTCACTTGTAGTATGATTCTGTTGTTTCTGCATCTCACGAGAAATGTTACGTCCTTAAGACTGAAATGTTAAGTTTTGATAAACTTCTTTTCTAATGGTTGAGTTTATTGATGTTTGTCGACGACGTATCAAATCTTTCAATGGCATTTAGGTGAAGAATTATTTTATTGTAAGGAAGATATTGTCTCTAAAATGAAAATCAATCATACAGTGTTCATTTTAACAGAGGAAAATGTAATACCATCTATCGCCATCGTTATATCACGATCGCTTTGCCACTCGTGAAAATGTACATTTTTGCATCACACGAGATGAAATATTTATGGTATACACATCGAGACCAGTTAACTTTCTTTTTATTATAGATCTAACAAGATTCATCTTTTAAATTTTGATTCGAAAACAACTGCGTAACGAAAACAAAACTATTCCAAGGGTTTATGTCTCAGCCACTGACCTATATACCGAGCTATATAGGTCAATGGTCCAAACTACCACGGTGCGCATGACAAAGTAGTATGTTAAAGAAATTCATTCATTCAACTTATTAAAGAAAACTATTCTCAACACCCGAATCAAATTACTTATACTGTTTATTAAGATCAACAACAAAAAAAGATTTGCACCTTTTCGCCGCTTTTTCGTTATTTTTTGCAAAGTCATTATTCAAGACGCGCGCATTTACACATAGCCAATCACGTGCAGTGGTAATGTCAAATTTGATCGAAGCGAGGAAAAATATGAAAATGCAAAACCAATTTTAAGATTAAATAAAAATATACAATTACAGTTCAACTGAAATAGTTTGCACAGCATCTTTTTGAATGTATAAAGAGTATTTGATGACTGAAAGTTCTTTAGTGCAGGGAAAGTGTAGGGAAAAAATGTTTAATAGTGGAGCACGGTCGAGGAAGATTGCGCTGCCTGGGGCTGTGGAGCGTCAAGTGAGGGAGAGACATCAACGGGAAGGACGGCTTGGTAGGCCTGGCTTGCAGTGGTCAAAGTAGTCCCGGCTATCAAAAGTGATATCATCACTGTGACGATATCACAAAAATTGTTATCGTCACAGTGACGATATCAGGTGCTATTTTCCCTCTGATATGATTTATATCATGTTGATAGTTCTCTATATTTCATTGCCAGATATATAATAAAATGAGTTATCTATAGATGGCAGTGAAGATGAGCTAGATAGTGATATTGAAGTACAAGTGCAGAGCGTCATTAAAATATCCCTTTTGATTAGATTGTTGTGTCGAACAAGTTGAAACATTTATGATATCTTTTTAAAGGTAATGTAACATAACCCTGTGAGTTGTACAGGTTCCCTGCTAATTTGATCTAACGGCATTATCAGACCGCGTGATAGTATGAAGGTCATGGCTTTCCTTTTAGCAAACAAGACAAACGATAGAGCGAAACAGCGGTGAAGATATAGCGATAGCGATCGAGCGAAGGAGCGATGGTGATTTATTATATATCTGGCAATGAAATATAGAGAACTATCAACATGATATAAATCATATCAGAGGGAAAATAGCACCTGATATCGTCACTGTGACGATAACAATTTTTGTGATATCGTCACAGTGATGATATCACTTTTGATACCCGGGACTACTTTGACCAATGCAAGCCTGGCCTACCAAGCCGTCCTTCCCGTTGATGTCTCTCCCTCACTTGACGCTCCACAGCCCCAGGCAGAGCAATCTTCCTCGACCGTGCTCCACTATTAAACATTTTTTCCCTACACTTTCCCTGCACTAAAGAACTTTCAGTCATCGAATACTCTTTATACATTCGAAAAAATGCTGTGCAAACTATTTGAGTTGAACTGTAATTGTATATTTTTATTTAATCTTAAAATTGGTTTTGCATTTTCATATTTTTCCTCGCTTCGATCAAATTTGACATTACCACTGCACGTGATTGGCTATGTGTAAATGCGCGCGTCTTGAATAATGACTTTGCATAAAATAACGAAAAAGCGGCGAAAGGGTGCAAATCTTTTTTTGTTGTTGATCTTAATAAACAGTATAAGTAAATTGATTCGGGTGTTAAGAATAGTTTTCTTTAATAAGTTGAATGAATGAATTTCTTTGACAAACTACTTTGTCATGCGCACCGTGGTAGTTTGGACCATTGACCTATATAGCTCGGTATATAGGTCAGGGGCTGAGACATAAACCCTTGGAATAGTTTTGTTTTCGTTACGCAGTTGTTTTCGAATCAAAATTTAAAAGATGAATCTTGTTAGATCTATAATAAAAAGAAAATTAACTGGTCTCGATGTGTATACCATAAATATTTCATCTCGTGTGATGCAAAAGTGTACATTTTCACTCGTGGCTTTGCCACTCGTGAAAATATCACTTTTCGCATCCCACTCGATGAAATATTTATGGTATACACATCGAGACCAGTTAATATCCTCTATGTCGTCGGTATACTTGCATTTGTTCATCGAATGAGGCCAAGTAAATATTTAGCACGAATAATGCTTGGGAGTAAGATGAAGCTGAGAGCGGTCAGATAAAACGGGAGTAAGATGAAGGTGAGAGCGGTCAGATAAAACGGGAGTAAGGTGAAGCTGAGAGCGGTCAGATAAAACGGGAGTAAGATGAAGCTGAGAGCGGTCAGATAAAACGGGAGTAAGGTGAAGCTGAGAGCGGTCAGATAAAACGGGAGTAAGGTGAAGCTGAGAGCGGTCAGATAAAACGGGAGTAAGATGAAGCTGAGAGCGGTCAGATAAAACGGGAGTAAGGTGAAGCTGGGAGCGGTCAGATAAAACGGGAGTAAGATGAAGCTGAGAGCGGTCAGATAAAACGGGAGTAAGGTGAAGCTGGGAGCGGTCAGATAAAACGGGAGTAAGATGAAGCTGAGAGCGGTCAGATAAAACGGGAGTAAGATGAAGCTGAGAGCGGTCAGATAAAACGGGAGTAAGATGAAGCTGAGAGCGGTCAGATAAAACGGGAGTAAGATGAAGCTGAGAGCGGTCAGATAAAACAGGAGTAATATGAAGCTGAGAGCGGTCAGATAAAACAGGAGTAAGATGAAGCTGAGAGCGGTCAGATAAGACGGGAGTAAGATGAAGCTGAGAGCGGTCAGATAAAACGGGAGTAAGATGAAGCTGAGAGGACTGTCCCTGTCATTTCAGATCGAACCTAAAGTAGCTACCATCTCTTTAGGACAGTCACTGTCATTTCTGACTGAACCTAAATTAGCTACCATCTCTTTAGGACAGTCACTGTCATTTCAGACTGAACCTAAAGTAGGTACCGTCTCTTTAGGACTGTCACTGTCATATCAGACTGAATCTAAAGTAGCTACCATCTCTTTAGGACTGTCACTGTCATTTCAGACTGGATCTAAAGTAGCTACCATCTCTTTAGGATTGTCACTGTCATTTCTGACTGAATCTAAAGTAGCTACCATCTCTTTAGGACTGTTATTTCAGACTGAACCTAAAGTAGCAACCGTCTCTTTAGGACTGTCACTGTCAATTCAGACTGAATCTAAAGTAGCTACCATCTCTTTAGGACTGTCACTGTCATTTCAGACTGAATCTAAAGTAGCTACCATCTCTTTAGGACTGTCACTGTCATTTCAGACTGAATCTAAAGTAGCTACCATCTTTTTAGGACTGTCACTGTCATTTCAGACTGAATCTAAAGTAGCTACCATCTCTTTAGGACTGTCCCTGTCATTTCAGACTGAATCTAAAGTAGCTACCATCTCTTTAGGACTGTCACTGTCATTTCAGACTGAATCTAAAGTAGCTACCATCTCTTTAGGACTGTCACTGTCATTTCAGACTGAATCTAAAGTAGCTACCATCTTTTTAGGACTGTCACTGTCATTTCAGACTGAATCTAAAGTAGCTACCATCTCTTTAGGACTGTCCCTGTCATTTCAGACTGAATCTAAAGTAGCTACCATCTCTTTAGGACTGTCGCTGTCACTTCAGATCGAACCTAAAGTAGCTACCGTCTCTTTAGGACTGTCACTGTCATTTCAGATCGAACCTAAAGTAGCTACCATCTCTTTAGGACTGTCGCTGTCATTTCAGATCGAACCTAAAGTAGCTACCGTCTCTTTAGGACTGTCACTGTCATTTCTGACTGAATCTAAAGTAGCTACCATCTCTTTAGGACTGTCGCTGTCATTTCAGACTGAATCTAAAGTAGCTACCATCTTTTTAGGACTGTCACTGTCATTTCATACTGAATCTAAAGTAGCTACCATCTCTTTAGGACTGTCCCTGTCATTTCAGACTGAATCTAAAGTAGCTACCATCTCTTTAGGACTGTCGCTGTCATTTCAGATCGAACCTAAAGTAGCTACCATCTCTTTAGGACTGTCCCTGTCATTTCTGACTGAATCTAAAGTAGCTACCATCTTTTTAGGACTGTCACTGTCATTTCAGACTGAATCTAAAGTAGCTACCATCTCTTTAGGACTGTCCCTGTCATTTCAGACTGAATCTAAATTAGCTACCATCTCTTTAGGACTGTCTAAAGTAGGTACCGTCTCTTTAGGACCGTCACTGTCGTTTCAGACTGAACCTAAAGTAGGTACCGTCTCTTTAGGACTGTCACTGTTATTTCAGACTGAACCTAAAGTAGCTACCATCTCTTTAGGACAGTCACTGTCGTTTCAGACTGAACCTAAAGTAGCTACCATCTCTTAAGGACAGTCACTGTCGTTTCAGACTGAACCTAAAGTAGCTAACATCTCTTTAGGACTGTCACTGTCATTTCAGACTGAACCTAAAGTAGCTACCATCTCTTTAGGACAGTAACTGTCGTTTCAGACTGAACCTAAAGTAGGTACCGTCTCTTTAGGACAGTCACTGTCATTTCAGAGTGAATCTAAAGTAGCTACCACATCTTTAGGGTTGTCATTGTCATTTCTGACCGAATTTTTAAAAAAAATCCAAAATAAGGCCAAAAGTTTTAAGTTTTATGAGAACGTTCCTAGTTTTTTTTATCTGGGAAAAGTAGAAATCTGTCAGCCGTTTTTAATGTAAACAGTATTCTGGATATTAGCGCCAAATGCCTAAGTTTAACTCATCCAACAACAATCTATTCTTTACCACCATGGAATAGATTTATTCTCGTGCCTGAGTATGCTGTTTACAAATGACATTTTCTTTTGTTTAATGACAAAAATAATCTCTTTTTTCCAAATGGCATTTAGTTCGAATCCCACTAAGTCCAAAAAGAAACAATGGAAAATTTTCTGCCTGGGTTTTCGCTCGAACGACCTATGTAGGATGGGTGCCAGTTACCAACGGAAGGTCGTGGGTTTCCTCCGGGCATAGAGACCGGTTTCCTCCCACAATAAAACTGGCAACGCCGCCATATAAGTGAAATAATCTTGAGCGCGGCGTAAAACACCAAACAATCAATCAATCAACCAAATGGCATTTAGAATTTGAACGGTTACAATAACGTAAATAACAACTTCTTGGTTTATTGGGTGACTACATTTCTACTTTTTCTACTGTATTAGGTAGGATGGTGGCTTTGATCTTCCTGTGGTGACTGAGCCGTTCTATAACAATGCGGCGGACTAGTTTCTCTGACTATTGTCCTGGTTGCTTCGGAGTTATCTGGTGAATTCACTTGTAGTATGATTCTGTTGTTTCTGCATCTCACGAGAAATGTTACGTCCTTAAGACTGAAATGTTAAGTTTTGATAAACTTCTTTTCTAATGGTTGAGTTTATTGATGTTTGTCGACGACGTATCAAATCTTTCAATGGCATTTAGGTGAAGAATTATTTTATTGTAAGGAAGATATTGTCTCTAAAATGAAAATCAATCATACAGTGTTCATTTTAACAGAGGAAAATGTAATACCATCTATCGCCATCGTTATATCACGATCGCTTTGCCACTCGTGAAAATGTACATTTTTGCATCACACGAGATGAAATATTTATGGTATACACATCGAGACCAGTTAACTTTCTTTTTATTATAGATCTAACAAGATTCATCTTTTAAATTTTGATTCGAAAACAACTGCGTAACGAAAACAAAACTATTCCAAGGGTTTATGTCTCAGCCACTGACCTATATACCGAGCTATATAGGTCAATGGTCCAAACTACCACGGTGCGCATGACAAAGTAGTATGTTAAAGAAATTCATTCATTAAACTTATTAAAGAAAACTATTCTCAACACCCGAATCAAATTACTTATACTGTTTATTAAGATCAACAACAAAAAAAGATTTGCACCTTTTCGCCGCTTTTTCGTTATTTTTTGCAAAGTCATTATTCAAGACGCGCGCATTTACACATAGCCAATCACGTGCAGTGGTAATGTCAAATTTGATCGAAGCGAGGAAAAATATGAAAATGCAAAACCAATTTTAAGATTAAATAAAAATATACAATTACAGTTCAACTGAAATAGTTTGCACAGCATCTTTTTGAATGTATAAAGAGTATTCGATGACTGAAAGTTCTTTAGTGCAGGGAAAGTGTAGGGAAAAAATGTTTAATAGTGGAGCACGGTCGAGGAAGATTGCGCTGCCTGGGGCTGTGGAGCGTCAAGTGAGGGAGAGACATCAACGGGAAGGACGGCTTGGTAGGCCTGGCTTGCAGTGGTCAAAGTAGTCCCGGCTATCAAAAGTGATATCATCACTGTGACGATATCACAAAAATTGTTATCGTCACAGTGACGATATCAGGTGCTATTTTCCCTCTGATATGATTTATATCATGTTGATAGTTCTCTATATTTCATTGCCAGATATATAATAAAATGAGTTATCTATAGATGGCAGTGAAGATGAGCTAGATAGTGATATTGAAGTACAAGTGCAGAGCGTCATTAAAATATCCCTTTTGATTAGATTGTTGTGTCGAACAAGTTGAAACATTTATGATATCTTTTTAAAGGTAATGTAACATAACCCTGTGAGTTGTACAGGTTCCCTGCTAATTTGATCTAACGGCATTATCAGACCGCGTGATAGTATGAAGGTCATGGCTTTCCTTTTAGCAAACAAGACAAACGATAGAGCGAAACAGCGGTGAAGATATAGCGATAGCGATCGAGCGAAGGAGCGATGGTGATTTATTATATATCTGGCAATGAAATATAGAGAACTATCAACATGATATAAATCATATCAGAGGGAAAATAGCACCTGATATCGTCACTGTGACGATAACAATTTTTGTGATATCGTCACAGTGATGATATCACTTTTGATACCCGGGACTACTTTGACCAATGCAAGCCTGGCCTACCAAGCCGTCCTTCCCGTTGATGTCTCTCCCTCACTTGACGCTCCACAGCCCCAGGCAGAGCAATCTTCCTCGACCGTGCTCCACTATTAAACATTTTTTCCCTACACTTTCCCTGCACTAAAGAACTTTCAGTCATCGAATACTCTTTATACATTCGAAAAAATGCTGTGCAAACTATTTGAGTTGAACTGTAATTGTATATTTTTATTTAATCTTAAAATTGGTTTTGCATTTTCATATTTTTCCTCGCTTCGATCAAATTTGACATTACCACTGCACGTGATTGGCTATGTGTAAATGCGCGCGTCTTGAATAATGACTTTGCATAAAATAACGAAAAAGCGGCGAAAGGGTGCAAATCTTTTTTTGTTGTTGATCTTAATAAACAGTATAAGTAAATTGATTCGGGTGTTAAGAATAGTTTTCTTTAATAAGTTGAATGAATGAATTTCTTTGACAAACTACTTTGTCATGCGCACCGTGGTAGTTTGGACCATTGACCTATATAGCTCGGTATATAGGTCAGGGGCTGAGACATAAACCCTTGGAATAGTTTTGTTTTCGTTACGCAGTTGTTTTCGAATCAAAATTTAAAAGATGAATCTTGTTAGATCTATAATAAAAAGAAAATTAACTGGTCTCGATGTGTATACCATAAATATTTCATCTCGTGTGATGCAAAAGTGTACATTTTCACTCGTGGCTTTGCCACTCGTGAAAATATCACTTTTCGCATCCCACTCGATGAAATATTTATGGTATACACATCGAGACCAGTTAATATCCTCTATGTCGTCGGTATACTTGCATTTGTTCATCGAATGAGGCCAAGTAAATATTTAGCACGAATAATGCTTGGGAGTAAGATGAAGGTGAGAGCGGTCAGATAAAACGGGAGTAAGATGAAGGTGAGAGCGGTCAGATAATACGGGAGTAAGGTGAAGCTGAGAGCGGTCAGATAAAACGGGAGTAAGATGAAGCTGAGAGCGGTCAGATAAAACGGGAGTAAGGTGAAGCTGAGAGCGGTCAGATAAAACGGGAGTAAGGTGAAGCTGAGAGCGGTCAGATAAAACGGGAGTAAGATGAAGCTGAGAGCGGTCAGATAAAACGGGAGTAAGGTGAAGCTGGGAGCGGTCAGATAAAACGGGAGTAAGATGAAGCTGAGAGCGGTCAGATAAAACGGGAGTAAGGTGAAGCTGGGAGCGGTCAGATAAAACGGGAGTAAGATGAAGCTGAGAGCGGTCAGATAAAACGGGAGTAAGGTGAAGCTGGGAGCGGTCAGATAAAACGGGAGTAAGATGAAGCTGAGAGCGGTCAGATAAAACGGGAGTAAGGTGAAGCTGAGAGCGGTCAGATAAAACGGGAGTAAGATGAAGCTGAGAGCGGTCAGATAAAACAGGAGTAATATGAAGCTGAGAGCGGTCAGATAAAACAGGAGTAAGATGAAGCTGAGAGCGGTCAGATAAGACGGGAGTAAGATGAAGCTGAGAGCGGTCAGATAAAACGGGAGTAAGATGAAGCTGAGAGGACTGTCCCTGTCATTTCAGATCGAACCTAAAGTAGCTACCATCTCTTTAGGACAGTCACTGTCATTTCTGACTGAACCTAAATTAGCTACCATCTCTTTAGGACAGTCACTGTCATTTCAGACTGAACCTAAAGTAGGTACCGTCTCTTTAGGACTGTCACTGTCATATCAGACTGAATCTAAAGTAGCTACCATCTCTTTAGGACTGTCACTGTCATTTCAGACTGGATCTAAAGTAGCTACCATCTCTTTAGGATTGTCACTGTCATTTCTGACTGAATCTAAAGTAGCTACCATCTCTTTAGGACTGTTATTTCAGACTGAACCTAAAGTAGCAACCGTCTCTTTAGGACTGTCACTGTCAATTCTGACTGAATCTAAAGTAGCTACCATCTCTTTAGGACTGTCACTGTCATTTCAGACTGAATCTAAAGTAGCTACCATCTCTTTAGGACTGTCCCTGTCATTTCAGACTGAATCTAAAGTAGCTACCATCTCTTTAGGACTGTCACTGTCATTTCAGACTGAATCTAAAGTAGCTACCATCTCTTTAGGACTGTCACTGTCATTTCAGACTGAATCTAAAGTAGCTACCATCTTTTTAGGACTGTCACTGTCATTTCAGACTGAATCTAAAGTAGCTACCATCTCTTTAGGACTGTCCCTGTCATTTCAGACTGAATCTAAAGTAGCTACCATCTCTTTAGGACTGTCACTGTCATTTCAGACTGAATCTAAAGTAGCTACCATCTCTTTAGGACTGTCACTGTCATTTCAGACTGAATCTAAAGTAGCTACCATCTTTTTAGGACTGTCACTGTCATTTCAGACTGAATCTAAAGTAGCTACCATCTCTTTAGGACTGTCCCTGTCATTTCAGACTGAATCTAAAGTAGCTACCATCTCTTTAGGACTGTCGCTGTCACTTCAGATCGAACCTAAAGTAGCTACCGTCTCTTTAGGACTGTCACTGTCATTTCAGATCGAACCTAAAGTAGCTACCATCTCTTTAGGACTGTCGCTGTCATTTCAGATCGAACCTAAAGTAGCTACCGTCTCTTTAGGACTGTCACTGTCATTTCTGACTGAATCTAAAGTAGCTACCATCTCTTTAGGACTGTCGCTGTCATTTCAGACTGAATCTAAAGTAGCTACCATCTTTTTAGGACTGTCACTGTCATTTCATACTGAATCTAAAGTAGCTACCATCTCTTTAGGACTGTCCCTGTCATTTCAGACTGAATCTAAAGTAGCTACCATCTCTTTAGGACTGTCGCTGTCATTTCAGATCGAACCTAAAGTAGCTACCATCTCTTTAGGACTGTCCCTGTCATTTCTGACTGAATCTAAAGTAGCTACCATCTTTTTAGGACTGTCACTGTCATTTCAGACTGAATCTAAAGTAGCTACCATCTCTTTAGGACTGTCCCTGTCATTTCAGACTGAATCTAAATTAGCTACCATCTCTTTAGGACTGTCTAAAGTAGGTACCGTCTCTTTAGGACCGTCACTGTCGTTTCAGACTGAACCTAAAGTAGGTACCGTCTCTTTAGGACTGTCACTGTTATTTCAGACTGAACCTAAAGTAGCTACCATCTCTTTAGGACAGTCACTGTCGTTTCAGACTGAACCTAAAGTAGCTACCATCTCTTAAGGACAGTCACTGTCGTTTCAGACTGAACCTAAAGTAGCTAACATCTCTTTAGGACTGTCACTGTCATTTCAGACTGAACCTAAAGTAGCTACCATCTCTTTAGGACAGTAACTGTCGTTTCAGACTGAACCTAAAGTAGGTACCGTCTCTTTAGGACAGTCACTGTCATTTCAGAGTGAATCTAAAGTAGCTACCACATCTTTAGGGTTGTCATTGTCATTTCTGACCGAATTTTTAAAAAAAATCCAAAATAAGGCCAAAAGTTTTAAGTTTTATGAGAACGTTCCTAGTTTTTTTTATCTGGGAAAAGATGGAATCTGTCAGCCGTTTTTAATGTAAACAGTATTCTGGATATTAGCGCCAAATGCCTAAGTTTAACTCATCCAACAACAATCTATTCTTTACCACCATGGAATAGATTTATTCTCGTGCCTGAGTATGCTGTTTACAAATGACATTTTCTTTTGTTTAATGACAAAAATAATCTCTTTTTTCCAAATGGCATTTAGTTCGAATCCCACTAAGTCCAAAAAGAAACAATGGAAAATTTTCTGCCTGGGTTTTCGCTCGAACGACCTATGTAGGATGGGTGCCAGTTACCAACGGAAGGTCGTGGGTTTCCTCCGGGCATAGAGACCGGTTTCCTCCCACAATAAAACTGGCAACGCCGCCATATAAGTGAAATAATCTTGAGCGCGGCGTAAAACACCAAACAATCAATCAATCAACCAAATGGCATTTAGAATTTGAACGGTTACAATAACGTAAATAACAACTTCTTGGTTTATTGGGTGACTACATTTCTACTTTTTCTACTGTATTAGGTAGGATGGTGGCTTTGATCTTCCTGTGGTGACTGAGCCGTTCTATAACAATGCGGCGGACTAGTTTCTCTGACTATTGTCCTGGTTGCTTCGGAGTTATCTGGTGAATTCACTTGTAGTATGATTCTGTTGTTTCTGCATCTCACGAGAAATGTTACGTCCTTAAGACTGAAATGTTAAGTTTTGATAAACTTCTTTTCTAATGGTTGAGTTTATTGATGTTTGTCGACGACGTATCAAATCTTTCAATGGCATTTAGGTGAAGAATTATTTTATTGTAAGGAAGATATTGTCTCTAAAATGAAAATCAATCATACAGTGTTCATTTTAACAGAGGAAAATGTAATACCATCTATCGCCATCGTTATATCACGATCGCTTTGCCACTCGTGAAAATGTACATTTTTGCATCACACGAGATGAAATATTTATGGTATACACATCGAGACCAGTTAACTTTCTTTTTATTATAGATCTAACAAGATTCATCTTTTAAATTTTGATTCGAAAACAACTGCGTAACGAAAACAAAACTATTCCAAGGGTTTATGTCTCAGCCACTGACCTATATACCGAGCTATATAGGTCAATGGTCCAAACTACCACGGTGCGCATGACAAAGTAGTATGTTAAAGAAATTCATTCATTCAACTTATTAAAGAAAACTATTCTCAACACCCGAATCAAATTACTTATACTGTTTATTAAGATCAACAACAAAAAAAGATTTGCACCCTTTCGCCGCTTTTTCGTTATTTTTTGCAAAGTCATTATTCAAGACGCGCGCATTTACACATAGCCAATCACGTGCAGTGGTAATGTCAAATTTGATCGAAGCGAGGAAAAATATGAAAATGCAAAACCAATTTTAAGATTAAATAAAAATATACAATTACAGTTCAACTGAAATAGTTTGCACAGCATTTTTTCGAATGTATAAAGAGTATTCGATGACTGAAAGTTCTTTAGTGCAGGGAAAGTGTAGGGAAAAAATGTTTAATAGTGGAGCACGGTCGAGGAAGATTGCGCTGCCTGGGGCTGTGGAGCGTCAAGTGAGGGAGAGACATCAACGGGAAGGACGGCTTGGTAGGCCTGGCTTGCAGTGGTCAAAGTAGTCCCGGTTATCAAAAGTGATATCATCACTGTGACGATATCACAAAAATTGTTATCGTCACAGTGACGATATCAGGTGCTATTTTCCCTCTGATATGATTTATATCATGTTGATAGTTCTCTATATTTCATTGACTGTCTAAAGTAGGTACCGTCTCTTTAGGACCGTCACTGTCGTTTCAGACTGAACCTAAAGTAGGTACCGTCTCTTTAGGACTGTCACTGTTATTTCAGACTGAACCTAAAGTAGCTACCATCTCTTTAGGACAGTCACTGTCGTTTCAGACTGAACCTAAAGTAGCTACCATCTCTTTAGGACAGTCACTGTCGTTTCAGACTGAACCTAAAGTAGCTAACATCTCTTTAGGACTGTCACTGTCATTTCAGACTGAACCTAAAGTAGCTACCATCTCTTTAGCACAGTAACTGTCGTTTCAGACTGAATCTAAAGTAGCTACCATCTCTTTAGGACTGTCCCTGTCATTTCAGACTGAATCTAAATTAGCTACCATCTCTTTAGGGTTGTCATTGTCATTTCTGACCGAATTTTTAAAAAAAATCCAAAATAAGGCCAAAAGTTTTAAGTTTTATGAGAACGTTCCTAGTTTTTTTTATCTGGGAAAAGTAGAATCTGTCAGCCGTTTTTAATGTAAACAGTATTCTGGATATTAGCGCCAAATGCCTAAGTTTAACTCATCCAACAACAATCTATTCTTTACCACCATGGAATAGATTTATTCTCGTGCCTGAGTATGCTGTTTACAAATGACATTTTCTTTTGTTTAATGACAAAAATAATCTCTTTTTTCCAAATGGCATTTAGTTCGAATCCCACTAAGTCCAAAAAGAAACAATGGAAAATTTTCTGCCTGGGTTTTCGCTCGAACGACCTATGTAGGATGGTTGCCAGTTACCAACGGAAGGTCGTGGGTTTCCTCCGGGCATAGAGACCGGTTTCCTCCCACAATAAAACTGGCAACGCCGCCATATAAGTGAAATAATCTTGAGCGCGGCGTAAAACACCAAACAATCAATCAATCAACCAAATGGCATTTAGAATTTGAACGGTTACAATAACGTAAATAACAACTTCTTGGTTTATTGGGTGACTACATTTCTACTTTTTCTACTGTATTAGGTAGGATGGTGGCTTTGATCTTCCTGTGGTGACTGAGCCGTTCTATAACAATGCGGCGGACTAGTTTCTCTGACTATTGTCCTGGTTGCTTCGGAGTTATCTGGTGAATTCACTTGTAGTATGATTCTGTTGTTTCTGCATCTCACGAGAAATGTTACGTCCTTAAGACTGAAATGTTAAGTTTTGATAAACTTCTTTTCTAATGGTTGAGTTTATTGATGTTTGTCGACGACGTATCAAATCTTTCAATGGCATTTAGGTGAAGAATTATTTTATTGTAAGGAAGATATTGTCTCTAAAATGAAAATCAATCATACAGTGTTCATTTTAACAGAGGAAAATGTAATAGGCCTACCATCTATCGCCATCGTTATATCACGATCGCTTTGCCACTCGTGAAAATGTACATTTTTGCATCACACGAGATGAAATATTTATGGTATACACATCGAGACCAGTTAACTTTCTTTTTATTATAGATCTAACAGGATTCATCTTTTAAATTTTGATTCGAAAACAACTGCGTAACGAAAACAAAACTATTCCAAGGGTTTATGTCTCAGCCACTGACCTATATACCGAGCTATATAGGTCAATGGTCCAAACTACCACGCTGCGCATGACAAATTAGTATGTTAAAGAAATTCATTCATTCAACTTATTAAAGAAAACTATTCTCAACACCCGAATCAAATTACTTATACTGTTTATTAAGATCAACAACAAAAAAAGATTTGCACCCTTTCGCCGCTTTTTCGTTATTTTTTGCAAAGTCATTATTCAAGACGCGCGCATTTACACATAGCCAATCACGTGCAGTGGTAATGTCAAATTTGATCGAAGCGAGGAAAAATATGAAAATGCAAAACCAATTTTAAGATTAAATAAAAATATACAATTACAGTTCAACTGAAATAGTTTGCACAGCATTTTTTCGAATGTATAAAGAGTATTCGATGACTGAAAGTTCTTTAGTGCAGGGAAAGTGTAGGGAAAAAATGTTTAATAGTGGAGCACGGTCGAGGAAGATTGCGCTGCCTGGGGCTGTGGAGCGTCAAGTGAGGGAGAGACATCAACGGGAAGGACGGCTTGGTAGGCCTGGCTTGCAGTGGTCAAAGTAGTCCCGGCTATCAAAAGTGATATCATCACTGTGACGATATCACAAAAATTGTTATCGTCACAGTGACGATATCAGGTGCTATTTTCCCTCTGATATGATTTATATCATGTTGATAGTTCTCTATATTTCATTGCCAGATATATAATAAAATGAGTTATCTATAGATGGCAGTGAAGATAAGCTAGATAGTGATATTGAAGTACAAGTGCAGAGCGTCATTAAAATATCCCTTTTGATTAGATTGTTGTGTCGAACAAGTTGAAACATTTATGAT
Source organism: Lepidochitona cinerea (assembly GCA_963971465.1). NCBI lineage: Eukaryota > Metazoa > Mollusca > Polyplacophora > Chitonida > Tonicellidae > Lepidochitona > Lepidochitona cinerea. Next base: position 995,178 of record OZ020555.1, on the reverse strand, counting down.
ATCTTTTTAAAGGTAATGTAACATAACCCTGTGAGTTGTACAGGTTCCCTGCTAATTTGATCTAACGGCATTATCAGACCGCGTGATAGTATGAAGGTCATGGCTTTCCTTTTAGCAAACAAGACAAACGATAGAGCGAAACAGCGGTGAAGATATAGCGATAGCGATCGAGCGAAGGAGCGATGGTGATTTATTATATATCTGGCAATGAAATATAGAGAACTATCAACATGATATAAATCATATCAGAGGGAAAATAGCACCTGATATCGTCACTGTGACGATAACAATTTTTGTGATATCGTCACAGTATTGATATCACTGTTGATACCCGGGACTACTTTGACCAATGCAAGCCTGGCCTACCAAGCCGTCCTTCCCGTTGATGTCTCTCCCTCACTTGACGCTCCACTGCCCCAGGCAGAGCAATCTTCCTCGACCGTGCTCCACTATTAAACATTTTTTCCCTACACTTTCCCTGCACTAAAGAACTTTCAGTCATCGAATACTCTTTATACATTCGAAAAAATGCTGTGCAAACTATTTCAGTTGAACTGTAATTGTATATTTTTATTTAATCTTAAAATTGGTTTTGCATTTTCATATTTTTCCTCGCTTCGATCAAATTTGACTTTACCACTGCACGTGATTGGCTATGTGTAAATGCGCGCGTCTTGAATAATGACTTTGCATAAAATAACGAAAAAGCGGCGAAAGGGTGCAAATCTTTTTTTGTTGTTGATCTTAATAAACAGTATAAGTAAATTGATTCGGGTGTTAAGAATAGTTTTCTTTAATAAGTTGAATGAATGAATTTCTTTGACAAACTACTTTGTCATGCGCACCGTGGTAGTTTGGACCATTGACCTATATAGCTCGGTATATAGGTCAGGGGCTGAGACATAAACCCTTGGAATAGTTTTGTTTTCGTTACGCAGTTGTTTTCGAATCAAAATTTAAAAGATGAATCTTGTTAGATCTATAATAAAAAGAAAATTAACTGGTCTCGATGTGTATACCATAAATATTTCATCTCGTGTGATGCAAAAGTGTACATTTTCACTCGTGGCTTTGCCACTCGTGAAAATATCACTTTTCGCATCCCACTCGATGAAATATTTATGGTATACACATCGAGACCAGTTAATATCCTCTATGTCGTCGGTATACTTGCATTTGTTCATCGTATGAGGCCAAGTAAACATTTAGCACGAATAATGCTTGGGAGTAAGATGAAGCTGAGAGCGGTCAGATAAAACGGGAGTAAGATGAAGGTGAGAGCGGTCAGATAAAACGGGAGTAAGGTGAAGCTGAGAGCGGTCAGATAAAACGGGAGTAAGATGAAGCTGAGAGCGGTCAGATAAAACGGGAGTAAGGTGAAGCTGAGAGCGGTCAGATAAAACGGGAGTAAGGTGAAGCTGAGAGCGGTCAGATAAAACGGGAGTAAGATGAAGCTGAGAGCGGTCAGATAAAACGGGAGTAAGGTGAAGCTGGGAGCGGTCAGATAAAACGGGAGTAAGATGAAGCTGAGAGCGGTCAGATAAAACGGGAGTAAGGTGAAGCCGGGAGCGGTCAGATAAAACGGGAGTAAGATGAAGCTGAGGGCGGTCAGATAAAACGGGAGTAAGGTGAAGCTGGGAGCGGTCAGATGAAACGGGAGTAAGATGAAGCTGAGAGCGGTCAGATAAAACGGGAGTAAGGTGAAGCTGGGAGCGGTCAGATAAAACGGGAGTAAGATGAAGCTGAGAGCGGTCAGATAAAACGGGAGTAAGATGAAGCTGAGAGCGGTCAGATAAAACGGGAGTAAGATGAAGCTGAGAGCGGTCAGATAAAACGGGAGTAAGATGAAGCTGAGAGCGGTCAGATAAAACAGGAGTAAGATGAAGCTGAGAGCGGTCAGATAAAACAGGAGTAAGATGAAGCTGAGAGCGGTCAGATAAAACGGGAGTAAGATGAAGCTGAGAGCGGTCAGATAAAACGGGAGTAAGATGAAGCTGAGAGCGGTCAGATAAAACGGGAGTAAGATGAAGCTGGGAGCGGTCAGATAAAACAGGAGTAAGATGAAGCTGAGAGCGGTCAAATAAAACGGGAGTAAGATGAAGCTGGGAGCGGTCAGATAAAACAGGAGTAAGATGAAGCTGACAGCGGTCAGATAAAACGGGAGTAAGATGAAGCTGGGAGCGGTCAGATAAAACAGGAGTAAGATGAAGCTGGGAGCGGTCAGATAAAACGGGAGTAAGATGAAGCTGAGAGCGGTCAGATAAAACAGGAGTCAGATGAAGCTGGGAGCGGTCAGATAAAGCAGGAGTAAGATGAAGCTGAGAGCGGTCAGATAAAACGGGAGTAAGGTGAAGCTGAGAGCGGTTAGATAAAACGGGAGTAAGATGAAGCTGAGAGCGGTCAGATAAAACGGGAGTAAGGTGAAGCTGGGAGCGGTCAGATAAAACGGGAGTAAGATGAAGCTTGGAGCGGTCAGATAAAACGGGAGTAAGATGAAGCTGAGAGCGGTCAGATAAAACAGGAGTAAGATGAAGCTGGGAGCGGTCAGATAAAACGGGAGTAAGATGAAGCTGAGAGCGGTCAGATAAAACGGGAGTAAGATGAAGCTGAGAGCGGTCAGATAAAACAGGAGTAAGATGAAGCTGAGAGCGGTCAGATAAAACAGGAGTAAGATGAAGCTGAGAGCGGTCAGATAAAACGGGAGTAAGATGAAGCTGAGAGCGGTCAGATAAAACGGGAGTAAGATGAAGCTGAGAGCGGTCAGATAAAACGGGAGTAAGATGAAGCTGGGAGCGGTCAGATAAAACAGGAGTAAGATGAAGCTGGGAGCGGTCAGATAAAACGGGAGTAAGATGAAGCTGAGAGCGGTCAGATAAAACGGGAGTAAGATGAAGCTGAGAGCGGTCAGATAAAACAGGAGTCAGATGAAGCTGGGAGCGGTCAGATAAAACAGGAGTAAGATGAAGCTGAGAGCGGTCAGATAAAACGGGAGTAAGGTGAAGCTGAGAGCGGTCAGATAAAACGGGAGTAAGATGAAGCTGAGAGCGGTCAGATAAAACGGGAGTAAGATGAAGCTGAGAGCGGTCAGATAAAACGGGAGTAAGATGAAGCTGAGAGCGGTCAGATAAAACGGGAGTAAGATGAAGCTGACAGCGGTCAGATAAAACGGGAGTAAGATGAAGCTCGGAGCGGTCAGATAAAACGGGAGTAAGATGAAGCTGAGAGCGGTCAGATAAAACGGGAGTAAGATGAAGCTGAGAGCGGTCAGATGAAACGGGAGTAAGATGAAGCTCGGAGCGGTCAGATAAAACGGGAGTAAGATGAAGGTGGGAGCGGTAAGATGAAACGGGAGTAAGATGAAGCTGAGGCCGGTCAGATAAAACGGGAGTAAGATGAAGCTGAGAGCGGTCAGATAAAACGGGAGTAAGATGAAGCTGAGAGCGGTCAGATAAAACAGGAGTAAGATGAAGCTGAGAGCGGTCAGATAAAACGGGAGTAAGATGAAGCTGAGAGCGGTCAGATAAAACAGGAGTAAGATGAAGCTGAGAGCGGTCAGATAAAACAGGAGTAAGATGAAACTGAGAGCGGTCAGATAAAACGGGAGTAAGATGAAGCTGAGAGCGGTCAGATAAAACGGGAGTAAGATGAAGCTGAGAGCGGTCAGATAAAACGGGAGTAAGATGAAGCTGGGAGCGGTCAGATAAAACAGGAGTAAGATGAAGCTGAGAGCGGTCAGATAAAACGGGAGTAAGATGAAGCTGGGAGCGGTCAGATAAAACAGGAGTAAGATGAAGCTGAGAGCGGTCAGATAAAACGGGAGTAAGATGAAGCTGGGAGCGGTCAGATAAAACAGGAGTAAGATGAAGCTGGGAGCGGTCAGATAAAACGGGAGTAAGATGAATCTGAGAGCGGTCAGATAAAACAGGAGTCAGATGAAGCTGGGAGCGGTCAGATAAAACAGGAGTAAGATGAAGCTGAGAGCGGTCAAATAAAACGGGAGTAAGGTGAAGCTGAGAGCGGTCAGATAAAACGGGAGTAAGATGAAGCTGAGAGCGGTCAGATAAAACGGGAGTAAGGTGAAGCTGAGAGCGGTCAGATAAAACGGGAGTAAGATGAAGCTGAGGGCGGTCAGATAAAACGGGAGTAAGATGAAGCTGAGAGCGGTCAGATAAAACGGGAGTAAGATGAAGCTGAGAGCGGTCAGATAAAACGGGAGTAAGATGAAGCTGAGAGCGGTCAGATAAAACGGGAGTAAGATGAAGCTGAGAGCGGTCAGATAAAACGGGAGTAAGATGAAGCTCGGAGCGGTCAGATGAAACGGGAGTAAGGTGAAGCTGGGAGCGGTCAGATAAAACAGGAGTAAGATGAAGCTGAGAGCGGTCAGATAAAACGGGAGTAAGATGAAGCTGAGAGCGGTCAGATAAAACGGGAGTAAGATGAAGCTGAGAGCGGTCAGATAAAACGGGAGTAAGATGAAGCTGAGAGCGGTCAGATAAAACGGGAGTAAGATGAAGCTGAGAGCGGTCAGATAAAACGGGAGTAAGATGAAGCTGAGAGCGGTCAGATAAAACGGGAGTAAGATGAAGCTGGGAGCGGTCAGATAAAACGGGAGTAAGATGAAGCTGAGAGCGGTCAGATAAAACGGAAGTAAGATGAAGCTGAGGGCGGTCAGATAAAACGGGAGTAAGATGAAGCTGGGAGCGGTCAGATAAAACAGGAGTAAGATGAAGCTGGGAGCGGTCAGATAAAACGGGAGTAAGATGAAGCTGAGAGCGGTCAGATAAAACGGGAGTAAGATGAAGCTGAGAGCGGTCAGATAAAACGGGAGTAAGGTGAAGCTGAGAGCGGTCAGATAAAACGGGAGTAAGATGAAGCTGGGAGCGGTCAGATAAAACAGGAGTAAGATGAAGCTGAGAGCGGTCAGATAAAACGGGAGTAAGATGAAGCTGAGAGCGGTCAGATAAAACGGGAGTAAGGTGAAGCTGAGAGCGGTCAGATAAAACGGGAGTAAGATGAAGCTGGGAGCGGTCAGATAAACCAGGAGTAAGATGAAGCTGGGAGCGGTCAGATAAACCAGGAGTAAGATAAAGCTGGGAGCGGTCAGAGAAAATGTGGAAGCTCCAGGTACAGCTTTGGTTAAGCATTAGTTTGATCCAATCGAATCATTTGATACCTTTGGGAAAGTCCCCATCTATCATTTTATTCAGTTAACCGGATGACACTACTTTGTGAATTTCTGATAGCTGATAGCTGAGCTGTTTCCACATATTTTATTTACTTGCCGTTCCCTCGAGGTTTCTTATTGTATTTGGTTGTCCAAGCTTACCACAACATTTGGTAGATGCCTTACTTATAAGTATTGTTTCTTCCCTTTCCCGCCAAACACATAATCATTTCTATTAAACATTAGTACATTTATGTCCCAAGCCAATCTGCTAGGTTCCAGGGGCCGAGTAGGTTCTAAGGGCCGCCTAAGGTACAGGGGCCGCCTAGGCCCCAGAAGCTGAAGTGCTCTAGATTGCCGGAGAAGCGTTCTGAGGGCTGTTCTGAAAATAAAGTTGCCCATGATTTCCCGATTTTGCTATTCCTAACTCTGAAATAAAAGTTTAGTTATGTTCAACAGTTATATAGATGGAGCCTTGTAATATTTTTTAAAGCGTTTTTTTTTTGTGCTACTTAAAGGACCTGTGAATAACTTTTTTTAATGAGAGTGGGAAGGTGGCTGATTACCCAAACCCAATAAATACAGTAGCTATTGAGAGGGAAATCTATCCGAACAGCTTTTAGGAAAACCGTGTGCGGTCCCGTTTTCTGCTAAGTAGTCTTTGTTTTAAAATGTTGTACATATAACCTTATTTTACATCCTTGTATTGTTTTAGGTTAATGTCCTTTTATTTAGGGTTTAACCTTTAATACTTTCCGTTTACAGCCACTGTATAGTTTTCTTCCAAATTAGTTTTAGCCTACGTTAGTGACTTATAACGTTTTTCCTTCCGGGGCTATTTAATCTTCTCATACTTATATAGGTAACTATTTGTGACATAGAGTTATGACTTTTTTACTTAAGTCCTTATGTCTCCACGCGCATTTTATTCTTTATCTCCAAACTCCAGCTTTTTGTTCCTTAAATCAGCTAGTCCAGTAAGGTTGTATCTTTAGTTTTAATCAATCCCTCCAGTTTCCCCTCCCAGGGGTCAGCGCAACCCTCGGAATAACTTAGCTCATTCTAAATTTTAGAAATTTCGGCAGACCTCCTCTAAATGGCATCCCTGTAACTAAGACAGTTGGGGATTCTAATCTATCTAAAATTAACCCTGATCCTCATGCTGCCAACTTCAATTCCTTTTGGACGCTAGTTTAAAAGTATCAAGTAGGCCTACATGTAACTACTGAGCCAGACATTTCGTTAAATCTGATTCGCAATATGATGACAGCGGTTAGGGAGACTTTTTCCAACTCGCTCATCTACTTTGTAGAGATTCAGTCATCTACTAAATCACCGGCCAGTGAAGTTTCGAACCTGAACCTATATAACTCTGCTGCTTCCAAGATGAAGAAAGTTATGGTCATTCAAAGAATAGCTAAATCAAAATTTACAGTATCAATGGACAAAGTTCACTTGACCAAAGATACAGTATATTGCTTGTATACCCTCTGGCTTCAGACACTTGATTTAAACTAAATTTGGGACAGGGCATGTGCCACCCTTCTTTCGGTTTAGGAAGTAATATTGTTAATCTTATAGTAATGATTAACTTACTGCTGCTGATATACTCAATAGAGGGCTTTCATTTGTGCCTTGCCCGAAATCATTATCTGATAAGGACTTTTCTATTGGTAAATTAGTGCATGTTTTGGATTTCTCCAGAATTATAGGTATGGCTGATATCTATCGAGATTCTAGTGAGGTACCCAAGCCGTTTACATCTAAAAGCGGCTACTCTCCCCCATCTCACGTGTACGACCCAGAAAAGTCGTGACTCTGTATCAAGATAATGTGATGGTTTAGCTAATCATAGAAACCAACATAACCATACTCACACAGAATGTCTTGCTCTAAGTAAGCTAAGGGGAAATCAGAATATTATTATTAAATCTGCTGACGAAGGCCCGGCAACAGTTATTATGTCTAGACAGTATTACATTGAAGAGGTAGAAAGGCAGCGAAGCAACCTTCTTCAATACCAAAAACTAGATCAGGAAATTTGGACTGAAAATGTTAAGTTGTTTGAGTGGCATTTAAAAGCTGGAATAAGTACAACGGGAAGGCTTGAATATGGATATCAACTTCTTCATTTATTAGTTAGCGACGTTTCGGTCTTGACTTAGACCGTTTTCAAGCTATGTTACAACTATCAACCATACTTTGTCTTATAAACATTTCAAATAGTCAGGTCGTAAATTGAAATAGATACAGAAATAAAAATAAATTGCATATAAACAAAAACAAAGAAGATAGTGTGAAAATGAAGAATAGCAGTTATGCATACAGGTTATAGAGTCAAAACATGAATTATGGTGACATATAATATGTGATTACGTATACAGTCATAATAAACAATTAAGTCACAGCAGGAGCCAACACCTGTAACCCTAGGAGGAAATTATGGGATTCATAGGCATTAGGGATAAAGAAACCTGTGTCTCTGTTGATTTATGGTTTAATTGAGTCTTTTGATGCATATCGCTTTTTTGAGTTTTCTTTTCTTGAAATCTGAGAGATTTGTATTCAGGATCTTTGTGGATTCCCAGGAAATAGTATGGTCAGGGTTGGCTTGAATATGTTCAGAAATAGCTGATTTTTGGTCTGATTTAAGTACAGAGGCTGTGTGCTCTTAAATACGTACATTTACGGGCCGGAGAGTTTCGCCGATATAGGCAGCCTTACAATCACAATTAATCTGGTATACAACACCCTTGGGTTGAGGAGGGGTGGTTTGACGTTTTTTACCGGTGGCTTGAAGATAAGTTTTCAGTTAAGAGAAATGTACGCCTCAAAGAGCATAAAGCCTCTGTAATAAAGTCAGACAAAAAATCTGCTATTTCTGAACATATTCAAGCCAACCCTGACCATACACAAATGAACAGTTGCAGAATGCAACTGATTTTGTGGTGTGCTTCAATTGCGCTTACCCCCCTCTAGGCGAAATTCCATCACGCATTGCTCTTCGCGGGTCTTTTGCATTTTATGTAATTCTTATCCAATCATCTCACTATAGTCCGTCACGTGGGTGTCGTCTGCACTTCCATCCTTGTCCGGTCAACTTCGCAGCCATTTTCTATTCGCGAGCGCTTTTACCGCCTGTGCCTTTATTTATTTATTTAGCCATTAAAATGGCAGACTTTATTTATTTAGCCTGTGCGATGTGATATTTGTCGCCTGTGCCTTTATTTATTTAGTCATTAAATTGGCCGACTTTATTTTATAGCCTGTGCGAAGTGACTTTTACCGCCTGTGCCTTTATTTATTTAGCCATTAAAATGGCAGACTTTATTTATTTAGCCTGTGCGATGTGATATTTGCCGCCAGTGCCTTTATTTATTTATTTAGCCATTAAAATGGCCGACTTTATTTATTTAGCCTGTGCGATGTGATATTTGCCGCCAGTGCCTTTATTTATTTAGCCATTAAAATGGCCGACTTTATTTTATAGCCTGTGCGAAGTGACTTTTACCGCCTGTGCCTTTATTTATTTAGCCATTAAAATGGCCGACTTTATTTTTTAGCCTGTGCGAAGTGACTTTTACCGCCTGTGCCTTTATTTAGCCATTAAAATGGCAGACTTTATTTATTTAGCCTGTGCGATGTGATATTTGCTGCCAGTGCCTTTTGTTATTTAGCCATTAAAATGGCAGACTTTATTTATTTAGCCTGTGCGATGTGATATTTGCCGCCAGTGCCTTTATTTATTTAGCCATTAAAATGGCCGACTTTATTTTGTAGCCTGTGCGAAGTGACTTTTACCGCCTGTGCCTTTATTTATTTAGCCATTAAAATGGCCGACTTTATTTTTTAGCCTGTGCGAAGTGACTTTTACCGCCTGTGCCTTTATTTATTTAGCCATTAAATTGGCCGACTTTATTTTATAGCCTGTGCGAAGTGACTTTTACCGCCTGTGCCTTTATTTATTTAGCCATTAAAATGGCAGACTTTATTTATTTAGCCTGTGCGATGTGATATTTGCCGCCAGTGCCTTTATTTATTTAGCCATTAAAATGGCCGACTTTATTTATTTAGCCTGTGCGAAGTGACTTTTACCGCCTGTGCCTTTATTTATTTAGCCATTAAAATGGCAGACTTTATTTATTTAGCCTGTGCGATGTGATATTTGCCGCCAGTGCCTTTATTTATTTAGCGATTAAAATGGCCGACTCTATTTTATAGCCTGTGCGATGCGACTTTTACCGCCTGTGCCTTTATTTATTTAGCCATTAAAATGGCTGACTTTATTTTGTAGCCTGTGCGAAGTGACTTTTATCGCCTGTGCCTTTATTTATTTAGCCATAAAAATGGCAGACTTTATTTATTTAGCCTGTGCGATGTGATATTTGCCGCCAGTGCCTTTATTTATTTTTTTTATTTATTTCTTTTATTTATTTTTTTGCTTTGATATTTTTTATTAACAGCCTTGTCCTCAGTATTTTTCAGGTATGCCGAAACAGCCACGTTGTAAGGCGTCCAGTGGGTCAGAGCTGCCAAGTTAAAGGAAAGCCCACAACTTCCAGCCCACCGGGGTGACTCACAAAAACCAGTCCCTCACCCTGCGCTTAACTTTGTCGCCAGCAAAACATTCAATCCTCTCGTGTATCCGCCCGCACACCCACCCCTTTTGGAAAAAACACTCCCAATAGCGAGTACATGTCATCTAGGATAGTTTCCGGCCAACAGTTGGGCACAGCTTCCCACACCAATTAAGCCCAATCCCCTTAAATTTTGGCTACAGGGGTATACCCCACACTAGTTACGTTTCTTGTAAGAGGTTTTTTTTTTCTGTTTTCAGTATTGGTTACACCAAGAAGGGTATTTTAATTTCACATTAAGCTATGTTATCTTCCACTGAATTTCCTGGGTGGTGGACGATAAGCTATCAAAGGAGATAAGGCTAGGGCGTGTGGCAGGCTCCTATTCCTCTCCTCCAAATAAATGACATGTTTTCTCCTTCAGGTGTGGTCCCTTAGAAACAACCTGGTAAATATCGTTTAATTCACCATCTGTCTTTTTCTCATGGGTCATCAGTTAACGACAGCATCCCTGCAGCTGCGTCGACTGCCTGCTATGCTACTGTTGATGATGCAGTTGATCTCATTCTTTTGTCGGGTAGGGGTTGCTTCCTAGCCATTGAGTCTGATATAGAATCAGCTTTTCGTCTTTTCCCAATTTCTCCCAGTCAATAGTGGTAACTTGGTTTTATGTGGCGAGATGAATTTTATGTTGATCGCTGCTTACCTTTACCTAGGCTATGGGTTGTTTATCTTCATGTCAGATCTTTGACAAACAAGTTCTAGGTACCCTTAATTTTGCCTGTAGTGTGATAGTTCTACGGCGGGCTTTCCTCAATCGACTACAGGATTTGACGACAGGCGCAAAAGAGGAGCTTTGGTTAAGTTTTATCTCTAGTTTCATTGGTAAGTCACATGTTTTACATAAGGACTGGGCTACATCAAATTCAATGTCGTTATACACCGATGCCTCCGAGTCACTTGGGTTTGGGGCTGTGTTAGGTAAACGTTGGTTTTATGGTGAGTGGAATACCCAATGGCGTTACCTGAACATAACAATTCTTGAACTTTACCCTATTGTCTTGGTAGTTGAAATTTGGGGTTATCTTTTGAAGGATCATAGAATTGAGTTTTATACTGACATCATGGCTCTCATGGCTATAATTAACAAGCAACGTAGCAAAGATAAAAAAGTCATGGCTATAATTAACAAGCAAACTAGCAAAGATAAACAAGTCATGTTCTTAATACGAAAACTTTTGCTGTGTTGCTTTCACAATATTATTCAATTCTATGCAACCCATATCCCTGGTAAGGAAAATATTCTGGCTGAGTGTTTGTTTACAGGTAGCAGAGTTCCGCCGACATTCAGCTGGTAGGTCATTTAGTCTATTTGATACCCAGGCCATTTGGTAATTACTGTACAGCTACAGCCATGTTTGAGTATCTTAAGCTAAGGGGCAGGCATCCAGGACCTTTTTTTGCTTACCACCCAACCTACCCGTGTCAAGTTCGGATTTTGCATCAGGGCTTTACTCAGCCCTAACATATGCAGGCCTCCCAAGTTAAGGTCATTAGTTTTAGAATTGAAGCTGCTACTGAGGCAGCAGCTCAGGGATTTTTCCGATGCTCAAATTAGACACTTGGGTCGTTGGAAAACGGACAGTCTTCGCAGGTATATTAGAATACAAACACCTTTGACTCATTGAGTACTATTTGACCAGTCTTTAGGACTGTACCTAACCGAATTTAGTAGTGTCGACTCATTTTGTCTATTTACTGGACGCTTGACTTATATGTTTTCTTTGAGTTATATTTGCAGATTGTGTAGTACCAGGGTTTGTGCATCCCTCAGAGGATTCTGATATCGGCCTGCTTAGTATCCCTGTCAGCATAATTCCTGTCGGCAGTTTCTGTTATACCTACTCGCTTTCCTGGGGACTATCTACGCTGCTACTCCGCTGGATTTCCTTGTCTTGGCCCTTGATGTTTTGATTATTTGGTGTTCGGACTCTGACCCACTAGTGATCTTTCGAGAAGTCCTCCCTTCATTCCCCTCCTTTCGTCGGATGCTGTGAGGGTCGCCTGTCTTGAACTTTTTACATCCATCATACATAATTATTTGTGTGTTTCGGTACTCTCGGATATAATTGGGACTTGTTTCGTTTCCCTAGAACATTAACTTTCAGACTTCATCATGGTGAAGTGCGGGTTGCCTTCACTGCCTTGATTTTAAAATATTCCCATCGCCCATTAACAGTTTCAATTTAATACACAATGCTAGGTCACTGAAGTGCGGGTTGCCTTCACTGGCTTGATTTTTAGTGCTATTTGTTAATAATGAGTGAAGTGCGGGTTGCCTTCACTGATCATGCAATGAGAGTTGTATATTTTGCACATACTTGTATATTTTGCACATAGTTGTATATTTTGCACATAGTTCGTGTATAAAAGTTTCCAGTTTCAGTGTTGCTAATTTTCGCAATCAAACTCTAGTGGATAAATACCGTGCATTAATACAAAATTATTATTATTTTTTTTTTCAATCCATATTGCCTACTACGCTTTTTCCAGTTTAACCCCTACTAACAGAGGTCTGGTTTTTTAATGCAAGTAGGCGGTATAGAACAAGGAGTTGGGTTACAGTAGGTTTTACGCGTCCGCCCGTCTTCAAAATCGAGTGACTAAGGCCATTTGGGTGGGGCTGCCACTTATGCCCATCCCAATGGGCATCAGTGGTTGTGGCGGTTCAGCCCCACTTCATTTACACTAGCCAGTAAATTTATTTGAAAATTCCTTTATTTAATGTCTAATTGGAAATTATTTATTTTATTGGGTATTTTATTTTACATTTAACGTTACCTTTCGCTTTCACGTTTTACTGGACAATATTTAATTAAAAAGTCACTTTGTGGCCTTAGTCAACTCAACCTGTCTTTATTGTTTTATTGATGCTAAAGCACAAATGAACAGTTGCAGAATGCAACTGATTTTGTGGTGTGCTTCAATTGCGCTTACCCCCCCTCTAGGCGAAATCCCATCACGCATTGCTCTTCGCGGGTCTTTTGCATTTTATGTAATTCTTATCCAATCATCTCACTATAGTCCGTCACGTGGGTGTCGTCTGCACTTCCATCCTTGTCCGGTCAACTTCGCAGCCATTTTCTATTCGCGAGCGTTAGTTTTGCCCTCCTCCAACCCCTTCTCCACCTTCTTCTTGGTCAATTTATTGTCATAAATTAATTTTTTTAGTGGGGCGGTTCAGCCCCACTTCATTTACACTAGCCAGTATATTTATTTGAAAATTCCTTTATTTAATGTCTAATTGGAAATTATTTATTTTATTGGGTATTTTATTTTACATTTAACGTTACCTTTCGCTTTCACGTTTTACTGGACAATATTTAATTAAAAAGTCACTTTGTGGCCTTAGTCAACTCAACCTGTCTTTATTGTTTTATTGATGCTAAAGCACAAATATCCTGGACACAAATCTCTCAGATTTCAAGAAAAGAAAACTCAAAGAAGTGATATACATCAAAAGTCTAAAACCACAAATCAACAGACACAGGTTTCTTTATCCATGATCACCACAGACTCATTTAAAAAAAAACAACGGTAGAATAACACTCATTTTAACGATATTCGTTCTGGGTACATATAATATCCGACATGTATAACTCTTGTTTTCCTATAGCTACCAAATACAATAAAAGAATACGTAAATCTTGAATACCACCCGCCTTATTTAAATCTGTTTATGATAAGAAGAAACCATACCGCATACAACTGAAAACTGGAAGAACTGACGGCAGAATTAAATATCGACAATATAGAAATAAACTCACTAACCTCATTAGGCACTCGAGGAAACATAAGTAAAATTCACAGTTTGATACCGGTATGTGTTCGTTTGTTCGGTCAATATCCGAGGCGATTGATTTAGTGGAACTATAGAGAGAATCAATATGACTAGCTGTAATGTAATGTCTTAAAGACTGGTTATCCCTCCTTTAAAACATGCCCTGACATAACAGACCTTTTTATAAACAATTCTAAGATTGACATACCAGACCTTTTTGACAATTCAAAATCTATGTTCATGTCCATTGCACGCTATGGTGTAACCTGATTTGGTTTTGCATGTTGTATGAATTTGAAGAAATGTGCCGCTGTTTGTTTTAAAAGGCATTTTGCATTTTGTACGATTGTACAGCTTATCGTTCGAAAGCACTTCTGGTCCCTTTTAATAGAGATTTGTGTGGCAAACTTAGAAACTTGACTAGTTGTTCAATGATAGTCCATTAATAACGGAGTTTCATCATGATGCTTGAGCTGATAACGGCTTCCTGTGTTGGCAGCCGCCCTGTAGGCTACCCAGGAAATGCCATACCCTGTGGACAACGATTTTACCAGAGATAGCAAAAGTTGTAAGATTTCTCGGAGTGTATTGGTGTTAAAAGCCGATTACACTTTTGGGATGCACACAGACTAACCAGAAAATGATCTACACAAAATAATAGCGATAAAATTGATACTCTCGCCAATATGATTTGTACAACTTCACATAACGAAAAGGATATTACATGTAAATAGCTAAAAGCCACTGGTACATAACAAAATCTATATTGACGATTGAGAATATAAACATTTTTGTTGCTGGTATAAGACTGGTTGAAGAACCACGTTCAAATGTGGCTAAGGGACTGGTTTGTAGCTGGGTGATAGGACGGATTATTGGCCATGGTTTAACTCACGAAGACAAACAATCGTCCATTTCAAAAAGCACACCAAATAGCTTTAACTGACGAAGACAAACAATCTTACATTTCACAAAGCACACCAAATAGCTTTAACTCACGAAGACAAACAATCTTCCATTTCAAAAAGCACACCAAATAGCTTTAACTGACGAAGACAAACAATCTTACATTTCAAAAAGCACACCAAATAGCTTTAACTCACGAAGACAAACAATCTTACATTTCAAAAAGCACACCAAATAGCTTTAACTCACGAAGACAAACAATCTTACATTTCAAAAAGCACACCAAATAGCTTTAACTCACGAAGACAAACAATCTTACATTTCAAAAAGCACACCAAATAGCTTTAACTCACGAAGACAAACAATCTTACATTTCAAAAAGCACAATCAAAAAGCTTTAACTTACGAAGATAAACAATCTTACATTTCAAAAAGCACACCAAATAGCTTTAACTCACGAAGACAAACAATCCTACATTTCAAAAAGCACACCAAATAGCTTTAACTCACGAAGACAAACAATCTTACATTTCATAAAGCACACCAAATAGCTTTAACTGACGAAGACAAACAATCTTACATTTCAAAAAGCACACCAAATAGCTTTAACTCACGAAGACAAACAATCTTACATTTCAAAAAGCACACCAAATAGCTTTAACTGACGAAGACAAACAATCTTACATTTCAAAAAGCACACCAAATAGCTTTAACTCACGAAGACAAACAATCTTACATTTCAAAAAGCACACCAAATAGCTTTAACTGACGAAGACAAACAATCTTCCATTTCAAAAAGCACACCAAATAGCTTTAACTGACGAAGACAAACAAACTTACATTTCATAAAGCACACCAAATAGCTTTAACTCACGAAGACAAACAATCTTATATTTCAAAAAGCACACCAAATAGCTTTAACTCACGAAGACAAACAATCTTACATTTCACAAAGCACACCAAATAGCTTTAACTCACGAAGACAAACAATCTTCGATTTCAAAAAGCACACCAAATAGCTTTAACTGACGAAGACAAACAATCTTACATTTCAAAAAGCACACCAAATAGCTTTAACTTACGAAGACAAACAATCTTACATTTCAAAAAGCACAATCAAATAGCTTTAACTTACGAAGACAAACAGTCTTACATTTCAAAAAGCACAATCAAATAGCTTTAACTCACGAAGACAAACAATCTTACATTTCAAAAAGCACACCAAATAGCTTTAACTCACGAAGACAAACAATCTTACATTTCAAAAAGCACACCAAATAGCTTTAACTCACGAAGACAAACAATCTTACATTTCAAAAAGCACAATCAAAAAGCTTTAACTTACGAAGATAAACAATCTTACATTTCAAAAAGCACACTAAATAGCTTTAACTCACGAAGACAAACAATCTTACATTTCAAAAAGCACACCAAATAGCTTTAACTCGCGAAGACAAACAATCTTACATTTCACAAAGCACACCAAATAGCTTTAACTCACGAAGACAAACAATCTTACATTTCAAAAAGCACACCAAATAGCTTTAACTCGCGAAGACAAACAATCTTACATTTCACAAAGCACACCAAATAGCTTTAACTCACGAAGACAAACAATCTTACATTTCAAAAGGCACACCAAATAGCTTTAACTCACGAAGACAAACAATCTTACATTTCATAAAGCACACCAAATAGCTTTAACTCATGAAGACAAACAATCTTACATTTCACAAAGCACACCAACTAGCTTTAACTCACGAAGACAACAATCTTACATTTCAAAAAGCACACCAAATAGCTTTAACTCACGAAGACAAACAATCTTACATTTCATAAAGCACACCAAATAGCTTTAACTCATGAAGACAAACAATCTTACATTTCAAAAAGCACACCAACTAGCTTTAACTCACGAAGACAAACAATCTTACATTTCATAAAGCACACCAAATAGCTTTAACTCATGAAGACAAACAATCTTACATATCACAAAGCACACCAACTAGCTTTAACTCACGAAGACAAACAATCTTACATTTCAAAAAGCACACCAAATAGCTTTAACTTACGAAGACAAACAATCTTACATTTCACAAAGCACACCAAATAGCTTTAACTCACGAAGACAAACAATCTTACATTTCAAAAAGCACACCAAATAGCTTTAACTGACGAAGCCAAACAATCTTACATTTCAAAAAGCACACCAAATAGCTTTAACTCACGAAGACAAACAATCTTACATTTCACAAAGCACACCAAATAGCTTTAATTCACGAAGCTGTCTCACGAGCAGCAACAATTCACATTTTCAACAAGCAGCATCTAGTGGCACAGATGTGAAAAATGTCTACAAACCTAAAATCTGAAATCCAAATAATCAAAAATCTCGTGATGAACATACAAGGCAATCAACCCTATGCAATAGATGTAATTCAACCAAAGTGTCCATGTGACACCCTCAGTGTGACATTTGTAATAAAACTAGACACGCTATGCACGCCTGTAGGTCAAAAGAGTTTTCACCAAGTCATAACGGTCAAAACTAAAATTTGTGGAAGAAAACTCAGATACTGACATAAAGGATTTATTTGTAACATTGACAAGTGAACAAACAAAAGAAAAAGACTTTCCTGAAACACACGTCAGTAAATGTTAAACTGAAGGAGAACAAAAAACTTTCTCTCTGGTGGTTGTTAAGGGCAAAAGGTCGTCATTGTTAGGAAGAGACTTACTTAAATATATTGACCGATGGGAAAATTGGATCGATAAAACTGTGAACATAAACAGTGTTAATAATGAATCTGATCTACAAGAATGGAAAGTCGAATACAACGCGGTTTTCAGTAGCGGTTTGAGAAAATGAAAAAAAAAACACTTCTTTTACTCCTCACATAAGTGGCAATGTAAAAGCCGTGTTTTGTAAGGCACGTGTCGTACTTTTTGCCAAGCGTGAAAGGTAGACTCGGAAATTGACAGATTGGAATCCGAAGGAATTCTCTAGAAAGTAAAACATTCAACCTGGGCAATGCCTGTTGTTCCAGTCCTCAAACCATCAGGTGATATTCGCTTATGCGGTGACTATAAAGCCACAATCATTAGACATTTGAAAACTGATGTGTATCCTATTCCCAAAATAGAGGTATTTTCTGAAGTATTTTCAGAGCTCACAGGCGGACAATAATTCACAAAGCTTGATCTGAAACAAGCACATCAGCAAATAGAATTAGATGAACAATCATGCTCTCTTACAACACTTAAAAGTTGTAAAGGGTTGTGGTCAAAACAAAAAAACGACGCCTTTAAAAACAGTAAACCATTTTTGACAAGTGAAGTTTTATTGGTACATTTTGATGAAAAGAAACCTTTAATTTGATCACGTGACGCCTCACCATATGGCCTATGAGCTCTTCCACAGCATAGCTTGGATGATGTAGAGATGATTTACACCTACAGAACAGAATTATTCTCAAATCGAGAAGGAAGGACTCGATTATATTCGGTGTGTATTTTACTTTATGGGAAGGAAGTTTATCTTGATCACTGACCGTCCACCATTGATACCTTTGTTTTCACCTAACAAAGGCACATCTCTATCTTGATCACTGACCGTCCACCATTGATACCTTTGTTTTCACCTAACAAAGGCACATCTCTATCTTGATCACTGACCGTCCACCATTGATACCTTTGTTTTCACCTAACAAAGGCACATCTCTATCTTGATCACTGACCGTCCACCATTGATACCTTTGTTTTCACCTAACAAAGGCACATCTCTATCTTGATCACCGACCGTCCACCATTGATACCTTTGTTTTCACCTAACAAAGGCACACCCGAGATGTCTGCGCCAAGAATAAACAGATGGGCTCTTATTCTGTCAGCATTCAACTATGAAATTAGATATCGGACATTCAAGCAAAATTCAAACGCTGACGGATTGTTCAGACTACCTCTTGAGATACAACCCCTGGAATACTGAAGGATACTGAACTTGTACTGTTAATGTGGACAATAGGGGAGGATTTACCTGTGTCAGCCGATGATATTGCGGCTAAAACTAAGGAAGACACGGTATTAGTTAAGTGCACCTTTGGGTAATGGAAAGGATGGCCTTCTCATCTTCCCTCAGAGGGGAATGAGGAGGCATATTAGCCATATTGTAACAGAAACCTCGAACTGAGTGTTGAAAACAGATGTGTTTTATGGGGAACACGAGTAATGATTCCCATAGCCCTTCGACAAACTTTGCTAAATGAATTACACGGTGATCACTCTTGTGTGGTCCGAATAAAGCCCTTAGCCAGAAGTATTTTCTGGAGACAAAAAGCATCGCCCTTGCCCCCGCTGTTACACCACCGCCATGGAAATGATCACTTCACATAGACTTTGCTGGGCAGTATCTCAACAAATACGGTTACGGTTATACGTTACATTGATGTATTCTAACTTAATACCGTACCACTCCACACAATGTAACTGGAAAAGGCCCATGCGGGTTACTTTTGAAACGTTCGCTATGGACTAGTTTTATTCGTCCCACCACTGACCACTAAATGGCAATCTTGAAAGATCCAATCAATGGAAACAAAATTAGTGATTTCTAAGAACAGTTTTTGTTCAATATTTTTGTGTCGATCTAGATCTTGTGATGGATCCACCTACTCTGGTGATCCTGTGATTGTGTTACCTGAGATACATACGCCAGTACCAACCAGCGATCAACCAAAACATGACTTACTTAATGATTCTGACAATAGAGGAAGTTGTTCAAATCAACTCACTGACAAACCCGCTGAACCACGACGCAACCCCCCAAGAATGTGTTGTCCTAAAAGATTTGACTTCATTTTCTTTTCCAGCAGTATTGAATGTTTAAAACTAATGTTAATTGCACAAGTTAATTTGAAAGTTATTTTGCTAAAATTAAATTTTTTTAATAGTTGGTTGGTAAAAAACTCTAACATGTTTAATTGGTTAAATACTGAATATCGTCTTACTTCCGAAAAAAACTTGGAGGGAGTATTTTTATACATGGATACACCCAAACGCGCAGTGGTGAGCAACTACCGTATACATAGTATTCAAAGATAGCCCACGGTCTGTTCCGATACATAACAAGATCGTAGACTCGTTTTGCCTTGTGTGCGTAGTTTTCTAAAAACGGCAATGGAATCTGGACTGATGATTAAATCAAGGAAATGGATACTATTGTTAGAAGCAAACTCTTCTCTAGCAAACTTCAGTTGGCTGTAAAAGATTTCAGTTTTTGTTGTATTAAATCATAATGCCCAGGTTTATCAAGTACTAAGGTATCATCAGCAAGTCGTAAATAACATTTGATTGGTGGATCATTTAACAGTTTATTAACATTTGTCTTCCGCTTCTGTCATGATGATATTAACTAGTGATGAACCCATTAGGACTCCATCTGTCTGTTGATAAAGAGTCCAGTTACAGATAAAGGGTCCTGTTACAGATAAAGGGTCCTATTACAGATAAAGGGTCCCAGTTACAGATAAAGGGTCCTGTTACAGATAAAGGGTCCTGTTACAGATAAAGGGTCCTATTACAGATAAAGGGTCCTGTTACAGATAAAGGGTCCTGTTACAGATAAAGGGTCCTGTTACAGATAAAGGGTCCTGTTAAAGATAAAGGGTCCTGTTACAGATAAAGGGTCCTGTTACAGATAAAGGGTCCTGTTACAGATAAAGTTACACAAGTGTCATTGGTAAGTTTCTTTAGATCGTGCTGGTTCACAATTTCTTTTCATAAATTCTATCTAGGATGATTATTGATTTCCGCCACAAAACAGGATTCTATATACAAAGACACCAGGTGATGATCTTTCTATTTAACTGTGTATTCACTATGGGTTAGAGGATTTAGAGGGAGTTTTGCTATATCTATCCGTAAAAGCATACGAAGAATCGAAATACAGCAAGAACGACCAGAAACCAGCTACTCTTGGAATACCTTTATTGTAAGCTTTTTCATCTGTAGTTTACACAGTAAAATTTATCGGCCGGCTTTTTGTGTCTCTCAAACCAGTTCTTCGTCTACACTTCACGGAAAAAGTTCGTAAAATAATACTGTACCGTCAGCTTGCTCACCCGGTTTACATCATAAGGGCACTAACGCACATGCCCACACTCGGAATTTGTTTACATTGCGGATGCCTAACAAGTCAAATTTATAATTTCAAAGTAAGAAATAGAAATGGAACATTATTATACAGTATGCTTGAAAACGATGTCCGAATAGACATTGGAACGTTGCGCCTAAATATAACAGAAGTTGTAAATCCAGAAAGAGTTTGTTTAATATTATTATACAGACCTGAAAAACGAAATGGTGTGATTCGTATGGCCCATATATACATTCGAAAGGAAACTGAGTGATTTATACGGCCCATATAGACCTGAGAAAGGAAACTGTGTGATTTGTATGGTCCATATAGACATGAGAAAGGAAACTGTGTGATTTGTATGGTCCATATAGACATGAGAAAGGAAAGTGTGTGATTTGTATGGCCCATATAGATCTGAGAAAGGAAACTGTATGCTTTATATGGCCCATATAGACCTGAGAAAGGAAACTGTGTGATTTGTATGGCCCATATAGACATGAGAAAGGAAAGTGTGTAATTTGTATGGCCCATATAGATCTGAGAAAGGAAACTGTATGATTTATATGGTCATATAGACCTGAGAAAGGAAATTGTGTGATTTGTATGGCCCATATAGACATGAGAAAGGAAACTGTGTGATTTGTATGACCCATATAGAGCATATAGAGGAAACTGTGTGATTTATATGACCCATATATGCATGAGAAAGGAAACTGTGTGATTTGTATGGCCCGTATAGACCTGAGAAAGGAAATTGTGTGATTTGTATGGCCCATATATAGACCTGAGAAAGGAAATTGTGTGATTTATATGGCCCATATAGACCTGAGAAAGGAAATTGTGTGATTTGTATGGCCCATATAGAGCATATAGAGGAAACTGTGTGATTTGTATGGCCCATATAGAGCTGAGAAAGGAAATTGTGTGATTTGGCCCATATAGACCTGAGAAGGAAACTGTGTGATTTATATGGCCCATATAGACACGAGAAAGGAAACTGTGTGATTTGTATGGCCCGTATTGACCCGAGAAAGAAAACTATGTGATTTGTATGGCCCGTATAGATCTAAGAAAGAAAACTGTGTGATTTATATGGCCCATATAGATCTGAGAAATGAAAGTGTGTGATTTGTATGGCCCATATAGATCTGAGAAAGGAAACTGTATGATTTATATGGTCATATAGACCTGAGAAGGAAACTGTATGATTTGTATGGCCCATATAGAGCGGAGAAGGAAACTGTGTGATTTGTATGGCCCATATAGAGCGGAGAAGGAAACTGTGTGATTTGTATGGCCCATATAGAGCATATAGAGGAAACTGTGTGATTTGTATGGCCCATATAGACATGAGAAAGGAAATTGTGTGATTTGTATGGCCCATATAGATCTGAGAAAGGAAACTGTGTGATTTATATGGCCCATATAGATCTGAGAAAGGAAACTGTATGATTTATATGGTCATATAGACCTGAGAAAGGAAATTGTGTGATTTGTATGGCCCATATAGATCTGAGAAAGGAAACTGTGTGATTTGTATGACCCATATATGCATGAGAAAGGAAACTGTGTGATTTGTATGACCCATATATGCATGAGAAAGGAAACTGTGTGATTTGTATGGCCCGTATAGACCTGAGAAAGGAAATTGTGTGATTTGTATGGCCCATATATAGACCTGAGAAAGGAAATTGTGTGATTTATATGGCCCATATAGACCTGAGAAAGGAAATTGTGTGATTCGTATGGCCCATATAGAGCGGAGAAGGAAACTGTGTGATTTGTATGGCCCATATAGACCTGAGAAAGGAAATTGTGTGATTTGGCCCATATAGATCTGAGAAAGGAAACTGTGTGATTTGTATGGCCCATATAGACATGAGAAAGGAAACTGTGTGATTTGTATGGCCCATATAGACATGAGAAAGGAAACTGTGTGATTTGTATGGCCCATATAGAGCTGAGAAAGGAAATTGTGTGATTTGGCCCATATAGACCTGAGAAGGAAACTGTGTGATTTATATGGCCCATATAGACCTGAGAAAGGAAACTGTGTGATTTGTATGGCCCATATAGACATGAGAAAGGAAACTGTGTGATTTATATGGCCCATATAGAGCATATAGAGGAAACTGTGTGATTTGTATGACCCATATATGCATGAGAAAGGAAACTGTGTGATTTGTATGGCCCGTATAGACCTGAGAAAGGAAACTGTGTGATTTGTATGGCCCATATAGGCATGAGAAAGGAAACTGTGTGATTTTTATGGCCCATATAGATCTGAGAAGGAGACTGTGTGATTTATATCATTTGGAAAGATCCGTAACAGCTGCTTTCATAAATCAATAACTAAAGTCGGATTGTCGGCCGTTAACCCTGTATTTTGACGGCTGTTATCCATGACTCTGTTATCACTTGGTCCGATAATGACATATAATATATCTACTGAGAAAACCAATTTCCCTCAGAATTGCTATAGGCCATACTTTGTTTGGCAACATCGGAAAATGTTGGTTTATTCTTAGACAGAAGATCTCAACGATGGCATTAAATCGAAAGTGCAGACAGAATATATTTCGATTGCGTTCGTGTCTGCATTAGAATTTACCATCTTTAAAACCTGTAACATTATTGACTTCCAGTGTTTGATAGGAACAGGGATATTCCCTCATCTCTTTAATAGTTTCCAATGTGTACCGTGTGACATTGTTCCTATGGATTATTTTGTGGACCATCAAAAAAGGTTTTCTGTCAACTCTGCCTGCGGACCTCTGAGGGAAGATATAATTATATTTAGCCAGGCCATAAAGCCTTGTTAATATTTCGGGTAAAATTCCCCTGTGTTAGCAATGTGTTGTTAACACGTCTTTCTGGTTAAAGAAACCCTTTGAGGATTAATGGTTGAGCGTTTCTTTGAATATCATTGTCCGCTAAGGTACTTCACCTTTCAAATCATCTGGTGAACGGAGAACCGTAGACTGGGGGGATTATTAAACATTATAGTGGTTTTAATTGCACAAATAGACGTTTATGTCGACATTGAATATGAACTTGTGAACATCTCTGCTCGTTAAACAGACGTGCTATATTTTATATCTATGTTCACAATCCTATTAAAGTCTATTAACACTTTTGAATATTTGTATTTAGGATTTTCACAATTCAGTTGCTGATAGATTGGTTGATCACCCAAGATTATTTCACTCATATGGCGGCGTTGTCAAGTTTACACGGAGAGGAAACTGGGTTCATTGCCCGGAGGAAACTTCGACGACTACCTTGCAACGCTTCAACAAAAGGCGAAAGAGTGAAAATCCACTCAGCATTTTTTTTTTATTTTTCTTCTTACCGGGATTTGAAGCCTTGCCTCATCGACCCAATGCCTGTAGTGGACTCAATCACTAGGTCAATTGAGTCACTGAGGTTCCAGTTCCTGATGGAACGTGAAAAAAGTGACATTCGTTTTGGATTGGTCTCTGATTGAAGTTAAACGAGATTTTAAAAAAAAATTGTTTACCATTTTGAACAGTGGAAAAACTAATGACTAAGGACATATATAAATGGAACATTGCGAGATGCAATAAGTGAATTTCGATTTTACAGAATACAATGGTTCTTTTCATTGGGTAACCGGTTTTTCTTCTAGCACTGTTTGTGTCAAGGGCAGTATATCTCCGGACCTTGAGTACCCTTGAGGATTCCTGAACTGGGAATTCCTGTCGCCGACGTGTTATCCAAATGAAATGGGTTAAAATGATAGATAAAGAGATAACACCCTTGACAGCTATAACAGGGTAAAGACTTGGTGATATTTCCATATTAAAATCCCCTGTGATTATAAATACAATGGGTATTATATTAGTATAATAGTGAATGCCAACCAACCAACATTTAACATTGCATTCATGTTTCGTGTTTCTGAGCCGGAAATACCAATATCAATAATAAAACGCGACAAGCGTTTGTCTTATAAATAAACCTATCAATGAATAAATATTTTAATCTGTGTACGATGTCTTACTTAAACAATAAGACTACAGGTGGGACAACAAAAATCAATTTCACGAATGTGAAGTTCGAACAAATTAAGACAAAAGCTGGATAACTTGCTATTATTTCCCAAATAGTTCCTCTATCGAGGTAGGTATAAACCGTACAGAAATAAAACAGTATCTGTTAGGGTTAGTTCATGCAAGGGTACACTCTGATACCTCATTCCAGGCAGAAATAAAACAGTATCTGTTAGGGTTAGTTCATGCAAGGGTACACTCTGATACCTCATTCCAGGCAGAAATAAAACAGTATCTGTTAGGGTTAGTTCATGCAAGGGTACACTCTGATCTACCTCATTCCAGGCAGAAATAAAACAGTATCTGTTAGGGTTAGTTCATGCAAGGGTACACTCTGATCTACCTCATTCCAGGCAGAAATAAAACAGTATCTGTTAGGGTTAGTTCATGCAAGGGTACACTCTGATCTACCTCATTCCAGGAACGCTAACATCTGTGCGTGTTTTGGTTTGTGTCAGTTTGGATGGGCCGAGTGTGGGCACGTTTTCTCTGTTATATTAGTTTAGATTCCAGGAATAGCCGGTCTATAGTGTTTACGGAGTAAAATGGCTCCATACTGCTATTTTCATTCATTTTATCAAACAGCGATGAATACAAGCGAGCTTTATGGGTGGGGAAGAGTGGTGAAGTGAAGACGTGTTGTTAATTTATTTTCTTTCTGGGAATTAGTCTGCAACAATTCGCGTTCAGACAGATTTCTATTTGAATTTTTTTTGTTGAATTTTTATAGTTTTCTCTCATCTCTCTTGTAAGGGCTTGGGTATTGGGTACGAAATCACCCTTTCTCCACTATTTGAGCACTAGCTGTGTTGTAATAACATTCACTGTCTATCTGCACTTAGGGTTTAAGCTTAATGGTAGTTGGGTGATTCTATGAACAGGGGTCACTTCATTGTCCCACAACTTTACAACAACATAAATGCAAATGTATGTGGCAAATTCGTAGTTTTTTCATAAGTTTAAATAAAATGACAATTAAAGGGAATGTGCTACAAAGTAAAGTGAGGAAATGTTGCCATTTTAATATTTTTTTTAATTATTTTACCTTGCCATGTATACCTACAATGGATGTCCCAGTAGTATTAACAACGTGAGAAGGAAGTAAGAAAATGCCCGCATGGGTAAAATAAAGCAGTTCCTGCTGTTTTGATGCTATCTATGATCTATTAACATGATGTATTCATGTAATTGGTACTAAAAAACTATGGTTTTATTTAGAATCTATCCCATTTATACTCGTCACAGAAATTGTGTCACTACCGTCACGACCTGTCATTTTCATCTGATACAATCAAAGTGGATAGCTTCAAGCTCTGGCCACGTTATCAAGGAAACACGTGACCTCAAAGTGTTTGCAGCGCGCAGAAATTAACATCCGCATAGTCTTACAAGAAGCTGAAATTTCAAACAAGTATAAACTACTCAGGCCGTACACCATCGTCCGGTCACTACCGTTCATAAATTTTGAAAGCTCTATGCTTGTATAATGTGAAAATTAGTCGCATGCCATATAACTATCGAGGATATAAACACAAAACACCTATTAGGAAGACGTTAAATTCACACGCTATTTTTTATTTGCGCCTTAATGATTATAATGTCATTACCGTCACATGTAAATACCGTCCCTACCGTCACAAAATGGTTGCTGTTTTCCGTGACGGTAAAGACAATTTGGATACAAAATGGGTTTACGGGAGTTAAAATACCTCTTCACAGAAAATAGGAACTATTGATAATACG
Source organism: Lepidochitona cinerea (assembly GCA_963971465.1). NCBI lineage: Eukaryota > Metazoa > Mollusca > Polyplacophora > Chitonida > Tonicellidae > Lepidochitona > Lepidochitona cinerea. The sequence goes on along the minus strand of OZ020555.1, from coordinate 968,738 downwards.
AAAGTATAGTGACCAGTGCTGTGGGAACCCCACTTTTTGTATATATATTAGTAATAAAATGTGTTTTGTCGAATGTTTGAATTCCTCACCAGCATGTTCTTATCCATTAAGATCCATTAACGTAAAACAAAAGAATAGCGTTACTATATGATTGGTTGATACGATTCATCATTTATTTGTTTTTGATGGCGTTCTCAAAAATAATTCACATATACAGAGGCAGTCCGATTTAAGGACGAAAGAAACAGTAAATAGTATGTTTTGTATGTCACTACCGTCACGCCGAAACGGTTATGTCACTACCGTTACGATGATATATTATTAAGTTTTCAATAAACGTAACAAAATATTTACACTTCAACAGATGGTGTCTATTTATCACAGCCCAAGCAACGATCCAATATTAAAATATAATCTAATGACCCACTTTTAACGAACGTCAGTCAACTGACGTATACTTATTAAATGCACGTAAGTCAATTTACGTAAGGATTTGTGGAAAATGACCACTATTTTCTTATAATTTTTTTTGTAATAAGCAGACGTAAGAGAAATATCGCAAAGTTCTAAGATGATATCGCCAGAAACAATTTTGTTACCAAATAATTTATTTCTGAGGGGTTTGTGTATCTGTGACGGTAGTGACATCAATTTCCCAAAGGTAGAATTATAAATTGGAAAAAAAAGTAAAATATTAAAAATGAACGTTGACCACTATTTGAAACATAAGCCTAAAAATCTGTCTAAACTCCCTGCAAAGGGATATTAAAAAAGGAAGTATTTTATTGCGAACTCTTCAGAGCACCCAAAGTGACCGCTGTCTGTAGAACCACCCAGTTATGGCCGTGTAGTGCAGATGTCAATTATGGATGCTGAGGAAGAAGACAGTATGGAACTATCACAGATAGTGGCTGGCGGAAAGAGGGGTAGGACTAGATATGAAAGTAGAGATAGAGAACATGGGGTAAACCCCAAAGTCAAAGAGCAGCTCCCAAGACAGACAAATGAAAAGTCTCAACGTTGTGATGTCATCGGTAGATGGCGTTCAAGTAGCTAAATTAAGCCCAAGTCAGTTTGGCCAAGCTCTATACTCTGCTGTCGGAAACGTAAAGGTAGTCAAAAAACTTAAGTCACAAGAGTTGGTCATAACATGTAACAGTCAAGGCCAAGTCAAAAAATTATCCAAGGTTAACATTATAATGGGAGTCCAAGTAACATGTAAAGTTGAAACTAAATGTAAGAGCAGAGGAATTATTTATGGAATTGGGGAGGGGGAGAGGAAATTTTAGACGATCTTAAGAAAGTTAAGTGTGTCAGAGTGGAAAGGTTAAGAAAAGGTAAAGATAAAACACCTAGTACGTGTATGCTTTCATATTTTGATTGTGAGAACATTCCTGATGAAGTGACGTTGGGATTTTAATTATTCAAGGTAAAGCCTTACATACCTCCAGTAATTCGCTGTTTTCGATGCCAGTGATTTAATCACACAGCTTCGGATTGATGGTTTGGTGTTTTACGCCGCGCTCAAGATTATTTCACGTATATGGCGGCGTTGCCAGTTTTATTGTGGAAAAAATCCGGGCTCTATGCCCCGAGGAAACCCACGACCTCCCGTTGGTGACTGGCAACCATCCCACATAGGTCGTTCGAATGAAAACCCAGTCAGAGTGGGATTCGAGCCCGCGACCGATTGGTGGAAGGCTGTTCGGATTGAGCGTCCAACGGTCTACTTACTGAGCCACGGAGCCCCCCCCCAGCTTCAGAGTGTCGCAATAAACCCCGGTGCCCTTGTTGTATAGGATAAACGCCGAGCAACTGTCGATTACTAAAAAATAATCGACGAGGCGCGGAGCGCCGAGCCGATTATTTTTTAGTAATCGACAGTTGCGAGGAGTTTAACCGTCTTAAACGTTAGTTTCATATGTTAGCTGCAAGCGATTATTTTTCAGTAACAGTTTGCAGACGGCTTATTGTTATTTAAACAAAGGAGGAAATTAAGACGGGGGACTGGTGCCGTGTTACACGAAGTTCACTTCAAGTAAGCTCTGATATGGTATGACTTGAGCAGTAAATATTGGGAAATAATTTTCCAAAAATATAATTTTATTTGGTATCCAAAAATATTGCCAGATTGTCAGTTCAATTATACTTGTAAAGTTTATCATGTGTGGAAAAAATAGAAAATAGAATATTTTTTCTGAATATTTTAGAGTGGGGATTCAATTATATTGGCTTCTCTTAACTGAGCGATTTGATAAAATACGGTAATTTAAATATTTTTTTAGTGTATTAAAAATATTTATTGTATTTAAAAAATTTGCAAATTGTGTCTCCAAATGCAAACAATCCGCATTTATTTACTCGTTTATTTAAAATCGTACATATCCAACAAACTGAATCCTTAAAGCGCTCCATTAAGACAAACCGGCTGTGATCCCCTTTTATAAGGCAAACATCACACTGTACTAAAAAGCAGTTAATGTTCGTTTCCAATGCGCATGTGTGGTAAATCATTTACAGTTGAAGGACTGTGTTGCTTGTTACAGTCTGCAGACGATTCGTGAAAAATAATCGTCCGCTCGAACAATAGGGTGACGTCACCGTCAACGTTTAAGTAGCGATAATCACGAACATAAAGATTGTCCGAAAATAGACTCACCTAAATGCGGGAATTGGCAATTTTTTTTGCAAGAAATAAAAGTCACCAGGGTTTCACATATTGTCAATTTTTTGTCTCATTGTGACCACTGCATTGTTCTTCAATTTAAGAGTACTTACAATATTTTACACTTTACATTTCTCAAAATATTTTACATTCTTTGGGTCGCGCGTGTTTATTGGCGCTAAGTATATATTAATCAGATAAGACTTAAATAAGGAAGTAGAAAACATGCTTCTTAGGTAAAAAAAAATCACCCTTTCTCCACTATTTGAGCACTAACTGTATTGTAATAACATTCACTGCCTGTCTGCACTTAGGTTTTAAGCCTAGTAGTAGTTAGGGTATATAAGTCAATTATGGATGATGATGAAGAAGACAGTATGGAACTATCACAGATAGTGACTGGCGGAAAGAGGGGTAGGTAACTAGATCTAAAAGTAGAGATAGAGAACAGGGAAAATCCAAGTCAAATAACAACCCCCAAGACAGACAAGCAAACAGTCTCAATGTTGTGATGTCATCAGTAGATGGAGTTCAAGTAGGTAAATTAAGCCGAAGTCAGTTTGGCCAAGCCCTATACTCTGCTGTCGGAACGTATAGGTAGTCAAAAAACTTAAGTCACAAGAGTTGGTCATAACATGTAACAGTCAAGGTCAAGTAAAAAAATTATCCAAGGTTAACATTATAATGGGAGTCCAAGTAACATGTAAAGTTGAAACTAAATCTAAGAGCAGAGGAGTTATTTATGGAATTGGGGAGGGGGAGAGGAAATTTTAGACGATCTTAAGAAAGTTAAGTGTGTCAGAGTGGAAAGGTTAAGAAAAGGTAAAGATAAAACACCTAGTACGTGTATGCTTTCATATTTTGATTGTGAGAACATTCCTGATGAAGTGACGTTGGGATTTTAATTATTCAAGGTAAAGCCTTACATACCTCCAGTAATTCGCTGTTTTCGATGCCAGTGATTTAATCACACAGCTTCGGATTGATTGTTTGGTGTTTTATGCCGCGCTCAAGATTATTTCACTTATATGGCGGCGTTGCCAGTTTTATTGTGTAAAAAATCCGGGCTCTATGCCCCGAGGAAACCCACGACCTCCCGTTGGTGACTGGCAACCATCCCACATAGGTCGTTCGAATGAAAACCCAGTCAGAGTGGGATTCGAGCCCGCGACCGAATGGTGGAAGGCTGTTCGGATTGAGCGTCCAACGGTCTACTTACTGAGCCACGGAGCCCTCCCCCAGCTTCAGAGTGTCGCAATAAACCCCGGTGCCCTTGTTGTATAGGATAAACGCCGAGCAACTGTCGATTACTAAAAAATAATCGACGAGGCGCGGAGCGCCGAGCCGATTATTTTTTAGTAATCGACAGTTGCGAGGAGTTTAACCGTCTTAAACGTTAGTTTCATATGCTAGCTGCAAGCGATTATTTTTCAGTAACAGTTTGCAGACGGCTTATTGTTATTTAAACAAAGGAGGAAATTAAGACGGGGGACTGGTGCCGTGTTACACGAAGTCCACTTCAAGTAAGCTCTGATATGGTATGACTTGAGCAGTAAATATTGGGAAATAATTTTCCAAAAATATAATTTTATTAGGTATCCAAAAATATTGCCAGATTGTCAGTTCAATTATACTTGTAAAGTTTATCATGTGTGGAAAAAATAGAAAATAGAATATTTTTTCTGAATATTTTAGAGTGGGGATTCAATTATATTGGCTTCTCTTAACTGAGCGATTTGATAAAATACGGTAATTTAAATATTTTTTTAGTGTATTAAAAATATTTATTGTATTTAAAAAATTTGCAAATTGTGTCTCCAAATGCAAACAATCCGCATTTATTTACTCGTTTATTTAAAATCGTACATATCCAACAAACTGAATCCTTAAAGCGCTCCATTAAGACAAACCGGCTGTGATCCCCTTTTATAAGGCAAACATCACACTGTACTAAAAAGCAGTTATTGTTCGTTTCCAATGCGCATGTGTGGTAAATCATTTACAGTTGAAGGACTGTGTTGCTTGTTACAGTCTGCAGACGATTCGTGAAAAATAATCGTCCGCTCGAACAATAGGGTGACGTCACCGTCAACGTTTAAGTAGCGATAATCACGAACATAAAGATTGTCCGAAAATAGACTCACCTAAATGCGGGAATTGTCAATTTTTTTTGCAAGAAATAAAAGCCACCAGGGTTTCACATATTGTCAATTTTTTGTCTCATTGTTACCACTGCATTGTTCTTCAATTTAAGAGTACTTACAATATTTTACACTTTACATTTCTCAAAATATTTTACATTCTTTGGGTCGCGCGTGTTTAATGGCGCTAAGTATATATTAATCAGATAAGACTTAAATAAGGAAGTAGAAAAAATGCTTCTTAGGTAAAAAAAATCACCCTTTCTCCACTATTTGAGCACTAACTGTATTGTAATAACATTCACTGCCTGTCTGCACTTAGGTTTTAAGCCTAGTAGTAGTTAGGGTATATAAGTCAATTATGGATGATGAGGAAGAAGACAGTATGGAACTATCACAGATAGTGACTGGCGGAAAAGGGGGTAGGTAACTAGATCTAAAAGTAGAGATAGAGAACAGGGAAAATCCAAGTCAAATAACAACCCCCAAGACAGACAAGCAAACAGTCTCAATGTTGTGATGTCATCAGTAGATGGAGTTCAAGTAGGTAAATTAAGCCGAAGTCAGTTTGGCCAAGCCCTATACTCTGCTGTCGGAACGTATAGGTAGTCAAAAAACTTAAGTCACAAGAGTTGGTCATAACATGTAACAGTCAAGGTCAAGTAAAAAAATTATCCAAGGTTAACATTATAATGGGAGTCCAAGTAACATGTAAAGTTGAAACTAAATCTAAGAGCAGAGGAGTTATTTATGGAATTGGGGAGGGGGAGAGGAAATTTTAGACGATCTTAAGAAAGTTAAGTGTGTCAGAGTGGAAAGGTTAAGAAAAGGTAAAGATAAAACACCTAGTACGTGTATGCTTTCATATTTTGATTGTGAGAACATTCCTGATGAAGTGACGTTGGGATTTTAATTATTCAAGGTAAAGCCTTACATACCTCCAGTAATTCGCTGTTTTCGATGCCAGTGATTTAATCACACAGCTTCGGATTGATGGTTTGGTGTTTTACGCCGCGCTCAAGATTATTTCACGTATATGGCGGCGTTGCCAGTTTTATTGTGGAAAAAATCCGGGCTCTATGCCCCGAGGAAACCCACGACCTCCCGTTGGTGACTGGCAACCATCCCACATAGGTCGTTCGAATGAAAACCCAGTCAGAGTGGGATTCGAGCCCGCGACCGATTGGTGGAAGGCTGTTCGGATTGAGCGTCCAACGGTCTACTTACTGAGCCACGGAGCCCCCCCCCCCAGCTTCAGAGTGTCGCAATAAACCCCGGTACCCTTGTTGTATAGGATAAACGCCGAGCAACTGTCGATTACTAAAAAATAATCGACGAGGCGCGGAGCGCCGAGCCTATTATTTTTTAGTAATCGACAGTTGCGAGGAGTTTAACCGTCTTAAACGTTAGTTTCATATGTTAGCTGCAAGCGATTATTTTTCAGTAACAGTTTGCAGACGGCTTATTGTTATTTAAACAAAGGAGGAAATTAAGACGGGGGACTGGTGCCGTGTTACACGAAGTTCATTTCAAGTAAGCCCTGATATGGTATGACTTGAGCAGTAAATATTGGGAAATAATTTTCCAAAAATATAATTTTATTAGGTATCCAAAAATATTGCCAGATTGTCAGTTCAATTATACTTGTAAAGTTTATCATGTGTGGAAAAAATAGAATATTTTTTCTGAATATTTTAGATTGGGGATTCAATTATATTGGATTCTCTTAACTGAGCGATTTGATAAAATACGGTAATTTAAATATTTTTTTAGTGTATTAAAAATATTTATTGTATTTAAAAAATTTGCAAATTGTGTCTCCAAATGCAAACAATCCGCATTTATTTACTCGTTTATTTAAAATCGTACATATCCAACAAACTGAATCCTTAAAGCACTCCATTAAGACAAACCGGCTGTGATCCCCTTTTATAAGGCAAACATCACACTGTACTAAAAAGCAGTTATTGTTCGTTTCCAATGCGCATGTGTGGTAAATCATTTACAGTTGAAGGACTGTGTTGCTTGTTACAGTCTGCAGACGATTCGTGAAAAATAATCGTCCGCTCGAACAATAGGGTGACGTCACCGTCAACGTTTAAGTAGCGATAATCACGAACATAAAGATTGTCCGAAAATAGACTCACCTAAATGCGGGAATTGTCAATTTTTTTGCAAGAAATAAAAGTCACCAGGGTTTCACATATTGTCAATTTTTTTGTCTCATTGTGACCACTGCATTGTTCTTCAATTTAAGAGTACTTACAATATTTTACACTTTACATTTCTCAAAATATTTTACATTCTTTGGGTCGCGCGTGTTTAATGGCGCTAAGTATATATTAATCAGATAAGACTTAAATAAGGAAGTAGAAAAAATGCTTCTTAGGTAAAAAAAATCACCCTTTCTCCACTATTTGAGCACTAACTGTATTGTAATAACATTCACTGCCTGTCTGCACTTAGGTTTTAAGCCTAGTAGTAGTTAGGGTATATAAGTCAATTATGGATGATGAGGAAGAAGACAGTATGGAACTATCACAGATAGTGACTGGCGGAAAAGGGGGTAGGTAACTAGATCTAAAAGTAGAGATAGAGAACAGGGAAAATCCAAGTCAAATAACAACCCCCAAGACAGACAAGCAAACAGTCTCAATGTTGTGATGTCATCAGTAGATGGAGTTCAAGTAGGTAAATTAAGCCGAAGTCAGTTTGGCCAAGCCCTATACTCTGCTGTCGGAACGTATAGGTAGTCAAAAAACTTAAGTCACAAGAGTTGGTCATAACATGTAACAGTCAAGGTCAAGTAAAAAAATTATCCAAGGTTAACATTATAATGGGAGTCCAAGTAACATGTAAAGTTGAAACTAAATCTAAGAGCAGAGGAGTTATTTATGGAATTGGGGAGGGGGAGAGGAAATTTTAGACGATCTTAAGAAAGTTAAGTGTGTCAGAGTGGAAAGGTTAAGAAAAGGTAAAGATAAAACACCTAGTACGTGTATGCTTTCATATTTTGATTGTGAGAACATTCCTGATGAAGTGACGTTGGGATTTTAATTATTCAAGGTAAAGCCTTACATACCTCCAGTAATTCGCTGTTTTCGATGCCAGTGATTTAATGACACAGCTTCGGATTGATGGTTTGGTGTTTTACGCCGCGCTCAAGATTATTTCACGTATATGGCGGCGTTGCCAGTTTTATTGTGGAAAAAATCCGGGCTCTATGCCCCGAGGAAACCCACGACCTCCCGTTGGTGACTGGCAACCATCCCACATAGGTCGTTCGAATGAAAACCCAGTCAGAGTGGGATTCGAGCCCGCGACCGATTGGTGGAAGGCTGTTCGGATTGAGCGTCCAACGGTCTACTTACTGAGCCACGGAGCCCCCCCCCCCCAGCTTCAGAGTGTCGCAATAAACCCCGGTGCCCTTGTTGTATAGGATAAACGCCGAGCAACTGTCGATTACTAAAAAATAATCGACGAGGCGCGGAGCGCCGAGCCGATTATTTTTTAGTAATCGACAGTTGCGAGGAGTTTAACCGTCTTAAACGTTAGTTTCATATGTTAGCTGCAAGCGATTATTTTTCAGTAACAGTTTGCAGACGGCTTATTGTTATTTAAACAAAGGAGGAAATTAAGACGGGGGACTGGTGCCGTGTTACACGAAGTTCATTTCAAGTAAGCCCTGATATGGTATGACTTGAGCAGTAAATATTGGGAAATAATTTTCCAAAAATATAATTTTATTAGGTATCCAAAAATATTGCCAGATTGTCAGTTCAATTATACTTGTAAAGTTTATCATGTGTGGAAAAAATAGAATATTTTTTCTGAATATTTTAGAGTGGGGATTCAATTATATTGGATTCTCTTAACTGAGCGATTTGATAAAATACGGTAATTTAAATATTTTTTTAGTGTATTAAAAATATTTATTGTATTTAAAAAATTTGCAAATTGTGTCTCCAAATGCAAACAATCCGCATTTATTTACTCGTTTATTTAAAATCGTACATATCCAACAAACTGAATCCTTAAAGCACTCCATTAAGACAAACCGGCTGTGATCCCCTTTTATAAGGCAAACATCACACTGTACTAAAAAGCAGTTATTGTTCGTTTCCAATGCGCATGTGTGGTAAATCATTTACAGTTGAAGGACTGTGTTGCTTGTTACAGTCTGCAGACGATTCGTGAAAAATAATCGTCCGCTCGAACAATAGGGTGACGTCACCGTCAACGTTTAAGTAGCGATAATCACGAACATAAAGATTGTCCGAAAATAGACTCACCTAAATGCGGGAATTGTCAATTTTTTTGCAAGAAATAAAAGTCACCAGGGTTTCACATATTGTCAATTTTTTTGTCTCATTGTGACCACTGCATTGTTCTTCAATTTAAGAGTACTTACAATATTTTACACTTTACATTTCTCAAAATATTTTACATTCTTTGGGTCGCGCGTGTTTAATGGCGCTAAGTATATATTAATCAGATAAGACTTAGGAAGTAGAAAAAATGCTTCTTAGGTAAAAAAAATCACCCTTTCTCCACTATTTGAGCACTAACTGTATTGTAATAACATTCACTGCCTGCCTGCACTTAGGTTTTAAGCCTAGTAGTAGTTAGGGTATATAAGTCAATTATGGATGATGAGGAAGAAGACAGTATGGAACTATCACAGATAGTGACTGGCGGAAAAGGGGGTAGGTAACTAGATCTAAAAGTAGAGATAGAGAACAGGGAAAATCCAAGTCAAATAACAACCCCCAAGACAGACAAGCAAACAGTCTCAATGTTGTGATGTCATCAGTAGATGGAGTTCAAGTAGGTAAATTAAGCCGAAGTCAGTTTGGCCAAGCCCTATACTCTGCTGTCGGAACGTATAGGTAGTCAAAAAACTTAAGTCACAAGAGTTGGTCATAACATGTAACAGTCAAGGTCAAGTAAAAAAATTATCCAAGGTTAACATTATAATGGGAGTCCATGTAACATGTAAAGTTGAAACTAAATCTAAGAGCCGAGGAGTTATTTGTAAAATTGGGGAGGGGGGGGGGGGGGAGGAAATTTTAGACGATCTTAAGAAAGTTAAGTGTGTCAGAGTGGAAAGGTTAAGAAAAGGTAAAGATAAAACACCTAGTACGTGTATGCTTTCATATTTTGATTGTGAGAACATTCCTGATGAAGTGACGTTGGGATTTTAATTATTCAAGGTAAAGCCTTACATACCTCCAGTAATTCGCTGTTTTCGATGCCAGTGATTTAATCACACAGCTTCAGATTGATTGTTTGGTGTTTTACGCCGCGCTCAAGATTATTTCACTTATATGGCGGCGTTGCCAGTTTTATTGTGGGAGGAAACCGGGCTCTATACCCGGAGGAAACCCACGACCTTCCGTTGGCAACTGGCAACCATCCCACATAGGTCGTTCGAGTGAAAACCCAGTCAGAGTGGGATTCGAACCCGCGACCCATTGGTGGAAGGCTGTTCGGATTGAGCGTCCAACGGTCTACTTACTGAGCCACGGAGGCCCCCCACACAGCTTCAGAGTGTCGCAATAAACTCCGGTGCCCTTGTTGTAGCGATAATCACGAACATAAAGATTGTCCGAAAATAGACTCACCTAAACGCGGGAATTGTCATTTTTTTCACTTTTCGGCAAATAGAGGTTGCCCAAAATTATAGGAAGCTACGAGAGCTCAATTTATCAGAGTCAATGAAAGGTGTCATTTGTCGAAGCCCTACAGAGTGTATGTAAACTGGAAGCTGAGCCTTTGAACTGTTCCCAAACTCCTGACTCTTGCGAATCTATTTGGGACCTGACCCCCCACAGAACCCCCAGTTCAGAGATTAAAACAACCCTCATCATCACCTGTACAAATCTCATCCCAAAACCTACTTAGATATCCATAAGTACACTGACAGAAAATGACGCCTGTGCTCAAACTGAAGTTATTTAACCTATTTCATTAAAGGATAGGAAATCTCTAGAAATACATAGAGGTTAACGTCCATAAAAACCATCAAAGTACTTAAAACATTTCACGTTAATTACCGCCAGTGACCCTCAAGCTAATAAAACAGACACAAGTATGCCCTTTCAGTGGCTTATCTGCGTCGCCATTTTTTCCGTTTTAAGATGACGTGTTGTTGCAGTAGCTATTTTAGATCCATAATGACGTATGTTTCACCGCTCTCTAATGTATCATGGTAGATTTAGGTCCCCTAAACATGGCGACAAATTTGAAATGGGAAGATTGTATCGGAATATGTAGGTCAGTCCTGTAACCGCACGTCATTTCTTAGTGAAGCCATTGGCTAAATTGCATCATATGACTCTATAAATATACTCTCCCAAAAAAGAAACGCAATATCCAATTTTTTTTTCAAAGATGAATTTTTCCAAAAATGTGCGTGATGGATACATGACAACAGGATCATGTTATAATGTAAATGTCCGATAATTGAATTTAAGCCCCTGATAGTGGCTGTTGATCACACGTGACTTTCGGGTCAGCATTTGTATACCGCTACACGAGGAAGGCGTAGGGAAAAACGTAGGGCAGTTGCACGTGCGAATCACGTCTTATCGTTATGCGGGTTTAATGGGTATAAAAGACACCCAGCCGTTCAATTGAATTCAGTCGTTAAATTGTTTCACGAAGCTGCTACAATATGCCAAGACTAGACGCAGCTACCCGGAACATCGTCATTGGTCGTATCCTGGCCGGCGAATCACAGAATGCAGTCGCTAGACTTTTTTTTTTTTTTTTTTTTAAATATTTTTTTATTATTTCAAATATATATATAAGCATAAAAAAAAACAAATATAAGCATAACAAAACAAATATTTGCCACTTGAGGTCTTTTTAAAATAAAATTGAAAGAAATTAATATCGCCTTTGACTTTAAAAGCTTTTCGGTTGTAAAGCTTTCTTTATTCATAATTTCGCCCACCTGTCTCCACTGTAGCCAATTAAATACCGTATTTATACTCTAAGTCTAGTCCAGTCGCTAGACTTTATAATGTTCACCGGAGCACGATTTCCAGACTGTTGCAACGGCGCCAGCAATCCGGTTCAACAGCTGATCATCAACGTTCTGGTCGACCTAGGATCCCATCAGCAGCCCAAGATCGCTACATCCGGTTACTTCACCTGCGAAATCGGACCAAAACAGCAACAGAAACAGCATCAAATATCCCAGGTCTCCGTCGAATATCGGCACAGACAGTTAGAAACCGTCTCCGTCAAAACGGCTTACGCGCCTGACGTCCTTACTTTGGCGTAGTACTGAGACGCCAGCATCGACTTGCAAGGGTCCGATGGTGCAACAGGTTAAGGGACTAGAATCTGCGAAACTGGAGGCGAGTCTGGTTCAACGATGAATCAAGATTCAAGCTGCAGAGAAGGGATGGTCGTACACGAGTTTACGGACGCCGGAAGTTTCGTAAGGAACTGCGTCCTTGAGGTCGACAATTTCGGCGGAGGAAGTGTGTTGGTGTGGGGTGCCATATCCTGTGTCCGAAAAACTCAACTGGTGCACATTACCGGCAACCTTAACGCCGTTCGATACACAGATGAGGTTTTGACACCACATATGCTGCCCGTAATGGACCTCCGTAGGGAAAGTTTTCAGCACGACAACGCTCGGCTGCACACAGCTCGTGCTACTGTTGAATTTCTAGCCAACCAGAACGTAACAGTGCTCCCCTGGCCGTCCAAATCACCAGATTTGAACCCAATAGAACATTTTTGTGGGATGATTTGGATAGACGCGTGCGCAGTCGTCATCCAGCGCCGCAAACTCTGCAAAAACTGCAGCAGGCTCTTGAGCAAGAATGGAGGAGAATTCCGCAAAACCATACTCGTCGATTGATTGTGTCTATGCCGAGACGGGTTCGTTTTGTGTTACAGGTTAATGGTGGGCACAACAGATATTGACGTTGCAGTGACGTGACCTGAGCGCTATGAACTTAAATGTAATAATTTTTTATATGAATGAACTTTAAAGTCTGAACAACCAGTCTGCCAAATTTCAGTGTAATGTGATGCTTATTTCTGTATTAACTAGAGATTTAGTGATTGCACGCAATCATCGGAGATGGCTCCGCGAAGGAGGGGAACTGATTGACAACCTTGGGTATTAGAACCGGCAGTGTGGTTTGAGAGGTGACATAAAGAAGAAATGAAACAATAAAGATGATGTATGATATTCTTGGTATTTACTTGGTATTTTTAGCATTACAATGGTGATGGCCTGGTATTGCTACATCATCTGTTTCAAAAATTTCACGGCGTAATGTGTACGCTTCAGTTTTATTACTTGGACGTAACACGTCATTTTAAAGGCGTAAAATACGCGGATACGCCCGTTATCTGGAGCGCTGAGTACTGTTCAATGTCATTAATAAGCAAAATTGTTTATGGTTGAGATGTATAACTGCACAGAGGAGATTCTGATGTATTGTTACAGGACACTTCGGTTGACAAATGTGTTTATCTCAATAAGAATGATATACATTCTGCAATGCCACAGCTGCTATTGTTCTAACATGTCCGACATATCTCCTGCCCCTAACGCTTCGCACAAATACTACTGTAACCCGGAACCCTTGATCAATGTGCACCATGGTCCAAGAACAGGTAATATTGGTGTGAATCTAGAGGAAACAATTAATGGAATAGTCTCCGGTGGAGTAATTTGTCTTCGTATATTGCGCTGTTAGAAGACTGTTTGTGCACCCAAACATAGTACAAAGACAGCGAACAAAAAAGAAAACTTTTCAGCTGGTGTGATACGATAACAAAAACGGTTACAATATGAAGCATTAATTATTTTAAAAGATGGCTGCCATCTTTAAAAATAAAGATGGCTGAAAACTTATAACAAATAATGCCTTATCACAAGTTTACTCCCGATAAAATATTGCTCATAATCTAATATGCTTCATGACAGCCATATTGTATTGGGTACATGGCTGAAAATTTATCCCAATCGCCCTTTCCTCAATGTCACGGCACACCCCAGGTTTTATATTGGATTGCACAGATTGCTGAAAATCAATCCCAACCGTCCGATCAATAATGTCAAGGCACACCCCAAGTTTGATGTTGATCGGATCAATCATGCACAAGTTATTGCCCGGACAAGAAAATCATGCGCATAATCCAATATGACGGATAGCGGCCATATTAGAGTGCGCACATTGCTGAAAATCAATCCCAACCGTCCGATAACCGATGTCAAGGCACACCCCAAGTTTGAAGTTGATCGGATGAATCATTCATGAGTTATTGCCCGGACAAGAAAATCCTGGTGATAATCCAATATGACGGATAGCGGCCATATTGGATTGCGCACATTGCTGAAAATCAATCCCACCGTCCTCAGCCCAATGTCAAGGCACACCCCAAGTTTGAAGTTGATCGGATGAATCGTTCATGAGTTATTGTACGGACAAGGATTGAAAGACGGACGGACGGACGGAAAACCCCAAAACATAATGGCTCCGCTTTCGCTTTGCGGAGCAATAAAAATGATGTTGAAAATTCATATTTTGAAGAACAAAAATTGGATGTTGCTTTTCTTTTTTGGGAGAGTATAGATCAATATTTAGTGGAAACTCAGATATCTGTCCATTTCCCTTTATACACCGTCTTTTGTTGAATTCTCCTTGTTTTGGACCTCAATACTTTGTTTTCATATCCTAGGTTATTATAGTACAATCCTCAATGAGATTAGTTGATGACTTAAAGGATGTAATGAGAAGATAAGTAAAGTAGTAAGGAAACTAATCTCAATATCTCAATATTTAGGCTTTAATTAAGCCATTATCAGGAGAAATCTGAAATACATTCACAGTAACAATTGATGAAGTTTGAAACAAAGAATTGATATATATATATCGTGTTTTATTGTTCATAAATACATAATGATAACATGATATTTTCTTAAAATCAATAGAAAAGTCAAAATGTCTAAAACAAAAAGTACAAACAGTTTAAAGGACTGCACTCTTAAAGATTTCCGGGAATTATATTTTTACTTGTTTTTTTATTACTTTACTATGTTGATCGAATAGAATATGAGAAAATTAACTTGGTTTTTTTAATGATTTATTAAGTATTTCAAGTAACGTCGCACAATTGAGTGAACAATGACTCGAACAGTTTGACAAGGTATCATGTAAGTCGATGTATACCAAACACAAAGGCTTAACAAAACCAAACAACCTGTGTTAGCCGCTGAACAGTTTACATTGACTGTGTTAGCCGCTGAACAGTTTACATTGACTGTGTTAGCCGCTGAACAGTTTACATTGACTGTGTTAGCCGCTGAACAGTTTACATTGACTGTGTTAGCCGCTGAACAGTTTACATTGACTGTGTTAGCCGCTGAACAGTTTACATTGACTGTGTTAGCCGCTGAACAGTTTACATTGACTGTGTTAGCCGCTGAACAGTTTACATTGACTGTGTTAGTCGCTGAACAGTTTACATTGACTGTGTTAGCCGCTGAACAGTTTACATTGACTGTGTTAGCCGCTGAACAGTTTACATTGACTGTGTTAGCCGCTGAACAGTTTACATTGACTGTGTTAGCCGCTGAACAGTTTACATTGACTGTGTTAGCCGCTGAACAGTTTACATTGATTGTGTTAGCCGCTGAACAGTTTACATTGACTGTGTTAGTCGCTGAACAGTTTACATTGACTGTGTTAGCCGCTGAACAGTTTACATTGACTGTGTTAGCCGCTGAACAGTTTACATTGACTGTGTTAGCCGCTGAACAGCTTACATTGACTGTGTTAGTCGCTGAACAGTTTACATTGACTGTGTTAGCAGCTGAACAGTTTACATTGACTGTGTTAGCGGCTGAACAGTTTACATTGACTATGTTAGCCGCTTAACAGTTTACATTGACTGTGTTAGCCGCTGAACAGTTTACATTGACTGTGTTAGCAGCTGAACAGTTTACATTGACTGTGTTAGCCGCTGAACAGTTTACATTGACTGTGTTAGCCGCTGAACAGTTTACATTGACTGTGTTAGCCGTTGAACAGTTTACATTGACTGTGTTAGTCGCTGAACAGTTTACATTGACTGTGTTAGCCGCTGAACAGTTTACATTGACTGTGTTAGCCGCTGAACAGTTTACATTGACTGTGTTAGCCGCTGAACAGTTTACATTGACTGTGTTAGCCGCTGAACAGTTTACATTGACTGTGTTAGCCGCTGAACAGTTTACATTGACTGTGTTAGTCGCTGAACAGTTTACATTGACTGTGTTAGCCGCTGAACAGTTTACATTGACTGTGTTAGCCGCTGAACAGTTTACATTGACTGTGTTAGCCGCTGAACAGTTTACATTGACTGTGTTAGCCGCTGAACAGTTTACATTGACTGTGTTAGCCGCTGAACAGTTTACATTGATTGTGTTAGCCGCTGAACAGTTTACATTGACTGTGTTAGTCGCTGAACAGTTTACATTGACTGTGTTAGCCGCTGAACAGTTTACATTGACTGTGTTAGCCGCTGAACAGTTTACATTGACTGTGTTAGCCGCTGAACAGCTTACATTGACTGTGTTAGTCGCTGAACAGTTTACATTGACTGTGTTAGCAGCTGAACAGTTTACATTGACTGTGTTAGCGGCTGAACAGTTTACATTGACTATGTTAGCCGCTTAACAGTTTACATTGACTGTGTTAGCCGCTGAACAGTTTACATTGACTGTGTTAGCAGCTGAACAGTTTACATTGACTGTGTTAGCCGCTGAACAGTTTACATTGACTGTGTTAGCCGCTGAACAGTTTACATTGACTGTGTTAGCCGTTGAACAGTTTACATTGACTGTGTTAGTCGCTGAACAGTTTACATTGACTGTGTTAGCCGCTGAACAGTTTACATTGACTGTGTTAGCCGCTGAACAGTTTACATTGACTGTGTTAGCCGCTGAACAGTTTACATTGACTGTAATAGCCGCTGAACAGTTTACATTGACTGTGTTAGCAGCTGAACAGTTTACATTGACTGTATTAGTCGCTGAACAGTTTACATTGACTGTGTTAGTCGCTGAACAGTTTACATTGACTGTGTTAGCCGCTGAACAGTTTACATTGACTGTGTTAGCCGCTGAACAGTTTACATTGACAAATATTCTAACCAATGTGCGTCTTTAAGCTTCACTAGGTAGCATTTCATTATTTCACTAATTCAATGACACAAATTATTCCCTTGATTTTTTTCAAAATATTAAAATAGAATTTGATTTCGTAAAAGAAATATTTGCAAAGTGTGACAACATATTAAATTGTGTCTATCTTCTTTGATTTCAGTTTGTTCGTCTTTAAAAGGTTTTAAAAACACATTACGAAACCTCACGAGTTCGTTCATGTGATTTATGTACGGATTCAGTCGCACCCGAAACCTTACGAGTTCGTGAATGTGATTTATGTACGAATTCAGTCTTACCCGAGACCTCACGAGTTCGTTCATGTGATTTATGTACGAATTCAGTCTTACCCGAAACATTGCGAGTTCGTTCATGTGATTTATGTACGGATTCAGCCTCATCCGAAACCTCATGAGTTCGTTCATGCGATTTATGTACGAATTCAGTCTCACCCGAAACCTCACGAGTTTGTTCATGTGATTTATGTACGAATTCAGTCTCACCCGAACCTCACGAGTTCGTTCATGTGATTTATGTACGAAATCAGTCTCACCCGAAACCTTACGAGTTCGGTCATGTGATTTATGTTTGAATTCAGTCTTACCCGAGACCTCACGAGTTCGTTCATGTGATTTATGTACGAGTTCACTCCCACCCGAAACCTCACGAGTTCGTTCATGTGATTTATGTACGAATTCTGTCTTACCCGAAACCTCATGAGTTCGTTCATGTGATTTATGTACGAATTCAGTCTTACCCGAGACCTCACGAGTTCGTTCATGTGATTTATGTACGAATTCAGTCTCACCCGAAACCTTACGAGTTCGTTCATGTGATTTATGTTCGAATTCAGTCTTACCCGAGACCTCACGAGTTCGTTCATGTGATTTATGTACGAGTTCACTCCCTCCCGAAACCTTGCGAGTTCGTTCATGTGATTTATGTACGAATTCAGTCTCACCCGAAACATTGCGAGTTCGTTCATGTGATTTATGTACGAGTTCACTCCCACCCGAAACCTCACGAGTTCGTTCATGTGATTTATGTACGGATTCTGTCTCACCGGAAACCTTACGAGTTCGTTCATGTGATTTATGTACGAATTCAGCCTCACCCGAAACCTTACGAGTTCGTTCTTGTGATTTATGTACGGATTCTGTCTCACCGGAAACCTCACGAGTTCGTTCATGTGATTTATGTACGAATTCTGTCTTACCCGAAACCTCATGAGTTCGTTCATGTGATTTATGTGCGAATTCAGTCTCACCCGAAACCTCACGAGCTCGTTCATGTGATTTATGTACGAATTCAGTCTTACCCGAAACCTCACGAGTTCGTTCATGTGATTTATGGTCGAATTCAGCCTCACCCGAAACCTCACGAGTTCGTTCATGTGATTTATGTACAAATTCAGTCTTACCCGAAACCTCACGAGTTCGGTCATGTGATTTATATACGAATTCAGTCTTTCCCGAAACCTCACGAGTTCGTTCATGTGATTTATGTACGAATTCTGTCTTACCCGAAACCTCATGAGTTCGTTCATGTGATTTATGTACGGATTCAGCCTCATCCGAAACCTCATGAGTTCGTTCATGCGATTTATGTACGAATTCAGTCTCACCCGAAACCTCACGAGTTTGTTCATGTGATTTATGTACGAATTCAGTCTCACCCGAACCTCACGAGTTCGTTCATGTGATTTATGTACGAAATCAGTCTCACCCGAAACCTTACGAGTTCGGTCATGTGATTTATGTTTGAATTCAGTCTTACCCGAGACCTCACGAGTTCGTTCATGTGATTTATGTACGAGTTCACTCCCACCCGAAACCTCACGAGTTCGTTCATGTGATTTATGTACGAATTCTGTCTTACCCGAAACCTCATGAGTTCGTTCATGTGATTTATGTACGAATTCAGTCTTACCCGAGACCTCACGAGTTCGTTCATGTGATTTATGTACGAATTCAGTCTCACCCGAAACCTTACGAGTTCGTTCATGTGATTTATGTTCGAATTCAGTCTTACCCGAGACCTCACGAGTTCGTTCATGTGATTTATGTACGAGTTCACTCCCTCCCGAAACCTTGCGAGTTCGTTCATGTGATTTATGTACGAATTCAGTCTCACCCGAAACATTGCGAGTTCGTTCATGTGATTTATGTACGAGTTCACTCCCACCCGAAACCTCACGAGTTCGTTCATGTGATTTATGTACGGATTCTGTCTCACCGGAAACCTTACGAGTTCGTTCATGTGATTTATGTACGAATTCAGCCTCACCCGAAACCTTACGAGTTCGTTCTTGTGATTTATGTACGGATTCTGTCTCACCGGAAACCTTACGAGTTCGTTCATGTGATTTATGTACGAATTCAGCCTCACCCGAAACCTTACGAGTTCGTTCATGTGATTTATGTACGAATTCAGCCTCACCCGAAACCTCATGAGTTCGTTCATGTGGTTAATGTGCGAATTTAGTCTCACCCGAAACCTTATGAGTTCGTTCATGTGATTAATGTACGATAATTCCATAGAGAATGTTAGTAGTTGGGATATCTGTCTATAGATTCCCTATCTCACTCTCCCTGTTCTTGGCGTCAGTGAAGTTATCAGGCGGTTCGCAATAGCTTCCATTCGTCTTCATTCTTTCTTATCGAATCATCAGTCGTCTGTGCTGTCACTAATATCGATAACCTAATATTTTGAGATCGACTGACATGGTTTGTGAGCTAAAATATCTTCATAAATTTGCTTATTATTTACGTTACCTGAATGTTTTGATGCAGTCCCTCGCCACACTGACAGCCCGGTATACACTGACAGTATACCAGTCTACGACGCAAATCGGCTTCAGTTGCGTCGGGTCGGGAGTGATCTGGACGTGCTAGATATTTTGTTAAGAATCGGGTGGAGTCGGGTCTAGTCAGACAGTGTATCCACCCTTGCGATGAGAGTCAGAATCTTTAGGCCAATCAGAAACTTGACTACAGTCACTTGGCGTCAAACAAACGTCTTTTGTTTTACCTTTTTCCGATAGAGGGTTCCGAATGTCTTGTCTTCCGATGACCTCAGTTGCATGCAGTGTATACCGTTCTACGACGCGACGCAACTCGAGCCAACTGAACCCGACTAGGGACGGGTCGGGTCGGGTCGCAGCAAAATTTTTTAATATGGAGTGAAAACTAGATTTGTTTCGTGCCCTCAATGTAAACAAACTCCGAGCTTGGGCATGCAGACAAGCCCCCGAATGATTTGAACCCTAATGAGGTGACTGGTCTAACGGCACAGTTTTCTGAGACATACACACAGAGGATCTTTTTTGCCGGTCACAATTTGAAAATGTAAACCACGACAAAAAGATCTAAAAATGAGAGTAATTCCACTCTGAAGTTCCACTATGCTTTGACAACCCCATTTATACATTTTAAACATAACTGGGCATACATGATGTACCCCATGCTTAATTTTAATGGTTTTAATTTCCCAACAAATGCCTGAAGGAAGACGACGGTGAGGATACCTTTAATCAGTTTGTTTTATCTTCCTCGGGTAACTTGACTTAAAATTTTTAATGTTACAGTCAGTGTTCCGTAGACACTAGCGCTTCCGACCCCTACCATAAGTGGTTACGGTTTGATCGACAGCAAAGAAAAAGTCTACTTAATTCAACAATAAATGGAACACTAAAACTACTGTATCAAACAACAACTTTATTATACAAACAAGGAAGAAGCAACTTCAATTGTACTGATCTTTATTTGAATAAAACAATAAAACGAGGACTCCTAACAACCCTAGATGCTCAAACTTTAATAAAGATACTAAATTCTGTACGTATACCCACGCAGCACACTGGTATAACGAATTTAGCACAATGAAGAGCATAACATGCAAATTCTAACATTTACATGCGAAATCTGTACTACATAAAGACGTCATAACATATAACAGAGCGTATAATAATCAGACCAGTGATGTTTTTCACTCGACAGTAGACATAATGCATGGAGATTTAGTTATTCATCTATAAACTGTCCAAACCTTTAAGGTTAAGTTGGTTGCATGGGCCGTGTTTTCTGGAATTACATTCGCCCGTTTCTCCACAATTTCTCGCACAGTGTGATCAGCGAAACGTTTTCGTTCGGCCGACGCCATGTTTGTTTACCTATTTTTGTTTGTAAACAGCAGACGACAGATCTCAGTTTCCGTCTATCTACGGAGTTAAGGACTCACGCGCTGGTCGTTTGGGTGGTTGCAAATGCGGCAGGTTATCCGAGGCTAACTGACCAATCGGAGGCCTAGAATTTTCTCTGAATTGGGATAAATAGATATATACAAGGAGTTAAGCTAGTCTATATACCTAGAAGTGTAAACAAGATAGTATAAAACGCCTTAATATAAAATGCCTACTTACTGGCTTTAAATTTATGTTATATAATTATATGATATATAGAAGTAGGCTACCGATATTATTAGTCAGTCGAGTGCCGTACATTAGACATGGGACTTTTTACATGCACCGAGTGTGGCCAAACTTTTACTCGGGATCATGATATGCGACGTCATTAGGATAGGTATAGCCATCATACAACATCAATTCAAAGTCACAATGAAGACCAAAACATTTCCTCAGAATATGGGAACCATCACTTCAACGACAATGTAGCGAAAATCACAGAGTCAGAAAACAATGATTCTGCTGATAGTTGTGCAAGTCAAGGGAACCTTAGATGAAAACACTCTGTCGTCAGTGGAGGAAGAATCACAGGAAGGTGAAAGCTTTTCCTCGGCTGAAGAAGAGTCGCAGGAAAACGGAAAGGCATCCTCAACGATGCGGGATAATCTTGTAACAAAGGCGATCAAACAGCACATACCTGAAACAACTGACTCTATCGATGAAGAAAATGGTGACTACGAAACTTTGAGGTCAAAAATAAGAAAAACTCTGATGTCTTTATACTAAGAGGAGAGTCTATGAAAAAAGATCCAATCCATACAAAAATTATGTCCACGAAACATTCACTTCAAGACAATTTTGAGAGGCCCTGTATAATGCTATAAAACCCTTATTTAACGATATTTTACCAACCACATATTCTGACACTCAAGACAATGAGGACAGTGACTAAATCTAACCTTAACATGCAATTTATATATATATGTTTTAAATTTGTTGGGGTGTTGAAATATAAATAGAATGCCAAGTTAGTCATGTCTTTGGTCATTTACATACTGTATTTCGTCTTGAATGAACGTCCGGGCACGGCCGCTTAACGCCCGGCGCCAGCTAAACGCCCGCTGGGTTGTCTATATCTTTTTTTTTGGTTTCGCTAATGTGTATTTTAACCTACACAATTGTCCCTATTGGTCGGGGAAAGCATTTCTAAAAGTCTGTTCTATTTTAATAGTGGATATGGCTTAACCATGATGTTTAATTCTGTATTCTAAACAATCATGCCGGCTGTGATAACTGTAATCAGAACGATAAACATGCTGGTTACAATTATTGTTATATCATTCTTTGTATTTTATTAGTGTAAATAGCTGGTCGCTAACTGATGCATAATAGATTATGGCTTTACACAATCTCTCTATTGGCGCAGGTAGAGTATACGTTTATAGATTTAATAATAAAAAACGATTGCCTATCAAGCTTCATAATTATTACTCACTGTCCTAAAGTGAGAATCGAAACTGTTCTCCTGACGTCATGAGAAATCCCTATTTCATAGCGGTGGTGCAATAAGACCTGCCTATCTGGGTTTTACGCGGGGAATCCCCCTTTAAAGACGAATCGTCGCGATATTCATTACCCAAGGGAAGTAACTCTTCCAATACCTCAAAGTATTCTAGCCCCGGATTATCTCCCTTTGACCGTTTCTACACTACAACACTCAACAGATATATTATTTCTTATCTGTAGATTTATACAGACTGTTATTTTTAAAAACCTACCCATACTGTCCTAAAGTGACGGCCGAAAACTGCCCTAAAGTGACGACCGAAAACTGCCCTAAAGTGACGACAGAAAACTACCCTAAAGTGACGGCCGAAATGCCGCCACACGCCACTGGCTTCGTTCCCCCAAATTACCTTCTACTTGCTCTGCATTTAAAAATATAATGACCCTCCCCAGTATATACTAGCTAGAACTTATGTAGTGCTAACGCCGACCTGTGAGAAATCACCCTTTTATAAATCTTTGTTTTATTTATTAATAAGAAATGTGTGCTTCTTTCTCAGAAAGCAAGGTTCCGCTATTACATGATGTAAAACTCCAGTAACCTGAGGAATTGTATATTTTAAGATTCTCCAAAATAAATACTTTTCCACAAGATGCTCAACTTTCTACATAGGATAGAGCTACCACATAAAGTCATTGAACGTTCACTTTTAAGTGACTGATAGGAGCCAAATTGGACATAATTATAGCATTTAATTAACCAATATAATTATTTTAATACTCAAATATTCAATAAAATATAGAAATGTATTAAAGATGACACATTGGGACAGGTATTGATGGATATCGATTTGACTTGGCGCCAAAATAAAATGCGGCAATTCCATAAATTAATGCATTAAAATGTTATCGTGGCAGACCATCACCACACAGACGGTCTGTTTATTGTAGGCCTATCATCCTCGGTCCTCCAATCTTGTAAATTGTAAGCTACAATACGGACGTCAATAACCCGGTAGAAAATCCTGCACGAGCCTACCGTAACATGAAGCAATCAAGGCCGCCAGGCGAATGTAGCACATAAACTTACGTCCCGCCCAATATTCCCATATATTTCGTATCATTCCTTGAACAAACTTGTGGGCCTGGGTGGTGCAGTGGGTTTGTGTGATCGTCCCTCGGTCCCAGACAGACCTTCCATCGATGTGGCACGTGTTCCGATCACTCAGACCGAATCACACCTCAGACCGAATAGAAATGGAAACATTTCTGAGTTGATTTTTCACTCAGTCGCCGTATGTGGGAGAGTTGCTAGGTACTCGCCGAATGTGTCGGGGGTTTCCTGTCACATACAATATGCTATAGATCCGTAATGCTAAGTCCTGATTTACTACATTGTAATATTAGAGCTATGAAATTGTACCTGTACATGTAATTTTAGAAATTTATATGAAGTAATTATCCGTTTGGCTAAAGGAGAAGGAAAGAAAAAAACTTAGTAAAGATTTTCCTTTCTAACGGTACCAAAACCATACCTCTATGATTTCTCCTCGCCAAACTTTTCTATAAGAAAGTAAACAATCGTTATCAGAGAAAGTCTGACTGGGCAGCCATCTTCACAGCAAAGCTGAGCTGTGTATCCCGATCGGCCAATCAGCATACGCCTAGCTTACCGGTAACTAGCATGAAAGCCTGTGGGGTCCGTGTAACGTTCGTTAAAGGCCCACTTGCCGCCATAACCTGTTTAAATTAGCTAAGAAACCCAATTTACATGAGCTTACTACGACTAATACCACTAAACTTAAACATAGGACACATAAAACATGTCTAGTTAGCTTTAGAATGTAGAAATGGGGTGAAAAACAAACGAAGAATCGAAGCCTGATTACAACAACAACGATCAGTGTCGGTCAACTTTCGTGTTGGATTACCCTCATTTCAGGCCTTTGTATCTGTGGTTTACACTCAAGCAATTATCAGCAGGCTTTTCCAGTCGCTGTTAACCGATCGTCAGTCTGTATTTCTCAGATAAATAGGCCTACGTAAAATTACACTGTGCCGTTAGTTCACTTACTCGACTGAACATAAAATCGCCAATAGGGGGCAGCTTGGTTTGTTTACGTTACGGGCCCCTAACAATTCAAATTCAAATTAAAAATACAAAGTGACGTCCAAACTTTTAAATTTTGGTAAAAATAGAAAGTTCCTAACTTATATTGTCTGGGGAAAATACAGAAAACGGACTTTCTTTTTTAATGTAAACAATATTCCTGATTTTCGCGGCAAGTGTGCCTTTAATTAAATTTTTGATTTCGCAAAATGAAAGTTGGAAATGACCATTGTTAAATTTTTCATTTTCATTTTTCACTTTTGTGAAAAGAAGTTATGAAAATTGAAATTTGACATTCAATTTTCATTTTTTGTTTTCTATCTTTGTTTTCTTTTTCTGTCTAACATACAAATCAAAAATTGAAAAATGACGGTCATTTTTCAATTTTCAATTTGGCTTTTCGCTCTACATGAAACGTATATTGAAAATTGCAACCTTCGTTAATGCTTCAACAAATGTTTGCTTTCTAGAAACAAAAAAATATCTGGCAGATCTGTGTCAAAATCATCCATGCCGATGGTCTTCCTTGGTGACAGCTGATGCCGATGCTAAGAGATTCTGAAAAACTGTGCATGCATTTTGGTGGTTTGTGACTTGCGCAGTTGTGATTGGTGACTGACTTCGACAATGAACTATATACGTGAACTGGCTGTCACGTGACATTTGAAGTACAGCGAGCACCGTCATTATTAAGAGATGCACTACTGATCAGACGTTACAGAGGAAGCGAAAGAGAACGACGTCGCTTAGCCCTGACACAACGACTACTTTAAGGTCCGTTCACACTTGTAGTATGCGATTAAAATGGATGCCTTTAATTGGTCGATACGATTTGTCAACCAATCAAATACATCCAATTTTATCGCATCGCACCGTGCGCTTTATTAACGTCATAACATGATGACAAATCACTTTTGTGATGTCAATTTTGACCGTTCATTCGTGATGTCATAAATTTGTAGAAATGCAACGTAAAATTTCAATTTTTGTTTTAAAAAGTAGAAAATGAAAATAAAACATTGAACTTAAAAATGGTCATTTCCAAAGACAAAAAAAAAAGAAAATAGAATTAACGAACGTTAGACGGACCCTATGGGAGTCCGTTCTATACAGTTGAATGTTTTATTTTAGTCTTTCCTCATTTAACTATCAGATCGTTGGGTTTTAGTCTGTACAATATTTTTTTCAATATGTAATATTATGGTCACAAATCTGTCCTTTTTTTGAAAGGTCTATGACACCTAAACCTAAATAAAAGATCTTGTGTTTAACATTGACTTCGTTATTTTGTGCGGTCACACTAGGTCGTAAAATTCTTTTAAACGCATTTTGTTTTAGCGCTATAGCACCTGTAACAGCCTTGGTCATGTATATAACACAATACATATATATAACACAATACATATATATAACACAATACATATATATAACACATTACATATATATAACACAATACATGTATATAACACAATACATGTATATAACACAATACATATATATAACACAATACATATATATAACACAATACTATCCGCCATCTTGTAAACATTTTATTGGTACCGGGTATCTAATATTGCACCGGTGTAACTGCTGAAGACGTTAGTAATCGAAGCAGCTAATTTCGTACACGTGACACATTGATAACATTTCGGGTTGAACCATCCACATACTGAACCAACTACATCGGTTAATAGGCTATAACCCCCCCCCCCCCCCCCCCCCACGTTCTACCCCACACACGCACACCCTTTATTGGAACATAGACATTTGGAGGGTTGACCCTTCACTCTGATCCATTTTCTTGGACAGGTAGTCTAAATTTCAGTCTTACAGCCTTTACTAATACTTCGTCTGACACCGATGGAATCTCCTTACCTTAGGGGTCTGCGGTCTCCAAGTCAGTGCGAAGACCAGATTATAAACAGGTCACAGACAAGGTTTGAATTAACCCAGCAGAGCAGATTGGGTTACATGGTCAGTGTAGTTCCCGGAGGGAGATAAAGTGTTATTCCAGTAAGTCCGAACATTGTTACCGTGGTCATATCGACTGGAAATTGATTAGAACCTTTGTTCTTGTGACATGGCGAATACATAACTCAATGTCTCAAAAGAAATTATGATTATAGATATCCCTCCCGAGGAATGTACCAGTCTTTAATAAGCTGACGTGACAGCAGTCGTGTGCCTTATATTGTAGTGATTTCCGATAGTCTCGACAGAATTACAATAAAAATATAGAATTGTGCGATGATGTATAGACCTAGAAAGAATCAAATGATCGAAATTTAGATGTGAATTATCAAAGAAGTTTCCTGGCACAATTTTAGGTCAAGAGTGTTAGAAAATTTCGAGTTTTCGTTTTTTGAAATTTCTGAGAGCATCTCTTAGATTTTTCAAAAGTACCTTATGTTGACGTGGAGGCGTATCATAATAACTTCAATTCACTCAACATATTGCGGACTAAACGGGCACCTGTTAAATCTAAGAAACTACCAATATTGATTGCTTTCCGATGTTGATCCACACGTGTCTACTTCCAAAGCAGACTAAGAAAGTCTTGTGTTTGTGCAGAGATAAAATAATCAGTACTTTCGTCTCATTTATCTGACGCCGAAGATTACGAAAGTAATATTTTATTTTTTATAATTACAAGTGATATTCATTCAGGGATTGCCAGCAGATTATGGAATCTCAAATCTCAGAACGAAAGTTACTTTGTGTTCAGCTAACGGCCTAATAAGGATTGGATTAAATATTGTTTCAATACTTATATGGTTCTGTGATCAGCCTAGCGCAGTACACCTTTAATCATGTGTTTGTTTGTCCCCTGCCTAATCAGTATTGTTCGGGGTTGCTTTTGGACAAAAAATCGATGTATTGTATTATGCAAAACTTTTGAAATTCTTGAATTTACGAGAGTTAATTAGTGGACTATTATAGAGGTATGGATCGATGGTGTATATACCTTTTATCGACTATAACTAACTTAATAAAACATCAAAGGGAATACAATATCTCAATTTGTTTTGTCCCTAGAAATGCCAATATTAATCTCATTGGTCAACTTGAATTCTACCGGATATATCAGTAGTTATTGATTGGGTAATACTGTTTGTAGTTTGAACTTAACATTAGTTGAATAGCCTTAGATTATTTATTTGCTCGTCGTTTGTTTTGTTCATGTTTCTTTGTCTAAAAAAATATCTTTTCTTCTATTGAACTTTCGTAGTGTTTGTAAAAAGCTGAATGAGAGTTTTGCCGAAGGTCCACTGAAGTGCTTTGTTATAATATTTATGATCACTAAAACACACAGGCACAGGGTAAATCTTCTTGTCTAAAATAACCATGGGGACAAGTTTCTAATTGTGTTAAAAAGAGGTATATCATTTAGACCTTTATACCTCATAAATTGTTGTAACAAACCAAACCTATGCTTTGTTATAATACGTGTAGTTACATGTAACCTATTGGATGTTTTATACGAGATTCCTTGTTTGGATCTTTGGCCCCTGGACTTTGTGACTTTAACCCGCACCGTGGGTATGAGGCAAATTAAAGATCCAAACAATTTCTACATTCTGTGGTCGTACAGAAATTGGGAAGGTGTTGGGGCGAGCGCTGGTAAACTTCTTCCCCCTGACAGACCGTGAACTGAGTTTAATACGATTTTGGAATTCGTCTGCAGTTTTAGTTTCAGCCAATTTTCAGCCAGGCCAGAAATTCTTACAGAGGCCCCAGAGAGCGAGCCATTGAACGCAGCCTGTCGATCGTTTCATTGACTTCTGACCAAATAAAGTAAATAGCGTCGGCTTTTTAGAGTTTATCATATAGATGAATATTAGTAATCTCGGTTATGCTAGAGCTAAGCAGTGGCTTACTTAGCGATAGTTTTGTATTTGCGTTATTTGAATATTGGATTGAAACTAATGCAGATCAACTGCACATACTTTAAGCTTTCAATCAATGCCTGATTGAAGATTTGAATGAGTTGTGTTACGAGAGTAATATTTGAAATTTAATGTTTTTGTTTAATTGATGTCCATTAGCATTGTATGTTAGAACCGGTTTCAAGTTTGTGTAACAGATCGAGTTTCTGGATGGGCGTGACATCCTGGAACTTAAACAAGCATGGGTGACATCATTATGGCGGCTTGATTTCATTGGTTAATAGTTTGGGTTGAGATTTGATTGGGCAACTAGATAGGTAGTTTGGGGTTACATAAGAGAGGAGGTAGATTCAAAAGAGGGAACAACGAGAGGACAACTAGAGGAGAACGAGGCAGAACAATCAGGGGTGAGAGCAGAAGAGACAAATACGGGAAGTATAGTAATGAATTAAGAACTTAGGGAAACTAGTGTTAAGAGATGTTTGTTATAGTCACAAAGTATAGAACTGAATATGATTTTGATAGACTGGGAGCAGATTTGTAACAAGGAAAGATTTGATAACTAAGAAGTTTACTTAGAACAGAAAACAAAAGTAATTGTGGGCAAATTGTGGTTTTCGGCTTTTCACTGGGTATTATTAGTGTAGTTTATACGATTAACAAAAGCCGCCCTGTAGAGTCAACTGTACACGTCTGATTTGTAAGTAGACATATCTTTTGTATTCATTGTTAATTAATTATATATATATATATATATATATATATTGAAAATACCGAACGAGGAGTTGTGTTGTTTGGACTTATTACGATCCACTTTATTAATAGTTTATTTAGTTATTTTATGATACGTTCGTCTACGTGGGTTAGTGTATAATTTATGAGGGTTGGGCCCAGCTCGTGAATTATATTGCGTAACTCTGCATGGTTATTGGACAAGATATAGTTATCCTCTGGGTTGTAAGATAATCGATGGTATTATAATAATATATTAAGTTAAGAAGAGTAAAAGGGAAACGCTATATAAAACCTTCATCGTATCAATTGTTTTAATTTTTAACCAATTTTGAAAATTCCACAGTTTGGCTTCTTTCAGCTTAAACATGTCAAAATGGCGGTACCCATGTTGAATTGTGTGTAGCGCGAAACCGTTATGAACTATGTGAACTTTATTTGGTTGTCAAGAATGTCTGGTCTGTTGATCTATTTGAAAATGGAAAGGAAAAGCCTTTACGAGATTTATATAATTAGCTAATTAAAACGTTAATATTACTGCAAATAGGTTGATCCACGTAGGACCTATGTTTATATTAAGCCGAAACAGTCCGTCAGACAGTTAACAATGTACCACAGAAATCGCACTAATAGCTCGTTATTTGTACATTTTTCGCTGAAAATCCACATACCACCTAAATCCAAAGTCAATCAAATCTGATTTATCCATTTAGCAGAAGTTTTGGCAAAAATGTAAACAATTCTAAACAAATAAGAGCAAACCAAGGAACGTGTACGTAAAAGAAAGAAGTAAAACTGATTCCAGTCTCTCTCATTATTTATGCATTATCCTTGTATTTCTACTGTGGTACATGGTTCACTAGGAGTACTCATACTCTACATCTGAGACTGTACATATAATTAACGAGGCAATGATTGATGTTTTATGCCGCACTCAAGATTATTTTACTTTTTTTGCCGGCGTTGCCGGGTTTGGTGAGGGAGGAAACCGAACTCTTTGTCCGGAGGAAACCCCCGACCTTTGGCGAGTACCTGGCAACTCTCACACATACGGCGATCTAGTGAAAAATCCACTCAGAAATTTTTCAATTTTATTATATGGTCTGAGTTGGATTCGAACCCGCTCTGTATCGATAGAAAGCCCCCGACGAAGTGATAAAGCCCCCGACGAAGTGATAAAGCCTTGTATATGTAGATTGAGTTCTTCCGTGTCAACAGTTACAGTTGGCAAATTCACGCTACTTCATTGAGGATAGATTTACACCTACGTCGTTCACATATTTATGGACACTAAAACACACGGGCACAGGGAAAATCTTCTTGTCTAAAATAACCACGGAGACAAGTTTCTAATTGTGTTAAAAAGAGGTATATCATTTAGACCTTTATACCCCATCATAAATTGTTGTAATAAAGTAAACCTATGATATTTCATTAGGTTGACGACTGACAGGAGCTTGGCCCTAGTCAGTAGAACTTTCTGGAACACTTTGTACTACATCGACAATGCCTACGCACCTTAAGCTATAGTAAGAATATCGTCAGACTATATAGTATGCCCCCCCCCCCCCCACCCCATACCCCCTCCCAGAAAACCCAGGCAGAAGGCAGACAGGGGAGCTTAGCCCTGACCAGTATGTCTTTCAAACTCTTGTTCCTCCCACAAGCAATGACCGGCCCCCGGGTCAGAGGTCGAGCAAGTTTACTTTGAAGTAGTTTGTATTCCCCTACCATAATCTTGGCCATAGCGATGCTAGCCCCGTTATACTGAAACACAAATGGTATTATAGTTTTTTCACGACATCTTCCGGGGTCCAAGTTCAAACCCAAAGGATAAATAGTTTGTAATGTTTGAATCCAAAAACTTTCCCTTTCCAAACGCCTGTGCTTCGTATCTGCAGCGGAAGTGAGAAATGGGATTTTCTCAATAGGCATGACCTCAAAATGGTCCTTGACCGAATGACCTTGAGTATTGAAATGCTGCGCCACGGGTACATCATGTTTAAGTCTTATGCTAGATAAATGGTTGGCCGCTCTTTGTCGTAGAGAATTCCGAGTCTCTCCGACGCACTGTTTGCGACATTTTTTGCACGTGATTACATACACGATATTAGAGGAGTCACAATTTTAATGTGTGAATTGCAAGATGAAGGTTCTATCCACATAGTTATTTCATGAGGCCATTGTAATCCTGGCTAGATGTTTGCAATGTATAGCTCTCTATTAAGAACAGAGGACTCAGAAACAAATAAAATAGCATATTCCATTATTTGATTCTGTCTTTTATTCTATTAGCCTATTCTAGTTTAAGTGACAACCGATAATCTGTATTCATAATGCACGAGAAACGCGGAATGCCTTAATGTATAAGTTTTGTAGGATTTTATATGGATCCGAAAGGTTGTAATAAAACAAGTGTCAGGGCGCGTGACATTTTATTCTACTGAATTCTGTATGGTTTTTGACAGCCTCTTTTACACGACCACTTCCGGCTGTCTTTTAATCATGTACGAAAGTTGCAAATGTCATATTGATCGACATAGAGAAGATAGTAATTCTTGAGGCATTAATGGACGGTTTTTTTGCCTTTAATTCCATCTGAATTTTTTGATTTACGATTTTAATGAAATAAAAGTTATTATCGATCACATAAAGGTAGGCTGATTCTGTTTAGTAAATCGAGCAGTGATATATTGCTTGATTGATTGGTGATTTACGCCACACTCAAGATTATTTCACTTATTTAACATACATTTCAAACGCTTCCCATATACTGAACCGCAAAAGAAACACCACCCTATTCAAATGTTGCTAAATAAATATATTATCATAATTTTCAATCACTTTTCTCTTTTGATATCCTTGCAAGACCTGGTTTGAAGCCAGTGGTCAGGAAAGTTTGGTTTCTGATCATGATACTAATATACAAAACACGTCATCAAAGCACATTAAACTAAAGTAATGATAAGGTGCTTTTCGGTTCGTTTTGCATGAAGGTCACAAGCATGCACCGAATCATTCACAGTTTGACAGTAGTGACATGCCACGACTGCGAGAGACCAAGCCTTGGGAAGACTCCATGCTGGCCAGACTGCAAGAGCTGTGGCAAACCACTTCAATGTTCATGTCCGAACTCCACTCGATGTTCCGACGATGCAACGCTGTAATCAACGCCCGTGATGGCCATACACATTATTGACTTCCAGATCGCATTGTGGCACCACCTGTCCTTACTTTCACTTGAAATTCCCTAACATTTGTTTGCCAATGATGATTATAGATCATGTCAAATTTGGAATCCCTTTGAAAAGGGCTTTCACCAGAGCAGAGAATTCTAAATATAGGGGACTTATAGATGTCCATGTATTAAAACTTACGCTCCCGCTCACTTTACCCGTGAGACAAGTGGAACCAAATCCGTCGTTTCTAATTTAATATGCATATAGACTTTGATTGGTTCCGCCACAAAACTGTGGCGAAAATTTCCCCAATCTGAATCGGCGTTACGTAAGCATCCAGGCATTGTTAAAAAAAAGATGGCCGACTTTTCGGTTTACACTTCAATTCGATAAACGTGTCCAACGTTTAGAAGTTAACTTTTGATTGGTCCGACAGTGAATGGGCGTTCCCAGAAAACGAAGCTTTGAGCAGCAGTTGGCCCAGGGGTAGGCCTACAGGGTGAGCTTGTTGAGAATTACCATGGGTATCCGAGGATGGTGTATTGCTTACAGAGGATTGCCTGCTTCTATTACCACGTCCTTGCTTTGTCATTCTAACTAAATGGTAATATACCTGAATGGGCTAACTAGATAAAAAGGAAACTGGAATGGGATAATAAGGCTGAGATAAATAATGTCTGGAAACAAAAGGAATGGACTAAAATTAAAGGTAAAAGAGCCTAATTGGACTGATTGACTGAAAGAACAAAATAAAAACTGGAATAGGAAAATAGGGGTTCTAAAAAGGCAGAGATAAAAATAAAATGTGTCGGGAGATAAATGAAGAAAGTTATAAATTAATGTCCATAATGGTTAGATATATACTTAGCGCCATTAAAAACGCACGATCCAAAGAATGTAAAATATTTTGAGAAATGTCAAGTGTAAAATATTGTAAGCACTCTTAAATTGAAGAACAAGGCATTAGTCACAATGAGACAAAGAATTGACAAAATGTGAAACCCTGGTGACTTTTATTCCTTGCAAACAAATCATTGATACAGAAATTGAAGGTGTCATCATTCAATAATGGGTATGTCCACCTCGGGCATCAACGCAAGCAGTACATCTGCGACGCAAGAACCTGATGAGTGGCTATTCTGTGCTGTGGGATCCGGTCCCACTCTTCCTGCACTACCTGGATCAATTCACGTCGGTTGCGTGGCCTGGGTTGACGTTGTGCAACGGCATTCTTAAGCTGATCCCACAAGTGCTCTATGGGCGATATATCGAGGGAGTAAGCTGGCTATTCCATGATGTTCACATTATTCTGTTGCAAGAAGTCTTGTGTCAACCTTGCAGAGTGTGTGCTCTGATGATTTTGAGCCCATCGTAAACGGTTTTGGTGTGCGGCGGGTGTCAATATGGGCCCTCGGTAGGGGATGCGTGTATGCATCTGTTGGAGACGGCGTCGGATGGTGCTGAGGTTTACCCTGGGCCTTCCAATTCCCACTGTCTCACGAGCAGTCTGTGTCGCGGTGCAAAATCGGTCACGTGTGTGCAACAAACCGATGTACCGATCCTGGCGGGCTGTAGTGACTCTTGGCTGACCAGGGCGTGGTCGGTCGGCAACATTGCCAGTTTCATGTTCCCTGATTCTGAGGCGACTTATTGTGGAGGGATGACACTGCATGTGACGTCCTACGGCGGCACAACTGAAACATACCGAGGGCCCGCCTGTAACATGCCAATGGCACGTTCCCTTTGTTGTGTCGTAAGTCGGGGCATGGTAAAGTTTTCTGATTTTTTTTTCTCGTCTTTATGCTGAGCTTCGTGTAAAGTGTTGAACCCACGACAAATGAGCCCTGAAAGCTGTTCTCAGTGACGGTGAAACACTCAATGGACTTTATTAGGAAATGTTGCGTAATGTTCACGACAGGCGCGTCGGAAACACCACAGGTTATCCAGTTATTGCAACTCAACTCGAACTAACAATAAACAAAAAAAGTAAATGGCCAATAGCCTTACTGAGGTAGAAACATACAATTCAACCGTGCGTTTTTAATGGCGCTAAGTATATTAGTAAAAGAAGATAAAATAGTCCGGGAAGAAAATACATAATAAGGCAGTAAAAAATAGGCTAAAAGTAATGATAACATTACACAAATAAAACTGATTTGGAAGAACAATATACATGTACAGTGGCTGTAAACGAAAATGAGGCTAAATCGTTATGTTTATACAGACTAACAGTGGTGGTTACAGTTGTTTTATCATTACTTCAGAGTGGGACTACAAACAATGTTGGTCACAGTTGATATCGTTATTTCAGAGTGGGACTACAAACAATGTGGGTTACAGTAGATATCGTTATTTCAGAGTGGGACTACAAACAATGTTGGTCACAGTTGATATCGTTATTTCAGAGTGGGACTGTAAATCATGTTGGTTACAGTTGATATCGTTATTTCAAAGTGGGATCACAAACGGTGTTGGTCACAAATGATATCGTTATTTCAGACTGGGCCTACAAACAATGTTGGTCACAGTTGATATCGTTATTTCAGAGTGGGCCTACAAACAATGTTGGTCACAGTTGATATCGTTATTTCAGAGTGGGACTACAAACAATGTGGGTTACAGTAGATATCGTTATTTCAGAGTGGGACTACAAACAATGTTGGTTAAATATGATATCGTTATTTCAGAGTGGGCCTACAAACAATGTTGGTTACAGTTGATATCGTTATTTCAGAGTGGGACTACAAATGGTGTTGGTTACATATGATATCGTTATTTCAGAGTGGGACTACAAACAATGTTGGTCACAGTCGATAGCGTTATTTCAGAGTGGGCCTACAAACAATGTTGGTTACATATGATATCGTTATTTCAGAGTGGGCCTACAAACAATGTTGGTTACAGTTGATATCGTTATTTCAGAGTGGGACTACAAACAATGTTGGTCACAGTCGATATCGTTATTTCAGAGTGGGACTACAAACAATGTTGGTTACAGTAGATATCGTTATTTCAGAGTGGGCCTACAAACAATGTTGGTTACATATGAAATCGTTATTTCAGAGTGGGACTACAAACAATGTTGGTTACAGTTGATATCGTTATTTCAGAGTGGGCCTACAAACAATGTTGGTTACATATGAAATCGTTATTTCAAAGTGGGACTACAAATAGTGTTGGTTACATATGAAATCGTTATTTCAGAGTGGGCCTACAAACAATGTTGGTTACATATGAAATCGTTATTTCAAAGTGGGACTACAAATAGTGTTGGTTACATATGAAATCGTTATTTCAGAGTGGGCCTACAAACAATGTTGGTTACATATGAAATCGTTATTTCAAAGTGGGACTACAAATAGTGTTGGTTACATATGAAATCGTTATTTCAGAGTGGGACTACAAACAATGTTGGTTACAGTTGATATCGTTATTTCAGAGTGGGACTACAAACAATGTTGGTCACAGTCGATAGCGTTATTTCAGAGTGGGCCTACAAACAATGTTGGTTACATATGATATCGTTATTTCAGAGTGGGCCTACAAACAATGTTGGTTACAGTTGATATCGTTATTTCAGAGTGGGACTACAAACAATGTTGGTCACAGTCGATATCGTTATTTCAAAGTGGGCCTACAAACAATGTTGGTTACATATGAAATCGTTATTTCAGAGTGGGACTACAGACAATGTTGGTTACAGTAGATATCGTTATTTTAGTGTGGGACTACAAACAATGTTGGTTACATATGAAATCGTTATTTTAGTGTGGGACTACAAACAATGTTGGTTACAGTAGATATCGTTATTTCAGAGTGGGACTACAAACAATGTTGGTTATATATGAAATCGTTATTTTAGTGTGGGACTACAAACAATGTTGGTTACAGTAGATATCGTTATTTCAGAGTGGGACTACAAACAATGTTGGTTACATATGAAATCGTTATTTCAGAGTGGGCCTACAAACAATGTTGGTTACAGTAGATATCGTTATTTTAGTGTGGGACTACAAACAATGTTGGTTACATATGAAATCGTTATTTTAGTGTGGGACTACAAACAATGTTGGTTACAGTAGATATCGTTATTTCAGAGTGGGACTACAAACAATGTTGGTTACAGTTGATATCGTTATTTCAGAGTGGGACTACAAACAATGTTGGTTACAGTAGATATCGTTATTTCAGAGTGGGACTACAAACAATGTTGGTTACATATGAAATCGTTATTTCAGAGTGGGACTACAAACAATGTTGGTTACAGTAGATATCGTTATTTCAGAGTGGGACTATAAACAATGTTGGTCACAGTTGATATCGTTATTTTAGAGTGGGACTACAAACGATGTTGGTTACAGTAGATATCGTTATTTCAGAGTGGGACTACAAACAATGTTGGTTACATATGAAATCGTTATTTTAGTGTGGGACTACAAACAATGTTGGTTACATATGAAATCGTTATTTTAGTGTGGGACTACAAACAATGTTGGTTACAGTAGATATCGTTATTTCAGAGTGGGACTACAAACAATGTTGGTTACAGTAGATATCGTTATTTTAGTGTGTGACTACAAACAATGTTGGTTACAGTTGATATCGTTATTTCAGAGTGGGACTACAAACAATGTTGGTTACAGTAGATATCGTTATTTTAGTGTGTGACTACAAACAATGTTGGTTACAGTTGATATCGTTATTTCAGAGTGGGACTACAAACAATGTTGGTTACAGTAGATATCGTTATTTCAGAGTGGGACTACAAACAATGTTGGTTACAGTTGATATCGTTATTTCAGAGTGGGACTATAAACAATGTTGGTTACAGTAGATATCGTTATTTCAGAGTGGGACTACAAACAATGTTGGTTACATATGAAATCGTTATTTCAAAGTGGGACTACAAATAGTGTTGGTTACATATGAAATCGTTATTTCAGAGTGGGACTACAGACAATGTTGGTTACAGTAGATATCGTTATTTTAGTGTGGGACTACAAACAATGTTGGTTACATATGAAATCGTTATTTCAGAGTGGGACTACAAACAATGTTGGTTACAGTCGATATCGTTATTTCAAAGTGGGACTACAAACAATGTTGGTTACATATGAAATCGTTATTTTAGAGTGGGACTACAAACGATGTTGGTTACATATGAAATCGTTATTTTAGTGTGTGACTACAAACAATGTTGGTTACAGTAGATATCGTTATTTCAGAGTGGGACTACAAACAATGTTGGTAACATATGATATCGTTATTTCAGAGTTGGGCTACAAACAATGTTGGTTACAGTTGATATCGTTATTTCAGAGTGGGCCTACAAACAATGTTGGTTACATATGAAATCGTTATTTTAGTGTGGGACTACAAACAATGTTGGTTACATATGAAATCGTTATTTCAGAGTGGGACTACAAACAATGTTGGTTACAGTTGATATCGTTATTTCAGAGTGGGACTACAAACAGTGTTGGTTACATATGATATCGTTATTTCAGAGTGGGACTACAAACAATGTTGGTTACAGTTGATATCGTTATTTCAGAGTGGGACTACAAACAATGTTGGTTACAGTCGATATCGTTATTTCAAAGTGGGACTACAAACAATGTTGGTTACATATGAAATCGTTATTTTAGTGTGGGACTACAAACAATGTTGGTTACAGTAGATATCGTTATTTTAGAGTGGGACTACAAACGGTGTTGGTTACATATGATATCGTTATTTTAGTGTGGGACTACAAACAATGTTGGTTACAGTTGATATCGTTATTTCAGAGTGGGACTACAAACAGTGTTGGTTACATATGATATCGTTATTTCAGAGTGGGACTACAAACAATGTTGGTTACATATGAAATCGTTATTTTAGTGTGGGACTACAAACAATGTTGGTTACAGTCGATATCGTTATTTCAAAGTGGGACTACAAACAATGTTGGTTACATATGGAATCGTTATTTTAGTGTGGGACTACAAACAATGTTGGTTACAGTAGATATCGTTATTTTAGAGTGGGACTACAAACGGTGTTGGTTACATATGATATCGTTATTTTAGTGTGGGACTACAAACAATGTTGGTTACAGTCGATATCGTTATTTCAAAGTGGGACTACAAACAATGTTGGTTACATATGAAATCGTTATTTTAGTGTGGGACTACAAACAATGTTGGTTACAGTAGATATCGTTATTTTAGAGTGGGACTACAAACGGTGTTGGTTACATATGATATCGTTATTTTAGTGTGGGCCTACAAACAATGTTGGTTACAGTTGATATCGTTATTTCAGAGTGGGCCTACAAACAATGTTGGTTACAGTTGATATCGTTATTTCAGAGTGGGACTACAAACAATGTTGGTTACATATGATATCGTTATTTCAGAGTGGGACTACAAACAATGTTGGTTACATATGAAATCGTTATTTTAGTGTGGGACTACAAACAATGTTGGTTACAGTAGATATCGTTATTTCAGAGTGGGACTACAAACAATGTTGGTTATATATGAAATCGTTATTTCAGAGTGGGACTACAAACAATGTTGGTTACAGTAGATATCGTTATTTCAGAGTGGGACTACAAACGGTGTTGGTTACAGTTGATATCGTTATTTCAGAGTGGGACTACAAACAATGTTGGTTACATATGAAATCGTTATTTCAGAGTGGGACTACAAACAATGTTGGTTACAGTTGATATCGTTATTTCAGAGTGGGACTACAAACAATGTTGGTTACATATGAAATCGTTATTTTAGTGTGGGACTACAAACAATGTTGGTTACATATGAAATCGTTATTTTAGTGTGGGACTACAAACAATGTTGGTTACAGTTGATATCGTTATTTCAGAGTGGGACTACAAACAATGTTGGTTACATATGAAATCGTTATTTCAGACTGGGCCTACAAACAATGTTGGTTACAGTAGATATCGTTATTTTAGAGTGGGACTACAAACGGTGTTGGTTACATATGATATCGTTATTTTAGTGTGGGCCTACAAACAATGTTGGTTACAGTTGATATCGTTATTTCAGAGTGGGCCTACAAACAATGTTGGTTACAGTTGATATCGTTATTTCAGAGTGGGACTACAAACAATGTTGGTTACAGTAGATATCGTTATTTCAGAGTGGGACTACAAACAATGTTGGTTACAGTCGATATCGTTATTTCAAAGTGGGACTACAAACAATGTTGGTTACATATGAAATCGTTATTTTAGTGTGGGACTACAAACAATGTTGGTTACAGTAGATATCGTTATTTCAGAGTGGGACTACAAACAATGTTGGTTATATATGAAATCGTTATTTCAGAGTGGGACTACAAACAATGTTGGTTACAGTAGATATCGTTATTTCAGAGTGGGACTACAAACAATGTTGGTTACAGTTGATATCGTTATTTCAGAGTGGGACTACAAACAATGTTGGTTACATATGAAATCGTTATTTTAGTGTGGGACTACAAACAATGTTGGTTACATATGAAATCGTTATTTTAGTGTGGGACTACAAACAATGTTGGTTACAGTTGATATCGTTATTTCAGAGTGGGACTACAAACAATGTTGGTTACATATGAAATCGTTATTTCAGACTGGGCCTACAAACAATGTTGGTTACATATGAAATCGTTATTTTAGTGTGGGACTACAAACAATGTTGGTTACAGTAGATATCGTTATTTCAGAGTGGGACTACAAACAATGTTGGTTACAGTAGATATCGTTATTTCAAAGTGGGCCTACAAACAATGTTGGTTACATATGAAATCGTTATTTCAGAGTGGGACTACAAACAATGTTGGTTACATATGAAATCGTTATTTCAGAGTGGGACTACAGACAATGTTGGTTACAGTAGATATCGTTATTTTAGTGTGGGACTACAAACAATGTTGGTTACAGTAGATATCGTTATTTCAGAGTGGGACTACAAACAATGTTGGTCACAGTCGATATCGTTATTTTAGAGTGGGACTACAAACGATGTTGGTTACAGTTGATATCGTTATTTCAGAGTGGGACTACAAACAATGTTGGTTACAGTAGATATCGTTATTTCAGAGTGGGACTACAAACAATGTTGGTTACAGTAGATATCGTTATTTCAGAGTGGGACTACAAACAATGTTGGTTACATATGAAATCGTTATTTCAAAGTGGGACTATAAACAATGTTGGTTACAGTAGATATCGTTATTTCAGAGTGGGACTACAAACAATGTTGGTTACATATGAAATCGTTATTTCAGAGTGGGACTATAAACAATGTTGGTTACAGTAGATATCGTTATTTCAGAGTGGGACTACAAACAATGTTGGTTACATATGAAATCGTTATTTCAAAGTGGGACTACAAATAGTGTTGGTTACATATGAAATCGTTATTTCAGAGTGGGACTACAGACAATGTTGGTTACAGTAGATATCGTTATTTTAGTGTGGGACTACAAACAATGTTGGTTACAGTAGATATCGTTATTTCAGAGTGGGACTACAAACAATGTTGGTCACAGTCGATATCGTTATTTTAGAGTGGGACTACAAACGATGTTGGTTACAGTTGATATCGTTATTTCAGAGTGGGCCTACAAACAATGTTGGTTACAGTAGATATCGTTATTTCAGAGTGGGACTATAAACAATGTTGGTTACAGTAGATATCGTTATTTCAGAGTGGGACTACAAACAATGTTGGTTACAGTAGATATCGTTATTTCAGAGTGGGACTACAAACAATGTTGGTTACAGTAGATATCGTTATTTCAGAGTGGGACTATAAACAATGTTGGTTACAGTAGATATCGTTATTTCAGAGTGGGACTACAAACAATGTTGGTTACATATGAAATCGTTATTTCAGAGTGGGACTACAGACAATGTTGGTTACAGTAGATATCGTTATTTTAGTGTGGGACTACAAACAATGTTGGTTACATATGAAATCGTTATTTCAGAGTGGGACTACAAACAATGTTGGTTACAGTCGATATCGTTATTTCAAAGTGGGACTACAAACAATGTTGGTTACATATGAAATCGTTATTTTAGAGTGGGACTACAAACGATGTTGGTTACATATGAAATCGTTATTTTAGTGTGTGACTACAAACAATGTTGGTTACAGTAGATATCGTTATTTCAGAGTGGGACTACAAACAATGTTGGTTACATATGATATCGTTATTTCAGAGTTGGGCTACAAACAATGTTGGTTACAGTTGATATCGTTATTTCAGAGTGGGACTACAAACAATGTTGGTTACAGTTGATATCGTTATTTCAGAGTGGGCCTACAAACAATGTTGGTTACAGTCGATATCGTTATTTCAAAGTGGGACTACAAACAATGTTGGTTACATATGAAATCGTTATTTTAGTGTGGGACTACAAACAATGTTGGTTACATATGAAATCGTTATTTCAGAGTGGGACTACAAACAATGTTGGTTACAGTTGATATCGTTATTTCAGAGTGGGACTACAAACAGTGTTGGTTACATATGATATCGTTATTTCAGAGTGGGACTACAAACAATGTTGGTTACAGTTGATATCGTTATTTCAGAGTGGGACTACAAACAATGTTGGTTACAGTCGATATCGTTATTTCAAAGTGGGACTACAAACAATGTTGGTTACATATGAAATCGTTATTTTAGTGTGGGACTACAAACAATGTTGGTTACAGTAGATATCGTTATTTTAGAGTGGGACTACAAACGGTGTTGGTTACATATGATATCGTTATTTTAGTGTGGGACTACAAACAATGTTGGTTACAGTTGATATCGTTATTTCAGAGTGGGACTACAAACAGTGTTGGTTACATATGATATCGTTATTTCAGAGTGGGACTACAAACAATGTTGGTTACATATGAAATCGTTATTTTAGTGTGGGACTACAAACAATGTTGGTTACAGTAGATATCGTTATTTTAGAGTGGGACTACAAACGGTGTTGGTTACATATGATATCGTTATTTTAGTGTGGGACTACAAACAATGTTGGTTACAGTCGATATCGTTATTTCAAAGTGGGACTACAAACAATGTTGGTTACATATGAAATCGTTATTTTAGTGTGGGACTACAAACAATGTTGGTTACATATGAAATCGTTATTTCAGAGTGGGCCTACAAACAATGTTGGTTATATATGAAATCGTTATTTCAGAGTGGGACTACAAACAATGTTGGTTACAGTAGATATCGTTATTTCAGAGTGGGACTACAAACAATGTTGGTTACATATGAAATCGTTATTTCAGAGTGGGCCTACAAACAATGTTGGTTACAGTAGATATCGTTATTTCAGAGTGGGCCTACAAACAATGTTGGTTACAGTAGATATCGTTATTTCAGAGTGGGACTACAAACAATGTTGGTCACAGTAGATATCGTTATTTCAGAGTGGGACTACAAACAATGTTGGTCACAGTAGATATCGTTATTTCAGAGTGGGACTACAAACAATGTTGGTTACAGTAGATATCGTTATTTCAGAGTGGGACTATAAACAATGTTGGTTACATATGAAATCGTTATTTTAGTGTGGGACTACAAACAATGTTGGTCACAGTCGATATCGTTATTTCAGAGTGGGACTACAAACAATGTTGGTTACAGTAGATATCGTTATTTCAGAGTGGGCCTACAAACAATGTTGGTTACATATGAAATCGTTATTTCAGAGTGGGACTACAAACAATGTTGGTTACAGTTGATATCGTTATTTCAGAGTGGGCCTACAAACAATGTTGGTTACATATGAAATCGTTATTTCAAAGTGGGACTACAAATAGTGTTGGTTACATATGAAATCGTTATTTCAGAGTGGGCCTACAAACAATGTTGGTTACATATGAAATCGTTATTTCAAAGTGGGACTACAAATAGTGTTGGTTACATATGAAATCGTTATTTCAGAGTGGGCCTACAAACAATGTTGGTTACATATGAAATCGTTATTTCAAAGTGGGACTACAAATAGTGTTGGTTAGATATGAAATCGTTATTTCAGAGTGGGACTACAAACAATGTTGGTTACAGTTGATATCGTTATTTCAGAGTGGGACTACAAACAATGTTGGTCACAGTCGATAGCGTTATTTCAGAGTGGGCCTACAAACAATGTTGGTTACATATGATATCGTTATTTCAGAGTGGGCCTACAAACAATGTTGGTTACAGTTGATATCGTTATTTCAGAGTGGGACTACAAACAATGTTGGTCACAGTCGATATCGTTATTTTAGTGTGGGACTACAAACGATGTTGGTTACAGTTGATATCGTTATTTCAGAGTGGGACTACAAACAATGTTGGTTACATATGAAATCGTTATTTCAGAGTGGGACTACAAACAATGTTGGTTACAGTTGATATCGTTATTTCAGAGTGGGACTACAAACAATGTTGGTTACAGTAGATATCGTTATTTCAGAGTGGGACTATAAACAATGTTGGTTACAGTAGATATCGTTATTTCAGAGTGGGACTACAAACAATGTTGGTTACATATGAAATCGTTATTTCAAAGTGGAACTACAAATAGTGTTGGTTACATATGAAATCGTTATTTCAGAGTCGGACTACAGACAATGTTGGTTACAGTAGATATCGTTATTTTAGTGTGGGACTACAAACAATGTTGGTTACATATGAAATCGTTATTTCAGAGTGGGACTACAAACAATGTTGGTTACAGTCGATATCGTTATTTCAAAGTGGGACTACAAACAATGTTGGTTACATATGAAATCGTTATTTTAGAGTGGGACTACAAACGATGTTGGTTACATATGAAATCGTTATTTTAGTGTGTGACTACAAACAATGTTGGTTACAGTAGATATCGTTATTTCAGAGTGGGACTACAAACAATGTTGGTTACATATGATATCGTTATTTCAGAGTTGGGCTACAAACAATGTTGGTTACAGTTGATATCGTTATTTCAGAGTGGGACTACAAACAATGTTGGTTACAGTTGATATCGTTATTTCAGAGTGGGCCTACAAACAATGTTGGTTACAGTCGATATCGTTATTTCAAAGTGGGACTACAAACAATGTTGGTTACATATGAAATCGTTATTTTAGTGTGGGACTACAAACAATGTTGGTTACATATGAAATCGTTATTTCAGAGTGAGACTACAAACAATGTTGGTTACAGTTGATATCGTTATTTCAGAGTGGGACTACAAACAGTGTTGGTTACATATGATATCGTTATTTCAGAGTGGGACTACAAACAATGTTGGTTACAGTTGATATCGTTATTTCAGAGTGGGACTACAAACAATGTTG
Source organism: Lepidochitona cinerea (assembly GCA_963971465.1). Classification (NCBI taxonomy): domain Eukaryota; kingdom Metazoa; phylum Mollusca; class Polyplacophora; order Chitonida; family Tonicellidae; genus Lepidochitona; species Lepidochitona cinerea. The sequence continues at coordinate 923,813 of OZ020555.1, read as the reverse complement.
GTTACAGTCGATATCGTTATTTCAAAGTGGGCCTACAAACAATGTTGGTTACAGTTGATATCGTTATTTCAGAGTGGGACTACAAACGATGTTGGTTACATATGAAATCGTTATTTTAGTGTGTGACTACAAACAATGTTGGTTACAGTAGATATCGTTATTTCAGAGTGGGACTACAAACAATGTTGGTAACATATGATATCGTTATTTCAGAGTTGGGCTACAAACAATGTTGGTTACAGTTGATATCGTTATTTCAGAGTGGGCCTACAAACAATGTTGGTTACATATGAAATCGTTATTTTAGTGTGGGACTACAAACAATGTTGGTTACATATGAAATCGTTATTTCAGAGTGGGACTACAAACAATGTTGGTTACAGTTGATATCGTTATTTCAGAGTGGGACTACAAACAGTGTTGGTTACATATGATATCGTTATTTCAGAGTGGGACTACAAACAATGTTGGTTACAGTTGATATCGTTATTTCAGAGTGGGACTACAAACAATGTTGGTTACAGTCGATATCGTTATTTCAAAGTGGGACTACAAACAATGTTGGTTACATATGAAATCGTTATTTTAGTGTGGGACTACAAACAATGTTGGTTACAGTAGATATCGTTATTTTAGAGTGGGACTACAAACGGTGTTGGTTACATATGATATCGTTATTTTAGTGTGGGACTACAAACAATGTTGGTTACAGTTGATATCGTTATTTCAGAGTGGGACTACAAACAGTGTTGGTTACATATGATATCGTTATTTCAGAGTGGGACTACAAACAATGTTGGTTACATATGAAATCGTTATTTTAGTGTGGGACTACAAACAATGTTGGTTACAGTCGATATCGTTATTTCAAAGTGGGACTACAAACAATGTTGGTTACATATGGAATCGTTATTTTAGTGTGGGACTACAAACAATGTTGGTTACAGTAGATATCGTTATTTCAGAGTGGGACTACAAACAATGTTGGTTATATATGAAATCGTTATTTCAGAGTGGGACTACAAACAATGTTGGTTACAGTAGATATCGTTATTTCAGAGTGGGACTACAAACAATGTTGGTTACAGTTGATATCGTTATTTCAGAGTGGGACTACAAACAATGTTGGTTACATATGAAATCGTTATTTTAGTGTGGGACTACAAACAATGTTGGTTACATATGAAATCGTTATTTTAGTGTGGGACTACAAACAATGTTGGTTACAGTTGATATCGTTATTTCAGAGTGGGACTACAAACAATGTTGGTTACATATGAAATCGTTATTTCAGACTGGGCCTACAAACAATGTTGGTTACATATGAAATCGTTATTTTAGTGTGGGACTACAAACAATGTTGGTTACAGTAGATATCGTTATTTCAGAGTGGGACTACAAACAATGTTGGTTACAGTAGATATCGTTATTTCAAAGTGGGCCTACAAACAATGTTGGTTACATATGAAATCGTTATTTCAGAGTGGGACTACAAACAATGTTGGTTACATATGAAATCGTTATTTCAGAGTGGGACTACAGACAATGTTGGTTACAGTAGATATCGTTATTTTAGTGTGGGACTACAAACAATGTTGGTTACAGTAGATATCGTTATTTCAGAGTGGGACTACAAACAATGTTGGTCACAGTCGATATCGTTATTTTAGAGTGGGACTACAAACGATGTTGGTTACAGTTGATATCGTTATTTCAGAGTGGGACTACAAACAATGTTGGTTACAGTAGATATCGTTATTTCAGAGTGGGACTACAAACAATGTTGGTTACAGTAGATATCGTTATTTCAGAGTGGGACTACAAACAATGTTGGTTACATATGAAATCGTTATTTCAAAGTGGGACTATAAACAATGTTGGTTACAGTAGATATCGTTATTTCAGAGTGGGACTACAAACAATGTTGGTTACATATGAAATCGTTATTTCAGAGTGGGACTATAAACAATGTTGGTTACAGTAGATATCGTTATTTCAGAGTGGGACTACAAACAATGTTGGTTACATATGAAATCGTTATTTCAAAGTGGGACTACAAATAGTGTTGGTTACATATGAAATCGTTATTTCAGAGTGGGACTACAGACAATGTTGGTTACAGTAGATATCGTTATTTTAGTGTGGGACTACAAACAATGTTGGTTACAGTAGATATCGTTATTTCAGAGTGGGACTACAAACAATGTTGGTCACAGTCGATATCGTTATTTTAGAGTGGGACTACAAACGATGTTGGTTACAGTTGATATCGTTATTTCAGAGTGGGCCTACAAACAATGTTGGTTACAGTAGATATCGTTATTTCAGAGTGGGACTATAAACAATGTTGGTTACAGTAGATATCGTTATTTCAGAGTGGGACTACAAACAATGTTGGTTACAGTAGATATCGTTATTTCAGAGTGGGACTACAAACAATGTTGGTTACAGTAGATATCGTTATTTCAGAGTGGGACTATAAACAATGTTGGTTACAGTAGATATCGTTATTTCAGAGTGGGACTACAAACAATGTTGGTTACATATGAAATCGTTATTTCAGAGTGGGACTACAGACAATGTTGGTTACAGTAGATATCGTTATTTTAGTGTGGGACTACAAACAATGTTGGTTACATATGAAATCGTTATTTCAGAGTGGGACTACAAACAATGTTGGTTACAGTCGATATCGTTATTTCAAAGTGGGACTACAAACAATGTTGGTTACATATGAAATCGTTATTTTAGAGTGGGACTACAAACGATGTTGGTTACATATGAAATCGTTATTTTAGTGTGTGACTACAAACAATGTTGGTTACAGTAGATATCGTTATTTCAGAGTGGGACTACAAACAATGTTGGTTACATATGATATCGTTATTTCAGAGTTGGGCTACAAACAATGTTGGTTACAGTTGATATCGTTATTTCAGAGTGGGACTACAAACAATGTTGGTTACAGTTGATATCGTTATTTCAGAGTGGGCCTACAAACAATGTTGGTTACAGTCGATATCGTTATTTCAAAGTGGGACTACAAACAATGTTGGTTACATATGAAATCGTTATTTTAGTGTGGGACTACAAACAATGTTGGTTACATATGAAATCGTTATTTCAGAGTGGGACTACAAACAATGTTGGTTACAGTTGATATCGTTATTTCAGAGTGGGACTACAAACAGTGTTGGTTACATATGATATCGTTATTTCAGAGTGGGACTACAAACAATGTTGGTTACAGTTGATATCGTTATTTCAGAGTGGGACTACAAACAATGTTGGTTACAGTCGATATCGTTATTTCAAAGTGGGACTACAAACAATGTTGGTTACATATGAAATCGTTATTTTAGTGTGGGACTACAAACAATGTTGGTTACAGTAGATATCGTTATTTTAGAGTGGGACTACAAACGGTGTTGGTTACATATGATATCGTTATTTTAGTGTGGGACTACAAACAATGTTGGTTACAGTTGATATCGTTATTTCAGAGTGGGACTACAAACAGTGTTGGTTACATATGATATCGTTATTTCAGAGTGGGACTACAAACAATGTTGGTTACATATGAAATCGTTATTTTAGTGTGGGACTACAAACAATGTTGGTTACAGTCGATATCGTTATTTCAAAGTGGGACTACAAACAATGTTGGTTACATATGGAATCGTTATTTTAGTGTGGGACTACAAACAATGTTGGTTACAGTAGATATCGTTATTTTAGAGTGGGACTACAAACGGTGTTGGTTACATATGATATCGTTATTTTAGTGTGGGACTACAAACAATGTTGGTTACAGTCGATATCGTTATTTCAAAGTGGGACTACAAACAATGTTGGTTACATATGAAATCGTTATTTTAGTGTGGGACTACAAACAATGTTGGTTACATATGAAATCGTTATTTCAGAGTGGGCCTACAAACAATGTTGGTTATATATGAAATCGTTATTTCAGAGTGGGACTACAAACAATGTTGGTTACAGTAGATATCGTTATTTCAGAGTGGGACTACAAACAATGTTGGTTACATATGAAATCGTTATTTCAGAGTGGGCCTACAAACAATGTTGGTTACAGTAGATATCGTTATTTCAGAGTGGGACTACAAACAATGTTGGTCACAGTAGATATCGTTATTTCAGAGTGGGACTACAAACAATGTTGGTCACAGTAGATATCGTTATTTCAGAGTGGGACTACAAACAATGTTGGTTACAGTAGATATCGTTATTTCAGAGTGGGACTATAAACAATGTTGGTTACATATGAAATCGTTATTTTAGTGTGGGACTACAAACAATGTTGGTCACAGTCGATATCGTTATTTCAGAGTGGGACTACAAACAATGTTGGTTACAGTAGATATCGTTATTTCAGAGTGGGCCTACAAACAATGTTGGTTACATATGAAATCGTTATTTCAGAGTGGGACTACAAACAATGTTGGTTACAGTTGATATCGTTATTTCAGAGTGGGCCTACAAACAATGTTGGTTACATATGAAATCGTTATTTCAAAGTGGGACTACAAATAGTGTTGGTTACATATGAAATCGTTATTTCAGAGTGGGCCTACAAACAATGTTGGTTACATATGAAATCGTTATTTCAAAGTGGGACTACAAATAGTGTTGGTTACATATGAAATCGTTATTTCAGAGTGGGCCTACAAACAATGTTGGTTACATATGAAATCGTTATTTCAAAGTGGGACTACAAATAGTGTTGGTTAGATATGAAATCGTTATTTCAGAGTGGGACTACAAACAATGTTGGTTACAGTTGATATCGTTATTTCAGAGTGGGACTACAAACAATGTTGGTCACAGTCGATAGCGTTATTTCAGAGTGGGCCTACAAACAATGTTGGTTACATATGATATCGTTATTTCAGAGTGGGCCTACAAACAATGTTGGTTACAGTTGATATCGTTATTTCAGAGTGGGACTACAAACAATGTTGGTCACAGTCGATATCGTTATTTTAGTGTGGGACTACAAACGATGTTGGTTACAGTTGATATCGTTATTTCAGAGTGGGACTACAAACAATGTTGGTTACATATGAAATCGTTATTTCAGAGTGGGACTACAAACAATGTTGGTTACAGTTGATATCGTTATTTCAGAGTGGGACTACAAACAATGTTGGTTACAGTAGATATCGTTATTTCAGAGTGGGACTACAAACAATGTTGGTTACAGTAGATATCGTTATTTCAGAGTGGGACTACAAACAATGTTGGTTACAGTTGATATCGTTATTTCAGAGTGGGACTATAAACAATGTTGGTTACAGTAGATATCGTTATTTCAGAGTGGGACTACAAACAATGTTGGTTACATATGAAATCGTTATTTCAAAGTGGAACTACAAATAGTGTTGGTTACATATGAAATCGTTATTTCAGAGTCGGACTACAGACAATGTTGGTTACAGTAGATATCGTTATTTTAGTGTGGGACTACAAACAATGTTGGTTACATATGAAATCGTTATTTCAGAGTGGGACTACAAACAATGTTGGTTACAGTCGATATCGTTATTTCAAAGTGGGACTACAAACAATGTTGGTTACATATGAAATCGTTATTTTAGAGTGGGACTACAAACGATGTTGGTTACATATGAAATCGTTATTTTAGTGTGTGACTACAAACAATGTTGGTTACAGTAGATATCGTTATTTCAGAGTGGGACTACAAACAATGTTGGTTACATATGATATCGTTATTTCAGAGTTGGGCTACAAACAATGTTGGTTACAGTTGATATCGTTATTTCAGAGTGGGACTACAAACAATGTTGGTTACAGTTGATATCGTTATTTCAGAGTGGGCCTACAAACAATGTTGGTTACAGTCGATATCGTTATTTCAAAGTGGGACTACAAACAATGTTGGTTACATATGAAATCGTTATTTTAGTGTGGGACTACAAACAATGTTGGTTACATATGAAATCGTTATTTCAGAGTGAGACTACAAACAATGTTGGTTACAGTTGATATCGTTATTTCAGAGTGGGACTACAAACAGTGTTGGTTACATATGATATCGTTATTTCAGAGTGGGACTACAAACAATGTTGGTTACAGTTGATATCGTTATTTCAGAGTGGGACTACAAACAATGTTGGTTACAGTCGATATCGTTATTTCAAAGTGGGACTACAAACAATGTTGGTTACATATGAAATCGTTATTTTAGTGTGGGACTACAAACAATGTTGGTTACAGTAGATATCATTATTTTAGAGTGGGACTACAAACGGTGTTGGTTACATATGATATCGTTATTTTAGTGTGGGACTACAAACAATGTTGGTTACAGTTGATATCGTTATTTCAGAGTGGGACTACAAACAGTGTTGGTTACATATGATATCGTTATTTCAGAGTGGGACTACAAACAATGTTGGTTACATATGAAATCGTTATTTTAGTGTGGGACTACAAACAATGTTGGTTACAGTCGATATCGTTATTTCAAAGTGGGACTACAAACAATGTTGGTTACATATGAAATCGTTATTTTAGTGTGGGACTACAAACAATGTTGGTTACAGTAGATATCGTTATTTTAGAGTGGGACTACAAACGGTGTTGTTTACATATGATATCGTTATTTTAGTGTGGGACTACAAACAATGTTGGTTACAGTTGATATCGTTATTTTAGTGTGGGACTACAAACAATGTTGGTTACAGTCGATATCGTTATTTCAAAGTGGGACTACAAACAATGTTGGTTACATATGAAATCGTTATTTTAGTGTGGGACTACAAACAATGTTGGTTACAGTAGATATCGTTATTTCAGAGTGGGACTACAAACAATGTTGGTTATATATGAAATCGTTATTTCAGAGTGGGACTACAAACAATGTTGGTTACAGTAGATATCGTTATTTCAGAGTGGGACTACAAACAATGTTGGTTACATATGAAATCGTTATTTTAGTGTGGGACTACAAACAATGTTGGTTACATATGAAATCGTTATTTTAGTGTGGGACTACAAACAATGTTGGTTACAGTTGATATCGTTATTTCAGAGTGGGACTACAAACAATGTTGGTTACATATGAAATCGTTATTTTAGTGTGGGACTACAAACAATGTTGGTTACAGTAGATATCGTTATTTCAGAGTGGGACTATAAACAATGTTGGTTACATATGAAATCGTTATTTTAGTGTGGGACTACAAACAATGTTGGTTACATATGAAATCGTTATTTTAGTGTGGGACTACAAACAATGTTGGTTACAGTAGATATCGTTATTTTAGTGTGGGACTACAAACAATGTTGGTTACAGTCGATATCGTTATTTCAGAGTGGGCCTACAAACGATGTTGGTTACAGTTGATATCGTTATTTCAGAGTGGGACTACAAACAATGTTGGTCACAGTTGATATCGTTATTTCAGAGTGGGACTACAAACAATGTTGGTTACAGTAGATATCGTTATTTCAGAGTGGGCCTACAAACAATGTTGGTTACATATGAAATCGTTATTTTAGTGTGGGACTACAAACAATGTTGGTCACAGTTGTCTCGTTATTTCAGAGTGGGCCTACAAACAATGTTGGTTACAGTAGATATCGTTATTTCAGAGTGGGCCTACAAACAATGTTGGTTACAGTAGATATCGTTATTTCAGAGTGGGACTACAAACAATGTTGGTTACAGTAGATATCGTTATTTCAGAGTGGGACTATAAACAATGTTGGTTACATATGAAATCGTTATTTCAGAGTGGGCCTACAAACAATGTTGGTCACAGTTGATATCGTTATTTGAGAGTGGGACTACAAACAATGTTGGTTACAGTAGATATCGTTATTTCAGAGTGGGACTACAAACAATGTTGGTTACAGTAGATATCGTTATTTCAGAGTGGGACTACAAACAATGTTGGTTACATATGAAATCGTTATTTTAGTGTGGGACTACAAACAATGTTGGTCACAGTTGTCTCGTTATTTCAGAGTGGGCCTACAAACAATGTTGGTTACAGTAGATATCGTTATTTCAGAGTGGGACTACAAACAATGTTGGTTACATATGATATCGTTGTTTTAGTGTGGGACTACAAACAATGTTGGTTACAGTAGATATCGTTATTTCAGAGTGGGACTACAAACAATGTTGGTTACAGTAGATATCGTTATTTCAGAGTGGGACTACAAACAATGTTGGTTACAGTAGATATCGTTATTTCAGAGTGGGCCTACAAACAATGTTGGTTACAGTAGATATCGTTATTTCAGAGTGGGACTACAAACAATGTTGGTTACATATGAAATCGTTATTTCAGAGTGGGACTACAAACAATGTTGGTTACAGTAGATATCGTTATTTCAGAGTGGGACTACAAACAATGTTGGTTACATATGATATCGTTATTTCAGAGTGGGACTACAAACAATGTTGGTTACAGTAGATATCGTTATTTCAGAGTGGGACTACAAACAATGTTGGTTACATATGAAATCGTTATTTTAGTGTGGGACTACAAACAATGTTGGTCACAGTTGTCTCGTTATTTCAGAGTGGGCCTACAAACAATGTTGGTTACAGTAGATATCGTTATTTCAGAGTGGGCCTACAAACAATGTTGGTTACAGTAGATATCGTTATTTCAGAGTGGGACTACAAACAATGTTGGTCACAGTAGATATCGTTATTTCAGAGTGGGACTACAAACAATGTTGGTCACAGTAGATATCGTTATTTCAGAGTGGGACTACAAACAATGTTGGTTACAGTAGATATCGTTATTTCAGAGTGGGACTATAAACAATGTTGGTTACATATGAAATCGTTATTTCAGAGTGGGCCTACAAACAATGTTGGTTACAGTAGATATCGTTATTTCAGAGTGGGCCTACAAACAATGTTGGTCACATATGAAATCGTTATTTTAGTGTGGGACTACAAACAATGTTGGTCACAGTTGTCTCGTTATTTCAGAGTGGGCCTACAAACAATGTTGGTTACAGTAGATATCGTTATTTCAGAGTGGGCCTACAAACAATGTTGGTCACAGTAGATATCGTTATTTCAGAGTGGGACTACAAACAATGTTGGTCACAGTAGATATCGTTATTTCAGAGTGGGACTACAAACAATGTTGGTTACAGTAGATATCGTTATTTCAGAGTGGGCCTACAAACAATGTTGGTTACATATGAAATCGTTATTTTAGTGTGGGACTACAAACAATGTTGGTCACAGTTGTCTCGTTATTTCAGAGTGGGCCTACAAACAATGTTGGTTACAGTAGATATCGTTATTTCAGAGTGGGCCTACAAACAATGTTGGTCACAGTAGATATCGTTATTTCAGAGTGGGACTACAAACAATGTTGGTCACAGTAGATATCGTTATTTCAGAGTGGGACTACAAACAATGTTGGTTACAGTAGATATCGTTATTTCAGAGTGGGACTATAAACAATGTTGGTTACATATGAAATCGTTATTTCAGAGTGGGCCTACAAACAATGTTGGTCACAGTAGATATCGTTATTTCAGAGTGGGACTACAAACAATGTTGGTCACAGTAGATATCGTTATTTCAGAGTGGGACTACAAACAATGTTGGTTACAGTAGATATCGTTATTTCAGAGTGGGACTATAAACAATGTTGGTTACATATGAAATCGTTATTTTAGTGTGGGACTACAAACAATGTTGGTCACAGTTGATATCGTTATTTCAGAGTGGGACTACAAACAATGTTGGTTACAGTAGATATCGTTATTTCAGAGTGGGACTACAAACAATGTTGGTTACAGTAGATATCGTTATTTCAGAGTGGGACTACAAACAATGTTGGTTACAGTAGATATCGTTATTTCAGAGTGGGACTACAAACAATGTTGGTTACAGTAGATATCGTTATTTCAGAGTGGGACTACAAACAATGTTGGTCACAGTTGATATCGTTATTTCAGAGTGGGACTACAAACAATGTTGGTTACAGTAGATATCGTTATTTCAGAGTGGGACTACAAACAATGTTGGTTACAGTAGATATCGTTATTTCAGAGTGGGACTACAAACAATGTTGGTTACAGTAGAAATCGTTATTTCAGAGTGGGACTACAAACAATGTTGGTTACAGTCGATATCGTTATTTCAAAGTGGGACTACAAACAATGTTGGTTACAGTCGATATCGTTATTTCAAAGTGGGACTACAAACAATGTTGGTTACAGTTGATATCGTTATTTCAGAGTGGGACTACAAACAATGTTGGTTACAGTCGATATCGTTATTTCAAAGTGGGACTACAAACAATGTTGGTTACAGTTGATATCGTTATTTCAGAGTGGGACTACAAACAATGTTGGTTACAGTCGATATCGTTATTTCAAAGTGGGACTACAAACAATGTTGGTTACAGTTGATATCGTTATTTCAGAGTGGGACTACAAACAATGTTGGTTACAGTAGATATCGTTATTTCAGAGTGGGACTATAAACAATGTTGGTTACATATGAAATCGTTATTTCAGAGTGGGCCTACAAACAATGTTGGTCACAGTTGATATCGTTATTTGAGAGTGGGACTACAAACAATGTTGGTTACATATGAAATCGTTATTTCAGAGTGGGACTATAAACAATGTTGGTTACATATGATATCGTTATTTCAGAGTGGGACTACAAACGGTGTTGGTTACATATGAAATCGTTATTTTAGTGTGGGACTACAAACAATGTTGGTTACAGTAGATATCGTTATTTCAGAGTGGGACTACAAACAATGTTGGTTACATATGATATCGTTATTTCAAAGTGGGACTACAAACAATGTTGGTTACATATGAAATCGTTATTTCAAAGTGGGACTATAAACAATGTTGGTTACATATGATATTGTTATTTCAGAGTGGGACTACAGACAATGTTGGTTACAGTTGATATCGTTATTTCAGAGTGGGACTACAAACGGTGTTGGTTACATATGAAATCGTTATTTTAGTGTGGGACTACAAACAATGTTGGTTACAGTAGATATCGTTATTTCAGAGTGGGACTACAAACAATGTTGGTTACATATGAAATCGTTATTTTAGTGTGGGACTACAAACAGTGTTGGTCACAGTCGATATCGTTATTTCAAAGTGGGACTACAAACAATGTTGGTCACATATGAAATCGTTATTTCAAAGTGGGACTACAAACAATGTTGGTTACAGTTGATATCGTTATTTCAGAGTGGGACTACAAACAATGTTGGTTACAGTTGATATCGTTATTTCAGAGTGGGACTACAAACGATGTTGGTCACATATGATATCATTATTTCAGAGTGGGACTACAAACAATGTTGGTTACATATGAAATCGTTATTTCAAAGTGGGACTACAAACAATGTTGGTTACAGTTGATATCGTTATTTCAGAGTGGGACTACAAACAATGTTGGTTACATATGATATCGTTATTTCAGAGTGGGACTACAAACAATGTTGGTTACAGTAGATATCGTTATTTCAGAGTGGGACTACAGACAATGTTGGTTACATATGAAATCGTTATTTCAGAGTGGGACTACAAACAATGTTGGTTACAGTAGATATCGTTATTTTAGTGTGTGACTACAAACAATGTTGGTTACAGTTGATATCGTTATTTCAGAGTGGGACTACAAACAATGTTGGTCACATATGATATCGTTATTTCAGAGTGGGACTACAAACGGTGTTGGCCACAATTGATATCGCTATTTCAGAGTTTGGCTACAAACAATGTTGGTTACAGTAGATATCGTTATTTTAGAGTGGGACTATAAACAACGTTGTTTACAACTGGAATTCAGTACATTTCCACAGTAATTTGTGAAGTTTTATTTATATGGCCTATTCGATCAGATAAATAAATGTAGGCGTCCACAGAATCATATTCATGTCTTTTATACCACGATTTCTGTATCTGAAGTAGTGGAAAGAAAATCAGACTTTTTCTCTGCTATGTCATCAATATTTCAAAATATTACTTGACAGTTTAATGTTCTTAGCAAAATAACAGAGATTGTACACATTCGATCCAAACACCGAACTACAAAATGTAGTTTTTGTTACATTTTTTTACAGCTAATTCAGTGTCACCGTATCAATTATTCGTTACTACATGGTCAACACTCTCTATTAAATGACAAGGGGTTTTCCGTTGAAAAGACGGGGCTATGTCCCTTGAGGCCTCATTCACACAGAGAATGGGTGTTATTTAGATTGAGTTGATGGTTTAAAAGGGGGAAAATAGAAACCTTTTAACTTCGCTGTCTTCTTAGAGATGGAGGTTTTCTGCGAATTCGGCTGATCATTTGAAGACAGTACTCGTAATTCTTTTTCTATTGTCTCATAACATTATTAGAACAAATGACCATGGAAATCAACTGTCAATCACTTTATGTAATGTATCAGGCCTTTTCTTCATTCAATGAATTGTGTATTCCATGCATTCGAATCAATCCACTTTATCCCTAAATAATCCTCATACCGCATTTTATTTTATTTTAAATAATACCAGAAGTCTATGGAAGGGTAATACGCAGGAAAATTTTTTTCGATGAAAAGCATCTGACAGGAAAACATATAATCCTATTTTTCTATACCAACTCTACCAACAAAAGCATAGTTTCCCAGAAATCAGCAGCATTATTCAAAGACGGATGCAATGTACTGTAACTGTACACACATACCCAGAAATCAGCAGTATTATTCAAAGACGGATGCAATGTACTGTAACTGTACACATATACCCAGAAATCAGCAGCATTTAATATTCAAGGACTGAGACAATGTACTGTAACTGTATACACACATACCCAGAAATCAGCAGCATTATCCAAGGACTGAGGCAATGTACTGTAACTGTATACACATACCCAGAAATCAGCAGCATTATTCAAGGACTGAGACAATGTACTGTAACTGTATACACAAATACCCAGAAATCAGCAGCATTATTCAAGGACTGAGGCAATGTACTGTAACTGTATACACATACCCAGAAATCAGCAGCACTATTCAAGGACTGAGGCAATGTACTGTAACTGTACACACACATACCCAGAAATCAGCAGCATTATTCAAGGACTGAGGCAATGTACTGTAACTGTATACACATACCCAGAAATCAGCAGCATTATTCAAGGACTGAGACAATGTACTGTAACTGTATACACATACCCAGAAATCAGCAGCACTATTCAAGGACTAAGACAACGTACTGTAACTGTACACACATACCCAGAAATCAGCAGCATTATTCAAGGACTGAAGCAATTTACTGTAACTGTACACACACATACCCAGAAATCAGCAGCATTATTCAAGGACTGAGACAATGTACTGTAACTGTACACACATACCCAGAAATCAGCAGCATTATTCAAGGACTGAGGCAATTTACTGTAACTGTACACACACATACCCAGAAATCAGCAGCATTATTCAAGGACTGAGACAATGTACTGTAACTGTATACACATATACCCAGAAATCAGCAGCACTATTCAAGGACTGAGGCAATGTACTGTAACTGTATACACACATACCCAGAAATCAGCAGCATTATTCAAGGACTGAGACAATGTACTGTAACTGTACACACATACCCAGAAATCAGCAGCATTATTCAAGGACTGAGGCAATGTACTGTAACTGTACACACATACCCAGAAATCAGCAGCATTATTCAAGGACTGAGGCAATGTACTGTAACTGTATGCACACATACCCAGAAATCAGCAGCATTATTCAAGGACTGAGACAATGTACTGTAACTATATACACATACCCAGAAATCAGCAGCATTATTCAAGGACTGAGGCAATGGACTGTAACTATATACACACATACCCAGAAACCCACAACATTATTCAAGGACTGAGGCAATGTACTGTAACTGTCAACACATACCCAGAAATCAGCAGCATTATTCAAGGACTGAGACAATGTACTGTAACTGTATACACATACCCAGAAATCAGCAGCATTATTCAAGGACTGAGGCAATGTACTGTAACTGTACACACATACCCAGAAATCAGCAGCATTATTCAAGGACTGAGGCAATTTACTGTAACTGTACACACACATACCCAGAAATCAGCAGCATTATTCAAGGACCGAGACAATGTACTGTAACTGTATACACAAACCCAGAAATCAGCAGCACTATTCAAGGACTGAGGCAATGTACTGTAACTGTATACACACATACCCAGAAATCAGCAGCACTATTCAAGGACTGAGGCAATGTGCTGTAACTGTACACACATACCCAGAAATCAGCAGCATTATTCAAGGACTGAGGCAATGTACTGTAACTGTACACACATACCCAGAAATCAGCAGCATTATTCAAGGACTGAGACAATGTACTGTAACTGTATACACACATACCCAGAAATCAGCAGCATTATTCAAGGACTGAGGCAATGTGCTGTAACTGTACACACATACCCAGAAATCAGCAGCATTATTCAAGGACTGAGGCAATGTACTGTAACTGTATACACACACACCCAGAAATCAGCAGCATTATTCAAGGACTGAGACAATGTACTGTAACTGTATACACATACCCAGAAATCAGCAGCATTATTCAAGGACTGAGACAATGTACTGTAACTGTATACACACATACCCAGAAATCAGCAGCATTATTCAAGGACTGAGACAATGTACTGTAACTGTACACACATACCCAGAAATCAGCAGCATTATTCAAGGACTGAGGCAATGTACTGTAACTGTATACACACACACCCAGAAATCAGCAGCATTATTAAAGGACTGAGACAATGTACTGTAACTGTATACACATACCCAGAAATCAGCAGCATTATTCAAGGACTGAGACAATGTACTGTAACTGTACACACATACCCAGAAATCAGCAGCATTATTCAAGGACTGAGGCAATGTACTGTAACTGTATACACACATACCCAGAAATCAGCAGCATTATTCAAGGACTGAGGCAATGTACTGTAACTGTATACACACATACCCAGAAATCAGCAGCATTATTCAAGGACTGAGGCAATGTACTGTAACTGTATACACACACACCCAGAAATCAGCAGCATTATTCAAGGACTAAGACTATGTACTGTAACTGTACACACATACCCAGAAATCAGCAGCATTATTCAAGGACTGAGGCAATGTACTGTAACTGTATACACACACACCCAGAAATCAGCAGCATTATTCAAGGACTGAGACAATGTACTGTAACTGTATACACACATACCCAGAAATCAGCAGCATTATTCAAGGACTGAGGCAATGTACTGTAACTGTATACACATACCCAGAAATCAGCAGCATTATTCAAGGACTGAGACAATGTACTGTAACTGTATACACATATACCCAGAAATCAGCAGCATTATTCAAGGACTGAGGCAATGTACTGTAACTGTATACACATATACCCAAAAATCAGCATCATTATTCAAGGACTGAGGCAATGTACTGTAACTGTATACACACATACCCAGAAATCAGCAGCATTATTCAAGGACTGAGGCAATGTACTGTAACTGTATACACACATACCCAGAAATCAGCAGCATTATTCAAGGACTGAGGCAATGTACTGTAACTGTATACACACATACCCAGAAATCAGCAGCATTATTCAAGGACTGAGGCAATGTACTGTAACTGTACACACACATACCCAGAAATCAGCAGCATTATTCAAGGACTGAGGCAATGTACTGTAACTGTACACACAAACCCAGAAATCAGCAGCATTATTCAAGGACTGAGACAATGTACTGTAACTGTATACACACATACCCAGAAATCAGCAGCTTTATTGAAGGACTGAGACAATGTACTGTAACTGTATACACACATACCCAGAAATCAGCAGCATTATTCAAGGACTGAGACAGTGTACTGTAACTGTACACACACATACCCAGAAATCAGCAGCATTATTCAAGGACTGAGACTATGTACTGTAACTGTGTACACATACCCAGAAATCAGCAGCACTATTCAAGGACTGAGACAATGTACTGTAACTGTATACACACATACCCAGAAATCAGCAGCATTATTCAAGGACTGAGGCAATGTACTGTAACTGTATACACACATACCCAGAAATCAGCAGCATTATTCAAGGACTGAGGCAATGTACTGTAACTGTATACACACATACCCAGAAATCAGCAGCATTATTCAAGGACTGAGGCAATGTACTGTAACTGTATACACACATACCCAGAAATCAGCAGCATTATTCAAGGACTGAGGCAATGTACTGTAACTGTATACACACATACCCAGAAATCAGCAGCATTATTCAAGGACTGAGGCAATGTACTGTAACTGTATACACACATACCCAGAAATCAGCAGCATTATTCAAGGACTGAGGCAATGTACTGTAACTGTACACACACATACCCAGAAATCAGCAGCATTATTCAAGGACTGAGGCAATGTACTGTAACTGTACACACAAACCTAGAAATCAGCAGCATTATTCAAGGACTGAGACAATGTACTGTAACTGTATACACACATACCCAGAAATCAGCAGCTTTATTGAAGGACTGAGACAATGTACTGTAACTGTATACACACATACCCAGAAATCAGCAGCATTATTCAAGGACTGAGACAGTGTACTGTAACTGTACACACACATACCCAGAAATCAGCAGCATTATTCAAGGACTGAGACTATGTACTGTAACTGTGTACACATACCCAGAAATCAGCAGCACTATTCAAGGACTGAGACAATGTACTGTAACTGTATACACACATACCCAGAAATCAGCAGCATTATTCAAGGACTGAGGCAATGTACTGTAACTGTACACACATACCCAGAAATCAGCAGCATTATTCAAGGACTGAGACAGTGTACTGTAACTGTATACACACATACCCAGAAATCAGCAGCATTATTCAAGGACTGAGGCAATGTACTGTAACTGTATACACACATACCCAGAAATCAGCAGCATTATTCAAGGACTGAGGCAATGTACTGTAACTGTATACACACATACCCAGAAATCAGCAGCATTATTCAAGGACTGAGGCAATGTACTGTAACTGTATACACACATACCCAGAAATCAGCAGCATTATTCAAGGACTGAGGCAATGTACTGTAACTGTACACACATACCCAGAAATCAGCAGCACTATTCAAGGACTGAGACAATGTACTGTAACTGTATACACACATACCCAGAAATCAGCAGCATTATTCAAGGACTGAGGCAATGTACTGTAACTGTACACACATACCCAGAAATCAGCAGCATTATTCAAGGACTGAGACAGTGTACTGTAACTGTATACACACATACCAAGAAATCAGCAGCATTATTCAAGGACGGAGACAATGTACTGTAACTGTATACACACATACCCAGAAATCAGCAGCATTATTCAAGGACTGAGGCAATGTACTGTAACTGTATACACACATACCCAGAAATCAGCAGCATTATTCAAGGACGGAGACTATGTACTGTAACTGTGTACACATACCCAGAAATCAGCAGCATTATTCAAGGACTGAGCCAATGTACTGTAACTGTATACACACATACCCAGAAATCAGCAGCATTATTCAAGGACTGAGACTATGTACTGTAACTGTATACACACATACCCAGAAATCAGCAGCATTATTCAAGGACTGAGACTATGTACTGTAACTGTATACACACATACCCAGAAATCAGCAGCATTATTCAAGGACTGAGACTATGTACTGTAACTGTATACACACATACCCAGAAATCAGCAGCATTATTCAAGGACTGAGGCAATGTACTGTAACTGTATACACATACCCAGAAATCAGCAGCATTATTCAAGGACGGAGACAATGTACTGTAACTGTATACACACATACCCAGAAATCAGCAGCATTATTCAAGGACTAAGGCAATGTACTGTAACTGCATACACATACCCAGAAATCAGCAGCATTATTCAAGGACTGAGGCAATGTACTGTAATTGTACACACACATACCCAGAAATCAGCAGCATTATTCAAGGACTGAGGTAATGTTCTGTAACTGTACACACATACCCAGAAATCAGCAGCATTATTCAAGGACTGAGGCAATGTACTGTAACTGTACACACATACCCAGAAATCAGCAGCATTATTCAAGGACTAAGACAATGTACTGTAACTGTATACACATACCCAGAAATCAGCAGCATTATTCAAGGAGTGAAGCAATGTACTGTAACTGTACACACATACCCAGAAATCAGCAGCATTATTCAAGGACTGAGGCAATGTACTGTAACTGTACACACATACCCAGAAATCAGCAGCATTATTCAAGGACTAAGACAATGTACTGTAACTGTATACACATACCCAGAAATCAGCAGCATTATTCAAGGACTGAGGCAATGTACTGTAACTGTACACACACATACCCAGAAATCAGCAGCATTATTCAAGGACTGAGGCAATGTACTGTAACTGTATACACATACCCAGAAATCAGCAGCATTATTCAAGGACTGAGACAATGTACTGTAACTGTATACACATACCCAGAAATCAGCAGCACTATTCAAGGACTAAGACAACGTACTGTAACTGTACACACATACCCAGAAATCAGCAGCATTATTCAAGGACTGAAGCAATTTACTGTAACTGTACACACACATACCCAGAAATCAGCAGCATTATTCAAGGACTGAGACAATGTACTGTAACTGTACACACATACCCAGAAATCAGCAGCATTATTCAAGGACTGAGGCAATTTACTGTAACTGTACACACACATACCCAGAAATCAGCAGCATTATTCAAGGACTGAGACAATGTACTGTAACTGTATACACACATACCCAGAAATCAGCAGTACTATTCAAGGACTGAGGCAATGTACTGTAACTGTATACACACATACCCAGAAATCAGCAGCATTATTCAAGGACTGAGACAATGTACTGTAACTGTACACACATACCCAGAAATCAGCAGCATTATTCAAGGACTGAGGCAATGTACTGTAACTGTACACACATACCCAGAAATCAGCAGCATTATTCAAGGACTGAGGCAATGTACTGTAACTGTATGCACACATACCCAGAAATCAGCAGCATTATTCAAGGACTGAGACAATGTACTTTAACTATATACACATACCCAGAAATCAGCAGCATTATTCAAGGACTGAGGCAATGGACTGTAACTATATACACACATACCCAGAAACCCACAACATTATTCAAGGACTGAGGCAATGTACTGTAACTGTCAACACATACCCAGAAATCAGCAGCATTATTCAAGGACTGAGACAATGTACTGTAACTGTATACACATACCCAGAAATCAGCAGCATTATTCAAGGACTGAGGCAATGTACTGTAACTGTACACACATACCCAGAAATCAGCAGCATTATTCAAGGACTGAGGCAATTTACTGTAACTGTACACACACATACCCAGAAATCAGCAGCATTATTCAAGGACTGAGACAATGTACTGTAACTGTATACACAAACCCAGAAATCAGCAGCACTATTCAAGGACTGAGGCAATGTACTGTAACTGTATACACACATACCCAGAAATCAGCAGCACTATTCAAGGACTGAGGCAATGTGCTGTAACTGTACACACATACCCAGAAATCAGCAGCATTATTCAAGGACTGAGGCAATGTACTGTAACTGTACACACATACCCAGAAATCAGCAGCATTATTCAAGGACTGAGACAATGTACTGTAACTGTATACACACATACCCAGAAATCAGCAGCATTATTCAAGGACTGAGGCAATGTGCTGTAACTGTACACACATACCCAGAAATCAGCAGCATTATTCAAGGACTGAGGCAATGTACTGTAACTGTATACACACACACCCAGAAATCAGCAGCATTATTCAAGGACTGAGACAATGTACTGTAACTGTACACACATACCCAGAAATCAGCAGCATTATTCAAGGACTGAGGCAATGTACTGTAACTGTATACACACACACCCAGAAATCAGCAGCATTATTAAAGGACTGAGACAATGTACTGTAACTGTATACACATACCCAGAAATCAGCAGCATTATTCAAGGACTGAGACAATGTACTGTAACTGTACACACATACCCAGAAATCAGCAGCAT
Source organism: Lepidochitona cinerea (assembly GCA_963971465.1). Classification (NCBI taxonomy): domain Eukaryota; kingdom Metazoa; phylum Mollusca; class Polyplacophora; order Chitonida; family Tonicellidae; genus Lepidochitona; species Lepidochitona cinerea. The sequence continues at coordinate 903,601 of OZ020555.1, read as the reverse complement.
TATTCAAGGACTGAGGCGATGTACTGTAACTGTATACACACATACCCAGAAATCAGCAGCATTATTCAAGGACTGAGGCAATGTACTGTAACTGTATACACACATACCCAGAAATCAGCAGCATTATTCAAGGACTGAGGCAATGTACTGTAACTGTATACACACACACCCAGAAATCAGCAGCATTATTCAAGGACTAAGACTATGTACTGTAACTGTACACACATACCCAGAAATCAGCAGCATTATTCAAGGACTGAGGCAATGTACTGTAACTGTATACACACACACCCAGAAATCAGCAGCATTATTCAAGGACTGAGACAATGTACTGTAACTGTATACACACATACCCAGAAATCAGCAGCATTATTCAAGGACTGAGGCAATGTACTGTAACTGTATACACATACCCAGAAATCAGCAGCATTATTCAAGGACTGAGACAATGTACTGTAACTGTATACACATATACCCAGAAATCAGCAGCATTATTCAAGGACTGAGGCAATGTACTGTAACTGTATACACATATACCCAGAAATCAGCAGCATTATTCAAGGACTGAGGCAATGTACTGTAACTGTATACACACATACCCAGAAATCAGCAGCATTATTCAAGGACTGAGGCAATGTACTGTAACTGTATACACACATACCCAGAAATCAGCAGCATTATTCAAGGACTGAGGCAATGTACTGTAACTGTATACACACATACCCAGAAATCAGCAGCATTATTCAAGGACTGAGGCAATGTACTGTAACTGTACACACACATACCCAGAAATCAGCAGCATTATTCAAGGACTGAGGCAATGTACTGTAACTGTACACACAAACCCAGAAATCAGCAGCATTATTCAAGGACTGAGACAATGTACTGTAACTGTATACACACATACCCAGAAATCAGCAGCTTTATTGAAGGACTGAGACAATGTACTGTAACTGTATACACACAAAGCCAGAAATCAGCAGCATTATTCAAGGACTGAGACAGTGTACTGTAACTGTACACACACATACCCAGAAATCAGCAGCATTATTCAAGGACTGAGACTATGTACTGTAACTGTGTACACATACCCAGAAATCAGCAGCACTATTCAAGGACTGAGACAATGTACTGTAACTGTATACACACATACCCAGAAATCAGCAGCATTATTCAAGGACTGAGGCAATGTACTGTAACTGTACACACATACCCAGAAATCAGCAGCATTATTCAAGGACTGAGACAGTGTACTGTAACTGTATACACACATACCCAGAAATCAGCAGCATTATTCAAGGACTGAGGCAATGTACTGTAACTGTATACACACATACCCAGAAATCAGCAGCATTATTCAAGGACTGAGGCAATGTACTGTAACTGTATACACACATACCCAGAAATCAGCAGCATTATTCAAGGACTGAGGCAATGTACTGTAACTGTATACACACATACCCAGAAATCAGCAGCATTATTCAAGGACTGAGGCAATGTACTGTAACTGTATACACACATACCCAGAAATCAGCAGCATTATTCAAGGACTGAGGCAATGTACTGTAACTGTACACACACATACCCAGAAATCAGCAGCATTATTCAAGGACTGAGGCAATGTACTGTAACTGTACACACAAACCCAGAAATCAGCAGCATTATTCAAGGACTGAGACAATGTACTGTAACTGTATACACACATACCCAGAAATCAGCAGCTTTATTGAAGGACTGAGACAATGTACTGTAACTGTATACACACATACCCAGAAATCAGCAGCATTATTCAAGGACTGAGACAGTGTACTGTAACTGTACACACACATACCCAGAAATCAGCAGCATTATTCAAGGACTGAGACTATGTACTGTAACTGTGTACACATACCCAGAAATCAGCAGCACTATTCAAGGACTGAGACAATGTACTGTAACTGTATACACACATACCCAGAAATCAGCAGCATTATTCAAGGACTGAGGCAATGTACTGTAACTGTACACACATACCCAGAAATCAGCAGCATTATTCAAGGACTGAGACAGTGTACTGTAACTGTATACACACATACCCAGAAATCAGCAGCATTATTCAAGGACTGAGGCAATGTACTGTAACTGTATACACACATACCCAGAAATCAGCAGCATTATTCAAGGACTGAGGCAATGTACTGTAACTGTATACACACATACCCAGAAATCAGCAGCATTATTCAAGGACTGAGGCAATGTACTGTAACTGTATACACACATACCCAGAAATCAGCAGCATTATTCAAGGACTGAGACAATGTACTGTAACTGTACACACATACCCAGAAATCAGCAGCACTATTCAAGGACTGAGACAATGTACTGTAACTGTATACACACATACCCAGAAATCAGCAGCATTATTCAAGGACTGAGACAATGTACTGTAACTGTACACACATACCCAGAAATCAGCAGCATTATTCAAGGACTGAGGCAATTTACTGTAACTGTACACACACATACCCAGAAATCAGCAGCATTATTCAAGGACTGAGACAATGTACTGTAACTGTATACACACATACCCAGAAATCAGCAGTACTATTCAAGGACTGAGGCAATGTACTGTAACTGTATACACACATACCCAGAAATCAGCAGCATTATTCAAGGACTGAGACAATGTACTGTAACTGTACACACATACCCAGAAATCAGCAGCATTATTCAAGGACTGAGGCAATGTACTGTAACTGTACACACATACCCAGAAATCAGCAGCATTATTCAAGGACTGAGGCAATGTACTGTAACTGTATGCACACATACCCAGAAATCAGCAGCATTATTCAAGGACTGAGACAATGTACTTTAACTATATACACATACCCAGAAATCAGCAGCATTATTCAAGGACTGAGGCAATGGACTGTAACTATATACACACATACCCAGAAACCCACAACATTATTCAAGGACTGAGGCAATGTACTGTAACTGTCAACACATACCCAGAAATCAGCAGCATTATTCAAGGACTGAGACAATGTACTGTAACTGTATACACATACCCAGAAATCAGCAGCATTATTCAAGGACTGAGGCAATGTACTGTAACTGTACACACATACCCAGAAATCAGCAGCATTATTCAAGGACTGAGGCAATTTACTGTAACTGTACACACACATACCCAGAAATCAGCAGCATTATTCAAGGACTGAGACAATGTACTGTAACTGTATACACAAACCCAGAAATCAGCAGCACTATTCAAGGACTGAGGCAATGTACTGTAACTGTATACACACATACCCAGAAATCAGCAGCACTATTCAAGGACTGAGGCAATGTGCTGTAACTGTACACACATACCCAGAAATCAGCAGCATTATTCAAGGACTGAGGCAATGTACTGTAACTGTACACACATACCCAGAAATCAGCAGCATTATTCAAGGACTGAGACAATGTACTGTAACTGTATACACACATACCCAGAAATCAGCAGCATTATTCAAGGACTGAGGCAATGTGCTGTAACTGTACACACATACCCAGAAATCAGCAGCATTATTCAAGGACTGAGGCAATGTACTGTAACTGTATACACACACACCCAGAAATCAGCAGCATTATTCAAGGACTGAGACAATGTACTGTAACTGTACACACATACCCAGAAATCAGCAGCATTATTCAAGGACTGAGGCAATGTACTGTAACTGTATACACACACACCCAGAAATCAGCAGCATTATTAAAGGACTGAGACAATGTACTGTAACTGTATACACATACCCAGAAATCAGCAGCATTATTCAAGGACTGAGACAATGTACTGTAACTGTACACACATACCCAGAAATCAGCAGCATTATTCAAGGACTGAGGCGATGTACTGTAACTGTATACACACATACCCAGAAATCAGCAGCATTATTCAAGGACTGAGGCAATGTACTGTAACTGTATACACACATACCCAGAAATCAGCAGCATTATTCAAGGACTGAGGCAATGTACTGTAACTGTATACACACACACCCAGAAATCAGCAGCATTATTCAAGGACTAAGACTATGTACTGTAACTGTACACACATACCCAGAAATCAGCAGCATTATTCAAGGACTGAGGCAATGTACTGTAACTGTATACACACACACCCAGAAATCAGCAGCATTATTCAAGGACTGAGACAATGTACTGTAACTGTATACACACATACCCAGAAATCAGCAGCATTATTCAAGGACTGAGGCAATGTACTGTAACTGTATACACATACCCAGAAATCAGCAGCATTATTCAAGGACTGAGACAATGTACTGTAACTGTATACACATATACCCAGAAATCAGCAGCATTATTCAAGGACTGAGGCAATGTACTGTAACTGTATACACATATACCCAGAAATCAGCAGCATTATTCAAGGACTGAGGCAATGTACTGTAACTGTATACACACATACCCAGAAATCAGCAGCATTATTCAAGGACTGAGGCAATGTACTGTAACTGTACACACACATACCCAGAAATCAGCAGCATTATTCAAGGACTGAGGCAATGTACTGTAACTGTACACACAAACCCAGAAATCAGCAGCATTATTCAAGGACTGAGACAATGTACTGTAACTGTATACACACATACCCAGAAATCAGCAGCTTTATTGAAGGACTGAGACAATGTACTGTAACTGTATACACACAAAGCCAGAAATCAGCAGCATTATTCAAGGACTGAGACAGTGTACTGTAACTGTACACACACATACCCAGAAATCAGCAGCATTATTCAAGGACTGAGACTATGTACTGTAACTGTGTACACATACCCAGAAATCAGCAGCACTATTCAAGGACTGAGACAATGTACTGTAACTGTATACACACATACCCAGAAATCAGCAGCATTATTCAAGGACTGAGGCAATGTACTGTAACTGTACACACATACCCAGAAATCAGCAGCATTATTCAAGGACTGAGACAGTGTACTGTAACTGTATACACACATACCCAGAAATCAGCAGCATTATTCAAGGACTGAGGCAATGTACTGTAACTGTATACACACATACCCAGAAATCAGCAGCATTATTCAAGGACTGAGGCAATGTACTGTAACTGTATACACACATACCCAGAAATCAGCAGCATTATTCAAGGACTGAGGCAATGTACTGTAACTGTATACACACATACCCAGAAATCAGCAGCATTATTCAAGGACTGAGGCAATGTACTGTAACTGTATACACACATACCCAGAAATCAGCAGCATTATTCAAGGACTGAGGCAATGTACTGTAACTGTACACACACATACCCAGAAATCAGCAGCATTATTCAAGGACTGAGGCAATGTACTGTAACTGTACACACAAACCCAGAAATCAGCAGCATTATTCAAGGACTGAGACAATGTACTGTAACTGTATACACACATACCCAGAAATCAGCAGCTTTATTGAAGGACTGAGACAATGTACTGTAACTGTATACACACATACCCAGAAATCAGCAGCATTATTCAAGGACTGAGACAGTGTACTGTAACTGTGTACACATACCCAGAAATCAGCAGCACTATTCAAGGACTGAGACAATGTACTGTAACTGTATACACACATACCCAGAAATCAGCAGCATTATTCAAGGACTGAGGCAATGTACTGTAACTGTACACACATACCCAGAAATCAGCAGCATTATTCAAGGACTGAGACAGTGTACTGTAACTGTATACACACATACCCAGAAATCAGCAGCATTATTCAAGGACTGAGGCAATGTACTGTAACTGTATACACACATACCCAGAAATCAGCAGCATTATTCAAGGACTGAGGCAATGTACTGTAACTGTATACACACATACCCAGAAATCAGCAGCATTATTCAAGGACTGAGGCAATGTACTGTAACTGTATACACACATACCCAGAAATCAGCAGCATTATTCAAGGACTGAGACAATGTACTGTAACTGTACACACATACCCAGAAATCAGCAGCACTATTCAAGGACTGAGACAATGTACTGTAACTGTATACACACATACCCAGAAATCAGCAGCATTATTCAAGGACTGAGGCAATGTACTGTAACTGTACACACATACCCAGAAATCAGCAGCATTATTCAAGGACTGAGACAGTGTACTGTAACTGTATACACACATACCAAGAAATCAGCAGCATTATTCAAGGACGGAGACAATGTACTGTAACTGTATACACACATACCCAGAAATCAGCAGCATTATTCAAGGACTGAGGCAATGTACTGTAACTGTATACACACATACCCAGAAATCAGCAGCATTATTCAAGGACGGAGACTATGTACTGTAACTGTGTACACATACCCAGAAATCAGCAGCATTATTCAAGGACTGAGCCAATGTACTGTAACTGTATACACACATACCCAGAAATCAGCAGCATTATTCAAGGACTGAGACTATGTACTGTAACTGTATACACACATACCCAGAAATCAGCAGCATTTTTCAAGGACTGAGACTATGTACTGTAACTGTATACACACATACCCAGAAATCAGCAGCATTATTCAAGGACTGAGACTATGTACTGTAACTGTATACACACATACCCAGAAATCAGCAGCATTTTTCAAGGACTGAGGCAATGTACTGTAACTGTATACACATACCCAGAAATCAGCAGCATTATTCAAGGACGGAGACAATGTACTGTAACTGTATACACACATACCCAGAAATCAGCAGCATTATTCAAGGACTAAGGCAATGTACTGTAACTGCATACACATACCCAGAAATCAGCAGCATTATTCAAGGACTGAGGCAATGTACTGTAATTGTACACACACATACCCAGAAATCAGCAGCATTATTCAAGGACTGAGGTAATGTTCTGTAACTGTACACACATACCCAGAAATCAGCAGCATTATTCAAGGACTGAGGCAATGTACTGTAACTGTACACACATACCCAGAAATCAGCAGCATTATTCAAGGACTAAGACAATGTACTGTAACTGTATACACATACCAAGAAATCAGCAGCATTATTCAAGGAGTGAAGCAATGTACTGTAACTGTACACACATACCCAGAAATCAGCAGCATTATTCAAGGACTGAGGCAATGTACTGTAACTGTACACACATACCCAGAAATCAGCAGCATTATTCAAGGACTAAGACAATGTACTGTAACTGTATACACATACCCAGAAATCAGCAGCATTATTCAAGGACTGAGGCAATGTACTGTAACTGTATACACACATACCCAGAAATCCACAGCATTATTCAAGGACTGAGACAATGTACTGTAACTGTCCACACACATACCCAGAAATCAGCAGTACTATTCAAGGACTGAGGCAATGTACTGTAACTGTACACACACATACCCAGAAATCGGCAGCATTATTCAAGGACTGCGGCAATGTACTGTAACTGTCCACACACATACCCAGAAATCAGCAGCATTATTCAAGGACTGAGGCAATGTACTGTAACTGTCCACACACATACCCAGAAATCAGCAGCATTATTCAAGGACTGAGGCAATGTACTGTAACTGTACACACATACCCAGCAATCAGCAGCTTTATTGAAGGACTGAGGCAATGTACTGTAACTGTACACACACACCCAGAAATCAGCAGCATTTATCAAGGACTGAGCCAATGTACTGTAACTGTACACACATACCCAGAAATCAGCAGCATTATTCAAGGACTGAGGCAATGTACTGTAACTGTATACACACACCCAGAAATCCACAGCATTATTCAAGGACTGAGGCAATGTACTGTAACTGTACACACATACCCAGAAATCAGCAGCTTTATTGAAGGACTGAGACAATTTACTTTAACTGTACACAAATACCCAGAAATCAGCAGCATTATTCAAGGAGTGAAGCAATGTACTGTAACTGTATACACATACCCAGAAATCAGCAGCATTATTCAAGGACTGAGGCAATGTACTGTAACTGTACACACACATACCCAGAAATCAGCAGCATTATTCAAGGACTGAGACTATGTACTGTAACTGTGTACACATACCCAGAAATCAGCAGCACTATTCAAGGACTGAGCCAATGTACTGTAACTGTACACACACATACCCTGAAATCAGCAGCATTATTCAAGGACTGAGGCAATGTACTGTAACTGTCCACACACATACCCAGAAATCAGCAGCATTATTCAAGGACTGAGACAATGTACTGTAACTGTATACACATACCCAGAAATCAGCAGCATTATTCAAGGAGTGAGGCAATGTACTGTAACTGTACACACATACCCAGAAATCAGCAGCATTATTCAAGGACTGAGGCAATGTACTGTAACAGTGTACACACATACCCAGAAATCAGCAGCATTATTCAAGGAGTGAAGCAATGTAGTGTAACTGTATACACATACCCAGAAATCAGCAGCATTATTCAAGGACTGAGGCAATGTACTGTAACTGTACACACATACCCAGAAATCAGCAGCACTATTCAAGGAGTGAAGCAATGTACTGTAACTGTACACACGTACCCAGAAATCCACAGCATTATTCAAGGACTGAGACAATGTACTGTAACTGTCCACACACATACCCAGAAATCAGCAGTACTATTCAAGGACTGAGGCAATGTACTGTAACTGTACACACACATACCCAGAAATCAGCAGCATTATTCAAGGACTGCGGCAATGTACTGTAACTGTATACACACACACCCAGAAATCCACAGCATTATTCAAGGACTGAGGCAATGTACTGTAACTGTATACACACACACCCAGAAATCCACAGCATTATTCAAGGACTGAGGCAATGTACTGTAACTGTACACACATACCCAGAAATCAGCAGCTTTATTGAAGGACTGAGACAATTTACTTTAACTGTATACACATACCCAGAAATCAGCAGCATTATTCAAGGACTGAGCCAATGTATTGTAACTGTATACACACATACCCAGAAATCAGCAGCATTATTCAAGGACTGAGGCAATGTACTGTAACTGTATACACACATACCCAGAAATCAGCAGCATTATTCAAGGACTGAGGCAATGTACTGTAACTGTATACACACATACCCAGAAATCAGCAGCATTATTCAAGGACTGAGGCAATGTACTGTAACTGTACACACATACCCAGAAATCAGCAGCACTATTCAAGGACTGAGACAATGTACTGTAACTGTATACACACATACCCAGAAATCAGCAGCATTATTCAAGGACTGAGGCAATGTACTGTAACTGTACACACATACCCAGAAATCAGCAGCATTATTCAAGGACTGAGGCAATGTACTGTAACTGTACACACATACCCAGAAATCAGCAGCATTATTCAAGGACTGAGGCAATGTACTGTAACTGTATACACACATACCCAGAAATCAGCAGCATTATTCAAGGACTGAGGCAATGTACTGTAACTGTACACACATACCCAGAAATCAGCAGCACTATTCAAGGACTGAGACAATGTACTGTAACTGTATACACACATACCCAGAAATCAGCAGCATTATTCAAGGACTGAGGCAATGTACTGTAACTGTACACACATACCCAGAAATCAGCAGCATTATTCAAGGACTGAGACAGTGTACTGTAACTGTATACACACATACCCAGAAATCAGCAGCATTATTCAAGGACTGAGGCAATGTACTGTAACTGTATACACACATACCCAGAAATCAGCAGCATTATTCAAGGACTGAGGCAATGTACTGTAACTGTATACACACATACCCAGAAATCAGCAGCATTATTCAAGGACTGATGCAATGTACTGTAACTGTATACACACATACCCAGAAATCAGCAGCATTATTCAAGGACTGAGGCAATGTACTGTAACTGTACACACATACCCAGAAATCAGCAGCACTATTCAAGGACTGAGACAATGTACTGTAACTGTATACACACATACCCAGAAATCAGCAGCATTATTCAAGGACTGAGGCAATGTACTGTAACTGTACACACATACCCAGAAATCAGCAGCATTATTCAAGGACTGAGACAGTGTACTGTAACTGTATACACACATACCCAGAAATCAGCAGCATTATTCAAGGACGGAGACAATGTACTGTAACTGTATACACACATACCCAGAAATCAGATGCATTATTCAAGGACTGAGGCAATGTACTGTAACTGTATACACACATACCCAGAAATCAGCAGCATTATTCAAGGACGGAGACTATGTACTGTAACTGTGTACACATACCCAGAAATCAGCAGCATTATTCAAGGACTGAGACTATGTACTGTAACTGTATACACACATACCCAGAAATCAGCAGCATTATTCAAGGACTGAGGCAATGTACTGTAACTGTATACACATACCCAGAAATCAGCAGCATTATTCAAGGACGGAGACAATGTACTGTAACTGTATACACACATACCCAGAAATCAGCAGCATTATTCAAGGACTGAGGCAATGTACTGTAACTGTATACACATACCCAGAAATCAGCAGCATTATTCAAGGACTGAGGCAATGTACTGTAATTGTACACACACATACCCAGAAATCAGCAGCATTATTCAAGGACTGAGGTAATGTTCTGTAACTGTACACACATACCCAGAAATCAGCAGCATTATTCAAGGACTGAGGCAATGTACTGTAACTGTACACACATACCCAGAAATCAGCAGCATTATTCAAGGACTAAGACAATGTACTGTAACTGTATACACATACCCAGAAATCAGCAGCATTATTCAAGGAGTGAAGCAATGTACTGTAACTGTACACACATACCCAGAAATCAGCAGCATTATTCAAGGACTGAGGCAATGTACTGTAACTGTACACACATACCCAGAAATCAGCAGCATTATTCAAGGACTAAGACAATGTACTGTAACTGTATACACATACCCAGAAATCAGCAGCATTATTCAAGGACTGAGGCAATGTACTGTAACTGTATACACACATACCCAGAAATCCACAGCATTATTCAAGGACTGAGACAATGTACTGTAACTGTCCACACACATACCCAGAAATCAGCAGTACTATTCAAGGACTGAGGCAATGTACTGTAACTGTACACACACATACCCAGAAATCGGCAGCATTATTCAAGGACTGCGGCAATGTACTGTAACTGTCCACACACATACCCAGAAATCAGCAGCATTATTCAAGGACTGAGGCAATGTACTGTAACTGTCCACACACATACCCAGAAATCAGCAGCATTATTCAAGGACTGAGGCAATGTACTGTAACTGTACACACATACCCAGCAATCAGCAGCTTTATTGAAGGACTGAGGCAATGTACTGTAACTGTACACACACACCCAGAAATCAGCAGCATTTATCAAGGACTGAGCCAATGTACTGTAACTGTACACACATACCCAGAAATCAGCAGCATTATTCAAGGACTGAGGCAATGTACTGTAACTGTATACACACACACCCAGAAATCCACAGCATTATTCAAGGACTGAGGCAATGTACTGTAACTGTACACACATACCCATAAATCAGCAGCTTTATTGAAGGACTGAGGCAATGTACTGTAACTGTACACACACATACCCAGAAATCAGCAGCATTATTCAAGGACTGAGACTATGTACTGTAACTGTGTACACATACCCAGAAATCAGCAGCACTATTCAAGGACTGAGCCAATGTACTGTAACTGTACACACATACCCAGAAATCAGCAGCACTATTCAAGGACTGAGGCAATGTACTGTAACTGTATACACACATACCCAGAAATCAGCAGCATTATTCAAGGACTGAGGCAATGTACTGTAACTGTATACACATACCCAGAAATCAGCAGCATTATTCAAGGACTGAGGCAATGTACTGTAATTGTACACACACATACCCAGAAATCAGCAGCATTATTCAAGGACTGAGGTAATGTTCTGTAACTGTACACACATACCCAGAAATCAGCAGCATTATTCAAGGACTGAGGCAATGTACTGTAACTGTACACACATACCCAGAAATCAGCAGCATTATTCAAGGACTAAGACAATGTACTGTAACTGTATACACATACCCAGAAATCAGCAGCATTATTCAAGGAGTGAAGCAATGTACTGTAACTGTACACACATACCCAGAAATCAGCAGCATTATTCAAGGACTGAGGCAATGTACTGTAACTGTACACACATACCCAGAAATCAGCAGCATTATTCAAGGACTAAGACAATGTACTGTAACTGTATACACATACCCAGAAATCAGCAACATTATTCAAGGACTGAGGCAATGTACTGTAACTGTATACACACATACCCAGAAATCCACAGCATTATTCAAGGACTGAGACAATGTACTGTAACTGTCCACACACATACCCAGAAATCAGCAGTACTATTCAAGGACTGAGGCAATGTACTGTAACTGTACACACACATACCCAGAAATCGGCAGCATTATTCAAGGACTGCGGCAATGTACTGTAACTGTCCACACACATACCCAGAAATCAGCAGCATTATTCAAGGACTGAGGCAATGTACTGTAACTGTCCACACACATACCCAGAAATCAGCAGCATTATTCAAGGACTGAGGCAATGTACTGTAACTGTACACACATACCCAGCAATCAGCAGCTTTATTGAAGGACTGAGGCAATGTACTGTAACTGTACACACACACCCAGAAATCAGCAGCATTTATCAAGGACTGAGCCAATGTACTGTAACTGTACACACATACCCAGAAATCAGCAGCATTATTCAAGGACTGAGGCAATGTACTGTAACTGTATACACACACACCCAGAAATCCACAGCATTATTCAAGGACTGAGGCAATGTACTGTAACTGTACACACATACCCATAAATCAGCAGCTTTATTGAAGGACTGAGGCAATGTACTGTAACTGTACACACACATACCCAGAAATCAGCAGCATTATTCAACGACTGAGACTATGTACTGTAACTGTGTACACATACCCAGAAATCAGCAGCACTATTCAAGGACTGAGCCAATGTACTGTAACTGTACACACATACCCAGAAATCAGCAGCACTATTCAAGGACTGAGGCAATGTACTGTAACTGTATACACACATACCCAGAAATCAGCAGCATTATTCAAGGACTGAGGCAATGTACTGTAACTGTACACACATACCCAGAAATCAGCAGCACTATTCAAGGACTGAGACAGTGTACTGTAACTGTATACACATACCCAGAAATCAGCAGCATTATTCAAGGACTGAGGCAATGTACTGTAACTGTACACACATACCCAGAAATCAGCAGCACTATTCAAGGACTGAGCCAATGTACTGTAACTGTACACACATACCCAGAAATCAGCAGCATTATTCAAGGAGTGAGGCAATGTACTGTAACTGTACACACATACCCAGAAATCAGCAGCATTATTCAAGGACTGAGGCAATGTACTGTAACAGTGTACACACATACCCAGAAATCAGCAGCATTATTCAAGGACTGAGGCAATGTACTGTAACTGTATACACATACCCAGAAATCAGCAGCATTATTCAAGGACTGAGGCAATGTACTGTAACTGTACACACATACCCAGAAATCAGCAGCACTATTCAAGGAGTGAAGCAATGTACTGTAACTGTACACACGTACCCAGAAATCCACAGCATTATTCAAGGACTGAGACAATGTACTGTAACTGTCCACACACATACCCAGAAATCAGCAGTACTATTCAAGGACTGAGGCAATGTACTGTAACTGTACACACACATACCCAGAAATCAGCAGCATTATTCAAGGACTGCGGCAATGTACTGTAACTGTATACACACACACCCAGAAATCCACAGCATTATTCAAGGACTGAGGCAATGTACTGTAACTGTATACACACACACCCAGAAATCCACAGCATTATTCAAGGACTGAGGCAATGTACTGTAACTGTACACACATACCCAGAAATCAGCAGCTTTATTGAAGGACTGAGACAATTTACTTTAACTGTACACAAATACCCAGAAATCAGCAGCATTATTCAAGGACTGAGACAATGTACTTTAACTGTACACACACATACCCAGAAATCAGCAGCATTATTCAAGGACTGAGACTATGTACTGTAACTGTACACACAAACCCAGAAATCAGCAGCATTATTCAAGGACTGAGACAGTGTACTGTAACTGTACACACACATACCCAGAAATCAGCAACATTATTCAAGGACTGAGACTATGTACTGTAACTGTGTACACATACCCAGAAATCAGCAGCATTATTCAAGGACTGAGGCAATGTACTGTAACTGTACACACATACCCAGAAATCAGCAGCATTATTGAAGGACTGAGGCAATGTACTGTAACTGTGTACACATACCCAGAAATCAGCAGCATTATTCAAGGACTGAGGCAATGTACTGTAACTGTCCACACACATACCCAGAAATCAGCAGCATTATTCAAGGACTGAGCCAATGTACTGTAACTGTATACACATACCCAGAAATCAGCAGCATTATTCAAGGACTGAGGGAATGTACTGTAACTGTACACACATACCCAGAAATCAGCAGCATTATTCAAGGACTGAGGTAATGTACTGTAACTGTATACACATACCCAGAAATCAGCAGCATTATTCAAGGACTGAGGGAATGTACTGTAACTGTACACACATACCCAGAAATCAGCAGCATTATTCAAGGACTGAGGGAATGTACTGTAACTGTACACACATACCCAGAAATCAGCAGCATTATTCAAGGACTGAGGGAATGTACTGTAACTGTACACACATACCCAGAAATCAGCAGCATTATTCAAGGACTGAGGCAATGTACTGTAACTGTCCACACACATACCCAGAAATCAGCAGCATTATTCAAGGACTGAGCCAATGTACTGTAACTGTATACACATACCCAGAAATCAGCAGCATTATTCAAGGACTGAGGGAATGTACTGTAACTGTACACACATACCCAGAAATCAGCAGCACTATTCAAGGACTGAGCCAATGTACTGTAACTGTATACACATACCCAGAAATCAGCAGCATTATTCAAGGACTGAGCCAATGTACTGTAACTGTACACACATACCCAGAAATCAGCAGCATTATTCAAGGACTGAGGCAATGTACTGTAACTGTATACACATACCCAGAAATCAGCAGCACTATTCAAGGACTGAGGCAATGTACTGTAACTGTCCACACACATACCCAGAAATCAGCAGCATTATTCAAGGACTGAGACAATGTACTGTAACTGTACACACATACCCAGAAATCAGCAGCATTATTCAAGGACTGAGGCAATGTACTGTAACTGTGTACACACACCCAGAAATCCACAGCATTATTCAAGGACTGAGGCAATGTACTGTAACTGTATACACACATACCCAGAAATCCACAGCATTATTCAAGGACTGAGACAGTGTACTGTAACTGTATACACACATACCCAGAAATCAGCAGCATTATTCAAGGACTGAGACAATGTACTGTAACTGTACACACATACCCAGAAATCAGCAGCACTATTTAAGGACTGAGGCAATGTACTGTAACTGTCCACACACATACCCATAAATCAGCAGCATTATTCAAGGAGTGAAGCAATGTACTGTAACTGTACACACACATACCCAGAAATCATCAGCATTATTCAAGGACTGAGACAATGTACTGTAACTGTGTACACATACCCAGAAATCAGCAGCATTATTCAAGGACTGAGCCAATGTACTGTAACTGTATACACACATACCCAGAAATCAGCAGCATTATTCAAGGACTGAGGCAATGTACTGTAACTGTATACACATACCCAGAAATCAGCAGCATTATTCAAGGACTGAGACAATGTACTGTAACTGTACACACACATACCCAGAAATCAGCAGCATTATTCAAGGACTGAGACAATGTACTGTAACTGTACACACACATACCCAGAAATCAGCAGCATTATTCTAGGACTGAGACAATGTACTGTAACTGTACACACACATACCCAGAAATCAGCAGCATTATTCAAGGACTGAGACAATGTACTGTAACTGTGTACACATACTCAGAAATCATCAGCATTATTCAAGGACTGAGCCAATGTACTGTAACTGTACACACATACCCAGAAATCAGCAGCATTATTCAAGGACTGAGGCAATGTACTGTAACTGTATACACACATACCCAGAAATCAGCAGCATTATTCAAGGACTGAGACAATGTACTGTAACTGTATACACATACTCAGAAATCATCAGCATTATTCAAGGACTGAGACAATGTACTGTAACTGTATACACATACCCAGAAATCAGCAGCATTATTCAAGGACTGAGACAATGTACTGTAACTGTATACACACATACCCAGAAATCAGCAGCATTATTCAAGGACTGAGGCAATGTACTGTAACTGTATACACATACACAGAAATCAGCAGCATTATTCAAGGACAGAGACAATGTACTGTAACTGTATACACAAATACCCAGAAATCAGCAGCATTATTCAAGGACTGAGGCGATGTACTGTAACTGTATACACATACCCAGAAATCAGCAGCATTATTCAAGGACTGAGACTATGTACTGTAACTGTGTACACATACCCAGAAATCAGCAGCATTATTCAAGGACTGAGGCAATGTACTGTAACTGTACACACATACCCAGAAATCAGCAGCATTATTCAAGGACTGAGGCAATGTACTGTAACTGTGTACACATACCCAGAAATCAGCAGCATTATTCAAGGACTGAGGCAATGTACTGTAACTGTCCACACACATACCCAGAAATCAGCAGCATTATTCAAGGACTGAGCCAATGTACTGTAACTGTATACACATACCCAGAAATCAGCAGCATTATTCAAGGACTGAGGGAATGTACTGTAACTGTACACACATACCCAGAAATCAGCAGCATTATTCAAGGACTGAGGTAATGTACTGTAACTGTATACACATACCCAGAAATCAGCAGCATTATTCAAGGACTGAGGGAATGTACTGTAACTGTACACACATACCCAGAAATCAGCAGCATTATTCAAGGACTGAGGGAATGTACTGTAACTGTACACACATACCCAGAAATCAGCAGCATTATTCAAGGACTGAGGGAATGTACTGTAACTGTACACACATACCCAGAAATCAGCAGCATTATTCAAGGACTGAGGCAATGTACTGTAACTGTCCACACACATACCCAGAAATCAGCAGCATTATTCAAGGACTGAGCCAATGTACTGTAACTGTATACACATACCCAGAAATCAGCAGCATTATTCAAGGACTGAGGGAATGTACTGTAACTGTACACACATACCCAGAAATCAGCAGCACTATTCAAGGACTGAGCCAATGTACTGTAACTGTATACACATACCCAGAAATCAGCAGCATTATTCAAGGACTGAGCCAATGTACTGTAACTGTACACACATACCCAGAAATCAGCAGCATTATTCAAGGACTGAGGCAATGTACTGTAACTGTATACACATACCCAGAAATCAGCAGCACTATTCAAGGACTGAGGCAATGTACTGTAACTGTCCACACACATACCCAGAAATCAGCAGCATTATTCAAGGACTGAGACAATGTACTGTAACTGTACACACATACCCAGAAATCAGCAGCATTATTCAAGGACTGAGGCAATGTACTGTAACTGTGTACACATACCCAGAAATCCACAGCATTATTCAAGGACTGAGGCAATGTACTGTAACTGTATACACACATACCCAGAAATCCACAGCATTATTCAAGGACTGAGACAGTGTACTGTAACTGTATACACACATACCCAGAAATCAGCAGCATTATTCAAGGACTGAGACAATGTACTGTAACTGTACACACATACCCAGAAATCAGCAGCACTATTCAAGGACTGAGGCAATGTACTGTAACTGTCCACACACATACCCATAAATCAGCAGCATTATTCAAGGAGTGAAGCAATGTACTGTAACTGTACACACACATACACAGAAATCATCAGCATTATTCAAGGACTGAGACAATGTACTGTAACTGTGTACACATACCCAGAAATCAGCAGCATTATTCAAGGACTTAGCCAATGTACTGTAACTGTATACACACATACCCAGAAATCAGCAGTATTCAAGGACTGAGGCAATGTACTGTAACTGTATACACATACCCAGAAATCAGCAGCATTATTCAAGGACTGAGACAATGTACTGTAACTGTACACACACATACCAAGAAATCAGCAGCATTATTCAAGGACTGAGACAATGTACTGTAACTGTACACACACATACCCAGAAATCAGCAGCATTATTCTAGGACTGAGACAATGTACTGTAACTGTACACACACATACCCAGAAATCAGCAGCATTATTCAAGGACTGAGACAATGTACTGTAACTGTGTACACATACTCAGAAATCATCAGCATTATTCAAGGACTGAGCCAATGTACTGTAACTGTACACACATACCCAGAAATCAGCAGCATTATTCAAGGACTGAGGCAATGTACTGTAACTGTATACACACATACCCAGAAATCAGCAGCATTATTCAAGGACTGAGACAATGTACTGTAACTGTATACACATACTCAGAAATCATCAGCATTATTCAAGGACTGAGACAATGTACAGTAACTGTATACACATACCCAGAAATCAGCAGCATTATTCAAGGACTGAGACAATGTACTGTAACTGTATACACACATACCCAGAAATCAGCAGCATTATTCAAGGACTGAGGCAATGTACTGTAACTGTATACACATACCCAGAAATCAGCAGCATTATTCAAGGACAGAGACAATGTACTGTAACTGTATACACAAATACCCAGAAATCAGCAGCATTATTCAAGGACTGAGGCAATGTACTGTAACTGTATACACATACCCAGAAATCAGCAGCACTATTCAAGGACTGAGGCAATGTACTGTAACTGTACACACACATACCCAGAAATCAGCAGCATTATTCAAGGACTGAGGCAATGTACTGTAACTGTATACACATACCCTGAAATCAGCAGCATTATTCAAGGACTGAGACAATGTACTGTAACTGTATACACATACCCAGAAATCAGCAGCACTATTCAAGGACTAAGACAACGTACTGTAACTGTACACACATACCCAGAAATCAGCAGCATTATTCAAGGACTGAGGCAATTTACTGTAACTGTACACACACATACCCAGAAATCAGCAGCATTATTCAAGGACTGAGACAATGTACTGTAACTGTACACACATACCCAGAAATCAGCAGCATTATTCAAGGACTGAGGCAATTTACTGTAACTGTACACACACATACCCAGAAATCAGCAGCATTATTCAAGGACTGAGACAATGTACTGTAACTGTATACACACATACCCAGAAATCAGCAGCACTATTCAAGGACTGAGGCAATGTACTGTAACTGTATACACACATACCCAGAAATCAGCAGCATTATTCAAGGACTGAGGCAATGGACTGTAACTATATACACACATACCCAGAAACCCACAACATTATTCAAGGACTGAGGCAATGTACTGTAACTGTCCACACACATACCCAGAAATCAGCAGCATTATTCAAGGACTGAGACAATGTACTGTAACTGTATACACATACCCAGAAATCAGCAGCATTATTCAAGGACTGAGGCAATGTACTGTAACTGTACACACATACCCAGAAATCAGCAGCATTATTCAAGGACTGAGGCAATTTACTGTAACTGTACACACACATACCCAGAAATCAGCAGCATTATTCAAGGACTGAGACAATGTACTGTAACTGTATACACAAACCCAGAAATCAGCAGCACTATTCAAGGACTGAGGCAATGTACTGTAACTGTATACACACATACCCAGAAATCAGCAGCACTATTCAAGGACTGAGGCAATGTGCTGTAACTGTACACACATACCCAGAAATCAGCAGCATTATTCAAGGACTGAGACAATGTACTGTAACTGTACACACATACCCAGAAATCAGCAGCATTATTCAAGGACTGAGACAATGTACTGTAACTGTACACACATACCCAGAAATCAGCAGCATTATTCAAGGACTGAGGCAATGTACTGTAACTGTGTACACATACCCAGAAATCCACAGCATTATTCAAGGACTGAGGCAATGTACTGTAACTGTATACACACATACCCAGAAATCCACAGCATTATTCAAGGACTGAGACAGTGTACTGTAACTGTATACACACATACCCAGAAATCAGCAGCATTATTCAAGGACTGAGACAATGTACTGTAACTGTACACACATACCCAGAAATCAGCAGCACTATTCAAGGACTGAGGCAATGTACTGTAACTGTCCACACACATACCCATAAATCAGCAGCATTATTCAAGGAGTGAAGCAATGTACTGTAACTGTACACACACATACCCAGAAATCATCAGCATTATTCAAGGACTGAGACAATGTACTGTAACTGTGTACACATACCCAGAAATCAGCAGCATTATTCAAGGACTTAGCCAATGTACTGTAACTGTATACACACATACCCAGAAATCAGCAGTATTCAAGGACTGAGGCAATGTACTGTAACTGTATACACATACCCAGAAATCAGCAGCATTATTCAAGGACTGAGACAATGTACTGTAACTGTACACACACATACCAAGAAATCAGCAGCATTATTCAAGGACTGAGACAATGTACTGTAACTGTACACACACATACCCAGAAATCAGCAGCATTATTCTAGGACTGAGACAATGTACTGTAACTGTACACACACATACCCAGAAATCAGCAGCATTATTCAAGGACTGAGACAATGTACTGTAACTGTGTACACATACTCAGAAATCATCAGCATTATTCAAGGACTGAGCCAATGTACTGTAACTGTACACACATACCCAGAAATCAGCAGCATTATTCAAGGACTGAGGCAATGTACTGTAACTGTATACACATACCCAGAAATCAGCAGCATTATTCAAGGACTGAGACAATGTACTGTAACTGTATACACATACTCAGAAATCATCAGCATTATTCAAGGACTGAGACAATGTACTGTAACTGTATACACATACCCAGAAATCAGCAGCATTATTCAAGGACTGAGACAATGTACTGTAACTGTATACACACATACCCAGAAATCAGCAGCATTATTCAAGGACTGAGGCAATGTACTGTAACTGTATACACATACCCAGAAATCAGCAGCATTATTCAAGGACAGAGACAATGTACTGTAACTGTATACACAAATACCCAGAAATCAGCAGCATTATTCAAGGACTGAGGCAATGTACTGTAACTGTATACACATACCCAGAAATCAGCAGCACTATTCAAGGACTGAGGCAATGTACTGTAACTGTACACACACATACCCAGAAATCAGCAGCATTATTCAAGGACTGAGGCAATGTACTGTAACTGTATACACATACCCTGAAATCAGCAGCATTATTCAAGGACTGAGACAATGTACTGTAACTGTATACACATACCCAGAAATCAGCAGCACTATTCAAGGACTAAGACAACGTACTGTAACTGTACACACATACCCAGAAATCAGCAGCATTATTCAAGGACTGAGGCAATTTACTGTAACTGTACACACACATACCCAGAAATCAGCAGCATTATTCAAGGACTGAGACAATGTACTGTAACTGTACACACATACCCAGAAATCAGCAGCATTATTCAAGGACTGAGGCAATTTACTGTAACTGTACACACACATACCCAGAAATCAGCAGCATTATTCAAGGACTGAGACAATGTACTGTAACTGTATACACACATACCCAGAAATCAGCAGCACTATTCAAGGACTGAGGCAATGTACTGTAACTGTATACACACATACCCAGAAATCAGCAGCATTATTCAAGGACTGAGGCAATGGACTGTAACTATATACACACATACCCAGAAACCCACAACATTATTCAAGGACTGAGGCAATGTACTGTAACTGTCCACACACATACCCAGAAATCAGCAGCATTATTCAAGGACTGAGACAATGTACTGTAACTGTATACACATACCCAGAAATCAGCAGCATTATTCAAGGACTGAGGCAATGTACTGTAACTGTACACACATACCCAGAAATCAGCAGCATTATTCAAGGACTGAGGCAATTTACTGTAACTGTACACACACATACCCAGAAATCAGCAGCATTATTCAAGGACTGAGACAATGTACTGTAACTGTATACACAAACCCAGAAATCAGCAGCACTATTCAAGGACTGAGGCAATGTACTGTAACTGTATACACACATACCCAGAAATCAGCAGCACTATTCAAGGACTGAGGCAATGTGCTGTAACTGTACACACATACCCAGAAATCAGCAGCATTATTCAAGGACTGAGACAATGTACTGTAACTGTACACACATACCCAGAAATCAGCAGCATTATTCAAGGACTGAGACAATGTACTGTAACTGTATACACACATACCCAGAAATCAGCAGCATTATTCAAGGACTGAGGCAATGTGCTGTAACTGTACACACATACCCAGAAATCAGCAGCATTATTCAAGGACTGAGGCAATGTACTGTAACTGTATACACACACACCCAGAAATCAGCAGCATTATTCAAGGACTGAGACAATGTACTGTAACTGTATACACATACCCAGAAATCAGTAGCATTATTCAAGGACTGAGACAATGTACTGTAACTGTATACACACATACCCAGAAATCAGCAGCATTATTCAAGGACTGAGACAATGTACTGTAACTGTATACACATACCCAGAAATCAGCAGCATTATTCAAGGACTGAGACAATGTACTGTAACTGTATACACACATACCCAGAAATCAGCAGCATTATTCAAGGACTGAGGCAATGTACTGTAACTGTATACACATACCCAGAAATCAGCAGCATTATTCAAGGACAGAGACAATGTACTGTAACTGTATACACAAATACCCAGAAATCAGCAGCATTATTCAAGGACTGAGGCAATGTACTGTAACTGTATACACATACCCAGAAATCAGCAGCACTATTCAAGGACTGAGGCAATGTACTGTAACTGTACACACACATACCCAGAAATCAGCAGCATTATTCAAGGACTGAGGCAATGTACTGTAACTGTATACACATACCCTGAAATCAGCAGCATTATTCAAGGACTGAGACAATGTACTGTAACTGTATACACATACCCAGAAATCAGCAGCACTATTCAAGGACTAAGACAACGTACTGTAACTGTACACACATACCCAGAAATCAGCAGCATTATTCAAGGACTGAGGCAATTTACTGTAACTGTACACACACATACCCAGAAATCAGCAGCATTATTCAAGGACTGAGACAATGTACTGTAACTGTACACACATACCCAGAAATCAGCAGCATTATTCAAGGACTGAGGCAATTTACTGTAACTGTACACACACATACCCAGAAATCAGCAGCATTATTCAAGGACTGAGGGAATGTACTGTAACTGTACACACATACCCAGAAATCAGCAGCATTATTCAAGGACTGAGGCAATGTACTGTAACTGTCCACACACATACCCAGAAATCAGCAGCATTATTCAAGGACTGAGCCAATGTACTGTAACTGTATACACATACCCAGAAATCAGCAGCATTATTCAAGGACTGAGGGAATGTACTGTAACTGTACACACATACCCAGAAATCAGCAGCACTATTCAAGGACTGAGCCAATGTACTGTAACTGTATACACATACCCAGAAATCAGCAGCATTATTCAAGGACTGAGCCAATGTACTGTAACTGTACACACATACCCAGAAATCAGCAGCATTATTCAAGGACTGAGGCAATGTACTGTAACTGTATACACATACCCAGAAATCAGCAGCACTATTCAAGGACTGAGGCAATGTACTGTAACTGTCCACACACATACCCAGAAATCAGCAGCATTATTCAAGGACTGAGACAATGTACTGTAACTGTACACACATACCCAGAAATCAGCAGCATTATTCAAGGACTGAGGCAATGTACTGTAACTGTGTACACACACCCAGAAATCCACAGCATTATTCAAGGACTGAGGCAATGTACTGTAACTGTATACACACATACCCAGAAATCCACAGCATTATTCAAGGACTGAGACAGTGTACTGTAACTGTATACACACATACCCAGAAATCAGCAGCATTATTCAAGGACTGAGACAATGTACTGTAACTGTACACACATACCCAGAAATCAGCAGCACTATTC
This sequence comes from Lepidochitona cinerea, assembly GCA_963971465.1. Classification (NCBI taxonomy): domain Eukaryota; kingdom Metazoa; phylum Mollusca; class Polyplacophora; order Chitonida; family Tonicellidae; genus Lepidochitona; species Lepidochitona cinerea. The sequence goes on along the minus strand of OZ020555.1, from coordinate 879,266 downwards.
AAGGACTGAGGCAATGTACTGTAACTGTCCACACACATACCCATAAATCAGCAGCATTATTCAAGGAGTGAAGCAATGTACTGTAACTGTACACACACATACCCAGAAATCATCAGCATTATTCAAGGACTGAGACAATGTACTGTAACTGTGTACACATACCCAGAAATCAGCAGCATTATTCAAGGACTGAGCCAATGTACTGTAACTGTATACACACATACCCAGAAATCAGCAGCATTATTCAAGGACTGAGGCAATGTACTGTAACTGTATACACATACCCAGAAATCAGCAGCATTATTCAAGGACTGAGACAATGTACTGTAACTGTACACACACATACCCAGAAATCAGCAGCATTATTCAAGGACTGAGACAATGTACTGTAACTGTACACACACATACCCAGAAATCAGCAGCATTATTCTAGGACTGAGACAATGTACTGTAACTGTACACACACATACCCAGAAATCAGCAGCATTATTCAAGGACTGAGACAATGTACTGTAACTGTGTACACATACTCAGAAATCATCAGCATTATTCAAGGACTGAGCCAATGTACTGTAACTGTACACACATACCCAGAAATCAGCAGCATTATTCAAGGACTGAGGCAATGTACTGTAACTGTATACACACATACCCAGAAATCAGCAGCATTATTCAAGGACTGAGACAATGTACTGTAACTGTATACACATACTCAGAAATCATCAGCATTATTCAAGGACTGAGACAATGTACTGTAACTGTATACACATACCCAGAAATCAGCAGCATTATTCAAGGACTGAGACAATGTACTGTAACTGTATACACACATACCCAGAAATCAGCAGCATTATTCAAGGACTGAGGCAATGTACTGTAACTGTATACACATACACAGAAATCAGCAGCATTATTCAAGGACAGAGACAATGTACTGTAACTGTATACACAAATACCCAGAAATCAGCAGCATTATTCAAGGACTGAGGCGATGTACTGTAACTGTATACACATACCCAGAAATCAGCAGCATTATTCAAGGACTGAGACTATGTACTGTAACTGTGTACACATACCCAGAAATCAGCAGCATTATTCAAGGACTGAGGCAATGTACTGTAACTGTACACACATACCCAGAAATCAACAGCATTATTCAAGGACTGAGGCAATGTACTGTAACTGTGTACACATACCCAGAAATCAGCAGCATTATTCAAGGACTGAGGCAATGTACTGTAACTGTCCACACACATACCCAGAAATCAGCAGCATTATTCAAGGACTGAGCCAATGTACTGTAACTGTATACACATACCCAGAAATCAGCAGCATTATTCAAGGACTGAGGGAATGTACTGTAACTGTACACACATACCCAGAAATCAGCAGCATTATTCAAGGACTGAGGTAATGTACTGTAACTGTATACACATACCCAGAAATCAGCAGCATTATTCAAGGACTGAGGGAATGTACTGTAACTGTACACACATACCCAGAAATCAGCAGCATTATTCAAGGACTGAGGGAATGTACTGTAACTGTACACACATACCCAGAAATCAGCAGCATTATTCAAGGACTGAGGGAATGTACTGTAACTGTACACACATACCCAGAAATCAGCAGCATTATTCAAGGACTGAGGCAATGTACTGTAACTGTCCACACACATACCCAGAAATCAGCAGCATTATTCAAGGACTGAGCCAATGTACTGTAACTGTATACACATACCCAGAAATCAGCAGCATTATTCAAGGACTGAGGGAATGTACTGTAACTGTACACAAATACCCAGAAATCAGCAGCACTATTCAAGGACTGAGACAATGTACTGTAACTGTACACACACATACCCAGAAATCAGCAGCATTATTCAAGGACTGAGACAATGTACTGTAACTGTATACACATACCCAGAAATCAGCAGCATTATTCAAGGACTGAGACTATGTACTGTAACTGTGTACACATACCCAGAAATCAGCAGCATTATTCAAGGACTGAGGCAATGTACTGTAACTGTACACACATACCCAGAAATCAGCAGCATTATTCAAGGACTGAGGCAATGTACTGTAACTGTGTACACATACCCAGAAATCAGCAGCATTATTCAAGGACTGAGGCAATGTACTGTAACTGTCCACACACATACCCAGAAATCAGCAGCATTATTCAAGGACTGAGCCAATGTACTGTAACTGTATACACATACCCAGAAATCAGCAGCATTATTCAAGGACTGAGGGAATGTACTGTAACTGTACACACATACCCAGAAATCAGCAGCATTATTCAAGGACTGAGGTAATGTACTGTAACTGTATACACATACCCAGAAATCAGCAGCATTATTCAAGGACTGAGGGAATGTACTGTAACTGTACACACATACCCAGAAATCAGCAGCATTATTCAAGGACTGAGGGAATGTACTGTAACTGTACACACATACCCAGAAATCAGCAGCATTATTCAAGGACTGAGGGAATGTACTGTAACTGTACACACATACCCAGAAATCAGCAGCATTATTCAAGGACTGAGGCAATGTACTGTAACTGTCCACACACATACCCAGAAATCAGCAGCATTATTCAAGGACTGAGCCAATGTACTGTAACTGTATACACATACCCAGAAATCAGCAGCATTATTCAAGGACTGAGGGAATGTACTGTAACTGTACACACATACCCAGAAATCAGCAGCACTATTCAAGGACTGAGCCAATGTACTGTAACTGTATACACATACCCAGAAATCAGCAGCATTATTCAAGGACTGAGCCAATGTACTGTAACTGTACACACATACCCAGAAATCAGCAGCATTATTCAAGGACTGAGGCAATGTACTGTAACTGTATACACATACCCAGAAATCAGCAGCACTATTCAAGGACTGAGGCAATGTACTGTAACTGTCCACACACATACCCAGAAATCAGCAGCATTATTCAAGGACTGAGACAATGTACTGTAACTGTACACACATACCCAGAAATCAGCAGCATTATTCAAGGACTGAGGCAATGTACTGTAACTGTGTACACATACCCAGAAATCCACAGCATTATTCAAGGACTGAGGCAATGTACTGTAACTGTATACACACATACCCAGAAATCCACAGCATTATTCAAGGACTGAGACAGTGTACTGTAACTGTATACACACATACCCAGAAATCAGCAGCATTATTCAAGGACTGAGACAATGTACTGTAACTGTACACACATACCCAGAAATCAGCAGCACTATTCAAGGACTGAGGCAATGTACTGTAACTGTCCACACACATACCCATAAATCAGCAGCATTATTCAAGGAGTGAAGCAATGTACTGTAACTGTACACACACATACCCAGAAATCATCAGCATTATTCAAGGACTGAGACAATGTACTGTAACTGTGTACACATACCCAGAAATCAGCAGCATTATTCAAGGACTTAGCCAATGTACTGTAACTGTATACACACATACCCAGAAATCAGCAGTATTCAAGGACTGAGGCAATGTACTGTAACTGTATACACATACCCAGAAATCAGCAGCATTATTCAAGGACTGAGATAATGTACTGTAACTGTACACACACATACCAAGAAATCAGCAGCATTATTCAAGGACTGAGACAATGTACTGTAACTGTACACACACATACCCAGAAATCAGCAGCATTATTCTAGGACTGAGACAATGTACTGTAACTGTACACACACATACCCAGAAATCAGCAGCATTATTCAAGGACTGAGACAATGTACTGTAACTGTGTACACATACTCAGAAATCATCAGCATTATTCAAGGACTGAGCCAATGTACTGTAACTGTACACACATACCCAGAAATCAGCAGCATTATTCAAGGACTGAGGCAATGTACTGTAACTGTATACACACATACCCAGAAATCAGCAGCATTATTCAAGGACTGAGACAATGTACTGTAACTGTATACACATACTCAGAAATCATCAGCATTATTCAAGGACTGAGACAATGTACTGTAACTGTATACACATACCCAGAAATCAGCAGCATTATTCAAGGACTGAGACAATGTACTGTAACTGTATACACACATACCCAGAAATCAGCAGCATTATTCAAGGACTGAGGCAATGTACTGTAACTGTATACACATACCCAGAAATCAGCAGCATTATTCAAGGACAGAGACAATGTACTGTAACTGTATACACAAATACCCAGAAATCAGCAGCATTATTCAAGGACTGAGGCAATGTACTGTAACTGTATACACATACCCAGAAATCAGCAGCACTATTCAAGGACTGAGGCAATGTACTGTAACTGTACACACACATACCCAGAAATCAGCAGCATTATTCAAGGACTGAGGCAATGTACTGTAACTGTATACACATACCCTGAAATCAGCAGCATTATTCAAGGACTGAGACAATGTACTGTAACTGTATACACATACCCAGAAATCAGCAGCACTATTCAAGGACTAAGACAACGTACTGTAACTGTACACACATACCCAGAAATCAGCAGCATTATTCAAGGACTGAGGCAATTTACTGTAACTGTACACACACATACCCAGAAATCAGCAGCATTATTCAAGGACTGAGACAATGTACTGTAACTGTACACACATACCCAGAAATCAGCAGCATTATTCAAGGACTGAGGCAATTTACTGTAACTGTACACACACATACCCAGAAATCAGCAGCATTATTCAAGGACTGAGACAATGTACTGTAACTGTATACACACATACCCAGAAATCAGCAGCACTATTCAAGGACTGAGGCAATGTACTGTAACTGTATACACACATACCCAGAAATCAGCAGCATTATTCAAGGACTGAGGCAATGGACTGTAACTATATACACACATACCCAGAAACCCACAACATTATTCAAGGACTGAGGCAATGTACTGTAACTGTCCACACACATACCCAGAAATCAGCAGCATTATTCAAGGACTGAGACAATGTACTGTAACTGTATACACATACCCAGAAATCAGCAGCATTATTCAAGGACTGAGGCAATGTACTGTAACTGTACACACATACCCAGAAATCAGCAGCATTATTCAAGGACTGAGGCAATTTACTGTAACTGTACACACACATACCCAGAAATCAGCAGCATTATTCAAGGACTGAGACAATGTACTGTAACTGTATACACAAACCCAGAAATCAGCAGCACTATTCAAGGACTGAGGCAATGTACTGTAACTGTATACACACATACCCAGAAATCAGCAGCACTATTCAAGGACTGAGGCAATGTGCTGTAACTGTACACACATACCCAGAAATCAGCAGCATTATTCAAGGACTGAGACAATGTACTGTAACTGTACACACATACCCAGAAATCAGCAGCATTATTCAAGGACTGAGACAATGTACTGTAACTGTATACACACATACCCAGAAATCAGCAGCATTATTCAAGGACTGAGGCAATGTGCTGTAACTGTACACACATACCCAGAAATCAGCAGCATTATTCAAGGACTGAGGCAATGTACTGTAACTGTATACACACACATCCAGAAATCAGCAGCATTATTCAAGGACTGAGACAATGTACTGTAACTGTATACACATACCCAGAAATCAGTAGCATTATTCAAGGACTGAGACAATGTACTGTAACTGTATACACACATACCCAGAAATCAGCAGCATTATTCAAGGACTGAGACAATGTACTGTAACTGTACACACATACCCAGAAATCAGCAGCATTATTCAAGGACTGATGCAATGTACTGTAACTGTATACACACACACCCAGAAATCAGCAGCATTATTCAAGGACTGAGACAATGTACTGTAACTGTATACACATACCCAGAAATCAGCAGCATTATTCAAGGACTGAGACAATGTACTGTAACTGTACACACATACCCAGAAATCAGCAGCATTATTCAAGGACTGAGGCAATGTACTGTAACTGTATACACACATACCCAGAAATCAGCAGCATTATTCAAGGACTGAGGCAATGTACTGTAACTGTATACACACATACCCAGAAATCAGCAGCATTATTCAAGGACTGAGGCAATGTACTGTAACTGTATACACACACACCCAGAAATCAGCAGCATTATTCAAGGACTAAGACTATGTACTGTAACTGTACACACATACCCAGAAATCAGCAGCATTATTCAAGGACTGAGGCAATGTACTGTAACTGTATACACACACACCCAGAAATCAGCAGCATTATTCAAGGACTGAGACAATGTACTGTAACTGTATACACACATACCCAGAAATCAGCAGCATTATTCAAGGACTGAGGCAATGTACTGTAACTGTATACACATACCCAGAAATCAGCAGCATTATTCAAGGACTGAGACAATGTACTGTAACTGTATACACATATACCCAGAAATCAGCAGCATTATTCAAGGACTGAGGCAATGTACTGTAACTGTATACACATATACCCAGAAATCAGCAGCATTATTCAAGGACTGAGGCAATGTACTATACTGTATACACACATACCCAGAAATCAGCAGCATTGTTCAAGGACTGAGGCAATGTACTGTAACTGTATACACACATACCCAGAAATCAGCAGCATTATTCAAGGACTGAGGCAATGTACTGTAACTGTATACACACATACCCAGAAATCAGCAGCATTATTCAAGGACTGAGGCAATGTACTGTAACTGTACACACATACCCAGAAATCAGCAGCACTATTCAAGGACTGAGACAATGTACTGTAACTGTATACACACATACCCAGAAATCAGCAGCATTATTCAAGGACTGAGGCAATGTACTGTAACTGTACACACATACCCAGAAATCAGCAGCATTATTCAAGGACTGAGGCAATGTACTGTAACTGTATACACATACCCAGAAATCAGCAGCATTATTCAAGGACAGAGACAATGTACTGTAACTGTATACACAAATACCCAGAAATCAGCAGCATTATTCAAGGACTGAGGCAATGTACTGTAACTGTATACACATACCCAGAAATCAGCAGCACTATTCAAGGACTGAGGCAATGTACTGTAACTGTACACACACATACCCAGAAATCAGCAGCATTATTCAAGGACTGAGGCAATGTACTGTAACTGTATACACATACCCAGAAATCAGCAGCATTATTCAAGGACTGAGACAATATACTGTAACTGTATACACATACCCAGAAATCAGCAGCACTATTCAAGGACTAAGACAACGTACTGTAACTGTACACACATACCCAGAAATCAGCAGCATTATTCAAGGACTGAGGCAATTTACTGTAACTGTACACACACATACCCAGAAATCAGCAGCATTATTTAAGGACTGAGACAATGTACTGTAACTGTACACACATACCCAGAAATCAGCAGCATTATTCAAGGACTGAGGCATTTTACTGTAACTGTACACACACATACCCAGAAATCAGCAGCATTATTCAAGGACTGAGACAATGTACTGTAACTGTATACACACATACCCAGAAATCAGCAGCACTATTCAAGGACTGAGGCAATGTACTGTAACTGTATACACACATACCCAGAAATCAGCAGCATTATTCAAGGACTGAGGCAATGGACTGTAACTATATACACACATACCCAGAAACCCACAACATTATTCAAGGACTGAGGCAATGTACTGTAACTGTCCACACACATACCATGAAATCAGCAGCATTATTCAAGGACTGAGACAATGTACTGTAACTGTATACACATACCCAGAAATCAGCAGCATTATTCAAGGACTGAGGCAATGTACTGTAACTGTACACACATACCCAGAAATCAGCAGCATTATTCAAGGACTGAGGCAATTTACTGTAACTGTACACACACATACCCAGAAATCAGCAGCATTATTCAAGGACTGAGACAATGTACTGTAACTGTATACACAAACCCAGAAATCAGCAGCACTATTCAAGGACTGAGGCAATGTACTGTAACTGTATACACACATACCCAGAAATCAGCAGCACTATTCAAGGACTGAGGCAATGTGCTGTAACTGTACACACATACCCAGAAATCAGCAGCATTATTCAAGGACTGAGACAATGTACTGTAACTGTACACACATACCCAGAAATCAGCAGCATTATTCAAGGACTGAGACAATGTACTGTAACTGTATACACACATACCCAGAAATCAGCAGCATTATTCAAGGACTGAGGCAATGTGCTGTAACTGTACACACATACCCAGAAATCAGCAGCATTATTCAAGGACTGAGGCAATGTACTGTAACTGTATACACACACACCCAGAAATCAGCAGCATTATTCAAGGACTGAGACAATGTACTGTAACTGTATACACATACCCAGAAATCAGTAGCATTATTCAAGGACTGAGACAATGTACTGTAACTGTATACACACATACCCAGAAATCAGCAGCATTATTCAAGGACTGAGACAATGTACTGTAACTGTACACACATACCCAGAAATCAGCAGCATTATTCAAGGACTGATGCAATGTACTGTAACTGTATACACACACACCCAGAAATCAGCAGCATTATTCAAGGACTGAGACAATGTACTGTAACTGTATACACATACCCAGAAATCAGCAGCATTATTCAAGGACTGAGACAATGTACTGTAACTGTACACACATACCCAGAAATCAGCAGCATTATTCAAGGACTGAGGCAATGTACTGTAACTGTATACACACATACCCAGAAATCAGCAGCATTATTCAAGGACTGAGGCAATGTACTGTAACTGTATACACACATACCCAGAAATCAGCAGCATTATTCAAGGACTGAGGCAATGTACTGTAACTGTATACACACACACCCAGAAATCAGCAGCATTATTCAAGGACTAAGACTATGTACTGTAACTGTACACACATACCCAGAAATCAGCAGCATTATTCAAGGACTGAGGCAATGTACTGTAACTGTATACACACACACCCAGAAATCAGCAGCATTATTCAAGGACTGAGACAATGTACTGTAACTGTATACACACATACCCAGAAATCAGCAGCATTATTCAAGGACTGAGGCAATGTACTGTAACTGTATACACATACCCAGAAATCAGCAGCATTATTCAAGGACTGAGGCAATGTACTGTAACTGTATACACATATACCCAGAAATCAGCAGCATTATTCAAGGACTGAGGCAATGTACTGTAACTGTATACACACATACCCAGAAATCAGCAGCATTGTTCAAGGACTGAGGCAATGTACTGTAACTGTATACACACATACCCAGAAATCAGCAGCATTATTCAAGGACTGAGGCAATGTACTGTAACTGTATACACACATACCCAGAAATCAGCAGCATTATTCAAGGACTGAGGCAATGTACTGTAACTGTACACACATACCCAGAAATCAGCAGCACTATTCAAGGACTGAGACAATGTACTGTAACTGTATACACACATACCCAGAAATCAGCAGCATTATTCAAGGACTGAGGCAATGTACTGTAACTGTACACACATACCCAGAAATCAGCAGCATTATTCAAGGACTGAGACAGTGTACTGTAACTGTATACACACATACCCAGAAATCAGCAGCATTATTCAAGGACGGAGACAATGTACTGTAACTGTATACACACATACCCAGAAATCAGCAGCATTATTCAAGGACTGAGGCAATGTACTGTAACTGTATACACACATACCCAGAAATCAGCAGCATTATTCAAGGACGGAGACTATGTACTGTAACTGTGTACACATACCCAGAAATCAGCAGCATTATTCAAGGACTGAGCCAATGTACTGTAACTGTACACACATACCCAGAAATCAGCAGCATTATTCAAGGACTGAGCCAATGTACTGTAACTGTGTACACATACCCAGAAATCAGCAGCATTATTCAAGGACTGAGACTATGTACTGTAACTGTATACACACATACCCAGAAATCAGCAGCATTATTCAAGGACTGAGGCAATGTACTGTAACTGTATACACATACCCAGAAATCAGCAGCATTATTCAAGGACGGAGACAATGTACTGTAACTGTATACACACATACCCAGAAATCAGCAGCATTATTCAAGGACTGAGGCAATGTACTGTAACTGTATACACATACCCAGAAATCAGCAGCATTATTCAAGGACTGAGGCAATGTACTGTAATTGTACACACACATACCCAGAAATCAGCAGCACTATTCAAGGACTGAGGCAATGTACTGTAACTGTATACACACATACCCAGAAATCAGCAGCACTATTCAAGGACTGAGGCAATGTGCTGTAACTGTACACACATACCCAGAAATCAGCAGCATTATTCAAGGACTGAGACAATGTACTGTAACTGTACACACATACCCAGAAATCAGCAGCATTATTCAAGGACTGAGACAATGTACTGTAACTGTATACACACATACCCAGAAATCAGCAGCATTATTCAAGGACTGAGGCAATGTGCTGTAACTGTACACACATACCCAGAAATCAGCAGCATTATTCAAGGACTGAGGCAATGTACTGTAACTGTATACACACATACCCAGAAATCAGCAGCATTATTCAAGGACGGAGACTATGTACTGTAACTGTATACACATATACCCAGAAATCAGCAGCATTATTCAAGGACTGAGGCAATGTACTGTAACTGTATACACATATACCCAGAAATCAGCAGCATTATTCAAGGACTGAGGCAATGTACTGTAACTGTATACACACATACCCAGAAATCAGCAGCATTGTTCAAGGACTGAGGCAATGTACTGTAACTGTATACACACATACCCAGAAATCAGCAGCATTATTCAAGGAGTGAGGCAATGTACTGTAACTGTATACACACATACCCAGAAATCAGCAGCATTATTCAAGGACTGAGGCAATGTACTGTAACTGTACACACATACCCAGAAATCAGCAGCACTATTCAAGGACTGAGACAATGTACTGTAACTGTATACACACATACCCAGAAATCAGCAGCATTATTCAAGGACTGAGGCAATGTACTGTAACTGTACACACATACCCAGAAATCAGCAGCATTATTCAAGGACTGAGACAGTGTACTGTAACTGTATACACACATACCCAGAAATCAGCAGCATTATTCAAGGACGGAGACAATGTACTGTAACTGTATACACACATACCCAGAAATCAGCAGCATTATTCAAGGACTGAGGCAATGTACTGTAACTGTATACACACATACCCAGAAATCAGCAGCATTATTCAAGGACGGAGACTATGTACTGTAACTGTGTACACATACCCAGAAATCAGCAGCATTATTCAAGGACTGAGCCAATGTACTGTAACTGTACACACATACCCAGAAATCAGCAGCATTATTCAAGGACTGAGCCAATGTACTGTAACTGTGTACACATACCCAGAAATCAGCAGCATTATTCAAGGACTGAGACTATGTACTGTAACTGTATACACACATACCCAGAAATCAGCAGCATTATTCAAGGACTGAGGCAATGTACTGTAACTGTATACACATACCCAGAAATCAGCAGCATTATTCAAGGACGGAGACAATGTACTGTAACTGTATACACACATACCCAGAAATCAGCAGCATTATTCAAGGACTGAGGCAATGTACTGTAACTGTATACACATACCCAGAAATCAGCAGCATTATTCAAGGACTGAGGCAATGTACTGTAATTGTACACACACATACCCAGAAATCAGCAGCACTATTCAAGGACTGAGGCAATGTACTGTAACTGTATACACACATACCCAGAAATCAGCAGCACTATTCAAGGACTGAGGCAATGTGCTGTAACTGTACACACATACCCAGAAATCAGCAGCATTATTCAAGGACTGAGACAATGTACTGTAACTGTACACACATACCCAGAAATCAGCAGCATTATTCAAGGACTGAGACAATGTACTGTAACTGTATACACACATACCCAGAAATCAGCAGCATTATTCAAGGACTGAGGCAATGTGCTGTAACTGTACACACATACCCAGAAATCAGCAGCATTATTCAAGGACTGAGGCAATGTACTGTAACTGTATACACACACACCCAGAAATCAGCAGCATTATTCAAGGACTGAGACAATGTACTGTAACTGTATACACATACCCAGAAATCAGCAGCATTATTCAAGGACTGAGACAATGTACTGTAACTGTATACACACATACCCAGAAATCAGCAGCATTATTCAAGGACTGAGACAATGTACTGTAACTGTACACACATACCCAGAAATCAGCAGCATTATTCAAGGACTGATGCAATGTACTGTAACTGTATACACACACACCCAGAAATCAGCAGCATTATTCAAGGACTGAGACAATGTACTGTAACTGTATACACATACCCAGAAATCAGCAGCATTATTCAAGGACTGAGACAATGTACTGTAACTGTACACACATACCCAGAAATCAGCAGCATTATTCAAGGACTGAGGCAATGTACTGTAACTGTATACACACATACCCAGAAATCAGCAGCATTATTCAAGGACTGAGGCAATGTACTGTAACTGTATACACACATACCCAGAAATCAGCAGCATTATTCAAGGACTGAGGCAATGTACTGTAACTGTATACACACACACCCAGCAATCAGCAGCATTATTCAAGGACTAAGACTATGTACTGTAACTGTACACACATACCCAGAAATCAGCAGCATTATTCAAGGACTGAGGCAATGTACTGTAACTGTATACACACACACCCAGAAATCAGCAGCATTATTCAAGGACTGAGACAATGTACTGTAACTGTATACACACATACCCAGAAATCAGCAGCATTATTCAAGGACTGAGGCAATGTACTGTAACTGTATACACATACCCAGAAATCAGCAGCATTATTCAAGTACTGAGACAATGTACTGTAACTGTATACACATATACCCAGAAATCAGCAGCATTATTCAAGGACTGAGGCAATGTACTGTAACTGTATACACATATACCCAGAAATCAGCAGCATTATTCAAGGACTGAGGCAATGTACTGTAACTGTATACACACATACCCAGAAATCAGCAGCATTGTTCAAGGACTGAGGCAATGTACTGTAACTGTACACACACATACCCAGAAATCAGCAGCATTGTTCAAGGACTGAGGCAATGTACTGTAACTGTATACACACATACCCAGAAATCAGCAGCATTATTCAAGGACTGAGGCAATGTACTGTAACTGTATACACACATACCCAGAAATCAGCAGCATTATTCAAGGACTGAGGCAATGTACTGTAACTGTACACACATACCCAGAAATCAGCAGCACTATTCAAGGACTGAGACAATGTACTGTAACTGTATACACACATACCCAGAAATCAGCAGCATTATTCAAGGACTGAGGCAATGTACTGTAACTGTACACACATACCCAGAAATCAGCAGCATTATTCAAGGACTGAGACAGTGTACTGTAACTGTATACACACATACCCAGAAATCAGCAGCATTATTCAAGGACGGAGACAATGTACTGTAACTGTATACACACATACCCAGAAATCAGCAGCATTATTCAAGGACTGAGGCAATGTACTGTAACTGTATACACACATACCCAGAAATCAGCAGCATTATTCAAGGACGGAGACTATGTACTGTAACTGTGTACACATACCCAGAAATCAGCAGCATTATTCAAGGACTGAGCCAATGTACTGTAACTGTACACACATACCCAGAAATCAGCAGCATTATTCAAGGACTGAGCCAATGTACTGTAACTGTGTACACATACCCAGAAATCAGCAGCATTATTCAAGGACTGAGACTATGTACTGTAACTGTATACACACATACCCAGAAATCAGCAGCATTATTCAAGGACTGAGGCAATGTACTGTAACTGTATACACATACCCAGAAATCAGCAGCATTATTCAAGGACGGAGACAATGTACTGTAACTGTATACACACATACCCAGAAATCAGCAGCATTATTCAAGGACTGAGGCAATGTACTGTAACTGTATACACATACCCAGAAATCAGCAGCATTATTCAAGGACTGAGGCAATGTACTGTAATTGTACACACACATACCCAGAAATCAGCAGCATTATTCAAGGACTGAGGTAATGTTCTGTAACTGTACACACATACCCAGAAATCAGCAGCATTATTCAAGGACTGAGGCAATGTACTGTAACTGTACACACATACCCAGAAATCAGCAGCATTATTCAAGGACTAAGACAATGTACTGTAACTGTATACACATACCCAGAAATCAGCAGCATTATTCAAGGAGTGAAGCAATGTACTGTAACTGTACACACATACCCAGAAATCAGCAGCATTATTCAAGGACTGAGGCAATGTACTGTAACTGTACACACATACCCAGAAATCAGCAGCATTATTCAAGGACTAAGACAATGTACTGTAACTGTATACACATACCCAGAAATCAGCAGCATTATTCAAGGACTGAGGCAATGTACTGTAACTGTATATACACATACCCAGAAATCCACAGCATTATTCAAGGACTGAGACAATGTACTGTAACTGTCCACACACATACCCAGAAATCAGCAGTACTATTCAAGGACTGAGGCAATGTACTGTAACTGTACACACACATACCCAGAAATCGGCAGCATTATTCAAGGACTGCGGCAATGTACTGTAACTGTCCACACACATACCCAGAAATCAGCAGCATTATTCAAGGACTGAGGCAATGTACTGTAACTGTCCACACACATACCCAGAAATCAGCAGCATTATTCAAGGACTGAGGCAATGTACTGTAACTGTACACACATACCCAGCAATCAGCAGCTTTATTGAAGGACTGAGGCAATGTACTGTAACTGTACACACACACCCAGAAATCAGCAGCAATTATCAAGGACTGAGCCAATGTACTGTAACTGTACACACATACCCAGAAATCAGCAGCATTATTCAAGGACTGAGGCAATGTACTGTAACTGTATACACACACACCCAGAAATCCACAGCATTATTCAAGGACTGAGGCAATGTACTGTAACTGTACACACATACCCATAAATCAGCAGCTTTATTGAAGGACTGAGACAATTTACTTTAACTGTACACAAATACCCAGAAATCAGCAGCATTATTCAAGGAGTGAAGCAATGTACTGTAACTGTATACACATACCCAGAAATCAGCAGCATTATTCAAGGACTGAGGCAATGTACTGTAACTGTACACACACATACCCAGAAATCAGCAGCATTATTCAAGGACTGAGACTATGTACTGTAACTGTGTACACATACCCAGAAATCAGCAGCACTATTCAAGGACTGAGCCAATGTACTGTAACTGTACACACATACCCAGAAATCAGCAGCACTATTCAAGGACTGAGGCAATGTACTGTAACTGTATACACACATACCCAGAAATCAGCAGCATTATTCAAGGACTGAGGCAATGTACTGTAACTGTACACACATACCCAGAAATCAGCAGCACTATTCAAGGACTGAGACAGTGTACTGTAACTGTATACACATACCCAGAAATCAGCAGCATTATTCAAGGACTGAGGCAATGTACTGTAACTGTACACACATACCCAGAAATCAGCAGCACTATTCAAGGACTGAGCCAATGTACTGTAACTGTACACACATACCCAGAAATCAGCAGCATTATTCAAGGAGTGAAGCAATGTACTGTAACTGTACACACATACCCAGAAATCAGCAGCATTATTCAAGAACTGAGGCAATGTACTGTAACTGTATACACACATACCCAGAAATCAGCAGCATTATTCAAGGACTGAGGCAATGTACTGTAACTGTCCACACACATACCCAGAAATCAGCAGCATTATTCAAGGACTGAGACAATGTACTGTAACTGTATACACATACCCAGAAATCAGCAGCATTATTCAAGGAGTGAGGCAATGTACTGTAACTGTACACACATACCCAGAAATCAGCAGCATTATTCAAGGACTGAGGCAATGTACTGTAACAGTGTACACACATACCCAGAAATCAGCAGCATTATTCAAGGAGTGAAGCAATGTACTGTAACTGTATACACATACCCAGAAATCAGCAGCATTATTCAAGGACTGAGGCAATGTACTGTAACTGTACACACATACCCAGAAATCAGCAGCACTATTCAAGGAGTGAAGCAATGTACTGTAACTGTACACACGTACCCAGAAATCCACAGCATTATTCAAGGACTGAGACAATGTACTGTAACTGTCCACACACATACCCAGAAATCAGCAGTACTATTTAAGGACTGAGGCAATGTACTGTAACTGTACACACACATACCCAGAAATCAGCAGCATTATTCAAGGACTGCGGCAATGTACTGTAACTGTATACACACACACCCAGAAATCCCCAGCATTATTCAAGGACTGAGGCAATGTACTGTAACTGTATACACACACACACCCAGAAATCCACAGCATTATTCAAGGACTGAGGCAATGTACTGTAACTGTACACACATACCCAGAAATCAGCAGCTTTATTGAAGCACTGAGACAATTTACTTTAACTGTACACAAATACCCAGAAATCAGCAGCATTATTCAAGGACTGAGACAATGTACTTTAACTGTACACACACATACCCAGAAATCAGCAGCATTATTCAAGGACTGAGACTATGTACTGTAACTGTACACACAAACCCAGAAATCAGCAGCATTATAGGACTGAGACAGTGTACTGTAACTGTACACACACATACCCAGAAATCAGCAGCATTATTCAAGGACTGAGACTATGTACTGTAACTGTGTACACATACCCAGAAATCAGCAGCATTATTCAAGGACTGAGGCAATGTACTGTAACTGTACACACATACCCAGAAATCAGCAGCATTATTCAAGGACTGAGGCAATGTACTGTAACTGTGTACACATACCCAGAAATCAGCAGCATTATTCAAGGACTGAGGCAATGTACTGTAACTGTCCACACACATACCCAGAAATCAGCAGCATTATTCAAGGACTGAGGGAATGTACTGTAACTGTACACACATACCCAGAAATCAGCAGCATTATTCAAGGACTGAGGTAATGTACTGTAACTGTATACACATACCCAGAAATCAGCAGCATTATTCAAGGACTGAGGGAATGTACTGTAACTGTACACACATACCCAGAAATCAGCAGCATTATTCAAGGACTGAGGGAATGTACTGTAACTGTACACACATACCCAGAAATCAGCAGCATTATTCAAGGACTGAGGGAATGTACTGTAACTGTACACACATACCCAGAAATCAGCAGCATTATTCAAGGACTGAGGCAATGTACTGTAACTGTCCACACACATACCCAGAAATCAGCAGCATTATTCAAGGACTGAGACTATGTACTGTAACTGTGTACACATACCCAGAAATCAGCAGCATTATTCAAGGACTGAGGCAATGTACTGTAACTGTACACACATACCCAGAAATCAGCAGCATTATTCAAGGACTGAGGCAATGTACTGTAACTGTGTACACATACCCAGAAATCAGCAGCATTATTCAAGGACTGAGGCAATGTACTGTAACTGTCCACACACATACCCAGAAATCAGCAGCATTATTCAAGGACTGAGGGAATGTACTGTAACTGTACACACATACCCAGAAATCAGCAGCATTATTCAAGGACTGAGGTAATGTACTGTAACTGTATACACATACCCAGAAATCAGCAGCATTATTCAAGGACTGAGGGAATGTACTGTAACTGTACACACATACCCAGAAATCAGCAGCATTATTCAAGGACTGAGGGAATGTACTGTAACTGTAACGGTTGAATAACGATGAATAAATGAAGACTCAATGCACGAATGAAGTCAATGATGTCAGTTTAATGAAATATTCTGTCCATTATTTCACTCAGTAGTGTAACAGTAATATAACCAGTATTTCTTGACAGTTCGTGTTAACTCTAGTTGTTTCTTGATACTTCGTGATCGTGATTGACTGTAAATAAAATAAACATAATTGTCTTAAGCTTGTGACCTAATAATACAAATGCTAAACATCTTACTTATCAACAAAATATTAGTAAATATGTCGCTGACGGAAACTAACAGAAAACACTAACAGAAACGTATATCTTACGTTACCTTTATATAAACTATAACGGTCAAAGGGACACAACTCTAGCAGTGTGCCAAGCCCCGGTGTCTAAATATAGCTCAAAGCCAACTAACTAACTTGCAAAACATTGACACCTCATAGCAAAAGGCTTATACCGCTTACAAGAGAAAACAATGTGCGGCTCATACAAAGAGGTGTTTATAAACAGGCTTACACAATTAAAAGACATGCAAAAGGCGTACAAACCGTTTTATGGGCTTCAGTATGCTCTACCAGTTACAACGTGATTTACAGAGGAATCGCCATTTTGTCTTACTCACACTACCCAAATTAGGCCGAGTAGAGTTAGCTCCCATGGCACGTACGTTAGATATAAGAAAGTCGATTAGGCTGTTACACGCCCGGCCCCAAATTGCGTAGTATGAAGACGAAGCAATTTTTCTAATAAAATCAAAACTCAAACAGTAAATCTATTAAAACATTAACTAATGATAAACTGTCCATTTGAATGTAAGACTAATGGGTAAATTCGCTACATCAAAAGTCAATGAACATTGGAAAATACGCGGAAAGTTCTCACTCAGTGTCCGCCTCTAAGAGTAAACACAACTTGTCCACTGGACGTACCAACGTGGTCGTCTTCGTCCTGACGGTTGCTGACCTGACGAAACCCTGTCGATCTTTCATAGTTTCTGTCACTCGACCGAGACACCAAGCTTTTCGCGGCGTGGCATCTACAACAAGCACAAGATCGTCTTTCTCCAGATTCCTCTTGGGGTGAATCCATTTCTGTCTCTCTTGGAGAAGCGGAAGATATTCCAACGTCCAACGCCTCCAAAAGATATCCGCTAAATACTGCACTTGGCGCCAACGTCTCTTAGCGTAATTTTCTGACAAATTGAAGACACCAGGTGGAAGTTCTTCGCCGGCTCTCATCAGCAAAAGGTGATTTGGAGTAAGTGCGTCGAGATCCTTGTAATCGCCAGAGACTTCTGTTATCGGACGACTATTGAGTATAGACTCAACTTCGCATAAGAGTGTTCGTAGCAGTTCGTCGTCAAGTCGACGGGTTTGTTGGCGCAAGAGTGAATGTAGCACTTTCCTCACAATGCGAATAATGCGTTCCCAAATGCCTCCGTGGTGGGATCCCAGTGGAGGGTTAAAGATCCATTTGACATTTCGTTGCTGAAGGTAGTTGTGGATTTTCGTTTGATTCCAACGTGATATCTCTTCACGCAATTCCCGTTCGCTGCCAACCAGGTTAGTCCCGTTGTCGGACCAGATAACTTGAACAGGACCTCTTCTAGAAATCATCCGCCGAATGGCGCATATACACGAGTCTGTGTCGAGTGATGATGCCATTTCTAAGTGCACAGCGCGGGTTGTCAGGCATGTAAATATAACACCGTATCTTTTCAAGACGGTGCGACCTCGCTTCACTTCTATTGGTCCCCAATAATCACACCCGACTGAAGAGAAAGGGGGCTGGTCTGGTTGAAGTCTTTCCAAGGGGAGATCAGCCATTTTTTGTTCTCCTACCTGCGCTTGATAACGCCTACAGGTGAGACATCGCTTCATCAAATTCTTGATGCTTGACGAAGCCCCAATAATCCAATACTTTTGCCGAGTAGTATTCAAGATGGAGTTCCTTCCAAGATGACCAATGACCTTGTGAACGTGTTGCAGATACATAGTTGACATCAGACATTTGGGTAGGATTATAGGGTGTCTTGCGTCGAAAGGAATGTCAGCTTTGCTTAGTCTACCTCCAACACGAAGGATACCGTTGACCAGGAATGGATCAAGCTTTCGTAAAGGGCTTGATTTTGGTAGACCATTGCGTCTCGCAGATGGTTCATTGTCGGTAAGTATTTCTATTTCCTTTAAAAAATGTTCTTTCTGTGTGTGTTTTACCAACGTTTCTTCGGCTTGCTCCCAGTTGGCAGTAGGAAGACAAGCGGCTAATTTGTAACGCTTGGTGTCTGTTTTGGATGTTTGTTTCACATCCCTTCTTTTGGCTACAAGGTCTTTAAACTTAGATATGGCGAACAGAACCCAACCAAGAATACATTTCAGACGGGACCAGTCGGAGTATCTCGAGACAAGGTCGCTAACTATGGAAGCTGACTGTGACGTAGCGGTTGCCGTCGTAATCTTTACCTCTTGATCGTTTTCTGGAAGACTAGTTACTTTCTCGTCTTGCTGAGGCCATTTCGTTTCGGGTCCTTTCAGGAATTCCGGGCCGTTGAACCATATTTCATTTGATAAGAGCTTGTCCAGATGAGCACCTCGCGAGGCCAAGTCCGCTACATTTAATTTAGATGGTACGTACATCCACTGGTTTACGTCTGATCCGTCCCTGATAACTGCTACCCGATTAGCTACGAACGTTTGGAATCTCGTACTTTCATTGTTCACATACCTTAACACCGACATGCTGTCCGTCCAGAATGTTGTCTTGTCAATCTTGAAGTCTAATTCTCGCACGACCATCCGACATAAACGAACTGCCATACAGGCAGCAGTTAGCTCCATGCGAGGTATTGAGATTTTCTTCAATGGTACAACCCTTGATTTACCCATTAACAATGTCACCTGTATTTTGCCTTGGTTGTCGGTGAGTCTGAGGTACATCGCCACACCGTAGCCCTTTTCACTTGCATCGGCAAACACGTGAATTTCACAAGACGTAACTTCTCCAGCAAGTCTTGATTTGTAACATCGGTCGATTTTGATGCTGCTCAGGAGAGGAAGTTCCTGGACCCAT
Source organism: Lepidochitona cinerea (assembly GCA_963971465.1). Taxonomy (NCBI): domain Eukaryota; kingdom Metazoa; phylum Mollusca; class Polyplacophora; order Chitonida; family Tonicellidae; genus Lepidochitona; species Lepidochitona cinerea. Next base: position 858,322 of record OZ020555.1, on the reverse strand, counting down.
TTTTGCCAGTGCTTTAAGTTCTCACCATCTACATTATCGTCCCAATCTACGTGCTTTCTAGAGCAATCTTGCAGGATTAATTTGCCTATCAATACGAAGGGAGCAGCCAGACCTAAGGGATCGAACACCGAGCTTACAACAGAGAGAATCCCTCTTCGAGTGTAGAGGTAATCACGAGGTTGGATGTTGAACCCTAACTTGTCCTCCTCAGTAATCCAATGGACGCCTAGCACTCTCTCATTCGGAAGTTTTTCAAAGTCCAAGTTTAACTCCTGCACATCTGTTGCACGACGATCTTCTGGAATGGATTGGATGACTCTTCGACTGGAACTAACCCATTTCGTCAGTTTGAAACCGCCTTGTTCGCACATGTCAGAAAGATCTTTCGCAAGTTGAGCAGCTTTCTCCTCGGTGTCTTCTGAAGCTAAACAGTCATCAACATAAAATTGTCTGTTAACAGTTTTTGCAATCTTTGGTTCAAATTTGTGGCTGTTGTCTTCTGCAGTTCTTTTGAGCGCCATGTTGGCGACGCTTGGGGAAGAAACTGCCCCGAAGAGGTGAACGGTCATTCGGTAGGTTTGTGGTTCGCCATGAATGTCGCCGGATGGCCACCACAGAAACCGGAGACAATCAGAGTCTTCTTTGGGTACCTTCACTCTGTAAAACATTGACTCTATGTCCCCTGTTATGGCGACCGTCTCTTGTCTGAAGCGTAAGAGGACTGCAACCAAATTTGTAGTTAAGTCTGGTCCTTGAAGCAAGGCATCATTTATACAGGCCCCATGATATGTTGAAGAACAGTCAAAGACGACTCTGATTTTGTTAGGCTTTTTTGGGTGGTACACCCCGTGGTGAGGGATGTACCACACTTTGCCATCGCTCCGCTCTAGTTCATCTTCTGGTACCACTTCGGCATAACCTTTGTCGACGATGGTTTGCATGAACTTTTTGTAGTCATCTCGATAACGTGAACTTGCCATCATTTTGTTCTTTAGTCCACGAAGTCTTTGCTGCGCCTGTGCTCTGTTATTTGGGAAAGTCACGTGATCAGATCTGAACGGCAAATTGATGCAGTATTGGCCGTTATCATATTTCATGGTTTCATTCACTCTATTCATAAACAGTTTATCATGTTGAGATGGTTCCTTTTTGTCGTCAATGAGGTGTTCAGGGAAGTCCAGTTTGATGGCATCTTGAACCCGACGATCCAGTCGATTCAAGTCTTCGATGTCTTGCACGGCAAGCACAGCTGTTCGATTAACGACGACCGTGTTGACTGCCTCTTTCGAGGAGTCCCGCAAAACGTTCCATAGAATCCAACCCAACAATGACCTTGTGGCGTGAGGACTGCCCCGCACGCCCGTGCGTACTTCAAGTGGTGTGTACGCATCGGCGACGTTATTACCAATCAGAAGACCAATCTGTCCGTCGATATCCGGGATGACGATGTCGCTGAGATGAGGCCACTTCTTTATGTCGTCTGAGGTAGGTATGTGAGCATTGGTAACCGGCATTTTATCTTTTGTGAAAACCTTTGGTAGATCTAAGACATTGTTCAATTTGAGGTCACAGATCTGTAGACCGTTAACAGCTGAGGTCTTCATCTTAGTTTGTTGTCCCATTGTTTCAAGAGTTATCTCCATGGATTTCCCACTAGCGCCGAGTTCTTTTATCAGTGCCTCAGTACAAAAGGTCGCCGTGCTCCCTGGATCCATGAAGGCGTAAGTATTTACTATTTTCATACCGTTTTTCATTTTTATCGCCACAGGAATAATGGCCATAGTACAGTCAATATTGTTTGAAGCTTGTTGAAAAGATCTCGTAGCTGTACTTACAGAAGCACATGTTTTATTTTCTGTGTGGGATTTACTATTTGTTTTAGAGTCCTTTGAAGTTTGCGACGGCGGTGGGAAGCCGTCAACATGACAAATTGAAGGATGCCTACCAGTACAAAGTTCACAGGTTGCCTTATTACGGCATGACTTTCTGTTATGTCCGTATCTCAAACAACCGTAACAGAAACCTTTTACTTTGAGGAAATCAATTCTGTCTTGATAATTGATAGCTCTAATCTCTTTACAATGTTCTAAGGTGTGATGGTCACTGTTACAAAACACACATGGTTGAGTGAAGGCTGATTTTCTTGGAGGTGGTTGAGTTGAAGGCGCTTGTGTGGTTGTTACACTTGTAACGTAAGTCGCTTTTGTCCGGTTTGCCATCGTCTTCTGTTTTCCTGTAGGCAATTGTCTCTGATCTGGCTTCAACGCTTCCTTTCCGAAGACTGGGTCATTGGCTTTCCGTGACTCGGCCTTTACGAACTCCACAAATTTAGAAAATTGTATTTCATAGCCACGTTCTCTGTTGGTTTGAATTATACCACGCCATTTATCGTGGTAATAGTATGGTAACTTGCCCAGTAGTAGTTTAAGATTATCAGGATATTCGAGTACCTTGAGAGCTGGTATACTCTGTATTGCGTGGTTACATTCAGACAGGAAAATGCCGTAATCATCAAGGGACTTTGAGCTGTCCGGTTTTATTTGTGGCCAGTTCAGTGCACGTTTTAAAAAGGCAGCCGCCAATATATCATTGTTCCCATATCTTTCGTTCATTTCTTTCATAGCCGCAGGATACCCATTGTCGGCGTCTAAATAACTGTATCCAGATACTATAGCGTTAGGCTCACCTTCGGTAAACTGTTCCAGGTAGGACATACGTTCATTATTATTGTCAGTGTTCATAACAATTTTTGCTTCAAACTGCCGTATGAAACGTCGATAATCTAGAGGATCGCCGTTAAAAGGTTTCAGTTCCGGCGGCGGCTTGCTGAGATGACGCACTACCGACATCATCATGTCACCCTGAGGATTATTATGGGATATTGGCGGGAAATTAACAGTCTGGTCATTATTCTGATATTGCGTCGGTGAAAACCAAGACGCATTAACACCATTATTGTTCATTACATTCTTCGGCACGAAAGATTCAGCGGTAGGATTTAACACAGTGGGCGTATTGTTGGATTGGTCCTTATTACCACTGATTAATTGTTTACTTATTTCAGTTTTATTGTTTATTTGAAACTGTGGATTAACGTCGGGCGTAATTTCCGATTTCACGCCTGCTACAGCTGCTTGATTAGTTTTGAGCCCTTTCGTGACGTCATCACTCACATAACTGGCTTGTGATGTCTCATATTTGTTCAAAACTTTACGCCGAGCGTCTGAAACAGCAAGCTCCGTCTCTAATATCAGTTCTTCTTGTTGAAGTTGCAGCTTAAATTTAGCCAACTCTAGTTCATGTTTGCGTTTGAGAACTGCCGCTTTTGCTTCAAGTTCAGCTTGCTTGGTTTCTTCTGCGAGCCTAGCTGATGAAATAACACTGCCGCTATGACGTGATGAGCGAGATCTTCGTGAACTATGAGCTTGTGAAACGCTGTCACTGACTTTCACCTCCTCACCTGGCTCCGTTGTTTCAGACTTTATTTTCTTTAAGGCGAACCAGTTTTCGACGGACGTTTTTACATTTTTTAATAAAATGTCCTTTTCTCTGTACGAAGTAGATATAAATTCATTTTTCTCTTCTTCTGTTAAATACGAACAAATTTCTTCATAGGTCTTTAGCAGTTGTTCATATTCTACCATCCAATGTTTGTATTTGTTTCTCACTGCCTCGACATCTGCTCCATCTGCCATTAACTGATTAATGTCATTGCTTTTCGTTGATAAATGTTTATAAATGTCATTAAACCTTTTTTGTTTTATTTGCAGGTTGTATTGCAGTCCCTTCTCGGTTAGTTGTCTGATGCGGGTATTTGGAGTTACTTCTGACTCATCTTCCGTATCGGCGACGATCCCATCTGTCTTGTATTCAGATTCCATATTCGGCTTCAAAACGTCAATGATGTAACGGTTGAATAACGATGAATAAATGAAGACTCAATGCACGAATGAAGTCAATGATGTCAGTTTAATGAAATATTCTGTCCATTATTTCACTCAGTAGTGTAACAGTAATATAACCAGTATTTCTTGACAGTTCGTGTTAACTCTAGTTGTTTCTTGATACTTCGTGATCGTGATTGACTGTAAATAAAATAAACATAATTGTCTTAAGCTTGTGACCTAATAATACAAATGCTAAACATCTTACTTATCAACAAAATATTAGTAAATATGTCGCTGACGGAAACTAACAGAAAACACTAACAGAAACGTATATCTTACGTTACCTTTATATAAACTATAACGGTCAAAGGGACACAACTCTAGCAGTGTGCCAAGCCCCGGTGTCTAAATATAGCTCAAAGCCAACTAACTAACTTGCAAAACATTGACACCTCATAGCAAAAGGCTTATACCGCTTACAAGAGAAAACAATGTGCGGCTCATACAAAGAGGTGTTTATAAACAGGCTTACACAATTAAAAGACATGCAAAAGGCGTACAAACCGTTTTATGGGCTTCAGTATGCTCTACCAGTTACAACGTGATTTACAGAGGAATCGCCATTTTGTCTTACTCACACTACCCAAATTAGGCCGAGTAGAGTTAGCTCCCATGGCACGTACGTTAGATATAAGAAAGTCGATTAGGCTGTTACAGTAACTGTACACACATACCCAGAAATCAGCAGCATTATTCAAGGACTGAGGGAATGTACTGTAACTGTACACACATACCCAGAAATCAGCAGCATTATTCAAGGACTGAGGCAATGTACTGTAACTGTCCACACACATACCCAGAAATCAGCAGCATTATTCAAGGACTGAGCCAATGTACTGTAACTGTATACACATACCCAGAAATCAGCAGCATTATTCAAGGACTGAGGGAATGTACTGTAACTGTACACACATACCCAGAAATCAGCAGCACTATTCAAGGACTGAGCCAATGTACTGTAACTGTATACACATACCCAGAAATCAGCAGCATTATTCAAGGACTGAGCCAATGTACTGTAACTGTACACACATACCCAGAAATCAGCAGCATTATTCAAGGACTGAGGCAATGTACTGTAACTGTATACACATACCCAGAAATCAGCAGCACTATTCAAGGACTGAGGCAATGTACTGTAACTGTCCACACACATACCCATAAATCAGCAGCATTATTCAAGGACTGAGACAATGTACTGTAACTGTACACACATACCCAGAAATCAGCAGCATTATTCAAGGACTGAGGCAATGTACTGTAACTGTGTACACATACCCAGAAATCCACAGCATTATTCAAGGACTGAGGCAATGTACTGTAACTGTATACACACATACCCAGAAATCCACAGCATTATTCAAGGACTGAGACAGTGTACTGTAACTGTATACACACATACCCAGAAATCAGCAGCATTTTTCAAGGACTGAGACAATGTACTGTAACTGTACACACATACCCAGAAATCAGCAGCACTATTCAAGGACTGAGGCAATGTACTGTAACTGTCCACACACATACCCATAAATCAGCAGCATTATTCAAGGAGTGAAGCAATGTACTGTAACTGTACACACACATACCCAGAAATCATCAGCATTATTCAAGGACTGAGACAATGTACTGTAACTGTGTACACATACCCAGAAATCAGCAGCATTATTCAAGGACTGAGCCAATGTACTGTAACTGTATACACACATACCCAGAAATCAGCAGCATTATTCAAGGACTGAGGCAATGTACTGTAACTGTATACACATACCCAGAAATCAGCAGCATTATTCAAGGACTGAGACAATGTACTGTAACTGTACACACACATACCCAGAAATCAGCAGCATTATTCAAGGACTGAGACAATGTACTGTAACTGTACACACACATACCCAGAAATCAGCAGCATTATTCTAGGACTGAGACAATGTACTGTAACTGTACACACACATACCCAGAAATCAGCAGCATTATTTAAGGACTGAGACAATGTACTGTAACTGTGTACACATACTCAGAAATCATCAGCATTATTCAAGGACTGAGCCAATGTACTGTAACTGTACACACATACCCAGAAATCAGCAGCATTATTCAAGGACTGAGGCAATGTACTGTAACTGTATACACACATACCCAGAAATCAGCAGCATTGTTCAAGGACTGAGACAATGTACTGTAACTGTATACACATACTCAGAAATCATCAGCATTATTCAAGGAGTGAAGCAATGTACTGTAACTGTACACACACATACCCAGAAATCATCAGCATTATTCAAGGACTGAGGCAATGTACTGTAACTGTCCACACACATACCCATAAATCAGCAGCATTATTCAAGGAGTGAAGCAATGTACTGTAATTGTATACACACATACCCAGAAATCAGCAGCATTATTCAAGGACTGAGGCAATGTACTGTAATTGTATACACACATACCCAGAAATCAGCAGCATTATTCAAGGACTGAGCCAATGTACTGTAACTGTATACAAATACCCAGAAATCAGCAGCACTATTCAAGGACTGAGACAATGTACTGTAACTGTATACACATACCCAGAAATCAGCAGCATTATTCAAGGACTGAGACAATGTACTGTAACTGTATACACACATACCCAGAAATCAGCAGCATTATTCAAGGACTGAGCCAATGTACTGTAACTGTATACACATACCCAGAAATCAGCAGCATTATTCAAGGACTGAGACAATGTACTGTAACTGTATACACACATACCCATAAATCAGCAGCATTATTCAAGGACTGAGACAATGTACTGTAACTGTGTACATATACTCAGAAATCATCAGCATTATTCAAGGACTGAGCCAATGTACTGTAACTGTACACACATACCCAGAAATCAGCAGCATTATTCAAGGACTGAGGCAATGTACTGTAACTGTATACACACATACCCAGAAATCAGCAGCATTATTCAAGGACTGAGACAATGTACTGTAACTGTATACACATACTCAGAAATCATCAGCATTATTCAAGGAGTGAAGCAATGTACTGTAACTGTATACACACATACCCATAAATCAGCAGCATTATTCAAGGACTGAGGCAATGTACTGTAATTGTATACACACATACCCAGAAATCAGCAGCATTATTCAAGGACTGAGCCAATGTACTGTAACTGTATACAAATACCCAGAAATCAGCAGCACTATTCAAGGACTGAGGCAATGTACTGTAATTGTATACACACATACCCAGAAATCAGCAGCATTATTCAAGGACTGAGCCAATGTACTGTAACTGTATACAAATACCCAGAAATCAGCAGCACTATTCAAGGACTGAGACAATGTACTGTAACTGTATACACATACCCAGAAATCAGCAGCATTATTCAAGGACTGAGACAATGTACTGTAACTGTATACACACATACCCAGAAATCAGCAGCATTATTCAAGGACTGAGCCAATGTACTGTAACTGTATACACATACCCAGAAATCAGCAGCATTATTCAAGGACTGAGACAATGTACTGTAACTGTATACACACATACCCATAAATCAGCAGCATTATTCAAGGACTGAGACAATGTACTGTAACTGTACACACACATACCCAGAAATCAGCAGCATTATTCAAGGACTGAGCCAATGTACTGTAACTGTATACACACATACCCAGAAATCAGCAGCATTATTCAAGGACTGAGCCAATGTACTGTAACTGTACACACATACCCAGAAATCAGCAGCATTATTCAAGGACTAAGACAATGTACTGTAACTGTATACACACATACCCAGAAATCAGCAGCATTATTCAAGGACTAAGACAATGTACTGTAACTGTATACACACATACCCAGAAATCAGCAGCATTATTCAAGGACTGAGCCAATGTACTGTAACTGTACACACATACCCAGAAATCAGCAGCACTATTCAAGGACTGAGACAATGTACTGTAACTGTATACACATACCCAGAAATCAGCAGCATTATTCAAGGACTGAGACAATGTACTGTAACTGTATACACACATACCCAGAAATCAGCAGCACTATTCAAGGACTGAGACAATGTACTGTAACTGTATACACATACCCAGAAATCAGCAGCATTATTCAAGGACTGAGACAATGTACTGTAACTGTCCACACACATACCCAGAAATCAGCAGCATTATTCAAGGACTGAGGCTATGTACTGTAACTGTGTACACACATACCCAGAAATCAGCAGCATTATTCAAGGACTGAGGCAATGTACTGTAACTGTATACACACATACCCAGAAATCCACAGCATTATTCAAGGACTGAGGCAATGTACTGTAACTGTACACACACATACTCAGAAATCAACAGCATTATTCAAGGACTGAGGCTATGTCCTTGGATTTGTGTACATAGACTCCGCATCTAGAGTAATCAAAATCACATCCTGTGGGATGGATTTCTCGGATAATTTTGCCAACAAATCATCAGTATTTTTGATAAAGCTAGGATGTTGATAGGCTATAGGTTTTAGATAGTAATCAGTTAGCTCTGATATTCTATATCTTTCACTACCACATCTTTATATCAATGATAATGTCCTACATGGTTATTTTAAAAGCTGGTAAAGCATAGAGGATTTCACATGTTGAATAGGAACCATTCACTTCACTCACTTCCTCTCAGAATTATATAAATCTGCCACTCACTAAAACTGCAAACCCTATGATTGAGACTCAATGATATCACACACTGGAGGTAAAGTACAAAGGTAAACTATGATACCAATGTTTTTACATGTGTATATCTAACTAAGGTGTTTATCAAATGACTCAAACATAATAACATTACACAATTACCGACAGATGGAAGATTATTTCAAAAGAAAACCTATAATGAAAATTGACAATTGAAAACAGAATCTGTATAAATGCATATTTTAATGTACATTTTTACACAAGTATTTCTGTTGTTGATAAAATAGAGGTAGTAAAAAGCTAACCTGTACAGATGAATATAAAACAAATGCAGTGTATGTAGAATACAAAATAACCAAATATTGGACATTTTGTAACTAACTTAACATATACAAAAGAAAAGGTATAAGATCTAATTTACAAAATGCCACTCAATTGGCAGTGTTAATTTCCTATGTGGGTGACGTTTTGTACAAGTCCATATTCACAAAGATGGCTCTATAATAGAATTGTAACAGTCACATCAGAAATATCTGCACCTATATTGCTTGTATTTGTTGATCTGCCGTGAGAATGGGTCCCTTGGGCATAACACAGAAACTAGAGATGTTTTTGTAATTGATTGATGTTTTATGCCACACTCAAAGATTATTTCACTTATATGGTGGCGTTGTCAGGTTTAGTGAGTAAGGAAAGCCAGCATTGAGGTCAGAAGGTTGCTCTTTCATCGTTTTATCAGAGTCTGGTCTTACAATTCACGTATCAGTTAACTGTGTTCAAACTACAGAAACTTGAACCCTGCTTGCAACTAGTCCATGTTGTAGGCATATGCAGGGGCATCTTTACACCACTTTTGTGAGACAGGACCCAAGGAGGTATTTAACTAAGAAGTTGGTTTTCACAACACAAACTTGAGATCGCAGAAGTTGACCGATGAGGTAGACATGGTTACCTCCCCCTACATGTTTGACAGCACTGAGCTCCATATTTGGAATCTGCACACATCTTATGTTCTAGGACAAGATTACACCATTTATACTTATCTACACAGTACAAATCTGAAAAAGCAAAAGAATATCTCTTAGTTACAGCCGTTTTTCACACATAAAACATCATCAAATTGCAGCCTTTTTTATAAATTATACAGTCATTGTCACCTCTTGTAGCGATGACAATGAAATCCAATGTGCAAATTACTACAGAACAAGAGATATATATCGTTCACGGAGGACATAGGATAATAATCCAATAATACATTAGATTTCCACAAAAAACAGCAAAAGTTAAGAACATTTTGATAACGATCAAAATAGAAAGCAGGTGGAGTATTGCAGTGTGATGTTGTAGAATTGTGACATACCATAGTGATGTTGTACAATTGTGACTTACCATAGTGATGTTGTAGAACTGTGACTTACCATAGTGATGTTGTAGAATTGTGACCTACCATAGTGATGTAGAACTGTGACTTACCATAGGGATGTTGTAGAACTGTGACTTACCATAGTGATGTTGTAGAATTGTGACCTACCATAGTGATGTAGAACTGTGACTTACCATAGGGATGTTGTAGAACTGTGACTTACCATAGTGATGTTGTAGAATTGTGATTTACCATAGTGATGTAGAACTGTGACTTACCATAGGGATGTTGTAGAACTGTGACTTACCATAGTGATGTTGTAGAATTGTGATTTACCATAGTGATGTAGAACTGTGACTTACCATAGTGATGTTGTAGAACTGTGATTTACCATAGTGATGTTGTAGAATTGTGATTTACCATAGTGATGTAGAACTGTGACTTACCATAGGGATGTTGTAGAACTGTGATTTACCATAGTGATGTTGTAGAATTGTGACCTACCATAGTGATGTAGAACTGTGACTTACCATAGGGATGTTGTAGAACTGTGACTTACCATAGTGATGTTGTAGAATTGTGATTTACCATAGTGATATAGAACTGTGACTTACCATAGTGATGTTGTAGAACTGTGATTTACCATAGTGATGTAGAACTGTGACTTACCATAGTGATGTTGTAGAACTGTGATTTACCATAGTGATGTTGTAGAATTGTGATTTACCATAGTGATGTAGAACTGTGACTTACCATAGGTATGTTGTAGAACTGTGATTTACCATAGTGATGTTGTAGAATTGTGACCTACCATAGTGATGTAGAACTGTGACTTACCATAGGGATGTTGTAGAACTGTGACTTACCATAGTGATGTTGTAGAATTGTGATTTACCATAGTGATGTAGAACTGTGACATACCATAGTGATGTTGTAGAACTGTGACTTACCATAGTGATGTTGAAGACCTGTGACTTACCATAGTGATGTTGTAGAACTGTGACTTACCATAGTGATGTTGTAGAATTGTGACTTACCATAGGGATGTTGTACAACTGTGATTTACCATAGTGATGTTGTAGAATTGTGACTTACCATAGGGATGTTGTACAACTGTGATTTACCATAGTGATGTTGTAGAACTGTGATTTACCATAGTGATGTTGCAGAAATGTGACTTATCATAAAGATGTCGTTGAACTGTGACTTACCATAGGGATGTTGTAGAACTGTGACTTATCATAAAGATGTTGTTGAACTGTGACTTACCATAGTGATGTTGTAGCCCTGTTACTTACCATAGTGATGTTGTAGAACTGTGATTTACCATAGTGATGTTGTAGAATTGTGATTTACCATAGTGATGTAGAACTGTGACTTACCATAGGGATGTTGTAGAACTGTGATTTACCATAGTGATGTTGTAGAATTGTGACCTACCATAGTGATGTAGAATTGTGATTTACCATAGGGATGTTGTAGAACTGTGACTTACCATAGTGATGTTGTACAACTGTGATTTACCATAGTGATGTTGTAGAATTGTGACTTACCATAGTGATGTTGTAGAACTGTGATTTACCATAGGGATGTTGTAGAACTGTGACTTACCATAGTGATGTTGAAGACCTGTGACTTACCATAGTGATGTTGTAGAACTGTGACTTACCATAGTGATGTTGTAGAATTGTGACTTACCATAGGGATGTTGTACAACTGTGATTTACCATAGTGATGTTGTAGAATTGTGACTTACCATAGGGATGTTGTACAACTGTGATTTACCATAGTGATGTTGTAGAACTGTGATTTACCATAGTGATGTTGCAGAACTGTGACTTACCATAGAGATGTTGTAGAACTGTGACTTACCATAGGATGTTGTAGAACTGTGACTTATCATAAAGATGTCGTTGAACTGTGACTTACCATAGGGATGTTGTAGAACTGTGACTTATCATAAAGATGTTGTTGAACTGTGACTTACCATAGTGATGTTGTAGACCTGTGACTTACCATAGTGATGTTGTAGAACTGTGACTTACCATAGTGATGTTGTAGAATTGTGACTTACCATAGGGATGTTGTACAACTGTGATTTACCATAGTGATGTTGTAGAATTGTGACTTACCATAGTGATGTTGTAGAATTGTGACTTACCATAGTGATGTTGTAGAACTGTGACTTACCATAGTGATGTTGTAGAATTGTGACTTACCATAGGGATGTTGTACAACTGTGATTTACCATAGGGATGTTGTAGAACTGTGACTTACCATAGGGATGTACAATTGTGACTTACCATAGGGATGTTGTAGAACTGTGACTTACCATAGGGATGTTGTAGAACTGTGACTTACCAGAGTGATGTACAATTGTGACTTACCATAGGGATGTTGTAGAACTGTGACTTACCATAGTGATGTTGTAGAACTGTGACTTATCATAAAGATGTTGTTGAACTGTGACTTACCATAGTGATGTTGTAGCCCTGTTACTTACCATAGTGATGTTGTAGAACTGTGACTTACCATAGTGATGTTGTAGAATTGTGACTTACCATAGGGATGTTGTACAACTGTGATTTACCATAGTGATGTTGTAGAATTGTGACTTACCATAGGGATGTTGTAGAACTGTGATTTACCATAGTGATGTTGTAGAATTGTGACTTATCATAAAGATGTCGTTGAACTGTGACTTACCATAGGGATGTTGTAGAACTGTGACTTATCATAAAGATGTTGTTGAACTGTGACTTACCATAGTGATGTTGTAGCCCTGTTACTTACCATAGTGATGTTGTAGAACTGTGATTTACCATAGTGATGTTGTAGAATTGTGATTTACCATAGTGATGTAGAACTGTAACTTACCATAGGGATGTTGTAGAACTGTGATTTACCATAGTGATGTTGTAGAATTGTGACCTACCATAGTGATGTAGAATTGTGATTTACCATAGGGATGTTGTAGAACTGTGACTTACCATAGTGATGTTGTACAACTGTGATTTACCATAGTGATGTTGTAGAATTGTGACTTACCATAGTGATGTTGTAGAACTGTGACTTACCATAGGGATGTTGTAGAACTGTGACTTACCATAGTGATGTTGAAGACCTGTGACTTACCATAGTGATGTTGTAGAACTGTGACTTACCATAGTGATGTTGTAGAATTGTGACTTACCATAGGGATGTTGTACAACTGTGATTTACCATAGTGATGTTGTAGAATTGTGACTTACCATAGGGATGTTGTACAACTGTGATTTACCATAGTGATGTTGTAGAACTGTGATTTACCATAGTGATGTTGCAGAACTGTGACTTACCATAGAGATGTTGTAGAACTGTGACTTACCATAGGGATGTTGTAGAACTGTGACTTATCATAAAGATGTCGTTGAACTGTGACTTACCATAGGGATGTTGTAGAACTGTGACTTATCATAAAGATGTTGTTGAACTGTGACTTACCATAGTGATGTTGTAGACCTGTGACTTACCATAGTGATGTTGTAGAACTGTGACTTACCATAGTGATGTTGTAGAATTGTGACTTACCATAGGGATGTTGTACAACTGTGATTTACCATAGTGATGTTGTAGAATTGTGACTTACCATAGTGATGTTGTAGAATTGTGACTTACCATAGTGATGTTGTAGAACTGTGACTTACCATAGTGATGTTGTAGAATTGTGACTTACCATAGGGATGTTGTACAACTGTGATTTACCATAGGGATGTTGTAGAACTGTGACTTACCATAGGGATGTACAATTGTGACTTACCATAGGGATGTTGTAGAACTGTGACTTACCATAGGGATGTTGTAGAACTGTGACTTACCAGAGTGATGTACAATTGTGACTTACCATAGGGATGTTGTAGAACTGTGACTTACCATAGTGATGTTGTAGAACTGTGACTTATCATAAAGATGTTGTTGAACTGTGACTTACCATAGTGATGTTGTAGCCCTGTTACTTACCATAGTGATGTTGTAGAACTGTGACTTACCATAGTGATGTTGTAGAATTGTGACTTACCATAGGGATGTTGTACAACTGTGATTTACCATAGTGATGTTGTAGAATTGTGACTTACCATAGGGATGTTGTAGAACTGTGATTTACCATAGTGATGTTGTAGAATTGTGACTTACCATAGTGATGTTGTAGAACTGTGACTTACCATAGTGATGTTGTAGAACTGTGACTTACCATAGTGATGTTATAGAACTGTGACTTACCATAGGGATGTTGTAGAACTGTGACTTACCATAGGGATGTTGTACAACTGTGACATACCATAGTGATGTTGTAGAACTGAGACTTACCATAGTGATGTTGTAGAACTGTGACTTGCCATAGTGATGTTGTAGAGCTGTAATTTACCATAGGGATGTTGTAGAACTGTGACTTACCATAGTGATGTTGTAGAACTGTGACTTACTATAGTGATGTTGTAGAACTGTGACTTACCATAAGGGATGTTGTACAACTGTGACATACCATAGTGATGTTGTAGAACTGTGACTTACTATAGTGATGTTGTAGAACTGTGACTTACCATAGTGATGTTGTAGAACTGTGACTTACCATAGGGATGTTGTACAACTGTGACTTACCATAGGGATGTTGTAGAACTGTGACATACCATAGTGGTGTTTTAGAACTGTGACTTATCATAGTGCTGTTGTAGAACTGTGACTTACCATAGGGATGTTGTAGAACTGTGACTTACCATAGAGATGTTGTAGAACTGTGACTTATCATAGTGATGTTGTAGAACTGTGACTTACCATAGGGATGTTGTAGACCTGTGACTCACCATAGTGATGTAGAACTGTGACTTACCATAGAGATGTTCTAGAGCTGTGACATACCATAGTGGTGTTTTAGAACTGTGACTTATCATAGTGATGTTGTACAACTGTGACTTACCATAGGGATGTTGTAGAACTGTGACATACCATAGTGGTGTTTTAGAACTGTGACTTATCATAGTGCTGTTGTAGAACTGTGACTTACCATAGAGATGTTGTAGAACTGTGACTTATCATAGTGATGTTGTAGAACTGTGACTTACCATAGGGATGTTGTAGACCTGTGACTTACCATAGTGATGTAGAACTGTGACTTACCATAGAGATGTTTTAGAACTGTGACTTACCATAGTGATGTTGTAGAACTGTGACTTACCATAGTGATGTTGTAGAACTGTGACTTACCATAGTGATGTTGTAGACCTGTGACTTACCATAGTGATGTAGAACTGTGACTTACCATAGAGATGTTCTAGAGCTGTGACATACCATAGTGATGTTGTAGAACTGAGACTTACCATAGTGATGTTGTAGAACTGTGACTTACCATAGTGATGTTGTAGAACTGTGACTTACCATAGTGATGTTGTAGAACTGTGACTTACCATAGGGATGTTGTACAACTGTGACTTACCATAGGGATGTTGTACAACTGTGACATACCATAGTGATGTTGTACAACTGAGACTTGCCATAGTGATGTTGTAGAACTGTGACTTACCATAGTGATGTTGTAGAGCTGTAATTTACCATAGGGATTTTGTAGAACTGTGACTTACCATAGTGATGTTGTAGAACTGTGACTTACCATAAGGGATGTTGTAGAACTGTGACTTACCATAGTGATGTTGTAGAACTGTGACTTACTATAGTGATGTTGTAGAACTGTGACTTACCATAGTGATGTTGTAGAACTGTGACTTACCATAGGGATGTTGTACAACTGTGACTTACCATAGGGATGTTGTAGGACTGTGACATACCATAGTGGTGTTTTAGAACTGTGACTTATCATAGTGATGTTGTAGAGCTGTGACTTACCATAGGGATGTTGTAGAACTGTGACTTACCATAGAGATGTTGTAGAACTGTGACTTATCATAGTGATGTTGTAGAACTGTGACTTACCATAGGGATGTTGTAGAAATGTGACTTACCATAGTGATGTAGAGCTGTGACTTACCATAGGGATGTTGTAGAACTGTGACTTATCATAGTGATGTTGTAGAACTGTGACTTATCATAGTGATGTTGTAGAGCTGTGACTTACCATAGGGATGTTGTAGAACTGTGACTTATCATAGTGATGTTGTAGAACTGTGACTTATCATAGTGATGTTGTAGAGCTGTGACTTACCATAGGGATGTTGTAGAACTGTGACTTACCATAGAGATGTTGTAGAACTGTGACTTATCATAGTGATGTTGTAGAACTGTGACTTACCATAGGGATGTTGTAGAAATGTGACTTATCATAGTGATGTTGTAGACCTGTGACTTACCATAGGGATGTTGTAGAACTGTGACTTATCATAGTGATGTTGTAGACCTGTGACTTACCATAGTCATGTTGTAGAACTGTGACTTACCATAGTCATGTTGTAGAATTGTGAACTACCATAGTGTATAGAGTATAAAAGCACAGGGATAGTATGACTTACCATTTTCTTTAGGACAAGTCCCCATCCAGCAGTGCCGTGTATGAGTAGGTTTTGTTGACTGAACACAACCAGTTGTAGATACTTGTCTCACTGGATCTTTACATTCTACAATTCGTCTTAATACTCCATGGCCACAGCTCACGGAACACTGAAAAATTGAGCATTGCTAAAATTATGCTTTTTTGTACCAGATATGCCTTGGGAAGGGGTGGGGGGGGGGGGGGGGGGAGGATTGCATAAGTAGAGCATTGCATTGTCAGTCTTCAGTCCTCAACTAATGGATGTCCTTAATCTGACTTTTGTCACTAAACTGTATCCTACAATTGTACACCTTACAAGTTAGTTTTTTCTCTTAAAAAAAATCTCTGCAGCCATCGTTTACTAGCTAGACCTCTGAAATTAACCAAATTTATTGTCAAGCCCATCTCTACATAGAATAGTCAATAATGTAAAACACTGTAAAAAAAATAACACATATATTTTAAACAAACAGAAATATCTCAAAATAAACCCATTCCAGGGATTCTCAACATGGGAATGAGTGAAATTCAAACTCTCGACATCGGAACGAGTGAGATCCAAAATTTTAACATGGGAACATGCAAGATTAAAACTTTCATTATTTGAACGAGTGGAATTCAAACTTCCAACACAGGAATGAGTGAGATTGAAACATGGGAAAATAGGAGATTCAAACTCTCGACATTTGAACGGGTGAGATTCAAACTTTCAACATTTGAACGAGTGAGATTCAAACTTTCAAGCCTTGGGTCATTGGTTTAAAGAGAAGAAAATTGAAATATAAGTCTGTGTTTTTACTCAATAATCCTTAAAGTGGCATGAGCTGCCAAAATTCACAGTTTTTTCATAACTTCTGATCGTCGTGACAGTAATAGGCTTTGAAGGCTATCGAAAAACTAAGTGATTGGCATTGGAATGAGAAAAATCCATACAGTATGTGGCCTGTATGAACCGAAAACATGTTCAAAAGTAAACAAAATTTAAGTAACCGGGACGACCATTCATTCATTCTAAGCCAAAGTTAGTTCAGAACAGTACTTTATCGTACATTTTCGAGACTAAAAGCATAAAAAAAAAACTGAATTCTACCTCTTGAGAAAAATAGCCAATAATTTCAGCATTCTGTTTTAACGTCAAAATATCAACATTTTGGCAGGTCATGCCACTTTAACCAGACAAGAGTTTCCTCCTCTAATAAACCTGTCAAGGGAAGTCACCTGGAGTGCTGCATAAAAACAATCAGTTTAAAACCCTCACTATGGATTGCAAGAGGATATGAATACTGTGAGTACTTACACTGGACCATGTGTGTGTTATCCAGCATAAAACCCTCACTATGGATTGCAAGAGGATATGAATACTGTGAGTACTTACACTGGACCATGTGTGTGTTATTCAGTTTAAAACCCTCACTATGGATTGGAAGACGATCTGAATACTGTGAGTACTTACACTGGACCATGTGTGTGTTATCCAGTTTAAAACCCTCACTATGGATTGGAAGAGGATATGAATACTGTAAGTACTTACACTGGACCATGTGTGTGTTATCCAGTATAAAACCCTCACTATGGATTGGAAGAGGATCTGAATACTGTGAGTACTTACACTGGACCATGTGTGTGTTATCCAGTTTAAAACCCTCACTATGGATTGGAAGAGGATCTGAATACTGTGAGTACTTACACTGGACCATGTGTGTGTTATCCAGTTTAAAACCCTCACTATGGATTGCAAGAGGATATGAATACTGTGAGTACTTACACTGGACCATGTGTGTGTTATCCAGTTTAAAACCCTCACTATGGATTGGAAGAGGATATGAATACTGTAAGTACTTACACTGGACCATGTGTGTGTTATCCAGTTTAAAACCCTCACTATGGATTGGAAGACGATCTGAATACTGTGAGTACTTACACTGGACCATGTGTGTGTTATCCAGTATAAAACCCTCACCATGGATTGGAAGAGGATATGAATACTGTGAGTACTTACACTGGACCATGTGTGTGTTATCCAGTATAAAACCCTCACTATGGATTGGAAGAGGATATGAATACTGTGAGTACTTACACTGGACCATGTGTGTGTTATCCAGTATTAAACCCTCACTATGGATTGGAAGAGGATATGAATACTGTGAGTACTTACACTGGACCATGTGTGTGTTATCCAGTTTAAAACCCTCACTATGGATTGGAAGAGGATATGAATACTGTGAGTACTTACACTGGACCATGTGTGTGTTATCCAGTATAAAACCCTCACTATGGATTGGAAGAGGATATGAATACTGTGAGTACTTACACTGGACCATGTGTGTGTTATCCAGTATAAAACCCTCACTATGGATTGGAAGACGATATGAATACTGTGAGTACTTACACTGGACCATGTGTGTGTTATCCAGTATAAAACCCTCACTATGGATTGGAAGAGGATATGAATACTGTGAGTACTTACACTGGACCATGTGTGTGTTATCCAGTATAAAACCCTCACTATGGATTGGAAGAGGATCTGAATACTGTAAGTACTTACACTGGACCATGTGTGTGTTATCCAGTTTAAAACCCTCACTATGGATTGGAAGAGGATATGAATACTGTGAGTACTTACACTGGACCATGTGTGTGTTATCCAGTTTAAAACCCTCACTATGGATTGGAAGAGGATATGAATACTGTGAGTACTTACACTGGACCATGTGTGTGTTATCCAGTTTAAAACCCTCACTATGGATTGGAAGACGATCTGAATACTGTAAGTACTTACACTGGACCATGTGTGTGTTATCCAGTTTAAAACCCTCACTATGGATTGGAAGAGGATATGAATACTGTGAGTACTTACACTGGACCATGTGTGTGTTATCCAGTTTAAAACCCTCACTATGGATTGGAAGAGGATCTGAATACTGTGAGTACTTACACTGGACCATGTGTGTGTTATCCAGTTTAAAACCCTCACTATGGATTGGAAGAGGATATGAATACTGTGAGTACTTACACTGGACCATGTGTGTGTTATCCAGTTTAAAACCCTCACTATGGATTGGAAGACGATCTGAATACTGTAAGTACTTACACTGGACCATGTGTGTGTTATCCAGTTTAAAACCCTCACTATGGATTGGAAGAGGATATGAATACTGTGAGTACTTACACTGGACCATGTGTGTGTTATCCAGTTTAAAACCCTCACTATGGATTGGAAGAGGATCTGAATACTGTGAGTACTTACACTGGACCATGTGTGTGTTATCCAGTTTAAAACCCTCACTATGGATTGGAAGAGGATATGAATACTGTGAGTACTTACACTGGACCATGTGTGTGTTATCCAGTTTAAAACCCTCACTATGGATTGGAAGAGGATCTGAATACTGTGAGTACTTACACTGGACCATGTGTGTGTTATCCAGTTTAAAACCCTCACTATGGATTGGAAGAGGATATGAATACTGTGAGTACTTACACTGGACCATGTGTGTGTTATCCAGTTTAATACCCTCACTATGGATTGGAAGAGGATCTGAATACTGTGAGTACTTACACTGGACCATGTGTGTGTTATCCAGTATAAAACCCTTACTATGGATTGGAAGAGGATATGAATACTGTGAGTACTTACACTGGACCATGTGTGTGTTATCCAGTATAAAACCCTCACTATGGATTGGAAGAGGATATGAATACTGTGAGTACTTACACTGGACCATGTGTGTGTTATCCAGTATAAAACCCTCACTATGGATTGGAAGAGGATATGAATACTGTGAGTACTTACACTGGACCATGTGTGTGTTATCCAGTTTAAAACCCTCACTATGGATTGGAAGAGGATATGAATACTGTGAGTACTTACACTGGACCATGTGTGTGTTATCCAGTATAAAACCCTCACTATGGATTGGAAGAGGATCTGAATACTGTGAGTACTTACACTGGACCATGTGTGTGTTATCCAGTTTAAAACCCTCACTATGGATTGCAAGAGGATATGAATACTGTGAGTACTTACACTGGACCATGTGTGTGTTATCCAGTTTAAACCCTCACTATGGATTGGAAGACGATATGAATACTGTGAGTACTTACACTGGACCATGTGTGTGTTATCCAGTTTAAACCCTCACTATGGATTGCAAGAGGATATGAATACAGTGAGTACTTACACTGGACCATGTGTGTGTTATCCAGTTTAAACCCTCACTATGGATTGGAAGAGGATATGAATACTGTGAGTACTTACACTGGACCATGTGTGTGTTATCCAGTATATAAAACCCTCACTATGGATTGGAAGAGGATCTGAATACTGTGAGTACTTACACTGGACCATGTGTGTGTTATCCAGTATATAAAACCCTCACTATGGATTGGAAGACGATATGAATACTGTGAGTACTTACACTGGACCATGTGTGTGAACATTATCCAGTTTAAAACCCTCACTATGGATTGGAAGAGGATCTGAATACTGTGAGTACTTACACTGGACCATGTGTGTGTTATCCAGTTTAAAACCATCACTATGGATTGGAAGAGGATATGAATACTGTGAGTACTTACACTGGACCATGTGTGTGAACATTATCCAGTTTAAAACCCTCACTATGGATTGGAAGAGGATATGAATACTGTGAGTACTTACACTGGACCATGTGTGTGTTATCCAGTATAAAACCCTCACTATGGATTGCAAGAGGATATGAATACTGTGAGTACTTACACTGGACCATGTGTGTGTTATCCAGTTTAAAACCCTCACTATGGATTGGAAGAGGATATGAATACTGTGAGTACTTACACTGGACCATGTGTGTGTTATCCAGTTTAAAACCCTCACTATGGATTGGAAGAGGATCTGAATACTGTGAGTACTTACACTGGACCATGTGTGTGTTATCCAGTATAAAACCCTCACTATGGATTGGAAGAGGATCTGAATACTGTGAGTACTTACACTGGACCATGTGTGTGTTATCCAGTATAAAACCCTCACTATGGATTGCAAGAGGATATGAATACTGTGAGTACTTACACTGGACCATGTGTGTGAACATTATCCAGTTTAAAACCCTCACTATGGATTGGAAGACGATCTGAATACTGTGAGTACTTACACTGGACCATGTGTGTGTTATCCAGTATAAAACCCTCACTATGGATTGCAAGAGGATATGAATACTGTGAGTACTTACACTGGACCATGTGTGTGTTATCCAGTATAAAACCCTCACTATGGATTGGAAGAGGATATGAATACTGTGAGTACTTACACTGGACCATGTGTGTGTTATCCAGTTTAAAACCCTCACTATGGATTGGAAGACGATCTGAATACTGTAAGTACTTACACTGGACCATGTGTGTGTTATCCAGTTTAAAACCCTCACTATGGATTGGAAGAGGATATGAATACTGTGAGTACTTACACTGGACCATGTGTGTGTTATCCAGTTTAAAACCCTCACTATGGATTGGAAGAGGATCTGAATACTGTGAGTACTTACACTGGACCATGTGTGTGTTATCCAGTTTAAAACCCTCACTATGGATTGGAAGAGGATATGAATACTGTGAGTACTTACACTGGACCATGTGTGTGTTATCCAGTTTAAAACCCTCACTATGGATTGGAAGACGATCTGAATACTGTAAGTACTTACACTGGACCATGTGTGTGTTATCCAGTTTAAAACCCTCACTATGGATTGGAAGAGGATATGAATACTGTGAGTACTTACACTGGACCATGTGTGTGTTATCCAGTTTAAAACCCTCACTATGGATTGGAAGAGGATCTGAATACTGTGAGTACTTACACTGGACCATGTGTGTGTTATCCAGTTTAAAACCCTCACTATGGATTGGAAGAGGATATGAATACTGTGAGTACTTACACTGGACCATGTGTGTGTTATCCAGTTTAAAACCCTCACTATGGATTGGAAGAGGATCTGAATACTGTGAGTACTTACACTGGACCATGTGTGTGTTATCCAGTTTAAAACCCTCACTATGGATTGGAAGAGGATATGAATACTGTGAGTACTTACACTGGACCATGTGTGTGTTATCCAGTTTAAAACCCTCACTATGGATTGGAAGAGGATCTGAATACTGTGAGTACTTACACTGGACCATGTGTGTGTTATCCAGTATAAAACCCTTACTATGGATTGGAAGAGGATATGAATACTGTGAGTACTTACACTGGACCATGTGTGTGTTATCCAGTATAAAACCCTCACTATGGATTGGAAGAGGATATGAATACTGTGAGTACTTACACTGGACCATGTGTGTGTTATCCAGTTTAAAACCCTCACTATGGATTGGAAGAGGATATGAATACTGTGAGTACTTACACTGGACCATGTGTGTGTTATCCAGTATAAAACCCTCACTATGGATTGGAAGAGGATCTGAATACTGTGAGTACTTACACTGGACCATGTGTGTGTTATCCAGTTTAAAACCCTCACTATGGATTGCAAGAGGATATGAATACTGTGAGTACTTACACTGGACCATGTGTGTGTTATCCAGTTTAAACCCTCACTATGGATTGGAAGACGATATGAATACTGTGAGTACTTACACTGGACCATGTGTGTGTTATCCAGTTTAAACCCTCACTATGGATTGCAAGAGGATATGAATACAGTGAGTACTTACACTGGACCATGTGTGTGTTATCCAGTTTAAACCCTCACTATGGATTGGAAGAGGATATGAATACTGTGAGTACTTACACTGGACCATGTGTGTGTTATCCAGTATATAAAACCCTCACTATGGATTGGAAGAGGATCTGAATACTGTGAGTACTTACACTGGACCATGTGTGTGTTATCCAGTATATAAAACCCTCACTATGGATTGGAAGACGATATGAATACTGTGAGTACTTACACTGGACCATGTGTGTGAACATTATCCAGTTTAAAACCCTCACTATGGATTGGAAGAGGATCTGAATACTGTGAGTACTTACACTGGACCATGTGTGTGTTATCCAGTTTAAAACCATCACTATGGATTGGAAGAGGATATGAATACTGTGAGTACTTACACTGGACCATGTGTGTGAACATTATCCAGTTTAAAACCCTCACTATGGATTGGAAGAGGATATGAATACTGTGAGTACTTACACTGGACCATGTGTGTGTTATCCAGTATAAAACCCTCACTATGGATTGCAAGAGGATATGAATACTGTGAGTACTTACACTGGACTATGTGTGTGTTATCCAGTTTAAAACCCTCACTATGGATTGGAAGAGGATATGAATACTGTGAGTACTTACACTGGACCATGTGTGTGTTATCCAGTTTAAAACCCTCACTATGGATTGGAAGAGGATCTGAATACTGTGAGTACTTACACTGGACCATGTGTGTGTTATCCAGTATAAAACCCTCACTATGGATTGGAAGAGGATCTGAATACTGTGAGTACTTACACTGGACCATGTGTGTGTTATCCAGTATAAAACCCTCACTATGGATTGCAAGAGGATATGAATACTGTGAGTACTTACACTGGACCATGTGTGTGAACATTATCCAGTTTAAAACCCTCACTATGGATTGGAAGACGATCTGAATACTGTGAGTACTTACACTGGACCATGTGTGTGTTATCCAGTATAAAACCCTCACTATGGATTGCAAGAGGATATGAATACTGTGAGTACTTACACTGGACCATGTGTGTGTTATCCAGTATAAAACCCCCACTTCGGATTGGAAGACGATCTGAATACTGAATACTGTGAGTACTTACACTGGACCATGTGTGTGTTATCCAGTATAAAACCCTCACTATGGATTGGAAGAGGATATGAATACTGTGAGTACTTACACTGGACCATGTGTGTGTTATCCAGTTTAAAACCCTCACTATGGATTGGAAGAGGATCTGAATACTGTGAGTACTTACACTGGACCATGTGTGTGTTATCCAATTTAAAACCCTCACTATGGATTGGAAGACAATATCAATACTGTGAGTACTTACACTGGACAATGTGTGTGTTATCCAGTTTAAAACCCTCACTATGGATTGGAAGACGATATGAATACAGTGAGTACTTACCCTGGACCATGTGTGTGTTATCCAGTTTAAAACCCTCACTATGGATTGGAAGAGGATATGAATACTGTGAGTACTTACACTGGACCATGTGTGTGTTATCCAGTTTAATACCCTCACTATGGATTGGAAGAGGATCTGAATACTGTGAGTACTTACACTGAACCATGTGTGTGTTATCCAGTTTAAAACCCTCACTATGGATTGGAAGACGATCTGAATACTGTGAGTACTAACACTGGACCATGTGTGTGTTATCCAGTTTAAAACCCTCACTATGGATTGGAAGAGGATCTGAATACTGTGAGTACTTACACTGGACCATGTGTGTGTTATCCAGTTTAAAACCCTCACTATGGATTGGAAGAGGATATGAATACTGTGAGTACTTACACTGGACCATGTGTGTGTTATCCAGTTTAAAACCCTCACTATGGATTGGAAGAGGATCTGAATACTGTGAGTACTTACACTGGACCATGTGTGTGTTATCCAGTTTAAAACCCTCACTATGGATTGGAAGACGATCTGAATACTGTGAGTACTTACACTGGACCATGTGTGTGTTATCCAGTTTAAAACCCTCACTATGGATTGGAAGACGATCTGAATACTGTGAGTACTTACACTGGACCATGTGTGTGTTATCCAGTATAAAACCCTCACTATGGATTGGAAGAGGATCTGAATACTGTGAGTACATATGTACTTACACTGGATCATGTGTGTGTTATCCAGTTTAAAACCCTCACTATGGATTGCAAGAGGATATGAATACTGTGAGTACTTACACTGGACCATGTGTGTGTTATCCAGTTTAAAACCCTCACTATGGATTGGAAGACGATCTGAATACTGTGAGTACCTACACTGGACCATGTGTGTGTTATCCAGTTTAAAACCCTCACTATGGATTGGAAGAGGATATGAATACTGTGAGTACTTACACTGGACCATGTGTGTGTTATCCAGTTTAAAACCCTCACTATGGATTGGAAGAGGATATGAATACTGCGAGTACTTACACTGGACCATGTGTGTATTATCCAGTTTAAAACCCTCACTATGGATTGGAAGAGGATATGAATACTGTGAGTACTTACACTGGACCATGTGTGTGTTATCCAGTTTAAAACCCTCACTATGGATTGGAAGAGGATATGAATACTGTGAGTACTTACACTGGACCATGTGTGAACATTATCCAGTTTAAAACCCTCACTATGGATTGGAAGACGGTCTGAATACTGTGAGTACTTACACTGGACCATGTGTGTGTTATCCAGTTTAAAACCATCACTATGGATTGGAAGAGGATATGAATACTGTGAGTACTTACACTGGACCATGTGTGTGTTATCCAGTATAAAACCCTCACTATGGATTGGAAGAGGATATGAATACTGTGAGTACTTACACTGGACCATGTGTGTGTTATCCAGTTTAAAACCCTCACTATGGATTACAAGAGGATATGAATACTGTGAGTACTTACACTGGACCATGTGTGTGTTATCCAGTATAAAACCCTCACTATGGATTGGAAGAGGATATGAATACTGTGAGTACTTACACTGGACCATGTGTGTGTTATCCAGTTTAAAACCCTCACTATGGATTACAAGAGGATATGAATACTGTGAGTACTTACACTGGACCATGTGTGTGTTATCCAGTATAAAACCCTCACTATGGATTGGAAGAGGATATGAATACTGTGAGTACTTACACTGGACCATGTGTGTGTTATCCAGTATAAAACCCTCACTATGGATTGCAAGAGGATATGAATACTGTGAGTACTTACACTGGATCATGTGTGTGTTATCCAGTATAAAACCCTCACTATGGATTGGAAGAGGATATGAATACTGTGAGTACTTACACTGGACCATGTGTGTGTTATCCAGTTTAAAACCCTCACTATGGATTGGAAGACGATCTGAATACTGTGAGTACTTACACTGGACCATGTGTGTGTTATCCAGTTTAAAACCCTCACTATGGATTGGAAGAGGATATGAATACTGTGAGTACTTACACTGGACCATGTGTGTGTTATCCAGTTTAAAACCCTCACTATGGATTGGAAGAGGATCTGAATACTGTGAGTACTTACACTGGACCATGTGTGTGTTATCCAGTTTAAAACCCTCACTATAGATTGGAAGAGGATATGAATACTGTGAGTACTTACACTGGACCATGTGTGTGTTATCCAGTTTAAAACCCTCACTATGGATTGGAAGAGGATCTGAATACTGTGAGTACTTACACTGGACCATGTGTGTGTTATCCAGTATAAAACCCTCACTATGGATTGGAAGACGATCTGAATACTGTAAGTACTTACACTGGACCATGTGTGTGTTATCCAGTATAAAACCCTCACTATGGATTGGAAGAGGATATGAATACTGTGAGTACTTACACTGGACCATGTGTGTGTTATCCAGTATAAAACCCTCACTATGGATTGGAAGACGATCTGAATACTGTGAGTGCTTACACTGGACCATGTGTGTGTTATCCAGTTTAAACCCTCACTATGGATTGGAAGATGATATGAATACTGTGAGTACTTACACTGGACCATGTGTGTGTTATCCAGTATAAAACCCCCACTATGGATTGGAAGAGGATCTGAATACTGTGAGTACTTACACTGGACCATGTGTGTGTTATCCAGTATAAAACCCCCACTATGGATTGGAAGAGGATATGAATACTGTGAGTACTTACACTGGACCATGTGTGTGTTATCCAGTTTAAAACCCTCACTATGGATTGGAAGAGGATATGAATACTGTGAGTACTTACACTGGACCATGTGTGTGTTATCCAGTATAAAACCCTTACTATGGATTGGAAGAGGATCTGAATACTGTGAGTACTTACACTGGACCATGTGTGTGTTATCCAGTATAAAACCCTCACTATGGATTGGAAGACGATCTGAATACTGAATACTGTGAGTGCTTACACTGGACCATGTGTGTGTTATCCAGTTTAAAACCCTCACTATGGATTGGAAGAGGATATGAATACTGTGAGTACTTACACTGGACCATGTGTGTGTTATCCAGTATAAAACCCTCACTATGGATTGGAAGAGGATATGAATACTGTGAGTACTTACACTGGACCATGTGTGTGTTATCCAGTATAAAACCCTCACTATGGATTGGAAGAGGATCTGAATACTGTGAGTACTTACACTGGACCATGTGTGTGTTATCTAGTATAAAACCCTCACTATGGATTGGGAGAGGATATGAATACTGTGAGTACTTACACTGGACCATGTGTGTGTTATCCAGTTTAAAACCCTCACTATGGATTGGAAGACGATCTGAAAACTGTGAGTACTTACACTGGACCATGTGTGTGTTATCCAGTATAAAACCCTCACTATGGATTGGAAGACGATCTGAATACTGAATACTGTGAGTACTTACACTGGACCATGTGTGTGTTATCCAGTTTAAAACCCTCACTATGGATTGGAAGACGATCTGAATACTGTGAGTACTTACACTGGACCATGTGTGTGTTATCCAGTTTAAAACCCTCACTATGGATTGGAAGAGGATATGAATACTGTGAGTACTTACACTGGACCATGTGTCTGTTATCCAGTATAAAACCCTCACTATGGATTGGAAGAGGATATGAATACTGTGAGTACTTACACTGGACCATGTGTGTGTTATCCAGTTTAAAACCCTCACTATGGATTGGAAGAGGATATGAATACTGTGAGTACTTACACTGGACCATGTGTGTGTTATCCAGTATAAAACCCTCTCTATGGATTGGAAGAGGATATGAATACTGTGAGTACTTACACTGGACCATGTGTGTGTTATCCAGTATAAAACCCTCTCTATGGATTGGAAGAGGATATGAATACTGTGAGTACTTACACTGGACCATGTGTGTGTTATCCAGTTTAAAACCCTCACTATGGATTGGAAGACGATCTGAATACTGTGAGTACTTACACTGGACCATGTGTGTGTTATCCAGTTTAAAACCCTCACTATGGATTGGAAGAGGATATGAATACTGTGAGTACTTACACTGGACCATGTGTGTGTTATCCAGTATAAAACTCTCACTATGGATTGGAAGACGATCTGAATACTGAATACTGTGAGTGCTTACACTGGACCATGTGTGTGTTATCCAGTTTAAAACCCTCACTATGGATTGGAAGAGGATATGAATACTGTGAGTACTTACACTGGACCATGTGTGTGTTATCCAGTATAAAACCCTCTCTATGGATTGGAAGAGGATATGAATACTGTGAGTACTTACACTGGACCATGTGTGTGTTATCCAGTTTAAAACCCTCACTATGGTTTGGAAGACGATCTGAATACTGTGAGTACTTACACTGGACCATGTGTGTGTTATCCAGTATAAAACCCTCACTATGGATTGGAAGAGGATATGAATACTGTGAGTACTTACACTGGACCATGTGTGTGTTATCCAGTTTAAAACCCTCACTATGGATTGGAAGACGATATGAATACTGTGAGTACTTACACTGGACCATGTGTGTGTTATCCAGTATAAAACCCTCACTATGGATTGGAAGAGGATATGAATACTGTGAGTACTTACACTGGACCATGTGTGTGTTATCCAGTTTAAAACCCTCACTATGGATTGGAAGAGGATCTGAATACTGTGAGTACTTACACTGGACCATGTGTGTGTTATCCAGTTTAAAACCCTCACTATGGATTGGAAGAGGATCTGAATACTGTGAGTACTTACACTGGACCATGTGTGTGTTATCCAGTATAAAACCCTCACTATGGATTGGAAGAGGATCTGAATACTGTAAGTACTTACACTGGACCATGTGTGTGTTATCCAGTTTAAAACCCTCACTATGGATTGGAAGAGGATATGAATACTGTGAGTACTTACACTGGACCATGTGTGTGTTATCCAGTTTAAACCCTCACTATGGATTGGAAGAGGATATGAATACTGTGAGTACTTACACTGGACCATGTGTGTGTTATCCAGTTTAAAACCCTCACTATGGATTGGAAGAGGATATGAATACTGTGAGTACTTACACTGGACCATGTGTGTGTTATCCAGTTTAAAACCCTCACTATGGATTGGAAGACGATATGAATACTGTGAGTACTTACACTGGACCATGTGTGTGTTATCCAGTATAAAACCCTCACTATGGATTGGAAGAGGATATGAATACTGTGAGTACTTACACTGGACCATGTGTGTGTTATCCAGTTTAAAACCCTCACTATGGATTGGAAGAGGATCTGAATACTGTAAGTACTTACACTGGACCATGTGTGTGTTATCCAGTTTAAAACCCTCACTATGGATTGGAAGACGATATGAATACTGTGAGTACTTACACTGGACCATGTGTGTGTTATCCAGTATAAAACCCTCACTATGGATTGGAAGAGGATATGAATACTGTGAGTACTTACACTGGACCATGTGTGTGTTATCCAGTTTAAAACCCTCACTATGGATTGGAAGAGGATATGAATACTGTAGGTACTTACACTGGACCATGTGTGTATTATCCAGTATAAAACCCTCACTATGGATTGGAAGACGATATGAATACTGTGAGTACTTACACTGGACCATGTGTGTGTTATTCAGTTTAAAACCCTCACTATGGATTGGAAGAGAATCTGAATACTGTGAGTACTTACACTGGACCATGTGTGTGTTATCCAGTTTAAAACCCTCACTATGGATTGGAAGAGGATCTGAATACTGTGAGTACTTACACTGGACCATGTGTGTGTTATCCAGTATAAAACCCTCACTATGGATTGGAAGACGATCTGAATACTGTGAGTACTTACACTGGACCATGTTTGTGTTATCCAGTATAAAACCCTCACTATGGATTGGAAGAGGATCTGAATACTGTGAGTACTTACACTGGACCATGTGTGTGTTATCCAGTTTAAAACCCTCACTATGGATTGGAAGAGGATATGAATACTGTGAGTACTTACACTGGATCATGTGTGTGTTATCCAGTTTAAAACCCTCACTATGGATTGGAAGAGGATCTGAATACTGTGAGTACTTACACTGGACCATGTGTGTGTTATCCAGTTTAAAACCCTCACTATGGATTGGAAGAGGATATGAATACTGTGAGTACTTACACTGGACCATGTGTGTGTTATCCAGTTTAAAACCCTCACTATGGATTGGAAGACGATATGAATACTGTGAGTACTTACACTGGACCATGTGTGTGTTATCCAGTTTAAAACCCTCACTATGGATTGGAAGAGGATATGAATACTGTGAGTACTCACACTGGATCATGTGTGTGTTATCCAGTTTAAAACCCTCACTATGGATTGGAAGAGGATCTGAATACTGTGAGTACTTACACTGGACCATGTGTGTGTTATCCAGTTTAAAACCCTCACTATGGATTGGAAGAGGATCTGAATACTGTGAGTACTTACACTGGACCATGTGTGTGTTATCCAGTTTAAAACCCTCACTATGGATTGGAAGAGGATCTGAATACTGTGAGTACTTACACTGGACCATGTGTGTGTTATCCAGTTTAAAACCCTCACTATGGATTGGAAGAGGATCTGAATACTGTGAGTACTTACACTGGACCATGTGTGTGTTATCCAGTTTAAAACCCTCACTATGGATTGGAAGAGGATCTGAATACTGTGAGTACTTACACTGGACCATGTGTGTGTTATCCAGTTTAAAACCCTCACTATGGATTGGAAGAGGATATGAATACTGTGAGTACTTACACTGGACCATGTGTGTGTTATCCAGTTTAAAACCCTCACTATGGATTGGAAGAGGATCTGAATACTGTGAGTACTTACACTGGACCATGTGTGTGTTATCCAGTTTAAAACCCTCACTATGGATTGGAAGAGGATATGAATACTGTGAGTACTTACACTGGACCATGTGTGTGTTATCCAGTTTAAAACCCTCACTATGGATTGGAAGAGGATATGAATACTGTGAGTACTTACACTGGACCATGTGTGTGTTATCCAGTATAAAACCCTCACTATGGATTGGAAGAGGATATGAATACTGTGAGTACTTACACTGGACCATGTGTGTGTTATCCAGTATAAAACCCTCACTATGGATTGGAAGAGGAAATTAATACTGTGAGTACTTACACTGGACCATGTGTGTGTTATCCAGTATATAAAACCCTCACTATGGATTGGAAGACGATCTGAATACTGTGAGTACTTACACTGGACCATGTGTGTGTTATCCAGTATATAAAACCCTCACTATGGATTGGAAGACGATCTGAATACTGAATACTGTGAGTGCTTACACTGGACCATGTGTGTGTTATCCAGTTTAAAACCCTCACTATGGATTGGAAGAGGATATGAATACTGTGAGTACTTACACTGGACCATGTGTGTGTTATCCAGTTTAAAACCCTCACTATGGATTGGAAGAGGATCTGAATACTGTGAGTACTTACACTGGACCATGTGTGTGTTATCCAGTTTAAAACCCTCACTATGGATTGGAAGAGGATATGAATACTGTGAGTACTTACACTGGACCATGTGTGTGTTATCCAGTTTAAAACCCTCACTATGGATTGGAAGAGGATCTGAATACTGTGAGTACTTACACTGGACCATGTGTGTGTTATCCAGTATATAAAACCCTCACTATGGATTGGAAGAGGATATGAATACTGTGAGTACTTACACTGGACCATGTGTGTGTTATCCAGTATTAAACCCTCACTATGGATTGGAAGAGGATCTGAATACTGTGAGTACTTACACTGGACCATGTGTGTGTTATCCAGTATAAAACCCTCACTATGGATTGGAAGAGGATATGAATACTGTGAGTACTTACACTGGACCATGTGTGTGTTATCCAGGACGGCTCTACCATAAGAGCACTTGTACAGGCCTTTTCTTGACAACCACTGTTTTCTGGCTTTACAGGCTTTGCTATATGTCTACAGTATCTCTCATCTACTCTCGTGATGTTACCTTTGTTCTTTTGTCGGACACAGATCATCTTTCTGGACCTCCGTCCTCGTCCACAAGATACCGAACACTGAAAGCAAATATTATTACAATAGTACAACCAGTCAAAATATTGATATGTTTGACTAAAGAGTGTATTTATAAATCCCCTTTTATTTGCAGAATCACATCTACAAGTGATGAGGATCTAACATTAACATTTATAAACTTAAATGACAAGGAAAGAAAAAAAAAACAAAAAAAAATAACGCCATAAACTTTCTTTTCCAACTGTACAAATGTATATGTACCAAACCTCAATTTTAAACATTTTCTGGCCAAATTATGCCATTGAATTGAATGGTTAGGAAAATGTAAAAACTCTAAATGTAAACATTTCTAACATAACCTCTCGTAAATGGACTGAAGCTGTTCAAATTAGAAGACACAATCCACAAATGAACAGAGATCAAGGTTTATTTCTTATGCCTACAATGATTTAATTCTTTAGACACCAACTGTGTCATCCAACTGTTTAATCATATCCAATACTTTATCACTTTGCCTGCATGTTTCATTTTTCTCACTATATCTGGTAATCCTATTTAAAACTTTATGTTTTTCTGTAATTATTCAGCCAGTCTCTGTTTTCAAACGTTATGCAATTTTCTGTTCTTCTACATGTATGTTGATCATATGCTTGAAAACGGTGTCCGAATAGACATTGAAACCTTGCGTCTAAATATAACAGAAGTTATAAATCGAGAAAGAGTTTGTTGAATGTTATACTTTCAACTTCTATATGTATATCTGTACAACCTTTGTTTGAAACATACATTTCCCTAGAACCATTGGTTGATATGATGTTACATTTCCCTAGAACCATTGGTTGATATGATGTTACATTTCCCTAGAACCATTGGTTGATATGATGTTACATTTCCCTAGAACCATTGGTTGATATGATGTTACATTTCCCTAGAACCATTGGTTGATATGATGTTACATTTCCCTAGAACCATTGGTTGATATGATGTTACATTTCCCTAGAACCATTGGTTGATATGATGTTTGTTTACAACATACATTTCCGTAGAACCATTGGTTGTTATGATGTTTGTTTACAACATACCTTTCCGTAAAACCATTGGTTGATATGTTTGTTTACAACATACATTTTCGTAGAACCATTGGTTGATATGATGTTTGTTTGCAACATATATTTCCCTAGAACCATTGATTGATATGTTTGTTTACAACATATATTTCCCTAGAACCATTGGTTGATATGATGTTAAATTTCCGTAGAACCATTGGTTGATATGTTTGTTTGCAACATACATTTCCCTAGAACCATTGGTTGATATGATGTTACATTTCCGTAGAACCATTGGTTGATATGATGTTACATTTCCCTAGAAGCATTGGTTGATATGATGTTTGTTTACAACATACATTTCCGTAGAACCATTGGTTGATATGATGTTACATTTCCCTAGAACCATAGGTTGATATGATGTTACATATGATGTTACATTGCCCATTCACCGGGTGTGGTATTAACTTAATGACCTTGCTATCTTCTTCCTTGTAACTGTTAATTGAGACTCCTCAAGACAGTTTTGTTTCAAATCATTGAGATTTGTTTACTTGCCAGTTAAAGTAGGCCCTACTCACCTTGAGAGCTGTATTGTCAGGTTTAATGTTTCAGTTTATATAGCATGTTGAAAAAGAACGCTGACAAAAACAGGACTAGCACTTTGGCTGATCAACTGAGGTCAGTCGACATATAAAAAAAGCAATGAGTGCTAACCTTGGTCCATTTAGTGTACTTCCACTTAACAGTTAATGGACAGTGGTGGAGAGAGCATCTCTGATAGTCAGCCGGCTTGGAAGATGGACACATATTGTCTGGTAAACGATGAAATCCTGAAGCACTTCGACTTCGACAAACAACCTTTCTCTTTTGCTCTCCACGGCCACAAAAACACTGCAAATAGGAATTTAATTTGTGTAGACAAAATTGGACAAGCAGAACACATTTAAATGTCCCCAAAGAAAAAGTACAATTTCAGTGTGATAATAAAAACATCTAAAACATTCCTTTTCATTTGTTTTCTTAAAAGCAAGTAAAAAATCATCATTTCGTTGATGAATATTCTAACATCTCCATGCTTTGAAGGCCTTGGTGGCTTAGTCAGTTAGAGTGGTTGTTCCTCAGTCAGACAGAGCTTCCATTGATGCGGCACAGGTTCAAATCCACGTTACACAAAAAACTAGAGATTGAGTGATTGCACGCAATCACTGGAGATGGCTCCGCGAAGGAGGGGAACTGATTGACAAGGGCAGTGTGATTTGAGAAGTGACATAAAGAAGAAATGAAACAATAAAGATGATGTATGATATTCTTGGCATTAATTATTTTAAAAGATGGCTGGCATCTTTAAAAATCAAGATGGCTGAAAACTTATAACAAATAATCACAAGTTTACTCTCGATAAAATATTGCTCATAATCTAATATGCTTCAAGGCAGCCATATTGTATTGGGCACATGGCTGAAAATTGATCCCAATCGCCCTTTCCTCAATGTCAAGGCACACCCCAGGTTTGATATTGGATTGCGCAGATTGCTGAAAATCAATCCCAACCGTCCTCTCAATAATGTCAACGCACACCCCAAGTTTGAAGTTGATCGGATCAATCATGCACAAGTTATTGCCAGGTTCAAATCCACGTTACACAAAAAAAAAATTGGTGTGCATTTTTCCGGTGTGAAATCATGACACTCAAATATGTCACAATGATATGCTTCCTGTGGCATCATAAAAGATCACAAAAATGAGGTTGTTAATCAAAAGGTTTTCAAAACCAACTGATCAGCCATGACTTACAAAGCTGGAACAAAATGGCGCCCACTGAGTTGTTTTTACCCACAGTCTGTGCTTGTTAAGGCTTCAGAGATCACATGACCTGCAGTGCCCGGGTGTCCGAAATCGTGAAATGACATACATGTTCTATGGGAAAAGGCTGTCTGACATTTCAGCTGACAAGTACAGCAACACACTTAAAACAAATAATTACGATAAAGATTTTACTTTAAAAAAATTGTGAAAGACTACTGGTGTGAACTGGAGTTGGTTTCTTATGTATTCCATTAGAGCTGAATACAGTGTTATGTACCTTGGACCATTTGCCTGTGTACCAATCAGGAGGACATTCTTGTACATTACACTGTCGACGTCGCTCAGGCTTGGCTTTCTCTTTACAGTGTTTTCTCTTCACTTTCTTGTCCTGGTTCAATGGTAGCTTTTGCATACACTTCACTTTCCTTCTCTGTTTACCACCGCCACAAGTACGACTACACTCTCCCCATGCCTCTGGCACCCATCTACAATGGAACACGATTTATTGTAACCATTGCTACACTTAGATCCCCACTGACACATATACCATGTTTTATAATACATAAAATCCCCACTGACACAACCCTTACCCTAACCTCACTCATTCAGAATGTCTTGCCTTAAGTAAGCTAAGGAGAAATTCAAACATAGTTATTAAACCTGCTGATAAAGGTTCGGCAACAGTTATTATGTCTAAACAGGATTATATTGAAGAGATAGAACGGCAGCTAAGCAACCCTCATCATTACAAAAAACTTGATAAGGAAATTTGGCCTGAAAATGTTAGGAAGTTTAATAAAATTCTTGTTTCTCTTCAAGATAAAGGCTTACTTAATGAAAAACAGTATCGCTATTTGGAATCTGATCATAACTCTAAAAACAGGGTCTTCTATATTCTTCCGAAAATTCACAAACCCATTGAAAAATGGCCCAAGCCTACAATGCCCCTTGGGCGTCCTATTTTCTCACATTGTGGCAGTGAAAGTTATAGAATATCAGAGCTAATTGATGCCGATTCTAAAACCTGTAGCGAATCGGCATCCTAGCTTTATCATAAATACGGATGATTTATTGGCCAAATTGTCTGAGAAATCCATCCCACAAGATGTGATTTTGGTTACTCTGGATGTGGAGTCTATGTATACAAACATTGACATAGATTTGGGTCTTAAATCCATAAAATCAGCATTCCAAAGATATCCTGACCACAGTCGTCCGGATAAAGACATTTTAGAATTGCTGGAACTTAGCTTAAAAGGTAACGATTTTGAATCCAATGGGGAGATCTTTCAGCGAATTAAAGGGTGTGCTATGGGGAAACGTTTTAGTCCTAACTTTGCCTCTATTTTTATGGCTGAGTGGGAGAGTGATATTCTTCACAAATGTCACAAACAACCTTTTAATGACCTTCGGTATCTGGATGACATTTTTATAATTTGGCAGCATACGTTGGAAGACCTTCATATTTTCATTGATACTCTTAATTCTCAAGACTCAAGCATTAAGTTACAGCCTACTATTGATCACACTTCTGTGGATTTTTTGGATGTAACTATTTACAAGGGTCATACATATCATACTACTGGGCATCTAGATTACAAAGTTTTCTTCAAACCTACTGACACGCATCAGCTGCTACATGCTGGGTCATACCATCCTCCTAACACTTTCAAGGGAGTCACTAATTCTCAGATTTTTAGATTCTATAGAAACTGTAGTTCTTTAGATTTCTTTAACCAGGCCTGTTCTGTTCTTTTTAAAGCTCTCCTCCCTAGGAGGTATTCTATTAGATTACTCAGAAGGATCAAATCTAACACAGTAAGACAAATCATGTTTCCCCCTTCAGCCCCCGATACGTTTACCTCCCCTTCGCGAGTGTACCATTACCGCCCTACATTTCTCTCAGGTACATCAATGAAATGCCTGAAGACGCAATGCAAACTTGATATATACGCACCCGATTGCGGGACCTTTTTCGGACAAATATCAAATGGCAGAGAATCTTAATTGCGACTCCACTAATATCGTGTATGTTATCACATGCAAAAAATGCCGCAAACAGTACGTCGGAGAAACTCAGAATTCTCTACGACAAAGAGCAGCCAACCATTTATCTAGTATTAGACTTAAACATGATGTACCCGTGGCACAACATTTCAATATTCTAGGTCATTCGGTCAAGGACCATTTTGAAATCATGCCTATTGAGAAAATCCCTTTTCTCACTTCCCCTGCAGATACCAAGCACAAACGGGGCAAATTTTCCCATGACCCTATAATATATAGTCTGACGATATTCTTAACATAGCTTAAGATACGTAAGCATTGTCAATGTAATACAAAGTGTTCCAGAAAATTCTACTGACTAAGGCCAAGCTCCTGTCAGTCGTCAACCTAATGAAATATCATAGGTTTACTTTATTACAACAATTTATGATGGGGTATAAAGGTCTAAATGATATACCTCTTTTTAACACAATTAGAAAATTGTCTCCATGGTTATTTTAGACAAGAAGATTTTCCCTGTGCCCGTGTGTTTTAGTGTTTATAAATCTATCTTGTTTAAAATACAAAGATCACCACTGACAAATTTATCCGGTTTTATAATACAAAGATCACCACTAACAAATTTATCCGGTTTTATAATACAAAGATCACCACTGACAAATTTATCCGGTTTTATAATACAAAGATCACCACTGACACATCTATCCGGTTTTATAATACAAAGATCACCACTGACACATCTATCCGGTTTTATAATACAGAGATCACCAGTGACACATCTACCCTGTTTTATAATACAAAGATCACCACTGACAAATCTACACTGTTTTATAATACAGAGATCACCACTGACACATCTACACTGTTTTCTAATACAGAGATCACCCCTGACATATCTACACTGTTTTATAATACAGAGATCACCACTGGCACATCTATCCTGTTTTATAATACAAAGATCACCACTGACACATCTACCTTGCTTATAATACAGAGATCACCACTGGCACATCTATCCTGTTTTACAATACAGAGATCACCACTGGCACATCTATCCTGTTTTACAATACAGAGATCACCACTGGCACATCTATCCTGTTTTACAATACAGAGATCACCACTGGCACATCTATTCTGTTTTATAATATAAAGATCACCACTGACACATCTACACTGTTTTATAATACAAAGATCACCACTGACACATCTACACTGTTTTACAATACAGAGATCACCACTGACACATCTACACTGTTTTACAATACAAAGATCACCACTGACACATCTATCCTGTTTTATAATACAAAGATCACCACTGACACATCTACACTGTTTTACAATACAGAGATCACCACTGACACATCTACACTGTTTTACAATACAAAGATCACCACTGACACATCTATCCTGTTTTATAATACAAAGATCACCACTGACACATCTACACTGTTTTATAATACAAAGATCACCACTGACACATCTACACTGTTTTATAATACAAAGATCACCACTGACACATCTATCCTGTTTTATAATACAGAGATCACCACTGGCACATCTATCCTGTTTTATAATACAAAGATCACCACTGACACATCTATCTTGCTTATAATACAGAGATCACCACTGGCACATCTATCCTGTTTTATAATACAAAGATCACCACTGGCACATCTACACTGTTTTATAATACAAAGATCACCACTGACACATCTACACTGTTTTACAATACAAAGATCACCACTGACACATCTATCCGGTTTTATAATACAAAGATCACCACTGACACATCTACACTGTTTTATAATACAAAGATCACCACTGGCACATCTATCCTGTTTTATAATACAGAGATCACCACTGGCACATCTATCCTGTTTTATAATACAAAGATCACCACTGACACATCTATCTTGCTTATAATACAGAGATCACCACTGGCACATCTATCCTGTTTTACAATACAGAGATCACCACTGGCACATCTATCCTGTTTTATAATACAGAGATCACCACTGACACATCTACACTGTTTTATAATACAAAGATCACCACTGACACATCTACACTGTTTTACAATACAAAGATCACCACTGACACATCTATCCGGTTTAATAATACAAAGATCACATCTACACTGTTTTATAATACAAAGATCACCACTGACACATCTACACTGTTTTATAATACAAAGATCACCACTGACACATCTACACTGTTTTACAATACAAAGATCACCACTGACACATCTATCCGGTTTTATAATACAAACATCACCACTGACACATCTACACTGTTTTATAATACAAAGATCACCACTGGCACATCTATCCTGTTTTATAATACAGAGATCACCACTGGCACATCTATCCTGTTTTATAATACAGAGATCACCACTGACACATCTATCCTGTTTTACAATACAGAGATCACCACTGGCACATCTATCCTGTTTTATAATACGAAGATCACCACTGACACATCTACACTGTTTTACAATACAAAGATCACCACTGACACATCTACACTGTTTCACAATACAAAGATCACCACTGACACATCTATCCGGTTTTATAATACAAAGATCACCACTGACACATCTACACTGTTTTATAATACAAAGATCACCACTGGCACATCTATCCTGTTTTATAATACCGAGATCACCACTGGCACATCTATCCTGTTTTATAATACAAAGATCACCACTGACACATCTATCTTGCTTATAATACAGAGATCACCACTGGCACATCTATCCTGTTTTACAATACAGAGATCACCACTGGCACATCTATCCTGTTTTATAATACAGAGATCACCACTGACACATCTACACTGTTTTATAATACAAAGATCACCACTGACACATCTACACTGTTTTACAATACAAAGATCACCACTGACACATCTATCCGGTTTTATAATACAAAGATCACCACTGACACATCTACACTGTTTTATAATACAAAGATCACCACTGGCACATCTATCCGGTTTTATAATACAAAGATCACCACTGACACATCTACACTGTTTTATAATACAAAGATCACCACTGGCACATCTATCCGGTTTTATAATACAAAGATCACCACTGACACATCTACACTGTTTTATAATACAAAGATCACCACTGGCATATCTACACTGTTTTATAATACAAAGATCACCACTGACACATCTACACTGTTTTACAATACAAAGATCAACACTGACACATCTATCCTGTTTTATAACACAGAAATCACCACTGACATATCTACACTGTTTTATAATACAAAGATCACCACTGACACATCTATCCTGTTTTATAATACAGAGATCACCACTGACACATCTATCCTGTTTTATAATACAGAGATCACCACTGACACGTCTATCTTGCTTATAATACAGAGATCACCACTGACACATCTATCCTGTTTTATAATACAGAGATCACCACTGACATATCTACACTGTTTTCTAATACAGAGATCACCAGTGACACATCTACACTGTTTTACAATACAAAGATCACCACTGACACATCTATCCTGTTTTATAATACAGAGATCACCACTGACATATCTACACTGTTTTACAATACAAAGATCACCACTGACACATCTATCCTGTTTTATAATACAGAGATCACCACTGACACATCTATCCTGTTTTATAATACAGAGATCACCACTGACACATCTACACTGTTTCACAATACAAAGATCACCACTGACACATCTATCCTGTTTTCTAATACAGAGATCACCACTGACACATCTACAATGTTTTCTAATACAGAGATCACCACTGACACATCTATCCTGTTTTCTAATACAGAGATCACCACTGACACATCTATCCTGTTTTATAATACAGAGATCACCACTGACACATCTATCCTGTTTTCTAATACAGAGATCACCACTGACACACAATTTCTTTTTTATGGCACATACAAGAGAATGTAAGTCTGGCTAACCTTGGTAGACATGGTTGAAGATTACATGAGAAAATGCCAGTGTCTGGTTTCTTGGTCTGATCACAGTAACCTGGGTTTACTTCCTCCTTATAGTCTCTATGGCATACAGATTTCACTAGCTTTTGGCCTGCAGAATAAACAGAAGAGTTAAATCCACAAATTTCTTGGAAAAACAGCTGTGTTCTTACATTAAAAAAGTATGGTAAGCCCGGAATAAACATACATACATGTGCAAACCTTTTTCTTCTCATTTTAGGATGGAAAACACATAGATAGAACCTCTCTTCTCCTGTTTTTAGCATAAGATAAACATAGGTACAATCCCTATTTTCCTGTTTTTAGGATTGGATAAACATAGATAGAACCTCTCTACTGTTTTTTAGAATGGGTTAAACATAGATACAAACTCCCCCTTTTTATTAGGAAGTGGGACTTAAACCCAGAACTTCTACTTGAAGACCTACTGTACAAGATTCTTTATCACCGTTAGCATGTATTTGTGATAGGTTATATAGAACCTGCACACAACTCACTACAAGCTGACACAGTGTTGTTATATAGAATCTTACCTCCTGCACACAACTCACTACAAGCTGACACAGTGTTGTTATATAGAATCTCACCTCCTGCACACGGCTCACTACAAGCTGACACAGTGTTGTTATATAGAATCTCACCTCCTGCACACAACTCACTACAAGCTGACACAGTGTTGTTATATAGAATCTTACCTCCTGCACACGGCTCACTACAAGCTGACACAGTGTTGTTATATAGAACCTTACCTCCTGCACACAACTCACTACAAGCTGACACAGTGTTGTAACTTAACTTTTTGGGCTGGTTGCCACCAGGGCAAGCATGTTTTAGAAACTGGTTGCCCTGACTCTAAATCTGGTTGCCCAGAATTTTGAACTCTGTTTCATTTATGATTAAAAAAAAAAAATCTAAAAATACATAAAATCAATTTATTAAAGGTAAAATTAAAGCATTAATTCTAGTTTCATTAAATAAGTTATATGAACACATATAAAATATATGTTCAGTTGTCTAACTGTACACACCTATTATTGTTTTTAGTTGGTGTTTTTTTTTTTTTTAAGCAAATTAAGCCGGTATTGGTATTTTAGCATTTTTATCGTCCATATAGATGTATTACATGTAGAACAAACGATGTATAATATAAAAATGAAGCTGTGTCCAAATTCCTTTAAATTCTGTTGCCCACAGGAATGAGTTTTTCCATGGTTTGACTAATGTACTTTTATGTTTATAATTGTCGTATTCATTATTTGTCCTTGCCGATGATTTTGCTAATTATTAACTACAGGGGTGTGAGAGCAGGCCCACGAAAAAAGAGGAAACTTTGTCTGTCAAGAATAACCCCCAAGGCCCCAACCCAACCCCTCTGTTAAGTCTTTAAAGTGTTTGGATAAATTGAATTAGGATCATGTTTCACCTGCATGTAGTTTGAGAACAAAATAATAATTCTAAATTAAAAAAATAAATATTGAAAAAAAAAATCCAAAATTGAAGATTTTTTTTTTTTTTAATAATTGGAAAATAAATTAGGCCCTAAGTGAAAAAGGTAGATTTCACTCGTAAATA
Organism: Lepidochitona cinerea; assembly: GCA_963971465.1. NCBI lineage: Eukaryota > Metazoa > Mollusca > Polyplacophora > Chitonida > Tonicellidae > Lepidochitona > Lepidochitona cinerea. The sequence goes on along the minus strand of OZ020555.1, from coordinate 815,175 downwards.
ATAGGTGGCTTACTAAATTCTTTGTTTTTTATTTTTATTTTCAATTCGTTTTAACGTTCGTTTATCCACCGTCTGTTCCGCAACAGCCGAAATGTGCCTTACTGTCAGCGAAGACGTATTATTGAGGCCGTATACATTGAGGGTCCAGTTATCGTCACGTATCATCACTGCCGAAAAGTAGCAAAGGCCGGTTATTCTAGGCTAAATTCAACATTATGAAGATGACAAATGCTGACAAACTTTTCAAAATGCGAACCTAAGCTTCTTGATTAAAACAAGAAATCCTAATTGAAGAATTGAAAGTTTATCCTATCAGTATCGTGACCCTATGTCCGTTTTCAGAGCAAGAAAATCTTGCCTTTTAATCCGTCATTTCGATGGGCCGATCTTCAAAAATTTCACTCAGGTGATGTCAAAATCGGACAGTATAAATATTACTTTGGCCTATATAGTAATAGGCCAATAAGCTATAACATACAGTGAGTAATAAAAGTCGTTACTGCAAAGTCTTCGAACAAACATTCGTCAGTCGATACATAAGTCATAAGTCATAAACAAAATTGTCAGTTCACTGCGGAAAAACGCGGATTTACGAAAAACGACGCGGACAGCCATTTACAAAAACGCGATTTTCCGCGTTTCCGCGGAGGTCTCCCACCCCTGTAACTAAACATCGCTCCATTTTTGTATTGCAACAAGTCAACAACGATGTATACATTCGAATGAATACAGGTCAACTCGTCCACTGACCAACTCGTCCAAAGTCAACTCGTACATATACTGAGTCAAGTCGTCCATGCCATATAGAACTACTGTGGTCGCTCAATGATGGCCTATCTCTTCAGCATTGCGGTCCACCGTGAAACTTAGGGTTTTTAGCCTATTGTTTGCCAACTGATATTTTTCGATTACCTGCTTTTGTTTACCCTTACAAAATCGTGTCAACCATCTCTATGCTTGGTTCCTCTACTGCCGGGATTGGCTCGGGAACAGTTTCTTCAATCTCATAGTGGGGCTCTTCCACAGGACGGGAACAATCCAAACACTTCCATGGAATGTCTTCCGTAGCCATTCGGCGGTACATACGCTTTGTAACACCAGAGCGACAAGATCTGTGTTGCCACCGAAAACAGACATCACATTCAAGTGCTTCTTGATCGTCAAGAACTTCAGAAGAACATGCAACGCAAGGATAATTGTCTAAGGCTTCCATGATGTTTACGCAATGATATCAGAGGGAATAGTATCTTATGAACCGTTTTCACGTTTTTTTATACCCAAGATATTTTTGAGATGAAAGAAAACGGCCAAGCGCGAAAACCGAAAGCATTTTAACCACATCCAGATTGTGTTTAGTAATTTCAAAGCAAAGTTTGTTTTGTATTCAAGGGCAATCAACGCGCGTAGGATTACCATTACCGGTGATTAAGAGGATACAGGAGATTAAAGAAGCCATTTTAAACTAGATGACCACTTATCAACTGTGGAATTTTATCAGACGTAATTCTTAAAAAATAAAGTTGAAATTTATGTCAAAATAGTTATTTTATTTTTTTTACAAACTTGGCATTTCTAAACAATTATAAACCAAATAAAAAGTTATGCCTCCAATTAGCCGCACTCATGTGCGTGTCTCTTTCCTGTGTTACTTACTTGCTGGTCAGGAAGAGCCACACATTAAACCACCATTAAAAGGGTGGGATAACTATTTTCTGTCAACAGAGTTACGTTGTCATCAAATTGTCCAGTTATTTAGGAAATTCTCGGACATACTGCTGACCATGTGACAGGTTGCCATTGTACGAGGAGAGTTTGAAATCTGTCAGGCCAATTTCAAAGTTTTCTTCTTATGAAGAGGGACTTGTTAGATTTACAATGAAATTCGAACAAATTAATGAGTAAAATGAAAAGAGGAATGCTTTAAATGTGTGTTGAAGGTAAAATCTAAAATACAAATAGGATTAACAGATACGAGTTGACTGTGGACGAGTTGGTCAGTGGACGAGTTGACCTGATACCATTCGAATGACCGGTGTTTTGAGCTTTCTCCGCCAGATGAGGCTTGACGGGACAGCACGTGTGCGATACCGTGTAGCCGACTCGTGGAGAGTACATATCAGTGGTTAACCCAGAGCCTCGTTTTGATTACGAGGAAATCCCAAACAAAATGTCTGCCTTGATACAGCGTCGTAGAAGTTTATGAGCTATTTATTTCAAATAAATTATTTCTGTCGTCCAGTTTGAGAAATGGTTTTGCCTCTCGTGCGTCTGCTGAAGCAAGATTACAGTTGACACGGTTGGTAAAAGTCACTTGCCCGACCGGGCAAGCATTTTCGAAAAGTTACTTGCCCGAGGCAAGATTCAGTTGCCCCGGGCACCGGGCAAGCGTTAAGTTACAACACTGTTATATAGAATCTTACCTCCTGCACACAACTCACTACAAGCTGACACAGTGTTGTTATATAGAATCTTACCTCCTGCACACGACTCACTACAAGCTGACACAGTGTTGTTATATAGAATCTCACCTCCTGCATTTGACTCACTACAAGCTGACACAGTGTTGTTATATAGAATCTCACCTCCTGCACACAACTCACTACAAGCTGACACAGTGTTGTTATATAGAATCTTACCTCCTGCACACGATTCACTACAAGCTGACACAGTGTTGTTATATAGAATCTTACCTCCTGCACACGATTCACTACAAGCTGACACAGTGTTGTTATATAGAATCTCACCTCCTGCACACGACTCACTACAAGCTGACACAGTGTTGTTATATAGAATCTCACCTCCTGCACACGACTCACTACAAGCTGACACAGTGTTGTTATATAGAATCTCACCTCCTGCACACGACTCACTACAGGCTGACACAGTGTTGTTATATAGAATCTAACCTCCTGCACACGACTCACTACAAGCTGACACAGTGTTGTTATATATAATCTCACCTCCTGCACACGATTCACTACAAGCTGACACAGTGTTGTTATATAGAATCTCACCTCCTGCACACGATTCACTACAAGGTGACACAGTGTTGTTATATAGAATCTTACCTCCTGCACACGATTCACTAGAAGCTGACACAGTGTTGTTATATAGAATCTTACCTCCTGCACACGACTCACTACAAGCTGACACAGTGTTGCTATATAAAATCTCACCTCCTGCACACGACTCACTACAGGCTGACACAGTGTTGTTATATAGAATCTCACCTCCTGCACACGACTCACTACAGGCTGACACAGTGTTGTTATATAGAATCTTACCTCCTGCACACGATTCACTACAAGCTGACACAGTGTTGTTATATAGAATCTCACCTCCTGCACACAACTCACTACAAGCTGACACAGTGTTGTTATATAGAATCTCACCTCCTGCACATGACTCACTACAAGCTGACACAGTGTTGTTATATAGAATCTTACCTCCTGCACACGGCTCACTACAAGCTGACACAGAGTTGTTATATAGAATCTTACCTCCTGCACACAACTCACTACAAGCTGACACAGTGTTGTTATATAGAATCTTACCTCCTGCACACAACTCACTTCAAGCTGACACAGTGTTGTTATATAGAATCTTACCTCCTGCACACAACTCACTACAAGCTGACACAGTGTTGTTATATAGAATCTAACCTCCTGCACACAACTGACTACAAGCTGACACAGTGTTGTTATATAGAATCTTACCTCCTGCACACGACTCACTACAAGCTGACACAGTGTTGTTATATAGAATCTCACCTCCTGCACACAACTCACTACAAGCTGACACAGTGTTGTTATATAGAATCTTACCTCCTGCACACAACTCACTACAAGCTGACACAGTGTTGTTATATACAATCTCACCTCCTGCACACGATTCACTACAAGCTGACACAGTGTTGTTATATAGAATCTTACCTCCTGCACACAACTCACTACAAGCTGACACAGTGTTGTTATATAGAATCTCACCTCCTGCACACAACTCACTACAAGCTGACACAGTGTTGTTATATAGAATCTCACCTCCTGCACACAACTCACTACAAGCTGACACAGTGTTGTTATATAGAATCTCACCTCCTGCACACAACTCACAACAAGCTGACACAGTGTTGTTATATAGAATCTTACCTCCTGCATACGACTCACTACAAGCTGACACAGTGTTGTTATATAGAATCTTACCTCCTGCACACGATTCACTACAAGCTGACACAGTGTTGTTATATAGAATCTTACCTCCTGCACACGATTCACTACAAGCTGACACAGTGTTGTTATATAGAATCTTACCTCCTGCACACGACTCACTACAAGCTGACACAGTGTTGTTATATAGAATCTTACCTCCTGCACACGGCTCACTACAAGCAGACACAGTGTTGTTATATAGAATCTTACCTCCTGCACACGATTCACTACAAGCTGACACAGTGTTGTTATATAGAATCTTACCTCCTGCACACAACTCACTACAAGCTGACACAGTATTGTTATATAGAATCTTACCTCCTGCACACAACTCACTACAAGCTGACACAGTGTTGTTATATAGAATCTTACCTCCTGCACACGACTCACTACAAGCTGACACAGTGTTGTTATATAGAATCTTACCTCCTGCACACAACTCACTACAAGCTGACACAGTGTTGTTATATAGAATCTCACCTCCTGCACACAACTCACTACAAGCTGACACAGTGTTGTTATATAGAATCTCACCTCCTGCACACAACTCACTACAAGCTGACACAGTGTTGTTATATAGAATCTCACCTCCTGCACACAACTCACTACAAGCTGACACAGTGTTGTTATATAGAATCTTACCTCCTGCACACGACTCACTACAAGCTGACACAGTGTTGTTATATAGAATCTTACCTCCTGCACACGATTCACTACAAGCTGACACAGTGTTGTTATATAGAATCTTACCTCCTGCACACGATTCACTACAAGCTGACACAGTGTTGTTATATAGAATCTTACCTCCTGCACACAACTCACTACAAGCTGACACAGTGTTGTTATATAGAATCTTACCTCCTGCACACGGCTCACTACAAGCAGACACAGTGTTGTTATATAGAATCTTACCTCCTGCACACGATTCACTACAAGCTGACACAGTGTTGTTATATAGAATCTTACCTCCTGCACACAACTCACTACAAGCTGACACAGTATTGTTATATAGAATCTTACCTCCTGCACACAACTCACTACAAGCTGACACAGTGTTGTTATATAGAATCTTACCTCCTGCACACGACTCACTACAAGCTGACACAGTGTTGTTATATAGAATCTTACCTCCTGCACACGATTCACTACTTAGCTGACACAGTGTTGTTATATAGAATCTCACCTCCTGCACACAACTCACTACAAGCAGACACAGTGTTGTTATATAGAATCTTACCTCCTGCACACGATTCACTACAAGCTGACACAGAGACACTCCATTGATATGTATGACTTTTTTCAGGTTTAAACTCCTCAGGGTTTTTATCTATGGCATATTCATAGAATATTCCTGTGTTTTCACCATGAACCAGTATCTGTAAACACATAGATAAAACTGTGAAAACAATGTCTTTTCTTGTGAATAAGTAAATAAATAAGTAAACACATAGATACAACTGTGAAAACAATGTCTTTTCTTGTGAATAAGTAAATAAATAAGTAAACACATAGATACAACTGTGAAAACAATGTCTTTTCTTGTGAATAAGTAAATAAATAAGTAAACACATAGATAAAACTGTGAAAACAATGTCTTTTCTTGTGAATAAGTAAATAAATAAGTAAACACATAGATACAACTGTGAAAACAATGTCCTTTCTTGTGAATAAGTAAATAAATAAGTGATAACTGGTATGTATAATCCCTACATTGTACCTCCAAGACCAGATCTTCAAGAAGAGGACCATCTGATGTCAGACTTTCCACACCATTATACGGTCTCTTGTACACAAACTTCGTCCCTCCAAATTCATAAACACCTGGCCAAGCTACTTTCCGTTGACCATTCAAGTAGTATTGCCCATATATGTTCCGAATAGACAAATAATTCACAGAAATTGTCTTCTCTTGAATCGAGATACTCTGGGCCTCTTTCGGCAAAACCACAATTGGGAAATAATCTGTTAATAAAAAATTATCTTTGAAATTTGTGTTTATGGGGTTTATACATAAATGAAGCAAGCTTTCTGACCACTATATACATGTAAGTTATATTTCTACTAATGAAAAAGCTAAAGTTATTGGGCTTTAGGGAATGGTTTATAACATTTTTAACTTCAAATGGAACTTGAGATCGACTTAGAGACAGAAATCTTTAAAACAACTTCACAGTGTGACATTGTTTTGTTTATAGCAGTATATGTCTGAGATCTCTGTCATGAATTCTCGCTTCCTGCTAAATCACGATGTTAAAACATTCACGATGTTGTTTGTTTACACTGTCTATAAACAAGTAAGTACATTCTCAATATAGGTTAGATTAAAAGGTTTCATTTTTTTTTTAGAAAAACAGTTTATAATTTACTAATCCTACTTAAACAAATGTAATTGGCAATTTTGCAGTTAAAGTAGATTTGAAAATCTTTCTCATAATACCGTTTGTCTATAGCCAATACTATAGGCTACAGTTGAGTATGGCTATGAAAAACGAAACATTCAGGTGCATTAATAAGATATTCATCCCAGGATCTGCCTCAATTCCCTGTACTAATTTTTCCGTCTATTAAAGAAGGGTATATATTATACTGTACACTTCATATGACTTACTATTGACTGTTGGTTGGTAAGTGAACTCCCCTCGAATCATTTTACAAGTGGAGTTATCTCCCCTGCATTCTCCACACAAATCTCTCCTAGCTTCAGACCCAACAATTCCATCACATCCAACAGACTAAAATATACATCAAACATTAAATAAGCTTGAAACAAACAACGAACTCTTCTTAACTAAAATAACCACAAGTTTCTAATTGTATTACATAAACAGATCATGTAGAGGGCACAAACAAATACAATATATGTTTTCAAGCAATGGATAGGTTGCTGTGGTAGAAGTTGTTCATCCATCAGCCGTTCACCATTTATAGCAGCAGTCAGATGCTTACTGGATCAAACGTTATGGGTGGAGTGCTTCGTGATTTGAGCTATTGGCAACCTAACATTTGGAACAGCCGTTCACCATTAGCAGCAGTCAGATTCTTACTGGATCAAACGTTATGGGTGGAGTGCTCTGTGAATTGAGCTACTGGCAACCTAACATTTAGAACAGCCGTTCACCATTAGCAGCAGTCAGATCCTTACTGGATCAAACATTATGGGTGGAGTGCTTCGTGATTTGAGCTATTGGCAACCTAACATTTGGAACAGCCGTTCACCATTAGCAGCAGTCAGATCCTTACTGGATCAAACATTATGGGTGGAGTGCTTCGTGATTTGAGCTATTGGCAACCTAACATTTGGAACAGCCGTTCACCATTAGCAGCAGTCCGATCCTTACTGGATCAAACATTATGGGTGGAGTGCTTCGTGATTTGAGCTATTGGCAACCTAACATATGGGTGGAGTGCTCCGTGATTTGAGCTATTGGCAACCTAACATTTGGAACAAAAACATCTTCCAAAATAACTTGAAGAATGATAGAAGAGAAATGTTTTTGTTCTCGGTCATTGTCGTGGGATTAAGGTTAGAGACTGTGGATAAAATCCAGAATTTAAAATAAAACTCTTCCACATTATCTAACCTAAATCCCACAACAATGACCTCAACTAAAAACATTATTTCTTAAATGAAATTATGATGTCTCTTGAGATGTTCTATTTGAAAAAGGAAATCAAGGAAAAGCCTTTACATTATTCCAGCAAATGGGAAATGACACTGTGCCCTGTTAATTGTCTAAAACTTGTAATACTTAATGATATAGTACACATATGTATGTGTTTACCTGACAAGTGCCCTCAACACAGATGTTCCCTTGATCACCTTTACATTTTCTACCATCTATTGCTGCTAACTTTAATGTAAATATATAACTCTGAGTTTCCGCCATACAATACATCTTACAGGGTTCTTTAACTGTTCAAATAAACATACAAATAGATGACATACCGTCTTGAAATTGGATGATTAAAAAACAGAACAAAACTGAAACTTTGGGGAATCCAACAATTTTTTGATAAAGAATTATCAGACAGTTGTTTATATCTTAAATCCTCTGTAGTGGATTGAGTAGTCGAAATTAGAAAATGGTTGACTTTTTAAAATAAATTCAGAACTTCTATGTGATACGAACAGTGAGACGGTAAATAACTCTAGTGTTTAAACTTACTTGATGGATGTTTTAAGCCGCACTCAAGATTATTTCACTTATATGGCGGTGTTGCCATGTTTAGTGGGGGAGGAAACCTGCGACGAGTACCTGGCAACTCTTCCACATACGGCTACAGAGGGATGAAATCCACTCAGAATTTTTTCAATTTTTATATGGTCTGAGTGTGATTTGAACCGGCGCCGCATCGATGGAATGTCTGCGTGGGACTGAGGGACGATCCCTATAATCCACTGGACCATGCCCCAAGGCCCCAGTAGTGTTTGAAAGTAATGCCTCAAATGAATAAAAATGCATCCCAAAAGGCAAAATTTAGATATATTTTTCTGCTTGAAAAAAGAACTTTTGGTTGTTTTTCTCAATTAGTACAATTTCTTAGTTTTTTCAATTATATCAGTCTCCAGAATGTATGCTAAATAAGTGTTTTGAACTAACTTGGGCTTAAAATTTATAAACTTTAGTCGCGTTTATTAAAATTTTCATTGTTTTTTATAATTTTTTGAAGTAGGCCTATGGTTGTTATTAAAACATACATACATACTCTTATATAACTGTAGGTTTGGTTTCCATTTAAGAAGCCAGCCTTGGAATGGTTTAGAGTTGTAAGTTCTACATTGGTAATCGGCCATCTTTTTCTCACCATCTAAACACGCCTTTTGATATGAAAAACAAAAAAACAGAGACACATCAAAGGTTATGATAGGAGCAGTAACAGAGCCAGGAATTGGGCGACGTGAGGGGGGTCATAATGATTGACTATAGCAATACTTGAGGGTCCAAGCGACGCTTGTATACCCCAGTCAGAGAAGCTCTGACACACTTTATGTTGCCTGTGTGTTTCACAGTTTGTGTATTTTACTCTACATCTATTACATGTGAGTTTATCTTACCTGTGTGTTTTACAGTTTGTGTATTTTACTCTACATCTATTACAGGTGAATTTATCTTACCTGTGTGTTTCACAGTTTGTGTATCTTACTCTACATCTATTACATGTGAGTTTATCTTACCTGTGTGTCTCACAGTTTGTGTATTTTACTCTACATCTATTACAGGTGAGTTTATCTTACCTTTGTGTTTCACAGTTTGTGTATTTTACTCTACATCTATTACAGGTGAGTTTATCTTACCTGTGTGTTTCACAGTTTGTGTATTTTACTCTACATCTATTACAGGTGAGTTTATCTTACCTGTGTGTTTTACAGTTTGTGTATCTTACTCTACATCTATTACATGTGAGTTTATCTTACCTGTGTGTTTCACAGTTTGTGTATCTTACTCTAGGTCTATTACAGTTGAGTTTATCTTACCTGTGTGTTTCACAGTTTGTGTATCTTACTCTAGGTCTATTACAGGTGAGTTTATCTTACCTGTGTGTTTCACAGTTTGTGTATCTTACTCTAGGTCTATTACAGTTGAGTTTATCTTACCTGTGTGTTTCACAGTTTGTGTATTTTACTCTACATCTATTACAGGTGAGTTTATCTCACAGTTTGTGTATCTTACTCTTGGTTTATTACAGGTGAGTTTATCTTACCTCAATGTTGCACATTTTATGGATCTTGCTCTTTCCCTGACAACGTCTCCCACCATACTGTCTTCTAGTAAACAAAAACAATTCCAACTACATGTACTGAAAATATCATCATTCAGATTATTGTATGTGTAACCAAAATTTTCAACCCTAATAAAAGAAAAAAAAAAGCATTTCCCACCTGCACAAAACAAGGATAATTGTTCTCATTTAGTGGTAATTGTTAGGGTACCTCTAACCTCAGACCTGGGAGTGGTAATTGTTAGGGTACCTCTAACCTCAGACCTGGGAGTGGTAATTGTTAGGGTACCTCTAACCTCAGACCTGGGAGTGGTAATTGTTAGGGTACCTCTAACCTCAGACCTGGGAGTGGTAATTGTTAGGGTACCTCTAACCTCAGACCTGGGAGTGGTAATTGTTAGGGTACCTCTAACCTCAGACCTGGGAGTGGTAATTGTTAGGGTCTAACCTCAGGCCTGATGATGGTCATTGTTAGGGTATAGCATCAGGCCTGACAATGGTAATTGTTAGGGTCTAGCCTCAGACCTGGGAGTGGTAATTGTTAGGGTGTAACTTCAGGCCTGACAATGGTGATTGTTAGGGTCTAACCTCGACCTGGTGGTGGTAATTGTTAGGGTCTAACTTCAGGCCTGGTGGTGGTAATTGTTAGGGTCTAACCTCAGGCCTGGTGGTGGTAATTGTTAGGGTCTAACTTCAGGCCTGGTGGTGGTAATTGTTAGGGTCTAACTTCAGGCCTGATGGTGGTAATTGTTAGGGTCTAACCTCAGACCTGGTGGTGGAAATTGTTACGGTCTAACCGCAGACCTGACAATGGTAATTGTTAGGGTCTAACCTCAGGCCTGGTGGTGGTAATTGTTAGGGTCTACCTTCAGGCCTGATGGTGGTAATTGTTAGGGTCTAACTTCAGGCCTGGTGGTGGTAATTGTTAGGGTCTACCTTCAGGCCTGATGGTGGTAATTGTTAGGGTCTACCTTCAGGCCTGGTGGTGGTAATTGTTAGGGTCTAACCTCAGGCCTGGTGGTGGTAATTGTTAGGGTCTAACTTCAGGCCTGATGGTGGTAATTGTTAGGGTCTAACCTCAGGCCTGGTGGTGGTAATTGTTAGGGTCTAACCTCAGGCCTGGTGGTGGTAATTGTTAGGGTCTACCTTCAGGCCTGATGGTGGTAATTGTTAGGGTCTAAACTCAGGCCTGGTGGTGGTAATTGTTAGGGTCTAACCTCAGGCCTGACTGTGATAATTGTTAGGGTCTAACCTCAGGCCTGGTGGTGGTAATTGTTAGGGTCTAACTTCAGGCCTGATGGTGGTAATTGTTAGGGTCTAACCTCAGACCTGATGGTGGTAATTTTTAGGGTCTAACCTCAGACCTGGTGGTGGAAATTGTTACGGTCTAACCGCAGACCTGACAGTGGTAATTGTTAGGGTCTAAGATCAGGTCTGACGATGGTAATTGTTAGGGTCTAACTTCAGACCTGACAGTGGTAATTTTTAGGGTCTTACGTCAGGCCGGACGGTGGTAATTGCTAGGGTCTAACCTCAGACCTGACAGTGGTAATTGTTAGGGTCTAACCTCAGGCCTGACGATGGTCATTGTTAGGGTCTAACCTCAGGTCTGACGATGGTAATTGTTAGGGTCTAACCTCAGGCCTTGTGGTGGTAATTGTTAGGGTCTAACCTTAGGCCTGACAGTTGTAATTGTTAGGGTCTAACCTCAGGCCTGATGATGGTCATTGTTAGAGTCTAACCTCAGGCCTGACGGTGGTAATTGTTAGGGTCTAATCTCAGGTCTGACGGTGGTAACTGTTAGGGTCTAATCTCAGGTCTGGTGGTGGTAATTGTTAGGGTCTAACCTCAGGCCTGACTGTGATAATTGTTAGGGTCTAACCTCAGGCCTGGTGGTGGTAATTGTTAGGGTCTAACTTCAGGCCTGATGGTGGTAATTGTTAGGGTCTAACCTCAGACCTGATGGTGGTAATTTTTAGGGTCTAACCTCAGACCTGGTGGTGGAAATTGTTACGGTCTAACCGCAGACCTGACAGTGGTAATTGTTAGGGTCTAAGATCAGGTCTGACGATGGTAATTGTTAGGGTCTAACTTCAGACCTGACAGTGGTAATTTTTAGGGTCTTACGTCAGGCCGGACGGTGGTAATTGCTAGGGTCTAACCTCAGACCTGACAGTGGTAATTGTTAGGGTCTAACCTCAGGCCTGACGATGGTCATTGTTAGGGTCTAACCTCAGGTCTGACGATGGTAATTGTTAGGGTCTAACCTCAGGCCTTGTGGTGGTAATTGTTAGGGTCTAACCTTAGGCCTGACAGTTGTAATTGTTAGGGTCTAACCTCAGGCCTGATGATGGTCATTGTTAGAGTCTAACCTCAGGCCTGACGGTGGTAATTGTTAGGGTCTAATCTCAGGTCTGACGGTGGTAACTGTTAGGGTCTAATCTCAGGTCTGACGGTGGTAACTGTTAGGGTCTAATCTCAGGTCTGGTGGTGGTAATTGTTAGGGTCTAATCTCAGGTCTGACGGTGGTAACTGTTAGGGTCTAATCTCAGGTCTGGGGGTGGTAATTGTTATGGTCTAACCTCAGACCTGGCAGTGGTAATTGTTAGGGTCTAACCTCAGACCTGGGAGTGGTAATTGTTAGGGTCTAATCTCAGGCCTGGGGGTGGTAATTGTTAGGGTCTAACCTCAGACCTGGTGGTGGTAATTGTTAGGGTCTAACCTCAGGCCTGGTGGTGGTAATTGTTAGGGTCTAACCTCAGGCCTGACTGTGTAATTGTTAGGGTCTAACTTCAGGCCTGGTGGTGGTAATTGTTAGGGTCTAACCTCAGGTTTGATGGTGGTAATTGTTAGGGTCTAACCTCAGGCCTGACAGTGGTAATTGTTAGGGTCTAACTTCAGGCCTGGTGGTGGTAATTGTTAGGGTCTAACCTCAGGCCTGACAGTGTAATTGTTAGGGTCTAACTTCAGGCCTGGTGGTGGTAATTGTTAGGGTCTAACCTCAGGCCTGACGGTGGTAATAGTTAGGGTCTAACCGCAGGTCTGATGGTGGTAATTGTTAGGGTCTAACCTCAGGCCTGACAGTGGTAATTGTTAGGGTCTAACCTCAGGTCTGATGGTGGTAATTGTTAGGGTCTAACCTCAGGCCTGACAGTGGTAATTGTTAGGGTCTAGCCTCAGACCTGGGAGTGGTAATTGTTAGGGTGTAACTTCAGGCCTGGTGGTGGTAATTGTTAGGGTCTCACCTCTGGCCTGGTGGTGGTAATTGTTAGGGTCTAACGTCAGACCTGGAAGTGGTAATTGTTAGGGTCTAACATCAGGCCTGACGATGGTAATTGTTAGGGTCTAACCTCAGGCCTGACGGTGGTAATTGTTAGGGTCTAACCTCAGGCCTGACGGTGGTAATAGTTAGGGTCTAACCTCAGGCCTGACAATGGTAATTGTTAGGGTCTAACCTCAGGCCTGACGGTGGTAATAGTTAGGGTCTAACATCAGGCCTGACTGTGGTAATTGTTAGGGTCTAACCTCAGGCCTGACGGTGGTAATAGTTAGGGTCTAACATCAGGCCTGACTGTGGTAATTGTTAGGGTCTAACATCAGGCCTGACAGTGGTAATTGTTAGGGTCTAACCTCAGGCCTGACGATGGTAATTGTTAGGGTCTAACCTCAGGCCTGACGGTGGTAATAGTTAGGGTCTAACTTCAGACTTGGGAGTGATAATTGTTAGGGTCTAACCTCAGGCCTGATGGTGGTAATTGTTAGGGTCTAACATCAGGCCTGACTGTGGTAATTGTTAGGGTCTAACCTCAGACCTGGGAGTGATAATTGTTAGGGTCTAACCTCAGATCTAACCTCAGACCTGGGAGTGGTAATTGTTAGGGTCTAACCTCAGACCTGGGAGTGGTAATTGTTAGGGTCTAACCTTATACATGGGAGTGGTAATTGTTAGGGTCTAACCTCAGACCTGGGAGTGGTAATTGTTAGGGTCTAACCTCAGGTCTGGTGGGGGTAATTGTTAGGGTCTAACCTCAAACCTGGTGGGTGGTAATTGTTAGGGTCTAACCTCAGGCCTGACAGTGGTAATTGTTAGGGTCTAGCGTCAGGCCTGATGGTGGTAATTGTTAATGTCTAACCTTAGGCCTGACAGTGATAATTGTTAGGGTCTAGCGACAGGCCTGACATTGGTAATTGTTAGGGTCTAACGTCAGGCCTGGTGGTGGTAATTGTTAGGGTCTAACCTCAGACCTGGGAGTGGTAATTGTTAGGGTCTAACCTCAGGTCTGGTGGTGGTAATTGTTAGGGTCTAACCTCAGACCTAGTGGGTGGTAATTGTTAGGGTCTAACCTCAGACCTAGTGGGTGGTAATTGTTAGGGTCTAACCTCAGACCTAGTGGGTGGTAATTGTTAGGGTCTAACCTCAGACCTGGGAGTGATAATAGTTAGGGTCTAACCTCAGACCTGGGAGTGGTAATTGCAATGGTCTAACCTCAGACCTGGGAGTGGTAATTGTTAGGGTCTAACCTCAGACCTGACGGTGGTAACTGTTAGGGTCTAACCTCAGACCTGGGAGTGGTAATTGTTAGGGTCTAACGTCCGGCCTGGGGGTTGTAATTGTTAGGGTCTAACCTCAGGCCTGGGAGTGGTAATAGTTAGGGTCTAACCTCAGACCTGGTGAGTGGTAATTGTTAGGGTCTAACCTCAGGCCTGGGAGTGGTAATAGTTAGGGTCTAACCTCAGACCTGGTGAGTGGTAATTGTTAGGGTCTAACCTCAGGCCTGACGGTGGTAATAGTTAGGGTCTAACCTCAGGCCTGACAGTGGTAATTGTTAGGGTCTAACCTCAGGCCTGACTGTGGTAATTGTTAGGGTCTAACGTTAGGCCTGGTGGAGGTAATTGTTAGGGTCTAATCTCAGGCCTGACGGTGGTAAATGTTAGGGTTTATAGACAGAACTGGCTGTTAGTGATATTAGTTGAAATATATGTTTTAGTTAAGTACAACTGTAAGTGCTGTTATTTGGTCCCTACATCCCCTGAAAAACTGTTTCTTGGTAACTTACAGTGGTTGGTTACAGAGGCGTTCTCTGAATCGAGTTCCACCACCACATGTTCTAGAACAGTCTGTCCATGGTGACCACGGAGACCAGCCGCCATCTACAGGTGGAGGTCCATCAGCACCAAATTTAACACACTTCCCACCTAAACACCACTACAATAGTCAAATACATTGGAATTATTTCACAGAAAGTTTTTACAACTGTCTCATAGAAACTATAGAAAATGATATTAATTGGTTGTTTGGTTGAATGTGGGCTCATTTGTTGAAAGTGGCTCGATTGGTTGAAAGTGACTCATATGGTTGAAAGTGTCTCATTTGGTTGAAAGTGGCCCATTTGGATGAATGTGGTTCATTTGGTTGAAATTGGCTCGATTGGTTTAAAGTGGATCATTTGCTTGAAAGTGGCTCATTTGGATGAAAGTGGCTCATTTGGACGAATATAGTTGAATGTGGTTAAATGTGGATGAGTGTATTGAAAGTGGCATGAGCTGCCAAAATTCACACTTTTTTCATAATTTCTGATCGTCACGACAGTAAGAGGCTCTGGAGGCCATTGAAAAACTAAATGATTGCCGTTGGAATGAGGAAAAGCCATACAGTATGTGTCCTGAACAAACCGAAAACGTGATCGAAAAGTAAACAAAATTTAAATAACCAGGACGACCATTCATTCATTCTAAGCAAAACAATACTTCATCATACATTTTCGAGACTAGAAGCACTAAAACGCTTCTGAATTATACGTCTTAAGAAAAATAGCCAATAGTTTCAACATTCTGTTTTAACGTCAAAATGTCAGCAATTTGGCAGCTCCTGCCACTTTAAGCTGGTTAATATGGTTAAACCTGGTTAAATGTGGTGCAATCTGCAAGGATGTGGTGCAATCTGATAGGATGTGATGCAATCTGGGAGAATGGGGTGCAATCTGGTAGGATGGGGTGCAATCTGGTAGGATGGGGTGCAATCTGATAGGATATGGTGCAATCTGGGAGAATGGGGTACAATCTGATAGGATGTGGTGGTGCAATCTGGTAGGATGTGGTGCAATCTGCAAGGATGTGGTGCAATCTGATAGGATGTGGTGCAATCTGATAGGATGTGATGCAATCTGGGAGAATGGGGTGCAATCTGGTAGGATGGGGTGCAATCTGGTAGGATGGGGTGCAATCTGATAGGATATGGTGCAATCTGGGAGAATGGGGTACAATCTGGTAGGATGGGGTGCAATCTGGTAGGATGGGGTGCAATCTGGTAGGATGGGGTGCAATCTGGTAGGATGGGGTGCAATCTGGTAGGATGGGGTGCAATCTGGTAGGATGGGGTGCAATCTGGTAGGATGGGGTGCAATCTGGTAGGATGGGGTGCAATCTGGTAGGATGTGGTGCAATCTGGTAGGATGTGGTGGAATCTGGTAAGATGTGGTGCAATCTGGTAGAATGGGGTGCAATCTGGTAGGATGGGGTGCAATCTGGTAGGATGGGGTGCAATCTGGTGGGATGTGGTGCAATCTGGTAGGATGGGGTGCAATCTGGTAGGATGGGGTGCAATCTGGTGGGATGTGGTGCAATCTGGTGGGATGGGATGCAATCTGGTAGGATGGGGTGCAATCTGGTAGGATGGGGTGCAATCTGGTAGAATGGGGTGCAATCTGGTAAGATGTGGTGCAATCTGGGAGAATGGGGTGCAATCTGGTAGGATGGGGTGCAATCTGGTAGGATGTGGTGCAATCTGGTAGGATGTGGTGGAATCTGGTAGGATGTGGTGGAATCTGGTAGAATGGGGTGCAATCTGGTAAGATGTGGTGCAATCTGGTAGAATGGGGTGCAATCTGGTAGAATGGGGTGCAATCTGGTAGAATGGGGTGCACTCTGGTAGGATGTGATGCAATCTGGTAGGATGTGGTGCAATCTGATAGGATGGGGTGCAATCTGGTGGAATGTGGTGCAATCTGGTGGGATGGGGTGCAATCTGGTAGGATGTGGTGGAATCTGGTAGAATGGGGTGCAATCTGGTAGAATGGGGTGCAACCTGGTAGGATGTGGTGCAATCTGGTGGGATGTGGTGCAATCTGGTAGAATGGGGTGCAATCTGGTAGGATGTGGTGGAATCTGGTAGGATGTGGTGGAATCTGGTAGGATGTGGTGCAATCTGGTAGGATGTGGTGCAATCTGGTAGGATGTGGTGTAATCTGCTAGAATGGGGTGCAATCTGGTAGGATGGGGTGCAATCTGGTGGGATGGGGTGCAATCTGGTAGGATGTGGTGGAATCTGGTAGGATGGGGTGCAATCTGATAGGATATGGTGCAATCTGGGAGAATGGGGTACAATCTGGTAGGATGGGGTGCAATCTGGTAGGATGGGGTGCAATCTGGTAGGATGGGGTGCAATCTGGTAGAATGTGATGCAATCTGGTAGGATGTGGTGGAATCTGGTAGGATGTGGTGCAATCTGGTAGGATGTGGTGGAATCTGGGAGAATGGGGTACAATCTGGTAGGATGGGGTGCAATCTGGTAGGATGGGGTGCAATCTGGTAGGATGGGGTGCAATCTGGTAGAATGTGATGCAATCTGGTAGGATGTGGTGGAATCTGGTAGGATGTGGTGCAATCTGGTAGGATGTGGTGCAATCTGGTAGGATGTGGTGCAATCTGGTAGGATGGGGTGCAATCTGGTAGAATGGGGTGCAATCTAGTAGGATGGGGTGCAATCTGATAGGATATGGTGCAATCTGGGAGAATGGGGTACAATCTGGTAGGATGGGGTGCAATCTGGTAGGATGAGGTGCAATCTGGTAGGATGGGGGTGCAATCTGGTAGAATGGGGTGCAATCTGGTAGGATGGGGTGCAATCTGGTAGGATGGGGTGCAATCTGGTAGAATGGGGTGCAATCTACTAGGATGTGGTGCAATCTGCAAGGATGTGGTGCAATCCAAATAGGATGTGGTGCAATCTGGTAGGATGTGGTGCAATCTGGTAGGATGTGGTGCAATCTGGTAGGATGGGGTGCAATCTGGTAGAATGTGATGCAATCTGGTAGGATGTGGTGGAATCTGGTAGGATGTAGTGCAATCTGGTAGGATGTGGTGCAATCTGGTAGGATGTGGTGGAATCTGGTAGGATGTGGTGCAATCTGGTAGAATGGGGTGCAATCTGGTAAGATGTGGTGCAATCTGGTAGAATGGGGTGCAATCTGGTAGGATGGGGTGCAATCTGGTAGGATGTGGTGCAATCTGGGAGAATGGGGTGCAATCTGGTAGGATGGGGTGTAATCTGGTAGAATGGGGTGCAATCTGGTAGAATGGGGTGCAATCTGGTAGAATAAGGTGCACTCTGGTAGGATGTGATGCAATCTGGTAGAATGGGGTGCAATCTGGTAGGATGTGGTGCAATCTGGTAGAATGGGGTGCAATCTGGTAGAAAGGGGTGCAATCTGGTAGGATGTGGTGGAATCTGGTAGGATGTGGTGGAATCTGGTAGGATGTGGTGCAATCTGGTAGGATGTGGTGCAATCTGGTAGGATGTGGTGCAATCTGGTAGGATGTGGTGCAATCTGGTAGGATGTGGTGCAATCTGGTAGGATGTGGTGCAATCTGGTAGGATGTGGTGCAATCTGGTAGGATGTGGTGTAATCTGCTAGAATGGGGTGCAATCTGGTAGGATGGGGTGCAATCTGGTGGGATGGGGTGCAATCTGGTAGGATGTGGTGGAATCTGGTAGGATGTGGTGGAATCTGGTAGGATGTGGTGGAATCTGGTAGGATGTGGTGCAATCTGGTAGGATGTGGTGCAATCTGGTAGGATGTGGTGGAATCTGGTAGGATGTGGTGCAATCTGGTAGGATGTGGTGCAATCTGGTAGAATGGGGTGCAATCTGGTAGAATGGGGTGCAATCTGGTAGGATGGGGTGGAATCTGGTAGGATGTGGTGGAATCTGGTAGGATGTGGTGGAATCTGGTAGGATGTGATGCAATCTGATAGGATGTGGTGCAATCTGGTGGGATGGGGTGCAATCTGGTGGGATGGGGTGCAATCTGGTAGGATGTGATGCAATCTGGTAGGATGGGTGCAATCTGGTAGAATGGGGTGCAATCTGGTGGGATGGGGTGCAATCTGGTAGGATGGGGTGCAATCTGGTAGGATGTGATGCAATCTGATAGGATGTGGTGCAATCTGGTGGGATGGGGTGCAATCTGGGAGAATGGGGTGCAATCTGGTAGGATGTGATGCAATCTGATAGGATGTGGTGCAATCTGGTGGGATGGGGTGCAATCTGGTGGGATGGGGTGCAATCTGGTAGGATGGGGTGCAATCTGGTAGGATGGGGTGCAATCTGGTAGGATGTGGTGCAATCTGGTAGGATGGGGTGCAATCTGGTAGAATGGGGTGCAATCTGGTGGGATGGGGTGCAATCTGGTAGGATGGGGTGCAATCTGGTAGGATGTGATGCAATCTGATAGGATGTGGTGCAATCTGGTGGGATGGGGTGCAATCTGGGAGAATGGGGTGCAATCTGGTAGGATGTGGTGGAATCTGGTAGGATGTGGTGGAATCTGGTAGGATGTGGTGCAATCTGGTAGGATGTGGTGCAATCTGGTAGGATGTGGTGTAATCTGCTAGAATGGGGTGCAATCTGGTAGGATGGGGTGCAATCTGGTGGGATGGGGTGCAATCTGGTAGGATGTGGTGGAATCTGGTAGGATGGGGTGCAATCTGATAGGATATGGTGCAATCTGGGAGAATGGGGTACAATCTGGTAGGATGGGGTGCAATCTGGTAGGATGGGGTGCAATCTGGTAGGATGGGGTGCAATCTGGTAGAATGTGATGTAATCTGGTAGGATGTGGTGGAATCTGGTAGGATGTGGTGCAATCTGGTAGGATGTGGTGGAATCTGGGAGAATGGGGTACAATCTGGTAGGATGGGGTGCAATCTGGTAGGATGGGGTGCAATCTGGTAGGATGGGGTGCAATCTGGTAGAATGTGATGCAATCTGGTAGGATGTGGTGGAATCTGGTAGGATGTGGTGCAATCTGGTAGGATGTGGTGCAATCTGGTAGGATGTGGTGCAATCTGGTAGGATGTGGTGCAATCTGGTAGGATGGGGTGCAATCTGGTAGAATGGGGTGCAATCTAGTAGGATGGGGTGCAATCTGATAGGATATGGTGCAATCTGGGAGAATGGGGTACAATCTGGTAGGATGGGGTGCAATCTGGTAGGATGAGGTGCAATCTGGTAGGATGGGGGTGCAATCTGGTAGAATGGGGTGCAATCTGGTAGGATGGGGTGCAATCTGGTAGGATGGGGTGCAATCTGGTAGAATGGGGTGCAATCTACTAGGATGTGGTGCAATCTGCAAGGATGTGGTGCAATCCAAATAGGATGTGGTGCAATCTGGTAGGATGTGGTGCAATCTGGTAGGATGGGGTGCAATCTGGTAGAATGTGATGCAATCTGGTAGGATGTGGTGGAATCTGGTAGGATGTAGTGCAATCTGGTAGGATGTGGTGCAATCTGGTAGGATGTGGTGGAATCTGGTAGGATGTGGTGCAATCTGGTAGAATGGGGTGCAATCTGGTAAGATGTGGTGCAATCTGGTAGAATGGGGTGCAATCTGGTAGGATGGGGTGCAATCTGGTAGGATGTGGTGCAATCTGGGAGAATGGGGTGCAATCTGGTAGGATGGGGTGTAATCTGGTAGAATGGGGTGCAATCTGGTAGAATGGGGTGCAATCTGGTAGAATAAGGTGCACTCTGGTAGGATGTGATGCAATCTGGTAGAATGGGGTGCAATCTGGTAGGATGTGGTGCAATCTGGTAGAATGGGGTGCAATCTGGTAGAAAGGGGTGCAATCTGGTAGGATGTGGTGGAATCTGGTAGGATGTGGTGGAATCTGGTAGGATGTGGTGCAATCTGGTAGGATGTGGTGCAATCTGGTAGGATGTGGTGCAATCTGGTAGGATGTGGTGCAATCTGGTAGGATGTGGTGCAATCTGGTAGGATGTGGTGCAATCTGGTAGGATGTGGTGTAATCTGCTAGAATGGGGTGCAATCTGGTAGGATGGGGTGCAATCTGGTGGGATGGGGTGCAATCTGGTAGGATGTGGTGGAATCTGGTAGGATGTGGTGGAATCTGGTAGGATGTGGTGGAATCTGGTAGGATGTGGTGCAATCTGGTAGGATGTGGTGCAATCTGGTAGGATGTGGTGGAATCTGGTAGGATGTGGTGCAATCTGGTAGGATGTGGTGCAATCTGGTAGAATGGGGTGCAATCTGGTAGAATGGGGTGCAATCTGGTAGGATGGGGTGGAATCTGGTAGGATGTGGTGGAATCTGGTAGGATGTGGTGGAATCTGGTAGGATGTGATGCAATCTGATAGGATGTGGTGCAATCTGGTGGGATGGGGTGCAATCTGGTGGGATGGGGTGCAATCTGGTAGGATGTGATGCAATCTGGTAGGATGGGGTGCAATCTGGTAGAATGGGGTGCAATCTGGTGGGATGGGGTGCAATCTGGTAGGATGGGGTGCAATCTGGTAGGATGTGATGCAATCTGATAGGATGTGGTGCAATCTGGTGGGATGGGGTGCAATCTGGGAGAATGGGGTGCAATCTGGTAGGATGTGATGCAATCTGATAGGATGTGGTGCAATCTGGTGGGATGGGGTGCAATCTGGTGGGATGGGGTGCAATCTGGTAGGATGGGGTGCAATCTGGTAAAATGTCACATTGTGGTGCAATCTTGTAAGAATGTCACATTATGGTGCAATCTGGTAGAATAGGGTGCAATCTGATAGGATGTTGTGGAATCTGGTAGAATGAGTGCAATCGCCTAGAATGGGGTGCAATCTGGTAGGATGGGGTGCAATCTGGTAGAATGGGGCGCAATCTGATAGGATGTTGTGGAATCTGGTAGAATGAGTGCAATCGCCTAGAATGGGGTGCAATCTGGTAGGATGGGGTGCAATCTGGTAGAATGGAGTGCAATCTGGTAGAATGGGGTGCAATCTGATAGAATGGGGTGCAATCTGGTAGGATGGGGTGCAATCTGGTAAAATGTCACATGGTGGTGCAATCTGGTAAGAATGTCACATTATGGTGCAATCTGGTAGAATAGGGTGCAATCTGGTAGGATGGGGTGCAATCTGGTAGAATGGGGTGCAATCTGGTAGGATGGGGTGCAATCTGGTAGAATGGGTTGCAATCTGGTAGAATGGGGTGCAATCTGGTAGGATGGGGTGCAATCTGGTAGAATGGGGTGCAATCTGGTAGAATGGGGTGCAATCTGGTAGAATGGGGTGCAATCTGGTAGGATGGGGTGCAATCTGGTAGAATGGGGTGCAATCTGGTAGAATGGGGTGCAATCTGGTAGGATGGGGTGCAATCTGGTAGGATGGGGTTCAATCTGGTAGGATGGGGTGCAATCTGGTAGGATGGGGTGCAATCTGGTAGGATGGGGTGCAATCTGGTAGGATGGGGTGCAATCTGGTAGAATGGGGTGCAATCTGGTAGGATGGGGTTCAATCTGGTAGGATGGGGTTCAATCTGGTAGGATGGGGTGCAATCTGGTAGGATGGGGTGCAATCTGGTAGAATGGGGTGCAATCTGGTAGGATGGGGTGCAATCTGGTAGGATGGGGTGCAATCTGGTAGGATGGGGTGCAATCTGGTAGGATGGGGTGCAATCTGGTAGGATGTGGTGCAATCTGGTAGGATGTGGTGCAATCTGGTAGGATGTGGTGCAATCTGGTAGAATCGGGTGCAATCTGGTAGGATGTGGTGCAATCTGGTAGGATGTGGTGCAATCTGGTAGAATGGGGTGCAATCTGGTAGGATGGGGTGCAATCTGGTAGGATGTGGTGGAATCTGGTAGGATGTGGTGCAATCTGATAGGATGTGGTGCAATCTGGTAGGATGTGGTGCAATCTGGTAGGATGTGATGCAATCTGGAAGAATGTGGTGGAATCTGGTAGGATGGGGTGCAATCTGGTAGGATGTGATGCAATCTGGTAGGATGGGGTGCAATCTGGTAGGATGTGATGCAATCTCGTAGAATGGGGTGCAATCTGGTAGGATGGGGTGCAATCTGGTAGGATGGGGTGCAATCTGGTAGGATGTGGTGGAATCTGGTAGGATGTGGTGCAATCTGGTAGGATGTGGTGCAATCTGGGAGAATGGGGTGCAATCTGGTAGGATGGGGTGCAATCTGGTAGAATGGGGTGCAATCTGGTAGGATGGGGTGCAATCTGGTAGGATGGGGTGCAATCTGGTAGGATGGGGTGCAATCTGGTAGGATGCGGTGGAATCTGGTAGAATGAGTGCAATCGCCTAGAATGGGGTGCAATCTGGTAGGATGGGGTGCAATCTGGTAGAATGGGGTGCAATCTGGTAGAATGGGGTGCAATCTGATAGAATGGGGTGCAATCTGGTAGGATGGGGTGCAATCTGGTAAAATGTCACATGGTGGTGCAATCTGGTAAGAATGTCACATTATGGTGCAATCTGGTAGAATAGGGTGCAATCTGGTAGAATGGGGTGTAATCTGGTAGAATGGGGTGCAATCTGGTAGGATGGGGTGCAATCTGGTAGGATGGGGTGCAATCTGGTAGGATGGGGTGCAATCTGGTAGAATGGGGTGCACTCTGGTAGAATGGGGTGCAATCTGGTAGGATGGGGTGCAATCTGGTAGAATGGGTTGCAATCTGGTAGAATGGGGTGCAATCTGGTAGGATGGGGTGCAATCTGGTAGAATGGGGTGCAATCTGGTAGAATGGGGTGCAATCTGGTAGAATGGGGTGCAATCTGGTAGGATGGGGTGCAATCTGGTAGAATGGGGTGCAATCTGGTAGAATGGGGTGCAATCTGGTAGGATGGGGTGCAATCTGGTAGGATGGGGTTCAATCTGGTAGGATGGGGTGCAATCTGGTAGGATGGGGTGCAATCTGGTAGGATGGGGTGCAATCTGGTAGGATGGGGTGCAATCTGGTAGAATGGGGTGCAATCTGGTAGGATGGGGTTCAATCTGGTAGGATGGGGTGCAATCTGGTAGGATGGGGTGCAATCTGGTAGGATGGGGTGCAATCTGGTAGAATGGGGTGCAATCTGGTAGGATGGGGTGCAATCTGGTAGGATGGGGTGCAATCTGGTAGGATGGGGTGCAATCTG
This sequence comes from Lepidochitona cinerea, assembly GCA_963971465.1. Classification (NCBI taxonomy): domain Eukaryota; kingdom Metazoa; phylum Mollusca; class Polyplacophora; order Chitonida; family Tonicellidae; genus Lepidochitona; species Lepidochitona cinerea. Next base: position 791,028 of record OZ020555.1, on the reverse strand, counting down.
GTAGGATGGGGTGCAATCTGGTAGGATGTGGTGCAATCTGGTAGGATGTGGTGCAATCTGGTAGGATGTGGTGCAATCTGGTAGAATCGGGTGCAATCTGGTAGGATGTGGTGCAATCTGGTAGGATGTGGTGCAATCTGGTAGAATGGGGTGCAATCTGGTAGGATGGGGTGCAATCTGGTAGGATGGGGTGCAATCTGGTAGGATGTGGTGCAATCTGGTAGGATGTGGTGCAATCTGGTAGGATGTGGTGCAATCTGGTAGAATCGGGTGCAATCTGGTAGGATGTGGTGCAATCTGGTAGGATGTGGTGCAATCTGGTAGAATGGGGTGCAATCTGGTAGGATGGGGTGCAATCTGGTAGGATGTGGTGGAATCTGGTAGGATGTGGTGCAATCTGATAGGATGTGGTGCAATCTGGTAGGATGTGGTGCAATCTGGTAGGATGTGATGCAATCTGGTAGAATGTGGTGGAATCTGGTAGGATGGGGTGCAATCTGGTAGGATGTGATGCAATCTGGTAGGATGGGGTGCAATCTGGTAGGATGTGATGCAATCTCGTAGAATGGGGTGCAATCTGGTAGGATGGGGTGCAATCTGGTAGAATGGGGTGCAATCTGGTAGGATGGGGTGCAATCTGGTAGGATGGGGTGCAATCTGGTAGGATGGGGTGCAATCTGGTAGGATGCGGTGGAATCTGGTATAATGAGTGCAATCGCCTAGAATGGGGTGCAATCTGGTAGGATGGGGTGCAATCTGGTAGAATGGGGTGCAATCTGGTAGAATGGGGTGCAATCTGATAGAATGGGGTGCAATCTGGTAGGATGGGGTGCAATCTGGTAAAATGTCACATGGTGGTGCAATCTGGTAAGAATGTCACATTATGGTGCAATCTGGTAGAATAGGGTGCAATCTGGTAGAATGGGGTGTAATCTGGTAGAATGGGGTGCAATCTGGTAGGATGGGGTGCAATCTGGTAGGATGGGGTTCAATCTGGTAGGATGGGGTGCAATCTGGTAGAATGGGGTGCAATCTGGTAGGATGGGGTGCAATCTGGTAGAATGGGGTGCAATCTGGTAGGATGGGGTGCAATCTGGTAGAATGGGGTGCAATCTGGTAGAATGGGGTGCAATCTGATAGGATGGGGTGCAATCTGGTAGGATGGGGTGCAATCTGGTAGGATGGGGTGCAATCTGGTAGGATGGGGAGCAATCTGGTAGAATGGGGCGCAATCTGATAGGATGTTGTGGAATCTGGTAGAATGAGTGCAATCGCCTAGAATGGGGTGCAATCTGGTAGGATGGGGTGCAATCTGGTAGAATGGGGTGCAATCTGGTAGAATGGGGTGCAATCTGATAGAATGGGGTGCAATCTGGTAGGATGGGGTGCAATCTGGTAAAATGTCACATGGTGGTGCAATCTGGTAAGAATGTCACATTATGGTGCAATCTGGTAGAATAGGGTGCAATCTGGTAGGATGGGGTGCAATCTGGTAGAATGGGGTGCAATCTGGTAGGATGGGGTGCAATCTGGTAGAATGGGTTGCAATCTGGTAGAATGGGGTGCAATCTGGTAGGATGGGGTGCAATCTGGTAGAATGGGGTGCAATCTGGTAGAATGGGGTGCAATCTGGTAGAATGGGGTGCAATCTGGTAGGATGGGGTGCAATCAGGTAGAATGGGGTGCAATCTGGTAGAATGGGGTGCAATCTGGTAGGATGGGGTTCAATCTGGTAGGATGGGGTGCAATCTGGTAGGATGGGGTGCAATCTGGTAGGATGGGGTGCAATCTGGTAGGATGGGGTGCAATCTGGTAGAATGGGGTGCAATCTGGTAGGATGGGGTTCAATCTGGTAGGATGGGGTGCAATCTGGTAGGATGGGGTGCAATCTGGTAGGATGGGGTGCAATCTGGTAGAATGGGGTGCAATCTGGTAGGATGGGGTGCAATCTGGTAGGATGGGGTGCAATCTGGTAGGATGGGGTGCAATCTGGTAGGATGGGGTGCAATCTGGTAGGATGTGGTGCAATCTGGTAGGATGTGGTGCAATCTGGTAGGATGTGGTGCAATCTGGTAGAATCGGGTGCAATCTGGTAGGATGTGGTGCAATCTGGTAGGATGTGGTGCAATCTGGTAGAATGGGGTGCAATCTGGTAGGATGGGGTGCAATCTGGTAGGATGTGGTGGAATCTGGTAGGATGTGGTGCAATCTGATAGGATGTGGTGCAATCTGGTAGGATGTGGTGCAATCTGGTAGGATGTGATGCAATCTGGTAGAATGTGGTGGAATCTGGTAGGATGGGGTGCAATCTGGTAGGATGTGATGCAATCTGGTAGGATGGGGTGCAATCTGGTAGGATGTGATGCAATCTCGTAGAATGGGGTGCAATCTGGTAGGATGGGGTGCAATCTGGTAGGATGGGGTGCAATCTGGTAGGATGTGGTGGAATCTGGTAGGATGTGGTGCAATCTGGTAGGATGTGGTGCAATCTGGGAGAATGGGGTGCAATCTGGTAGGATGGGGTGCAATCTGGTAGAATGGGGTGCAATCTGGTAGGATGGGGTGCAATCTGGTAGGATGGGGTGCAATCTGGTAGGATGGGGTGCAATCTGGTAGGATGCGGTGGAATCTGGTAGAATGAGTGCAATCGCCTAGAATGGGGTGCAATCTGGTAGGATGGGGTGCAATCTGGTAGAATGGGGTGCAATCTGGTAGAATGGGGTGCAATCTGGTAGGATGGGGTGCAATCTGGTAAAATGTCACATGGTGGTGCAATCTGGTAAGAATGTCACATTATGGTGCAATCTGGTAGAATAGGGTGCAATCTGGTAGAATGGGGTGTAATCTGGTAGAATGGGGTGCAATCTGGTAGGATGGGGTGCAATCTGGTAGGATGTGATGCAATCTGGTAGGATGGGGTGCAATCTGGTAGAATGGGGTGCAATCTGGTGGGATGGGGTGCAATCTGGTAGGATGGGGTGCAATCTGGTAGGATGTGATGCAATCTGATAGGATGTGGTGCAATCTGGTGGGATGGGGTGCAATCTGGGAGAATGGGGTGCAATCTGGTAGGATGTGATGCAATCTGATAGGATGTGGTGCAATCTGGTGGGATGGGGTGCAATCTGGTGGGATGGGGTGCAATCTGGTAGGATGGGGTGCAATCTGGTAAAATGTCACATTGTGGTGCAATCTTGTAAGAATGTCACATTATGGTGCAATCTGGTAGAATAGGGTGCAATCTGATAGGATGTTGTGGAATCTGGTAGAATGAGTGCAATCGCCTAGAATGGGGTGCAATCTGGTAGGATGGGGTGCAATCTGGTAGAATGGGGCGCAATCTGATAGGATGTTGTGGAATCTGGTAGAATGAGTGCAATCGCCTAGAATGGGGTGCAATCTGGTAGGATGGGGTGCAATCTGGTAGAATGGAGTGCAATCTGGTAGAATGGGGTGCAATCTGATAGAATGGGGTGCAATCTGGTAGGATGGGGTGCAATCTGGTAAAATGTCACATGGTGGTGCAATCTGGTAAGAATGTCACATTATGGTGCAATCTGGTAGAATAGGGTGCAATCTGGTAGGATGGGGTGCAATCTGGTAGAATGGGGTGCAATCTGGTAGGATGGGGTGCAATCTGGTAGAATGGGTTGCAATCTGGTAGAATGGGGTGCAATCTGGTAGGATGGGGTGCAATCTGGTAGAATGGGGTGCAATCTGGTAGAATGGGGTGCAATCTGGTAGAATGGGGTGCAATCTGGTAGGATGGGGTGCAATCTGGTAGAATGGGGTGCAATCTGGTAGAATGGGGTGCAATCTGGTAGGATGGGGTGCAATCTGGTAGGATGGGGTTCAATCTGGTAGGATGGGGTGCAATCTGGTAGGATGGGGTGCAATCTGGTAGGATGGGGTGCAATCTGGTAGGATGGGGTGCAATCTGGTAGAATGGGGTGCAATCTGGTAGGATGGGGTTCAATCTGGTAGGATGGGGTGCAATCTGGTAGGATGGGGTGCAATCTGGTAGGATGGGGTGCAATCTGGTAGAATGGGGTGCAATCTGGTAGGATGGGGTGCAATCTGGTAGGATGGGGTGCAATCTGGTAGGATGGGGTGCAATCTGGTAGGATGGGGTGCAATCTGGTAGGATGTGGTGCAATCTGGTAGGATGTGGTGCAATCTGGTAGGATGTGGTGCAATCTGGTAGAATCGGGTGCAATCTGGTAGGATGTGGTGCAATCTGGTAGGATGTGGTGCAATCTGGTAGAATGGGGTGCAATCTGGTAGGATGGGGTGCAATCTGGTAGGATGTGGTGGAATCTGGTAGGATGTGGTGCAATCTGATAGGATGTGGTGCAATCTGGTAGGATGTGGTGCAATCTGGTAGGATGTGATGCAATCTGGTAGAATGTGGTGGAATCTGGTAGGATGGGGTGCAATCTGGTAGGATGTGATGCAATCTGGTAGGATGGGGTGCAATCTGGTAGGATGTGATGCAATCTCGTAGAATGGGGTGCAATCTGGTAGGATGGGGTGCAATCTGGTAGGATGGGGTGCAATCTGGTAGGATGTGGTGGAATCTGGTAGGATGTGGTGCAATCTGGTAGGATGTGGTGCAATCTGGGAGAATGGGGTGCAATCTGGTAGGATGGGGTGCAATCTGGTAGAATGGGGTGCAATCTGGTAGGATGGGGTGCAATCTGGTAGGATGGGGTGCAATCTGGTAGGATGGGGTGCAATCTGGTAGGATGCGGTGGAATCTGGTAGAATGAGTGCAATCGCCTAGAATGGGGTGCAATCTGGTAGGATGGGGTGCAATCTGGTAGAATGGGGTGCAATCTGGTAGAATGGGGTGCAATCTGATAGAATGGGGTGCAATCTGGTAGGATGGGGTGCAATCTGGTAAAATGTCACATGGTGGTGCAATCTGGTAAGAATGTCACATTATGGTGCAATCTGGTAGAATAGGGTGCAATCTGGTAGAATGGGGTGTAATCTGGTAGAATGGGGTGCAATCTGGTAGGATGGGGTGCAATCTGGTAGGATGGGGTGCAATCTGGTAGGATGGGGTGCAATCTGGTAGAATGGGGTGCACTCTGGTAGAATGGGGTGCAATCTGGTAGGATGGGGTGCAATCTGGTAGAATGGGTTGCAATCTGGTAGAATGGGGTGCAATCTGGTAGGATGGGGTGCAATCTGGTAGAATGGGGTGCAATCTGGTAGAATGGGGTGCAATCTGGTAGAATGGGGTGCAATCTGGTAGGATGGGGTGCAATCTGGTAGAATGGGGTGCAATCTGGTAGAATGGGGTGCAATCTGGTAGGATGGGGTGCAATCTGGTAGGATGGGGTTCAATCTGGTAGGATGGGGTGCAATCTGGTAGGATGGGGTGCAATCTGGTAGGATGGGGTGCAATCTGGTAGGATGGGGTGCAATCTGGTAGAATGGGGTGCAATCTGGTAGGATGGGGTTCAATCTGGTAGGATGGGGTGCAATCTGGTAGGATGGGGTGCAATCTGGTAGGATGGGGTGCAATCTGGTAGAATGGGGTGCAATCTGGTAGGATGGGGTGCAATCTGGTAGGATGGGGTGCAATCTGGTAGGATGGGGTGCAATCTGGTAGGATGGGGTGCAATCTGGTAGGATGTGGTGCAATCTGGTAGGATGTGGTGCAATCTGGTAGGATGTGGTGCAATCTGGTAGAATCGGGTGCAATCTGGTAGGATGTGGTGCAATCTGGTAGGATGTGGTGCAATCTGGTAGAATGGGGTGCAATCTGGTAGGATGGGGTGCAATCTGGTAGGATGGGGTGCAATCTGGTAGGATGTGGTGCAATCTGGTAGGATGTGGTGCAATCTGGTAGGATGTGGTGCAATCTGGTAGAATCGGGTGCAATCTGGTAGGATGTGGTGCAATCTGGTAGGATGTGGTGCAATCTGGTAGAATGGGGTGCAATCTGGTAGGATGGGGTGCAATCTGGTAGGATGTGGTGGAATCTGGTAGGATGTGGTGCAATCTGATAGGATGTGGTGCAATCTGGTAGGATGTGGTGCAATCTGGTAGGATGTGATGCAATCTGGTAGAATGTGGTGGAATCTGGTAGGATGGGGTGCAATCTGGTAGGATGTGATGCAATCTGGTAGGATGGGGTGCAATCTGGTAGGATGTGATGCAATCTCGTAGAATGGGGTGCAATCTGGTAGGATGGGGTGCAATCTGGTAGAATGGGGTGCAATCTGGTAGGATGGGGTGCAATCTGGTAGGATGGGGTGCAATCTGGTAGGATGGGGTGCAATCTGGTAGGATGCGGTGGAATCTGGTATAATGAGTGCAATCGCCTAGAATGGGGTGCAATCTGGTAGGATGGGGTGCAATCTGGTAGAATGGGGTGCAATCTGGTAGAATGGGGTGCAATCTGATAGAATGGGGTGCAATCTGGTAGGATGGGGTGCAATCTGGTAAAATGTCACATGGTGGTGCAATCTGGTAAGAATGTCACATTATGGTGCAATCTGGTAGAATAGGGTGCAATCTGGTAGAATGGGGTGTAATCTGGTAGAATGGGGTGCAATCTGGTAGGATGGGGTGCAATCTGGTAGGATGGGGTTCAATCTGGTAGGATGGGGTGCAATCTGGTAGAATGGGGTGCAATCTGGTAGGATGGGGTGCAATCTGGTAGAATGGGGTGCAATCTGGTAGGATGGGGTGCAATCTGGTAGAATGGGGTGCAATCTGGTAGAATGGGGTGCAATCTGATAGGATGGGGTGCAATCTGGTAGGATGGGGTGCAATCTGGTAGGATGGGGTGCAATCTGGTAGGATGGGGAGCAATCTGGTAGAATGGGGCGCAATCTGATAGGATGTTGTGGAATCTGGTAGAATGAGTGCAATCGCCTAGAATGGGGTGCAATCTGGTAGGATGGGGTGCAATCTGGTAGAATGGGGTGCAATCTGGTAGAATGGGGTGCAATCTGATAGAATGGGGTGCAATCTGGTAGGATGGGGTGCAATCTGGTAAAATGTCACATGGTGGTGCAATCTGGTAAGAATGTCACATTATGGTGCAATCTGGTAGAATAGGGTGCAATCTGGTAGGATGGGGTGCAATCTGGTAGAATGGGGTGCAATCTGGTAGGATGGGGTGCAATCTGGTAGAATGGGTTGCAATCTGGTAGAATGGGGTGCAATCTGGTAGGATGGGGTGCAATCTGGTAGAATGGGGTGCAATCTGGTAGAATGGGGTGCAATCTGGTAGAATGGGGTGCAATCTGGTAGGATGGGGTGCAATCAGGTAGAATGGGGTGCAATCTGGTAGAATGGGGTGCAATCTGGTAGGATGGGGTTCAATCTGGTAGGATGGGGTGCAATCTGGTAGGATGGGGTGCAATCTGGTAGGATGGGGTGCAATCTGGTAGGATGGGGTGCAATCTGGTAGAATGGGGTGCAATCTGGTAGGATGGGGTTCAATCTGGTAGGATGGGGTGCAATCTGGTAGGATGGGGTGCAATCTGGTAGGATGGGGTGCAATCTGGTAGAATGGGGTGCAATCTGGTAGGATGGGGTGCAATCTGGTAGGATGGGGTGCAATCTGGTAGGATGGGGTGCAATCTGGTAGGATGGGGTGCAATCTGGTAGGATGTGGTGCAATCTGGTAGGATGTGGTGCAATCTGGTAGGATGTGGTGCAATCTGGTAGAATCGGGTGCAATCTGGTAGGATGTGGTGCAATCTGGTAGGATGTGGTGCAATCTGGTAGAATGGGGTGCAATCTGGTAGGATGGGGTGCAATCTGGTAGGATGTGGTGGAATCTGGTAGGATGTGGTGCAATCTGATAGGATGTGGTGCAATCTGGTAGGATGTGGTGCAATCTGGTAGGATGTGATGCAATCTGGTAGAATGTGGTGGAATCTGGTAGGATGGGGTGCAATCTGGTAGGATGTGATGCAATCTGGTAGGATGGGGTGCAATCTGGTAGGATGTGATGCAATCTCGTAGAATGGGGTGCAATCTGGTAGGATGGGGTGCAATCTGGTAGGATGGGGTGCAATCTGGTAGGATGTGGTGGAATCTGGTAGGATGTGGTGCAATCTGGTAGGATGTGGTGCAATCTGGGAGAATGGGGTGCAATCTGGTAGGATGGGGTGCAATCTGGTAGAATGGGGTGCAATCTGGTAGGATGGGGTGCAATCTGGTAGGATGGGGTGCAATCTGGTAGGATGGGGTGCAATCTGGTAGGATGCGGTGGAATCTGGTAGAATGAGTGCAATCGCCTAGAATGGGGTGCAATCTGGTAGGATGGGGTGCAATCTGGTAGAATGGGGTGCAATCTGGTAGAATGGGGTGCAATCTGATAGAATGGGGTGCAATCTGGTAGGATGGGGTGCAATCTGGTAAAATGTCACATGGTGGTGCAATCTGGTAAGAATGTCACATTATGGTGCAATCTGGTAGAATAGGGTGCAATCTGGTAGAATGGGGTGTAATCTGGTAGAATGGGGTGCAATCTGGTAGGATGGGGTGCAATCTGGTAGGATGGGGTGCAATCTGGTAGAATGGGGTGCACTCTGGTAGAATGGGGTGCAATCTGGTAGGATGGGGTGCAATCTGGTAGAATGGGTTGCAATCTGGTAGAATGGGGTGCAATCTGGTAGGATGGGGTGCAATCTGGTAGAATGGGGTGCAATCTGGTAGAATGGGGTGCAATCTGGTAGAATGGGGTGCAATCTGGTAGGATGGGGGTGCAATCTGGGTGCAATCTGGTAGAATGGGGTGCAATCTGGTAGGATGGGGTTCAATCTGGTAGGATGGGGTGCAATCTGGTAGGATGGGGTGCAATCTGGTAGGATGGGGTGCAATCTGGTAGAATGGGGTGCAATCTGGTAGGATGGGGTGCAATCTGGTAGGATGGGGTGCAATCTGGTAGGATGGGGTGCAATCTGGTAGGATGGGGTGCAATCTGGTAGGATGTGGTGCAATCTGGTAGGATGTGGTGCAATCTGGTAGGATGTGGTGCAATCTGGTAGAATCGGGTGCAATCTGGTAGGATGTGGTGGAATCTGGTAGGATGGGGTGCAATCTGGTAGGATGGGGTGCAATCTGGTAGGATGGGGTGCAATCTGGTAGAATGGGGTGCACTCTGGTAGAATGGGGTGCAATCTGGTAGGATGGGGTGCAATCTGGTAGAATGGGTTGCAATCTGGTAGAATGGGGTGCAATCTGGTAGGATGGGGTGCAATCTGGTAGAATGGGGTGCAATCTGGTAGAATGGGGTGCAATCTGGTAGAATGGGGTGCAATCTGGTAGGATGGGGGTGCAGTCTGGGTGCAATCTGGTAGAATGGGGTGCAATCTGGTAGGATGGGGTTCAATCTGGTAGGATGGGGTGCAATCTGGTAGGATGTGGTGCAATCTGGTAGAATTGGGTGCAATCTGGTAGGATGTGGTGCAATCTGGTAGGATGTGGTGCAATCTGGTAGAATGGGGTGCAATCTGGTAGGATGGGGTGCAATCTGGTAGGATGTGGTGGAATCTGGTAGGATGTGGTGCAATCTGATAGGATGTGGTGCAATCTGGTAGGATGTGGTGCAATCTGGTAGGATGTGATGCAATCTGGTAGAATGTGGTGGAATCTGGTAGGATGGGGTGCAATCTGGTAGGATGGGGTGCAATCTGGTAGGATGTGATGCAATCTCGTAGAATGGGGTGCAATCTGGTAGGATGGGGTGCAATCTGGTAGGATGGGGTGCAATCTGGTAGGATGTGGTGGAATCTGGTAGGATGTGGTGCAATCTGGTAGGATGTGGTGCAATCTGGGAGAATGGGGTGCAATCTGGTAGGATGGGGTGCAATCTGGTAGAATGGGGTGCAATCTGGTAGGATGGGGTGCAATCTGGTAGGATGGGGTGCAATCTGGTAGGATGGGGTGCAATCTGGTAGGATGCGGTGGAATCTGGTAGAATGAGTGCAATCGCCTAGAATGGGGTGCAATCTGGTAGGATGGGGTGCAATCTGGTAGAATGTGGTGCAATCTGGTAGAATGGGGTGCAATCTGGTAGGATGGGGTGCAATCTGGTAAAATGTCACATGGTGGTGCAATCTGGTAAGAATGTCACATTATGGTGCAATCTGGTAGAATAGGGTGCAATCTGGTAGAATGGGGTGTAATCTGGTAGAATGGGGTGCAATCTGGTAGGATGGGGTGCAATCTGGTAGGATGGGGTGCAATCTGGTAGGATGGGGTGCAATCTGGTAGAATGGGGTGCACTCTGGTAGAATGGGGTGCAATCTGGTAGGATGGGGTGCAATCTGGTAGAATGGGTTGCAATCTGGTAGAATGGGGTGCAATCTGGTAGGATGGGGTGCAATCTGGTAGAATGGGGTGCAATCTGGTAGAATGGGGTGCAATCTGGTAGAATGGGGTGCAATCTGGTAGGATGGGGTGCAATCTGGGTGCAATCTGGTAGAATGGGGTGCAATCTGGTAGGATGTGGTGCAATCTGGGAGAATGGGGTGCAATCTGGTAGGATGGGGTGCAATCTGGTAGAATGGGGTGCAATCTGGTAGGATGGGGTGCAATCTGGTAGGATGGGGTGCAATCTGGTAGGATGGGGTGCAATCTGGTAGGATGCGGTGGAATCTGGTAGAATGAGTGCAATCGCCTAGAATGGGGTGCAATCTGGTAGGATGGGGTGCAATCTGGTAGAATGGGGTGCAATCTGGTAGAATGGGGTGCAATCTGGTAGGATGGGGTGCAATCTGGTAAAATGTCACATGGTGGTGCAATCTGGTAAGAATGTCACATTATGGTGCAATCTGGTAGAATAGGGTGCAATCTGGTAGAATGGGGTGTAATCTGGTAGAATGGGGTGCAATCTGGTAGGATGGGGTGCAATCTGGTAGGATGGGGTGCAATCTGGTAGGATGGGGTGCAATCTGGTAGAATGGGGTGCACTCTGGTAGAATGGGGTGCAATCTGGTAGGATGGGGTGCAATCTGGTAGAATGGGTTGCAATCTGGTAGAATGGGGTGCAATCTGGTAGGATGGGGTGCAATCTGGTAGAATGGGGTGCAATCTGGTAGAATGGGGTGCAATCTGGTAGAATGGGGTGCAATCTGGTAGGATGGGGTGCAATCTGGGTGCAATCTGGTAGAATGGGGTGCAATCTGGTAGGATGGGGTTCAATCTGGTAGGATGGGGTGCAATCTGGTAGGATGGGGTGCAATCTGGTAGGATGGGGTGCAATCTGGTAGAATGGGGTGCAATCTGGTAGGATGGGGTGCAATCTGGTAGGATGGGGTGCAATCTGGTAGGATGGGGTGCAATCTGGTAGGATGGGGTGCAATCTGGTAGGATGTGGTGCAATCTGGTAGGATGTGGTGCAATCTGGTAGGATGTGGTGCAATCTGGTAGAATCGGGTGCAATCTGGTAGGATGTGGTGCAATCTGGTAGGATGTGGTGCAATCTGGTAGAATGGGGTGCAATCTGGTAGGATGGGGTGCAATCTGGTAGGATGGGGTGCAATCTGGTAAGATGTGGTGCAATCTGGTAGGATGTGGTGCAATCTGGTAGGATGTGGTGCAATCTGGTAGAATCGGGTGCAATCTGGTAGGATGTGGTGCAATCTGATAGGATGTGGTGCAATCTGGTAGAATGGGGTGCAATCTGGTAGGATGGGGTGCAATCTGGTAGGATGTGGTGGAATCTGGTAGGATGTGGTGCAATCTGATAGGATGTGGTGCAATCTGGTAGGATGTGGTGCAATCTGGTAGGATGTGATGCAATCTGGTAGAATGTGGTGGAATCTGGTAGGATGGGGTGCAATCTGGTAGGATGTGATGCAATCTGGTAGGATGGGGTGCAATCTGGTAGGATGTGATGCAATCTCGTAGAATGGGGTGCAATCTGGTAGGATGGGGTGCAATCTGGTAGGATGGGGTGCAATCTGGTAGGATGTGGTGGAATCTGGTAGGATGTGGTGCAATCTGGTAGGATGTGGTGCAATCTGGGAGAATGGGGTGCAATCTGGTAGGATGGGGTGCAATCTGGTAGAATGGGGTGCAATCTGGTAGGATGGGGTGCAATCTGGTAGGATGGGGTGCAATCTGGTAGGATGGGGTGCAATCTGGTAGGATGCGGTGGAATCTGGTAGAATGAGTGCAATCGCCTAGAATGGGGTGCAATCTGGTAGGATGGGGTGCAATCTGGTAGAATGGGGTGCAATCTGGTAGAATGGGGTGCAATCTGATAGAATGGGGTGCAATCTGGTAGGATGGGGTGCAATCTGGTAAAATGTCACATGGTGGTGCAATCTGGTAAGAATGTCACATTATGGTGCAATCTGGTAGAATAGGGTGCAATCTGGTAGAATGGGGTGTAATCTGGTAGAATGGGGTGCAATCTGGTAGGATGGGGTGCAATCTGGTAGGATGGGGTGCAATCTGGTAGGATGGGGTGCAATCTGGTAGAATGGGGTGCACTCTGGTAGAATGGGGTGCAATCTGGTAGGATGGGGTGCAATCTGGTAGAATGGGTTGCAATCTGGTAGAATGGGGTGCAATCTGGTAGGATGGGGTGCAATCTGGTAGAATGGGGTGCAATCTGGTAGAATGGGGTGCAATCTGGTAGAATGGGGTGCAATCTGGTAGGATGGGGTGCAATCTGGTAGAATGGGGTGCAATCTGGTAGAATGGGGTGCAATCTGGTAGGATGGGGTGCAATCTGGTAGGATGGGGTTCAATCTGGTAGGATGGGGTGCAATCTGGTAGGATGGGGTGCAATCTGGTAGGATGGGGTGCAATCTGGTAGGATGGGGTGCAATCTGGTAGAATGGGGTGCAATCTGGTAGGATGGGGTTCAATCTGGTAGGATGGGGTGCAATCTGGTAGGATGGGGTGCAATCTGGTAGGATGGGGTGCAATCTGGTAGAATGGGGTGCAATCTGGTAGGATGGGGTGCAATCTGGTAGGATGGGGTGCAATCTGGTAGGATGGGGTGCAATCTGGTAGGATGGGGTGCAATCTGGTAGGATGTGGTGCAATCTGGTAGGATGTGGTGCAATCTGGTAGGATGTGGTGCAATCTGGTAGAATCGGGTGCAATCTGGTAGGATGTGGTGCAATCTGGTAGGATGTGGTGCAATCTGGTAGAATGGGGTGCAATCTGGTAGGATGGGGTGCAATCTGGTAGGATGGGGTGCAATCTGGTAGGATGTGGTGCAATCTGGTAGGATGTGGTGCAATCTGGTAGGATGTGGTGCAATCTGGTAGAATCGGGTGCAATCTGGTAGGATGTGGTGCAATCTGGTAGGATGTGGTGCAATCTGGTAGAATGGGGTGCAATCTGGTAGGATGGGGTGCAATCTGGTAGGATGTGGTGGAATCTGGTAGGATGTGGTGCAATCTGATAGGATGTGGTGCAATCTGGTAGGATGTGGTGCAATCTGGTAGGATGTGATGCAATCTGGTAGAATGTGGTGGAATCTGGTAGGATGGGGTGCAATCTGGTAGGATGTGATGCAATCTGGTAGGATGGGGTGCAATCTGGTAGGATGTGATGCAATCTCGTAGAATGGGGTGCAATCTGGTAGGATGGGGTGCAATCTGGTAGGATGAGGTGGAATCTGGTAGGATGTGGTGCAATCTGGTAGGATGTGGTGCAATCTGGGAGAATGGGGTGCAATCTGGTAGGATGGGGTGCAATCTGGTAGAATGGGGTGCAATCTGGTAGGATGGGGTGCAATCTGGTAGGATGGGGTGCAATCTGGTAGGATGGGGTGCAATCTGGTAGGATGCGGTGGAATCTGGTAGAATGAGTGCAATCGCCTAGAATGGGGTGCAATCTGGTAGGATGGGGTGCAATCTGGTAGAATGGGGTGCAATCTGGTAGAATGGGGTGCAATCTGATAGAATGGGGTGCAATCTGGTAGGATGGGGTGCAATCTGGTAAAATGTCACATGGTGGTGCAATCTGGTAAGAATGTCACATTATGGTGCAATCTGGTAGAATAGGGTGCAATCTGGTAGAATGGGGTGTAATCTGGTAGAATGGGGTGCAATCTGGTAGGATGGGGTGCAATCTGGTAGGATGGGGTTCAATCTGGTAGGATGGGGTGCAATCTGGTAGAATGGGGTGCAATCTGGTAGGATGGGGTGCAATCTGGTAGAATGGGGTGCAATCTGGTAGGATGGGGTGCAATCTGGTAGAATGGGGTGCAATCTGGTAGAATGGGGTGCAATCTGATAGGATGGGGTGCAATCTGGTAGGATGGGGTGCAATCTGGTAGGATGGGGTGCAATCTGGTAGGATGGGGAGCAATCTGATAGAATGGGGCGCAATCTGATAGGATGTTGTGGAATCTGGTAGAATGAGTGCAATCGCCTAGAATGGGGTGCAATCTGGTAGGATGGGGTGCAATCTGGTAGAATGGGGTGCAATCTGGTAGAATGGGGTGCAATCTGATAGAATGGGGTGCAATCTGGTAGGATGGGGTGCAATCTGGTAAAATGTCACATGGTGGTGCAATCTGGTAAGAATGTCACATTATGGTGCAATCTGGTAGAATAGGGTGCAATCTGGTAGGATGGGGTGCAATCTGGTAGAATGGGGTGCAATCTGGTAGGATGGGGTGCAATCTGGTAGAATGGGTTGCAATCTGGTAGAATGGGGTGCAATCTGGTAGGATGGGGTGCAATCTGGTAGAATGGGGTGCAATCTGGTAGAATGGGGTGCAATCTGGTAGAATGGGGTGCAATCTGGTAGGATGGGGTGCAATCTGGTAGAATGGGGTGCAATCTGGTAGAATGGGGTGCAATCTGGTAGGATGGGGTGCAATCTGGTAGGATGGGGTTCAATCTGGTAGGATGGGGTGCAATCTGGTAGGATGGGGTGCAATCTGGTAGGATGGGGTGCAATCTGGTAGGATGGGGTGCAATCTGGTAGAATGGGGTGCAATCTGGTAGGATGGGGTTCAATCTGGTAGGATGGGGTGCAATCTGGTAGGATGGGGTGCAATCTGGTAGGATGGGGTGCAATCTGGTAGAATGGGGTGCAATCTGGTAGGATGGGGTGCAATCTGGTAGGATGGGGTGCAATCTGGTAGGATGGGGTGCAATCTGGTAGGATGGGGTGCAATCTGGTAGGATGTGGTGCAATCTGGTAGGATGTGGTGCAATCTGGTAGGATGTGGTGCAATCTGGTAGAATCGGGTGCAATCTGGTAGGATGTGGTGCAATCTGGTAGGATGTGCTGCAATCTGGTAGAATGGGGTGCAATCTGGTAGGATGGGGTGCAATCTGGTAGGATGTGGTGGAATCTGGTAGGATGTGGTGCAATCTGATAGGATGTGGTGCAATCTGGTAGGATGTGGTGCAATCTGGTAGGATGTGATGCAATCTGGTAGAATGTGGTGGAATCTGGTAGGATGGGGTGCAATCTGGTAGGATGTGATGCAATCTGGTAGGATGGGGTGCAATCTGGTAGGATGTGATGCAATCTCGTAGAATGGGGTGCAATCTGGTAGGATGGGGTGCAATCTGGTAGGATGGGGTGCAATCTGGTAGGATGTGGTGGAATCTGGTAGGATGTGGTGCAATCTGGTAGGATGTGGTGCAATCTGGGAGAATGGGGTGCAATCTGGTAGGATGGGGTGCAATCTGGTAGAATGGGGTGCAATCTGGTAGGATGGGGTGCAATCTGGTAGGATGGGGTGCAATCTGGTAGGATGGGGTGCAATCTGGTAGGATGCGGTGGAATCTGGTAGAATGAGTGCAATCGCCTAGAATGGGGTGCAATCTGGTAGGATGGGGTGCAATCTGGTAGAATGGGGTGCAATCTGGTAGAATGGGGTGCAATCTGATAGAATGGGGTGCAATCTGGTAGGATGGGGTGCAATCTGGTAAAATGTCACATGGTGGTGCAATCTGGTAAGAATGTCACATTATGGTGCAATCTGGTAGAATAGGGTGCAATCTGGTAGAATGGGGTGTAATCTGGTAGAATGGGGTGCAATCTGGTAGGATGGGGTGCAATCTGGTAGGATGGGGTGCAATCTGGTAGGATGGGGTGCAATCTGGTAGAATGGGGTGCACTCTGGTAGAATGGGGTGCAATCTGGTAGGATGGGGTGCAATCTGGTAGAATGGGTTGCAATCTGGTAGAATGGGGTGCAATCTGGTAGGATGGGGTGCAATCTGGTAGAATGGGGTGCAATCTGGTAGAATGGGGTGCAATCTGGTAGAATGGGGTGCAATCTGGTAGGATGGGGTGCAATCTGGTAGAATGGGGTGCAATCTGGTAGAATGGGGTGCAATCTGGTAGGATGGGGTGCAATCTGGTAGGATGGGGTTCAATCTGGTAGGATGGGGTGCAATCTGGTAGGATGGGGTGCAATCTGGTAGGATGGGGTGCAATCTGGTAGGATGGGGTGCAATCTGGTAGAATGGGGTGCAATCTGGTAGGATGGGGTTCAATCTGGTAGGATGGGGTGCAATCTGGTAGGATGGGGTGCAATCTGGTAGGATGGGGTGCAATCTGGTAGAATGGGGTGCAATCTGGTAGGATGGGGTGCAATCTGGTAGGATGGGGTGCAATCTGGTAAGATGGGGTGCAATCTGGTAGGATGGGGTGCAATCTGGTAGGATGTGGTGCAATCTGGTAGGATGTGGTGCAATCTGGTAGGATGTGGTGCAATCTGGTAGAATCGGGTGCAATCTGGTAGGATGTGGTGCAATCTGGTAGGATGTGGTGCAATCTGGTAGAATGGGGTGCAATCTGGTAGGATGGGGTGCAATCTGGTAGGATGTGGTGGAATCTGGTAGGATGTGGTGCAATCTGATAGGATGTGGTGCAATCTGGTAGGATGTGGTGTAATCTGGTAGGATGTGATGCAATCTGGTAGAATGTGGTGGAATCTGGTAGGATGGGGTGCAATATGGTAGGATGTGATGCAATCTGGTAGGATGGGGTGCAATCTGGTAGGATGTGATGCAATCTCGTAGAATGGGGTGCAATCTGGTAGGATGGGGTGCAATCTGGTAGGATGGGGTGCAATCTGGTAGGATGGGGTGGAATCTGGTAGGATGTGGTGCAATCTGGTAGGATGTGGTGCAATCTGGGAGAATGGGGTGCAATCTGGTAGGATGGGGTGCAATCTGGTAGAATGGGGTGCAATCTGGTAGGATGGGGTGCAATCTGGTAGGATGGGGTGCAATCTGGTAGGATGGGATGCAATCTGGTAGGATGCGGTGGAATCTGGTAGGATGTGGTGCAATCTGGTAGGATGTGGTGCAATCTGGTAGGATGTGGTGCAATCTGGGAGAATGGGGTGCAATCTGGTGGGATGTTGTGAGAGAATTTGGCTGTTTGGTTGAATGTGGAGGAAAGTAATTAAGGTAGTTAATCTGACCAAACCTGGTAAAATGTGGTGTAATTTGGTAAAATGTGGTGTAATTTGGTAAAAATCACTTCTAATCTAACTAAACCATGTGATATCAATTCACTATCACTCCTAATCTAACTAAACCATGTGATATCAATTCAGTATCACTCCTAATCTAACTAGACCATGTGACATCAATTCATTATCACTTCTAATCTAACTAAACCATGTAATATCAATTCATTATCACTCCTAATCTAACTGAACCATGTGATATCAATTCATTATCACTCCTTATCTAACTAGACCATGTGACATCAATTCATTATCACTTCTAATCTAACTAAACCATGTAATATCAATTCATTATCACTCCTAATCTAACTGAACCATGTGATATCAGTTCATTATCACTTCTAATCTAACTAAACCATGTAATATCAATTCATTATCACTCCTAATCTAACTGAACCATGTGATATCAGTTCATTATCACTCCTAATCTAACTAGACCATGTGACATCAATTCATTATCACTTCTAATCTAACTAAACCATGTGATATCAATTCATTATCACTTCTAATCTAACTAAACCATGTGATATCAATTCATTATCACTCCTAATCTAACTGAACCATGTGATATCAATTCATTATCACTCCTAATCTAACTAAACCATGTAATATCAATTCATTATCACTCCTAATCTAACTAGACCATGTGAAATCAATTCACTATCACTCCTAATCTAACTAGACAATGTGATATCAATTCATTATCACTTCTAATCTAACTGAACCATGTGATATCAATTCATTATCACTCCTAATCTAACTAAACCATGTAATATCAATTCATTATCACTCCTAATCTAACTAAACCATGTAATATCAATTCATTATCACTCCTAATCTAACTGAACCATGTGATATCAATTCATTATCACTCCTAATCTAACTAAACCATGTAATATCAATTCATTATCACTCCTAATCTAACTGAACCATGTGATATCAATTCATTATCACTCCTAATCTAACTAGACCATGTGATATCAATTCATTATCACTCCTAATCTAACTGAACCATGTGATATCAATTCATTATCACTCCTAATCTAACTAGACCATGTGATATCAATTCATTATCACTCCTAATCTAACTGAACCATGTGATATCAATTCATTATCACTCCTAATCTAACTAGACCATGTGATATCAATTCATTATCACTCCTAATCTAACTAGACCATGTGATATCAATTCATAATCACTCCTAATCTAACTAAACCATTTGATATCAATTAATTAACACTTGTAATCTAACTAAACCATGTGATATCAATTCATTACATCACTCCTAATCTAACTAGACCATGTGATATCAATTCATAATCACTCCTAATCTAACTAAACCATTTGATATCAATTAATTAACACTTGTAATCTAACTAAACCATGTGATATCAATTTATTACATCACTCCTAATCTAACTAGACCATGTGATATCAATTCATAATTACTCCTAATCTAACTAAACCATGTGATATCAATTAATTAACACTTCTAATCTAACTAGACCATGTGATATCAATTCATTAACACTTCTAATCTAACTAAACCATGTGATATCAATTCATTATCACTCCTAATCTAACTAGACCATGTGATATCAATTAATTAACACTTCTAATCTAACTAAACCATGTGATATCAATTCATTAACACTTCTAATCTAACTAAACCATGTGATATCAATTCATTATCACTCCTAATCTAACTAGACCATGTGATATCAATTCATAATCACTCCTAATCTAACTAGACCATGTGATATCAATTCATAATCACTCCTAATCTAACTAGACCACATGATATCAATTCACTCCTAATCTAACTAGACCAAGTGATATAAATTCATAATCACTCCTAATCTAACTAAACCATGTGATATCAATTAATTAACACTACTAATCTAACTAGACCATGTGATATCAAGTCATTAACACTTCTAATCTGACTAAACCATGTGATATCAATTCATTATCACTCCTAATCTAACTAGACCATGTGATATCAATTGATTAACACTCCTAATCTAACTAGACCATGTGATATCAATTCATTAACACTCCTAATCTAACTAGACCATGTGATATCAATTCATTATCACTCCTAATCTAACTAGACCATGTGATATCAATTCATAATCACTCCTAATCTAACTAAACCATTTGATATCAATTAATTAACACTTGTAATCTAACTAAACCATGTGATATCAATTTATTACATCACTCCTAATCTAACTAGACCATGTGATATCAATTCATAATCACTCCTAATCTAACTAAACCATGTGATATCAATTAATTAACACTTCTAATCTAACTAGACCATGTGATATCAATTCATTAACACTTCTAATCTAACTAAACCATGTGATATCAATTCATTATCACTCCTAATCTAACTAGACCATGTGATATCAATTAATTAACACTTCTAATCTAACTAAACCATGTGATATCAATTCATTAACACTTCTAATCTAACTAAACCATGTGATATCAATTCATTATCACTCCTAATCTAACTAGACCATGTGATATCAATTCATTATCACTCCTAATCTAACTAGACCATGTGATATCAATTCATAATCACTCCTAATCTAACTAGACCATGTGATATCATTTCATAATCACTCCTAATCTAACTAGACCACGTGATATCAATTCACTCCTAATCTAACTAGACCATGTGATATCAATTCATAATCACTCCTAATCTAACTAAACCATGTGATATCAATTAATTAACACTTCTAATCTAACTAGACCATGTGATATCAATTCATTAACACTCCTAATCTAACTAGACCATGTGATATCAATTCATTAACACTCCTAATCTAACTAGACCATGTGATATCAATTAATTAACACTTCTAATCTAACTAAACCATGTGATATCAATTCACTCCTAATTAAGTTTACATATTTGTACTTGTTTTTAATCAGCTGTTTTTAGATAGGATTAGACCAAAATTTCATGTATATAGTCAGTATGTATAGTTTGGAAGTTAAAGTGACATTAGACCTATATACCCAAAATAGGATATGTTTTTATTAAAACAGAATCAATCAATGATGGATAGTTCTTAAAAAGGTATAAAGACGGAGAACTTTTTGACGACAACAGCATGTGCATAGGCCTAAAGGAATAAAACTTATTAGTTAAAGCTTTAATGTAATTTCATTGCTAATTGAATGGTTTCTTTTCAGAGAACTGACCACAACATTCTTGCTATTAACTGTTTATTAAAGTTGATATCTTACCCTACTAGCACCACATGATGTTCCTTCAGCAGAGGGTAAAAATTTAGTTTCACATCTTTGGTTTCCTTGGTAGCACCATAACACTTTACAAATATCCTAGAAATAAAACCCATCATGAGATATCTGTCTGTATCGTCTCCCTTACATATAGTACTACCACTTTCTACATATACATTCGTGAATCACATAAACGTGACCCTCAGGAAATCTATCCGGTGGTTAAACGGGCGATGTTTGGTGGGACAGCGGGGCATGTTGTCCGATCAAGCCAAGTCTGAGATTATTGCAGGTAACAGAGTGCCTTACTATTAGCCACCTTAAAAGCTTTGATCAAATTTAATAATTATGTCATTTTTAAGGCAAGTAAATTATTTTTTTTCCATAAATCAGGAATTAATAAGAAATCCCAAGAGGATAGCCTCAAATGGGCAATGATGTAGGCTATATAAAAATAACAAAACCTACCTTTCCAAATTCATAAGGACAATAACTGGCTTTCTCACTGAACTGCCATTTACATTGAACATCAGCATTATACAGGAGACCAGGCAACTTCTCAGGAAAACGAAGTTCCACAGATTTCTTGGGTTTATCATCTAAACAACCAGACTGTACCCTACTGAAATGTAATACAGATTTCTTGGGTTTATCATCTAAACAACCAGACTGTACCCTACTGAAATGTAATACAGATTTCTTGGGTTTATCATCTAAACAGCCAGACTGTACTCTACTGAAATGTAATACAGATTTCTTGGGTTTATCATCTAAACAACCAGACTGTACCCTACTGAAATGTAATACAGATTTCTTGGGTTTATCATCTAAACAACCAGACTGTACCCTACTGAAATGTAATACAGATTTCTTGGGTTTATCATCTAAACAACCAGACTGTACCCTACTGAAATGTAATACAGATTTCTTGGGTTTATCATCTAAACAACCAGACTGTACCCTACTGAAATGTAATACAGATTTCTTGGGTTTGTCATATAAACAACCAGACTGTACCCTACTGAAATGTAATACAGATTTCTTGGGTTTATCATCTAAACAACCAGACAGTACCCTACTGAAATGTAATACAGATTTCTTGGGTTTGTCATATAAACAACCAGACTGTACCCTACTGAAATGTAATACAGATTTCTTGGGTTTATCACCCTACTGAAATGTAATACAGATTTCTTGGAATTTTCATTTAAACAACCAGACTGTACCCTACTGAAATGTAATACAGATTTCTTGGGTTTATCATCTAAACAACCACACTGTACCCTACTGAAATGTAATACCGATTTCTTGGGTTTATCATCTAAACAACCAGACTGTACCCTACTGAAATGTAATACAGATTTCTTGGGTTTATCATCTAAACAACCAGACTGTACCCTACTGAAATGTAATACAGATTTCTTGGGTTTATCATCTAAACAGCCAGACTGTACCGTACTAAAATGTAATACAGATTTCTTGGGTTTATCATCTAAACAACCAGACAGTACCGTACTAAAATGTTATAAAGATTCCTTGGGTTGACATGTCATCTAAACAACAATAGTGTACCCTATTAGAATGGAAAGGGCCTATAGACCTCAAAATAAGACTGAAACATTCAAACAATTAAAGCTGAAATTCTGTTTATCAGTTTTTTTCAACAAATTCAATTACACTTTAATATAAATAATAGCAAAAGAAAAACTCTCATTTGAATGAATAACAAGGATACTCCCGTCCTTAATTATGGCATTAGTACCAGTAAGGAAATTAATATATATTAATGAAATTCTACATATAAGTGAAGCAGTTGTTATGACTTACTTGAGAAACCTGAGTAGATATGCCCTGCTACAGACGGACCATTTTAACTTGCCATCTTTAGCATGAAGAGCTGGGGCCATGATAGAACCTCGACTTATTTTACATACATTACCATCGCCATCATGATACATACCAAAACTGAAAGAAAGAAAAATACAGTTATATCTACAACCTGGTTAGCTTTTCTAGTTCACTTTTGTTAATTTCCGTGTGCCAGTGTATATTCAAATATATACATGTACTGTGTATGTTGCTCTTATATGGCTATAGTTACCTATCAAAGTACAATTCCACAGCAGCAATACAACAAAATAATCAACACCACAATTATCCAGTCTGGTCAAAA
Source organism: Lepidochitona cinerea (assembly GCA_963971465.1). Taxonomy (NCBI): domain Eukaryota; kingdom Metazoa; phylum Mollusca; class Polyplacophora; order Chitonida; family Tonicellidae; genus Lepidochitona; species Lepidochitona cinerea. The sequence goes on along the minus strand of OZ020555.1, from coordinate 768,145 downwards.
TAACTTTATGTAAAAGTGGGTCTTTATCAAATAATGTTCACTGGTCACCTGGACCATATCATGACAGTAAAAGTGGAAGGAGGGTCTTTATCAAATAATTTTCACATGGCAGTGTTGCATAGAGGTAAACCATGAACTGTTTCAAATAGAATAATGCTGCTCTACCAACTGACCCAGCAAGGCTCCCAATAGGAATAGGTTTAGTATTTACTACCACCTAAAAGTTTGAACATACTTGTGTCCCATTTCATGAGTGATAGTAAAAGCTGTTATAAGTCCAGAATCCTCATTTACAGTACAACTCCTTAACCTGTTACACATTCCACCAATGGGAGCAAAACCTTCAACAACAACAACAACAAAACTAGATATGATCAATTCAGGAGCTATTATATTACATATAGGACTAATCAGTGGTTCACTATTATATTACATATAGGACTAATCAGTGGTTCACTATTATATTACATATAGGACTAATCAGTGGTTCACTAAACAACGTATAGGCCTATTATATTACATATAGGACTAATCAGTGGTTCACTAAACAACGCATCAATTCAGGATCTATTATATTACATATAGGACTAATCAGTGGTTCACTATTATATTACATATAGGACTAATCAGTGGTTCACTAAACAACGCATCAATTCAGGAGCTATTATATTACATATAGAACTAATCAGTGGTTCACTAAACAACGTATAGGCCTATTATATTACATATAGGACTAATCAGTGGTTCACTAAACAACGTAATTATATTACATATAGGACTAATCAGTGGTTCACTAAACAACGTATAGGCCTATTATATTACATATATGACTAATCAGTGGTTCACTAAACAACGTAATTCAGGACCTATTATATTACATATAGGACTAATCAGTGGTTCACTAAACAACGTATAGGCCTATTATATTACATATAGGACTAATCAGTGGTTCACTAAACAACGTATAGGCCTATTATATTACATATAGGACTAATCAGTGGTTCACTAAACAACGCATCAATTCAGGATCTATTATATTACATATAGGACTAATCAGTGGTTCACTATTATATTACATATAGGACTAATCAGTGGTTCACTATTATATTACATATAGGACTAATCAGTGGTTCACTAAACAACGTATAGGCCTATGAATAAAAACAAAATATATTTCTAAGTATTTGCTACAAATATGTTAAGTTTTATTCTTGATAAGATTTTAATATAGGCCTATAGGCTTTAAAACAGACCATGGTTCCTCACATGTAGTTGTTAAATAAATATAAATTTGGTCATTGCCATTAATGTGTAATGTGTAATCAAAGAGCATTTTTTATAGTGGGAAAATGAGTTAGAATTGCTATGATCCCTCGTACCTATTTGAGGTTTCAGGGACGGAGTAGGTCCCTACCTAGTGTATCACATGGAGCTTCCTTATTGGAACAGATGTCCATAGCTGTTAACAGGACGGCATGGTCATGACGATGTCCATATTTAGTACCTAGAGCAGCTTGCCATATACAGAAACTGTTCAATGTTTTGTCTGCATGATGTTTGATTAACAATCCTGGCTGGAATAAAACACAGGTATATTATCAATCACCAATGACATGGAACATAATTTAACCCAAAAAAATTTTCATCACAAAAAAACAGACATAGAAATAAATATTTCTGTTATCTAAAACAATGCCTTAATCCAACATGTGGCTGTATAACAAAACTATTAAAAAAAAACTTACACATTTTAAGCCCCCTGCTCCATAATGGGTCATTCAGACGATTAGAATTTAGGTAAGAGGCCATCTTTAAGCTCCCTACTCCATAATGGGCCATTCAGATGGTTAGAAGTTAGGTAACAGGCCATCTTTAAGCTCCCTACTCCATAATGGGTCATTCAGATGGTTAGAATTTAGGTACGAGGCCACCTTTAAGCTCCCTATTCCATAATGGGCCATTCAGATGGTTAGGATTTAGGTAAGAGGCCATCTTTAAGCTCCCTACTCCACAATGGGTCATTCAGATGGTTAGAATTTACGTAAGAGGCCACCTTTAAGCCCCTGCTCCATAATGGGTCATTCAGACGATTAGAATTTAGGTAAGAGGCCACCTTTAAGCTCACTACTCCATAATGGGCCATTCAGATGGTTAGAATTTAGGTAAGAGGCCATCTTTAAGCTCCCTACTCCACAATGGGCCATTCAGATGGTTAGAATTTAGGTAAGAGGCCATCTTTAAGCTCCCTACTCCATAATGGGTCATTCAGATGGTTAGAATTTAGGTAAGAGGCCATCTTTAAGCTCCCTACTCCATAATGGGTCATTCAGACGATTAGAATATAGGTAAGAGGCCATCTTTAAGCTCCCTACTCCATAATGGGCCATTCAGATGGTTAGAATTTAGGTAAGAGGCCATCTTTAAGCTCCCTACTCCATAATGGGTCATTCAGATGGTTATAATTTAGGTAAGAGGCCATCTTTAAGCTCCCTACTCCATAATGGGTCATTCAGATGGTTATAATTTAGGTAAGAGGCCATCTTTAAGCTCCCTACTCCATAATGGGTCATTCAGATGGTTAGAATTTAGGTAAGAGGCCATCTTTAAGCTCCCTACTCCATAATGGGTCATTCAGACGATTAGAATTTAGGTAAGAGGCCATCTTTAAGCTCCCTACTCCATAATGGGTCATTAACTGAAAGTCATCTTCATGCAGGTATAGATAGTTCAGAAATTTTGCTCCCTGGGTATGACATGCCACTTCGAAAAGATCGAGATCAGGCTTGGGGTGGAGTATGTATATACACATCCAATCAAACTATAGCACGGCGCCGACAAGAATACGAAAATGTTGACCTCGAACTGATATGGCTGGATATCAATGATCGTCCAAATACATTACTATGTGTTTTTTACAGACCCCCAAACTCAAATGTTGAAAAGTGGCAGTTATTTAGTGACAATATTGACTTTGTTTTAGACAATAATCCAGGCAAAAATGTTGTTATTTTGGGTGATTTAAATGAGGACTTGTTCAGTCAAACTCACCACCACCTGATAGATATAATAAACATGTATGGTTTTAGTCAGGTGATCACTGATGTCACACGCCCAGTTTCTAACACCTTACTTGATCCTATAATATGTAATAATACAAATTATGTTAATAGTAGCGGAAATTTAGCCCCATTCTGTAGTGACCACTGTCCTACTTTCTTAATCTTATCATCAAAAATCCCAAAAACAAAATCCTTTACTCGAACTGTGTACGATTTTAAAAATGCGGATTGGGTTTCATTTAATGAAAGCTTGGCTTCCACTGACTGGGACGACACCTTTAATTGTAGTGACGTCGATATTATTGCAGAACATATCTCTAACACAATATTACAAAAGGCTAAGGACCATATCCCAAGTAAGAACGTCCGTATTCGACCATCCGACAAACCATGGATAACTTCTGCAATAAAATACGAGATGCGAGTGCGTGACCGTCTATTTAAAAAATCTAGGAAATCTAAACTAGCTGAAGACTTTATGAGTTTTAAAATACAGAGAAACTTAGTAGTAAACTTAGTAAGACAAGCTAAAAATAATTATAGATCAAAAATTTGTGAACAGATAAAGACAAAAGAGATCACGTCTAAAGAGTGGTGGAAAATCTGTAAGTCATGTTTTTCCCCGGCCTCATTTAATAATCTTTTTGGTATTCCTGCCTTACTGGAACACAATGGCAGTTATGTATACGATGAGGTAAAAAAGGCAAATATGCTAAATGATTACTTTTCCTCTATATCACAGGTTGATGACACTGGAACAGATATCCCAAATCAAATAGAAACACAAGACAACATTTTAGATACTTTGAATATTACCGTGGTGGATGTTTTAGATGTGTTAAAAAACTTAGTCCTAAATAAAGCTGTTGGGCCTGATAATATTAGCCACAGGTTTTTATATCACGGTAAACATGCCTTGGCTCCTGTCCTGGCACGTCTGTTTAATCTTGCTTTGGACGAAGGTGTTTTTCCCTCTCAGTGGAAGCTGGGTAATGTTACCCCCATATTCAAGTCAGGAAACAAACACGCACACACCAACTATAGACCGATAACTCTCCTAAGCTGCACAAGTAAAGTTTTTGAAAGAATAATTTTCAAGCATATGTATAATCATATATATTTCAATTTGTCACCTCTACAATCTGGTTTTCTACCTAAGCACTCTACTGTTACACAGCTGCTAGATCTATATCACGATATTGTAAAGGCCTTAGATGACAAAAAGGAAGTTCAATTTGTATTTTTTGACATTTCAAAAGCATTTGATAGAGTTTGGCATACAGGTCTTTTATCAAAGCTAAAAAGGTTTGGAATTGGAGGAAAACTTTTAACACTTATTGAAAATTATTTAAGTAATCGTAAGCAAAAAGTTGTTTTGGGCGGATCGGAATCAAATATCAAACCAATCAATGCTGGAGTCCCTCAAGGTTCAATATTAGGCCCTTTACTTTTTCTTATATACATCAATGATTTACCTGAAAATATTATATCCAATCTTCATATGTACGCTGATGATACATGTCTATATATAATATCTGATAATCTAGCTCAATCATCATATATTCTTAAGAATGATCTTGATAGTGTATTGCTGTGGTCTCAAAAATGGCTTGTCAATTTTAATCCAAACAAAACAGATTCTTTACTTATTACTCGACGGAGAAATCCATCCAATGTGGACTTCACGTTTGATGGGACAGTGATAAAAAAAGTTGACAAACACAAACACCTCGGTGTGACCTTTAATTCTGCTGCATCATGGAATGACCATATTGAAAGCACAATAAATTCTGCATGCAAAAAAATGACAGCAATGCGAAATCTGAAATATGTTTTTGATCGGAAATCATTAGAAATTATGTATAAAAGTTTTATTCGCCCTTGTTTGGAATATGCAGACGTGGTCTGGGATAACATTGATCAGCAAACAGAAAATCGGTTAGAACTTATCCAAAAAGAGGCATTACGATTAATAACGGGTGTTACTAGAAGCGCTTCTAGCCATACTTTATATGTTGAATCCGGTTTTGATTCTCTCAAAAGCAGGAGAAAATTCCATCGGCTTGTTATGTTATATAAAACATTGCATGGAGAAACTCCACCTTATCTATTGAAGAAAATCCCGGATACCGCGAACAATCGAAATCCATATGACGTCCGAAACCCTAATACTATAACGCATATGTTCAGTCGAACTGAAAGCTATCGTAACTCTTTCTTCCCACAAACTGTTCGAGATTGGAATAATTTACCGGCCTATGTTAAATCACAAAAGTCTTTAAAAGACTTTAAAGTAGTTTTGTCTTCCATGTCTGAAATCTCCACTCCTTGTCTTTGGTTCTACTCTGGTATTAGAGTCGGAAATGTTCTGTTGTGTCGACTACGTACTGGTTGCAGCTCTTTAAATGACCATCTGTTTACAAACCACTTAAGTGATAACAAAAAGTGCACATGTGGATATTCATGTGAAAGTGTTAGACATTATTTTTTCGACTGTTCTTTGTATCAAAATATAAGGAATGCTTTTATAAACAACATCACAGACATACTACTCAGAAAAGGTATTGACTTAAATGAGAATCTGCTGATGTATGGTTCTTCCTCTCTGTCAAAGCGTTTAAACGACGAAATTGTTGACCTAACTATTCAGTATATGTTAGCGACTAAACGTTTCATATAATAAAAGGATTTGCAGCATAAATTTATTATTTCAATGAACCTCCAGTCACAAATTGGTCTCCCTGGTTCCCATGTTTTGTCTTTTTTGTCTTTTCCCTTGTTCAATCTGTTACATGTAAATCCAATTGAGTATTTTGAACACCTGATTTATACTGTACCATGTGAATCTGCCAAATCACTTCTAAAAAAGGTATTTCGCTATTGTATACATGTAAATTGCATAATGTAAATGTTTTCTATTCCAGTTCATCTTTTATGAAACAGTCTTACTGTACTATGTAAATATGTCCAATTTTCGTTTTTGTTAGTGAAATTGTTTATTTCCATTATTTGTATGTATTTCCATAAGGGAGACACAGATAAGCAAATTTGCTTAATTTGAATCCCGAAATCAATAAAATTCAGTATAAACCAATGGGTCATTCAGACGATTAGAATTTAGGTAAGAGGCCATCTTTAAGCTCCCTACTCCATAATGGGCCATTCAGATGGTTAGAATTTAGGTAAGAGGCCATCTTTAAGCTCCCTACTCCATAATGGGTCATTCAGACGATTAGAATTTAGGTAAGAGGCTATCTTTAAGCTCCCTACTCCATAATGGGCCATTCAGATGGTTAGAATTTAGGTAAGAGGCCATCTTGAAGCTCCCTACTCCATAATGGGTAATTCAGACGATTAGAATTTAGGTAAGAGGCCATCTTTAAGCTCCCTACTCCATAATGGGTCATTCAGATGGTTAGAATTTAGGTAAGAGGCCATCTTTAAACTCCCTACTCCATTATGGGTCATTCAGATGGTTAGAATTTAGGTACGAGGCCACCTTTAAGCTCCTTACTCCATAATGGGCCATTCAGATGGTTAGAAGTTAGGTAACAGGCCATCTTTAAGATTCCTACTCCATAATGGGTCATTCAGATGGTTAGAATTTAGGTACGAGGCCACCTTTAAGCTCCCTACTCCATAATGGGCCATTCAGATGGTTAGAATTTAGGTACATGTAAGAGGCGATCTTTAAGCTCACTACTCCATAATCCGCCATTCAGATGGTTAGAATTTAAGTAAGAGGCCATCTTTAAGCCCCCTGCTCCATAATGGGTCATTCAGACGATTAGAATTTAGGTAAGAGGCCACCTTTAAGCTCACTACTCCATAATGGGTCATTCAGATGGTTAGAAGTTAGGTAAGAGGCCACCTTTAAGATTCCTACTCCATAATGGGTCATTCAGATGGTTAGAATTTAGGTAAGAGGCCATCTTTAAGATTCCTACTCCATAATGGGCCATTCAGATGGTTAGAATTTAGGTAAGAGGCGATCTTTAAGCTCACTACTCCATAATCCGCCATTCAGAAGGTTAGAATTTAGGTAAGAGGCCATCTTTAAACTCCCTACTCCATTATGGGTCATTCAGATGGTTAGAATTTAGGTAAGAGGCCATCTTTAAACTCCCTACTCCATTATGGGTCATTCAGATGGTTAGAATTTAGGTAAGAGGCCATCTTTAAGCTCCTTACTCCATAATGGGCCATTCAGATGGTTAGAAGTTAGGTAACAGGCCATCTTTAAGATTCCTACTCCGTAATGGGTCATTCAGATGGTTAGAATTTAGGTACGAGGCCATCTTTAAGCTCACTACTCCATAATGGGCCATTCAGATGGTTAGAATTTAGGTAAGAGGCGATCTTTAAGCTCACTACTCCATAATCTGCCATTCAGATGGTTCGAATTTAGGTAAGAGGCCATCTTTAAGCCCCCTGCTCCATAATGGGTCATTCAGACGATTAGAATTTAGGTAAGAGGCCACCTTTAAGCTCACTACTCCATAATGGGTCATTCAGATGGTTAGAAGTTAGGTAAGAGGCCACCTTTAAGATTCCTACTCCATAATGGGTCATTCAGATGGTTAGAATTTAGGTAAGAGGCCACCTTTAAGCTCCCTACTCCATAATGGGCCATTCAGATGATTAGAATTTAGGTAAGAGGCCATCTTTAAGATTCCTACTCCATAATGGGTCATTCAGATGGTTAGAATTTAGGTAAGAGGCCACCTTTAAGCTCCCTACTCCATAATGGGCCATTCAGATGATTAGAATTTAGGTAAGAGGCCATCTTTAAGATTCCTACTCCATAATGGGTCATTCAGATGGTTAGAATTTAGGTAAGAGGTTATCTTTAAGATTCCTACTCCATAATGGGTCATTCAGATGGTTAGAATTTAGGTACGAGGCCACCTTTAAGCTCCCTACTCCATAATGGGCCATTCAGATGGTTAGAATTTAGGTAAGAGGCGATCTTTAAGCTCACTACTCCATAATCCGCCATTCAGATGGTTAGAATTTAGGTAAGAGGCCATCTTTAAACTCCCTACTCCATTATGGGTCATTCAGATGGTTAGAATTTAGGTAAGAGGCCATCTTTAAACTCCCTACTCCATTATGGGTCATTCAGATGGTTAGAATTTAGGTAAGAGGCCATCTTTAAGCTCCCTACTCCATAATCCGCCATTCAGATGGTTAGAATTTAGGTAAGAGGCCATCTTTAAACTCCCTACTCCATTATGGGTCATTCAGATGGTTAGAATTTAGGTAAGAGGCCATCTTTAAACTCCCTACTCCATTATGGGTCATTCAGATGGTTAGAATTTAGGTAAGAGGCCATCTTTAAGCTCACTACTCCATAATGGGTCATTCAGATGGTTAGAAGTTAGGTAAGAGGCCACCTTTAAGATTCCTACTCCATAATGGGTCATTCAGATGGTTAGAATTTAGGTAAGAGGCCACCTTTAAGCTCCCTACTCTATAATGGGCCATTCAGATGATTAGAATTTAGGTAAGAGGCCATCTTTAAGATTCCTACTCCATAATGGGTCATTCAGATGGTTAGAATTTAGGTAAGAGGCCATCTTTAAGCTCCCTACTCCATAATGGGCCATTCAGATGGTTAGAATTTAGGTAAGAGGCCACCTTTAAGCTCCCTACTCCATAATGGGCCATTCAGATGATTAGAATTTAGGTAAGAGGCCATCTTTAAGATTCCTATTCCATAATGGGCCATTCAGATGGTTAGAATTTAGGTAAGAGGCCATCTTTAAGCTCCCTACTCCATAATGGGCCATTCAGATGGTTAGAATTTAGGTAAGAGGCCATCTTTAAGCTCCCTACTCCATAATGGGTCATTCAGATGGTTAGAATTTAGGTAAGAGGCCACCTTTAAGCTCCCTACTCCATTATGGGTCATTCAGATGGTTAGAATTTAGGTAAGAGGCCATCTTTAAGCTCCCTACTCCACAATGGGCCATTCAGATGGTTAGAATTTAGGTACGAGGCCATCTTTAAGCTCCCTACTCCATAATGGGTCATTCAGATGGTTAGAATTTAGGTAAGAGGCCACCTTTAAGCTCCCTACTCCATTATGGGTCATTCAGATGGTTAGAATTTAGGTAAGAGGCCATCTTTAAGCTCCCTACTCCACAATGGGCCATTCAGATGGTTAGAATTTAGGTACGAGGCCATCTTTAAGCTCCCTACTCCATAATGGGTCATTCAGATGGTTATAATTTAGGTAAGAGGCCATCTTTAAGCTCCCTACTCCATAATGGGTCATTCAGATGGTTAGAATTTAGGTAAGAGGCCACCTTAAAGCTCCCTACTCCATAATGGGCCATTCAGATGGTTAGAAGTTAGGTAAGAGGCTACCTTTAAGCTCCCTACTCCATAATGGGTCATTCAGACGATTAGAATTTAGGTAAGAGGCCATCTTTAAGCTCCCTACTCCATAATGGGTCATTCAGACGATTAGAATTTAGGTAAGAGGCCATCTTTCAGCTCCCTACTCCATAATGGGTCATTCAGATGGTTAGAATTTAGGTAAGAGGCCATCTTTAAACTCCCTACTCCATTATGGGTCATTCAGATGGTTAGAATTTAGGTAAGAGGCCACCTTTAAGCTCCCTACTCCATAATGGGTCATTCAGATGGTTAGAATTTAGGTAAGAGGCGATCTTTAAGCTCACTACTCCATAATGGGCCATTCAGATGGTTAGAATTTAGGTACGAGGCCACCTTTAAGCTCCCTATTCCATAATGGGCCATTCAGATGGTTAGAATTTAGGTAAGAGGCGATCTTTAAGCTCCCTACTCCATAATGGGCCATTCAGATGGTTAGAATTTAGGTACGAGGCCATCTTTAAGCTCCCTACTCCACAATGGGTCATTCAGATGGTTAGAATTTAGGTAAGAGGCCACCTTTAAGCTCCCTACTCCATAATGGGTCATTCAGATGGTTAGAATTTAGGTACGAGGCCACCTTTAAGCTCCCTACTCCATAATGGGCCATTCAGATGGTTAGAATTTAGGTAAGAGGCCATCTTTAAGCTCCCTACTCCATAATGGGCCATTCAGATGGTTAGAATTTAGGTAAGAGGCCATCTTTAAGCTCCCTACTCCATTATGGGCCATTCAGATGGTTAGAATTTAGGTATGAGGCCACCTTTAAGCTCCCTACTCCATAATGGGTCATTCAGATGGTTAGAATTTAGGTAAGAGGCCATCTTTAAGCTCCCTTCTCCATAATGGGTCATTCAGATGGTTAGAATTTAGGTACGAGGCCACCTTTAAACTCCCTACTCCATAATGGGTCATTCAGATGGTTAGAATTTAGGTAAGAGGCCATCTTTAAGCTGCCTACTCCATAATGGGTCATTCAGATGGTGAGAATTTAGGTAAGAGGCCATCTTTAAGCTGCCTACTCCATAATGGGCCATTCAGATGGTTAGAATTTAGGTAAGAGGCCATCTTTAAGCTCCCTGCTCCATAATGGGCCATTCAGATGGTTAGAATTTAGGTAAGAGGCCATCTTTAAGCTGCCTACTCCATTATGGGTCATTCAGATGGTGAGAATTTAGGTAAGAGGCCACCTTTAAGCTCCCTACTCCATAATGGGCCATTCAGATGGTTAGAATTTAGGTAAGAGGCCATCTTTAAGCTGCCTACTCCATAATGGGTCATTCAGATGGTGAGGATTTAGGTAAGAGGCCATCTTTAAACTCCCTACTCCATTATGGGTCATTCAGATGGTTAGAATTTAGGTACGAGGCCACCTTTAAGCTCCTTACTCCATAATGGGCCATTCAGATGGTTAGAAGTTAGGTAACAGGCCATCTTTAAGATTCCTACTCCATAATGGGTCATTCAGATGGTTAGAATTTAGGTACGAGGCCACCTTTAAGCTCCCTACTCCATAATGGGCCATTCAGATGGTTAGAATTTAGGTACATGTAAGAGGCGATCTTTAAGCTCACTACTCCATAATCCACCATTCAGATGGTTAGAATTTAAGTAAGAGGCCATCTTTAAGCCCCCTGCTCCATAATGGGTCATTCAGACGATTAGAATTTAGGTAAGAGGCCACCTTTAAGCTCACTACTCCATAATGGGTCATTCAGATGGTTAGAAGTTAGGTAAGAGGCCACCTTTAAGATTCCTACTCCATAATGGGTCATTCAGATGGTTAGAATTTAGGTAAGAGGCCATCTTTAAGATTCCTACTCCATAATGGGCCATTCAGATGGTTACAATTTAGGTAAGAGGCGATCTTTAAGCTCACTACTCCATAATCCGCCATTCAGAAGGTTAGAATTTAGGTAAGAGGCCATCTTTAAACTCCCTACTCCATTATGGGTCATTCAGATGGTTAGAATTTAGGTAAGAGGCCATCTTTAAACTCCCTACTCCATTATGGGTCATTCAGATGGTTAGAATTTAGGTAAGAGGCCATCTTTAAGCTCCTTACTCCATAATGGGCCATTCAGATGGTTAGAAGTTAGGTAACAGGCCATCTTTAAGATTCCTACTCCGTAATGGGTCATTCAGATGGTTAGAATTTAGGTACGAGGCCATCTTTAAGCTCACTACTCCATAATGGGCCATTCAGATGGTTAGAATTTAGGTAAGAGGCGATCTTTAAGCTCACTACTCCATAATCTGCCATTCAGATGGTTAGAATTTAGGTAAGAGGCCATCTTTAAGCCCCCTGCTCCATAATGGGTCATTCAGACGATTAGAATTTAGGTAAGAGGCCACCTTTAAGCTCACTACTCCATAATGGGTCATTCAGATGGTTAGAAGTTAGGTAAGAGGCCACCTTTAAGATTCCTACTCCATAATGGGTCATTCAGATGGTTAGAATTTAGGTAAGAGGCCACCTTTAAGCTCCCTACTCCATAATGGGCCATTCAGATGATTAGAATTTAGGTAAGAGGCCATCTTTAAGATTCCTACTCCATAATGGGTCATTCAGATGGTTAGAATTTAGGTAAGAGGCCACCTTTAAGCTCCCTACTCCATAATGGGCCATTCAGATGATTAGAATTTAGGTAAGAGGCCATCTTTAAGATTCCTACTCCATAATGGGTCATTCAGATGGTTAGAATTTAGGTAAGAGGTTATCTTTAAGATTCCTACTCCATAATGGGTCATTCAGATGGTTAGAATTTAGGTACGAGGCCACCTTTAAGCTCCCTACTCCATAATGGGCCATTCAGATGGTTAGAATTTAGGTAAGAGGCGATCTTTAAGCTCACTACTCCATAATCCGCCATTCAGATGGTTAGAATTTAGGTAAGAGGCCATCTTTAAACTCCCTACTCCATTATGGGTCATTCAGATGGTTAGAATTTAGGTAAGAGGCCATCTTTAAACTCCCTACTCCATTATGGGTCATTCAGATGGTTAGAATTTAGGTAAGAGGCCATCTTTAAGCTCCCTACTCCATAATCCGCCATTCAGATGGTTAAAATTTAGGTAAGAGGCCATCTTTAAACTCCCTACTCCATTATGGGTCATTCAGATGGTTAGAATTTAGGTAAGAGGCCATCTTTAAACTCCCTACTCCATTATGGGTCATTCAGATGGTTAGAATTTAGGTAAGAGGCCATCTTTAAGCTCACTACTCCATAATGGGTCATTCAGATGGTTAGAAGTTAGGTAAGAGGCCACCTTTAAGATTCCTACTCCATAATGGGTCATTCAGATGGTTAGAATTTAGGTAAGAGGCCACCTTTAAGCTCCCTACTCTATAATGGGCCATTCAGATGATTAGAATTTAGGTAAGAGGCCATCTTTAAGATTCCTACTCCATAATGGGTCATTCAGATGGTTAGAATTTAGGTAAGAGGCCATCTTTAAGCTCCCTACTCCATAATGGGCCATTCAGATGGTTAGAATTTAGGTAAGAGGCCACCTTTAAGCTCCCTACTCCATAATGGGCCATTCAGATGATTAGAATTTAGGTAAGAGGCCATCTTTAAGATTCCTATTCCATAATGGGCCATTCAGATGGTTAGAATTTAGGTAAGAGGCCATCTTTAAGCTCCCTACTCCATAATGGGCCATTCAGATGGTTAGAATTTAGGTAAGAGGCCATCTTTAAGCTCCCTACTCCATAATGGGTCATTCAGATGGTTAGAATTTAGGTAAGAGGCCACCTTTAAGCTCCCTACTCCATTATGGGTCATTCAGATGGTTAGAATTTAGGTAAGAGGCCATCTTTAAGCTCCCTACTCCACAATGGGCCATTCAGATGGTTAGAATTTAGGTACGAGGCCATCTTTAAGCTCCCTACTCCATAATGGGTCATTCAGATGGTTAGAATTTAGGTAAGAGGCCACCTTTAAGCTCCCTACTCCATTATGGGTCATTCAGATGGTTAGAATTTAGGTAAGAGGCCATCTTTAAGCTCCCTACTCCACAATGGGCCATTCAGATGGTTAGAATTTAGGTACGAGGCCATCTTTAAGCTCCCTACTCCATAATGGGTCATTCAGATGGTTATAATTTAGGTAAGAGGCCATCTTTAAGCTCCCTACTCCATAATGGGTCATTCAGATGGTTAGAATTTAGGTAAGAGGCCACCTTAAAGCTCCCTACTCCATAATGGGCCATTCAGATGGTTAGAAGTTAGGTAAGAGGCTACCTTTAAGCTCCCTACTCCATAATGGGTCATTCAGACGATTAGAATTTAGGTAAGAGGCCATCTTTAAGCTCCCTACTCCATAATGGGTCATTCAGACGATTAGAATTTAGGTAAGAGGCCATCTTTCAGCTCCCTACTCCATAATGGGTCATTCAGATGGTTAGAATTTAGGTAAGAGGCCATCTTTAAACTCCCTACTCCATTATGGGTCATTCAGATGGTTAGAATTTAGGTAAGAGGCCACCTTTAAGCTCCCTACTCCATAATGGGTCATTCAGATGGTTAGAATTTAGGTAAGAGGCGATCTTTAAGCTCACTACTCCATAATGGGCCATTCAGATGGTTAGAATTTAGGTACGAGGCCACCTTTAAGCTCCCTATTCCATAATGGGCCATTCAGATGGTTAGAATTTAGGTAAGAGGCGATCTTTAAGCTCCCTACTCCATAATGGGCCATTCAGATGGTTAGAATTTAGGTACGAGGCCATCTTTAAGCTCCCTACTCCACAATGGGTCATTCAGATGGTTAGAATTTAGGTAAGAGGCCACCTTTAAGCTCCCTACTCCATAATGGGTCATTCAGATGGTTAGAATTTAGGTACGAGGCCACCTTTAAGCTCCCTACTCCATAATGGGCCATTCAGATGGTTAGAATTTAGGTAAGAGGCCATCTTTAAGCTCCCTACTCCATAATGGGCCATTCAGATGGTTAGAATTTAGGTAAGAGGCCATCTTTAAGCTCCCTACTCCATTATGGGCCATTCAGATGGTTAGAATTTAGGTATGAGGCCACCTTTAAGCTCCCTACTCCATAATGGGTCATTCAGATGGTTAGAATTTAGGTAAGAGGCCATCTTTAAGCTCCCTTCTCCATAATGGGTCATTCAGATGGTTAGAATTTAGGTACGAGGCCACCTTTAAACTCCCTACTCCATAATGGGTCATTCAGATGGTTAGAATTTAGGTAAGAGGCCATCTTTAAGCTGCCTACTCCATAATGGGTCATTCAGATGGTGAGAATTTAGGTAAGAGGCCATCTTTAAGCTGCCTACTCCATAATGGGCCATTCAGATGGTTAGAATTTAGGTAAGAGGCCATCTTTAAGCTCCCTGCTCCATAATGGGCCATTCAGATGGTTAGAATTTAGGTAAGAGGCCATCTTTAAGCTGCCTACTCCATTATGGGCCATTCAGATGGTTAGAATTTAGGTAAGAGGCCATCTTTAAGCTGCCTACTCCATAATGGGTCATTCAGATGGTGAGAATTTAGGTAAGAGGCCACCTTTAAGCTCCCTACTCCATAATGGGCCATTCAGATGGTTAGAATTTAGGTAAGAGGCCATCTTTAAGCTGCCTACTCCATAATGGGTCATTCAGATGGTGAGAATTTAGGTAAGAGGCCATCTTTAAGCTGCCTACTCCATAATGGGCCATTCAGATGGTTAGAATTTAGGTAAGAGGCCATCTTTAAGCTCCCTGCTCCATAATGGGCCATTCAGATGATTAGAATTTAGGTAAGAGGCCATCTTTAAGATTCCTATTCCATAATGGGCCATTCAGATGGTTAGAATTTAGGTAAGAGGCCATCTTTAAGCTCCCTACTCCATAATGGGCCATTCAGATGGTTAGAATTTAGGTAAGAGGCCATCTTTAAGCTCCCTACTCCATGATGGGTCATTCAGATGGTTAGAATTTAGGTAAGAGGCCACCTTTAAGCTCCCTACTCCATTATGGGTCATTCAGATGGTTAGAATTTAGGTAAGAGGCCATCTTTAAGCTCCCTACTCCACAATGGGCCATTCAGATGGTTAGAATTTAGGTACGAGGCCATCTTTAAGCTCCCTACTCCATAATGGGTCATTCAGATGGTTAGAATTTAGGTAAGAGGCCACCTTTAAGCTCCCTACTCCATTATGGGTCATTCAGATGGTTAGAATTTAGGTAAGAGGCCATCTTTAAGCTCCCTACTCCACAATGGGCCATTCAGATGGTTAGAATTTAGGTACGAGGCCATCTTTAAGCTCCCTACTCCATAATGGGTCATTCAGATGGTTATAATTTAGGTAAGAGGCCATCTTTAAGCTCCCTACTCCATAATGGGTCATTCAGATGGTTAGAATTTAGGTAAGAGGCCACCTTAAAGCTCCCTACTCCATAATGGGCCATTCAGATGGTTAGAAGTTAGGTAAGAGGCTACCTTTAAGCTCCCTACTCCATAATGGGTCATTCAGACGATTAGAATTTAGGTAAGAGGCCATCTTTAAGCTCCCTACTCCATAATGGGTCATTCAGACGATTAGAATTTAGGTAAGAGGCCATCTTTCAGCTCCCTACTCCATAATGGGTCATTCAGATGGTTAGAATTTAGGTAAGAGGCCATCTTTAAACTCCCTACTCCATTATGGGTCATTCAGATGGTTAGAATTTAGGTAAGAGGCCACCTTTAAGCTCCCTACTCCATAATGGGTCATTCAGATGGTTAGAATTTAGGTAAGAGGCGATCTTTAAGCTCACTACTCCATAATGGGCCATTCAGATGGTTAGAATTTAGGTACGAGGCCACCTTTAAGCTCCCTATTCCATAATGGGCCATTCAGATGGTTAGAATTTAGGTAAGAGGCGATCTTTAAGCTCCCTACTCCATAATGGGCCATTCAGATGGTTAGAATTTAGGTACGAGGCCATCTTTAAGCTCCCTACTCCACAATGGGTCATTCAGATGGTTAGAATTTAGGTAAGAGGCCACCTTTAAGCTCCCTACTCCATAATGGGCCATTCAGATGATTAGAATTTAGGTAAGAGGCCATCTTTAAGATTCCTACTCCATAATGGGTCATTCAGATGGTTAGAATTTAGGTAAGAGGTTATCTTTAAGATTCCTACTCCATAATGGGTCATTCAGATGGTTAGAATTTAGGTACGAGGCCACCTTTAAGCTCCCTACTCCATAATGGGCCATTCAGATGGTTAGAATTTAGGTAAGAGGCGATCTTTAAGCTCACTACTCCATAATCCGCCATTCAGATGGTTAGAATTTAGGTAAGAGGCGATCTTTAAGCTCACTACTCCATAATCCGCCATTCAGATGGTTAGAATTTAGGTAAGAGGCCATCTTTAAACTCCCTACTCCATTATGGGTCATTCAGATGGTTAGAATTTAGGTAAGAGGCCATCTTTAAACTCCCTACTCCATTATGGGTCATTCAGATGGTTAGAATTTAGGTAAGAGGCCATCTTTAAGCTCCCTACTCCATAATCCGCCATTCAGATGGTTAGAATTTAGGTAAGAGGCCATCTTTAAACTCCCTACTCCATTATGGGTCATTCAGATGGTTAGAATTTAGGTAAGAGGCCATCTTTAAGCTCACTACTCCATAATGGGTCATTCAGATGGTTAGAAGTTAGGTAAGAGGCCACCTTTAAGATTCCTACTCCATAATGGGTCATTCAGATGGTTAGAATTTAGGTAAGAGGCCACCTTTAAGCTCCCTACTCTATAATGGGCCATTCAGATGATTAGAATTTAGGTAAGAGGCCATCTTTAAGATTCCTACTCCATAATGGGTCATTCAGATGGTTAGAATTTAGGTAAGAGGCCATCTTTAAGCTCCCTACTCCATAATGGGCCATTCAGATGGTTAGAATTTAGGTAAGAGGCCACCTTTAAGCTCCCTACTCCATAATGGGCCATTCAGATGATTAGAATTTAGGTAAGAGGCCATCTTTAAGATTCCTATTCCATAATGGGCCATTCAGATGGTTAGAATTTAGGTAAGAGGCCATCTTTAAGCTCCCTACTCCATAATGGGCCATTCAGATGGTTAGAATTTAGGTAAGAGGCCATCTTTAAGCTCCCTACTCCATAATGGGCCATTCAGATGGTTAGAATTTAGGTAAGAGGCCATCTTTAAGCTCCCTACTCCACAATGGGCCATTCAGATGGTTAGAATTTAGGTACGAGGCCATCTTTAAGCTCCCTACTCCATAATGGGTCATTCAGATGGTTAGAATTTAGGTAAGAGGCCACCTTTAAGCTCCCTACTCCATTATGGGTCATTCAGATGGTTAGAATTTAGGTAAGAGGCCATCTTTAAGCTCCCTACTCCACAATGGGCCATTCAGATGGTTAGAATTTAGGTACGAGGCCATCTTTAAGCTCCCTACTCCATAATGGGTCATTCAGATGGTTATAATTTAGGTAAGAGGCCATCTTTAAGCTCCCTACTCCATAATGGGTCATTCAGATGGTTAGAATTTAGGTAAGAGGCCACCTTAAAGCTCCCTACTCCATAATGGGCCATTCAGATGGTTAGAAGTTAGGTAAGAGGCTACCTTTAAGCTCCCTACTCCATAATGGGTCATTCAGACGATTAGAATTTAGGTAAGAGGCCATCTTTAAGCTCCCTACTCCATAATGGGTCATTCAGACGATTAGAATTTAGGTAAGAGGCCATCTTTCAGCTCCCTACTCCATAATGGGTCATTCAGATGGTTAGAATTTAGGTAAGAGGCCATCTTTAAACTCCCTACTGCATTATGGGTCATTCAGATGGTTAGAATTTAGGTAAGAGGCCACCTTTAAGCTCCCTACTCCATAATGGGTCATTCAGATGGTTAGAATTTAGGTAAGAGGCGATCTTTAAGCTCACTACTCCATAATGGGCCATTCAGATGGTTAGAATTTAGGTACGAGGCCACCTTTAAGCTCCCTATTCCATAATGGGCCATTCAGATGGTTAGAATTTAGGTAAGAGGCGATCTTTAAGCTCCCTACTCCATAATGGGCCATTCAGATGGTTAGAATTTAGGTAAGAGGCCATCTTTAAACTCCCTACTCCATTATGGGTCATTCAGATGGTTAGAATTTAGGTAAGAGGCCATCTTTAAGCTCCCTACTCCATAATCCGCCATTCAGATGGTTAGAATTTAGGTAAGAGGCCATCTTTAAACTCCCTACTCCATTATGGGTCATTCAGATGGTTAGAATTTAGGTAAGAGGCCATCTTTAAACTCCCTACTCCATTATGGGTCATTCAGATGGTTAGAATTTAGGTAAGAGGCCATCTTTAAGCTCACTACTCCATAATGGGTCATTCAGATGGTTAGAAGTTAGGTAAGAGGCCACCTTTAAGATTTCTTCTCCATAATGGGTCATTCAGATGGTTAGAATTTAGGTAAGAGGCCACCTTTAAGCTCCCTACTCTATAATGGGCCATTCAGATGATTAGAATTTAGGTAAGAGGCCATCTTTAAGATTCCTACTCCATAATGGGTCATTCAGATGGTTAGAATTTAGGTAAGAGGCCATCTTTAAGCTCCCTACTCCATAATGGGCCATTCAGATGGTTAGAATTTAGGTAAGAGGCCACCTTTAAGCTCCCTATTCCATAATGGGCCATTCAGATGATTAGAATTTAGGTAAGAGGCCATCTTTAAGATTCCTATTCCATAATGGGCCATTCAGATGGTTAGAATTTAGGTAAGAGGCCATCTTTAAGCTGCCTACTCCATAATGGGCCATTCAGATGGTTAGAATTTAGGTAAGAGGCCATCTTTAAGCTCCCTGCTCCATAATGGGCCATTCAGATGATTAGAATTTAGGTAAGAGGCCATCTTTAAGATTCCTATTCCATAATGGGCCATTCAGATGGTTAGAATTTAGGTAAGAGGCCATCTTTAAGCTCCCTACTCCATAATGGGCCATTCAGATGGTTAGAATTTAGGTAAGAGGCCATCTTTAAGCTCCCTACTCCATAATGGGTCATTCAGATGGTTAGAATTTAGGTAAGAGGCCACCTTTAAGCTCCCTACTCCATTATGGGTCATTCAGATGGTTAGAATTTAGGTAAGAGGCCATCTTTAAGCTCCCTACTCCACAATGGGCCATTCAGATGGTTAGAATTTAGGTACGAGGCCATCTTTAAGCTCCCTACTCCATAATGGGTCATTCAGATGGTTAGAATTTAGGTAAGAGGCCACCTTTAAGCTCCCTACTCCATTATGGGTCATTCAGATGGTTAGAATTTAGGTAAGAGGCCATCTTTAAGCTCCCTACTCCACAATGGGCCATTCAGATGGTTAGAATTTAGGTACGAGGCCATCTTTAAGCTCCCTACTCCATAATGGGTCATTCAGATGGTTATAATTTAGGTAAGAGGCCATCTTTAAGCTCCCTACTCCATAATGGGTCATTCAGATGGTTAGAATTTAGGTAAGAGGCCACCTTAAAGCTCCCTACTCCATAATGGGCCATTCAGATGGTTAGAAGTTAGGTAAGAGGCTACCTTTAAGCTCCCTACTCCATAATGGGTCATTCAGACGATTAGAATTTAGGTAAGAGGCCATCTTTAAGCTCCCTACTCCATAATGGGTCATTCAGACGATTAGAATTTAGGTAAGAGGCCATCTTTCAGCTCCCTACTCCATAATGGGTCATTCAGATGGTTAGAATTTAGGTAAGAGGCCATCTTTAAACTCCCTACTCCATTATGGGTCATTCAGATGGTTAGAATTTAGGTAAGAGGCCACCTTTAAGCTCCCTACTCCATAATGGGTCATTCAGATGGTTAGAATTTAGGTAAGAGGCGATCTTTAAGCTCACTACTCCATAATGGGCCATTCAGATGGTTAGAATTTAGGTACGAGGCCACCTTTAAGCTCCCTATTCCATAATGGGCCATTCAGATGGTTAGAATTTAGGTAAGAGGCCATCTTTAAGCTCCCTACTCCGTAATGGGCCATTCAGATGGTTAGAATTTAGGTACGAGGCCATCTTTAAGCTCCCTACTCCACAATGGGTCATTCAGATGGTTAGAATTTAGGTAAGAGGCCACCTTTAAGCTCCCTACTCCATAATGGGTCATTCAGATGGTTAGAATTTAGGTACGAGGCCACCTTTAAGCTCCCTACTCCATAATGGGCCATTCAGATGGTTAGAATTTAGGTAAGAGGCCATCTTTAAGCTCCCTACTCCATAATGGGCCATTCAGATGGTTAGAATTTAGGTAAGAGGCCATCTTTAAGCTCCCTACTCCATTATGGGCCATTCAGATGGTTAGAATTTAGGTATGAGGCCACCTTTAAGCTCCCTACTCCATAATGGGTCATTCAGATGGTTAGAATTTAGGTAAGAGGCCATCTTTAAGCTCCCTTCTCCATAATGGGTCATTCAGATGGTTAGAATTTAGGTACGAGGCCACCTTTAAACTCCCTACTCCATAATGGGTCATTCAGATGGTTAGAATTTAGGTAAGAGGCCATCTTTAAGCTGCCTACTCCATAATGGGTCATTCAGATGGTGAGAATTTAGGTAAGAGGCCATCTTTAAGCTGCCTACTCCATAATGGGCCATTCAGATGGTTAGAATTTAGGTAAGAGGCCATCTTTAAGCTCCCTGCTCCATAATGGGCCATTCAGATGGTTAGAATTTAGGTAAGAGGCCATCTTTAAGCTGCCTACTCCATTATGGGCCATTCAGATGGTTAGAATTTAGGTAAGAGGCCATCTTTAAGCTGCCTACTCCATAATGGGTCATTCAGATGGTGAGAATTTAGGTAAGAGGCCACCTTTAAGCTCCCTACTCCATAATGGGCCATTCAGATGGTGAGAATTTAGGTAAGAGGCCACCTTTAAGCTCCCTACTCCATAATGGGTCATTCAGATGGTGAGAATTTAGGTAAGAGGCCACCTTTAAGTTGCCTACTCCATAATGGGTCATTCAGATGGTGAGAATTTAGGTAAGAGGCCACCTTTAAGCTGCCTACTCCATAATGGGCCATTCAGATGGTTAGAATTTAGGTAAGAGGCCACCTTTAAGCTGCCTACTCCATAATGGGCCATTCAGATGGTTAGAATTTAGGTAAGAGGCCACCTTTAAGCTCCCTACTCCATAATGGATCATTCAGATGGTGAGAATTTAGGTAAGAGGCCATCTTTAATCAAGGTAAGTTAGTTTATTCACTGTAAGCATACAGCTCATTGTTACATGAAATGCAAAGTTAATATCAAGACTAAGGTGTTGTCTCAGTCATACTGTACGTGTGGGAGGGAGGGGTTTGGCATAAAATATAACCTTTAGGATCTGGGAAACCCTTGTATTATTTATGGGCCTCAGTGAAGCAGGCGGCCTCTTCTTCTGACACAGGCAGTCTATCAATGGACTAAAGTTCTAAACTCAGTCCATACACAAATTTTGTGTTTCACCCTATGTGGTAGGGTTAAAAGTTTTTACCTGATCATTTTCCAAAATAACTAATCCTACCAGAACTATTCTGATAGGAACTCCTATACTACTGTCCAGAAACAATTGGGATACCTAAAACAAAAGAATCAAAGAATAATTTATCCAGGTCAAAGTGTTCTGTTAACTTACTGTACTTGTCCCCCCAGATAAAGGGAAATAAGTCAGTATGTGGACCATGGGTGTAAAGTGGGCTCAACTAATACACCAGATAAAGGGAAATAAGTCAGACGTACGCCACTTTTATGAAACCCCCTTAACCCCATCTTAAGAGGGAACTCACCTGAAGTGGAGGAGGGAAACTCCTTAGATACCGATGTTTCCTAGCAGATCACAAGGGCTAAAATGAAGGTGTCCTTAGCTTAAGGGGGCTTCGTAAAACTGGGCCCAGCAGGTTATGCACAGGTTTTTTTACATACCAAAGAGTTCAGAACATTTGTTTCATTCACTTCAATGTGAACTTTGGCTGGAGATAATGGACAATGTTTTATTATTCAATGAGCATGTTTCTGACCATTGAAAAGTCTATAAATACAAGGAAACTAATTCATCAATTAAGATATTTTAGTAATTTGTTAAAAACTGACCATGTTGAAGACTGTCAGGACATAAGTTGTAAGATTATCCCGGCCATGAGATTGAAGCATTGTTTTATCCGCTACAGCCAATAATTCTACAACTCTCTCAGTCTGTTTTCCCAGGAAGAGCCATTCCAATAATGATCTCTTATCTCGATCAGCTACTGATGTTGTTATGTCCACTGTTAGTCCATTCTTTTTTATTTCCTTCGGACCATTGAATGTCCGACTAACAACACCTAGAAAGATTTTTGTGATTATACTTAAGAGAGCTTTTCAGTAATATACCGGGGTAGTCATTTTGAGGTTTCCAATCTCTTAACATTTTTGAAAAATTCTTCACAGGTAAGGTGATGCCCAAACCTAAAAAACAGACCAATACTCCTCTTATCAACCCCCGTAGCTTAGGTAATGAATAGGTAAAAAGTGATATTGTTAATTTAATACATAATTCAAAACTCATGTTGGTATTAATAATATTATACAAAGTACATGTATATACCATAAGACTAAATGACTGAGATTCAATGTCTGTTTCAACATTATTTCCTTCTTATCTTGAGGTACAATAAGGCTAATCAAGATACAATGGAATGAGAATTAAGCTTGAAAATTTCACAATACATATAACCTGAAAATAAATACCACTGAAGCCAACTAAACAAAAATAGTTTGGATCTCACTGTCTGTAACTGCAGCTCCCCCAAAACCAGAACGGAATTTTCTCAGACCAGCTCTACGAGACATCTTGTGAGGGTGACTGATCAACAGCTCTCCGTCCACCCAAACTCTCTCTCTCATTGGCTCAATCACATAATCATCCGACTTGGTCCGGATCAAACCTTCCTAAAACAAATATAGTATTTACTATAGGACGTCATCAGTGTGCTTTAAAATGATTAATGATGAAGAGATGAGAGGGTTAACCAAAGTGAACACTTAGGCAAGAAACTAGACACAAAGACTCCAGTAAACTTTTGACATTTATTATAGCTTGATTGATGTTTTACACTACACTGAAGATTATTTAACAAATATTGCAGAGTTTTGCCAGGGTTGAGACGCCCCAGTTGGAAGCTAATGGAGGCTATACGCAATATTGACCTTCTGCTCTAGGGATGTGTTCTAAACATCAAAGTGACATTTTTACTTCAATATGTTTGCCCTGTGAAGCCAGATGGACTCTGGAGTTTCATACTTACAAGCATCTTTTTATTTTGTTAAAATACACTTTTGATTTGGCTAACGATATCCTGAATAAATTGTATAATTTATTGTCATTAATGATGATTTCTTATCGCCAGAATGTTGCCCTTGATGATCATTATCATTTTTGCAACATCACTTTGCCAACAATCTCCCTACATCAATGATTTTATCGGTCGGTGCAGACTTTCCAAGGGGGGGGGGGGGGGGGGGTAACTTTTTTCTTTGTGTATATTTGTAAAAAGATATTTTTGAACACTAAAACACATGGGCACAGGGAATATCTAATGGAAAATAACAATAGAATAACAATAGGTCCCTAGCTATTGTGTTTAAAAGGGGCATATGATTTAGACATTTATACCCAATCATAAGTTGTTATAATCAACCACAACCCATGATATTTCATTAGGTTGACGACAGACAGCAGTTTGGCCTTAGCCAGTAGATTTTACTGGAAAAGATAATTTGGCAACAAATAATCAGTTTTGTTGATAAAGCTGACAAGCTTTAAATACATACATTTTCCCAGGGCTTTGGTGTAAATAAAACCAAAGACAGAGATATAAGGGCCTAGTTTATCACAGTTTATCACTGGGACCTCCCAGATGTTATTAGATAGGTATGTCTGAAATACTGTTTCTATTTTATGTTATCATTGATAAATGATTTATCAGATGTGACGAATCCAAATTCACACAAGTCACCATATACTCATTGATAAAACTTTACTTTTGGGATTGAACATGTAAACTAATTTCTGGTAAAGCTATCTAAAGGTATTTATACATACTGTAAAATCTCTGCAGGCACAATGGGCAAATTACATGTAGATGTGTGAAGAAGGATAATATGTGACCTTTGCTGAATAAGCTATTATGTGAGTGAGATATCCAGATTCAATTGACAGTTTGATACACACCCGGACAGGTTTATAGAGGTTGATACACACCCGGACAGGTTTATAGAGGTTGATACACACCCAGACAGGTTTATAGAGGTTGATATACACCCACACAGGTTTATAGAGGTTGATACACACCCAGACAGGTTTATAGAGGTTGATACACACCCAGACAGGTTTATAGAGGTTGATACACACCCAGACAGGTTTATAGAGGTTGATACACACCCAGACAGGTTTATAGAGGTTGATACACACCCAGACAGGTTTATAGAGGTTGATATACACCCACACAGGTTTATAGAGGTTGATACACACCCAGACAGGTTTATAGAGGTTGATACACACCCAGACAGGTTTATAAAGGTTGATACACACCCAGACAGGTTTATAGAGGTTGATACACACCCAGGCAGGTTTATAGAGGTTGATACACACCCAGACAGGTCTATAGAGGTTGATACACACCCAGGCAGGTCTATAGAGATTGATACACACCCAGGCAGGTTTATAGAGGTTGATACACACCCAGACAGGTTTATAGAGGTTGATACACACCCAGGCAGGTCTATAGAGGTCGATACACACCCAGACAGGTTTATAGAGGTTGATACACTCCCAGACAGGTTTATAGAGGTTGATACACACCCAGACAGGTTTATAGAGGTTGATACACACCCAGACAGGTTTATAGAGGTTGATACACACCCAGGCAGGTCTATAGAGGTTGATACACTCCCAGGCAGGTTTATAGAGGTTGATACACACCCAGGCAGGTTTATAGAGGTTGATACACACCCAGACAGGTTTATAGAGGTTGATACACACCCAGACAGGTCTATAGAGGTTGATACACACCCAGGCAGGTCTATAGAGATTGATACACACCCAGACAGGTTTATAGAGGTTGATACACACCCAGACAGGTTTATAGAGGTTGATTCACACCCAGGCAGGTTTATAGAGGTTGATACACACCCAGGCAGGTTTATAGAGGTTGATACACACCCGGACAGGTTTATAGAGGTTGATACACACCCAGGCAGGTTTATAGAGGTTGATACACACCCAGACAGGTCTATAGAGGTTGATACACACCCAGGCAGGTCTATAGAGATTGATACACACCCAGACAGGTTTATAGAGGTTGATACACACCCAGACAGGTTTATAGAGGTTGATACACACCCAGGCAGGTCTATAGAGGTTGATACACTCCCAGGCAGGTTTATAGAGGTTGATACACACCCAGGCAGGTTTATAGAGGTTGATACACACCCAGACAGGTTTATAGAGGTTGATACACACCCAGACAGGTCTATAGAGGTTGATACACACCCAGGCAGGTCTATAGAGATTGATACACACCCAGACAGGTTTATAGAGGTTGATACACACCCAGACAGGTTTATAGAGGTTGATACACACCCAGGCAGGTTTATAGAGGTTGATACACACCCAGGCAGGTTTATAGAGGTTGATACACACCCAGGCAGGTTTATAGAGGTTGATACACACCCAGACAGGTTTATAGAGGTTGATACACACCCAGACAGGTTTATAGAGGTTGATACACACCCAGACAGGTATATAGAGGTTGATACACACCCAGACAGGTTTATAGAGGTTGATACACTCCCAGGCAGGTTTATAGAGGTTGATACACACCCAGACAGGTATATAGAGGTTGATACACACCCAGACAGGTTTATAGAGGTTGATACACACCCAGACAGGTTTATAGAGGTTGATACACACCCAGACAGGTTTATAGAGGTTGATACACACCCAGACAGGTATATAGAGGTTGATACACACCCAGACAGGTTTATAGAGGTTGATACACACCCAGGCAGGTTTATAGAGGTTGATACACTCCCAGGCAGGTTTATAGAGGTTGATACACACCCAGGCAGGTTTATAGAGGTTGATACACACCCAGACAGGTTTATAGAGGTTGATACACACCCAGACAGGTCTATAGAGGTTGATACACACCCAGGCAGGTCTATAGAGATTGATACACACCCAGACAGGTTTATAGAGGTTGATACACACCCAGACAGGTTTATAGAGGTTGATACACACCCAGGCAGGTTTATAGAGGTTGATACACACCCAGGCAGGTTTATAGAGGTTGATACACACCCAGGCAGGTTTATAGAGGTTGATACACACCCAGACAGGTTTATAGAGGTTGATACACACCCAGACAGGTTTATAGAGGTTGATACACACCCAGACAGGTATATAGAGGTTGATACACACCCAGACAGGTATATAGAGGTTGATACACACCCAGACAGGTTTATAGAGGTTGATACACACCCACACAGGTTTATAGAGGTTGATACACACCCAGACAGGTATATAGAGGTTGATACACACCCAGGCAGGTTTATAGAGGTTGATACACACCCAGGCAGGTTTATAGAGGTTGATACACACCCAGGCAGGTCTATAGAGGTTGATACACACCCAGACAGGTATATAGAGGTTGATACACACCCAGACAGGTATATAGAGGTTGATACACACCCAGGCAGGTTTATAGAGGTTGATACACACCCAGGCAGGTTTATAGAGGTTGATACACACCCAGGCAGGTTTATAGAGGTTGATACACACCCAGACAGGTCTATAGAGGTCGATACACACCCAGACAGGTTTATAGAGGTTGATACACACCCAGACAGGTTTATAGAGGTTGATACACACCCAGGCAGGTTTATAGAGGTTGATACACACCCAGACAGGTATATAGAGGTTGATACACACCCAGGCAGGTTTATAGAGGTTGATACACACCCAGGCAGGTTTATAGAGGTTGATACACACCCAGGCAGGTTTATAGAGGTTGATACACACCCAGGCAGGTTTATAGAGGTTGATACACACCCAGGCAGGTTTATAGAGGTTGATACACTCCCAGACAGGTTTATAGAGGTTGATACACTCCCAGACAGGTTTATAGAGGTTGATACACACCCAGGCAGGTCTATAGAGGTTGATACACACCCAGGCAGGTTTATAGAGGTTGATACACACCCAGGCAGGTTTATAGAGGTTGATACACACCCAGACAGGTTTATAGAGGTTGATACACACCCAGACAGGTTTATAGAGGTTGATACACACCCAGACAGGTTTATAGAGGTTGATACACACCCAGGCAGGTTTATAGAGGTTGATACACACCCACACAGGTTTATAGAGGTTGATACACACCCAGGCAGGTTTATAGAGGTTGATACACACCCAGGCAGGTTTATAGAGGTTGATACACACCCAGACAGGTCTATAGAGGTTGATACACACCCACACAGGTTTATAGAGGTTGATACACACCCAGACAGGTTTATAGAGGTTGATACACACCCAGGCAGGTTTATAGAGGTTGATACACACCCAGGCAGGTTTATAGAGGTTGATACACACCCACACAGGTTTATAGAGGTTGATACACACCCAGGCAGGTTTATAGAGGTTGATACACACCCAGGCAGGTTTATAGAGGTTGATACACACCCAGACAGGTCTATAGAGGTTGATACACACCCAGACAGGTTTACAGAGGTTGATACACACCCAGACAGGTCTATAGAGGTCGATACACACCCAGACAGGTTTATAGAGGTTGATACACACCCGGGCAGGTTTACAGAGGTTGATACACACCCAGACAGGTTTATAGAGGTTGATACACTCCCAGACAGGTTTATAGAGGTTGATACACACCCAGGCAGGTCTATAGAGGTTGATACACACCCAGGCAGGTTTATAGAGGTTGATACACACCCAGGCAGGTTTATAGAGGTTGATACACACCCAGACAGGTATATAGAGGTTGATACACACCCAGACAGGTTTATAGAGGTTGATACACACCCAGACAGGTTTATAGAGGTTGATACACACCCAGAATACCACCCAAAACGTCCCCAGTCCAAAACGTCCCCACCCAAAACGTCCCCAAGTAAACCCAGAACGTCCCCACTATTAACCCCAAAACGTCCCCACTTTTATCAGTAGCTTGACATCATCTTGTAATCCGATTAGAAAACAAGCCACTCGGTAAAGCTAACCTGAAGAGCTCCTGCAGGGGAAGCCACTCTCCCATACTAGCCACTCTGACGCTTTGTGTGTTTAATTTGATATGTGTTCTAAACCCGGTAAATTTTTAGATGTTTTTATTTCATAAAATGGGTCAATAAAGAAATATGCATTTATTAATTACATCGTTGTTTTTCACTATAAAATTTCAAATTTGTTATGGGTACATGTATATTCCCAATTTAATGTTTTATTTACCGGTACTCTTATTTTTTTTATCTTGAAGGGTTTGTATTATTCTACATATAAAATGTTGTGCCGGCGTGATGATAATACAAACAAGCGAAATAAATGATGCTGGGGTTATAATAATTTTAAAAAGTTAAATGATACGCATATTTTACAACACTGTAAATGCAGTTCAGTTTAAACAATGTTGAGTCTGGCTTCCTTGCCTGGTGAATGGTATCGTAATATATGAATGATAACCCCCCCTGGGTGTAGAGTAAAAAATGCCACGATATGACTCTTTGAACCTTGCGATCTGTAGGTATATAAGTTGGGGCATTTTGTATCTTGACCAAAGCAATCATGAGTCTCGGCCAGGAAGATTGCTTTGGATGGCCCTGCCCTATCTTCCCGCAAGCAAGATCCCTGAAATTTTTGCTGGCCTTGAGATTTATGCTACGACCCCTCAAGTTACAGGAACTGTATTCGTACATGAAACAAACTTGGTTTGAGAGCTCCGTCTGGAAAGTCAAGAGTTGGTCTGTATATGGGATGAGTGTCAGAACAAACAACGACGTCGAGGGTTGGCACCGACGGTTAAACCAGAAAGCTCTCCGGGGAAATTTACAATTTTATGTGCTTTTAGAATTGCTTTACAAAGAGTCACAATATGTCAATATTCAGATCAAACTTGTATCTGAAAGGAAGTTGAGACGGATCCAAAAAAAATCCCAGAGAGAAAGACATGGTAAAATCAGTACTCTATGGAAGAAATACCAAGACAGACAGATGGGTGTATCGGATCTATTAAGATCGATTGCTAAACTTATTCAGTAAATATAGTTTTATTGTTAATTTGTCATACATTTCTGTAAACTTTTGTAATAAAATAAAAATCATTCTTGCAAATTGTTTTGTGAATTATTTTTCAGTTTTTGTATTTATGTGACAATGTGATTTGTTATTAGACTACAATCTTAACTGGGGACGTTTGGGGCATTTTGTGGGGACGTTCTGGGCATTTTATGGGGACGTTCTGGGTTTACTTGGGGACGTTTTGGGTGGGGACGTTTTGGACTGGGGACGTTTTGGGCAGTTCCCCACACCCAGACAGGTTTATAGAGGTTGATACACACCCAGATAGGTTTAAAGAGGTTGATACACACCCAGGCAGGTTTATAGAGGTTGATACACACCCAGGCAGGTTTATAGAGGTTGATACACACCCAGGCAGGTTTATAGAGGTTGATACACACCCAGACAGGTTGATACACACCCAGACAGGTTTATAGAGGTTGATACACACCCAGACAGGTTTATAGAGGTTGATACACACCCAGACAGGTTTATAGAGGTTGATACACACCCAGACAGGTTTATAGAGGTTGATACACACCCAGACAGGTTTATAGAGGTTGATACACAGCCAGACAGGTTTATAGAGGTTGATACACACCCAGACAGGTTTATAGAGGTTGATACACACCCAGACAGGTTTGTAGAGGTTGATACACACCCAGGCAGGTTTATAGAGGTTGATACACACCCAGACAGGTTTATAGAGGTTGATACACACCCAGACAGGTTTAAAGAGGTTGATACACACCCAGGCAGGTTTATAGAGGTTGATACACACCCACACAGGTTTATAGAGGTTGATACACACCCAGACAGGTTTATAGAGGTTGATACACACCCAGACAGGTTTATAGAGGTTGATACACACCCAGACAGGTTTACAGAGGTTGATACACACCCAGGCAGGTCTATAGAGGTTGATACACACCCAGACAGGTTTACAGAGGTTGATACACACCCAGACAGGTCTATAGAGGTTGATACACACCCAGGCAGGTCTATAGAGGTTGATACACACCCAGGCAGGTCTATAGAGGTTGATACACACCCAGACAGGTCTATAGAGGTTGATACACACCCAGGCAGGTTTATAGAGGTTGATACACACCCAGACAGGTTTATAGAGGTTGATACACACCCAGGCAGGTTTATAGAGGTTGATACACACCCAGACAGGTTTATAGAGGTTGATACACACCCAGACAGGTTTATAGAGGTTGATACACACCCAGGCAGGTTTATAGAGGTTGATACACACCCAGGCAGGTTTATAGAGGTTGATACACACCCAGGCAGGTTTATAGAGGTTGATACACACCCAGACAGGTTGATACACACCCAGACAGGTTTATAGAGGTTGATACACACCCAGACAGGTTTATAGAGGTTGATACACACCCAGACAGGTTTATAGAGGTTGATACACACCCAGGCAGGTTTATAGAGGTTGATACACACCCAGGCAGGTTTATAGAGGTTGATACACACCCAGACAGGTTTATAGAGGTTGATACACACCCAGACAGGTTTATAGAGGTTGATACACACCCAGGCAGGTTTATAGAGGTTGATACACACCCAGACAGGTTTATAGAGGTTGATACACACCCAGACAGGTATATAGAGGTTGATACACACCCAGACAGGTTTATAGAGGTTGATACACACCCAGGCAGGTTTATAGAGGTTGATACACTCCCAGGCAGGTTTATAGAGGTTGATACACACCCAGACAGGTTTATAGAGGTTGATACACACCCAGGCAGGTTTATAGAGGTTGATACACACCCAGGCAGGTTTATAGAGGTTGATACACACCCAGATAGGTTTATAGAGGTTGATACACACCCAGACAGGTCTATAGAGGTTGATACACACCCAGGCAGGTTTATAGAGGTTGATACACACCCAGACAGGTTTATAGAGGTTGATACACACCCAGACAGGTTTATAGAGGTTGATACACACCCAGACAGGTTTATAGAGGTTGATACACACCCAGGCAGGTTTATAGAGGTTGATATACACCCACACAGGTTTATAGAGGTTGATAAAAAAAACACAGGGTTTTATTAAAAAATGCAGCTGTACATATGCTCTAATAAAACATGTGATGACATCATTCTATTTTCAATAATGGCTGTCTGAAGAAAGACTCAATATGGCGTTGTAACATCAGAAATAACGTCATCAACTGCTGGACGCTTTATCTTAACGTCATAATGAATGATGAAATTTAATTTGTGACGTTAATTTTGACAGTTCTTTTGTGAGGTCATTGTGTTATTTGGGGCATAATTTCCCATGTTAGTCATGAAAAACATAAGACACTGCCTGGGAGAGGAAATATCAGAGGTGTTGTATGAGAAGATAACAATAACACACCGTCTGAGAGTAGAAATATTGGGGGTGTAGTGTGAGAAGATAACAATAACACATCGCCTGAGAGTGGAAATATAGGGGGTGTTCTGTGAGAAGATAACAATAACACATCGCCTGAGAGTGGAAATATAGGGGGTGTAGTGTGAGAAGATAACAATAACATACTGCCTGAGAGTGGAAATATAGGGGGTGTAGTGTGAGAAGATAACAATAACACACTCCCTGAGAGTGGAAATATAGGGGGTGTAGTGTGAGAAGATAACAATAACATACTGCCTGAGAGTGGAAATATAGGGGGTGTTTTGTGAGAAGATAACAATAACACATCGCCTGAGAGTGGAAATATAGGGGGTGTTCTGTGAGAAGATAACAATAACACATCGCCTGGGAATGGAAATATAGGGGGTGTTCTGTGAGAAGATAACAATAACACATCGCCTGAGAGTGGAAATATAGGGGGTGTAGTGTGAGAAGATAACAATAACATACTGCCTGAGAGTGGAAATATAGGGGGTGTTCTGTGAGAAGATAACAATAACACATCGCCTGAGAGTGGAAATATAGGGGGTGTAGTGTGAGAAGATAACAATAACATACTGCCTGAGAGTGGAAATATAGGGGGTGTTTTGTGAGAAGATAACAATAACACATCGCCTGAGAGTGGAAATATAGGGGGTGTTCTGTGAGAAGATAACAATAACACATCACCTGGGAATGGAAATATAGGGGGTGTTCTGTGAGAAGATAACAATAACACATCGCCTGGGAATGGAAATATAGGGGGTGTTCTGTGAGAAGATAACAATAACACATCGCCTGAGAGTGGAAATATAGGGGGTGTTTTGTGAGAAGATAACAATAACACATCGCCTGGGAATGGAAATATAGGGGGTGTTCTGTGAGAAGATAACAATAACATACTGCCTGGGAATGGAAATATAGGGGGTGTTCTGTGAGAAGATAACAATAACATACTGCCTGAGAGTGGAAATATAGGGGGTGTTTTGTGAGAAGATAACAATAACACATCGCCTGGGAATGGAAATATAGGGGGTGTTCTGTGAGAAGATAACAATAACACACCGTCTGAGAGTGGAAATATAGAGGGAGTAGTGTGAGAAGATTATAATAATACACAACACTTGGAAGTGGAAATATAGGGGGTGTTTTGTGAGAAGATAACAATAACACACTGCCTGAGAGTGGAAATATAGGGGGTGTTTTGTGAGAAGATAACAATAACACATCGCCTGGGAATGGAAATATAGGGGGTGTTCTGTGAGAAGATAACAATAACACACCGTCTGAGAGTGGAAATATAGGGGGAGTAGTGTGAGTAGATTATAATAATACACAACACTTGGAAGTGGAAATATAGGGGGTGTTTTGTGAGAAGATAACAAAAACACACTGCCTGAGAGTGGAAATATAGGGGGTGTAGTGTGAGAAGATAACAATAACACACAGCCTGAGAGTGGAAATATAGGGGGTGTTTTGTGAGAAGATAACAATAACACACTCCCTGAGAGTGGAAATATAGGGGGTGTAGTGTGAGAAGATAACAATAACACACAGCCTGAGAGTGGAAATATAGGGGGTGTAGTGTGAGAAGATAACAATAACACACTGCCTGAGAGTAGAAATATAGGGGGTGTAGTGTGAGAAGATAACAATAACACACCACCTAAGAGTGGAAATATAGGGGGTGTTTTGTGAGAAGATAACAATAACACACTCCCTGAGAGTGGAAATATAGGGGGTGTAATGTGAGAAGATAACAATAACACACCACCTAAGAGTGGAAATATAGGGGGAGTAGTGTGAGAAGATAACAATAACACACTGCCTGAGAGTGGAAATATTGGGGGTGTAGTATGAGAAGATAACAATAACACACCACCTGGGAATAGAAATATAGGGGGGTGTAGTGTGAGAAGATAACAATAACACACTGCCTGAGAGTGGAAATATTGGGGGTGTAGTATGAGAAGATAACAGTAACACACCACCCGAGAGTGGAAATATAGGGGGTGTAGTGTGAGAAGATAACAATAACACACCACCTGGGAATAGAACTATAGGGGGTGTTTTGTGAGAAGATAACAATAACACACCACCCGAGAGTGAAAATATAGGGGGTGTTTTGTGATAAGATAACAATAACACACCACCCGAGAGTGGAAATATAGGGGGTGTAGTGTGAGAAGATAACAATAACACACCACCTGGGAATAGAAATATAGGGGGGTGCAGTGTGAGAATACTGGATATCTACTTGCTAGATTCTTACTTAATGCTGACATTGTTTAGATCAACATCAGATTTAATAACAGTCAGGATGTCTACCAAATACTGGGTTACTGGATAGAAAAGGGGAGATAAGCCTGGCTGTACAAAATGCCAGAGGGAATTTTCCCAGTTGTTATCAGTTGTAAGTGACATGTCTGACCTTTGATGTAATTAATAAAGTGTGGGTAACTGTGATAAATAATAAGACTGAGAGATTGGACCAGTAGATCTTTACCAAGGAGACATTAAGAGAGGCAGCTGCCATAGAAGAAAGCTGCAAAAAGTGAGGGTAATCTTAGGGTGTTATGCAGCCAATTTCCTATTTACATATCTGGAATTCCACCAGGAAACTGAACACAGTTGAAGTTAAATATGGATACAGTAAGGGTCTTTGTGTCTGAAGTATAAACATGACTAACTGATGTTACAACCCCATAGCGTTTATCTGACAAGACTACTAAGAAGGTCTAGATTATAGTGTTAACAGTCTTGATGTGTGGTGACATGATAAGATCAATGTCAGACATATCCATACAAACATATACCAAGATAAATCACTGGCAGACATAACTGATGTCATATTAGATCACTTGTAACAATTTCTTCCAGAAAACACAATAACAAAACTATTTCCAGTGATGCTGAGAATAAATAAATGTAGTATTTCACAACTATAGATATCAAACCTCCCATTTAAATATGTAAATAAATGATCAGTGCATAATGTTGAGATGTAAACTTGAGCCGTTGACGGATCTCCCGGGCTAGTCCATTACCATGTCATGGGGAATTCTATCTATACTCTATTCTAATAAAAAGAGTGTTCAGTCACTTATAGTATACCACTTCTACAACACGCGTTCTCTTATTTGTCTTGATAGTTTCATTTATATTGGAGTTTTATAACTCACACTACCTCCAGTCAACATGGCAACCTCAACAGGTTATGGGCCCAGACATGGACGATTAATGTTTGATGGAGATGAAAGCAAATATGAGTTGTGGGAAGTGAAGTTCCTTGGACACATGCGCTTGCAAAAATTGCATGACGCGATATTACCTCGGGAAAGTGGAGGTATGCCCGACTCAGATTTGACAGAGTCGAAGAACGCTGAAGCGTTTGCGGAACTTGTCCAATGTTTGGATGACAGAAGTCTGTCCCTCATTATGAGAGATGCCAAAGACAATGGTAGAGCTGCACTGGGGATATTACGTGAACATTACCTTTCTTCTGGCAAGCCAAGGGTTATTGCCCTGTATACAGAACTAACGAGCCTGAAGAAATCCCCAGGTGAGTCTGTTACTGATTACATGATTCGTGCTGAAACAGCATCAACTTTATTGAAAACTGCAGGGGAAACAATCAGTGACAGTTTGTTAGTCGCTATGGTAATTAAAGGCCTTCCTTCTGACTTCAAACCATTTAATACTGTTATCACTCAGAGGAAAGAAGCTCTGACGTTCTCGGAATTTAAGGTCGGCATTCGAAGCTATGAGGACACTATGAGGTACACCACACACGATTCCTCGGAAGATAACATCATGTTTGCAGGGCGTGCCATGAGGTCAAATGTCAGCCCAGGCACTGACAAACGTCCATTAATTTGCTATTCTTGTGGTGCCCATGGACATAAAGCTAACGATTCACAATGCCGGGTCTTCAAGAAACATGAGGTGAAACATCCCAGATGGTGTGATATTTGTAAACAAACCTCACACGACACTAAATTCTGTAGGAAAGGCTCTAGATGGTGCGATCTATGTAAAAATAAAACTCACGACACGAAGTATTGCAAGAAAAGATCAAAAGACTTTGTTAAAACTGTACATAACGATTCCAAGCACCCAACTCAAGATGACCCCTCGTTTGTTTTTCATGTTACTGTTAATCCTGAATATGAACAACATGATGTGAAGAAATTACTGGTTGATTGTGGAGCGACGACACATAT
Organism: Lepidochitona cinerea; assembly: GCA_963971465.1. Classification (NCBI taxonomy): domain Eukaryota; kingdom Metazoa; phylum Mollusca; class Polyplacophora; order Chitonida; family Tonicellidae; genus Lepidochitona; species Lepidochitona cinerea. Next base: position 731,750 of record OZ020555.1, on the reverse strand, counting down.
TCTAACAGATAAATCCCAATTCACTGAGTTCGATCAATCATTCAATCCGGCAAAACACTTTATTGAACTTGCTGATGGCAGTCGAACCAATAACATTGCCCTTGGGAAAGGTACCGCTTGTGTGGACCTTGTCGATTCACAGGGTAACAACCGCTCTGCAACGCTGAAAAATGCACTTTATGTTCCTTCCTTTAAACAAGACATCTTCTCAGTTCAGTCAGCGACTGATCAAGGTGCAACGCTTAATTTTCAGCAAAATTCGGCTGAACTTCTATGTCCAAATGGGGTGAAATTTAACATTGAGAAACACGGACGTCTGTACTACCTCAATCATACTCTCTCTTCAAACAGTGCTTCACACTCCCTAGAAAAATGGCATTCAATTTTTGGCCATTGTAATACAGATGATATCTTGAAATTACCAAATGTTGTCCAGGGAATGAAAATTAGTGATAAGCAAAAGTTTGAATGTGGTGTTTGTGTCAAAGGAAAAATGACTCAGTACAGAGAAAGAACGGCAAATGAAAAGGCCTCGTCTGTTTTACAACTTGTTCACTGTGACCTTGCAGGCCCCATAGAACCAGCAACGAAAGAAGGGTTTCGTTATGCTATAGTTTTTGTTGATGACTTTTCTGGGCTTGTGATGGTATATTTTTTGAAAAACAAAAGTGACACAGTGCGTGCCACTGAACAGTTCTTAGCCGATTCTGCCCCATACGGTACTGTAAAGTGTATCCGCACTGATGGGGGCGGAGAGTTTGTTTCAAAAGAGTTTAAAAGATTACTCATAAATAACAAGATTAAACATGAGAAATCCTCACCGTACTCTCCACATCAAAACGGGACCGCCGAACGATCATGGCGTACGCTTTTTGAAATGGCTAGATGTATGATACTTGAATCGGAACTCCCCAAAAGTTTGTGGACTTATGCGGTGATGGCTGCGGCCTACGTCCGCAACAGGTGTTACAATCAAAGACTTGGTCAAACTGGTTTTGAAGCTTTTACGGGCAAAAAGCCCAATGTTAGTCATATGAACATTTTTGGTACTGTTTGTTATTCTTATATTCAGCTGAAGAAAAAGCTTGACCCCAGAAGTGAAAAGGGTATTTTTGTAGGCTATGACAAAGGTAGTCCTGCCTATTTGGTATATTTTCCCCTTACAGGTGAAATTAAAAAGGTCAGATGTGTGAAATTCACGTCAGAAACCACTCAGAATGCTGATGTACAATATCAGCCAGAGTATGACGATGAGGAGGGTGATGACTTTATGTACATGAGAAAACCCAACCCCGTGGATGAGCCGCAGGGCAATCCACAAACTGACCAATTACCTGACCATGTCGAACAAAACGAGGTACCTACGCGGTACCCGATTCGAAACAATCGTGGGGTAATGCCACCAAAATTAAATGATTATTTACTTGATGGTGATATTGATGAAACAAATTATGTAATTCACTGTTGTTATAGAATGTCCGATATCCCCGCATGTTATACTGACACATTGAAATCTGATGAATCTCGAGAATGGCAAGATGCCATGAATGTTGAAATGGATGCTTTGAGGGAGAATGATACTTTTGAGCTAACACCCCTACCAAATGGCAACAAAACAGTGGGGGGTAGATGGGTTTATGCCGTCAAAATTGGTCCAGATGGTAAAGAGAGGCATAAAGCTCGTTTCGTTGCCAAAGGCTATTCACAACAAAAAGACATTGACTACCATGAAACATTCTCCCCCACAGCACGCATCACATCAATTCGAACATTGTTACATTTAGCTGTACAGAATGATCTGCTTGTTCATCAAATGGATGTTAAAACTGCATATTTAAATGCCCCCATTGATTGTGAATTGTATGTTGAGCAGCCAGAGGGTTTTGAGGTCAGGGGTAAACACGGGGAGAAGCTGGTGTGGAAACTTAAGAAATCTTTGTATGGTTTAAAACAAAGTGGTCGAAATTGGAATAGTTTCCTCCATCTTCACTTAATTGACCAAGGTCTCACTCAGTCACTGGCGGACACATGTGTATATACCAGGCACAATTGTGAAGAAATGACTGTAGTTATTGTGTGGGTCGATGACGTGATTATTGCCACAAATCACACCAATACCCTCACGGCAATCAAATCATGTTTAAACCAGAAATTCAAAATGCGTGACCTGGGGCAAATTTCATGGTTTCTGGGAATTCGGTTCTCATACAATGAGGGAACTGTGATTATGGATCAGTCCCAATTTATTGAGAAAGTTTTGTCAAAATTTGGCATGGAAAACTGTAAGCCCAGATCTACTCCCTGTGAAATTAAACCAAACAAAATTCTTGAAGGCTGTACTGAACAGGCTGATGACAAACTGTACAGGGAGATAGTGGGAAGTTTGATTTATATCATGACAGCCACAAGGCCTGATTTAAGCTATTCTGTTACAAGCTTGTCACAACATATGTCAAATCCTACTGCCGCACACTTCATCATGGCAAAACACGTGTTACGGTATTTAAAGGACACTACTTATCAGGGCTTGGTATTTAGAAAATCTCTTAAAGATTTGACCCTGATAGGATACTGCGACTCAGACTGGGGGGGTTCAGATGACCGCCGCAGTGTAACCGGTTACGGCTTCCAACTGGCCTCTAATGGGCCAATGATTTCATGGAAAAGCAAGAAACAGCGGACAGTAGCTCTGTCCACTTGTGAAGCAGAGTACATGTCACTTGCAGCTGCTACTCAAGAGGCAAAATTTCTTCTGCAACTTTTAAATGACATGACAGGCTGTGTGACTTTTGGTCACTTCGTTATGTATTGTGACAACCAAGGGGCGATTGCATTAGCTAAAAATCCCGTCCAACACCAACGATCTAAACACATTGACATAAGATACCATTTTGTTAGAGCCGAAGTTCAAAACGGTTCTATGCAATTAATGTATGTCCCATCTGAGCAAAATGTTGCTGATATATTTACCAAGCCTGTACCAAGAGCAAAGTTGAAGAAATTTGTTTATGTTCTCACTGGCAGTCAGTGAAATATATATATATATAGGCCTACTATGACTATAGATCTAACTTGTATAGATCTATGTACTTTTATGCCCGTTTAGAGTGTAGTCAATTACGCATGCAACAGTATTACAATTAAGTTTAGTTTAGATTTATATATATTTTTAACATAGTCATAATTGTTGTTTCATTGTAGTATTAGCTGTTTAAATTGTCTTTGATTTATATAGAGACTCAAGCTTAAGGGGGAGTGTTGAGATGTAAACTTGAGCCGTTGACGGATCTCCCGGGCTAGTCCATTACCATGTCATGGGGAATTCTATCTATACTCTATTCTAATAAAAAGAGTGTTCAGTCACTTATAGTATACCACTTCTACAACACGCGTTCTCTTATTTGTCTTGATAGTTTCATTTATATTGGAGTTTTATAACTCACACTACCTCCAGTCAACATGGCAACCTCAACACATAATGTGATTGGAAAACCAAGAAATTCTACAGACATTAGAATATGTAAGTATATGCCAATACCTGGGAATATCTGTATGGTAGTTATCTAATGGAACCTAGTGTTCACAATAACACATATATATCAGTATGGTAGCTATCTAATGGAACCTAGTGTTCACAATAACACATATATATCAGTATGGTAGCTATCTAATGGAACCTAGTGTTCACAATAACACATATATATCAGTATGGCAGCTATCTAATTGGACCTAGTGTTCACAATAACACATATATATCAGTATGGCAGCTATCTAATGGGACCTAGTGTTCACAATAACACATATATATATCAGTATGGTAGCTATCTAATGGAACCTAGTGTTCACAATAACACATATATATCAGTATGGTAGCTATCTAATGGAACCTAGTGTTCACAATAACACATATAGTGCCAGTAAAACATTGATATGGTCACTTTAAGTCGTACTGATTGCACATACGATCACTCAACAAGGCTGATTGATTGATGTACGCCACACTCAAGATTATTATCCCAGGTTTAGAAAGGGGAGGGCGGGTTGGGTTGAGGGTGTGTGGGGAGGGGGGGGACTCTTTGCCTTGCAGGGAACAAGGAATTTGGTTATAAATAGAAAGAAAAAAAGGGATGTTCACGTATAGAAAAGGCATTTAGCAGCTACATATTGTATATTTGCCTGTAAAAAAACCCCTCCAAAACCTCTAAATTGCTCTGACTCCATAGAACATATATAGACAGGTGTGATTGTTTGGTGTGAGCCCAGGGCAGTCATCTGGACATGTACTAAGTCCTACAGATGAACCAGGGATAAAAGAATGAAGTGGTCATTCTGGGTCAAGCCTTCAGTAAACACAGCCTGCTCAATATAAACATATCCCATGTCAATTAAGCTGGGATAATAACAGGATTGAAACATCAAATCAACTATATTATAAACTACAACACATTTTCAACCTGGTTTCCAAAAAGAAGTGTAAAAGTCTTAACAAAAACTATATGGTAATTTTAGACAACGTTGAAATAAAGACTTAAAACAAAAATGGTTGATATAAATTTTCCTCATTCAGTATTGCTTTAATAAACATGTGTGAATCTTACCATTCCTCCAAACTTTTTCAGGAATTGTAAAAAAACAAAACAAGGGAAACTGTTATGCAATTATCATATGGGAAGATATTGATGTCCCCTATATATGGTTTTCATAAACTCAAATTCTGTTTACAAGGGGCCTATTGGTCACTTTGTTGAGAATCTGGAGGATTGATTGGTGTTTCATGCCACTCTCTGTCATTTTAAGGTTCTGGATAAGAAATGTGGTTTTATGGCTTGAGAACCCCCTCAAATCAACAGTAGTAATCCTAACACACATGGTGAACAGGGGAATAATTGTCAGCAAATAAGACCATATGTACAATTCATAAAAATCATAGCTAAATTTAAAACGTCCCTTGGCCTTACATAGATCACAGATCAACTGACAATCTACTTGGACGCCCAGAGGAAAAACTGAACTTTTCAACTGTTTTGAAATTTGAACTAAGATCAACAGTTTTACAATACCTCAGGTAGAAAGAGTTAACAATAGTGCTAGTTGTTAATAGGTGATGAGTAAGTTTGAGTGGTAGATCAGTTACACACTATGACTATAATGTCATTACTTCTGTCCAGACACAGAAAGGGGATCTCTGCTTGTCTGGCTCCAACATGATACATTCTGATCTGATAACACAAATCTGTATCAATTTTATAAACCCAGTCAAAGTGGAGACACCTGACAGTATATACATTGGGTATCTCTCTGATATCCACAGATTTACTGGCTTCAGACATCTGACAACATTTACACACTATGACTATAATGTCATTACTTCTGTCCAGACACACAAAGGGGATCTCTTCTTGTCTGGCTCCAACATGATACATTCTGATCTGATAACACAAATCTGTATCAATTTTCTAAAACAAGTCAAAGTGGAGACACCTGACAACATTTACATTTGGTATCTCTTTGGTATTCACATTTCAGTCCAAATGCTACTGCCAGAGCTAGACAAATTATTTCAGTCCAAATGCTACTGCAAGAGCTAGACAAACTATTTCAGTCCGAAGGCTACTGCAAGAGCTAGACAAATTATTTCAGTCCAAATGCTACTGCAAGAACTAAGATAAAAACATACAGTTTAGTACACAGTCCTGTAGAGTGTACTCCTGTAGAGTGTACTCCTGTAGTGTGTACTCCTGTAGTGTGTACTCCTGTAGTGTGTACTCCTGTAGTGTGTACTCCTGTAGTGTGTACTCCTGTAGTGTGTACTCCTGTAGTGTGTACTCCTGTAGTGTGTACTCCTGTAGTGTGTACTCCTGTAGTGTGCACTCCTGTAGTGTGCACTCCTGTAGTGTGCACTCCTGTAGTGTGCACTCCTGTAGTGTGCACTCCTGTAGTGTGTACTCCGGTAGTATGTACTCCGGTAGTATGTACTCCGGTAGTATGTACTCCTGTAGTATATACTCCTGTAGTATATACTCCTGTAGTATGTACTCCTGTAGTATGTACTCCTGTAGTATGTACTCATGTAGTATGTACTTGTGTAGTGTGTAGGCTACTCCTGTAGTATGTACTCCTGTAGTATGTACTCCTGTAGTGTGTAGGCTACTGGTGTAGTATGTACTCCTGTAGTATGTACTCCTGTAGTGTGTACTCCTGTAGTATGTATTCCTGTAGTATGTACTCCTGTAGTGTGTAGTGCACTCCTGTAGTGTGTACTCCTGTAGTGTGTACTCCTGTAGTGTGTATTCCTGTAGTGTCTACTCCTGTAGTGTGTACTCCTGTAATATGTACTCCTGTAGTATGTATTCCTGTAGTGTGTAGGCTATTCCTGTAGTATGTAGCCTACTCCTGCAGTATGTACTCCTGTAGTATGTACTCCTGTAGTGTGCACTCCTGTAGTGTGCACTCCTGTAGTGTGCACTCCTGTAGTATGTACTCCTGTAGTGTGTACTCCTGTAGTGTGTACTCCTGTAGTATGTACTCCGGTAGTATGTACTCCGGTAGTATGTACTCATGTAGTATGTACTTCTGTAGTACATGTATGTACTCCTGTAGTATGTATTCCTGTAGTATGTAGGCTATTCCTGTATTATGTAGCCTACTCCTGTAGTATGTACTCCTGTAGGATGTACTCCTGTAGTGTGTACTCCTGTAGTATGTACTCGTGTAGTATGTACTGTACTCCTATAGTGTGTACTCCTGTAGTGTGTTATTCCTGTAGTGTGGACTCCTGTAGTGTGTACTTCTGTAGTGTGTACTCCTGTAGTATGTACTCCTGTAGTATGTATTCCTGTAGTGTGTAGGCTATTCCTGTAGTATGTAGCCTTCTCCTGTAGTATGTACTCTATAACTGTAGTGTGTAGGCTATTCCTGTAGTATGTAGCCTATGTAGTATGTAGCCTACGCCTGTAGTGTGTACGCCGGTAGTGTGTACTCCTGTAGTGTGTACTCCTGTAGTGTGTACTCCTGTAGTGTGTACTCCTGTAGTGTCTACTCCTGTAGTGTGTACTCCTGTAGTGTCTACTCCTGTAGTGTCTACTCCTGTAGTGTGTACTCCTGTAGTGTGTACTCCTGTAGTGTGTACTGTACTCCTGTAGTGTGTACTCCTGTAGTGTGTACTCCTGTAGTGTGTACTCCTATAGTGTGTACTCCTATAGTGTGTACTCCTGTAGTGTGTACTCCTGTAGTGTGTACTCCTGTAGTGTGTACTCCTGTAGTGTGTACTATACTCCTGTAGTGTGTACTCCTATAGTGTGTACTCCTGTAGTGTGTACTCCTGTAGTGTGTACTCCTGTAGTGTGTACTCCTGTAGTGTGTACTCCTGTAGTGTGTACTCCTGTAGTGTGTACTTTTGTAGTGTGTACTCCTGTAGTGTGTACTCCTGTAGTGTATACTCCTGTAGTGTGTACTCCTGTAGTGTGTACTCCTGTAGTGTGTACTCCTGTAGTGTGTACTCCTGTAGTGTGTACTGCTGTAGTGTGTACTGCTGTAGTATGCACTCCTGTAGTGTGTACTCCTGTAGTGTGTACGATGACTTAATTAAAGTCGAAATATTGAGATTACACCAAGAATATTTTCGGAGTTTCCTTACTACTTTATTATGTTAAGTTGTTCAGTGGATCAAATAGGTACTCCTGTAGTGTTTTCAATGATTGCCCTTTATACAAACACTGACTTGGTTAAATACAATAATGGATCATAGTTAGTTGAAAGAGAGACTTCAATACACAGATCAAACCTGAGGTCTTCCAAATACACAATGCAATGTCATATCTGTCCCGGCTCATAACTAAACTCTTTTCAATTCACTGCACAATTCACCTTTTAATGGCCTATAAAACGACTGAGCTTTTTCAATGGCTTTCCATAGCAACAGCCAATTCCCCATTGAATTAGAGATCTTACTTTCTACAGAGGTTATGAGGTCTAGACAGACAGACATATTAACTGCCTATCAATACCTCAGTCAGTTATCCCATATATCAGTCTGTCAAATCCAAATGGAGCACCTTGTTGTCAACCCCCAATAGTTGCATTAGTTCTATTGGCCTCCCCCCCCCCCCCCCCCAACCAAACTTTGTCCCTGAAATGAAAACAATATCAATGGGAGATCTATGGGAAACATCCTTGAAGAAAATCATCAAACAGGAATGCCCCAGAGAAAACTTGACTCATCATCCTATGATGTTCATCTTTTATACCTTGATAATTATGTTATAACATACGTATTACATTCCCTTTCTGATACCTAAACAATAAATAGTAATGATCTCTGCCGCTGAAACCAAAAAATCAACATAACACCTTCTTGTATGTTGGGATAATGAATCAATATAAAAAAAACCTCAAACATTTCGACTGCCATCTGTTTAGCTCATGTTTTCTTCAAATCAAGTATTTTAAACTAATTAACATATTTTTGAATACTTTTAACCTCCACATTGTCTCAAAGGTTACATGTAATTGAGGGCAGATAATGGAGTCCATGTCATTTTCAGGAGTCGTTTTAAGGAAACTTTGGTGTACTAAGACAGAATTTTGGGGATCTTCAAATGCCATCTTATTTATTCATTTCACAGAGTGTGAAAACACTCAAGGGCGTCTCCCTCAATTATTGTGCCGAGATAACTGCCCCCCCCCCCCCTCCCTCAATTATTGTGCCGAGATAACTGCCCCCCCCCCTCCCTCAATTATTGTGCCGAGATAACTGCCCCCCCCCCTCAATTATTGTGCCGAGATAACTGCCCCCCCCCTCCCTCAATTATTGTGCCGAGATAACTGCCCCCCCCCCTCCCTCAATTATTGTGCCGAGATAACTGCCCCCCTCTCCCTCAATTATTGTGCCGAGATAACTGCCCCCCCGCTCCCTCAATTATTGTGCCGAGATAACTGCCCCCCCCCTCCCTCAATTATTGTGCCGAGATAACTGCCCCCCCCCCTCCCTCAATTATTGTGCCGAGATAACTGCCCCCCTCTCCCTCAATTATTGTGCCGAGATAACTGCCCCCCCCCCTCCCTCAATTATTGTGCCGAGATAACTGCCCCCCTCTCCCTCAATTATTGTGCCGAGATAACTGCCCCCCCCCCTCCCTCAATTATTGTGCCGAGATAACTGCCCCCCTCTCCCTCAATTATTGTGCCGAGATAACTGCCCCCCCCTCCCTCAATTATTGTGCCGAGATAACTGCCCCCCCCTCCCTCAATTATTGTGCCGAGATAACTGCCCCCCCCCCTCCCTCAATTATTGTGCCGAGATAACTGCCCCCCTCTCCCTCAATTATTGTGCCGAGATAACTGCCCCCCCCCTCCCTCAATTATTGTGCCGAGATAACTGCCCCCCCCCTCCCTCAATTATTGTGCCGAGATAACTGCCCCCCCCCCTCCCTCAATTATTGTGCCGAGATAACTGCCCCCCCCCCTCCCTCAATTATTGTGCCGAGATAACTGCCCCCCCTCCCTCAATTATTGTGCCGAGATAACTGCCCCCCCCCCTCCCTCAATTATTGTGCCGAGATAACTGCCCCCCCCCTCCCTCAATTATTGTGCCGAGATAACTGCCCCCCCCTCCCTCAATTATTGTGCCGAGATAACTACCCCCCCCTCCCTCAATTATTGTGCCGAGATAACTGCCCCCTCCCTCAATTATTGTGCCGAGATAACTGCCCCCCCCCTCCCTCAATTATTGTGCCGAGATAACTGCCCCCCCCTCAATTATTGTGCCGAGATAACTGCCCCCCCCCTCCCTCAATTATTGTGCCGAGATAACTGCCCCCCCCCTCCCTCAATTATTGTGCCGAGATAACTGCCCCCCCTCAATTATTGTGCCGAGATAACTGCCCCCCCCCCTCCCTCAATTATTGTGCCGAGATAACTGCCCCCCCCCCTCCCTCAATTATTGTGCCGAGATAACTGCCCCCCTCTCCCTCAATTATTGTGCCGAGATAACTGCCCCCCCGCTCCCTCAATTATTGTGCCGAGATAACTGCCCCCCCCCCCTCCCTCAATTATTGTGCCGAGATAACTGCCCCCCCCCCTCCCTCAATTATTGTGCCGAGATAACTGCCCCCCTCTCCCTCAATTATTGTGCCGAGATAACTGCCCCCCCCCCTCCCTCAATTATTGTGCCGAGATAACTGCCCCCCTCTCCCTCAATTATTGTGCCGAGATAACTGCCCCCCCCCCTCCCTCAATTATTGTGCCGAGATAACTGCCCCCCTCTCCCTCAATTATTGTGCCGAGATAACTGCCCCCCCCCCTCCCTCAATTATTGTGCCGAGATAACTGCCCCCCCTCCCTCAATTATTGTGCCGAGATAACTGCCCCCCCCCCTCCCTCAATTATTGTGCCGAGATAACTGCCCCCCTCTCCCTCAATTATTGTGCCGAGATAACTGCCCCCCCCCCTCCCTCAATTATTGTGCCGAGATAACTGCCCCCCCCCTCCCTCAATTATTGTGCCGAGATAACTGCCCCCCCCCCTCCCTCAATTATTGTGCCGAGATAACTGCCCCCCCCCTCCCTCAATTATTGTGCCGAGATAACTGCCCCCCCTCCCTCAATTATTGTGCCGAGATAACTGCCCCCCCCCTCCCTCAATTATTGTGCCGAGATAACTGCCCCCCCCCTCCCTCAATTATTGTGCCGAGATAACTGCCCCCCCCTCCCTCAATTATTGTGCCGAGATAACTACCCCCCCCTCCCTCAATTATTGTGCCGAGATAACTGCCCCCTCCCTCAATTATTGTGCCGAGATAACTGCCCCCCCCCTCCCTCAATTATTGTGCCGAGATAACTGCCCCCCCCTCAATTATTGTGCCGAGATAACTGCCCCCCCCCTCCCTCAATTATTGTGCCGAGATAACTGCCCCCCCCCCTCCCTCAATTATTGTGCCGAGATAACTGCCCCCCCTCAATTATTGTGCCGAGATAACTGCCCCCCCCCTCTCCCTCAATTATTGTGCCGAGATAACTGCCCCCCCCCCCCTCCCTCAATTATTGTGCCGAGATAACTGCCCCCCCCTCCCTCAATTATTGTGCCGAGATAACTGCCCCCCCCCTCCCTCAATTATTGTGCCGAGATAACTGCCCCCCCCTCCCTCAATTATTGTGCCGAGATAACTGCCCCCCCCCCTCCCTCAATTATTGTGCCGAGATAACTGCCCCCCCCCTCCCTCAATTATTGTGCCGAGATAACTGCCCCCCCCTCCCTCAATTATTGTGCCGAGATAACTACCCCCCCTCCCTCAATTATTGTGCCGAGATAACTGCCCCCTCCCTCAATTATTGTGCCGAGATAACTGCCCCCCCCCTCCCTCAATTATTGTGCCGAGATAACTGCCCCCCCCTCAATTATTGTGCCGAGATAACTGCCCCCCCCCCTCCCTCAATTATTGTGCCGAGATAACTGCCCCCCCCTCCCTCAATTATTGTGCCGAGATAACTGCCCCCCCCCTCAATTATTGTGCCGAGATAACTGCCCCCCCCTCTCCCTCAATTATTGTGCCGAGATAACTGCCCCCCCCCTCCCTCAATTATTGTGCCGAGATAACTGCCCCCCCCCTCCCTCAATTATTGTGCCGAGATAACTGCCCCCCCCCTCAATTATTGTGCCGAGATAACTGCCCCCCCCCCTCCCTCAATTATTGTGCCGAGATAACTGCCCCCCCCCCGCCTCAATTATTGTGCCGAGATAACTGCCCCCCCCCCCCCCCTCCCTCAATTATTGTGCCGAGATAACTGCCCCCCCCCCTCAATTATTGTGCCGAGATAACTGCCCCCCCCCCCCCCCTCCCTCAATCAAAACTGTCCGAATTGTATCTATTATTATTTTACCTGAGTGGGGCGTATTGATGTGCTTGTGTGATGAAAACAGATACTTACCACACCTCTGCATAAAGATACAGCTGCTGTCTGTTGACCGTGAGATAAAACTTGACCTGTGTATAAACAACTCTCAGCTATTGTCTCCTCTTTCCAATCAGGCGTTTCCTGCGAGTAGTTCTGATGATATACCTTAAATCCAGGTGCTAACAGCTTTCTGTTTGCTATCAGTTTTATATGGAATGTCTGTTTAAATCCTGTGATATTGATATACATATGGTCAACCAGCAAACTAGAATCTCTTTTCCAACGATGAGAAGAGAGTTTATGAGATATGAATGATCCCTTGTCGTCAACTTGAATAGGTGTTACAATCTCTATGTCTGAAAACAAAAGAAACATATCATTTCAATATCATTCAAGTAACAATGACACCAGAAGTCTCCCTCTCTCCCCAAGGTTCCTTCATCACTTATCTTTGTGCAAATATTTGATTTAAAAAAAGTGATGCCAAAACGTATTTTCTCATTTGCTGTATCAATATTTCAGAGCACATTTTTCATGACACTTCTTTCTTGCGGATAAAAGTTTAGTTTATAATAGGAACAATGTATTTTGAAATTTCAAGAAAGAATAGACCAATATGGAACATTTGTCATTAAAAATGGAAACATATACATAAATGTAAATTGCTTTTTTCCATTAACATCTTTCCAATGAATTTTACCTATATTCCTTTACTGGTTAAATTAAGTTAATACATGTAGTAAGAAACTCTGAGTAAATAAACATGACATCCCAAATAAACATGGCATCCCAAATAAACATGACATCACAAATAAACATGACATCACAAATAAACATGGCATCCCAAATAAACATGACATCACAAATAAACATGACATCACAAATAAACATGACATCACAAATAATCATGACATCACAAATAAACATGACATCACAAATAAACATGGCATCCCAAATAAACATGACATCACAAATAAACATGACATCACAAATAAACATGACATCACAAATAAACATGACATCACAAATAAACATGACATCACAAATAAACATGACATCACAAATAATCATGACATCACAAATAAACATGACATCACAAATATGCCTTCTCCAGATGTACACATACATTCAGACAAATTAACATAATATTATTATACCATCACAAACAGTTTCTTGTTAAATCCAGTTTCAGTTAAGGGCTGACTTTAAACGTAAAATTCAAAGTGGTCTAGAGGCCTGCAAGAACTCTGGTATTTTTTTGGCTGACTTTAAACGTAAGATTTAAATTGGTCTAGGGGCCTGCAAGAATTGTGGTATTTTTTTTGGCTGACTTAAAAGTAAGATTCAAATTGGTCTAGGGGTCTGCAAGAACTGTGGTATTTTTTGGGCTGACTTTAAACGTAAGATTTAAAGTGGTCTGGGGGCCTGCAAAAACTGTGGTATTTTTTGGGTTGACTTTAAACGTAAGATTTAAAGTGGTCTGGGGGCCTGCAAAAACTGTGGTATCTTTGAAGATAACACAGTTAATGATGATATTGATTTTACCGAACTGAAGAGGAATTAAAATAACAAACACTTTTCAAATGTTTTATATTTGTACACATGTTTTGTTCTTTTCAGGATCTTTTAAAAGTATTTTATAAATTCTTTGTTATGATTGATGTTTTACGCCCACTCAAGATTATTTCACTTACATGGAGGCGTTGCCAGGTTTTGCGGGGGAGGAAACCCCTGACCTTCAGCGAGTACTTGCAAACTCTTCCACATACAGCAACCGAGCGAAAAGTCCACTCAAATTTTTTTCAATTTTTCTTTGGTCTGAGTGTGATTCTCTTTGTTTTGAAAATTCCCTACTGTCAATATGGGATGTTATTCTATAGTTTTGTGTCAATGACAATGAAATATCTTGACATACAATGTTTATTTCAGGTGCTCACAGCCACATGAAATCATAAATCACTGTTCTGGATCAACTAAAACATTCCAATTTCTATCCAGCTAAAAACTATGCTGATTTTCATGACAGTCTTAATTTAACCATATTATCACACATTTAACTTATTCTCCTACATTTCCATGGTTTGATGGCAGAAGATTTCGAGTAAAAGGGATGTGATTATTTGGGCCTTGAACTAGATGATGGTTCACACAGAGCTTTGGTAGGTTGTTTTGCTAAGGCGAGAGAAATCAGAGAAAACTATGACATTTGTAACCAGTCAAACTCTGCAATGTTGATGTCCAACATAACATGAATTAACTTTGACCTTATTTGGTTTGATCTCAGTTTACAGATATTCTTGCCATAGCTGAAGATCCCTACAGTACAACCTTGTCAATGTATTACAAAGTGTTCCAGAAAATTCTCCGGCCAAACTCCTGTCTGTCTTCAACTTATGAAATATTGAGGGGTTTGCCTTATTCCAACAACCTATGATTGTGTATAAATGTCCCCCTTTTTAGCACAATTAAAATCCCTTCTTCAAGGTTATTTTGTGTCAATGACAATGAAATATCTTGACAGACAATGTTTATTTCAGGTGCTCACAGCCACATGAAATCATAAATCACTGTTCTGGATCAACTAAAACATTCCAATTTCTATCCAGCTAAAAACATAGACTTAAAGAGAATATAACATAATCAAATATGGATGCTGTCTTATGAATTCAGGGACGTTTCAATTTAATTTATGATGTAGTATACATGGGGTTAACATGCGTACAAAAAATTTACGAAGATTCTTTCATTGCTTTATGAGAACAGTGACCAAAAAAAAAAGGCCAGCGGACGCCATTTTGAATATGCAAATGAGCAAAAAAACGTCACAGTGATACCATAGGGTTAACCTGTATACAAAATTTTACGAAGATCCTTTCATTATTTTAGGAGAAAAGTGATAAAAAGAAGAAAAACAAAATGGTTGCCAGAGGCCATTTTAATACGCAAATGAGCAAAGGAAATAAGTTGCACAAGTAAACCATAGGGGGAATGTGCGTGTGAAATTTAAAGAAGATCCGACAAGCAGTTCTCTTGGAATCGAGCTCACAAGAGAGAAAAGTGATAAAAAACGGGCATTTTAAATGAAAAAATTACCCCAAAAAAATTTGATGTTGCACGACTAGACTATATGGGGAACCAACACAAAAATATTTCATCAAGATCGGCCCGTTGGTTTTCTAGATTCCGAGATCACAAACTATGTAGGTAAAAATTCAAAAATATGCAAATGAGCAAAGAAAAAAAAAGATGTTGCACCACTAAACCATAGGGGGAACCTGTCTGGGAAATTTGATGATGATCCGACCAGTAGTTTTCTTGGAACAGCGATCACAAGAAAAGTTTACAGACGGCGGACGTAAAAGAGATTTGAGATCATGGTGGTCTTAAAAATTGTCAGGACCAAGTAAAACTAAAAAAGATATGGACATAAAGACAACATTACATAATCCAATATAAGTGTCATATTATGCAACCGGAGATGTCATAAATGGTTGACAACACACCACCTAAACAAAAAGTACATGCTGTGAAAGAATTGCACAGATTGGATCAAAACGAATCAAGTTATGGAGGCAATGGTAAAAAAGATAAATAATAAAAGAGAATACTACATGATCAATTATAGATGCCATATTATGCAACCGAAGATGTCATAAATGGTGCACAACACACCATCTACCCATAATGTATATGCTGTGAAAGAATTGCTAATATCAGATCAAAACTCAACTTCTGTAGTGGTATTAAATATAATCCAATAAAGACACCATATTATGCAACCAAAAATGGTTCATGACGCACCTACCCATAAGGTATACATGTATGTTGTGAAAGAATTGTGAAGATTAGATCAAAAAAGTTATGGATCGAAAGAGAACTCGAGATGGACGGTAATACCATGATAAAACCGACGTTTTTTAGGCAGTTAGTGTGTGTAAAGTGGTTGACCTTCCACTGACACTAATTACGGAGACAAGGTCAAACACTTCTTCCTGTATTCACTCTTCACAACAGGAACAATCTAATTATACAAACTTGTCTCCATGGTTATTTTAGACAAGAAAATTACCCCTGTGCCTGTGTGTTTTAGTGTTCAAAAATATATATACAGATGAAAAGATTTGGGCAAATATTCACTTATTCTATCTGCAGTCATTGTATGTGTATAAGGAAAGGACATTTGAATAGAAAGGTACACTGGTCACAGTGTTTGCTCATATATATGAGAGTAAAAACAAAACATAACAGCTTTGGAAATGGTAGTATACACCTTAGTTTTGGAAATGGTAGTATACACCTTAGTTTTGGAAAAGGTAGTATACACCTTAGTTTTGGAAATGGTAGTATACACCTTAGTTTTGGAAATGGTAGTATACACCTTAGTTTTGGAAATGATAGTATACACCTTAGTTTTACAAATGGCTGTGTACACCTTAGTTTTGGAAATGGTAGTATACACCTTAGTTTTACATATGGAAGTATACACCTTAGTTTTGGAAATGGCAGTGTACACCTTAGTTTTGGAAATGGTAGTATACACCTTAGTTTTACAAATGGAAGTATATACACCTTAGTTTTGGAAATGGTAGTATAAACCTTAGTTTTGGAAATGGTAGTATACACCTTAGTTTTGGAAATGGTAGTATACACCTTAGTTTTGGAAATGGTAGTATACACCTTAGTTTTGGAAATGGTAGTATACACCTTAGTTTTGGAAATGGTAGTATACACCTTAGTTTTGGAAATGGTAGTGTACACCTTAGTTTTACAAATGGACGTATACACCTTAGTTTTACAAATGATAGTATGCACCTTAGTTTTGAAAATGATAGTATACACCTTAGTTTTACAAATGATAGTATACACCTTAGTTTTGAAAATGATAGTATACACCTTAGTTTTACAAATGGTAGTATACACCTTATTTTTGAAAATGAAAGTATACACCTTAGTTTTGGAAATGATAGTATACACCTTAGTTTTGGAAATGGTAGTATACACCTTAGTTTTGGAAATGGTAGTATACACCTTAGTTTTGGAAATGGTAGTATACAACTTAGTTTTGGAAATGATAGTATACACCTTAGCTTTGGAAATGGTAGTATACACCTTAGTTTTGGAAATGGTAGTGTACACCTTAGCTTTGGAAATGGTAGTATACACCTTAGTTTTGGAAATGGTAGCATACACCTTAGTTTTGGAAATGGTAGAATACACCTTAGTTTTGGAAATGGTAGTATACACCTTAGTTTTACAAATGGTAGTAGGCCTATACATCTTAGTTTTGAAAATGGTAGTATACACCTTAGTTTTACAAATGGTAGTAGGCCTATACACCTTAGTTTTGGAAATGGTAGTATACACCTTAGTTTTACAAATGGTAGTAGGCCTATACACCTTAGTTTTACAAATGGTAGTAGGCCTGTACACCTTATTTTTGGAAATGGTCGTATACACCTTAGTTTTGGAAATGGTAGTATAGACCTTAGTTTTGGAAATAGTAGTATATATCCCTTAGTTTTGGAAATGGTAGTATACACCTTAGTTTTACAAATGGTAGTAGGCCTATACATCTTAGTTTTGAAAATGGTAGTATACATCTTAGTTTTGGAAATGGTAGTATACACCTTAGTTTTGAAAATGGTAGTATACACCTTAGTTTTGGAAATGGTAGTATACACCTTAGTTTTGGAAATAGTAGTATATATCCCTTAGTTTTTGAAATGGTAGTATACACCTTAGTTTTGGAAATGGTAGTATACACCTTAGTTTTGGAAATGGTAGTGTACACCTTAGTTTTACAAATGGTACTATACACCTTAGTTTTACAAATGGTAGTATTCACCTTAGTTTTGGAAATGGTAGTACCTCAAAGTCATAGACATATAGAGAGGTTTGACGATCAATCAAAGTCACAGACATATAGAGAGGTTTGATGATCAATCAAAGTCACAGACAAATAGAGAGGTTTGATGATCAATCAGTCACAGACATATAGAGAGGTTTGATGATCAATCAGTCACAGACATATAGAGAGGTTTGATGATCAATCAGTCACAGACATATAGAGAGGTTTGATGATCAATCAGTCACAGACATATAGAGAGGTTTGATGATCAATCAGTCACAGACATATAGAGAGGTTTGATGATCAATCAGTCACAGACATATAGAGAGGTTTGATGATCAATCAAAGTCACAGACATATAGAGAGGTTTGACGATCAATCAAAGTCACAGACATATAGAGAGGTTTGATGATCAACCAAAGTCACAGACATATAGAGAGGTTTGTTGATCAATCAAAGTCACAGACATATAGAGAGGTTTGATGATCAACCAAAGTCACAGACATATAGAGAGGTTTAATGATCAATCAAAGTCACAGACATATAGAGAGGTTTGATGATCAACCAAAGTCACAGACATATACAGAGGTTTGATGATCAATCAAAGTCACAGACATACAGAGAGGTTTGATGATCAATCAAAGTCACAGACATATAGAGAGATTTGATGATCAACCAAAGTCACAGACATATAGAGAGGTTTGATGATCAATCAGTCACATACATATAGAGAGGTTTGATGATCAATCAGTCACAGACATATAGAGAGGTTTGATGATCAATCAAAGTCACAGACATAGAGAGAGGTTTGATGATCAATCAGTCACAGACATATAGAGAGGTTTGTTGATCAACCAGTCACAGACAAATAGAGAGGTTTGATGATCAATCAGTCACAGACATATAGAGAGGTTTGATGATCAATCAAAGTCACAGACATATAGAGAGGTTTGATGATCAATCAAAGTCACAGACATATACAGAGGTTTGATGATCAATCAGTCACAGACATATAGAGAGGTTTGATGATCAATCAAAGTCACAGACATATAGAGAGGTTTGATGATTAATCAGTCACAGACATATAGAGAGGTTTGATGATCAATCAAAGTCACAGACATATAGAGAGGTTTGATGATCAATCAAAGTCACAGACATATAGAGAGGTTTGATGATCAATCAAAGTCACATACATATAGAGAGGTTTGATGATCAATCAAAGTCACAGACATATAGAGAGGTTTGATGATCAATCAGTCACAGACAAATAGAGAGGTTTGATGATCAATCAGTCACAGACATATACAGAGGTTTGATGATCAATCAGTCACAGACATATAGAGAGGTTTGATGATCAATCAAAGTCACAGACAAATAGAGAGGTTTGATGATCAATCAGTCACAGACATATAGAGAGGTTTGATGATCAATCAAAGTCACAGACATATAGAGAGGTTTGATGATCAATCAAAGTCACAGACATATAGAGAGGTTTGATGATCAACCAAAGTCACAGACATATAGAGAGGTTTGATGATCAATCAGTCACATACATATAGAGAGGTTTGATGATCAATCAGTCACATACATATAGAGAGGTTTGATGATCAATCAGTCACAGACATATAGAGAGGTTTGATGATCAATCAAAGTCACAGACATATAGAGAGGTTTGATGATCAATCAAAGTCACAGACATATAGAGAGGTTTGATGATCAATCAGTCACAGACATATAGAGAGGTTTGATGATCAATCAGTCACAGACATATAGAGAGGTTTGATGATCAATCAGTCACAGACATATAGAGAGGTTTGATGATCAATCAAAGTCACAGACATATAGAGAGGTTTGATGATCAATCAGTCACAGACACATAGAGAGGTTTGATGATCAATCAGTCACAGACATATAGAGAGGTTTGATGATCAGTCAGTCACAGACATATAGAGAGGTTTGATGATCAATCAAAGTCACAGACATATAGAGAGGTTTGATGATCAATCAGTCACATACATATAGAGAGGTTTGATGATCAATCAGTCACAGACATATAGAGAGGTTTGATGCTCAATCAGTCACATACATATAGAGAGGTTTGATGATCAATCAGTCACAGACATATAGAGAGGTTTGATGATCAATCAAAGTCACAGACATATAGAGAGGTTTGATGATCAATCAAAGTCACAGACATAGAGAGAGGTTTGATGATCAATCAGTCACAGACATATAGAGAGGTTTGTTGATCAACCAGTCACAGACAAATAGAGAGGTTTGATGATCAATCAGTCACAGACATATACAGAGGTTTGATGATCAATCAGTCACAGACAAATAGAGAGGTTTGATGATCAATCAAAGTCACAGACATATAGAGAGGTTTGATGATCAATCAGTCACAGACATATACAGAGGTTTGATGATTAATCAGTCACAGACATATAGAGAGGTTTGATGATCAATCAAAGTCACAGACATATAGAGAGGTTTGATGATCAATCAAAGTCACAGACAAATAGAGAGGTTTGATGATCAATCAGTCACAGACATATAGAGAGGTTTGATGATCAATCAAAGTCACAGACATATAGAGAGGTTTGATGATCAATCAAAGTCACAGACATATAGAGAGGTTTGATGATCAACCAAAGTCACAGACATATAGAGAGGTTTGATGATCAATCAGTCACAGACAAATAGAGAGGTTTGATGATCAATCAAAGTCACAGACAAATAGAGAGGTTTGATGATCAATCAGTCACAGACATATAGAGAGGTTTGATGATCAATCAAAGTCACAGACAAATAGAGAGGTTTGATGATCAATCAAAGTCACAGACATATAGAGAGGTTTGATGATCAATCAGTCACAGACATATAGAGAGGTTTGATGATCAATCAAAGTCACAGACAAATAGAGAGGTTTGATGATCAATCAGTCACAGACATATAGAGAGGTTTGATGATCAATCAAAGTCAAAGACATATAGAGAGGTTTGATGATCAATCAGTCACAGACATATACAGAGGTTTGATGATCAATCAGTCACAGACATATAGAGAGGTTTGATGATCAATCAAAGTCACAGACATATAGAGAGGTTTGATGATCAATCAGTCACAGACATATACAGAGGTTTGATGATCAATCAAAGTCACAGACATATAGAGAGGTTTGATGATCAATCAGTCACAGACATATAGAGAGGTTTGATGATCAATCAAAGTCACAGACAAATAGAGAGGTTTGATGATCAATCAAAGTCACAGACATATAGAGAGGTTTGATGATCAATCAGTCACATACATATAGAGAGGTTTGATGATCAATCAGTCACAGACATATAGAGAGGTTTGATGATCAACCAAAGTCACAGACATATAGAGAGGTTTGATGATCAATCAGTCACAGACATATACAGAGGTTTGATGATCAATCAAAGTCACAGACAAATAGAGAGGTTTGATGATCAATCAAAGTCACAGACAAATAGAGAGGTTTGATAATCAATCAAAGTCACAGACAAATAGAGAGGTTTGATGATCAATCAAAGTCACAGACAAATAGAGAGGTTTGATGATCAATCAGTCACAGACATATACAGAGGTTTGATGATCAATCAAAGTCACAGACAAATAGAGAGGTTTGATGATCAACCAAAGTCACAGACATATAGAGAGGTTTGATGATCAATCAAAGTCACAGACATATAGAGAGGTTTGATGATCAATCAGTCACATACATATAGAGAGGTTTGATGATCAATCAAAGTCACAGACAAATAGAGAGGTTTGATGATCAATCAGTCACAGACAAATAGAGAGGTTTGATGATCAATCAGTCACAGACATATAGAGAGGTTTGATGATCAATCAGTCACAGACATATAGAGAGGTTTGATGATCAATCAAAGTCACAGACATATAGAGAGGTTTGATGATCAACCAAAGTCACAGACATATAGAGAGGTTTGATGGTCAATCAAAGTCACAGATATATAGAGAGGTTTGATGATTAATCAGTCACATACATATAGAGAGGTTTGATGATCAATCAAAGTCACAGACATATAGAGAGGTTTGATGATCAATCAGTCACATACATATAGAGAGGTTTGATGATCAATCAAAGTCACAGACATATACAGAGGTTTGATGATCAATCAGTCACAGACATATAGAGAGGTTTGATGATCAATCAAAGTCACAGACATATAGAGAGGTTTGATGATCAATCAGTCACAGACATATAGAGAGGTTTGATGATCAATCAAAGTCACAGACAAATAGAGAGGTTTGATGATCAATCAGTCACAGACATATAGAGAGGTTTGATGATCAATCAAAGTCACAGACATATAGAGAGGTTTGATGATCAATCAAAGTCACAGACATATACAGAGGTTTGATGATCAATCAAAGTCACAGACATATAGAGAGGTTTGATGATCAATCAAAGTCACAGACATATAGAGAGGTTTGATGATCAACCAAAGTCACAGACATATAGAGAGGTTTGATGATCAATCAAAGTCACAGACATATAGAGAGGTTTGATGCTCAATCAGTCACAGACATATAGAGAGGTTTGATGATCAATCAAAGTCACAGACATATAGAGAGGTTTGATGATCAACCAAAGTCACAGACATATAGAGAGGTTTGATGATCAATCAGTCACAGACATATAGAGAGGTTTGATGATCAATCAGTCACAGACATATACAGAGGTTTGATGATCAATCAGTCACAGACATATACAGAGGTTTGATGATTAATCAGTCACAGACATATAGAGAGGTTTGATGATCAATCAAAGTCACAGACACATAGAGAGGTTTGATGATCAATCAGTCACAGACATATAGAGAGGTTTGATGATCAATCAAAGTCACAGACATATAGAGAGGTTTGATGATCAATCAGTCACAGACATAGAGAGAGGTTTGATGATCAATCAAAGTCACAGACAAATAGAGAGGTTTGATGATCAATCAAAGTCACAGACAAATAGAGAGGTTTGACGATCAATCAAAGTCACAGACAAATAGAGAGGTTTGATGATCAGTCAAAGTCACAGACATATAGAGAGGTTTGATGATCAATCAAAGTCACAGACATATAGAGAGGTTTGATGATTAATCAGTCACAGACATATAGAGAGGTTTGATGATCAATCAAAGTCACAGACATATAGAGAGGTTTAATGATCAATCAAAGTCACAGACATATAGAGAGGTTTGATGATCAACCAAAGTCACAGACATATAGAGAGGTTTGATGATCAATCAGTCACATACATATAGAGAGGTTTGATGATCAATCAGTCACAGACATATAGAGAGGTTTGATGATCAACCAAAGTCACAGACATATAGAGAGGTTTGATGCTCAATCAGTCACAGACATATAGAGAGGTTTGATGATCAATCAGTCACAGACATATAGAGAGAGGTTTGATGATCAATCAGTCACAGACATATAGAGAGATTTGATGATAAATCAGTCACAGACATAGAGAGAGGTTTGATGATCAATCAAAGTCACAGACATATAGAGAGGTTTGATGATCAATCAAAGTCACAGACATATACAGAGGTTTGATGATCAATCAAAGTCACAGACATATACAGAGGTTTGATGATCAATCAAAGTCACAGACATATAGAGAGGTTTGATGCTCAATCAGTCACAGACATATAGAGAGGTTTGATGATCAATCAGTCACAGACATATAGAGAGGTTTGATGATCAATCAGTCACAGACATATAGAGAGAGGTTTGATGATAAATCAGTCACAGACATAGAGAGAGGTTTGATGATCAATCAAAGTCACAGACATATAGAGAGGTTTGATGATCAATCAAAGTCACAGACATATACAGAGGTTTGATGATCAATCAGTCACAGACATATAGAGAGGTTTGATGATCAATCAGTCACAGACATATAGAGAGGTTTGTTGATCAATCAAAGTCACAGACATATAGAGAGGTTTGTTGATCAGTCAGTCACAGACACATAGAGAGAGGTTTGATGATCAATCAGTCACAGACATATAGAGAGGTTTGATGATCAATCATTCACAGACATATAGAGAGGTTTGATGATCAATCAGTCACAGACATATAGAGAGGTTTGATGATCAATCAGTCACAGACATATAGAGAGGTTTGATGATCAATCAGTCACAGACATATAGAGAGGTTTGATGATCAATCAAAGTCACAGACATATAGAGAGGTTTGATGATCAATCAGTCACAGACATATAGAGAGGTTTGATGATCAATCAGTCACAGACATATAGAGAGGTTTGATGATCAACCAAAGTCACAGACATATAGAGAGGTTTGATGATCAATCAGTCACATACATATAGAGAGGTTTGATGATCAATCAGTCACAGACATATAGAGAGGTTTGATGATCAATCAGTCACAGACATATAGAGAGGTTTGATGATCAATCAGTCACAGACATATAGAGAGGTTTGATGATCAATCAGTCACAGACATATAGAGAGGTTAATGATGTCAATTAAAAACATTCTGGAATGAAGAGGGATGAAATGGGTTGCTGTGAGGATCCATCATAGGATGAGTTCAGTACATGTAGGATCAGGAATGATGGCCATAATAAGAAAAGTATATTGTCAAATGTTGCCAAATGAATCATCAATGAAGACAAATGAAGTGACAAAATGTTGAACCGTTGTTGGAATGGTCCATAAACCAGGCAGTACATGTACATCTTGTATTAAGCATTTATATCAATGGGTCATAATACATCCCGATATGGTCCATAACCCCAGACAGTACTTCATGTAACAACCTTCAGAGTGTTTATATCAATGGGTATCAAGTCATTATACATCCCGAAATGGTCCATAACCCCAGACAGTACTTCATGTAACAACCTTCAGAGTGTTTATATCAATGGGTATCAAGTCATTCAACATCCTAAAATGGTCCATAACCCCAGACAGTACTTCATGTAACAACCTTCAGAGTGTTTATATCAATGGGTCATTATACATCCCGATATGATCCATAACCCCAGACAGTACTTCATGTAACAACCTTCAGTGTTTATATCAATGGGTATCAAGTCATTATACATCCCCAAATGGTCCATAACCCCAGACAGTACTTCATGTAACAACCTTCAGAGTGTTTATATCAATGGGTATCAAGTCATTATACATCCTGAAATGGTCCATAACCCCAGACAGTACTTCGTGTAACAACCTTCAGAGTGTTTATATCAATGGGTATCAAGTCATTCAACATCCTGAAATGGTCCATAACCCCAGACAGTACTTCGTGTAACAACCTTTAGAGTGTTTATATCAATGGGTATCAAGTCATTATACATCATGAAATGGTCCATAACCCCAGACAGTACTTCATGTAACAACCTTCAGAGTGTTTATATCAATGGGTATCAAGTCATTCAACAAGTCATTCAACATCCTGAAATGGTCCATAACCCCAGACTGTGACAGGGTTCGTACTCATAAGATGGAAATTTTTTCAAGACCTTTTCAAGACCCTTTTTCAAGGTATTTGCAAGTAAAATTTACAGTATGTCAGGCCTTGTCAAACATAATCAGACATACTCAGGGGACATTACTTGCGCGTTGTAGCGATTCTGCGCTATTTAAAGATCGCTTTGAAACTGTTGCCGGATTTGTTTCACTTTGTGACTTGCATATGTCTAACCTATTGAGGCTGTGAAATACTATGTAACAATGAAACATCAGACCTTTAAAGCATGCAAAATAAAAGGAATGTTATCATATGATATGCTATGGCCATTTCCGGTTTTGACAAAGTCACACAAGATCACAAAAGCCATACCGATCAGACCAATGCTGATAAAGGGTCTTCAGGGCTAATATTTCGAAAAATTTTACGAGAATCTAAGTATATAACGCTCTCTGTTTAACATGCATACACAACAGCTGTGTTGGATTTTGATAATGTTTTCCCTTTATAAAAACATCAAGCAGAAACTTAATTTTTAGTTATTTATATCTAAAATAAAAAAAATCTAAAAATATGTATTTACTGATTGTTTTATAAATTATACATAAAATTTTATTGCTCAACAGTCTGTTTTTTTTTCTCCAAAAGCTAGGGTGTATGCTACATAAAAATATAGACCTATAGGCCTACATCTCTCAGTTTATTGAAAAAAAAAACAACAAAAATAATCCAAGGAATCTTTCTCCAACTGGGCTGCAGCTATCAACCTGATGAAACCTATTTTTTTGGTCTCAAGAGACTTAACAAAATAAGCTCCACAAAAAAAGAAACCATATACTACCAGTCTCAAAAAACATTTTGTTAGACTTACAGTTACATGAAGCGAAATTACTTTTATGAATGGCCTAAGGGATAAAAAAAATTGAGTCACTAGATTCAAATACATTTTAGTTTGATGCTAATTTCACATACATGTACATGTGTTAACTATTAATAATGTTTGATATAGGTATGGAGTTTTCTCTATTAAAATTCTACTTATATGATGACAACTATGTATTTGATGTCCGTGTTGTTGTTGTAACACCATGTCCGTTTTTGTGATAGTTTATTTCATGCCAAACTTTCAATACTTTTAAAGCGGTCTTTTTCAACCGAACTCACGGTGTTCAAATGAAACAACTCACAAAGTTCTTGGATAATTTTTTTAGCAGAATTCAAGGGAAGTCAAAAAGAGTTAGCCGAATCTTTAGTGAGTGGTTTCAGTTTCATAGGGCCTAATGTCCGATGAACAACACTCACTCAGTCTCAAGGGTGAATCTAACCCGAAGTTTTGCTTTCACGCTGATCAGCGGCAGCCATACCTTTACCTTAAATTAAAACCGACACACTTGATTTTTCTTCAAGACCTTTGATACTTAATTCAAGGTACTTTTGTATTTTTCAAGGTAATTCAAGGCCTTGAATTTATTTTTTCCATTTTCAAGGCTTTTCAAGGTTTTCAAGGTAGAGTGCGAACCCTGCAGACAGTACTTCGTGTAACAACCTTCAGAGTGTTTATATCAATGGGTATCAAGTCATTCAACATCCTGAAATGGTCCATAACCCCAGACAGTACTTCATGTAACAACCTTCAGAGTGTTTATATCAATGGGTATCAAGTCATTATACATCCTGAAATGGTCCATAACCCCAGACAGTACTTCATGTAACAACCTTCAGAGTGTTTATATCAATGGGTATCAAGTCATTATACATCCCGATATGGTCCATAGCCCCAGACAGTACTTCATGTAACAACCTTCAGAGTGTTTATATCAATGGGTATCAAGTCATTATACATCCTGAAATGGTCCATAACCCCAGACAGTACTTCATGTAACAACCTTCAGAGTGTTTATATCAATGGGTCATTATACATCCTGAAATGGTCCATAACCCCAGACAGTACTTCATGTAACAACCTTCAGAGTGTTTATATCAATGGGTATCAAGTCATTCAACATCCTGAAATGGTCCATAACCCCAGACAGTACTTCATGTAACAACCTTCAGAGTGTTTATATCAATGGGTATCAAGTCATTATACATCCTGAAATGGTCCATAACCCCAGACAGTACTTCATGTAACAACCTTCAGAGTGTTTATATCAATGGGTATCAAGTCATTATACATCCCGATATGGTCCATAGCCCCAGACAGTACTTCATGTAACAACCTTCAGAGTGTTTATATCAATGGGTATCAAGTCATTATACATCCTGAAATGGTCCATAACCCCAGACAGTACTTCATGTAACAACCTTCAGAGTGTTTATATCAATGGGTCATTATACATCCTGAAATGGTCCATAACCCCAGACAGTACTTCATGTAACAACCTTCAGAGTGTTTATATCAATGGGTATCAAGTCATTATACATCCCGATATGGTCCATAACCCCAGACAGTACTTCATGTAACAACCTTCAGAGTGTTTATATCAATGGGTATCAAGTCATTATACATCCTGAAATGGTCCATAACCCCAGACAGTACTTCATGTAACAACCTTCAGAGTGTTTATATCAATGGGTATCAAGTCATTATACATCCTGAAATGGTCCATAACCCCAGATAGTACTTCATGTAACAACCTTCAGAGTGTTTATATCAATGGGTCATTATACATCCCGAAATGGTCCATAACCCCAGACAGTACTTCATGTAACAACCTTCAGAGTGTTTATATCAATGGGTATCAAGTCATTATACATCCTGAAATGGTCCATAACCCCAGACAGTACTTCATGTAACAACCTTCAGAGTGTTTATATCAATGGGTATCAAGTCATTATACATCCTGAAATGGTCCATAACCCCAGACAGTACTTCATGTAACAACCTTCAGAGTGTTTATATCAATGGGTATCAAGTCATTATACATCCTGAAATGGTCCATAGCCCCAGACAGTACTTCATGTAACAACCTTCAGAGTGTTTATATCAATGGGTCATTATACATCCCGAAATGGTCCATAACCCCAGACAGTACTTCATGTAACAACCTTCAGAGTGTTTATATCAATGGGTATCAAGTCATTATACATCCTGAAATGGTCCATAACCCCAGACAGTACTTCATGTAACAACCTTCAGAGTGTTTATATCAATGGGTATCAAGTCATTATACATCCTGAAATGGTCCATAACCCCAGACAGTACTTCATGTAACAACCTTCAGAGTGTTTATATCAATGGGTATCAAGTCATTATACATCCTGAAATGGTCCATAACCCCAGACAGTACTTCATGTAACAACCTTCAGAGTGTTTATATCAATGGGTATCAAGTCATTATACATCCCGATATGGTCCATAACCCCAGACAGTACTTCATGTAACAACCTTCAGAGTGTTTATATCAATGGGTCATTATACATCCTGAAATGGTCCATAACCCCAGACAGTACTTCATGTAACAACCTTCAGAGTGTTTATATCAATGGGTATCAAGTCATTATACATCCTGAAATGGTCCATAACCCCAGACAGTACTTCATGTAACAACCTTCAGAGTGTTTATATCAATGGGTCATTATACATCCTGAAATGGGCCATAACCCCAGACAGTACTTCATGTAACAACCTTCAAAGTGTTTATATCAATGGGTATCAAGTCATTATACATCCCGATATGGTCCATAACCCCAGACAGTACTTCATGTAACAACCTTCAGAGTGTTTATATCAATGGGTCATTATACATCCTGAAATGGTCCATAACCCCAGACAGTACTTCATGTAACAACCTTCAGAGTGTTTATATCAATGGGTATCAAGTCATTATACATCCTGAAATGGTCCATAACCCCAGACAGTACTTCATGTAACAACCTTCAGAGTGTTTATATCAATGGGTCATTATACATCCTGAAATGGTCCATAACCCCAGACAGTACTTCATGTAACAACCTTCAGAGTGTTTATATCAATGGGTATCAAGTCATTATACATCCCGATATGGTCCATAGCCCCAGACAGTACTTCATGTAACAACCTTCAGAGTGTTTATATCAATGGGTATCATCAAGTCATTATACATCCTGAAATGGTCCATAACCCCAGACAGTACTTCATGTAACAACCTTCAGAGTGTTTATATCAATGGGTATCAAGTCATTATACATCCTGAAATGGTCCATAACCCCAGACAGTACTTCATGTAACAACCTTCAGAGTGTTTATATCAATGGGTATCAAGTCATTATACATCCTGAAATGGTCCATAACCCCAGACAGTACTTCATGTAACAACCTTCAGAGTGTTTATATCAATGGGTATCAAGTCATTATACATCCCGATATGGTCCATAACCCCAGACAGTACTTCATGTAACAACCTTCAGAGTGTTTATATCAATGGGTCATTATACATCCTGAAATGGGCCATAACCCCAGACAGTACTTCATGTAACAACCTTCAGAGTGTTTATATCAATGGGTATCAAGTCATTATACATCCTGAAATGGTCCATAACCCCAGACAGTACTTCATGTAACAACCTTCAGAGTGTTTATATCAATGGGTCATTATACATCCTGAAATGGGCCATAGCCCCAGACAGTACTTCATGTAACAACCTTCAGAGTGTTTATATCAATGGGTATCAAGTCATTATACATCCTGAAATGGTCCATAGCCCCAGATAGTACTTCATGTAACAACCTTCAGAGTGTTTATATCAATGGGTATCAAGTCATTATACATCCTGAAATGGTCCATAACCCCAGACAGTACTTCATGTAACAACCTCCAGAGTGTTTATATCAATGGGTATCAAGTCATTATACATCCTGAAATGGTCCATAACCCCAGACAGTACTTCATGTAACAACCTTCAGAGTGTTTATATCAATGGGTATCAAGTCATTCAACATCCTGAAATGGTCCATAACCCCAGACAGTACTTCATGTAACAACCTTCAGAGTGTTTATATCAATGGGTATCAAGTCATTATACATCCTGGAATGGTCCATAACCCCAGACAGTACTTGTAAAAACAATTCAGAACATTTACATTTTCAAGATATATTAGATTATATTAGATTTGCCAGAGATCAAAGAAAGAGAGTAGCATCATGAGACATAAGTAAATTAAAGGCACTTACCTTCTGAAGCAGTTACAGGGTTGGAAAACTGGCTATGTGAAATATCTTCAACCTTTATAGAAGCCAGTATCATGTGCTGAAATAATAGGAGGAAATATGACAGAAAATTGACTCCGATTACAGGAACTCACTTGTAACCATGACAACAATTACAACACCAACTCGCTTGTAATTATAATACAATTATAACATCAACTCTCTTGTAACCATGACACAATTACAGCATCAACTCTCCTGTAACCATGACACAATTACAACATCAACTCTCTTGTAACCATGACACAATTACAGCATCAACTCTCTTGTAACCATGACACAATTACAGCATCAACTCTCCTGTAACCATGACACAATTACAACATCAACTCTCTTGTGACCATGACACAATTACAGCATCAACTCTCTTGTAACCATGACACAATTACAGCATCAACTCTCCTGTAACCATGACACAATTACAGCATCAACTCTCTTGTGACCATGACACAATTACAGCATCAACTCTCCTGTAACCATGACACAATTACAACATCAACTCTCTTGTAACCATGACACAATTACAACATCAACTCTCTTGTAACCATGACACAATTACAACATCAACTCTCTTGTAACCACGACACAATTACAACATCAACTCTCTTGTGATCTTGACAGTACAACATCAACTCTGTTGTAACCATGACACAATTACAACATCAACTCTGTTGTAACCATGACACAATTACAGCATCAACTCTCTTGTGACAATGACACAATTACAACATCAACTCTCCTGTAACCATGACACAATTACAACATCAACTCTCTTGTAACCATGACACAATTACAGCATCAACTCTCCTGTAACCATGACACAATTACAACATCAACTCTCTTGTGATCTTGACAGTACAACATCAACTCTGTTGTAACCATGACACAATTAATACATCAACTCTGTTGTAACCATGACACAATTACAACATCAACTCTCTTGTAATCATGACACAATTACAACATCAACTCTCTTGTAACCACGACACAATTACAACATCAACTCTCTTGTGACCATAACACAATTACAACATCAACTCTCTTGTGGCCATGACACAATTACAGCATCAACTCTCCTGTAACCATGACACAATTACAACATCAACTCTCTTGTGATCTTGACAGTACAACATCAACTCTGTTGTAACCATGACACAATTAATACATCAACTCTGTTGTAACCATGACACAATTACAACATCAACTCTCTTGTAATCATGACACAATTACAACATCAACTCTCTTGTAACCACGACACAATTACAACATCGACTCTCTTGTGATCATGACACAATAACAACATCAACTCTCTTGTGACCATAACACAATTACAACATCAACTCTCTTGTAATCATGACACAATCACAACATCAACTCTCTTGTGACCATAACACAATTACAACATCAACTCTCTTGTAATCATGACACAATCACAACATCAACTCTCTTGTGACCATAACACAATTACAACATCAACTCTCTTGTAACCATGACACAATTACAACATTAACTCTCTTGTAATCATGACACAATTACAACATTAACTCTCTTGTAACCATGACAACAATAAACATAACCCAAATATAATTTAAAGGAATAAAAACCCCAGTGATCATTGGATAAACTATGTAATTGATAATTTTCAATCATTCAGAGATTCTGTATTGTTGCTGTTCGAAATGAACTAAGTATCTTAAAATACAATTGTGTTTATTCAGAAGTCTGCAGTGAGCAAATGGGGATTGAGAAACTTGATCAATTCGCCTATATTCATCAACAATCAGACAAGAGTTTTAGTAGACTCAACATACGCCCGCCGTGGCAAAGTCGAACCGCTACGATTAACAACTTTACATTTAATATAACATTTGTTTTAATTTCATCAATTCGAATTTCTTGTTAACATTCAAAGTTTTTCTTTTCTGAATTTGATGAAGCTGCAACTAAATACCAGTATGTTATAGTACACAAAAATTATCTGTTCAGGTAATTTCAATCACATTTTAATTGCAAAAACTGAAATATTGTGGCTGTTTTGACATTGCTGTTATGTTCCATAATTGGGAAGGAGCAATCAATACAATAGCTTACAATTTTTTAATTTTAACAGTTTTGACTGGGACACTGTTCTATTGGACTTGGCTGTAATAGTTTTATTACAAAGCAAAAAATCTTCAGGCTGAGCACTGGTATGATGGTGTGTAAATATACAAACCTTGTGTGGTACATGTACTTCAATGGATGTCATGGTCCCCTTATCTCTAAAAGCTGCTCAACTAGAAGTGAAATTATTCTCAAAGATGCTAAACTAGAAGTGGTATTCAAGGGTGTATTACATAATCTTACATAATATTACATAATCCAATGTAGAAGTCATATTATGCAATCGACAATGTCCTAAATGGTTCATGACACACCTTCTACCCGTAAACTGTATGTTGTAAAAATTTGTTTAAAGATCGGATCAAAACTCTTAAAGTTATGGAGCGGAAGGGAACGAAGATATAGACTAAGACAGAATACTACATAATCCAATGTAGAAGCCACATTATGCAAACGGCGATGTCATAAATGGTTCATGACACAAATTCTACCCACAAGGTATATGTTGTGAAAGAATTGTAAAGATTAGATCAAAACTCTTGAAGTTATGTGGGGGAAGGGAATCCGGGCCGGGCGCTGGTGATACCATAATACGACCGACTTTTTTTAAGTCGGGCATATAAAAAAGCTAATTGTCGTGCACATTGGTGTTTAAAATGTAGAAAACAAAGGCAGCATTATTGTCAGTAGGCCTAGTGAATAAAAAATGAACTTCTTGACTCTTTAACCACATCCGATTTGTGAATATTAAAGCATTAGACCAAGGACAGAAATGCAATAGGAATATATTCCCTTAGGCAATCATTATAAAATCTCTGTTGTTGAAATACCCTCAGTTTGAACATAGTTAATAGACAGTGTCCCATTCTACAACACAAACGTGTATCACCTTATCACTTAAAAATTCTTTAATTTTCTGAAAATGTTACCATATTTAACTATTAGACATTTCCATTACATCATGGTTTACTTATATTGGCATTTAAGTCTTTAGAAAAGTTCATATACTTCTGAACATTCAAGTCATGATAGAAAGTCTGCTGAACGATGTTCTACTGATTTCATTGAAGTCCTTTAGTCACTGTCATTCTAATAAATATTGCAACAGAGCTTTCTTTTTGAATACCACTTCTAGTTTAGTGACTTTAAAAAAATACACGTTTGAATACGACTTGTACATCTAGTTTAGCATCTTTGAGAATAATACAAGCTTGAATACGACTTCTACATCTAGTTAAGCATCTTTGAGAACAATACACCATTTAATACCACTTCTAGATTAGCATATTTGAGAACAATACACCTTTGAATATGACTTCTACATCTAATTTAGCCTATTTGAGAATAATACACCATTGAATACCACGTTTAGTTTAGCATTTTTGAGAATAATACACCATTTAATACCACATTTACCACTTCTAGGTTAGCATTTTTGAGAATAATACACCTTTGAATACCACTTCTAATTTAGCATCTTTGAGAATAAAACACTTTGAATACCACTTCTGGTTTAGCATCTTTGAGAATAATACACCCTTGAATACCACTTCAAGATTAGCATCTTTGAGAACAATACATGTTTGAATACTACTTCTAAATTTAGTTTAGCATCTTTGAGAATAATACACCTTTGAATACCACTTCTAGTTTAGCATCTTTGAGAACAATACACCCTTGAATACCACTTCTATTTTAGCATCTTTGATAATAATGCCCCATTGAATACTACATTTAGTTTAGCATCTTTGCAAATAATACACCGTTTAATACCACATTTACTTAAGCATTTTTGAGAATAATACACCTTTGAATACCACTTCTAGGTTAGCATCTTTGAGAATAATACACTTTTAAATACCACTTCTATTTTATTAACTTTGAGAATAATACACCTTTGAATACGACTTCTACATCTAGTTTAGCATCTGTGAGAATAATACACCTTTGAATACCACTTCTAGTTTAGCATCTTTTAGCTAAGATCATTTAGACTCGTACACTAACATAGGGGTCAAAATATTGCAGAGGAAAACTACACAAGTTTAGAACATTTAAATAACCAGGAATATAGGCTGATGGTATAAGAAACCGATTGCCTTTGAGGAGCAAGGTACATTTATATATGCACTTATATATAAATATATACATTTAAAAGGTAAGATGATTAAACTTAGCATTACTGGGTAAAATGTTATTTGTATTGATCATAGCCAGTGGTGAATTGATAAGCCAGGTGTGAGATTATTGACACATTGTTGGTTTAAGCCGACATACATTATATACATGTAGGAGTAAATACTGGGGGAATAAAGAATTAAACATACACACCTATATGAAGAGAAACATCTAGAAAAGACCAATTTAAGCAACAAAAGCCAAATGTAATTTGCTAAACAGTAATATGAAAGTTTGTTCTCAGACTTTTATCCATACAAAATAAGGTATTTTATATTCTAGTCATATTCTAGTTTTCTGGTGACAGTTTACCTGTCAGGTTGTGAGTGGCATTCATTTATATAACACTATATGTTTTAATAACGACCAGATAACATTGAATCTGACATCCTTACACATATTTCTGTAGAGCAATCTCATTTACTGTTTAAGATGAGGGTCTTCCTGGCACTGTCAGTAAAGCATTAGATACCAAAAACATCACTAATCGTTGGATGGTTTGGGTTTGCTAAAATAGTTGATGAAATCTTCTGACTGAGTTTAATTAGTTAGTGTCTTTTAAAAAGGTGACTATAATTCACATACTGTGGGGCGCGGGTTTGACGTGGGTTCGACTAAATACAAATATTATGCCCTTAAAACAGAAGAATCTTATTATTAGGTATAAAACTAAATTCGCGTTTACATGCCATATTTCATCATCTAGAAGAATCCATGACTCAGTCGGAATAAGAACAACACTGAGTTATATTTGCGTCAAATCCAACGCAACAAATCCAAATCCCCTCATTACTACAAGCATTAAAATATACTCTTTACTTGCGAAAAGAACAACAACAAAAACTATGACAAGACCATCCAAGAACATTTCAAAAACTAATACTAATATGAAAGTTAGGGAGAGTACAAAACTATTCCATTCATTAATCTGGGTGTAACATTATGCAAAAGGTATCCTAAATACAAAAAGCTTAGCGTAGATTGGAAAATAATATATGATCATGTCATCACTAAATCACACTGTATTATGTGACGGTAGATGTCATAAATGGTTGTCGACGCACCAACTTTTCATAATGTATATGCAGTGTTCCTAGATAGAAAACAGACAAGAGAGTTTAGCCCTGACTTTCAAACTCTTGTTCTAAAACTGGCTGGCTGTTGGCTCAGAGGTCACGCCATTTTACTGTGAAGTAGTTTGTATTCGTTTATTATAATCCAGGCCATATTCATGATGGCCATATTATACTGAAACACCTTCAGAGTCCATGTTCATAATGTTTGAATCCAAATACTTGTCCTTTTCAAACATTTGTGCTTGGTATCTGCAGTGGAAGTGGGAAGAATTGTTCTTTAAACTGGCATGATTTTGATATGGTCCCTAACCTATTGACCTCAAGCGTTGATTGATTGATTGATTGTTTGGTGTTTTACGCCACGCTCAAGATTCTCAAGCGTTGAAAGTCTAAGTCTAATACCAGATAAACTGTTGTCAGAATTCTGAGTTTCACATAGATATTGCTTGCGACAATGTTCACATGTGATAACATACATGATGTTAGGAGTCACAATTAAGGGCCTGTGTCATTTGGTATTTGTCAAGTCATTGTTCTCCAAAAAAAGGTTCTGTGATTTGGTATGTATACATCCAGTTTACATAGCTTCTTAGAGCACTTTATTGATGTACAGGACAGAAATATTCGGCAGTGATGATACACCAGTGAATGAGGGGTAAATGTGTCTGAACGGAGAAATTAATTTTGTCTTACTGCGTCCTAAGATTTGCTACCTCAGATTAACCTAACAAAATACCCCCTTGGTAAAAGAGCCTTAAAAAGAACAAAACAAACCTGATTATAAAATCTCCAGAACTACAGTTTCTATAGAAACTACCTTAATGATTCCCTTGGAAGTATTGGGATTATGGTATGACCTAGCATGTAGCAGTTGAAAGTAGGTTTGAAGGATACTTTGTAATCCAGATGCATAGTCAACCTGTTGATTTGATTGATTGATTGGGGCTTAACGTCGCACTCAACAGCTAAGGTTATACGGCGACAAAAGAACCAACCGACCAGAAGATCTTACCCACCCCTATCCCAACTAAATTTTAACATTAAAACCTCCACAGACCATATGAACGTCAGGAAGGTTAATTTATTTGGCATACTTAATTTTCCTCCATGCTAGGTAGGCGAAAATGGCTATGGCCAAAAACCACACCGCCCCCAGCCCGAGGGTTCAACCTTTTGAGATAAGTTCCAAAAAATCTAAAATGTCTATGACGAAACTACCGTGATTATATGTTTAGAATGCTGATTTTTTGTAATTTAGACATTTATAAACAAACATGCATCATGTCCAACAAATCTTTAGTATTTTAGATAAAACTAGGATGCCGATTCATTATAGGTTTTAGATAGTAACCAATTAGCTCTGATATTATATGACTCTCACTACCACAATGCGAAATAGTAGGACACCCTGGGGACATTGAAGGCTTGGACCATATTTCAATGGGTTTGTGGATTTTCGGAAGTATACAGCAGGTTTAAGTAAACAGCATGTTATGATTTCCCATTGAATTACTTTAGGCAAGACCGTCTGAATGAATAAAGTTATGGGTTTTTTTCCAGGATAAGCTAAACCATGAAATTTCTTTGAAACTGAATCAACTGAATTTCTGTGATATACATGTGAGGAGGGTGTGCATAGGATGTAAACGGCTTGCATAGCCCACTTGAATCTTGGGGGTGCATAGGATGTAAACGGCTTGGATAGCCCACTGGAAGATATCGGCCAGACCTACAATTGTACAGTACATAATAATAGGGACTATTTACTTAGAGCAACATTGGTATCAGATTTAGGACAAGGTACAGATGAAATTCTCTATCATCAAAAGTGAGTTCCTAGTTACTAAGATTAAGGCCGAGGCCACACTATGAGCGTTGAGCCGCGCCGTAGCCGCGCTGTAGCCGCGCCGTGAAAAACTTTGTATAGATTTACACTGAACCGGCCATACTGTGGGCAGTAGCCTAGCAGTGGGTGCTAGCAGCAGGCGAGCATTGAGCTGCGCTTTACTTCCCTACATTTATCGCCGCTCAAAGCTCGAGCCGTACTTTTAAAGGTTATTTTTAGAAATCTGGCGGAAAGCAACGATAATTCACGAATATTTGCGAACGAACCAACGTGCCTTTTTTCAATCAGAAAGACCATAGGTGGGTGGGGGGTTTGGATTGCTTCGATCGGCTTCAAGAAATGTTTTAATCATCGTATTTTGGAGTGAAATGTTATTAATTTATTAATCAAAGCACTAGAATTATTCATGATACAATGACTTTCTTGTTCCTGCAAATTGCAGCTATGTAGACAGGTACAAGTTCGGATCGACATTGAATTATTCTATTGTCTTCAATTATATTTCGTGGCTTCCTGCATTTAGTTGTTTGAGGTGACATTTTATGATGCCTTACATCGATCGGTAAATGGGTTCAAATGTCGTTCAATCCAATAAATAAATTCTGACTCGATTTTCATTTGCTAGCCCTTGAACATGAACTCGTTGCCATAGGAAGATCGTGGGTACCTAAAACATCAATCAACTCATGCTTTTCGCTGCCGTTGTGGGGGTCTCGAACAGAATTTGATCACTGGACAAATTTTGTCCCCCAGACAAAAACATCTTACATGTATCGGTCTTTTGTCAACAGACCGAATCACATATTTTTTATAGATTTCCACCCTGCACCTAACCTTGCCTTATTATACTTCCTAAATAGTATTCATGCAGTTTTAAATTCAACCAGTCTCCATTAAGAAAAAGTATAAAGCCCTGGGATTGAATAACAAGAAGGGACAATCCTTTGGGTGTCAAAGGCGACACAATTATTCCGAATATACAATTTTACTATGATGAAAAATATATTTATCGAGGCATGAGCTATGGAGAAAATTTCGTAGAAACAGATTTATTCGTAATTTCGTTATTTTTTATCAAAAAGTACAAAATATAGGCAATCCGTTGATGCCAATCTTGCAGATGTATGTTTAGGTAGTTTTTATAAGGAACGACAAATACCAAAATGTACTCATACATCCCCGCTGTTTTAATTTGGTCAGCCGATTGCACTCTTCATCGGTTCGTTCGTGTTACTGACTTTACCAATATTGTTCATATCAACGTCAATCCTTTAGTTTTTCAAGGTTCAACAAACGTTGGAATTCTCTTGGCAATTGGAATTTATGACAAAAAGTCCGAATTTGGGCAGCTCATACCACTTTAAATTATCCGGACTATTTGAATTGTGTACGTTTTTATCATCGCACCGGCTACTGACTTTACCACTGTATTTATTTCAATGTCAATCTTAATTAGTTTTGCTACAAATTGAAATAGTAGAACAGACATTGGCAAAAAATCGCACCGCTAGGACCATTCTTCCATGCAAACATGTTGATCAGAAGCCTTTGTTGGTTTACAACATCATTAAACACACAAAAATTGACAACCTGTAAACGATAATGAGGCACCAGTTCAGGTAACTATTATATCGTCATGTAATTAGTTTTACATCTTATTTAAACTTATCTGTATGCATAGGATATGAGATACATGTTCGAGCTATCTGTACGCTAGCAGCCTATCAAGCTATAACCGCTTACAATGTGGCCATACCAGCTTTAAGGAGCTTTTAGCTAGCTGGCCGCTAGCTGACAGCTTATTGTTACAGCTTGTGGTGTGGCCACCCAAGGCCTGTCGCTCGTAGCTCGGCTACAGCTTGGCCAAAGCTTCTCCAAAGCGCGGCTCGTGGTGTGGCCTCGGCCTAACAATATTACTTCCTACGCAAACAGTAGGGTGCCACATGCCCTGTCCCAAGTCTAGTTTAAATCAAGCCAATGGGTATAGAAACAATTTGTTGTGCAGTATCTTATGCTACAGAGAATTTTGTTCATTGATACTTTAAATGTTGAATGGGGTATTTTTGGTATGGCCATAACTCTTTTCATCTTGGAAACAGTAGAGTTATATAGCTTCAGATTCGAAACTTAACTGGTCGGTAATTTGGTAGATGGCTGGATCTCTACAAAGTAGATGAGCGAATTGGGAAAACTCTACCTAACTACTGTCATCATATTGTGCATTTGATGTAACGAAATGTCTGGCTCAGTAGTTGTCTTGTTATTGATACCAATATTCAAGATAACTTTCTCAGGTTTGGGACCTTGGTAGTCATAAAGAAATTGAAATGTTCACCAGGAAAACATTCTACCTGCATATCAGGGCAGGGTTCAAGGTTAATTCTAGATAGATTAGAATCCCCAAATAATAATAATTTCTTAGTTACCTTAGGAAGATATTTAAGAGGTGTGCCAAAATTTCCAAAATTTATTCTGAGATTTGCGTTGACCCCTTGAAAGGGAAAAGCATCTGAATATGATCTCATAGGGACATGACAATATCCTGAGTACAAAGTTTTCCTGTGATAAATATGTCATATAAATATGTCATATAAAAAGATATTTCAGATGATATCTGAAGTACTGAGTCTAGCTCAAACTGATAACCCTGACATTTGCTGTTCTGTGCCCACATTGGATCTCAAGCACACCTGTTCCATACATAAAACACCATGGATAAAAAATAAGCTTATGAATGAGTTCTACCCTATATTTCATTGAGAAGTTTTCACATCTAATTGTAAAGCAGTCAAGTTTCACAGTCTGCTTCACACTACCTCAGGCAAGCCCATCAGACAACTAGACAGTAGGCCTGTTATCAGACAGTTTATTCCCCTTCACTGGGAGGAACAGATAGTCTGTTGTCACCTGAGCTGACAAAACAACCAGACAGTTGATGTCACCTTGTACAGCTGCGCTAACAAATAGCTAAATGACAGTCTCTTTTCATTATTACTAAATGACAGTCTCTTTTCATTATTACTGTCAAATGGCTGTCGTTTCTTTTTTCATGCCACAGTAGGTTTTTAATGTAGCAACTGGGGGTTTTAATGCTCTATTATTGACCTCAGTGAACAGAAGACCTGTACAAGTATATAAAACATCTCTTATACAGAACCAGCTACTGGATAACATCATTTAACCAATCTCCCATTAACTACTTAGTCAACAACATACATCAGTTACTCAGAAAAACAAATATAAAACAAGAACAATCGTCTATGTGTTTCTATGATGAGTCAGATTCTCTAAGTAATTGAACCTGTTTGGATTACACATACTATCTGTAGTGACTAATAGAGAGAACCAGTTTTTGATAACTTTCTTTGATAACTGAAATACCACAGTCTCACATCCCTCCAGAAGGACAACTGAAATACCACAGTCTCATATCCCTCCAGAAGGACAACTGAAATACCACAGTCTCACATCCCTCCAGAAGGACAACTGAAATACCACAGTCTCACATCCCTCCAGAAGGACAACTGAAATACCACAGTCTCATATCCCTCCAGAAAGACAACTGAAATACCACAGTCTCATATCCCTCCAGAAGGAAAACTGAAATACCACAGTCTCATATCCCTCCAGAAGGACAACTGAAATACCACAGTCTCACATCCCTCCAGAA
Organism: Lepidochitona cinerea; assembly: GCA_963971465.1. Lineage (NCBI taxonomy): Eukaryota > Metazoa > Mollusca > Polyplacophora > Chitonida > Tonicellidae > Lepidochitona > Lepidochitona cinerea. Next base: position 690,456 of record OZ020555.1, on the reverse strand, counting down.
GGAAAACTGAAATACCACAGTCTCACATCCCTCCAGAAGGACAACTGAAATACCACAGTCTCACATCCCTCCAGAAGGACAACTGAAATACCACAGTCTCACATCCCTCCAGAAGGACAACTGAAATACCACAGTCTCACATCCCTCCAGAAGGACAACTGAAATACCACAGTCTCATATCCCTCCAGAAGGACAACTGAAATACCACAGTCTCACATCCCTCCAGAAGGAAAACTGAAATACCACAGTCTCATATCCCTTCAGAAGGAAAACTGAAATACCACAGTCTCACATCCCTCCAGAAAGACAACTGAAATACCACAGTCTCACATCCCTCCAGAAGGAAAACTGAAATACCACAGTCTCACATCCCTCCAGAAGGAAAACCGAAATACCACAGTCTCACATCCCTCCAGAAGGAAAACCGAAATACCACAGTCTCACATCCCTCCAGAAGGAAAACTGAAATACCACAGTCTCATATCCCTCCAGAAGGAAAACTGAAATACCACAGTCTCACATCCCTCCAGAAGGACAACTGAAATACCACAGTCTCACATCCCTCCAGAAGGACAACTGAAATACCACAGTCTCACATCCCTCCAGAAGGACAACTGAAATACCACAGTCTCACATCCCTCCAGAAGGAAAACTGAAATACCACAGTCTCACATCCCTCCAGAAGGAAAACTGAAATACCACAGTCTAACATCCCTCCAGAAGGAAAACTAAAATACCACAGTCTCATATCCCTCCAGAAGGAAAACTGAAATACCACAGTCTCACATCCCTCCAGAAGGAAAACTGAAATACCACAGTCTCACATCCCTCCAGAAGGACAACTAAAATACCCCAGTCTCACATCCCTCCAGAAACACAACTGAAATACCACAGTCTCACATCCCTCCAGAAGGAAAACTAAAATACCACAGTCTCACATCCCTCCAGAAGGACAACTGAAATACCACAGTCTCACATCCCTCCAGAAGGACAACTGAAATACCACAGTCTCACATCCCTCCAGAAGGAAAACTGAAATACCACAGTCTCACATCCCTTCAGAAGGACAACTGAAATACCACAGTCTCACATCCCTCCAGAAGGACAACTGAAATACCACAGTCTCACATCCCTCAAGAAGGAAAACTGAAATACCACAGTCTCACATCCCTCCAGAAGGACAACTGAAATACCACAGTCTCACATCCCTCCAGAAGGACAACTGAAATACCACAGTCTCACATCCCTCCAGAAGGAAAACTAAAATACCACAGTCTCACATCCCTTCAGAAGGACAACTGAAATACCACAGTCTCACATCCCTCCAGAAGGAAAACTAAAATACCACAGTCTCACATCCCTCCAGAAGGACAACTGAAATACCACAGTCTCACATCCCTCCAGAAGGACAACTGAAATACCACAGTCTCACATCCCTCCAGAAGGAAAACTGAAATACCACAGTCTCACATCCCTCCAGAAGGACAACTGAAATACCACAGTCTCACATCCCTCCAAAAAGGCTTACATGTCATTTACAGACTGGTTAGCCGAAGCCAGTGATCTCAATTCGAGTCTGCACCAGGACACACAGTGCAGTATGGTTCCAATCAGACAGTCAACAGCACATAATTCAAACCAACTGGACAATAAAACTCTCTGCAACCAGCCAACTGTTTATACATTATCTAACACAGCATGAACTATTTACTTCTTGATATGGGTCAAGACAGGTGTCATCATAAACAGTAAACTTAACACATATGTTACTGATGACATACAGATCAAAATAAACTATTCCATTAAAAGGAGACACAGAGAAATCTGATCAGAAATAACAGCCCAAAGTTTCAGTAATGTGTGTGTTCTGAGAGAAATCTGATCAGACATAACAGCCCAAAGTCTCAGTAATGTGTGTGTTCTGAGAGAAATCTGATCAGACATAACAGCCCAAAGTTTCAGTAATGTTTGTGTTCTGAGAGAAATCTGATCAGACATAACAGCCCAAAGTCTCAGTAATGTGTGTGTTCTGAGAGAAATCTGATCAGAAATAACAGCCCAAAGTCTCAGTAATGTGTGTGTTCATTAGAAATCTGATCAGAAATAACAGCCCAAAGTCTCAGTAATTTGCGTGTTCTATTAGAAATCTGATCAGAAATAACTGCCCAAAGTCTCAGTAATGTGTGTGTTCTGAGAGAAATCTGATCAGAAATAACAGCCCAAAGTTTCAGTAATGTGCGTGTTCTATTAGAAATCTGATCAGAAATAACAGCCCAAATGTCTCAGTAATGTGTGTGTTCTGAGAGAAATCTGATCAGAAATAACAGCCCAAAGTCTCAGTAATGTGTGTGTTCTGAGAGAAATCTGATCAGAAATAACAGCCCAAAGTTTCAGTAATGTGTGTGTTCTAAGAGAAATCTGATCAGAAATAACAGCCCAAAGTTTCAGTAATGTGCGTGTTCTATTAGAAATCTGATCAGAAATAACAGCCCAAAGTCTCAGTAATGTGCGTGTTCTGAGAGAAATCTGATCAGAAATAACAGCCCAAAGTTTCAGTAATGTGTGTGTTCTGAGAGAAAACTGATCAGAAATAACAGCCCAAAGTTTCAGTAATGTGTGTGTTCTGAGAGAAATCTGATCAGAAATAACAGCCCAAAGTTTCAGTAATGTGCGTGTTCTATTAGAAATCTGATCAGAAATAACAGCCCAAAGTTTCAGTAATGTGTGTGTTCATTAGAAATCTGATCAGAAATAACAGCCCAAAGTCTCAGTAATGTGTGTGTTCTAAGAGAAATCTGATCAGAAATAACAGCCCAAAGTTTCAGTAATGTGCGTGTTCTATTAGAAATCTGATCAGAAATAACAGCCCAAAGTTTCAGTAATGTGTGTGTTCTGAGAGAAATCTGATCAGAAATAACAGCCCAAAGTTTCAGTAATGTGCGTGTTCTATTAGAAATCTGATCAGAAATAACAGCCCAAAGTCTCAGTAATGTGTGTGTTCTGAGAGAAATCTGATCAGAAATAACAGCCCAAAGTCTCAGTAATGTGTGTGTTCTGAGAGAAAACTGATCAGAAATAACAGCCCAAAGTCTCAGTAATGTGTGTGTTCTGAGAGAAATCTGATCAGAAATAACAGCCCAAAGTTTCAGTAATGTGTGTGTTCTGAGAGAAAACTGATCAGAAATAACAGCCCAAAGTCTCAGTAATGTGTGTGTTCTGAGAGAAATCTGATCAGAAATAACAGCCCAAAGTTTCAGTAATGTGTGTGTTCTGAGAGAAATCTGATCAGACATAACAGCCCAAAGTCTCAGTAATGTGTGTGTTCTGAGAGAAATCTGATCAGAAATAACAGCCCAAAGTCTCAGTAATGTGTGTGTTCATTAGAAATCTGATCAGAAATAACAGCCCAAAGTCTCAGTAATGTGTGTGTTCTGAGAGAAATCTGATCAGAAATAACTGCCCAAAGTCTCAGTAATGTGTGTGTTCTGAGAGAAATCTGATCAGAAATAACAGCCCAAAGTTTCAGTAATGTGCGTGTTCTATTAGAAATCTGATCAGAAATAACAGCCCAAATGTCTCAGTAATGTGTGTGTTCTGAGAGAAATCTGATCAGAAATAACAGCCCAAAGTCTCAGTAATGTGTGTGTTCTGAGAGAAATCTGATCAGAAATAACAGCCCAAAGTTTCAGTAATGTGCGTGTTCTATTAGAAATCTGATCAGAAATAACAGCCCAAAGTCTCAGTAATGTGTGTGTTCTGAGAGAAATCTGATCAGAAATAACAGCCCAAATGTCTCAGTAATGTGTGTGTTCTGAGAGAAATCTGATCAGAAATAACAGCCCAAAGTCTCAGTAATGTGTGTGTTCTGAGAGAAATCTGATCAGAAATAACAGCCCAAAGTTTCAGTAATGTGTGTGTTCTGAGAGAAAACTGATCAGAAATAACAGCCCAAAGTCTCAGTAATGTGTGTGTTCTGAGAGAAATCTGATCAGAAATAACAGCCCAAAGTCTCAGTAATGTGTGTGTTCTGAGAGAAATCTGATCAGAAATAACAGCCCAAAGTTTCAGTAATGTGTGTGTTCTGAGAGAAATCTGATCAGAAATAACAGCCCAAAGTCTCAGTAATGTGTGTGTTCTGAGAGAAATCTGATCAGAAATAACAGCCCAAAGTATTTTATCAGTGATGAGGACAATATGTGTATTGAAACAGATGAAGAACATATGATTAAGATCTACACTGGACCAGGTTACACTCAGAACAAATACATATTTCTAATTCCTGATGGGTCAACCAGATTCCTGAGCCAACTCTAAATGTGTGTGCTGTTCCCAAGAAATGATATGTGTTTTACACTGTACTCAGTGACCTTTACACTGGAAGGATAAATTATAACATTGTAAATTAAAGGGAAAGAAAATCTAAGCTTTAGACTAGTTTAGATGGAAAGAGTAGAGTTCATTTAGTCCAAAACAACTGTCCAATGTATGTTTTATCCCCTCGGAAGTGAATAATTGAAATTTGAAGCATAAGCAATAGAAAGGGTAATACATGTAGGTCTTGAAAAGATAATAAAACAAAGGAATTATTAAAAAAATTCACTTCTGGCGATAGATGGCGTATTAGAAAAAATTACATGGGTTTTAACAGAGATTAACAAAAGAAAGAGAGTTCTTTTGAAGCCATAATTCCGTGATTGAGGGGTGGTTTTATTCTCCTGATGGAGAGGGCTTCCTTAAATAATAATTAATTCCAGTTGTTTGATGAGTCAATTACTTTGGTATGTTGGGCTAAGAATGATTCAATTGGAATGGGTTTCAGATTGTCTATGTTTGAAGGTATATTAAGTAAACTTTCAATGAATTTGAAGTTTTCACATTGCTGAATATGGTTGAAAATTTCACTATGAGCTTGGCCATTTGAGTGTTCTTTCAGTCTTGTTAAGATTACATCTACGTGGATATGTTGCCAGGATAAGAAGTTGAGGGTTGTGAAGCTATAAGATTACATCTATGTGGATATGTTGTCAGGATAAGAGGTTGTGGGTTGTTAAGCTATAAGATTACATCTATGTGGATATGTTGGCAGGATAAGAAGTTGAGGGTTGTTAAGCTATAAGATTACATCTATGTGGATATGTTGTCAGGATAAGAAGTTGAGGGTTGTTAAGCTATAAGATTACATCTATGTGGATATGTTGTCAGGATAAGAAGTTGTGGGTTGTTAAGCTATAAGATTACATCTATGTGGATATGTTGCCAGGATAAGAAGTTGAGGGTTGTTAAGCTATAAGATTACATCTATGTGGATATGTTGGCAGGATAAGAAGTTGAGGGCTGTTAAGCTATAAGATTACATCTATGTGGATATGTTGTCAGGATAAGAAGTTGTGGGTTGTTAAGCTATAAGATTACATCTATGTGGATATGTTGTCAGGATAAGAAGTTGTGGGTTGTTAAGCTATAAGATTACATCTATGTGGATATGTTGCCAGGATAAGAAGTTGAGGGTTGTTAAGCTATAAGATTACATCTATGTGGATATGTTGTCAGGATAAGAAGTTGAGGGCTGTTAAGCTATAAGATTACATCTATGTGGATATGTTGTCAGGATAAGAAGTTGAGGGTTGTGAAGCTATAAGATTACATCTATGTGGATATGTTGTCAGGATAAGAGGTTGTGGGTTGTTAAGCTATAAGATTACATCTATGTGGATATGTTGTCAGGATAAGAGGTTGTGGGTTGTGAAGCTATAAGATTACATCTATGTGGATATGTTGTCAGGATAAGAGGTTGTGGGTTGTTAAGCTATAAGATTACATCTATGTGGATATGTTGGCAGGATAAGAGGTTGTGGGTTGTTAAGCTATAAGATTACATCTATGTGGATATGTTGTCAGGATAAGAAGTTGTGGGTTGTTAAGCTATAAGATTACATCTATGTGGATATGTTGTCAGGATAAGAGGTTGTGGGTTGTTAAGCTATAAGATTACATCTATGTGGATATGTTGTCAGGATAAGAGGTTGAGGGTTGTTAAGCTATAAGATTACATCTATGTGTTGTCAGGATAAGAGGTTGAGAGTTGTTAAGCTATAAGATTACATCTATGTGGATATGTTGTCAGGATAAGAAGTTGAGGGTTGTTAAGCTATAAGATTACATCTATGTGGATATGTTGTCAGGATAAGAAGTTGTGGGTTGTTAAGCTATAAGATTACATCTATGTGGATATGTTGCCAGGATAAGAAGTTGAGGGTTGTTAAGCTATAAGATTACATCTATGTGGATATGTTGTCAGGATAAGAAGTTGTGGGTTGTTAAGCTATAAGATTACATCTATGTGTTGTCAGGATAAGAGGTTGAGAGTTGTTAAAGTGGCATGAGCTGCTAAAATTCACACTTTTTTTTCATAATTTCTGATCGTCACGACAGTAAGAGGCTTTGAAGGCCATCAAAAAACTACATGCTTGGCGTTGGAATGAGGAAAATCCATACAGTATGTGGTCTGTACGATTCGAAAACGTGTTCGAAAAGTAAACAAAATTTAAATAACCGAGACGACCATTCATTCATTCTAAGCCAAAGTTAGTTCCAAACAATACTTTATCGTACATTCTGGAGGTTAGAAGCACTAAAAAGCTTCTGAATTACACGTCTTCAGAAAAATAGCCAATAATTTCAACATTATGCTGTAACGTCAAAATATCAACATTTTGGCAGCTCATGCCGCTTTAAGCTATACGTTTACAGATATATGTTTTTGAACACTAAAACACAAGGGCACAGGGAAAATCTTCTTGTCTAAAATAACCATAGAGACAAGTTTCTTATTGTACCACTTTTCCAAGAACGTGGTGTTTTAAATATACAACACATATAGGCACTGCCCGTACAAATGAGACAATTATATGAAAAATTTGAATGTGATTGTAGCTCCATATAAAGCTTCTTTTATCATAGTATTGTAATGTAAGATGTTTTCGTTTTCCTGCTCTCTTTTCCTACTGTCTTTTTCTATTTTCCGGTTTTTTTTGTGCCGGCTGATAGGGGGGGGGGGGGGGGGGGGGGGGTAGATAGCACGCGCCCCTTGCGCCCCCCCCCTCCCCCCCCCCCCCTAAATCCGCCACTGAAGATTACCTTTTTTGCGATTTGTAGAACAACATCCAAAAATCATGCAGACACTCATTGCACTCGTTCATGTTTTCCAAAAAGGTTCATTTATAGGTCAGTATGGCTATACATTTTAAAGAAGATTTTAAGTGATTGTCTGCAGTTTTCTGGACTTAGAAATAAGTGAAATTGATGAGGGACTTTCAGAGTGGCTCAATTTCTCTTGCCCATGTGCAGTGACTGGTGAGCTATGCGTCTGCTAGGTGATTGGCCGAACGAGACCCGTCTCCAAGCATTGCTGTGAAGATGGCTACTAAGACAGTAAGACCCTGTCTGAACACATTTTGTAACTTGTCTGGTCGGACAAAAACTTAGACATAGGTTTCTGGTACCTTAGTAAAGGAAAATGTATCGAGTTTGACCTATACATGTTCTTTTCTTCCATTGTAATTATATTACCTAAACCAAGCCCTTTGCTTGACACTCTTATCAACAAGGTCAAGAGTTATACAAAATCTATTGCATATATTGAGAAGTACAGAGCTTGTTAGAAGAAGACTATACACATACAGGTTAAGCAAGTCAGGTTGCCTGACAAACAGTGTTTAAATGTCAGCCTAGTGTATTACTTCTGGCCAGATGGGGACAGTGGGAGTGGGAGAACAGCTCTGGCAATTCACCAATCATATAAACACTCTATTCCTAACAATAGATCCCAATAGACATGTACTATATGTGTGTGTGCACTATATACACACACAGACTTCAAACCCAAATATACAAAATGTGTCAGTTCATCTAACTATCAAAATTATTCTCCATTTAAATTGAGCAAAAACAGAGAAAAGCTCACATACACAGGTTTTGAAGTTAATTAATTCTCTAATCTTAAAGTGAAGGTAGTGTGCAAAGTCAAATCTAGCAATAAAGGATATCAACACATGTACATATCTGTAAACAAATGTACATAAAAACCTAGCAACTGTTCATATCTTATTAGGTAGGCTAATTTAATTGTGTGTAAATCAATGGACGGCTGTTTCCCCAGTACCTCAATACAAGATGATGTACAGTCCAGAAAACCCACTTATATTGCCAACACTGTTATATGACACACTTATATTGTCGTAAACCTAATGAAATATCATGGGTTGGGGTTTATTTTAACAAACTTATGATTGGGTATAAACGTCTAAATGATATGCCCCATTTTTAACACAAAAGTAAAACAGTGTTTTACAGTGCCTCCGGTCCTCGTCCAAAAACAGTGGACACTTCCTTTTTTCTTGCAGTTATCACAGCATATGCGCAGAGAATCAATCCATTATTTGTTAAGTATTGCTAATAATGTTATATTGACAGCACTATTATATTACACACTTATATTGACAGCACTGTTATATTACACACTTATATTGACAGCACTGTTATATTACACACTTATATTGACAGCACTGTTATATTACACACTTATACTGTCAGCACTGTTATATTACACACTTATAATGTCAGCACTGTTATATTACACACTTATATTGACAGCACTGTTATAATACACACTTATATTGAAAGCACTGTTATATTACACACTTAAATTGACAGTACTGTTATATTACACACATATTGATAGCACTGTTATATTACACACTTATATTGACAGCACTGTTATATTACACACTTATATTGTCAGCACTGTTATATTACACACTTATATTGACAGTACTGTTATATTACACACATATTGACAGCACTGTTATATTACACACATATTGATAGCACTGTTATATTACAAACTAGTATTGCCAGCACTGTTATATTACAAACTAGTATTGCCAGCACTGTTACAGAATTGTCTGCACTGGTTTACTACCCACGGTAATTGTCTGCACTGTTTTACTACCCATGGTATATGTCTGCACTGTTTTACTACCCACGGTAATTCTTTGCACTGTTTTACTACCCATGGTAATTGTCTGCACTGTTTTACTACCCATGGTAATTGTCTGCACTGTTTTACTACCCATGGTAATTGTACGCACTGTTTTACTACCCACTGTAATTGTCTGCACTCTACCCATGGTAATTGTCTGCACTGTTTTACTACCCATGGTAATTGTCTGCACTGTTTTACTACCCATGGTAATTGTCTGCACTGTTTTACTACCCATGGTAATTGTCTGCACTGTTTTACTACCCATGGTAATTGTCTGCACTGTTTTACTAACCATGGTAATTGTCTACACTGTTTTACTACCCACAGTAATTGTCTGCACTGTTTTACTACCCATGGTAATTGTACGCACTGTTTTACTACCCACAGTAATTGTCTGCACTGTTTTACTACCCATGGTAATTGTCTGCACTGTTTTACTAACCATGGTAATTGTCTACACTGTTTTACTAACCATGGTAATTGTCTACACTGTTTTACTAACCATGGTAATTGTCTGCACTGTTTTACTACCCATGGTAATTGTCTGCACTCTACCCATGGTAATTGTCTGCACTGTTTTACTACCCATGGTAATTGTCTGCACTGTTTTACTACCCACAGTAATTGTCTGCACTGTTTTACTACCCATGGTAATTGTCTACACTGTTTTACTACCCACAGTAATTGTCTGCACTGTTTTACTAACCATGGTAATTGTCTACACTGTTTTACTAACCATGGTAATTGTCTACACTGTTTTACTAACCATGGTAATTGTCTGCACTGTTTTACTACCCATGGTAATTGTCTGCACTCTACCCATGGTAATTGTCTGCACTGTTTTACTACCCACTGTAATTGTCTGCACTGTTTTACTACCCATGGTAATTGTCTGCACTGTTTTACTACCCATGGTAATTGTCTGCACTCTACCAATGGTAATTGTCTGCACTGTTTTACTACCCATTACAATTGTCTGCACTGTTTTACTACCCACGGTAATTGTCTCCACTGTTTTACTACCCATGGTAATTGTCTGCACTGTTTTACTACCCACAGGAATTGTCTGCACTGTTTTACTACCCATTATAATTGTCTGCACTGTTTTACTACCCACGGTAATTGCCTGCACTGTTTTACTACCCACTGTAATTGTCTGCACTGTTTTACTACCCACAGAAATTGTCTGCACTGTTTTACTACCCATGGTAATTGTCTGCACTGTTTTACTACCCATTACAATTGTCTGCACTGTTTTACTACCCATGGTAATTGTCTGCACTGTTTTACTACCCATGGTAAATGTCTGCACTGTTTTACTACCCATGGTAATTGTCTGCACTGTTTTACTATCCACAGAAATTGTCTGCACTGTTTTACTACCCATGGTAATTGTCTGCACTGTTTTACTACCCATTACAATTGTCTGCACTGTTTTACTACCCATGGTAATTGTCTGCACTGTTTTACTATCCACAGTAATTGTCTGCACTGTTTTACTACCCATGGTAATTGTCTGCACTGTTTTACTACCCATGGTAATTGATTGTCTGCACTGTTTTACTACCCATGGTAATTGTCTGCACTGTTTTACTACCCATGGTAATTGTCTGCACTGTTTTACTACCCATGGTAATTGTCTGCACTGTTTTACTATCCACAGAAATTGTCTGCACTGTTTTACTACCCATGGTAATTGTCTGCACTGTTTTACTACCCATGGTAATTGTCTGCACTGTTTTACTACCCATGGTAATTGTCTGCACTCTACCCATGGTAATTGTCTGCACTGTTTTACTACCCATGGTAATTGTCTGCACTGTTTTACAACCCATGGTAATTGTCTGCACTCTACCCATGGTAATTGACTGCACTGTTTTACTATCCACAGTAATTGTCTGCACTGTTTTACTACCCATGGTAATTGTCTGCACTGTTTTACTACCCATGGTAATTGTCTGCACTGTTTTACTATCCACAGTAATTGTCTGCACTGTTTTACTACCCATGGTAATTGTCTGCACTGTTTTACTACCCATGGTAATTGTCTGCACTGTTTTACTACCCATGGTAATTGTCTGCACTGTTTTACTACCCATGGTAATTGTCTGCACTCTACCCATGGTAATTGTCTGCACTGTTTTACTACCCATGATAATTGTCTGCACTGTTTTACTACCCATGGTAATTGTCTGCACTGTTTTACTACCCATGGTAATTGTCTGCACTGTTTTACTACCCATGGTAATTGTCTGCACTGTTTTACTACCCATGGTAATTGTCTGCACTGTTTTATTACCCATGGTAATTGTCTGCACTGTTTTACTATCCACAGTAATTGTCTGCACTGTTTTACTACCCACAGTAATTGTCTGCACTGTTTTACTACCCATGGTAATTGTCTGCACTGTTTTACTACCCATGGTAATTGTCTGCACTGTTTTACTACCCACGGTAATTGTCTGCACTGTTTTACTACCCACAGAAATTGTCTGCACTGTTTTACTACCCATGGTAATTGTCTGCACTGTTTTACTACCCATTACAATTGTCTGCACTGTTTTACTACCCATGGTAATTGTCTGCACTGTTTTACTACCCATGGTAATTGTCTGCACTGTTTTACTACCCATGGTAATTGTCTGCACTGTTTTACTATCCACAGAAATTGTCTGCACTGTTTGACTACCCATGGTAATTGTCTGCACTGTTTTACTACCCATGGTAATTGTCTGCACTGTTTTACTACCCATGGTAATTGTCTGCACTCTACCCATGGTAATTGTCTGCACTGTTTTACTACCCATGGTAATTGTCTGCACTCTACCCATGGTAATTGTCTGCACTGTTTTACTACCCATGGTAATTGTCTGCACTGTTTTACTACCCATGGTAATTGTCTGCACTCTACCCATGGTAATTGTCTGCACTGTTTTACTACCCATGGTAATTGTCTGCACTCTACCCATGGTAATTGTCTGCACTGTTTTACTACCCATGGTAATTGTCTGCACTGTTTTACTACCCATGGTAATTGTCTGCACTCTACCCATGGTAATTGTCTGCACTGTTTTACTACCCATGGTAATTGTCTGCACTCTACCCATGGTAATTGTCTGCACCGTTTTACTATCCACAGTAATTGTCTGCACTGTTTTACTACCCATGGTAATTGTCTGCACTGTTTTACTACCCACAGAAATTGTCTGCACTGTTTTACTACCCATGGTAATTGTCTGCACTGTTTTACTACCCATTACAATTGTCTGCACTGTTTTACTACCCATGGTAATTGTCTGCACTGTTTTACTACCCATGGTAATTGTCTGCACTGTTTTACTACCCACGGTAATTGTCTGCACTGTTTTACTATCCACAGTAATTGTCTGCACTGTTTTACTATCCATGGTAATTGTCTGCACTGTTTTACTACCCATGGTAATTGTCTGCACTGTTTTACTACCCATGGTAATTGTCTGCACTGTTTTACTATCCACAGTAATTGTCTGCACTGTTTTACTACCCACAGTAATTGTCTGCACTGTTTTACTATCCATGGTAATTGTCTGCACTGTTTTACTACCCATTACAATTGTCTGCACTGTTTTACTACCCATGGTAATTGTCTGCACTGTTTTACTACCCATGGTAATTGTCTGCACTGTTTTACTACCCATGGTAATTGTCTCCACTGTTTTACTACCCATGGTAATTGTCTGCACTGTTTTACTACCCACAGGAATTGTCTGCACTGTTTTACTACCCATTATAATTGTCTGCACTGTTTTACTACCCACGGTAATTGCCTGCACTGTTTTACTACCCACTGTAATTGTCTGCACTGTTTTACTACCCACAGAAATTGTCTGCACTGTTTTACTACCCATGGTAATTGTCTGCACTGTTTTACTACCCATTACAATTGTCTGCACTGTTTTACTACCCATGGTAATTGTCTGCACTGTTTTACTACCCATTACAATTGTCTGCACTGTTTTACTACCCATGGTAATTGTCTGCACTGTTTTACTACCCATGGTAATTGTCTGCACTGTTTTACTACCCACAGTAATTGTCTGCACTGTTTTACTACCCATGATAATTGTCTGCACTGTTTTACTACCCATGGTAATTGTCTGCACTGTTTTACTATCCACAGTAATTGTCTGCACTGTTTTACTACCCATGGTAATTGTCTGCACTGTTTTACTACCCATGGTAATTGTCTGCACTGTTTTACTACCCACAGTAATTGTCTGCACTGTTTTACTACCCACGGTAATTGTCTGCACTGTTTTACTACCCACAGTAATTGTCTGCACTGTTTTACTATCCATGGTAATTGTCTGCACTGTTTTACTACCCATGGTAATTGTCTGCACTGTTTTACTACCCATGGTAATTGTATGCACTCTACCCATGGTAATTGTCTGCACTGTTTTACTACCCATGGTAATTGTCTGCACTGTTTTACTACCCATGGTAATTGTCTGCACTGTTTTACTATCCACAGTAATTGTCTGCACTGTTTTACTACCCATGGTAATTGTCTGCACTGTTTTACTACCCACGGTAATTGTCTGCACTGTTTTACTACCCATGGTAATTGTCTGCACTCTACCCATGGTAATTGTCTGCACTGTTTTACTACCCATGGTAATTGTCTGCACTGTTTTACTACCCATGGTAATTGTCTGCACTGTTTTACTACCCACGGTAATTGTCTGCACTGTTTTACTACCCATGGTAATTGTCTGCACTGTTTTACTACCCATGGTAATTGTCTGCACTGTTTTACTACCCCTGGTAATTGTCTGCACTGTTTTACTACCCATGGTAATTGTCTGCACTGTTTTACTACCCATGGTAATTGTCTGCACTCTTTTACTACCCATGGTAATTGTCTGCACTGTTTTACTACTTATGGTAATTGTCAGCACTGTCTTATTTGGTATTACCCATAATATGTATAATAATTAAACCAAAGTTTGCAATGAAAACATTCATAAATAAAAATGCATTTTAAAGATTTTTTGAGAAAAATGGTACTTACAGTTGTGATGGTGAGGTAGAAAAGGCAGTACAGAATGCGATAAATGGTGTGATATCTGAGGTAAAGCGATTGTCCCATTTTGAGTATAAATAAATCCTCACTGGCATATGTCCCAATCTCTCATAGATACAACCTAGTTAACAGTAATTCCAAATATAATCTTGTCAGCTTCATGCCACCTGCAAGAAAGAAACAATCAGTAAGGTACACATGAATTCAGAACATCAATCAGTACAATCAGTAAGGTACACATGAATTCAGAACATCAATCAGTAAGGTACACATGAATTCAGAACATCAATCTGTACAATCAGTAAGATACACATGAATTCAGAACATCAATCTGTACAATCAGTAAGGTACACATGAATTCAGAACATCAATCAGTACAATCAGTAAGATACACATGAATTCAGAACATCAATCTGTACAATCAGTAAGGTACACATGAATTCAGAACATCAATCAGTCACTTCCCAAGATGCATGCTCAACTTGACACTTTCCCCACATGAAATTTTCCTCTCCTAACATATGCCCCAAAGAGATTTGCAGCATCAGCCATTAATTGCCTCACCAGACCCACCAGACATCCTTCTTACCTTACATTTGCCCCACCTAACATTTTGACCCACCTGCCATTTGCCCCACCTGACATTTGCCCCACATGACATTCGCATCGCCTGGCATTTGCCCCACCTGACATTTGCCCCACATGACATTCGCATCGCCTGGCATTTGCCCAACCTCACATTTGCCCCACATGACATTCGCATCGCCTGGCATTTGCCCAACCTCACATTTGCCCCACATGACATTCGCATCGTCTGACATTTGCACCACCTCACATTTGCCCCACCTCATATTTGCCCCACCTCACATTTGCCCCACCTCACATTTGCCCCACATGACATTCGCATCGTCTGGCATTTGCCACACCTCACATTCATCCCACCTGACATTCATCCCACCTGACATTTTTCCCAACTTACATTCTCCCCACCTGACATTTGCCCCACTTCACATTTGCCCCACATGACATTCACCTCGCCTGGTATTTGACCCACCTGAGATTTACCCCACCTGACATGTGCCCCAACTTACATTCTCCCCACCTAACATTTACCCCACCTGACATTCTCCCCACCTGACATTTGCCCTACCTGACATCCTCCCTACCTCACATTTGCCCTACCTGACATCCTCCCTACCTCACATTTGCCCCACCTAATATCCTCCCTACCTCACATTTGCCCCACCTAACATCCTCCCTACCTCACATTTGCCCCACCGGACATTCACCCTACCTCACATTTGTCCCACCTAACATTAGTCCTGCCAACATTCTCCCCACCAGGCAATTGCTCCACCTTCTCAATGCTCCACTGACATTGGCTTACTAGACTTTCGCCTATCTTGACATTTACCTCACAAAGCAATTTGTTATGAGGCTATTTCCTGTGGTCCAATGACAAATGCTAACGCTCTAAATGGAAACAAGGCCCATTGCTCGGAAGAAACCCCAACCTTCTGCGCTGCATTGCTCGAAGGCCTGTATGGGACTGAGGGTGGATTGCTCAAACCCACTGTACCACTGAGGCCTCACTATTATTTGAAGACTTGGGGCTTCGCCCCTTGCCCTCAAATATTGGTATCTTCCGCCACTGACCCTTTATTCAGCTACACACAGCTCAACACGATTTATTTTATTTCCTAATTACGTCACCACTATGAGGGCTAGTAAACAACCAAGGTTGTGTTTGATGTCATATGTCACTGAGATGATTAAGTTTGGTAAGCATTGTAGATGGGCAAAAAGCATTGAATTTTTATGTTCTGCACCAGAAATATAATTTTCTATTTAGTGAGGCTTGTGAACCACATGTTTTACAACACACTTAACACTGATAAGAAAATAATGCCAAAAGCTTTTCACGAAAACCTTTAAAGTTTCAAGCTTAAGGTGTAAGCCAGACAGTTAAAATAATTTGAAGCAATTTACCTCAAATTAATTTACTTATCTCTACCACACGCAAAATTCTGAAAACTGCCCATCCAAATCGGTTCACTTCCACAGGTTACCATATCACTAGAAACCCATGCTCTAAGCCAGATCTCTTTTTTGAGCCCATCTAAAATTTGTGGTCAAGCATGCCTGGCAAACAGGCTGACATCTAGTTTTTGGCATGTTTTTATCCTTTTCTCAATTTATGCCTTACAATACAACTATCTGTTGTCTGTGGGCCTACATTAAAGTGGCATGAGCTGCCAAACTTCACACTTTTTTCATAATTTCTGATCATCACGACAGTAAGAGACATTTGAAGGCCATCGAAAAACTAAATGATTGGCGTTGGAATGAGGAAAATCCATACAGTATGTGGCCTGTACGAACCGAAAACGTGTTCGAAAAGTAAACAAAATTTAAATAACCGGGACGACCATTCATTCCTTCTAAGCCAAAGTTAGTTCAAACCAATACTTCTCGAGACTAGAAGCACTAAAAAGCTTCTGAATTATACGTCTTGCGAAAAATAGCCAATAATTTCAACATTCTGTTTTAACGTGAAAATATCAACATTTTGGCAGCTCACGTCACTTTAAGGTTCGGAAGGTTTGATTCGATATTATAGATTTATTGTGCAGAATATTACATTTTCTGAAAACAGGAGGGGTTTAGGGCACAATTGCCCATTTTTGGCATGTATTGCATCCCTCCTCTCTGCCTACAAGGTCAGCTTCATCTCTTGGTCTAAAGTGATTCTGAGATTTAGGCCTACTATACTCGTAAAAGCTGATTTATGAGGTCGCAAATATGCAAACGATCTTCTTTAACTAAATACACAGGGCCGTGTTAGAACCCGTCGATTACCACTCTACTATATAGTAGCCTAAACTATATAGCCTAAGTTAGGTCTCTACCGGGTACATTATTTCCGAGCACATTCGGAGACGTCATATGCGGGACAGCTGAACCATGTTAGATGGCTTAGGCGATACAACTTCGTAATGAAAACATTAATTAAAAGTACATGGATAAGTCTGTAAAACCGTGCTTATAATTCCTACCTTTGTTACTAAATAATAGACACTGACAGTACCAAACTAACAACCTTCTATCCACCGGTGACAGGTAGTGCAATGATGGTGTCATTTGAAATGCAAATTGCAATATCAGTTAGAACTTTCGACAACTGATTTCTTCAGTGCAACCAGTAAATCGCGCCGTCCCATTCCCATGTCCCAAGAGAGACATCCACTTGTTAGAAACACGCTTACTGCTCCATTACGTTTCTGGACGCCCTGTCGACAACTCGCACAACCAGCCTGGACATCTATCTCTCCTGCACTGTCAAACTTGAGCGTCTGCTACACGACAAGAGTAGCCAACCACTGAAGGCCGTACTCCTGTTAGCAAACTTTCATTGGTCCAAAAGAAAACACAGGCAGATAAAAACGATTAGAGTGTCTCTTAAAGGGCCGAGTATGAAAGGGAGCACGGATGTAAACATAGTGTTTTTTTTCCAGTCGTTCGGAACATAAAGGCCCGTCTACACGATGCAACTTTTGTTGTACAACATACAACTTTTGTTCAACTATGTTGGACTTAAGCCCACGGCACACTAGGCGATTTTGAACGCCGGTCGCGGCGATCAGGCGATAGTCGTGTAGTCTGCCCGCTCCCACGACGGCGATTTCAAGCGCCGGCGACTGTTGCCGCATCGATCGCCGGTATCAGAACATGTTTGATTTTCGGAATCAAATTCGCCGGCGATATTTTACTCGTCGTGTAGTGTGCTACCTCTGGCGACCGCAATTTTGAACGCCATACTCTTTTGACCAATCAGTAGAAATAATTTTGTCACATGACGTTATGCAATCATGTGATTATGTAAATATTCCCTCTGAATGAAAGGCTGTACCACAGCGGCTATTTCTAAAAAACTTTGAGGCGACATGCGCATGTACTGCCTGTAGGCCTACATATAGCTCCAACCTCAGTTGACAGCTCGTTCAATAAATTATAAAAAATCCCGTGCGATCTTCGTCTCAGAATCCAGGATTTTGGCCAGATCTTCCTGTTCACCTATCTCTTTGAGCGCCGTCTTGTTCGACGTCTTAATAACAAAACAATGATAGCGGACAAAATTCGCCGCTTGGTAATATGCGGCATTTTGTGATAGCCACATGAACTTTTACTATTGTCACATGTCTTTTTGTTTATTATCGCCTGTGAAGATCGCCTAGTCTGCCCGCAGCAGTCCGCAACAAAAGTTGCGCCGACGGGCGTCAAATATCGTCTAGTGTGTCCCGGGCTTTAGTTGCATGTGAGTGTCGACACAGTAATACAACGTTAAACTTTTGTTGCATGCTCTTGTACGCTGTTGCATGATTAAAAAGAGGGAAATAATTAAAATTGGCTCTAAACTTCATAAAAAATTTGATGTGAAGAAGGTTTTATCTGTTGTGGTGACTGCGAATTTGATATCAAACATTATTACAATGAGAAGACGACGTCGACGAGCAAGAAAGTCAAGGATATGGATAAATTAATGATTATCCAAAAGGAATCTTAAAGGGGTGGGCTTTCCATAACCTCATGAAAGAGCTAAGATCTTCAGATCTCTCTAAGCTACATAACTTCCTCAGAATGGACGAAGCCTCTTTTGAACAGTTATTAAGTCAATCCAATCATATCAAAGTTCATGATAAATCTGAACTACGGTTAATTTTTTACGCTTCCAAAACACGTCCGTCAGTACAAAAAAAGTCATTCTGGAGTCAGAAACCCGGACTAAGTCAAAAAGAAAATGGAAAATTGTGTGACTTGGTTTCCATCCAATCGACCTATGCGGTGTGGTTGCGAGTTACTACCGGGATTTCGTGGGTTTCCTCCGGGCAGGGAGACTGGTTTCCTCCCACCATAAACCTGGCAATGCCGCCATATAAGTGGGAAAGTGAAATAATCTTGAGTGCGGCGTAAAACACCAAACAAACAATCAATCAATCTAACCTGCGATGCATTGTGGAAGTGAACCAAACGCCATGATATTTTCACAAAGTGAAAGATCATCAAAAGTCCCTTTTAATAAGTGAAAGACCATCACAAGTCCCATTTAATAATTTTTAATCTGTTTTTGTCTGAAATGGTAGACCATCTAAAACTTAGTTTTAAAGATTAATTTTCCAACTGGTAAGAACCGGTCTTTGTAGGCTGTTATATAGACACGGGAATTTCTCGTATTCTGTAATAAATCCCTCGATTTTGTTATATCCCATTTCCATTTTCGCTCGCCCTGCCGTAGTCATGTGATCATAGGAATGTCATGTGGACCATTGTAGCTGTACTGATTGGTTGACATCAAAAGTAGGGCACAACAAAAGTTGTATGCTGTTGAAAAATAGAAGCATGTTTCAACACTGTCCAACAATATAACAGAAGTTGTAAATCCAGAAAGAGTTTGTTTAATGTTATACTTCCAACTTCTATATGCCCCTCAAACAAACTGTCCAACAAGCTGTACGCTGTATAACGTTGTTGCACAAGGCGGTCTACACGATAAAACATTTGCCATCCAACATCATAAAACAGAAATTGTACGTTGTTGGAATGGGGTTGGAGCGGTCACATCGGAGGTCAATTGATAAGGCGACTTTTAAGTATTTGACAAAACAACACCATCATGGAATTTTACCTGGTGTTTGTTCGCAGCTACCTGCTTTGTTACAACACTTAAAAAAAATCGACGTTTAATGGAAAAAAATTTGTCTTTTTATGAAAAGTTTTTTTCTCGAACACTTTATGAAAACTATTTTTCATTAAGCGTCAACATCACCCATTTCACTATACGCTTAATAAAAAATCATTTCTAACTTGTGAGTTTCGAACCCGCGACCCATTGGTGGAAGGCTGTTCGGATTGAGCGTCCAACGCTCTATGTACTGAAGCATTGGCGGAGATCTTTTTTGGCGTCCAACGATCTACCAACGATCTACCAACTGAACCATACTGAAGACCCCAGAGAAAAACTCACGAGTTAGAAATGATTTTTCATCAAGCGTATAGTGAAATGTTTGAAATGGGTGCTCTTGACGCTTAATGAATTTTTTTTTCATTAAGCCCTGCGAATTTTTTTTTTCATCAAGCGTAGTAACACCGCTTTTCTGTTACTCTTTTACACTCGGCTAGTTAGCCGCACTCGTGTGTCTCTATCCTGGTTTACTTACTTTGCCGGTCAGGTAGAAGGCTAGAGTTATCGTTAGTTACACGGAGCATTTCAAACACTAGCAACTATTGGAAACGCCCAGAGGAGCCTATAACAGTGGCCAGTTCAATGTGAATCGGATCGACAAGGAACCTCGCCATCTTGCATGTGTTCGTCAAAATGGGACTATTTCGTGAAATTGACGTTTTCGTTACTAGTTTAACGTTTTCTTAAATTCAACGTATATATTCTCGTAGGGCGTGATGTCAGGAGTTTTATATTTATCTAATAGCTTTTAAAAATGTTACCTTAGATGGCACGCGAAATGCCTGCACTCTTGCCGGTAAAGGCGTACGAGCAGTCTGATAACTTCGGGGATTTACTTGCGTGAAATACCCTCTGATAGTCTGCAGGAATTGTGGAAAACATTAGTTCTAAAAGAACAAAATATACGCAAGATATTCACATTAGGGAGCGACTATGTTAGAGTACTACTCAATGAAACTAAAAATCCGTTTTGGAGGGATACATTTAAATCTTGGGAATTGATGAATACAAAATAAAAGTAAACACCTCATCAGACATACTGACACAGCATCTATGGTACAACTCCCACTTTAAGAAGACTCCCTTTTGTAGAACATTGGTATAAAAATAATATAAGGTATATACAGGACATAGTAGATCATAGGGGTATCTGTCTAACATTTACAGACTTTAAACAAAAGTATAAAGTAAAAGGAGCAATACTAGATTATAACAGAATGATTACCAGCATACCAAAGCTTTGGTTGGATCATTGGCAAACGGAGGGCAAAGTAGATGTAATTTCACCAGTGATCCCTGTATGTATTTCACTTCTCATAAAAACAACAAAAGGTACAAATCCATTTAGTGATATTCTGATTTCCGAAACAACAGATATAGAAATGCCAACTTATAGAAAATGGAAAAAATGAACTTAATTGTGTAATAGAAAATAGCAGCTGGAAAGAAATTTTCAATTCTAATATTCTGTTGTACAAAATATACGAAATATAGGGATTTTCAGTATAAAATTATACATAGAATAATCCCCACGAGATCATATCTTTACAAAATAGGTCTAGCAAATGATGGTCTCTTGTGATTATTGTAAAGAAAATAAAGAAACTATAAAACATCAACTAGTAGATTGTAATCGGGCTGCAAATTTCTGAACTCAATTTGCTCCTTGATCGTCACGACAGTAAGAGGCTTTGAAGGGCATCGAAAAACTAAATGTTTGGCGGTGGAACGAGGAAAATCTATACAGTATGTGGCCTGTACGGACCGAAATAGAGTTCGAAAAGCAAATAAAATTTAAATAACCGGAACGACCATCCATTCATTCTAAGCCAAACTTAGTTCAAATTAATACAGTATCCTACATTCTAGTACACAAGTAGTGTTATTCCGAAAAACGAAAACTTCATATTGACTCAGTATTGACGGAGTGACGATACACTACGCGTGTACTACGTTAAACTAATCAGTGGAACTACTGGATTTTACATTCTAAAGACTAGAAGCACTAAAAAGCGTCTGAATTATACGTCTTGAAAAAAAAAATAGCCAATCATTTCAACATTCTGTTTTAACATCAAAACTATCAACTTTTGGCAGCTCATGCCACTTTAAATCAAAGCGATAAAACCAAACTTCATTATGTCGGTCATCTGTTGACAGCGTTGTGTGACCTGCGTCATGGCTTTGGAGAATCGGACCACTGCGTGTAACTAGTAACTGTAATTGCTGTTCCGAATCTTAGCAGGAAAACTAATATCGGACAGCTAACCATCTAGACGATTTTGGTAAAGACATTGTTTTATTCTTCTACATCTTGATACAAGCGGTAAAGACTGTAAGTCAAAACAAAAAGACAGTTTAGAAAACAAGTAAAACAACTGCGTTGAATTAATGTTAAATCATATGAAGTAGGGGAGATTAGGGGAGACTAATAGTTCACCAAAAAGTGGGTATTGGTGGATTTAGGTACTTGTACGAAGTGTACAGCGATATATTCCTACGTTTGATGAAAACTTAATTGGTCATAAGTTTGTTGATATTTTCTTTGTGGCATGAGCTGCCAAAATGTTAAAACAGAATGTTGTTGACTAATATTCTCAAGACGTATAATTCAGAAGTTTTTTTATTGCTTCTAGTATAGAAAATGTACGATAAAGTGTTGTTTTGAACTAACCTTGGCTTAGAATGAATGAATGGTCGCCCCGGTTATTTAAATTTGTTTACTTTTCGAACACGTTTTCGGTTAGTGCAGGTCACATACTGTACGGAGTTTCCTTATTCCAACGCCAATCATTTAGTTTTTGGTTTAAATAGATTTATTACTGAAAGAGGAGCGCAGTAAGCCAGAGCTTGTTTGTGCGTCTCCATACAAGGTGGATAACACAGGAAATATAAAGAATTACATAATAATAGTATAACATATTATAACTCAAAAGACATAATTGAAATAAAATTATCGATTGATATGATGTTGTTATGTAAAACCCATGAGTGCTAAATGTTTGCTGGCTTTGTGCTGGCGCTGCAGTCGCTTGGTTCCCTTCCGGGGGTCATTTTGTATCCAATATTGTGTACACGCATACAATGTACGTCGTGCGTATATATATATGCATACACACGCACACACATATATATACACACACCACAAACATTAAGTGACAGATTATATACGTGCATGACAAAAAGAAATAAATGTATCAGATGTGAGATGTCAGAAGCGGTTTGTGGAAGCTATATATTTCCCAAGTGCCTTTTGAATGTCATTATTTTGATAGGTGGATTTGTTTGGGTCGCCAGATATTAAAATGCGGACATCCTTAGTATCCTCAGTCCGGTATATTCTAGTCAAATCAGTTTCTAGAACTCTTCTTTGTTCGTAGTATAATGGGCAGTGGAAGTAAAAATGTTCTATATTCTCATCCTGATATCCACAGTTACATTCTGGCGATGTGGAAATAAAATTGTTAACAAGGTCTCTATTGAGGCTGCTACAACCATTGCGCAAGCGACAAAGCGTTATATTGATATTTCGCTGGCACACATAATAGCATGCTGGTGGGGTGGGGATACGGTTTACACATTCTAGATGATGTTTAAATAAAGCAAAGGTAGGCTGGTTTTTAATGAAGGTCGGGAGGGCATTCCAATCACGGAGAGTTAAAGGAGGAGAAAACAAATAAAACTGGCAAATGCACAAAACGGACGGCGAATTTCCCTTTACAATGGTACCATATACATATTTTTACGATTTTTTCCCACCGTACAGTCTTAAAGTGAAGTTATATAAAACCATCGGATTTCGACTGAGACTGACTTGCCTACTTGGCCGCCATGATCACAACAGTGCTTAGGGGTGTGTCTCCTTCGGCCAATCAGTAGACGCATACCCAGCAACCCAAAGCGCACGTGCGAGTGAAATTGGTCAACTTTCTTTGTCTGCCATTTGAGCCTAGGTTAATTTCTAGGCACATCTGTTTCCGGTCAATTTCTCGTTTTACAAATGGCGGCCCCCATCGTTTTTGTGACCCAATTTAAACATGTGCAATTTTCTGCATCACCCTAAAACGCAGGTAAAAAAATTGACACTCTTGAGGTGATTGTTCGTTACAATTTCATGTTGTTTATTTGTTTTCCCCTCCTTTAAAGGAAAGAATGATTGGCGAAATAGTTCTGTTCTGCATTGATAATGAGTGAGTAAATTGGCGTTCCGGACATTGTATGGGTTGAGGACTTGCGTTGTTAGGGGTAGATGATCTGACAAGGATTGAGGAGATAATCCATTTATTATTTTATAAAACATACATAGTCGGTGTTTTTTCCTTCTGTCAGACAGCTTTTCAAATCCCGATTCAATGTATAATTTCTCCAAAGAGGCACTACAGGTCAAACCTGTAATGACTCTAAGGGCATCTTTTTGAATATTTTCAAGTCGCTGAATTGATGTTTGATCAAAGTTATACCATAAGACATCGGCATATTCTAAACTTGGTCTGATGAAACTTTTATACATAATCTCTAAGCATTTTCTGTTTAATAAATATTGGAGGCCTTTAAATATAGATAGCTTTCTAGAGGTAGTATCGATAAGTTGGTCAATGTGTTCATGCCAATTGGCTTTGCTGTTAAAAATAACTCCAAAATGCTTGTGTTTCGAAGAACGTGTGAGATCTGAACC
The DNA here is from genome assembly GCA_963971465.1 of Lepidochitona cinerea. Lineage (NCBI taxonomy): Eukaryota > Metazoa > Mollusca > Polyplacophora > Chitonida > Tonicellidae > Lepidochitona > Lepidochitona cinerea. The sequence goes on along the minus strand of OZ020555.1, from coordinate 665,933 downwards.
CTGGAAAGAAAGAGGAAGTATTGAGGGATTTGTAGGAAGGGATATAGTAAGGGAGACGGTCTTATCTGTGTTAAAGTTAACAAGCCAGTTTTCTGCCCATTCTGATAGAGCAGCCAGATCGTGATTAATGGATTCGATGCTATTTGGAAGATGTTGAGATGTTACGTATAAGCAAGTATCGTCGGCAAACATTCGTATATTATTTAGGATATTTATGTACAGTAAAAAAAGCAGGGGCCCAAGGACTGATCCTTGTAGCACATCCGCTTTTAAATCTAGTAATGTGGATTCAGAACCGTTGACAACAACACGTTGGCGGCGATCTGTAATATAGCTTTCAAACCATGTTAGAATGTTGCCGCAAATACCAAACAGACCTAGTTTGTGTAAAAGTCCGCGATGCCAGACACGATCGAATGCCTTCGAAATGTCAAAAAATAGGAATAAAACTTCTTTCTGGTCATCTAATGCTTTTGCTATGTGAAAATAAATATCTAATAGTTGAGTGACTGTAGAGTTTGACGGAAGAAAACCGGATTGCTGAGGGGTAATATAGTGCCTGATGTAATTATAAATATGTTTGAAGACGGCTCTTTCCAGGACTTCGCTTAAACAACTTAACAGAGATATGGGTCGGTAGTTAGATGGGATGTCCCGGTCACCTTTTTTAAATAAGGGTGTGACATTGGCAATCTTTCAGCTTTCCGGGTAAACAGAATTTTTAAGTGAGTGGTTAAAGAAGGTGGAGAGAATTGGTGATAAGATAGTTTTGCCCTCGACTAGACATCTTGGGCTTATTCTATCCGGGCCGACAGCTTTACCGCAATCCAGATTGGACATTTAGTTTTTCGATGGCCCCCAAGGTCTCTTATTGTTGTGACGATCAGAAATTATGAAAAAAGTGTGAATATTGGCAGCTCATGCCACTTTAATAGACAATTCCCAGCCTAAAACATGATAGTATAAATAATAAACAGAATATTGTACAACTGTGCTTGAATAGCATTTAGGAGGATGGATAAAAAATATAGGTGCTATTCAACCACAACTGTTCGTTATCCACTATATATACAAGGTTGGTTCGTGGAATACATGCTAAATTGTCATATTAAAATACAGCAGAAAACTACATACATCATTCCTTGTTGAGGCTTGCTCACCATGTTATTCTTATAGTCAAAATCTTGACATTTGTGTAGTTTTATTTGTCATATCGTGTGTTAATATTAGCCTTTCCTAATTTAATTCCTATTAGCATGGTTATCGCCCTTCTTGCATACTTGACCATACATATATTCTTAGATTAACAAGAGTATAAATCGACAGAATGAGATGTTGAGTACTCTACCCTCGGATCGAAAAAAAAAAATGTATCGGGTTCCGATTTTCGGTTTCTATTATAAAGGCTGCCATTACGATGATGCATGGCGGGAGGCAAAACCTATAGATGGCAGCAGGTCACAGTTTCATTTTCCTTCATTTTCCAATTTGCGGAAATGTTAATGTCTGCTCTCACAGCACCTTCCCTAACTTTCGTTGAACGAAATCCTTCAATGGGGGCCTTAAACAGTCCTTTGGGAGTATTTTAAGCACAACTTTTTCATAGGTTAAAGGTAGAAATGTCTCACTATCATTACAAACAGCTGATTGGGGTCCCGTTGCACATTGTCCGCCGGATGTAACAGACCAAAGCACGCCTAACTACCAGATCTCCATCCACCTGAACTGGTCCCATTCCACTTCTAAAAATCATTTCCAGACAGTAACTCAACCCCTGTCCTTTCATAAAAACTACAAAAATGCCCAGAACAAAAATGCAGGGGGTCAGGAAAAAATAATTAAAAAAACACACAAAAATATTTGGAAATCAGAAACTGTGACCTGTATCCAGATGCGAAGAATGAACTATATACGTGGAATGGACACGTCTCATTGGCTGGTTCGGATCTGACTTTGTAAAATATGCCGCCATTGATAGTTGAAGCGCGCGTGCATAACAGATCTGGATCGAAATTGCACCATCTCCTAGTAATGGCAGCTTTCGATGCATATCAAATACCAAGTGATCTCCATTCCACGCATATAGTTCATTGGATGCGAACGCCCAATATGTGGAACATTTGCCAAGTACTCGCCTAAGGTGGGTGGGTGTGGGTGTGTGCTGGTGTCGGTGTTTTGGGGATGGTTTGTGTATTGGGTGTTGGGGCTGGTGTGCTGGTGTCGATGTTTTGGGGATGGTTTGTGTATTGGGTGTTGGGGTTGGTGTGCTGGTGTCGGTGTTTTGGGGTTGGTTGGTGTATTGAGTGTTGGAGTTGGTGTCGGTGTTTTGGGGTTGGTTGGTTGTATTGGGTGTTGGGGTTGGTGTGCTGGTGTCGGTGTTTTGGGGATGGTTGGTGTATTGGGTGTTGGGGTTGGTGTGCTGGTGTCGATGTTTTGGGGATGGTTGGTTGTATTGGGTGTTGGGGTTGGTGTGCTGGTGTCGGTGGTTTGGAGATGGTTTGTGTATTGAGTGTTGGGGTTGGTGTGCTGGTGTCGGTGTTTTGGGGATGGTTGGTATATTGGGTGTTGGGGTTGGTGTGCTGGTGTCGGTGGTTTGGGGTTGGTTGGTTGTATTGGGTGTTGGGGTTGGTGTGCTGGTGTCGGTGGTTTGGGGATGGTTGGTGTATTGGGTGTTGGGGTGGGTGTGCTGGTGTCGGTGGTTTGGGGTTGGTTGGTGTATTGGGTGGTGGGGTTGGTGTGCTGGTGTCGGTGGTTTGGGGATGGTTGGTGTATTGGGTGTTGGGGTTGGTGTGCTGGTGTCGGTGTTTTGGGGTTGGTTGGTGTATTGGGTGGTGGGGTTGGTGTGCTGGTGTCGGTGGTTTGGGGTTGGTTGGTTGTATTGGGTGTTGGGGTTGGTGTGCTGGTGTCGGTGTTTTGGGGTTGGTTGGTGTATTGGGTGGTGGGGTTATTGTTGGTTGACCCCTGTCAACAACACTTGAAGTCGACTGGATAAGTGTGGTAACCCGAGATTTTAAGGTGGTGTTATGATTTGAAACCAAGCCCTTAAATCAACTCGATCTTAGAACTCTGGCAAAAGGTTTCTTTTTATTTTCTAGAAAATTAATACTTCCAAATACGGGACTCTCTAAACACCTCTGGTCTATGTGGTTATTGTAGTGTTCTCACAAGGGATACTAAAATGAAACAAGGCTACTTGTGCCGACAAAAACATCATGCCATCTGCCTTTTGTGTCCTGTAAAGGGCGCTACGGCTACGTTTTTAAAGTGATTTGTATTGTATAATATACTATAGTAGAGGTATCTCCAAAGAGAAATGAACGAGACAGCATCGTGTCAATGTAACATAGACTACATCTCCTAGTGTCGATCGATATATAGTATAAGCCTTGTGAAGTATAGTCTCCTGAATACGGATGATGGCGTCGCCGTAACCAGACCGTACCTTACTTCCTCATACAGAACAAAGACTTCCACAATACCTGACCGATATTATTATAAATTCTGGTAAAACCTAAGTCATTGGTCTGTGAAGGGCTTCTACGATTGTCCAGCCAACATCGCGTCTTAGGAATATGGAGTTACCTGATGTACACCTTATTCTCATTGTTCTGTCGTTGGCTTTCACAGGTAAGCTAATCTAGCTTCTTCATCATCAGAAAGATACATGGTAAATGTATCCTTAGTTTGAATCTAATGCCTACAGGCAACTTCACCACAATGGTTCTAATCTGTATGCTTAGAATAGGTGTTAAATAGAAATGTTTGGTTGACATGTGAATTTGCCTATCTTTCATTTGTACCCTATGGAATTGATTAAATAACCTTAGTGGCCGCTGTAAGCTGTAAGTGCCACACCTTTATCTACAGCTATAATTCATAGTTAGGTGTCATTTGGAGCTGGGGGCAATACGCTGCTTTCCTTATCATGTGTGTGTCTTAAAACGAGCCCTCATCATAATAGATTTAAATCGATTTAGCTGAGTACCCCAGTTGTATGTGGGTTAGAATGTGGGTTAGGTTGAGCCCCTCTCGTCCTGTATGGAGCTTAGTCGTGAATAAAGTATCGACTGACTGACATTGATTACGTGCTCGTTTTGTTTGCGTTGGTTAGCTCAGGTAAAACGACTATTGACAATTCACCGAACGCGGAAGTATAAATAATTTCAGTGTGTGTAAACCGGCCGCGATTTCGAAATAGACATTTATTTTGTCATCTGCAAAATTTTATGTACGTAACTTTTTCACATTGCAACGATTGTAATGCTTGTATGCTTTATGTGTGAAACTTTGTCCATTACAACGCCCGCAGTCCTTGCTTTTATTTATGTCACCACCGCCACTCTGTTATGTGGTAGCGTGTAGGTAGTAGATTTAGTTTGTGTCATCGAAGTGCGCAGAGGATTGGTGGCCCTTGTTGCAACGAGTTTTGTCACAACGTACGAGTTTTATTCCAACTCACGAGTTTTGTCACAAGGTCGACGAGTTTTGTCACAACTCACGAGTTTTGTTCCAATCTTGACCAGTTTTGTTCTAAACACGCCACGTGTTTTGATACAAACAGTCGACAGCTTTTGTACCAAATTTTACATGTCACGAGTTTTGATACAAACAGTCCACAGGATTTGTAACAAATGTTGGCTGATGTTTATAACCTTTTTTAAAAAGTAGATGGAGTTGGGAGTTACCATAATTTATTTTGAAAAGGTAGTTAAATCAGCACAAAGAAAAAATCAAATGCTGATTATTGGTTTTCATATGATCGACTAACCAGTTATATATAACATAGGCCTTTTCCTGGTGACTATGTGAATTACCTGGTACCCAATGTAGACAAAAAATGCAGAATTACCAACATGAAGACAACTTTTCACCAAAAGAACGAAAAAATCCTTCCCGTGAATTGAACTCGAAGCCGCGATGTGTATGCCGACCTTGTTTGCCGGCATTAGTATGCTGAATTTCCAAAGAAAGCCAGCCAAATAAAAAAATATTACCCAAATAAACAGTAGGGGAAAATTGTGATTGGCATACCTACAATAGTTGCTCGATAAACCACAAAGCGGCTTCTAATTGGTTAAAATTATGGGATTGAACGGTTACTAAGAACAGCCTGGCTAGGGAAAGGGAAACGGTGGAATTTCCCTGATAAAGCCTTGGGAAGGCGATGATAAAGAATAATTCAATTGGGTAAAAACGTATTCATTTGGGTAATTCGTCATAGGCCTACCTGTACAGGCTTACAGGTAAAGTTCAATCCAAGGCAAAGCTTTTTTCGTTCATTTTGGGTAATTTGACATAATTGGGTAGCAGGCAAATCATACCACGGTTTCATTTCTACTTAAACTAGTAAAATAATCTGTGTTATTCGACGTCTTCAAATACTTTGGATTTTTGTTTTGTTTGCAAGGAAACAATGTTACAAATAAGTACATTGCAATGTACATGACTATCTTATCAAAACTTGTATCAGTTGAAAGTTACACAAAAGTTGATGTCAAGTAAGCAATCGGAACACATTTCGGTTATCTTCGCTTGCTACCGTCGGCTTTAATACGCCTCGGACACAGTCTGATAACTTATCGGATGTACGTGCGTGAAATACTTTCTGATAGATTGCAGGTCATTTTGAAAGCGGCGACTATGTTTGTTAACTTTCAGGCTTGATCAGTTTTATAATTGAAGCATTGGAGGATTTCTGAAATGTACCGAAACTGTGGGGCCCTTAAGAGGATATGAAAATTGTACGTTTCACGGCTACCTATTTGGTCGCCATATTCAAAATGACCTGCAGTCTATCAGAGGGTATTTCACGTGCGTAAATCCCAGAAGTTGCCAGACTGTTAAGTTAGACGTCCATTTGGGACAGTATTTTACGCAAAACATGAGTTATCTGTTTATATTAAACTGTTTCCAACCATACCTGGTGGATTGTGTTTGTTCAATTAAAAAAAAAACACGCTCGAACAAACTATAAATTTCAATCTCATTTCTTATTTTTGTTATGTATTGAAAGGGGGTAGATGGGGGGGGGGGGTCATGTTTTATTGTGGAATATTTTTACTATACGTAGACGTTCCTATAGGCCTGTAACCATGACTTTAATAATTCCTGTTGAAACCACGGAACTGAAAACTGAAATGAAAATGAGCTCGTATGCACTGTTTAACAATCTCGTGTACGTTTAAAAAAGAGGTAGCAATATGATTTACCAACGCGACAGAGAACGGTTTGTTTGTTCATATACAGGCTGTGACGATCGCCCTCATTAATGATTGATCGGGATAGGGAGCTTGCATATATCATAAGAAAACCATCCCACTTATTTGCCGATAGTGCTTTTTCCAATCTAGGTCCTGAGTGTTGTATTAGTTGAGTAACAATTTGCCCCACAAGAAAATCTCAAACAATCTATTAGGATAAGGATACCCTATCCAACATATACGCACAAGAAATTTGACAAAATACGAGAAATACTCTAACATATCAACAACACTGGAAAATGAGACATGACACAACTACTTAGTAGTGAGTTTGTACCAGCCAAGTTTCAAAATAATCCTCTAAATATTAAACTAAATATGACCATGACAAATCTATCTACAGAATGTGACCGTTGCCACAAAAACGGCAAAATACCAGCCAAATGTCAATGCAATCCTCAAAATATTAACCGGGACAGGGTCAGGACAAGAAATCAGGACAGACAAACTCACGGACGGACAAGGCTGCGACTAAATGTTCCGTCGAAAGTTTTCGGAGAGCAAAGCTATCAGCCACTAAAAAATTGCCTACAGCTGACATTTTGGGACAAAAGCTGTTGACTCTTTGTATCAAAATTCGTGCCCTATTAAAAGTGTTACAAAAGCTGTTGACAGTTTGTATCAAAACTGGTAACATTGATTTTGTAACAAAACTCGGCAGGGTTGGAACAAAACTTGGGACATGTAACAAAAGCTGGCGCTCTTGTGACAAAACTCGTAACCTTTTGTGACAAAACTCGTCAACATTGTAACAAATCTCGTGAGTTGGAATAAAACTCGTACGTTGTGACAAAACTCGTTGCAACACCCTCAAGGCAGAATTATCGGCCTTACCCAAATATGTGGCTATGCACGACGGCAGTGGGCGCTGCAAAAGCTGTTTATTGAAATTATACTGCCCCTGTACCAAACTCTTTTTATGGTTCAATTTTGTAATTGCTGTTGTATATGTCCCTGTCTATTTTTTGTAACTTTTCCGTACATGCATTGCAGTTTTATGGCGTTGTGCCACAGTCTGAAACTTCCGGAATTTACGTACGTAAAATAGGCTACCCTGTAAAAAAACATTTTGAATGTGGCGACCAAAACAGTAGCTGTGAAACGTACAATTTCCATATCCTCTTGCGGGCCCAACAAAAGTGTCACCAGGATAATATAAGGGTTCGAAACACTGTGTGTGTTAACTTTCAGCCTCGATCAGTTATATAATTGAAGCAGTAGAGGATTTCTGACTTAATGAGAAATAATTAAGGCATCACCACGAAGTTAGTTGTATGTGAACAAGACTAGCTTTCGACACCTGTACCGGTGTCATCGTAACTAAATTTAATATTTCAAAACATTGACAAATATACTAGAGAACAAATAGGTAAAGTGGCCCATCAGTGAATTTGATAACGAGAGTAACTGTGTTAATAATATTCTAACGTCGGAATCTAGAAAACAACGATATCAATCAAGAATGACGTATACTGTTAAAGTGGCATGAGCTGCCGAAATGTTGATATTTTGACGTAAACAGAATGTTGAAATTATCGGCTATTTTTCTCAAGACGTATAATTCAGAAGCTTTTTAGTGCTTCTAGTCTCAAAAATGTACAATAAAGTATTGTTTTCAACTAACTTTGGCTTAGAATGAATGAATGGTCGTCCCGGTTATTTAAATTTTGTTTACTTTTCGAACAATATTCGATGGCCTTTAAAGTCTCTTACTGTTGTGACGATAAGAAATTATGAAAAAAGTGTGAATTTTGGCAGTTCATACCACTTTAACGTAACATTACAAAATGACGTAATAAGTTAACGTTACATAGAGGATATTGAACAGGCGTGTTTGAATAGCACTTATATTTTTTCGAGTGAAAGTCGGAGAATAACCCACGAGACGCGAAGCGTCAAGTGGGTTATCCCTCCGCCTTTCAAGAGAAAAAATATAAACGCTGTTCAAACACAACTGTTCAATATTCTGTTTATTATTTATACTATCATATTTTAGGCTGGAGATTGTTTATTAAGGATAAATTTATCAATTATAAAAAAGAAAGTATCAACAAATTTATGACGGATTAGGTTTTCCGCAAACGTAGGAATATATATCGCTGACCAATGAAACAACAGCATGTCTGTTCTTCTCACGTGACTATCAACTGTCAGATTTGTGGTCATTTGAATGGCCATTTTCTCCCTGAAGTTTTTCGCGATATTTCATGTAAAAAGAAATTAAATCGAACTCCATGGATTTTAACTCTGCAGAGCACCAGTCACCAGGATAAAAAATGATATTTGGAATTACTTTACATTGTTTGAACGCGTCAGTGAATGGCAAGTACAGTTACTCGTTACACGCAGTGGTCCGATTCTCCGAAGCTATGCTGCAGGTCACACAACGCTGCCAACAAACGATCGATTGTGAAGTTTTGTTTTATCGCTTTGACTTAGAGTGGTAAGCTGATCCTCTATTGAATCAATTTAGTGTTTTCAGCTGTAATTTATTTATCTTAATGCTAAATATGACTGAAAAGGCTTCATTTAGCCTATCGAAATCCTATGTACTGTTGTTGTTGTACAGCAGACGTCAGTACACAAGAAAGAAGTAGGTCCGGCGACGTCATCGGCTTCGTCGCGTGCATTAAATAACAAAAAGTGTTATTGCACTGCAGTGAATTATCACATTTCTGAGTGAAGGAAATCCCTAGTTTTCACTTATGTATAAATAATAAAATATAATACAATGACATCACAACAAACAAGCTAAATGAAAAACAATATCAATATTACTCTTACATGTATTTTCCAAATTTATTCCAAATTGTACATAGTTGTATACCACAATCTCTATGTAATGAAGAGTTGAGTTTTTTTAATGCAGATGTTTATCTGATGATAAAGTTTTTTTTTTTCATCCCATTTTATAGGACCCAAACTTTGGACCCATTATCAATAAATAATTTGATTCCCGACTCGTTCCGAAACTGCGTCTGTTTTCTTTGGTTACAAATCATATGATTTAACCGGACTAATTAACATATACAAAAATATCTATATAATATAACTTCAGCATTTGATTCATTTAATATAATGTTTTTTTACGTTTGTAGTGAAATATTTTGTTTTGTACGTTCGAAGCTATTTGTATTCAGTCCCCGTGATTTGCGTATAAAAAGCGCAGACTGTCCGAGGCATGTCAGAGCCGACCGGTAACGAGCGAAGACAGCCAAAGTTTGTTCCCACTGATTGCCCCATAGACTTGATTGATTGTTTGGTGTTTTACGCCGCGCTCAATATTAATTCACTTATATGGCGGCATTGCCATAGACTTGGATAGTAAGCAGGTAGGCTGTTGGTCAAACTGTGGATCCATTATCAAAATATAATCGGGCTTAATTAATAATATAGCCTATATTCCTATAAGTATTGTTAAATATGGTCCAACTGGAGTTAAATGGTCAAGTTCAACTAGAGCCATTTTATAATTATTAAGTACCGTGGGTTAAATTATTATTAGCATACATTATTTTATTTATAATTTACTTTATCAGAGATTGATCAAACCTTTATTTAGACCTGCAAGTCTGACCTTTGTTCACTTAGATGCCTTGAGAAAGGTTGCATGGCATGTAAACAAGGAGCAAAAAATGTGATCACAAGCCAAGAAATATTAAACCACACATAATGTATGTTTGTATATGGGACACCATTTTCCCCAGATCAGGCTCAACAGAACCCCAATATTTTGAGAGCAAACGAAAACTTGATGTTTTATTATCAAGTTAAAGTAGCATTAGATGCCAAACATAAAGACAATTTGGTCGAAATGAAATTAGCTTATAATTCTTCATTTTCCCCAAAGAGAACAAAATAAGAGCTTTGTTTTGATAACAATATTGGAGATGTATGTTATGGAAACTAACAACGGAATTTACGCGTATATCAAAAAACGAAAAACAAGAAAAAGCCAGTATAACCCCAGGGTTTTGGGGTCTGTCGTGAACATTACGCAACATTTGCTAATAACGTCCATTGTATGTTTCACCGTCACTGAGAACAGCTTTCAGGGCTCATTTGTCGTGGGTTCAACACTTCACACGAAGCTCAGCATAAAGACGAAAAAAAAATCAGAAAACGTTACCATGCCCCGACTTACGACACAACAAAGGGAACGTGTCATTGGCATGTTACAGGCGGGTCTCAGTTGTGCCGCCGTAGGACGTCACATGCAGTGTCATCCCTCCACAATTAGTCGCCTCAGAATCAGGGAACATGAAACTGGCAATGTTGCCGACCGACCACGCCCTGGTCATGCAAGAGTCACTACAGCCAGCCAGGATCGGTACATCGGTTTGTTGCACACACGTGACCGATTTCGCACCGCGACACAGACAGCTCGTGAGACAGTGGAAATTGGAAGGCCCAGGGTAAGCCTCAGCACCATCCGACGCCGTCTCCAACAGATACAGATGCATTGATTGATTGATTTTTATTCACCATAAGAATTTCGGTACATATACAGAGTTGTACAGAAGAATTGTTGGCGGGAATAAAGCTCCGAAGAGCTTGTTCTATCCCATTTAAACGTTACAAATATAAAATGTATATAATTGGAAGACTGCAGTTATGAATCAGAATGTGTGTATGTGGAAAATAATAATGGTTATGAAAGACATGTATAAACAGACGTAAAAGTAATATAACAAAAGTAATTAACACAAAAATAAGGACACAAATATGGAAGATAAAATAATTATATAAAGAAAAAAAACAGATAAATATATACATGTAACACATACACATTTAAAGGCCAAACAAATAAATGTTGCACTGGAAGGTGGTGAGGAGTAATATATAGGAGTAAACGAAAGAAAAACAAATATACGCACGTTTCTATACAAATATAAGTAAAAAAACAAAAAAAATCGAGAATACAATAATATATATATACAAATATATTTCTTTCGCAACCAAAATATGTCTTCATGAATAAATTTGGGTCAGTAGGTGGGATTTTAATTTATTTTTGAATAAGGAGTTTGATGTGATTGTTCTAAGATTGTTTGGGAGTTTGTTCCATTCCCTTGGACCAGCAGATTTGAAGGAGTGGACAGATAAGTTTGTTCTGTTAAATGGTCTATTCAAATCAAGGGATTGGTTACGGGTGTTATAATAATGGGTATCAGATTTTTTTGTAAAAAAATTTAAAAAGTGTAACGGTAATATTTCAGGCTGATAATAAAATCTATGAGTTAAGGTCAAGGTTGTGTGCAGACAGAGAAGTCTTAACGGCATTATTTTTAAGTTTGAGAAAATAGGTGTAGTATGCTCAAGGCGTCCAGATAAACTTATCACACGGACAGCACGCTTCTGTAGTAAAAATAGGGGTTGTAAATGTGTTTGATAAGTATTTCCCCAGATTGAATTAGCATATATTAGATAAGGGTAAATTAATGAGTAGTATAAAATATATAGAGTTTTTTTATTGATGGCATTTTTAATATGATTTATGATTCCTATATTCCTTGACACTTTTTTGCATATGTAGTTTATATGGGACTTCCAGTTCAGTTGGTCATTAAGGATTATTCCAAGAAATTTATATTGGCTTGTTTTTTCAATTAAAGCGTTTGACATATAAAGATCAGGTAGGTTATTAAACTTCTTCTTTTTTTCCGGTAGAATGAGCATATATTTTGTTTTTAGAATGTTGACTGAGAGTCGATTTGAGGAAAACCAAGAGTGAACTTTAGTTAACTCATCATTCATAGTATTAATGGCATCTGCAGGATTATCAGAGGAAACCCAAGAACTTGTATCGTCGGCAAAAAGAATAAAGTTTAATAATTGTGTTACATTTGTAATATCATTAATATAGATTAAAAATAGGATTGGGCCAAGAATTGATCCTTGTACGCATCCCCTACCGAGGGCCAAGAATTGATGCATGCACGCATCCCCTACCGAGGGCCAGCTTACTCCCCCGATCTATCGCCCATAGAGCAATTGTGGGATCAGCTTAAGAAGGCCGTTGCACAACGTCAACCCAGGCCACGCAACCGGCGTGAATTGATTCAGGTAGTGCAGGAAGAGTGGGACCGGATCCCACAGCACAGAATAACCAAACTCATCAGGTCCTTGCGTCGCAGATGTACTGCTTGCGTTGATGCCCGAGGTGGACATACCCATTATTGAATGATGACACCTTCAATTTCTGTATCAACGATTTGTTTGCAAGGAATAAAAGTCACCAGGGTTTCACATATTGTCAATTCTTTGTGACCAATGCCTTGTTCTTCAATTTAAGAGCACTTACAATATTTTACACTTTACATTTCTCAAAATATTTTACATTCTTTGGGTCGTGCGTTTTTAATGGCGCTAAGTATATATATTAAAATTCAACAGAAATTCTATAAACTTTTAAAATAATGAGTAACCTTCCAGAAATAAGACTCTCTTGCATTGAGCTTTAAAATTGCTTAAATTTTTTAAAATATCGAAGTTATCATAATATTCATTAAAGCAATGTTGACTCTTGATTATAACAGAAGTTTTCCTTAAAACTAATTTACAAGATGGCGGTTTAAAAAGTTGCCTCGAGCGAAGATTTCTTTGAGGTGCATAAAAACAGATACGGCTAACAAGATAGGAACAATTATAAACGCCATTAACAGTTTGATGTAAAAAAAGTATAAGAGTAACATTTTCTCCTCTGAACAAGGGATGCCATTTTAAAAGTTTGACAAAGCAATTGATAGTTATTTGTACTGCAGGGTAAGTTTGACTTATAACTTTTTCGATCTTAGTCGATAAATATCGATTAAGAAGGAGACCAAATCAGGCAACAGTATTCCAGATGGCTTCTAACTAAACAACAGTATTCCAGATGGCTTCTAACTAAACAACAGTATTCCAGATGGCTCCTAACTAAACAACAGTATTCCAGATGGCTCCTAACTAAACAACAGTATTCCAGATAGCTCCTAACTAAACAACAGTATTCCAGATGGCTCCTAACTAAACAACAGTATTCCAGATGGCTCCTAACTAAACAACAGTATTCCAGATGGCTCCTAACTAAACAACAGTATTCCAGATGGCTTCTAACTAAACAACAATATTCCAGATGGCTCCTAACTAAACAACAGTATTCCAGATGGCTCCTAACTAAACAACAGTATTCCAGATAGCTCCTAACTAAACAACAGTATTCCAGATTGCTCCTCACTAAACAACAGTATTTCAGATGGCTCCTAACTAAACAACAGTATTCCAGATGGCTTCTAACTAAACAACAGTATTCCAGATGGCTCCTAACTAAACAACAGTATTCCAGATGGCTCCTAACTAAACAACAGTATTCCAGATGGCTCCTAACTAAACAACAGTATTCCAGATGGCTTCTAACTAAACAACAGTATTCCAGATGGCTCCTAACTAAACAACAGTATTCCAGATGGCTCCTAACTAAACAACAGTATTCCAGATGGCTCCTAACTAAACAACAGTATTCCAGATGGCTCCTAACTAAACAACAGTATTCCAGATGGCTCTTAACAAAACAGTATTCCAGATGGCTCCTAACTAAACAACAGTATTCCAGATAGCTCCTAACTAAACAACAGTATTCCAGATAGCTCCTAACTAAACAACAGTATTCCAGATGGCTCCTAACTAAACAACAGTATTCCAGATGGCTCCTAATTAAACAACAGTATTCCAGATGGCTCCTAACTAAACAACAGTATTCCAGATGGCTCCTAACTAAACAACAGTATTCCAGATGGCTCCTAAATAAACAACAGTATTCCAGATGGCTCCTAACTAAACAACAGTATTCCAGATGGCTCCTAACTAAACAACAGTATTCCAGATGGCTCCTAACTAAACAACAGTATTCCAGATGGCTCCTAACTAAACAACAGTATTCCAGATGGCTCCTAACTAAACAACTGTATTCCAGATGGCTCCTAACTAAACAACAGTATTTCAGATGGCTCCTAACTAAACAACAGTATTCCAGATGGCTTCTAACTAAACAACAGTATTCCAGATGGCTCCTAACTAAACAACAGTATTCCAGATGGCTTCTAACTAAACAACAGTATTCCAGATGGCTCTTAACAAAATAGTATTCCAGATGGCTCCTAACTAAACAACAGTATTCCAGATAGCTCCTAACTAAACAACAGTATTCCAGATAGCTCTTAACAAAACAGTATTCCAGATGGCTCCTAACTAAACAACAGTATTCCAGATGGCTTCTAACTAAACAACAGTATTCCAGATGGCTCCTAACTAAACAACAGTATTCCAGATGGCTCCTAACTAAACAACAGTATTCCAGATGGCTCCTAACTAAACAACAGTATTCCAGATGGCTCCTAACTAAACAACAGTATTCCAGATGGCTCCTAACTAAACAACAGTATTCCAGATGGCTCCTAACTAAACAACAGTATTCCAGATGGCTCCTAACTAAACAACAGTATTCCAGATGGCTTCTAACTAAACAACAGTATTCCAGATGGCTCCTAACTAAACAACAGTATTCCAGATGGCTCCTAACTAAACAAAAATATAACTTTTTTAAAAACAGATACACTTTTAAAAGAATTACAAGATCTTCGAATAAAACCAGACATCTTAAAAGATTTAGCAACGATCTTGTTAATGTGGGACGTAAAACTGAGGTTGTTTGATAAAATCACTCCTAGGTCTTTTACTTCCTCCACTACGTTACGTTTCATTAGTTGGTTGATGACGTGTTATGAGACAAAATAATATTTAAAGAAAGTAACAACAGACCAGCAGATTTTATGTACAAATTTTGATTTATCATAAAAAAGAAAGAGATTAACTTATTTACAGGCAACTTTTATACAAACATTCATATTTTCATTGATACCCTTAACTGTCATGATCCCAGGTATCTAGATTACAAAGCATTCTTCAAACCTACTGACACGCATCAGCTGCTACAAGTTGGGTCCTCCACACACTCCTCTCACTTTCAAGGGAGTCATTAAGTCTCAGGTTTTTAGATTTTATAGAAACTGTAGTTGTTTAGATCGTTTTAATCAGGCGTGTTCTCACCAGGGGGTATTCTATTAGGTTACTCTGAAGGGTCAAATCTGGCAAATCACTTCTCCCCCATCAGTCCCCGACACGCTTGCTTCGCCTTCACGAGTGTACCATTACCGCCTAACATTTCTCTCAGGTATATCAATGAAATGTCAACTCAATGTATACGTGTCAGATCGCGGAACTTTTTTCGGAGAACAGTACCGCAACAAATATTAAATGGCAGAGAATCCTAATTGCGACTCCTCTAACATCGTGTATGGTATTAGGTGCAAAAAATGTCACAAGCAATACGTCGGAGAAAATCAGAATTCTCTAAGACAAAGAGCAGTCAGCCATTTATCTAGTATTAGACTTAGACTTGATGTAGGCCTACCCGTGGCACAACATTTCAATACTCAAGGTCATTCGGTCAAGGACCATTTTTAAATCACGCCTATTGAGAAAATCCCTTTCCTCACTTCCGCTGCAGATACCAAGGACAGACGTTTGGTTGGTTGTTTTAGCTTATTGGAGCGTCCATTCGTATGAATGATGTTCGCCATACTAGTGAGTAATTATTACCTTGGGCGATTAAGAAAACTGTCATCTTTTAACACAATATATTGAATGTCTCTGTAGGTCACAACAGCCAGTTTGTGTTTGTGTTTAGAATAAGTAAGTCTAAAACTGTCAAAATGGCGGTACCCATGTTAAATTGTGTGTAGCTTAAAACCGACATGCACTATGTCAAATTGATTTTGTTATAAAGGATTTCTCATGTGTTGATCTATTTGAAAATGGTTAGGAAAAGTCTTAACGAAATTTAGGTAATTAGCCACAAATCAAAACGCTAACATTACCGCAAATGGGAAATGAAACTGTATTATGTAACCTATAGCGAAGTGTGAAAAGTAGGTATTTTGTTCTAAATTTTCAAACCACCACTATTTTTGGTGCCGTTGTATCTGGACTACATATTTAAAATATAAAATAAATGAATTCAGTGACATTTTTTAAATGTTCACCTCTTTTTTCTGAAAAACAGGCTTTTGTATACCAGGGCTAGGTTTGAGCAGACAAAAGACTCTTAATGTATGGTGTAAAATACTTGTATATGCCTCAGTAGTGAACCATTTCCATCAATAAGGTCTAAGAATGACATTTCACTTCTTGGAATTATTAATGTTTTTCAAAGCAAATGATTATTTCAAGCGCAATAGCTGTTGATGTAAAATAAGCAGACCCCCCCCCCCTCTCTCTCTCTCCCACCCCCATCCCTGTGGGTCTGAAATGACATAATCTGTACAAATTACACTTTTTATCTCTTTGCAGGTAAACTGACATGATTGTGGCCCTAAATTTGACAGTTTTTAAATCACTAGAGAAGATTTATTAGCTTCCAAACAGTCCAAATGTTAAGAAATCAGACAATTTTTTGACGGATGGGGTGGATTATATCCCCTGGCTCTGCCTTTATGGCAGTCTCTAACCCGGACAGATGTTAACAGTAAACTACAATCAATAAACAATCATTTCCAGCAAATTTGAAGGGTATTTGATGTTTCACTTTTTTATAGCGAGGAATAACATTTTGAATTGGTCCTCATAAAAACTTTAAAATAAAAGCCTAGAAACATGAAGGGGGTGGGTGTGTAAATTACCTCACAAATTCAAAACGACTGACCGAAAAGCTTGGATCTTTTGAAATTCAATTTGATATTGGTTAATAAAAGCAAAGTTATTAAATTGGACAAATTTCGAGGAATTTGTCCTTGTTATAGGTCACAACACCCAGTTTGTGTTTTCTCAGCCATTGAAATTAGAGCTAGGAGGTGGCTTACATAGTGACAGTTTAGTATCTGGGTTATTTGAATATTGGATTGAAACAAACACAGGTCTACTGTACATACTTTAAGCTTTCAATCAATGCCTGATAACAGATTTTTGTGTGTGTTTTTTTAATGTTCACCCAATTTTGAAAATACCAAAGTTTGGCTAGAATAAGTAAGCCTAAAACTGTCAAAATGGCGGTACCCATGTTAAATTGTGTGTAGCTTGAAACCGTCATGCACTATGTCAATTTTATTTGGTTGTAAAGGATTTCTCATGTGTTGATCTATTTGAAAATGGTATGGAAAAGTCTTGACGAGATTTAGGTAATTAGCCACAAATCAAAACGTTAACATGACCGCAAATGGGAAATGAAACTTATGGCAAGCCGTTTCGGCCTATTTAACATATCTTGAATTCATTTCCACATATGCGCAATTCAATTTCCGATATGTACATATCAGGAATTGAATTCCACATATGTGCAATTTATTTGCACATATATGCAATTCAATTCCACATATCTGAACTAGCACTGACTTCTTGATATGTGTATCGTGTATTTAACATATGTTGAATTCATTTCCACATATCTGAAAGTCTATTTAACATATCTTGAAAGGCCCTTACATTCAACATATGTGACATTCAATTCCACATATCTGAAATTGCGCCGCGTTGTAGAAATCACAATCACCGCTCCCTGGGCGGAAGTAAAGAAGGTAATTATACACATGCGCGGTGTCCCACAACGACGGGCAGCGAGATGTTGAGAGAGGACAAATAAAGTTGGCGCGAAGTGACACGTGTGGTAACACACTCGGGGAGCATGCACATTTCACTAAAAGAATTGCAGATATCTTAAATAGAGGTGTATTCAAGATATGTTGAATTCATTTCCACATATCTGGAAATGAATTCTACATATCTGAAATGTCAATTTTTGATATGTGCAGCACAGGATTATTTCCAGACATCTTAAAATGATTTCCACATATGTGCAATTCAATTCCCGATATGTACATATCAGGAATTGAATTCAAGATATGTGGAATTGAATTGCACATATGTGGAAATGAATTCAACATATGTTAAATAGGCCGAGACGGCTTGCCATAGAAACTGTATTATGTGACCTGTACAGGAGTATATGTTGGTACGTTTGAGAACTGCTTAACCTCTTAAGATATTAAAACATGCAATACAATTGAGCTTACACACATATGCGATTTACAGACATGTAAATATATAGTGGTGGGAAATGAGAAGATAGACAGATTGGTCGATATTTGTTAGTCAGGTATCACTTGAGCATTTTACAGTCGTAAATACAATGTACATGTATATACGCTCATATACACTCACTTTTAACATATATACACCCATATAAACATACACTTTTATTATATAATTAGTTGTGAGATGTTGAGTGATATCACCACTTTTACCGACAACGTTCACTGCCAATGCCGGAGCTATTTTCATTGGAATTGGAAATATTTTCTCGTGATTGAATCTTTAATTTATTGCTAAAGTTTGTAATCTTAATTCATAAATTATGGAACAATTCTTAGTATGATGAATTGGGTGTTAAACACAAACCAAACATTTTGTGTGCTTTGACCGTTCTGCGGTGCTCGTCATATAACATATACCTGGGCCAGTAAATCTTGTATTTTCACTCTTGGCTTCGTCAATCGTGAAAATACAGATTTTTTTTATCCACTCGATGAAATATAAATGGTATTTACCGATAAACAACAAATATCCTCTATATAGTAAAATCTGTAATATATCAAGCTACAGTGACATAGGCCTACCTTGTTGGTATTTTTAGAAGGACCTAGAACATTGTCCATGTGGTCACAGTGGACAGTGAACAAATTCCTAGATTTCGGTCGATATCTTTCGGCATTCTTTAGTGGGACTTCTCATAAGATAGGAATACTTTTTTAGTATTGATGTGACTCAATGAAGTAGTAGTTTGCCTAAAAAATATATAAAAGGTGAAGATTGAATAAAAGTGACGGATTGGGCTGTCTGGCGTGGGGGTGATTTGGTCAAGAATGTGACTTGTGTCGTCTGCACCCCTGTGCCCTTTGGAAGTGAGATTCCGTCCTTATTGGTCTGTTAAGATTTGAACTGGAGACTTGTCTAGAGTGGTTCCGAGTTTCCATGAGGGCTTTTAACTGGGCTAATGTTTCTAACCGAAACAAACGTTAAGATAACGGCAAATGCAACAAAAAATTGTCTACTGATGCCATGTTGGGTTGATTTATATCCAAGCCAATGAGATCGGTGAAAACAGAATTTGTTTGATAAGCATACATGATGCAGTTAAACAAAAAATGTTCTAAGGTTTCCTGAATATTACAGACATCACACAAGTCTGTGTCAGACAGATGGAATTTGAATAGGTAAGGTTTCAGGGTAATATGACCAGATTGGAGTCTATGGAACATCACCTCAGTTAGACGAGTGGGGAAAGTAAGCTTTGGTGATGAACTTCCAGGATTATAAAGGAAATAAAACCTTCCCTTGTCAGAATCATTCCACTGTTTCTGCCACTGATTCACAAAATATGACTTAGCCTTAAGTAATACATCGGTAACGGTAAATGGAAATCCGATGGATATGCTATAAAATAGCTTGTTTGACTGCCGCATCAGCAAGTTCATTTCCTTTAAGTCCCATATGAGCAGGTACCCATGTAAATGTGACGCTCACTCCTTCCTTAAATAAATTGTTATATAAATGTATAATTTAGTTGAAGAAGCTTAGGGTTTGTAAAGCTCTTAAGGAATCGGAACAGATTACAGCCAAGCTTGGTTTATAGTCTAACACAAATTGGAGGCACATGAAAGTTGCCACAAGCTCTGAACAGAAAACAGACACGTCATCAGTCAGTCAGAAGTTCTTGGGCCGGGATTATAAAAACGTGCTGTACTCATCTCAGACTCCATGCTCAACTCTCCTGGAGCAAACTCCCAGGGGTTTGGATCAGGGATTGAGATTATAAAACATTCTGAAAACGTGCTGAACTGAGTATATAAACAAGGCAATCTCAGTGAAATTGAGCACGAATTATTGTAAAAATGAAGGTTTGTTGTTGCAATTTTGTCAAGTCATCGGCAGGTAGAGCATATGGAAATAAGTAAAATTAAGGGTTTATCACTTACAAAATTAGTGTAAATAAACTAAGCAACTACAATTCTTCACTAAATGTCGATAGAAAAACTTATTCAAAGGGCTAATTTACGTTGAGTCTAACTTGGAGATAGGTCGATAGCTTGCTTAGAATTTCGTACTCAGCGGAGCACAGAAACGAACTCAACGAATTTTATAATCCCAACTTTTAAAGTGTGAGTTTGGCGTTGAGCACAGAAACAGCTCTTGAGCACAGAGTCGTATTCAAGCAAGTTTTATAATCCCTGCCCCTTATTATACTTTAACGCTGGGATGACAAACGCTCCTCAGACCCTTCCACTTTCAGGGCACTTTGAGCGATCAGTGAAAATTTGTAAATGGTAAAGTGGGGCAAGATGCCCATGGGGGGGGGGGGGGGGGGGGATAAACGCCCTTTGCAATTATCCTTAGTTCCGCGTCATTTGTGCTGTACCAGGGTTGACCTACATTAATTTGCTTGTCTACATGGCTGCCAAACACAACCTGAGTTACAACAGTGGCAAAGTTAAAATTCTCACGTCACGTAAGTAGTTTTAACACTTTTTATGTAAAAATGAACCTTAATAAGAACTCGTCTGTACGCTAAACTGTTAAAGGTAGTACAAATTTGAAAACCGTATATTTTAAAGAAGGAACTTGAGTGCAAGTCAGTGAAGTTTTGTGCGCAATACGTTTGATAATGAATGTTTATGTACAATATGGCGTAATGGGGCTAAAGGCCCACTGTTGACGGGGCATAGCGCCCGGTGGCGGCGATTTGCCCTTACAAGAGGCGTTTTGTCCTTATATATTTCTCATTGATTTCTCTTGGTTACAGACGAAAATGGTGCGTGTGTATACACGAAAGACTCAGCGAGGCTATGATGGGGAGCACAATCTAACCTTGGCATTGCAAGCAATAGATACAGGTATGCAGGTCAGTCGTATCTGCAAAGAGTTTGGTATACCTCCACTTTAAGGAGACATCGAGACAGAAAAGTGTCACAGCCAGGTGTTATCAAACTTGGTCGACATCAAACAGCACTTTCGCCTGAAATTGAAAGAGAGCTTAAAGGACACATCGTTTCTATGGAAAAACGCTTGTACGGACTGACGACTAAAAATCTTCGACGCTTAGTTTTCGACGTCGCGGAGAAAGCAGTAGTTGTGCACCCATTTAACAAAGAAAAGCGCATGGCTTGTAAAGATTGGCTAGAAAAATTTATAGCTCGCCACAAGCTTAGTCTTCGACAACCACAAGGGACAAATATATCCAGGTTAGTTGGTTTTAATCAAACACAAGTCAACCAACTCTTCAGTCTCTTTCAGTCTTCCTGTGATGACACCATATTCACTCAGAATGATTTTGTTGGAGCATTGGTCGCAGAAGAGCCAGACCCTAGCCCCCCCCCCCCCCCTCCGATTCGAAACGGCTTCATTTAAGTCAGCGAACTCCACTTTCTGCTAGGACCCTATCACCTCCCGTCTTTCCTACAGTGGCACTGGCCGAGGGCGATATCGTTCTTAATGCACCAAATAGTTCTACAATTGATAAAGAATCCCTTCATGCTCAAATAACCCAGATGGATTCACCATGCCCGTCTGCTGTGCAAGATGAAGCAAGTATGCGTATGGTATATGTGATTGGTGATAGGCGATGCCTTTTGCGGAGCCTAGTAGTTGGTTGGGATCCCTGTCTACAAACAGTGCAACGTAATCGATTTGGGGTTCCTGAAATTGCAAGCCTTGAAATTGTCAGAAAAGTATCAGGCGGACGAATTACGTAAGTTACATGTTCAAAAACATCGACGAATACAGTCAATTGGACGCGAATATTATCAATGCTGATTTGCCTAAATCCATCAGGTATTCTTCCATAGAAGAACGTATCGGCGCAATGTCAGAGAACCAATCTATGCCCGGGGAACTAGAAATTTTAGCAGCTACTAAAGTTCTGAAACGATCCATTTTTGTTTACAGCAAACGAAACAAATTCTTGGCAAAATATGGCAAAGAGTTCCAGGATCAACCCCTCTCTGTTCAGTTTCAGTCTGTTGGTGAAGATGTTGGCCACTTTGAGTGTCTCTTACCTTAACCCCGATCTACAACTAGATTGGTTGACCAGGAAATCTCCATCAAAAACCATAACACATACCAGCAAGAGAATGTCGAGAGCAAATCTTGTAAAAAAATCAGAAGTATCATCTGTTCATTGTCCCCAATGCCCAGTTTGGCCACAGAAGACCAAGGAGCAGGAAGGCTGAATCAGCTGCAATATTTACATCATCACCGTATAAGTTAGAATTGTTAAAGAAACAGAACAATAACTCAAACAAAGAGAAAAAGACCAGCAACGGCAAAAGAGTAAAGAACATAGTGAGTTCTTTTAATGAAAAAAAATCTACCAAGAAAAAGGCTCAACGTCAAAAGTCCAGCTGAAGAACAGCACGCGTGGCCATATCTTATCTGTTGCGAGTCCTACAGCACCAGTAAGCCAGGTGAGGTGTGGGTCTAATGTCAGTTCTGTCTAAAGTGGGCTCATGATCAGTGTACTGACGGGTCGCCCTATTTTATATGCCCGAATTGTGAGTCCGATGTGTGCGACGATTCTAGCGATAATTAACTGTATGGACATATATACGCCCTTCAAAAGCGCTTAAGAAATGTTAAATGATCGACTGTTATATAGACTTAATCATAAATACCGGTACCGACGAAATTTTACTGGTAAAGCACCCTACCGGGCGTCTCGCCCCTCAGTAAAAGCATGTTGCCTCTGACAAGGTGCCAAACGCTTCAAAATATACTTTTTTCTTTTTCAAATTTAAAGACTAATTTTCATTCAAGATCTTTCAAGTTGTTTTACTAAATGAAGCTATTGTTACTTGACACTCACAAAACAAAACTTTGTTATTTTGTGTTTTTTCTTGACCTAAAATGGGATTTTTTTCTTAAGGGGTGCTCCTTGCCCCATTTTACCTACTAAAGTTTTTATCTAGGAATTCCACAACACAGTGCTTTGAAATATAGGGAGGGTCTGATTTCAAAATTTGCCGGTGTAAATCTAAATATACAACCGGTGGAAATGGTGTAGCGTGTGAAGTTAACATTTACTTTTCAGTATATTGAAAGGTTTTGTTCGTTTTGTTGTGTTCAGATTCCACAGAATCAAATACAGATGTTGCAGAGTTATCAACAGATGATTTTAGTACAAGTGTAAATTTAAGAGTACGCCTCAATCGCCTTAACTGTAAAGGTCATTCGCTGCACATGATTGGAAGCACATTTAAAGGGGTTGTCTTCGAAGTCCCAGTGCATATCCTCAGACCAGTACACTGCACAGAATTAACTCTTTTCTTATTTGATAGTGATGTCGACGAGTAAGATTCTGAACAATAGTCAAGCCGAGATCTAACTATAGCTCTATTATACAGTAATGAACAGGATTTGTCAGAGCCACATGTTCTATTCATCAAGCACAACCCCAAGATATTTGGACTAATTACACGTTTGAATGTTGGAACCATCTAAACATATAGCTGTACATGTCGTTTGGTAAACAATACAGCTTCGGACTTAGTAGAGGAAAATCTCAAGCCTCACAGTTTACTCAATTTAATGACGTCATTAACTGTTTACTGGATATGCATTTGGAGCATATGAATATTTCTTCCAGTGCACCATATTGCGGCATCAGCTGCATGTAGGGAGCAGTTTACCTTTGGATTGACAACTAATGGCAATTTTTTTTGCAATATTGAATACTGTGGGAGAAATAACCAACCCCAGTCGCCACACCTTTCGGCTATCTTCGCTCCCTACCGGTCGGCATTGACACGCCTCGGACAGTCTGCGCTTTTCATACGGTAAATCACCGTATTTTTGGGCTGAATCAAAATGGCATCGAAAGTAAATATCAAAACGTTTTACTACAGACCCCAAAAAAATCATAAATTTATTAAATGCTAATATCGTTTAGAACGATATTTGTTTATATATTTTATTTAGCCTGGTAAACCACATGTTGTAGACAAACGCATTTTCGGTATATATCACGAATCCTCCAATGCTTCAATTATATAACTGATCGAGGTTTGAAGTGAATAAACCGAGTGTTTCGGTCTCTTTCGTTATCACAGGGGCCCCTTTCTAGGGCCCTTAACATGCTATGGAAATTGTATACGTAACCACATAGTATATATCACCATAATCCATGTTTTGACTTTATAACATACATGCATAACTGTTATTCTTCATTTTCTCACTATGGTATTTGTTTTTGTTTTATATGCATTTTATTTTTATTCCTGTATCTATTTCAATTTACGACTTGACTAGAAAAGTATGGTTGATATTTGTAACATAGCTTGAAAACTGTCTAAGTATCAAGACCGAAACGTTGTTAACTAACAAATGAAGAAGTTGATATCGATATGCAAGCATTCCCTTGATATGTTATGACCAACTCTTGTGACTAAAAGTGGCATTAGCTGCCAAAATGTTGATATTTTGACCTAAAAACAGAATGTTGAAATTATCGGCTATTTTTCTCTAGGCGTATAATTCAATAGCTTTTTAGTGCTTCTATTCTCGAGAATGTAGGATAAAGTATTGTTTTGAACTAACCTTAGCTTAGAATGAATGAATGGTCGTCCCGGTTATTTAAATTTTGTTTACTTTTCGAACACTATTCCGGTTCGTATAGGCCACATTCTGTATGGGTTTTCCTCATTCCAACGCTAATCATTTATTTTTTCGATGGCCTTCAAAGCCTCTTACTGTCGTGACGATCAGACATTATGAAAAAAGTGTGAATTTTGGCCGCTCATGCTGATGTTTTTTGACTACCTTTACGTTTCCTACAGCAGAGTATAGAGCTTGGCCAAACTGACTTGGGCTTAATTTAGCTACTTGAACGCCATCTACCGATGACATCACAACGTTGAGACTTTTCATTTGTCTGTCTTGGGAGCTGCTCTTTGACTTTGGGTTTACCCCATGTTCTCTATCTCTACTTTCATATCTAGTCCTACCCCTCTTTCCGCCAGTCACTATATGGGGTAGTTCTATTCTTCTTCCTCATCATCCGTAATTGACATATATACTATACGGTCCTCATCATCCGTAATTGACTTATATACTATACGGTCCTCATCATCCGTAATTGACTTATATACTATACGGTCCCCATCATCCGTAATTGACTTATATACTATACAGTCCTCATCATCCGTAATTGACTTATATACTATACAGTCCTCATCATCCGTAATTGACTTATATACTATACAGTCCTCATCATCCGTAATTGACTTATATACTATACGGTCCTCATCATCCGTAATTGACTTATATACTATACAGTCCTCATCATCCGTAATTGACTTATATACTATACAGTCCTCATCATCCGTAATTGACTTATATACTATACGGTCCTCATCATCCGTAATTGACTTATATACTATACAGTCCTCATCATCCGTAATTGACTTATATACTATACAGTCCTCATCATCCGTAATTGACTTATATACTATACGGTCCTCATCATCCGTAATTGACTTATATACTATACAGTCCTCATCATCCGTAATTGACTTATATACTATACAGTCCTCATCATCCGTAATTGACTTATATACTATACAGTCCTCATCATCCGTAATTGACTTATATACTATACGGTCCTCATCATCCGTAATTGACTTATATACTATACAGTCCTCATCATCCGTAATTGACTTATATACTATACAGTCCTCATCATCCGTAATTGACTTATATACTATACGGTCCTCATCATCCGTAATTGACTTATATACTATACAGTCCTCATCATCCGTAATTGACTTATATACTATACGGTCCTCATCATCCGTAATTGACTTATATACTATACAGTCCTCATCATCCGTAATTGACTTATATACTATACAGTCCTCATCATCCGTAATTGACTTATATACTATACAGTCCTCATCATCCGTAATTGACTTATATACTATACGGTCCTCATCATCCGTAATTGACTTATATAATATACAGTCCTCATCATCCGTAATTGACTTATATACTATACGGTCCTCATCATCCGTAATTGACATATATACTATACCGTCCTCATCATCCGTAATTGACTTATATACTATACAGTCCTCATCATCCGTAATTGACTTATATAATATACAGTCCTCATCATCCGTAATTGACTTATATACTATACAGTCCTCATCATCCGTAATTGACTTATATATTATACGGTCCTCATCATCCGTAATTGAC
Organism: Lepidochitona cinerea; assembly: GCA_963971465.1. NCBI lineage: Eukaryota > Metazoa > Mollusca > Polyplacophora > Chitonida > Tonicellidae > Lepidochitona > Lepidochitona cinerea. The sequence goes on along the minus strand of OZ020555.1, from coordinate 639,336 downwards.
TTATATACTATACAGTCCTCATCATCCGTAATTGACTTATATACTATACAGTCCTCATCATCCGTAATTGACTTATATACTATACAGTCCTCATCATCCGTAATTGACTTATATACTATACGGTCCTCATCATCCGTAATTGACTTATATACTATACAGTCCTCATCATCCGTAATTGACTTATATACTATACAGTCCTCATCATCCGTAATTGACTTATATACTATACGGTCCTCATCATCCGTAATTGACTTATATACTATACAGTCCTCATCATCCGTAATTGACTTATATACTATACGGTCCTCATCATCCGTAATTGACTTATATACTATACAGTCCTCATCATCCGTAATTGACTTATATACTATACGGTCCTCATCATCCGTAATTGACTTATATACTATACAGTCCTCATCATCCGTAATTGACTTATATACTATACGGTCCTCATCATCCGTAATTGAATTATATACAATACGGTCCTCATCATCCGTAATTGACTTATATACTATAATGTCCTCATCATCCGTAATTGACTTATATACTATACAGTCCTCATCATCCGTAATTGACTTATATACTATACAGTCCTCATCATCCGTAATTGACTTATATACTATACAGTCCTCATCATCCGTAATTGACTTATATACTATACGGTCCTCATCATCCGTAATTGACTTATATAATATACAGTCCTCATCATCCGTAATTGAATTATATACTATACAGTCCTCATCATCCGTAATTGACTTATATAATATACAGTCCTCATCATCCGTAATTGACTTATATACTATACGGTCCTCATCATCCGTAATTGACTTATATACTATACAGTCCTCATCATCCGTAATTGACTTATATACTATACGGTCCTCATTATCCGTAATTGACTTATATACTATACGGTCCTCATCATCCGTAATTGACTTATATACTATACGGTCCTCATCATCCGTAATTGACTTATATACTATACAGTCCTCATCATCCGTAATTGACTTTTATACTATACAGTCCTCATCATCCGTAATTGACTTATATACTATACGGTCCTCATTATCCGTAATTGACTTATATACTATACAGTCCTCATCATCCGTAATTGACTTATATACTATACGGTCCTCATCATCCGTAATTGACTTATATACTAAACAGTCCTCATCATCCGTAATTGACTTATATACTATACAGTCCTCATCATCCGTAATTGACTTATATACTATACGGTCCTCATCATCCGTAATTGACTTATATACTATACGGTCCTCATCATCCGTAATTGACTTATATAATATACAGTCCTCATCATCCGTAATTGAATTATATACTATACAGTCCTCATCATCCGTAATTGACTTATATAATATACAGTCCTCATCATCCGTAATTGACTTATATACTATACGGTCCTCATCATCCGTAATTGACTTATATACTATACGGTCCTCATCATCCGTAATTGACTTATATACTATACAGTCCTCATCATCCGTAATTGACTTATATACTATACAGTCCTCATCATCCGTAATTGAATTATATACAATACGGTCGTCATCATCCGTAATTGACTTATATACTATAATGTCCTCATCATCCGTAATTGACTTATATACTATACAGTCCTCATCATCCGTAATTGACTTATATACTATACAGTCCTCATCATCCGTAATTGACTTATATACTATACAGTCCTCATCATCCGTAATTGACTTATATACTATACGGTCCTCATCATCCGTAATTGACTTATATAATATACAGTCCTCATCATCCGTAATTGAATTATATACTATACAGTCCTCATCATCCGTAATTGACTTATATAATATACAGTCCTCATCATCCGTAATTGACTTATATACTATACGGTCCTCATCATCCGTAATTGACTTATATACTATACAGTCCTCATCATCCGTAATTGACTTATATACTATACGGTCCTCATTATCCGTAATTGACTTATATACTATACGGTCCTCATCATCCGTAATTGACTTATATACTATACGGTCCTCATCATCCGTAATTGACTTATATACTATACAGTCCTCATCATCCGTAATTGACTTTTATACTATACAGTCCTCATCATCCGTAATTGACTTATATACTATACGGTCCTCATTATCCGTAATTGACTTATATACTATACAGTCCTCATCATCCGTAATTGACTTATATACTATACGGTCCTCATCATCCGTAATTGACTTATATACTAAACAGTCCTCATCATCCGTAATTGACTTATATACTATACAGTCCTCATCATCCGTAATTGACTTATATACTATACGGTCCTCATCATCCGTAATTGACTTATATAATATACAGTCCTCATCATCCGTAATTGAATTATATACTATACAGTCCTCATCATCCGTAATTGACTTATATAATATACAGTCCTCATCATCCGTAATTGACTTATATACTATACGGTCCTCGTCATCCGTAATTGACTTATATACTATACAGTCCTCATCATCCGTAATTGACTTATATACTATACGGTCCTCATTATCCGTAATTGACTTATATACTATACGGTCCTCATCATCCGTAATTGACTTATATACTATACGGTCCTCATCATCCGTAATTGACTTATATACTATACAGTCCTCATCATCCGTAATTGACTTATATACTATACAGTCCTCATCATCCGTAATTGACTTATATACTATACGGTCCTCATTATCCGTAATTGACTTATATACTATACAGTCCTCATCATCCGTAATTGACTTATATACTATACGGTCATCATCATCCGTAATTGACTTATATACTATACAGTCCTCATCATCCGTAATTGACTTATATACTATACGGTCCTCATCATCCGTAATTGACTTATATACTATACAGTCCTCATCATCCGTAATTGACTTATATACTATACGGTCCTCATCATCCGTAATTGACTTATATACTATACAGTCCTCATCATCCGTAATTGACTTATATACTATACAGTCCTCATCATCCGTAATTGACTTATATACTCTACGGTCCTCATCATCCGTAATTGACTTATATACTATACGGTCCTCATCATCCGTAATTGACTTATATACTACACGACCCTAGCTACTACTAGGCTTAAAACCCAAGTGCAGATAGAAAGTGAACTAAACTAAATTCTTAAGACCACTTAGATTCTTATCAACAATGTAAGGATCACTTATACTAGAATCTGACTTACAATAACAAAAAGTTGCCTTTAGCACGGTATCAGTATCTAAAGAATTTGAAATATTTATCTTGAGAGTTTTCAACCATTAAAATATTGTTAGATAGGCATTCTTGCACAAAAACAAATCAGCCAAAAAAGTGTCCGTTAAGTTGACATAGTTGTTATCATGACAGTTTTCATTGGATAGGACTACACTATAGTCTTACTCAGAACATTTATCGCCAGCTATGTCATTACCTATCAACAAATGAATACCACCAGATGGCAATGAAGGTCTAATGCCAACACTAACATGACCGGATACAATGTCCCAATTTAAATATACGTTATGTAATGAGACTGACGCAGTAGAATTTACACCTGTAACTAAAGCATCGTTGCCTGAGTAAGAACTTTCTGAAAATGGCAACACTTTAGACAATATTAGAGATTGAGATGCTCCTGTATCTCTAAGTATTTTAATTTGGGCAGCATTGTAATTATTATTATTAAGTGAAACAGATCCAGTGTGAATAAATGGTTTGAAAACGTTCATTACATCATCATTAAATTCAAATTTCTCATCTTTAACAGACGATTTATCATAGCTAACAGCTTGTTTAGTACCATCAGTATTTAGTACACATAATCCAGTAGGTTTAACGAAACCTTTATCAATTTGCTGTCTATTAAATTCTGTAGGATGGGATTGTCCACAAGTACATATAACTGTCTGCTGTGTATTGTCGGTATCCACAAGACACAATCCAGTTGGTTTAGAAGAATCATTATCATGATTTTGTTGTCGGTTCTAAAATCACTATTCAATTGAAACAATGTCTTTTAAGTTGTTATAATCTTGATTTACCTCTTTAAAAAGACACCACCTCTCAAATAGTTGTTCTTTTTTCTTAGTAAACTCGGTGAAGGTTTCATCTTTATTTTTGACTATAAGCATCAGGGACAAGATTAAAGGCGTTTGACCGTTTCAAAACTTTTACACTGCTCTACAGATAATGACGCATACACATCTATAGCTTTACCAAAAGTACGCTTTTTTCAAATGATAGGAAATATTTGTCAACATCTTTCTCAAACAATGATGGAACTAATCTAACTGTCATCATCATAACGGGCATTACAGTTAACATTAAAACAGATTTATAATAATTCATTTCAGCGTGGGGTGCTGAACTTTTCTCCTTTTGTGTATATATTTCTAGCTATGTATATATTTATATATTGTGCTACATGTCTTAAAAAGGTATTTTTACCATCCTAAAAAAGGTTCTATTTAAATTCGTAATAATTGGTAGTTTATTACTTATTTTGTAAATATTTAATGTCACTGCTATGCATTGTTAAATAACTCAAACTGTCTGAAAAGAGGCTCTTTCCTATTCCAGTTACCGAGTTTGAAAATTAAAGATGACCTATCTATCTTTGGAATATTAAAGTGTACAAAACGACTATGTACAGCTTATTTCTAATATATTAACGAGTAAACTGTACCAAAAACGACTATATACAGCTTATCTCTGATATATTAAAGACTAAACTGTACAAAAAGACTATGTACAGTTTATCTCTGATATGTTAAACAATGAACTGAACAAGAACGACCATGTAAAGCTTATCTCTGATATGTTAAACAATAAAGTTAACAAAAACGACTATGTACAGCTTATCTCTGATATATTAAACAATAAAGTTAGCAAAAACGACTATGTAAAGCTTATCTCTGATATGTTAAACAATAAAGTTAACAAAAACGACTACGTACAGCTTATCTCTGATATGTTAAACAATAAAGTTAGCAAAAACGACTATGTACAGCTTATCTCTGATATGTTAAACAATAAAGTTAACAAAAACGAATATGTACAGCTTATCTCTGATATATTAAACAATAAAGTTAACAAAAACGAATATGTACAGCTTATCTCTGATATATTAAACAATAAACTGTACAAAAAGACTATGTACAGTTTATCGCTGATATATTAAACAATAAAGTTAACAAAAACGACTATGTACAGCTTATCTCTGATATGTTAAACAATAAAGTTAGCAAAAAGGACTATGTACAGCTTATCTCTGATATGTTAAACAATAAAGTTAGCAAAAACGACTATGTACAGCTTATCTCTGATATGTTAAACAATAAAGTTAGCAAAAACGACTATGTACAGCTTATCTCTGATATGTTAAACAATAAAGTTAACAATAACGACTATGTAAAGCTTATATCTCTGATATATTAAACAATAAAGTTAACAAGAACGACTATGTACAGCTTATCGCTGATATGTTAAAAAATAAACTGTACAAAACGACTATGTACAGCTTATTTTTGGATATATTAAAGAATAAACTGTACAAAAACGACTATGTGCTGTTTATCTCTGATATGTTAAACAATAAAGTTAGCAAAAACGACTATGTACAGCTTATCGCTGATATGTTAAAAAATAAACTGTACAAAACGACTATGTACAGCTTATTTTTGGATATATTAAAGACTAAACTGTACAAAACGGCTATGTACAGCTTATCTCTGATATGTTAAACAATAAAGTTAACAAGAACAACTATGTACAGCTTATCTCTGATATATTAAACAATAAAGTTAGCAAAAACGACTATGTACAGCTTATCTCTGATATGTTAAACAATAAAGTTAACAAGAACAACTATGTACAGCTTATCTCTGATATATTAAACAATAAAGTTAACAAGAACGACTACGTACAGCTTATCCCTGATATATTAAACAATAAACTACAAAACGACTATGTACAGTTTATCACTGATATATTAAACAATGAACTGAACAAAAACGACTATGTACAGTTTATCTTTGATATGTTAAAAATAAAGTTAACAAAAACGACTATGTACAGTTTATCTTTGATATGTTAAACAATAAAGTTAACAAAAATGACTATGTACAGTTTATCTTTGATATGTTAAACAATAAAGTTAACAAAAATGACTATGTACAGTTTATCTTTGATATGTTAAAAATAAAGTTAACAAAAACGACTATGTACAGTTTATCTTTGATATGTTAAACAATAAAGTTATCAAAAATGGCTATGTACAGTTTATCTTTGATATGTTAAAGAATAAAGTTAACAAAAACGACTATGTACAGCTTATCTCTGATATATTAAACAATAAAGTTAACAAAAACGAGTATGTACAGTTTATCTCTGATATGTTAAACAATAAAGTTAACAAAAACGACTATGTACAGCTTATCTCTGATATATTAAACAATACAGTTAACAAAAACGACCATGTAAAGCTTATCTCTGATATATTAAACAATACAGTTAACAAAAACGACCATGTAAAGCTTATCTCTGATATATTAAACAATACAGTTAACAAAAACGACCATGTAAAGCTTATCTCTGATATATTAAACAATACAGTTAACAAGAACGACTATGTAAAGCTTATCTCTGATATGTTAAACAATAAACTGAACAAAAACGACTATGTACAGTTTATCACTGATATATTAAACAATAAACTGATTACAAACGACTATGTAAAGCTTATCTCTGATATATTAAACAATAAAGTTAGCAAAAACGACTATGTAAAGCTTATCTCTGATATATTAAACAATAAAGTTAGCAAAAACGACTATGTAAAGCTTATCTCTGATATGTTAAACAATAAACTGATCAAGAACGACTATGTACAGTTTATCTTTGATATGTTAAACAATAAACTGATCAAGAACGACTATGTACAGTTTATCACTGATATATTAAACAATGAACTGAACAAAAAGACTATGTACAGTTTATCACTGATATATTAAACAATGAACTGAACAAAAACGACTATGTACAGCTTATCTCTGATATGTTAAACAATGAACTGTACAAAAAGACTATGTACAGTTTATCACTGATATATTAAACAATGAACTGAACAAAAACGACTATGTTAGGTTATCTCTGATATAACAAAGAATAAACTGTACAAAACGACTATGTTAGCTTATCTCTGATATATTAAACAATAAACTGTACAAAACGACTATGTTAGCTTATCTCTGATATATTAAACAATAAACTGTACAAAACGACTATGTTAGCTTATCTCTGATATAACAAAGAATAAAGTTAACAAAAACGACTATGTACAACTTATTTGTGATATATCAAACAATAAACTGAACTTATCTCTGATATATTAAAATATAAACTGTACAAAACCAATATGTACAGTTTATCTCTGATATATTAAACAATAAACTGAACAAAAACGACTATGTACAGTTTATCTCTGATATATTAAACAATAAACTGAACACAAACGACTATGTACAGCTTATCTCTGATACATGGAAGATTAAACTTTACATAAACAACTATGAGCAACATTTTCTTGGAATATTTAGAATATATACCTTGGCAAGGGTTTGCAAAGAATTATTTAAGAAAATTGTTAAACAACAACTTATTGTATGAATTTATAGATGCTGTTGTCCGCACTTTACCAAGCTACAGCGAAGTTACAGAAATCTCATTTAAAACAGATGGAATGAACAGACTACATAGTGTACAGATCCGTTTCTTGGATGGCCAGCCTATGGGTACAACGGACACAAATCACCTCTTGTTTCAATCTGCTCCCTCCAATGAAGATGTTTTCATTTTATATCACACACGGACTTCTGTATCTTATGTGATAAAGAGAAAGAAAGGTAAGAAAGACCCAAGAAAAGGTTTGTACGGAATCATAGCCTTTAATGAACTCAGTAAGGCTGACAAATAATTAAGCTACAGCGATCATCCACAGGTGGCCTACCCATTTGGCTCATTGATAATCCGGGGTATTTTATTGTGTTGATGCATTATCTAGTTGGCACCCAATGAAAGGCCGAACAATTCTTACTTTTACTTTAAACAAACTATCAAAATTTTGACAACAACCTACCACTTCAATCTCGGATCTCCAGTAACTTTCAAATGGCAAGAGGCTCTTTTTCTATATTTCGTAACTTTCAAATGGCGAACGCTGGTTTTCTGTATTTCGAAACTTTAAAGTTGCGAGAGGCTTTTGGAGTGAACTACTGTAAGCGTCCTTGTGGCCTATGTCACCATTATTGTTAGTCTCATTTAATATAAATTGTATATTGTATTTTGATATTATTTGGTATTGCATATTATACTTTGATACTGTATATTGTATTTTTATATTGTATGTTATATTTTGATAGTGTTTGGTAATAATATCCCATAGTTGTTTTACATTCTGAAGGAACGGAGACAGTTTTTGCAGACACGATAAAAATGGATTCGTCAGTGGAGTGGCACGCAGTCTCATTGAATTTTGATAGTATCAAAGCAACATTAGAAGTAGACGGAGTGATGAAGCACAGTTATATCAAATACATCCCTTTGTTAACAGAAAAGGTGAGTTTTAAATAAAATGAAAGGAGGGGCATGTGAATAGAGATTGGATGAGGGGACATCTGAAGTCAATCCCAGGGTATTGTTAGTCAGTACAAAGCGAATCATTGTGTAAGAGGGCAGAAAATGTTGTTAACCCCATAAGTATTTGCCCTATCATTCACATTCATTTGAAAATCTCACATTGTAGTTAGAATAGAAATTGTACGAATGATGTTTGTAAACCAGTAGCCTATCTGCAAAGACTCACAAAACGTTTTTCTCACGTCGGTTTTAGGTTTATTTATACAAGTACCAGCGTATTGCCATCGACAAAAACATCTCTCAATTTGTTGGTTGTATTTCGAATTTCTCTTTGAATGAGGTCGAGATGCAGGATGACTTGTTTACCACTTTACCTGAAGGATGTGAAGTAAGTAGCCTACCATACATAATAGATAAGTAGACAAATATACTAGTTGTGTCATCAATAAATTTAGCCTTTCTCTCTCTCTCTTTTACGACACATATCCATCTCGGGACAACCAATGTATTTTTAGTTACTGATTGTAAAATATGAGAATCTATTAAGTTGAAGGAAGACATGAAAATAAAAGATTGAAGTCGTAAGTCGGTGAAACTTTGTTATATTCCTAAACGATCACTGGTCTCAGGGTTGGGAAATTTCTCTCTAGATCATCCTAATTTTTTAGTAAATATTTTGCATATTTTTCTCTATTTCCAAGAAGAAATAAAGCATTGGAATTTTAATAATATACGATATTAAATGTTATTGGCGACGTCGGTTGAAATATACATTCAAGGTTTGCCAACATATTGAAGCAAATTACCAGGTGTGAGAGTCGAACAACATCATAATTGTCGAATGAATGATTTCCAATATGAAAATGGATAGTAAATGTTAAAATTATGGACCAACCTGTAAGGTTCTTTAAGCTGTTGACAATACTTTTCCTACAAGTTATTTTTATTGTAAATTGACCTTATGTGTATTCAAAAATATTATGTTGAAAGAAAACGAGATCCACGTAAGGTCTCAGGGTGTCAAAGAAAAATCGCTTGAAAATATGCATATCTTCTGTAACTAATATGAAATATCTTCGTATTGACGTCATACTTGACATTTGAAATCTTTTATCGTTATTTCCATAGATATCTAATAATGACTATATAATAGTAAGTTAATGTAAAAAATCTACCATTTTTAATGACAATCTGGAGTTCAAGAATTGTATCAATATTGGACTTTAGAACCCAGTATTAGTGCCTATCGGTCCTTGGTCGAGATAGAGTGGATGGGTAGTCTTGAAATCCTGCTGTCAACCATCGACCAGTCAACGGTACGCTACTTCCAGGGAGTGGTTGATGTTTTGCGGCGCACTCAAGATTAATCATGACGGCGCTGTCAGGTTTAGTGGGGAGGAAACTCCTGACCCTCGAAGAGTACCTGGCAACTGTTCCACATACGACGAGTGGGACTCGAACCCGCGCCGCATCGACAGAAGACCTGTGTCGGATTGAACGACTATCACTCTAACCGACTGAGGCCCGCATGTATCCCCAACACCCTGGTCACTCGGGAGAAGGTGACGAGAAAAGCAGGCTTAAGGGAACGTCCAAGTCGTCTCCGAGATCTGTTCGAATGGTGGTTCCGTCAGAGGCAGAATGGCCAATGCTAGATCCCCGTTTGGGGTCAGACGGCGTCACTCTATGACGAAAGACCATAGATGGCGGACAGATTCGTGTCGGTACCAGCCGAATAGCCCGTAGCAAGCTGGATTACTTAGTGATAGCTGTTCAGTAGCTTGCCATCTTAACCGACGCTAGGGACTTGTGAAACAATGAACGGAAAGAATCGTATGTTTGAGGAAAAGAGTCAGACTCCGGTATAATGTCCGTAGATCTCCACCACGCAGTGATTGGTCGACTGGTTGGTTGATTCCTGTTTTACACCGCCTTCAAGATTATTTCACTTACATGGCGATGTTGCCAGGTTTAGTGTAAAAGAAAACCGGGGTGTTTGCCCGGTGGAAACCCCCGACCTTTGGCGAGTACCTGGCAACTCTTCCACAAAACGGCGATCGAGTGAAAAAATCCACTTCAGAAATTGTCCATTTCCGAGTGGGATTCAACACCGTGCCGTATCGATGGAAGGCCTGCGTCGGACTGAGGGACTATCACTCTTGCCGACTGAGCCACCCCTCGGCGAAGATTCTCCCCTTAGCGCTGAGGGTGGTGACCTTGTGGCCGACTGAAGTTATCGAGAGACAAGGGTATTCCCGCCTTGTTGGGAACCTATCGGACAACACGTCTGGTGGTAGCGTTAAGTTAGGGATATAATTTGATTTGCATCGAATGCCGCCATTACTAGGAGATGGTGTAAGAGTGATCCAGATCGGTCATGCACGCGCTCATTACTCAGCAAATCAGATCCAAACCAGGCAATGACACGTCGTATATAGCTCATTGAACTAGCCCTGGCTGAACGTCGTTCGTGTATGACGTGACAACAATAGCAATGTACATATCAGATGCCAACTATGACGTAACGGCACTAAAGCCAATTAATTTCCGTATCTAGGTTATACAGAGAAAAATAATGCCTTGAATTTAATGTGTGCGAAGTTAGCATCCCATTCCCCGTTCCCCTTTCCCTATTCGATTTAGGACGAGTCCATTCACAAACGAATAGGGGTGCAGGGGTTTCAACGAAGTCTGGGTTAAAATGACGCTGTGGATGGAATATACACGAATGGGATGCGAATGGGAGTATGGCCGAATATGATTATATGGCGAATATGATGCAAATGGAAGTATGACCGAATGGAAGTATGAACGAATGGGATTATGAGGTGTATAGGATGCGAATGGAAGTATGGCCGAATGGGAGTATAAACGAATGGGATTATGAGGCGAATGGGAGTATGGCAGAATGGGAGTATGAACGAATGGGATGCGAATAGGAGTATGGCCGAATGGGATGTGAATGGGAGTATGGCAGAATGGAAGTATGAACAAATGGGATTATGATGCGAATGGGAGTATGGCCCGAATGGGAGTATGAGCGAATGGGATTATGAGGCGAATGGGAGTATGGCCGAATGGAAGTATGAACGAATGGAATTATGATGCGAATGGGAGTATGGCCGAATGGGATCCTGAGTTGAAAGGAATGCAACTGGGAGTATGAACGAATGAGATTATGAGTCCTTAATCCTTCAGAAGTCATGTGAAAATTTATTCAACTCCATCTCTACACGAAACCGCTCAAGTGTTTCATTTCCAAACCACTATGTAGGATACTGTTTTTTATTGCCATGTTTTTCACAGGTCGATTTCTGATTGACCAGAAAGGAAAATCGTGAACGACTTTGACCCCAGAGCAAATAAAATGGCTCTGTGAGCCAATTATATTCGTGCTGTCTGAATCCGGTGTCTGTAGCGAATTTGGATCAACCCAGTGTGAACAAATGTACTGATAAACAATGAAGCCATTTAGTACAGAAATCGATTTGGACCCCGAACCGAATTCGGGGTATAGTGTGAACGTACCTTTACTGGTTTAAATTACTTTATGTTAAATAGATTTGGTGAATAAATAGGCTATAACTCACATTTGATATTTTTGTAAGTTCCCAGTGCCTTGAGATATTTGGCAAGAACGTTCACCACCTTAAAAACATGTGCAAAATTTGACTTACTAAAACATGATCAATTTGTTTGGATTCATGTTAACAGACAGGAATGCTAGATATATATAAAAAAAATTAAAGTTTTACAGACATTGATATTTCATAGATTTAATGGCAAGTCGATCATGATTATTGACTGTTTGGTGTTTTACGCCGCGCTCAAGATTATTTCACTTACATGTATATGGCGGCGTTGCCAGTTTTATTGTGGGAGGAAACCGGGGCAAGTCGATCATGACTCATGAATAAAACAAAACTGGGTAATAACTACATATATAAGTATGCAATGCAAACAAATAAATCTCCTAATTTTGTATAAAAAATGACGTGATAGCCAAACTGAATGAAAATGGAGTGTTTTTACTTACTGCTCTCAATTATTGGATCTTCCAAGCTCCTCTTTACATTTACGCCAAAGGCTTTAAACTGAAAATGATATAAAATAAAATTGATATATTCTATACATAAAACACATCCATTGCATATTTCTATTTGTAACTTGGTCATCATTTCTTCCACTTTTGCAGTGAGATCTATACTTTTTGAATATATCTATATTTTTTTTATTTTTTCCTGAATCTTATTAGTAAGCTCTAGAAAACTTTTTAGTCTAATAATGTTAAAATGTCACAGGAATTCACACTTTTCTGATTGTCACAACAAATACTGTTTCATGGAAACATGTTGATTTTTTAGCAGCTCGCATGCAGCATGCCACCTGAGCAACTTTTACAAGTTGAGTTTTAAATAATACCATTCCCAATTATATTTAAAAAGAGGACGTTAAATATTGATTAGAATTTTGTTTTAGGTCCTATAGGTTACACAACTAGTCGAGAAATCTGGGCTCTGATGAATTTTGTTTTCCGTATTCGTCACCCCCGTGTGGGTTCCGGGGAGATAAGAATATACCCTCAGCCTTCCCAAGGTGCTTGATCGTAAGAGGCGACTAATCCTTGGGTCCCCGTGTGGGTTCCGGGGGATAAGAATTGGCTCACAGTTCCCAGGCAAGCTTGATCGTAAAAGGCGACTAACCTGGGGCAAATTTGTATTCATTTTGGTATAAATCTATTTGTTAAAATTACACTCTATAAGAACATATTTACAAATTTGTATATTATATAAAATTTTATTTATATAAATTGTTTATTGTTGCTCCATTGGAGATAATTGTGATATTTCTTGTTTTTAATCTTCAAAAATGATTTACACAGTGTTTAACCAGTTTTTATTATTTCTGTTTTTGTCATTTTTCAGTTCCAATGTATTTTTGATGTTAAAAATGTATGATGATTTAATTTCTTTTCGCCACCGTATAAGTGAAATAATCTTGAGCGCGGCGTTCAACTCTAATCAATCAATCAATCAATCAATCCGTATTCGTCATAGCCCAGATCATTTCAATAATGGAAAAACGATATTTTTTAACTTGTCCCGGCGGCACAAATTTCACAACAAATATAAAGCAAAGAATAAAATATTTACCACTGCATTCCGATAGTATAGACCACAAAGACGGAGTTTGTCAAACTAAACACCGCTGTAAAGTGGTAAACTTTCCCTTATGCAGTCAATATTTGTTTCGAAGTCCACTGGCTTTCAACCCGACGTAACTGCCATAGTAAAACGTTTAAACGACCAGTAAAACTGTGCGGGGCGTCGTAGAAATACGACTCATATATCTTTAGTCACTTTACAGCGGCATAAGTTTGACAAACTCCTTCCATATTTCAATTCGCATCCCATCCACCTCATAATCCCATTCGTTCATACTCCCATTCGGCTATACTCCCATTCGACTCATAATCCCATTCAGCCATACTCCCATTTGCATCCCATTCACCTCATAATCCCATTCGTTGATACTCCCATTCGACTCATAACCCCATTCGACCAGACTCCCATTCGCATCCAATTCGACTCATAATCCCATTCGTTCATTCTCCCATTCGGCCATACTCCCATTCGACTCATAATCCCATTCGGCCAGACTCCCATTCGACTCATAATCCCATTCGGCCATACTCCTATTCGACTCATAATCCCATTCGGCCAGACTCCCATTCGCATCCCATTCGACTCATAATCCCATTCGTTCATACTCCCATTCGGCCATACTCCCATTCGACTCATAATCCCATTCGGCCAGACTCCCATTCGCATCCCATTCGCCTCATAATCCCATTCGTTCATACTGCCATTCGGCCATTCTCCCATTTGGCCATACTGCCATACTCCTATTTGCATCCCATTCGACTCATAATCCCATTCGTTCATACTCCCATTCGGCCATACTCCCATTCGACTCATAATCCCATTCGGCCAGACTCCCATTCGACTCATAATCCCATTCGGCCATACTCCCATTCGACCCATAATCCCATTCGGCCAGACTCCCATTCGCATCCCATTCGCCTCATAATCCCATTCGTTCATACTCCCATTCGGCCATTCTCCCATTCGGCCATACTCCCATTCGCCTCATAATCCCATTCGTTCATACTCCCATTCGGCCATACTCCCAATCGCATCCCACTCGCCTCATAATCCCATTCGTTCATACTCCCTGTGCCGTCACTATGTGGGGCGTGGCTTAAATTAATTCAACCAATCACTAGGCTACCGTGTAGCAGTCAGTCTCCGGCAGACGGTCGAGTAATTCATTGCACTTCATTCCACCAAGCACATAGCTATGAACATAACTTTGTTTACCAGTGCTACCACGCCGTAAGTAGATGCCCCATAAACAAAATGTTTGCATTGTCTTGAACTACTTTCAATTAATAGTTAAAGCATTATCTATATATTACATTCTCCCAAAGTTTAATCGACCATTTAGTCCTGAACTACATACAAATATGCAATCTCTATCTGCCATAACGTTAACCACATCGCTTACAGATATCTCAAAACTCAACCGTAACTATAAACATCCTCTTTATGTAATGCAATGCTTATTTCGGATAACACGTTTTACTATAGCTAATTAGCGTGTAATTTCTTTAACATGTTTGTGCCTTTCTCGGCACAATCTTCACTCGCTGTCTTAACTAGACAATTCTTTATTTGTTAATCTAGTCTATCAATGTTTTGTATACTGTTCGTATTGTTTCCTTAACAGGAATTTACCCTTACAAGAGAACCTCAGTTGTGTAAAATAAACAGTATTAAATCATCACCTTCTTCGATTGACATTAATTCTGTTGAGGTTCGGGGTAAACGGGACTGTTAGATCCCCTCCGAGGGTGAATGCAGTACAGTAAATTCGGCGTGTCAGACCAACTGACAACATTGTTCAACATTGTAACAAGAAACGGATACAAAGAAAACAGTATTGTTACGGGCATGAGACCAACGTTAAAATAACACACGTTACCACGACAACGGTTCTCCCATACAGCAAACTGAACCCTATTTCTCTGCTATCTGTTTAACATGGAACAACCTAAACCAGTGGAAGAAGACTCGTCTGAAAGGCCTACAAGGCACAGACATTTAACTGAAAAAGGAAAAGAGAATTTCCAACATCTTCGAAATGAACATTTACATAAACTAAATGACAATTGGAAAGAAATAGAAAATTTACTTTCAAGTTTCCACCAAATCTCCCATGGAGACATTACATCATACAAAACACTGGAAAAATCAATCAATTTAAAGTACAGAGAATACAGAAAGCTTAACTCTAATTTTAAAGAATTTTTGAGGAGACATGGTGAAACAGAGGAAGATTTAAAAACAAATGAGCCAATCCTTTCTAAACGTGAGGATACACTACAACAAACTTTGGACAATATACATGAAATTATTTCTGAAACATCACAATCATCATCAAAACGTTCATCCATACACGGAAGTAAATCCATCGCCTCGCGGATGTCAAATAGAAGCTCTGTTATAACTCAGAAATTGGCAGAGGCTGAGGCCGCCCGGTTGAAAGTTGAGTTTGCCAAAAAGGAAACTGAACTGAAAAAGAAACAGGCTCATGCTGAATTAAACAAAGCCATGCTGGATGCTGAAATTGATCTTCTAAGGCAAGAAAAGGAAGCCGCCGCAATGGAAGCTGAGGTCAGAGTGCTACAATCCGCCAACAGTGGCAGTTCCAATTCTGCTACAAATCACATCAATATTGGTCTGCCTCAGGAAAGTCCAACTGGCAGAACAAAACAATACGTCGAAAAACACTCAACATCCCTTACCATAAAAAATCAGCATGACATACAATTAAATGACAAACCGGGAACACAACAGCAATACACGCCACCACCCGACAAAATTGCACCTGTACATTTAAACCCTTCAGCTCATCCATTCATACCACGTGACCAATCAGCACCAAATAATCACCCTTACGACTCTTTAGTTGCATCAGAGCTTACTCGATTTCTCCTTAAAAAGGATCTTCTCCTGTCACGACTCACTCGATTTAATGATCAACCGGAAAACTATGCTATGTGGAAATCTAGCTTCAAGGTTATTATGTATGACCTAGAGGTGACAGAAAGTGAAGAGCTTGACTTATTGGTGAAATGGCTTGGACCAGAATCGTCAAGAACTGCCATAAGCCTTCGGACATCAAATGTCTTCAATCCTCTACGTGGACTTCAACGTGCCTGGGAACGCCTCGACGAACGATTTGGCAGCCCGGAGAGGGTAGAGGCCGCTCTCAAACTTAAACTTTCGAGTTTCCCCAAGTTGTCCAACAGGGACTACAGAAAGTTATATGAACTCTCAGATATTATTTCAGAAATTGAGTCCGTAAAAGAAGACCCAAAGTACAGCTCAGTGTTCGCCTACCTTGACTCTTCTTCTGGTATTAAACCAATCATCAGCAAGTTTCCCTACGGTATACAGAAAAAATGGGCCTCCGATGCTATCAACTTTAAACGACGCAACAACGTCTGTTTTCCGCCATTTTCCTTCTTTGCTAATTTCATTCGAGATGTAAGCCTTTTCAAAAATGACCCGAGCTTTCTATACGACAGTCTACAGATGTCTCAACCAAAGAAAGAAATGCCATTTCAACGGACAAAACAGACTATTTTATGCTCAAAGACGGATGTTCAAAATGGCCGCCAGTCTTCACCACATATCACAAACCCTAAAACTCATTGTCCCATACACAAGTCGAAACACACTCTCAATCAATGTAGAGGGTTTCGATTTAAACCAATCCAAGATCGTAGAAAACTGCTTAAAGACCTAGGTATTTGTTACAGATGCTGTGAGGCTGACGATCATATGGCAGATAAGTGCAATGAAAATATTCTTTGTAAAGACTGTGGGAGTAGCAAACATCCTACTGCCCTACACCAAACACAAGCCAACATTCATGAATCTCCCAACAAGCACGGCGGGGAGAAACCTGAGCAGCCAGTTTACACTAAATGTACCCAAGTCTGTGGACAAACCTTTGGAGGTAAATCCTGTGGGAAAACTATCCTTGTCAAAGTCTATCATAAAGATAACCCTGAAAATTCCATTCAAACATATGCCATATTGGACGACCAAAGCAATACTACTCTGGCTAGTCCCGAACTATTTGATGCTCTTAACATACATACAGACACAATAACATACACCTTGTCATCTTGTGCTGGTTTGGTGAACACTACGGGAAAACAAGCTATAGGATTAATGGTAGAAAATACCGATGGTTCCTTTAAGTTACAGCTACCTACAGTTATTGAATGTGCACAAATACCAGACATACGAGAAGAAATACCTACCCCGGAAGTCGCCTTGCATCACACTCACCTGAGAGACATTGCACGTTTTATTCCACCCATTCAAAGTGACACACCCATCTTATTACTTATTGGTAGGGATGCCCCCGAGCTTCACCACGTTTTAGAACAACGGACTGGCGCACACAATGCACCATACGCTCAGCTGCTGCCATTAGGGTGGACAGTCATAGGTGAATCATGTCTTGGAAATTTCCATCGACCAAAGCTCATCAACACTAACAAAACCCATATGCTTACCAACGGCCGCCCTTCCATCTGTGAACCCTGTCCAAACAATTTCAATGTGAAACCTACATTCTCCATTGATCTCTTAAAATGTCAAACTGACAACTTGGGAGATTATGTGTTCACCACTACGAAAGACGATGAGAAACTGGGTCATTCTATCGACGACAAACGGTTCCTTGATATTATGGACAAAAACTTTCAGAAGGGCCCAGATGGAAAATGGGTCGCACCTCTTCCGTTTCGCTCTCCAAGACAGCGTCTGCCCAACAACAGACCCCAAGCTGTAAAACGTGCCAAAACTCTCCACAACAGTTTGCTGAAATCAGATACTAAAAGAGAACATTTCATTTCCTTCATGCAAGGCATCTTGGACAAAGGTCACGCTGAAATCGCCCCACCGCTGGACAAAGGTCAAGAGTGTTGGTATCTCCCGATATTTGGCGTTTACCATCCTAGAAAGCCCAATCAAATAAGAGCTGTCTTTGATTCTTCAGCAGCATTTGATGGTTTATCACTCAACAACGTCCTCCTTACTGGTCCCGATCTAATAAATAACCTCTTAGGGATACTCGTCCGGTTCCGCAAGGAACAGATTGCTGTCTCAGCCGACATAGAGCAAATGTTTTACAGCTTTCAAGTACCAGCACACCATAGAGACTTTCTCCGATTTTTATGGTATAAAAACAATGACCTTGAACAAGAACTCGTCGAGTATCGGATGTGTGTACATGTGTTCGGTAACTCTCCATCGCCTGCCGTAGCTGCATATGGCCTCAGGAAATCTGTCCAGCAAACGGACGTCAGTGAAGATGTACAACATTTCGTCTCCAATAACTTTTATGTAGATGATGCCTTAATTTCTCTGCCAACTACCTCACAAGCAATTGATCTTCTCCAAAGGACTAAACAAGCTCTTGACACGGGAGGAAAACTCAGGTTACACAAATTTGCATCTAATAGCTCTGAAGTCATGAGCGCCTTTCCCCAACACGACCTTGCCAAAGAAATTAAAGACATCGACCTACATTCTCAAAATCTACCTCTCCAACGAAGTCTTGGTGTGACATGGGATCTTCATGGCGACTTTTTTACGTTCCAAGTTTCTACGGAAAGCAAACCTTTCACAAGAAGAGGAATTCTTTCGACAGTAAACAGCCTCTACGATCCTTTAGGTTTTGCATCCCCAGTCACCATCAAAGGCAAGATATTACTAAGGGAACTCATGGCATCCACCAAGTCCTGGGACGAACCCTTGGATGACGAGTATCAAGACTTGTGGGAAACTTGGAGATTATCTTTGAATGATCTGGAAACACTGAAAATACCTAGACCCTACACCAGCATCTCTCTTCAGGAAATAGCCAAAACAGAAATCCACATATTTTCAGACGCCTCTGAAAAGGCCATAGCTGCTGTAGCATATCTTAGAACAGAAGATTCCCAACACAACACAACATTTTCCTTCATTCTTGGCAAAGCTAAAATAGCACCATCGCACTGTCACACAATACCTCGCCTGGAACTCTGCGCAGCTGTGCTGGCAGTAGAGATATCCAATGTCATCAACGACCAGCTTGACATACAAGTTAACCTGACACGTTTTCACACAGACAGCAAAGTCGTCCTTGGCTACATCAATAACGATTCAAGGCGCTTTTACATTTACGTTAGTAACAGGGTTGCAAAAATACGTAAATGGACCAATCCAGAACAGTGGGAATATGTCCCTTCTCATCTCAATCCAGCTGACCAAGCCACCAGATCACTTTCAGCCAAGCAATTAGGACAAAGCATGTGGCTCTCTGGACCCCCTCAAACTCCAACAGTTGAAACTCAAAACCCCTCACCTGATCCTGTATATCCTTTACAACTTCCCGACGACGACAAAGAAATTCGACCACAAGCCACAGTTTTAGCCACTGGCACCAGTCTCCACTCAGAGTTAGTCCACAAATTCAGCAGGTCTTCTGACTGGAACAGGTTGGTAAAGTCGATCGCTCTCCTCCGTCACATCGCTAAAAGTTGTAAATCGAAGACTGAAGATTGCAAAGGCTGGCACATTTGCAAACACTATTTGGAGCCTGACAATATTTCTAGCACAGAGACTTTCATCCTGCAACATTTGCAAAAACACGCCTTTGCAACAGAAATAGCATGCATCAAGCATAACAAACCTCTTCCGAGAAACAGCCACATAAACGACCTTAATCCTACAATCGATACTAACGGACTTCTTGTTGTCGGCGGACGACTTAACAAAGCTGACTTACCTCTTCAAGAGAAGAATCCTCTCATCATACCAGGTCGTCACCACGTTGCCACTCTGCTAGTTCGCCACTGCCACGAGCAGGTTCAACATCAAGGCCGCACCTTCACAGAGGGAGCAGTTAGATCATCTGGTTATTGGATAATCGGTGGCAAACGTTTGATCTCATCTGTCCTCCACAAATGTGTCAAATGTAGGAAACTACGTGGTAAGCAACAACATCAACAGATGGCGGATCTTCCTGATAGCCGCTTACAAGTAGCACCTCCTTTCTCTTATGTTGATGTCGACACTTTCGGCCCTTGGTCGATAGTCTCACGTAAAACTAGAGGCGGGCAAGCATGCAGCAAACGATGGGCTGTGCTGTTCACTTGCATGTCAACCCGTGCCATCCATATTGAAGTCGTCGAAGAACTCAGTTCGTCATCCTTCATAAACGCCCTTAGACGATTCCTTGCTCTTAGAGGACCTGTGAAAGAGTTTAGGTCCGATCGCGGGACCAATTTTGTTGGATCTACAGATATTTTGAACATAGAGGCTGTTAATATTGAAGATACACCTGTGAAGAACTTTCTCAACAGCAACAAAACCAGATGGTTATTCAACCCACCTCATGCATCCCACATGGGAGGAGCATGGAAAAGACTTATTGGTGTCACCCGCAAAATTCTAGATTCACTGCTTACTACCCCTCAGAAACATTTAACTCACGAAGTTCTTAGTACCTTTATGGCAGAAGTGTGCGCCATAGTGAACTCTCGTCCAATCACGCCTGTTTCGACAGATCCAGAAAATCCTTCGATCTTGTCCCCTGCTATTCTTCTGACTCAAAAAACCTTCCAGACTTCAACCTGCGACTTTCAATCCCTTGATCTTAAAGACATGTACAAGGCACAATGGAAGAGAGTGCAAGCTTTAGCTGAAATGTTTTGGAACAGATGGAGAAGAGAGTATTTACATAATCTCCAAAGCAGGCGTAAGTGGAAGGACGTTCAACCTAATGTAAAGGCAGGAGACATAGTTCTTATGAAAGACAAGGAATTGAACAGAATAGAGTGGCCCATGGGAGTTATCAAGCGTGTTTTCACTAGCAGTGACACTAAAGTTAGGTCTGTTGAAGTCAAAATTATCAAGAATGGTGTTGGAACCGTATATACACGTCCCATTTCCGAACTTGTGCTTCTCATCTCCGACTAGTGTCTGCAATACTTGGAACTTTAATGATTGAACTCTTTAAATGAACTGTTTTGGTTTTTCATTCATACTGACTTTCACTTAAGAATTATTATTACCCATGTTGTTCAAATATTCTTTTTGTTTTGTGATGTCAAGAAAGACATCAGACGGGGAGTGTGCCGTCACTATGTGGGGCGTGGCTTAAATTAATTCAACCAATCACTAGGCTACCGTGTAGCAGTCAGTCTCCGGCAGACGGTCGAGTAATTCATTGCACTTCATTCCACCAAGCACATAGCTATGAACAGAACTTTGTTTACCAGTGCTACCACGCCGTAAGTAGATGCCCCATAAACAAAATGTTTGCATTGTCTTGAACTACTTTCAATTAATAGTTAAAGCATTATCTATATATTACATTCTCCCAAAGTTTAATCGACCATTTAGTCCTGAACTACATACAAATATGCAATCTCTATCTGCCATAACGTTAACCACATCGCTTACAGATATCTCAAAACTCAACCGTAACTATAAACATCCTCTTTATGTAATGCAATGCTTATTTCGGATAACACGTTTTACTATAGCTAATTAGCGTGTAATTTCTTTAACATTGTTTGTGCCTTTCTCGGCACAATCTTCACTCGCTGTCTTAACTAGACAATTCTTTATTTGTTAATCTAGTCTATCAATGTTTTGTATACTGTTCGTATTGTTTCCTTAACAGGAATTTACCCTTACAAGAGAACCTCAGTTGTGTAAAATAAACAGTATTAAATCATCACCTTCTTCGATTGACATTAATTCTGTTGAGGTTCGGGGTAAACGGGACTGTTAGATCCCCTCCGAGGGTGAATGCAGTACACTCCCATTCGGCCATTCTCCCATTCGGCCATACTGCCATTCGCCTCATAATCCCATTCGTTCATACTCCCATTCGGCCATACTCCCAATCGCATCATAATCCCATTCAGCCAAACTCCCATTCGACTCAATCCCATTCGGCCAGACTCCCATTCGACTCAATCCCATTCGGCCATACTTCCATTCGGCCATACTCCCATTCGACTCAATCCCATTCGGCCATACTCCAATTCGACTCAATCCCATTCGGCCATACACCCAATCGCCTCATAATCCTGTCGCGTTATCGGGCGTTCCTTAACTAGCCGAGTTGAGGTAGATAACACTAAAACTGGGTTCTGAACTTTGAGGGTCTTTACTTGTTAGCCATATTGGAGACCGAAGACAACCCATCATGCATTGGGCTTTATGTAAATACAATAACTGTATAAGATAGTCTAATCTAAGGGCGATAACACCACATCCCCCTTTCTTAAGATTTAAAGTTATCTTTTTAACTCACAAAAAGTTATTTTCGAAAAAACATAAGGGCAATTAACTTTAAATTGAACAGCATAACAGAATGAACTTTTAACTTTAAAACATTAACTTTTACTACTTTAACCAAAACTAAACTACTAAAGATCAAAGTCATTTGCAATTTCAAAACAAACACAGTCTACAAGTCCAGCCGAATGGGTTTTCTGACTTTGCGACCAAAACGTGTTCTTTTACAGTCATTTGAATCAGTTGGGTTTGGTTTTGGACAATTTACACTATCAGAAAGTTCATCCTGAATATCCGGAGGTATCTCAACGGATTGGTTGGTCTGTCCTTTTGGAATTAACGTATTCATCTCGTTTGGTGGTTTTCCATTTACATTAACATTTGGATCACGCTTTGCTAGTTGTGATCGATTCCGTCGCTTAATTCCAGTTGACGTTTTAATGATGTAAGATCTGGTACCTGCAGGTCGTAGGATTACACCTTCCGTAAGTGTAGGTTTCCTAATCCACACTTTATCACCAGCAGTAAATCCTGGATGAACTTTAACTTTACGTGACTTATCAAAGTTACGTTTTTGTCTCTGTTTTTGTAGGTTGTCGTTAGTTTTCACTTTGTTTATATCAGTCCATTTTGGTTTGAGTTGGTTTGAAGTCACTGGCACTCTAGTTCTGAGTTTTCGTCCCATGAGCAATTCCGCAGGAGTGAAACCATTAGCTAGTGGAGTTGTCCTGTAAGCTAACAATGCTAAATATGGATCATCAGCTTTCTTTAATAGACCTTTAATAGTTCCCACCGCTCTCTCGGCTTCTCCATTACCCTGTGGATAATGTGGACTACTCGGAACATGAGTGAAACCATAAGAATCTGCAAACCTTGCAAATTCACTAGATGAAAACTGAGGTCCGTTGTCGGACACAACCTTCTCTGGTATTCCATGTCTTGAGAATAATGACTTTAAATGGTCAATCACTTTACATGACGTAGTACTTCTCAATAGTGCTATCTCGATGAAACGGGATAGATAGTCCACCACTAATAAGTAATTGTTACCTTTGAACTCAAACAAGTCCATGCCTATCTTTTGCCAAGAATAATCCGGCAAAGCAGAAGGTATCAATGGCTCTGGACGCTGTCTCCTCTCTTTCTCACAAATTGAGCATTTATCAACCGTTTCTTTAAGTTGTTTAGATAGTCCAGGCCACCACACTGATTCCTGGGCCAAGGCACGGCATTTTACAACGCCTTGATGACCTGTATGTAAGCGACTGAGAATATTGCTTCTCATTACTTCTGGAATGACAAGTCTGCTATTAAACAATAACAAACCTTCTTGAACAGTAAGTTCATTTCTTACAAACCAAAAGCACTTTATATCAGGAATAAACTTAGCAGAAGTAGGCCAACTGCTTTCACAGTATTCCATAACCTTTTGAAGTACTTTATCACTGGCTTGTTTAATTCTGATTTCCTCTAAACGTTTTTCAGTGGCTGGGAAATTCTCTATTACTGCTTTAACGTATATAAGAGTGTCATTTTCCAAAATAATGTCCTCCTCTCCTGGAGAATCTACAGGAGCACGGGAAAGTGTGTCTGCTGTGGCAAGATTTTTCCCGGCTGTATACTGTACATCATATGAGAACCTCATAAGTCTCATACGAAAACGTTGGATCCTTGGTGGCAACATATCTAGTTGTTTTCCTTTAAGTAAGGCCAACAATGGTTTATGGTCAGTCTCTATCACAAATTTTTCAAGTCCAACAAGAAAGTCAGCGAATTTCTCACAAGCCCACGTAGCCCCCAAGGCTTCTTTTTCCACCTGGGCATAGCGCTGCTCTGTTGACGTCATAGAGCGCGAAGCATAAAATACTGGTTGCCAGACACCTTTATCTTTTTGCAGCAACACAGAGTCAAGACCATAAGAAGAAGCATCACAAGACACTTTGGTTGGCTTATCTACATTATAGTGAGTTAACACAGGTGCTTCAGTAAGATCATGTTTAATTTGAGCAAACGCTTTTTCCTGAAGCGCCCCCCAACACCACTCATTATCTTTAACCAAAAGTTCACGCAGAGGCTTTGTATTTTCTGCTAAATTAGGAGCGAACTTTCCCACATGATTTACCATTCCTAACAAACGGCGTACCTCAGTAATGTTTGTTGGTGTAGGAAAATTGTTAATTGCTGAAACTTTAGTTGGGTCAACTTTAACACCTTTATCTGAAATCACGTGACCTAAAAATGTTATCTCCTTCTGTGAAAACAAACATTTGTCATTTAATGTGACCCCTTCTTTTTCTAGTTTCTGTAAGACCAAATGAAGTCTTGTATCATGCTCCTTTGCATCTTTGCCAGATATTAAGATATCGTCAATGTCACAAATTACACCTGGGATGTCACCAACTAATTGTGATAATGTTCTGTGGAATACTTCCGGCCCGCTAGAAATCCCAAATGGAAGTCTTTGGAAGCAATATCGACCGAAAGGAGTTATAAAAGTAGTCAACATCTGTGAAGTTTCGTGAAGGGGAACTTGAAAAAATCCACTATTACAGTCCAGTTTGGAGAATATTGTCGCTCCGGACAATTGGGCTAAAAGCTGATCCATAGCTGGTAGAGGAAAGTTCTCTCGACGCACACTTTCGTTTAAATGGGTAAAGTCCACACAAATCCTAACATTTCCGTTTGGTTTGGGAACGACCACGATTGGGGCACACCAATCTGTCGGCTCTTTGATTGGGCGAATAACACCGGTACTTTCCATACGCTGTAGCTCGTCTTTGACCTTAGGCACCAAAGGCAATGCCAAACGTCTTGGGGCCATCACACAAAATGGCACAGCGTCTGGTTTCAGTCTAATTTTATAAACTTCGCTCAGTTTCCCCAAACCATTGAAAAGTTTTGAATATTTTTCCTTTATTGGTTCAGAGTTATTATGACTATCAGTGTCAACCCTATGCACACGTTTAAGCAACTGAAGTGCTGTAATAGCATGACGTCCAAGTAATGGTTCCTTAAGGCCTTTTACGACATAAATGTCTTGAATGGTTGATTGATTTGACAATGTCATTTTAGTACTGAAAAGTCCCAATAAGTTTACCTGCTTATTACCGGCTCCAAATAATTTCTTTTTAGAAGGAATAAGTGAAACCTTTAATTTAGGCAACATTGTAGACGGGATAACAGAGACGTCAGCTCCCGTGTCTACCTTAAACTTAAGGTTGTGTTCGTCCAAAATGTTTATATCAACTTCCCATGGGTTTTTATTTCCATCTGAAACAGTTCCAAGATAAAAAGAGTCCTTGTCCTCTCGTACAGTATCGACAGTCTTAGACACTGGGCAGCGGTTAGCAAAGTGTCCAACTTTAAAGCACTTATGGCATTTAGCATCTTTGGCGGGACAGTCATTAATATTATGTGGCTTCCTACCACACCGAAAACAAGTTTTATTTTGCTTTTTATTAAATGTTTTTTTCTGTTTGAAGTATGTACGTGGTTTGTGATGTCCACCTACGGCTCCGCCACTTTTCAATCTGTTTTCATCTATTCCCTGCTCATTTTCAGTCATAGTCTTGACTTGACTTCTGGAAGTTTCGTGCGCTCGGCATATTTCTACACAACGTGAAAGAGTTAATTTTCTATCTTCCAGCAATTTTTCACGGACGGCATTTTCTCGTACTCCAACGACGACTCGGTCCCGAATCAAACGATCCTCCATATCCCCATAATTACAAGTTTTGGCCAGTTTTCTTAGGGATGTTACATATGCTTCAATTGTTTCAGAAGATTCTTGTGAGCGCTTATTAAAAACATATGCCTCATATGCTTCGTGCGCCTCACCGACACAAAATTCTTCGAATTTGCGTAAAACAACATCAATGTCATTTTTATCTTCAGTGTCTGAAAATGGAAGTCCATCGTAAATTTCCATGGCATCTTCACCAATACAGGCTAAAAGAACTGCACACCTATAATCAGATGGTTCCTTATTTAACCGTGATGCAATTTCATAATTCATCCATTGGCGATGAAATCTTCTCCATGTATTTTCCAAATTTCCACCGGAGACGTCCAATTTACCAGGAACGGGTATATTAGCATGGAAACGACGAGCTGGAGGCTCCGAGCTCTCTACTGCGTTATTTTGTTCCGACATCTTCGAAATGATCAAAGGGAGACAATTATGTCAACAGCTGGAACGACTTTTCCACTAGAGTTATTCCCCTTGATTGTCAAAACATCAAGCGAGGACGTCGTAAGGGAGAATATTCTTCACTTGGGATTCTCACATGAGTTATGTCCCTTTACTCAAAAGTTCAACAACAACAAACAAATTCCAAGTTCGTGGAATTTCTGCATTGGTTTACTCACAGTTCATCTTTAAAAATGGAAGTGAATCTTGTAGGTAGAAAGAAGAACACTTCTGACACCATGTCGCGTTATCGGGCGTTCCTTAACTAGCCGAGTTGAGGTAGATAACACTAAAACTGGGTTCTGAACTTTGAGGGTCTTTACTTGTTAGCCATATTGGAGACCGAAGACAACCCATCATGCATTGGGCTTTATGTAAATACAATAACTGTATAAAATAGTCTATTCTAAGGGCGATAACACCACAAATCCCATTCGGCCATACTCCCATTCGCATCCCATTCGTGTATATTCCATCCACAGCGTCATTTTAACCCAGACTTCGCTGAAACCCCTGGGCCCCTATCCGTTTGTGAATGGACTCGTCTAAATCGAATAGGGAAAGGGCAATGGGGAATGGGATGCTGACGTCACACACATTGAATTTTGTAGGTTTTGTGACGGAAATCTCATTTTCCTTTAGCTGAGTTCGTAGGTCTATACGGTGCATGTTTTTAAACAAATTGATTAACAAATATGAGTATAAATAATCGTTCATAAACGTGTCATATATATTGCGGTGCTGCAACAAAGTGAAAAGAGAACAGAAATTGGGTAAGTTAACCTCACTCATATATAATTTTGCCTGTTTGTTTGAATTTCAGTTTCATTCTCAGTTACTGTCCTTCTCTGGGGTTGGATCGTATCTCAATTATACTCTAGATGATTCGCAATATGTTACAAAAGTTATTCTAAGTGTGCGGTTACGAACCTTCTCCAATTCCAGTCTCTTAATGGTTTTATTACTGGATCCTCCAGAAATGCTTCAGGTAAGAACACAACTTTCTGCTCATTAACATTGTAATTTGTTCACCGGGACAGATTTTAACCAAAGCTTCAATAGAAGACGTTACGTTTTATTTTTATAAATTATTACCAAGATCGATATAACGTTTTGCTAGATATTTTTGTCTATAGTACAATGTGCATGTATCATACATGAAAGCAATCATGGTCTACAATGTAAACATAAACGCTTCAATCGACATAGCAACACCATAATGTTTTTATTCGACACAGTTTGGTTTACAATACAGTGTGCATGTGCCAATGTGCTTAGCCATTCATAGCTTAATCAACATTTCACACTCCTCACTGCATTCATTAATCAGTGGTTCAGTCGACCTGGCTGGCTCAGTCGACCTGGCTGGCTCAGTTCACCTGGCTGGCTCAGTCGACCTGGCTGGCTCAGTCCACCTGGCTGGCTCAGTTCACCTGGCTGGCTCAGTCGACCTGGCTGGCTCAGTCGACCTGACTGGCTCAGTCCACACAGGCCTTCCATCGATGGGTTGCGAGTTCGAATTCTACTCACTCCAATTGAGAATTATTTGAGTAAAAACACTTGATCGTTCTGTGTGGAAATTTTGCCAGGTACTCGTCAGGAGTTTCCTCTGGACAAAGAGCCCAGTTTCATTTCTCACTTAACTTGGCAACGGTAATGCAAGTGCGACTTAAAACATCAATCAATCAATCGTTAAATCTTTTCTGATGTCATTGTAGATAACACTCTCAGGAGAAAAAGAAGTTCACGTAAAATCAAAAACAAATCTTCACAAGTATTTTACTACAAATAAAGGTAGGTGTTACCATGAGATGAATAATGTAACATTACTTTGATTCATTATGGGATTATTAAATAGTTTGAGAATCACAATATACCACTCACTGAGTGCCTTTACATGACTTGCGATGCTATTAGTTACACAGTCTGTGTGTGACCCAATACGGAAATATATGTGGTTCACCCCATATATTTCCGTATTGGGTCACACACAGACTGCGTAACGAATTTATCCCGCTGAAGACCCTTCATTAGCCGACGCTTGTAGTATTAGCGAAGGTGTGACTTACAACTCAGCCGATACGCGCGATACCGATAAGGCGATAGTTCCACTCAGTTCTGGCCACTAGACTAACCAGGATACCTACATTCAGCAGATCTTGGGATAAGTTCGCTTGTTATTCTCTGACACAGGTTTCCACAGCGTCTAAAACTATAGCCATGCGCATCGATATGTTCTGTTTGTATTTTTAATTAATTCACTTCAGCAGCGAGTATACAGGGGCCAGTCACTCTAGGTAACCTGATACGAACTCGTCTGCCTGATACGGAAAAATATCACGTCTCCACGTGTCCGATGACGTCCAATCAAATGCAAGTATTTTGTCTGATGCGGGATAAAACCGACTACACCTAGAACTTGCAATTTCAGCTAAGTAATACATTTAGCAGTGACAATCTAATTTGGATAAATTTGATGCCTAAGATGAAAAAGGTTTGGACATAAGTTCATCGCCCGTGGGTCGCTCAGTCAATAGAGTGCTTGTCTCTTAAACACACACAGTATTCGACGAACCCCGTGTTCCAATCACCGCTAAAAATGGTTTAAATGCAACAAGTCTGGCCTATAGTTTGACAATAGGTGAATGTATATATCTATACAGAGAAAATGAGTTATTTAAATTAATACATTGTATCAGGGAATGCCATTTTTCGGGAGACGAGTTGGACTAGAAAGCCAGGAGAGCGCCATTACTTGATGGGAATGTTTGACGGGATGTTTTATAAGTTAGGCACGTTATATATATTGCCAAAATTTTCAAGGTTTGCCTTTTTCACCCATTTTTCAACCTGAAATGAGTGTAACCCAACAATGAACTTAACCGGGTTTTGCGCGTTGTTGTTGTATTCGCGGTGCTTTTACACTCCGACTTAGTCATTTTAAGCAACACTGGGCATACATGTTGTGTCCCATGTTTAGTTTGGGGGCTGTTTGCTTTTTTCGTTGGCGAGTATGCTTTCTATTCGAACAATCCCGCCTCATGAGCTTGTGTAAGGCATAGGAACGGATATAATCTTTCACAAAACAATACCCACCAAGGTTCTTAAAACACAGAACGACTCATTGCACCTAAAACCTTTACGTCAGTAAAATGATAATCACTTTTTACCCTCACAGACGCTTATCGATTTGGCCACTTGTCTGCTTTGTCTATTGCATCATATTAGACTCGCTATTTTTAGGGTCTCGGCCTTGGTGTTTCATAGGTATTGCACACCTTTCTGAGCGCTTCTGCATCGTTATGTTGATTGGTTTCGAACTTGAATTATCAAAAACCTTCCAGACCAAATGTCCTCAATATAACGAAGGTATTTATGTACACAGTGTTTTCTTTCTAACTTCGATCTCAGGCTCAAATAGACATGTTGCAAGAAAGTAAATGAAACCTTGTCTCTTGTAAAGTGATGTAAAATGTGGAGAAGGCCCAGAGGACTGAATTGGGTTCCTTATATTAAGGAAGCTTCCAACTGTTTGCCTGCTGGAACGGTATTTTCTAGCTTATGGTCACTTGCTTTAGCCCCATCTACACCACACAACATCCCTTAACTTCAGATGTTAACACCTCAAGGAAGTGGCAACGTTTTATTATTGCTATCAAACGCTTTGAACGGTTCTAAGGAAAACACAGCTATCGCCTTTGTCACTCATGACCCTCTCGATACGGCTTAAACCAATGGCTATGGATCAAAACCTAGTACAAAATAGTTTAAGGTCAAAACACCCAGTTTCTGTTTTTCAGCCAATGACACTTGATTTCGGTTATGCGAGAGCTAAGAAGTGGCTTACATAGCGATAGTGTTGTATCTGGGTTATTTGAATATTGGATTGAAACTAACGCAGGTCCACTGTACATACTTTAAGCTTTCAATCAATGTCTTTTTTTTGTGACCAATTTTAAAAATATCACAGCTTGGCTGAGAATATGTAAGCCTAAAACTGCCAAAATGGCGATACCATGTTGAACTGTGGGTAGCGTGAAACCGGCATGCACTAAGTCAACTTTATTTGGCTGTAAAAGATATCTCATGTGTTGATCTAAAATGGAAAGGAAAAGCCTTAACGAGATTTAGGTAATTAGCCACAATTCAAAACGTTAGAATTACCGCAAATGGGAAATGAAACTGTATCCTGTAATCTAAAGGCACACTCCCCCGAAAATCCATAATACTGTTTACACAAAAAACAGTGGGTAGTTTCCTGTAGTTTTCCAAGACAGAATAAGTTAGAAACTTTATTTTTTTACCATAAATTGAAACTTTTGCCATCATTGAAAATTTGATTTATTAGGTACCCGCAATGTAAACAGACAAAATATAATTTTACGTATACTTTATCTGAGAAATACAGCTTGGCGATCGAGTAAGAGGGATTCGAAAAGCCTGCAGATAATTTTTGAGAGTAAACTACAGATAAAAAAGAAAAGAAAAAAAGGGGCCTCCGTGGCTCAGTAGGTAGAGCGTTGGACGCTCAATCCGAACAGCCGTCCACCAATTGGTCTGACTGGGTTTTCACTCGAACGACCTATGTGGGATAGTTGCCAGTTACCAATGGAAGGTCGTGGGTTTCCTCCGGGCATAGAGCCCGGTTGCCTCCCACAATAAAACTGGCAACGCCGCCATATAAGTGAAATAATCTTGAGCGCGGCGTAAAACACCAAACAATCAATCAAGCAGATAAAAAAGTCTGAAATGAGAGTAATCCAACACTTAAGTTAACAAATGTCCAGCAGGCTACGGCGGCAAGTATTCTTGATAAGTATTCAATTAACAATTTTGGCAGACTTATGTGGAACCAAAATCATTCAGACCCCTTTACGGTACATCCTGATCCGATTTAGTAGCCTATTGAAAAATCGGAAATGTTAGTTGTTTGGAATTGCCGAAAGACAGTGGAAGACAGAATGAACTGAGTGCAATGTATATAGATCAAGATGCCTTCCGACGGGCATGTTGTAAAATGTAAAACGAAAGTGATGGCTAATTACTTAAAGTATTCCAATTGAATAGCAGTCTTAGTCAGGTAAACATTCGGCCAAGCCTGTCACCAAAAATGTGTTCTAATAACAAAGTTCAAATAATCTGGATGTAGGAGTTCATTTGCAGGCTTTTATTGCTTTACAAATACCATAACATATATATCAAAGGTTGTTATTAGCGGAAAAGTATTAGGTTCTTTATAATAAATTGCAAATCAGTTAGCTTATTCTGTTTCAACAAAACTTACCATATATATAAAGGGGCTTTTGCCATTTTAACCTCTACCTGGCCTTCTTTAAAAGTATTTTTAAAATCACTTTAGTCAAGCACTAATCACTGTCAAATGTTTATGCATTTTTGGCTGGATTAATTCTATCAATCTGGGTTTTTGAAAAGTAAACGGAGGCTCTATGCGGGTCTGGGGTTTCGTCAAAAGAATAAAAGAGTGCTTTTAAGATACTATTAAAGAAGATAAGAAAACGGTTAAGGTTGATTTTAACATCGTGGAAGTGGGGCTTTCATTTAGCTAAGAGAAATTACATCTAGAGCCAAAATCGACTGCCATCTAGTGGCCCCTCAGATCACAAATGGCTGCAGTCAGTTTGGTCAAACATGACACTTATTTTGGTTTCCCGTTGGGCGTTGGGACAACTGAGCGCATTTAGAAACAAATCTAAGGGGAAAACCCAGCAGAAAAACCAGTAAGTATGCATATGATATGGTACGAATTGATATTGCTTTTAGGCAGACCTTTCGTTCCCATTTTGCTAACCCCCAAAACTAATAATCAGCATTACTTACTGGCAAATTTGGTAAGAGCAATTGCCACAATTGGGATATTTCACAATTAAAAGGAAATTTTATGGGGATTTTAAATCTCTTCGGAAGAATAAAAATATGATTTTAAAATACTTTTATTTCTCTCAAATTGTGCAAATAGTCATTCCTCCATGAAACCCAAAAGGCGTTGAGGGAAGTTTGACATAATTTCCAAGATTTTAGAGGACTTTCATGAGTACTTTTGGAAAGTATTCTATGAATGCATCCATAGGAATGGGTTCAAATATAAATCTCGAACAACCTAAAAGACCACCAGGCGTGTTTATGTCATCATTAACATATAATGGAGGCCTATTATTAATAACCACTTCAATTTCTGTGAGAAGAGTTGTTCGTAGGTGAGACAATGTTTTCCAATAGATTTTCCCGATGACCTCTTAACCAGGCCTACTAATCTCTCGTAGAAGCCACCCATCCATGGAGCGAGTTGAATGATAAAGTGCCAATGGATACCTCCATTTGAACAATAGTTTTGTACATCCTCTTGGTAAATAATTCCATCCCAAGTTTTCTCGGTGATGATTTTAGCTACCTTAAAGTGAGGGGCATTATACGAAATCATATGCTGGGGTTTACCACACCTGAAAATAAATCTACGAAGACAAGTAAGGAACAATTAGCGGTCATATGATGCCAGGGGCGGATCCAGCTTTTTAGCAAAGACGGGGTCCCAGGCCCTTCGATTACAGAAACATAACAAATGTAAAAGAGGCATTAGGCCTGCGAGGGTTCAGGACCGCCTTGGCCCCGGAAGCTCTGGAGTTCTTGATTGCCCGAGAAGCGTTCTGAGGGCGTTCTGCAACTAAAAATGCTAATAGTTTCCGGGTTTTGCTTTCCTTAATTCTTAAAAAATAACGGTAAGGTCGTTATGTTCCCTAGCGATGGGAAATCTAGATTGCCTGACAAGCGTTCTGAGGGTGTTCTGGAACTAAAAATACAAGTAATTTCCAGATTTTGCTCTCCTTAACAAATCGTTATGTTCCAAAGTTATAGATGAAGCCTTGTGACGTTTTAGAAGCATGAGAGAGGGATGACTATCCCAACGCATCAGGCGAGGGCCCAGGGGCCGCTTAGATCCCGGGAACTCAGGGGTTCTAGATTGCCTGAGAAACAGTTTGAGGCTGTTCTGCAAGTAAATAATTTCTGGATTTTGCTTATCCTAATTCTTAAAAATAAAAAATAAGACAAAGCGTGGGAAGGTGGCAGACTACCGAAACCCAGTAGGCCTATATACAGGCGTGGATCCACAGGCCACCGAGGCTCTTAAAATCATCAAGCAAAGCACTGTCCATGACTTTCGTTATACTTTCTTGAAAGTAACAGTTGCAGTACTGAAGACACTTTCTCAAAGAAATGCTGTATATAAATCATCGACGATCCGCCATATTTGATAAAGCCCTAAGGCTCTTTATGGCCGAAGAAATGTCTAAACAAAGAACGGTGTAGATAGTTTTGTTCTCTATTCTTGAATGCCATACTCCTGTCAGATAAGACCATCATTTCAGTATTTGGTTTATACTGAATTTTATTGATTTCGGGATTCAAATTAAGCAAATTTGCTTATTTGTGTCTCCCTTATGGAAATACATACAAATAATGGAAATAAACATTTTCACTAACAAAACGAAACTTGGACATCAGTGTTTTCAGTGTTTATAATCGAATATAGGTTTATTAGGTATGAAACTCGTTTGTGGGACGAGATGATCACTGCATTTTGTGTGATTCTTTACATCCAGAAATTGAATTTTAAAAAAATCAGCCTGTTCATTGCTAGAACCATGAAACACGTTGCTTAACTTTGCAACACGAACTATGATGTGCAAAATATTAAAAAAAGAAACATATCACCATAGTTACCGTGGTTAGTGATTACCATCAAACTAAAGATGACATGGAACTGGCAGACCTTGCATATATAATGGTACGCTTTGATCTGGGTTAATTCCTTTCTCCTCTCCTCACCTTTCTCTCTCTCTTCTTTTTTTTCTCCTGACCCATGCCCCCCCCCCCCTGGATCCGCCTATGCATATCTGTAACAAGTTCAAGGTGTATTGCACAGGTTCATGATTAATCCCATTCTAGTTTATCTTTCCACAATAATTGGATAAACAATTTGGATGTTAGTGTCACGGGATAAAATAATTCTAACGGATCAAATACAGAAGAAACAATGTTCAAAACTTCACGCTTGGTAGAATCGTTGTTATTTATTGGTTTATAAGACACTTCAACTGTCATTTCAACCGTGGAGGGAAGCTGTGAATGGACATAGTGTGTACTGATGAGAGCTCAGTGGCCTACTGGTGACAGCGCTTTGTTGGTGAAAGTTTTGTGGCGTGAAGCTGTGTATTGATGACAGATTTGTGCTTTGTCGATGACAGCTTAGTGCAGTGTTAACTGTGTGACAGCACTATGCTGTGACAGTTCCGTACTGGCGATAGCTCTGTGCCTGTCACAGATCTCTGTTTTGTCAGCTGTGTACTGGCGATAGCTCTGTGCTTGTGGCAGATATCTTTTGTGACAGGTGAAAATACTCAAGAAATAATGTTTTCGTTCGAGGTCATTAACGTGGAATTTAGATTAGATAATGTGAACGAGTTTTTATTTTTGAGCGAGAGGCACCAGCCAGGCAGGATTTGAATGCTGCGTCTATGGTCCCTCGCCTTGCCAACTGCTCATGGGCTCGTTCCCGTTAGACTTGGATATGACCGCTGCTAGGTGTGAAAAGCATGATGATCTAATCCCGCTCTTGAGCCTTCTTCGGCTTTGATTTTGACGTCACATTATTTCTGGGTTCTTGATAACGTGTACACAAGCGCTTTTTAACAAATTACCAATAGGGTTTACATGTAAGCCCTTCAATACACCCCTGTACACTACAGTGGAAACGTCCGAATTTTAAACGTTAAAAGGATTAGGGAAAACGCCAAAAGAGATAGAAAAGCAGTTTTTGTTTGGACGGGAAAATGCATCAGTATTAATTTATTGTCTATATTTTGAAAAAAGGGTGATTTACTGTCATGGAAATGAAGAGTAGGAGTATAACCCAGTGAAACAATAGATCTATTACTGTAGGCATATATTTATATTGAAGGTTTGAAACTTGACGACGGTAACTACCACAGCATCACGGTCTCAATAGCTTTGTCAGGGACCCTCAACATTACAGTCGACTATACTATCGACCTGGAAGCTGAAGGCGGCACACAGTTTCTTGCCATGCCTCAGTCCAGAATTCGGAGTATAGATATTGGTGAGTATCCTCTAGAATCATTTATTAAGTACATATAAGCCTAGTGCATGAGATGGGATGGACTTCCGCTGGTTGATTAGTCGTCCTGTCACGGACAACATTTTCAGACAAAAGTTTTAATTCTGTCAGGCCAATTTTTACACTTTTTTTTTACGAAGAGAGATTTTGCGAAACGAGGAACGTGTCAATGCGTGCTGGAGGTATGATATTAGCTAAATTCATGACCTCCCTGTAAGCGCACGCGCACTACTACCGTATGAAGATGTTATAACATAGCAAAAAAACACTGTACACTTGAGTCATCTAAGTAAACGTATACAGCCTGATTAAAGAGATGTTTGCTACATTGTGGAAGTCGTAGAGAGTACAACATGGTGTCAGAAGTTTGGAAAATGGACAAAATTTTGCTAGAAAGTTGAAATTTATCGCCTGGGACACTTAATCGCCCTAGCTTCAACAACTGTCTACACCGCTACAGGATATACAGCCGCAACTCTGGACTTGAGCTGAACGATCGTCAAACTTTCTCGGACTCAAGCATCTAAAACTTTGAAATGTGATTTCAATCCATCAAGAGGAATATAATGTCTATGCATGAGCCGACCATAAAGCCTAACATCTGGATGTGCTATCATAAGTACATGTATGACTGTCATATATACACAAAGAAAAAAGTAAAACACCCCCCTGGAAAGTCTGCACCGACCGATAAAATCGTTGGTGTAGGGAGATTATTGGCAAACTGATGTTACAGAAACGATTGTGATCATAAAGGGCAACATTCTGGAGATAAGAAATCACCATTAATGGCAATGAGCTATACAATTTATTCAGGATATCCTTAGCCAAATCAAAAGTGTATTTTAACAAAATAAAAAGTATGAAACTTCCATCTGGCTTCACTGGGCGAACATATTGAAGCAAAAATGTCACTTTCAGTGTGTAGAACACATCCTTAAAACGGAAGGTCAATAGCGCGTATAGCCTCCATTAGCTTCCAACCTACGTCTCACCCCTCTAGTGAGACGTCGGATCTGTTGAAGGGGCAACCGCCGCCAATATCGATGTAATGCGGCTTCCAATTCCTGCAGATTTTGCACAGGAGATTCCAGGGCTTGAATGTTTCTGCCCATTCTATCCTAAATGTGCTCTAAAGAATTCAAATCCGCACAGTTACCCCTTCAACAGATCCGGCGTTTCACTGAACATTTCTGTGAATTTGTTCAATATAAATGTAACAATCTTGCTTGGAATGAAGAACACTGAAACTGGTAAAACATAAAAATAGCCGGTCGCTATTTGACTAGTTTGTACCCTAGATGTTAGCATATCTCTGCCAAAGCATTTGTTAAACAAACGAAATGCAACTCATAAAACTAAAGCCATAGTTGAATCTGTTGTTTTATACAAAATTCTCCTGTGCATATACATCCTTTGGACATTTATAAAACCACATTTTTTTTCTCTTTATTCCTTTCCATGTGACTCTCAAATAGCACACAGTGTGAATTGCGTTCAATGTTGCTTTCAGATTTTGGAGTCGTATTAAGAGAGAATTCCAAATAAAATCAAAAACAACATAGACAGCACAAACATATTTAT
Source organism: Lepidochitona cinerea (assembly GCA_963971465.1). NCBI lineage: Eukaryota > Metazoa > Mollusca > Polyplacophora > Chitonida > Tonicellidae > Lepidochitona > Lepidochitona cinerea. The sequence goes on along the minus strand of OZ020555.1, from coordinate 601,307 downwards.
GGACGGTCGATTGCAGCGTTAGCACCATTGCATCAACGTTGGATTTCGAGTGGCAAGGCTGTATTTGTTCAAACTGGCGAATTGATGCGTGCTCAACACTGATCCAATGTCGGGCAAATGTTACCTTGACTAGTCAATTTGCTGAGGATCATCAGCTGGCAAACATTGGTCAAACACATGTAACTAATTGGCTTTTAGGTGGTCTTGTTATGGTTGGTTTATGGTTTGCTGTATTGCATTGGTAAAGCGTTGGTCCATGCAAGGTCGGCAGCCTAGCCTTAGTCACCCACAGATGGCACAACAAGCACTACGGTGAGATGATCAACATACAGTAACATTGGCTACACGTTCGTAGCCGGATGCCATAGTTGGGTTTTTATAGTCGGCAAACGGTTCGCTTTTCGCCATCGACCCATCGTTAATTGCATGGTCGGCCATCCTATGGTTAGCCTAAGCGTCAGCCACCCAAAAACTGGTTAAATGTTGTGTCAAGGTCGACAATTTTATGGTTGGTCTATCAACGTATTATCTATTTTGGTTATGTGTTCGTATTGATATAACAAATGGAAGGATCGCCATATGCCTTGACCCTAAACACCTCAACAGAGCTATCAGACGAGACCATCATGTCACGCCAACATTAGAAGAAATCTTGCCAAAATTGAATGGAGCGACAACCGACAGTAAATGTGAATATTGGAACGTAGAATTAGACGAGGACTCCAGTTACCTCACCAAACTTAACTCTCCCTTTCGAAGATACCGATTCCTTAGAATGCCATGTGGTCTCAACAAGGAGAAAATGAGAAACATTCGTTTAAAAATGGCAGAAGATCCCGAAATAAATGCATTGAAAGGGATAATCTAAACTTGATGACCATTAACACATAGAGAGTTGTCATCTCTAACATGCCAATACTGACCGTTTCGTGATGAACTAACAGTCGTTATTACCAAATCCCGCCAAAACGATATTCTCTCAAAACTACACACAGTCCACCAAGATTGGAAATGGCCAAAACCTATACGATTTGTCAAGAACACTAACCAACTCAAACAATAGAGCCTTTGATTCAAAAAGAAATCCAAACATGATCCTGGCACACAGTCGGATCAGATATCTTCACCATTACTGGAGTCGACTACCTTTTAGTATCTGGTCATTATTCAAAATTCACATTTGTCCGGAAATTGCTATCAAATCAGTCTACCAGTCTGTCACTTAAAGCAAATCTGATAACTGATAATGGTCCTCAGTATGAATCTTACCTCTTCAAACAATTGTCATTGAATTACCACTTTCTCCACCAAAGGAACTCGCCGCACTACCCAAGACGCAATGGCTTTATTGGGAGCCCTGTCAATATAGTCAATCGGCAAGGCAAATCAATCTAAACTTAATCCATCAGTTGATCCAGGACAATCCATTACCATTCAGGATCTTGTTACACCCAAGAAACCAGCTATTGTCAAGAAACACCTTGGTCGTCCTTGTTCCTACATGGTGATCACCACAGAGGGCAGAGAACTGCGTAGAAATCAGTCAAATCCGAGACTCTCTAAACGAGTACGTCTTAACTTAGTAGCTGATTCCTGAAATAAACGTTCTACAAATTCCCCTTCTAACTGCTCTGTCTCCTACCTTATCTGACAATGTTACACCTCCACCAATCCCCAGTCAAGAGATGTTCGTGACAAGATGTGGAAGAAGTGTTAAACAACCATCAACATTGACTTTTTCCAATGTTTTTCTTGAAATCTGAAAAGCCAAGTCCTTCCAAATAATTTATTTAAAAGTCGTAACTAGTTCTGGACCACTTTGTTATATCTCTTTGGTATATCTCTATGGTTTGTGAACCGTTTATAAGCGTTGGTGTGAAATTCAATTCATTCACAGTGTCTTAAAACATATTATCTAATTGAGCTTTTTATTTTTGTATTAATTGATTTTTAACATACAATTAGTCCTACATATAGATTATTTGTATGGATTTCTGTCTTTTAAAGGTAGTTCTCCTCAATCAACTGCTATCGCCTTCACCGGATGTATATCCGGGTTTGACTTGGATGACGGGAACAGCAGTATAAACTTAGCTGACTTCTCGAGCAACAACATTGGTTGGGGAACATGTGCTTTTCAGGACCGGTAAGTAGTGCCACTTTCGATGTGGACAGAATTATAGTGTCATTTTCAGTGCGAACACGTGTTTTTTCACGACAGGTAAGTACAATGTAGTGTCACTTTCAATAGGAACACTTTCTTTTCAGAACAGGTACATTGTGTCACTTACGATATAAACATATGCTTTTCAGGACAGCTAAGTACTGCCACTTTTGATGGTATCATTTGTTTTTTGGGACAGAAAAGCAGTGTCACTTACAATGGGAACATGATCTTTTCAGGACAGGTACATCGTGTCACGTTCGATAGGAACATATTCTTTTCAGCACAAAAATATAGTGTCACTTTCAATTAGAACATGTGCTTTTCAGGTCAGAAAAGCCGTATCACTTTTGATGCGAACATGTGCTTTTCAGGACAGAAATATTGTGTCACTTCCAATGGGACCATGTGTTATATAGGACAGGTTCAAAGTGTCACATTTGATAGGAAAATGTGCATACCAGGGCAGAATGTAGTATTACTTTCGATTTGATAACATACTTATAATTGATAGAAATGATAGAAAGACAAAATAGAGATATTGTCTGAGCAAATGATAGAAAGACATGAAAGAGATATTGTCCGAGTGAATGATAGAAATACGTAATAACGATATTGTCTGAGCAAATGACAGAAATACATAAAAGAGATATTGTCTGAGCAAATGACAAAAAGACATAATAGAGATATAGTCTGAGGAAATGATAGAAGGACATTATGGAGATATTGTCTGAGGAAATGATAGAAAGACATAATAGAGATATTGTCTCAGGAAATGATAGAAAGACATAATAGAGACATTGTCTGAGGAAATGATAGAAAGACATAATAGAGATATTGTCTCAGGAAATGATAGAAAGACATAATAGAGATATTATCTGAGGAAATGATAGAAAGACATAATAGAGATATTGTCTCAGGAAATGATAGAAAGACATTATAGAGATATTGTCTCAGGAAATGATAGAAAGACATAATAGAGATATTGTCTGAGAAAATAATAGAAATACCGTATTTCAATATATACTTAGCGCCATTAAAAACGCACGGTTGAATTTTATGTTTCTACCCCAGTAAGGCTATTGGCCATTTACGTGTTGTTGTTTATTGTTAGTTCGAGTTAGGTTGCAATAACTGGATAACCTGTGATGTTCCAGACGCGCCTGTCGTGAACATTACGCAACATTTCCTAATAACGCCCATTGAGTGTTTCACCGTCACTGAGAACAGCTTTCAGGGTTCATTTGTCGTGGGTTCAACACTTTACACGAAGCTCAGCCTAAACCCGAAAAAAAAAAATATCAGAAAACGTTACCATGCCCCGACTTACGACACAACAAAGGGAACGTACCATTGGCATTTACAGGCGGGTCTCAGTTGTGTCGCCGTAGGACGTCACATGCAGTGTCATCCCTCCACAATTAGTCGCCTCAGAATTAGGGAACATGAATTAGGCGACACAGACTACTCGTGAGACAGTGGGAATTGGAAGGCCCAGGGTAAGCTTCAGCACGTCCGAGGCCGTCTCCAACAGATACAGATGCATGCACGCATCCCCTACCGAGGGCCCATATTGACACCCGCCGCACGCCAAAACCGTTTACGATGGGCTCGAAATCATCAGAGCCCAAACTCTGCAAGGTTGACACAAGTCTTCTTGCAACAGAATAATGTGAACATCATTACTCCCCTGATCTATCGCCCATAGTGCACTTGTGGGATCAGCTTAAGAATGCCGTTGCACAACGTCAACCCAGGCCACGCAACCGACGTGAATTGATCCAGGTAGTGAAGGAAGAGTGGGACCGGATCCCACAGCACAGAATAACCAAACTCATCAGGTCCTTGCGTCGCAGATGTACTGCTTGCGTTGATGCCCGAGGTGAACATACCCATTATTGAATGATGACACCTTCAATTTCTGTATCAACGATTTGTTTGCAAGGAATCAAAGTCACCAGGGTTTCACATATTGTCAATTCTTTGTCTCATTGTGACCAACGCCTTGTTCTTCAATTTAAGAGTACTTACAATATTTTACACTTTACATTTCTTAAAATATTTTACAGTCTTTGGGTCGTGAGTTTTTAATGGCGCTAAGTATAGTTAGAGCATATGATATCAGAGAAAACATAAAGGAAATTAAGAAAAACAATCCGAATTTTAGCAGCTCACACCATTTAAACAAGAAGTTTTCCTGGACCTGTTTGTGCTGTTTTCGAAATACAAACCATATTGTGTTTAAGAAAAGCCATTCTGCTGAAATGGTTTAGTGTTTTTCTACCTTCACCCTTTTCGTTTATTTCAGTTGTCAGTATGGTGTTTGCGGTAATTCTCAACCATGTAGGCAAACCGAGACATCTTATATGTGTAAATGTTCTAGTCAATTCGAGGGCACGGCTTGTGTTTCACGTAAGTCTAGTTATATTTTTTCTTTCTCAAATAAAGCTGAAATCTCCCCAATGTATAAAAGTAAAAAAAAATATTAGAGAAGTCCCACCTACTGACAGTATCTAGTAGATTGGTTTACACTGTAACATACACATCACTACTGACAATACCTAGTAGATAGGTTTACACTGTAACATAGTTATCCCTACTGACAGTATCTAATAGATAAGTTTACATTGTAACATAGTTATCCCTACCGACAGTATCTAATAGATGGGTTTACACTGTAACATAGTCATCCCTACTGACAGTATCTAGTAGATAGTTTTACACTGTAACATAGTTATCCCTACTGACAGTATCTAGTAGATAGTTTTACATTGTAACATAGTTATCCCTACTGACAGTATCTAGTAGATAGTTTTACATTGTAACATAGTTATCCCTACTGACAGTATCTAGTAGATAGTTTTACACTGTAACATAGTTATCCCTACTGACAGTATCTAGTAGATAGGTTTACACTGTAACATAGTTACCCCTACTGGCAGTATCTAGTAGATAGTTTTACACTGTAACGTAGTTATCCCTACTGACAGTATCTAGTAGATAGTTTTACACTGTAACATAGTCATCTCTACTGACAGTACCTAATAGATAGGTTTACATTGTAACGTAGTTATCCCTACTGACAGTACCTAGTAGATAGTTTTACATTGTAACATAGTAATCCCTACTAACAGTATTTAGTAGATAGTTTTACACTGTAACATAGTTATCCTTACTGACAGTATCTAGTAGATAGTTTTACACTGTAACGTAGTTATCCCTACTGACAGTATCTAGTAGATAGTTTTACATTGTAACATAGCCACCCCTACTGACAGTATCTAGTAGATAGTTTTACACTGTAACATAGTCATCTCTACTGACAGTACCTAATAGATAGGTTTACATTGTAACGTAGTTATCCCTACTGACAGTACCTAGTAGATAGTTTTACATTGTAACGTAGTTATCCTACTGACAGTACCTAGTAGATAGGTTTACACTGTAACATAGTTATCCCTACTGGCAGTACCTAGTAGATAGGTTTACACTGTAACATAGTTATCCCTACTGACAGTATTTAGTAGATAGTTTTACACTGTAACATAGTTATCCCTACTGGCAATATCTAGTAGATAGGTTTACACTGTAACATAGTTACCCCTACTGACAGTATCTAGTAGATAGTTTTACACTGTAACATAGTCATCCCTACTGACAGTATTTAGTAGATAGTTTTACACTGTAACATAGTTATCCCTACTGGCAGTACCTAGTAGATAGGTTTACACTGTAACATAGTTATCCCTACTGACAATATTTAGTAGATAGTTTTACACTGTAACATAGTTACCCCTACTGACAGTATCTAGTAGATAGGTTTACACTGTAAAATAGTTATCCCTACTGGCAATATCTAGTAGATAGTTTTACACTGTAACATAGTTATCCCTACTGACAATACCTAGTATATAGTTTTACACTGTAACATAGTCATCCCTACTGACAGTATCTAGTAGATATGTTTACACTGTAACATAGTTATCCCTACTGACAGTATCTAGTAGATAGGTTTACACTCTAACATAGTTACCCCTACTCACAGTATCTAGTAGATAGTTTTACACTGTAACATAGTCATCCCTACTGACAATACATAATGGATAGGTTTACACTGTAAAATAGTTATCCCTACTGGCAGTACCTAGTAGATAGTTTTACACTGTAACATAGTTATCCCTACTGACAATACATAGTAGATAGGTGTACACTGTGACATAGTTACCCCTACTGACAATAGCTAGTAGATAGGTTTACAATGTAAAATAGTTATCCCTACTGGCAGTACCTAGTAGATAGTTTTACACTGTAACATAGTTATCCCTACTGACAATACATAATGGATAGGTTTACACTGTAACATAGTTATCCCTACTGGCAGTACCTAGTAGATAGTTTTACACTGTAACATAGTTACCCCTACTAACAGTATCTAGTAGATAGGTTTACACTGTAACATAGTTATCCCTACTGGCAGTACCTAGTAGATAGTTTTACACTGTAACATAGTTATCCCTACTGACAATACCTAGTAGATAGGTTTACACTCTAACATAGTTATCCCTACTGACAGTACCTAGTAGATAGTTTTACACTGTAACATAGTTATCCCTACTGACAATACATAATGGATAGGTTTACACTGTAACATAGTTATCCCTACTGGCAGTACCTAGTAGATAGCTCTACACTGTAACATAGTTATCCCTACTGACTGTACCTAGTAGATAGGTTTACACTGTAACATAGTTATCCCTACTGGCAGTATCTAGTAGATAGTTTTACACTGTAACATAGTTATCCCTACTGGCAGTATCTAGTAGATAGTTTTACACTGTAACATAGTCATCCCTACTGACAGTACCTAGTAGATAGTTTTACACTGTAACATAGTTATCCCTACTGACAATACCTAGTAGATAGGTTTACACTCTAACATAGTTATCCCTACTGAGAGTATCTAATAGATAAGTTTACACTGTAACATAGTTATCCCTACTGACAGGATCTAATAGATAGTTTTACACTGTAACATAGTCATCCCTTTTGACAGTATCTAGTAGATAGTTTTACACTGTAACATAGTTATCCCTACTGACAGTATCTAGTAGATAGTTTTACATTGTAACATAGTCATCCCTACTGACAGTATCTAGTAGATAGTTCTACACTGTAAGATAGTTATCCCTACTGACAATACATAGTAGATAGGTTTACACTGTAACATAGTTATCCCTACTGACAGTATCTAGTAGATAGTTTTACACTGTAACATAGTTATCCCTACTGACAGGATCTAATAGATAGTTTTACACTGTAACATAGTCATCCCTTTTGACAGTATCTAGTAGATAGGTTTACACTGTAACATAGTTATCCCTACTGACAGTATCTAGTAGATAGGTTTACACTGTAACATAGTCATCCCTTTTGACTGTATTTAGTAGATAGTTTTACACTGTAACATAGTTATCCCTACTGACAGTATCTAGTAGATAGTTTTACAATGTAACATAGTCATCCCTACTGACAGTATCTAGTAGATAGGTTTACACTGTAACATAGTTATCCCTACTGACAGTATCTAGTAGATAGGTTTACACTGTAACATAGTTATCCCTACTGACAATACCTAGTAGATAGGTTTACTTTCTAACATAGTTATCCCTACTGACAGTACCTAGTAGATAGTTTTACACTGTAACATAGTTATCCCTTCTGATAATACATAATGGATAGGTTTACACTGTAACATAGTTATCCCTACTGGCAGTACCTAGTAGATAGTTTTACAATGTGACATAGTCATCCCTACTGACATTATCTAGTAGATAGGTTTACACTGTAACATAGTCATCCCTACTGACAGTATTTAGTAGATAGTTTTACACTGTAACATAGTTATCCCTACTGGCAGTACCTAGTAGATAGGTTTACACTGTAGGTTACATGATACAGTTTCATTTCCCATTTGCGGTAATGTTAACGTTTTGATTTGTGGCTAATTACCTAAATCTCGTTAAGACTTTTCCTAACCATTTCCAAATAGATCAACACATGAGAAATCCTTTACAACCAAATAAAGTTGACATAGTGCATGCCGGTTTCAAGCTACACACAATTTAACATGGGTACCGCCATTTTGACAGTTTTAGGCTTACTTATTCTAGCCAAACTTTGGTATTTTCAAAATTGGGTGAACATTAAAAAAACACACACAAAAATCTGTTATCAGGCATTGATTGAAAGCTTAAAGTATGTACAGTAGACCTATGTTAGTTTCAATCCAATATTCAAATAACCCAGATACCAAACTATCACTATGTAGCCACCTTCTAGCTCCTGTATAACCGAAGTCAATTTTCATTGGCTGAGAAAACACAAACTGGGTGTTGTGACCTATAACAAGGATATAATTCCTCGAAATTTGTCAAATTTAATAACTTTGCTTTTATTAACCAATATCAAATTGAATTTCAAAAGATCAAAGCTTTTCAGCCAGTCGTTTTGAATTTGCGAAGTAATTTACACACCCACCCCCTTCATGTTTCCAGGCTTATATTTTAAAGTTTTTCTGAGGACCAATTCAAAATGTTATTCCTCGCTATAAAAAGGTGAATCATCAAATACCCTTCAAATTTGCTGGAAATGATGGGTTGTTGGTTGTAGTTTACTGTTAGCATCTGTCCGGGTTAGAGACTGCCATAAGGGCAGAGCCAGGGGAGATAACCCACCCCACCCGTCCAAAAAATGTCTGATTTCTTAACATTTGGACTGTTTGAAAGCTAATAAAACTTCTCCAGTGATTTAAAAACTGTCCAATTCAGGGCCACAGTCATGTCAGCTTACCTGTTAAGATATAAAAAGGGCAATTTGTACAGATTATATCATTTCAGACCCACAGGGAAGGGGGTGGGAGGGGGGGGGGTCTGGTTATTTTACATCAATAGCTAATGAGCCTGAAATAATCATTTGCTTTGAAAAACATTAATAATTCCAAGAAGTGAAATGTCATTCCTAGACCTCATTGATGGAAATGGATCACTACTGAGGCATATACAAGTATTTTACACCCTACAATAAGAGTCTTGTGGTTGCTCAAACCTAGCCCTGGTCCACAAAAGCCTGTTTTTCAGAAAAAGTGGTGAATATTTAATTTTTTTTACTGAATTCATTTATTTTATATTTCAAATATGTAGTCCAGATACAACAGCACCAAAAATGGTGGTGGTTTGAAAATTTAGAACAAAATACTTACTTTTCACACTTCACTATAACAAGGATATAATTCCTCGAAATTTGTCAAATTTAATAACTTTGCTTTTATTAACCAATATCAAATTGAATTTCAAAAGATCAAAGCTTTTCAGCCAGTCGTTTTGAATTTGCGAAGTAATTTACACACCCACCCCCTTCATGTTTCCAGGCTTATATTTTAAAGTTTTTCTGAGGACCAATTCAAAATGTTATTCCTCGCTATAAAAAGGTGAATCATCAAATACCCTTCAAATTTGCTGGAAATGATGGGTTGTTGGTTGTAGTTTACTGTTAGCATCTGTCCGGGTTAGAGACTGCCATAAGGGCAGAGCCAGGGGAGATAACCCACCCCACCCGTCCAAAAAATGTCTGATTTCTTAACATTTGGACTGTTTGAAAGCTAATAAAACTTCTCCAGTGATTTAAAAACTGTCCAATTCAGGGCCACAGTCATGTCAGCTTACCTGTTAAGATATAAAAAGGGCAATTTGTACAGATTATATCATTTCAGACCCACAGGGAAGGGGGTGGGAGGGGGGGGGGGGGTCTGGTTATTTTACATCAATAGCTAATGAGCCTGAAATAATCATTTGCTTTGAAAAACATTAATAATTCCAAGAAGTGAAATGTCATTCCTAGACCTCATTGATGGAAATGGATCACTACTGAGGCATATACAAGTATTTTACACCCTACAATAAGAGTCTTGTGGTTGCTCAAACCTAGCCCTGGTCCACAAAAGCCTGTTTTTCAGAAAAAGTGGTGAATATTTAATTTTTTTTACTGAATTCATTTATTTTATATTTCAAATATGTAGTCCAGATACAACAGCACCAAAAATGGTGGTGGTTTGAAAATTTAGAACAAAATACTTACTTTTCACACTTCACTATAGGTTACATGATACAGTTTCATTTCCCATTTGCGGTAATGTTAACGTTTTGATTTGTGGCTAATTACCTAAATCTCGTTAAGACTTTTCCTAACCATTTCCAAATAGATCAACACATGAGAAATCCTTTACAACCAAATAAAGTTGACATAGTGCATGCCGGTTTCAAGCTACACACAATTTAACATGGGTACCGCCATTTTGACAGTTTTAGGCTTACTTATTCTAGCCAAACTTTGGTATTTTCAAAATTGGGTGAACATTAAAAAAACACACACAAAAATCTGTTATCAGGCATTGATTGAAAGCTTAAAGTATGTACAGTAGACCTATGTTAGTTTCAATCCAATATTCAAATAACCCAGATACCAAACTATCACTATGTAGCCACCTTCTAGCTCCTGTATAACCGAAGTCAATTTTCATTGGCTGAGAAAACACAAACTGGGTGTTGTGACCTATAACAAGGATATAATTCCTCGAAATTTGTCAAATTTAATAACTTTGCTTTTATTAACCAATATCAAATTGAATTTCAAAAGATCAAAGCTTTTCAGCCAGTCGTTTTGAATTTGCGAAGTAATTTACACACCCACCCCCTTCATGTTTCCAGGCTTATATTTTAAAGTTTTTCTGAGGACCAATTCAAAATGTTATTCCTCGCTATAAAAAGGTGAATCATCAAATACCCTTCAAATTTGCTGGAAATGATGGGTTGTTGGTTGTAGTTTACTGTTAGCATCTGTCCGGGTTAGAGACTGCCATAAGGGCAGAGCCAGGGGAGATAACCCACCCCACCCGTCCAAAAAATGTCTGATTTCTTAACATTTGGACTGTTTGAAAGCTAATAAAACTTCTCCAGTGATTTAAAAACTGTCCAATTCAGGGCCACAGTCATGTCAGCTTACCTGTTAAGATATAAAAAGGGCAATTTGTACAGATTATATCATTTCAGACCCACAGGGAAGGGGGTGGGAGGGGGTCTGGTTATTTTACATCAATAGCTAATGAGCCTGAAATAATCATTTGCTTTGAAAAACATTAATAATTCCAAGAAGTGAAATGTCATTCCTAGACCTCATTGATGGAAATGGATCACTACTGAGGCATATACAAGTATTTTACACCCTACAATAAGAGTCTTGTGGTTGCTCAAACCTAGCCCTGGTCCACAAAAGCCTGTTTTTCAGAAAAAGTGGTGAATATTTAATTTTTTTTACTGAATTCATTTATTTTATATTTCAAATATGTAGTCCAGATACAACAGCACCAAAAATGGTGGTGGTTTGAAAATTTAGAACAAAATACTTACTTTTCACACTTCACTATAACAAGGATATAATTCCTCGAAATTTGTCAAATTTAATAACTTTGCTTTTATTAACCAATATCAAATTGAATTTCAAAAGATCAAAGCTTTTCAGCCAGTCGTTTTGAATTTGCGAAGTAATTTACACACCCACCCCCTTCATGTTTCCAGGCTTATATTTTAAAGTTTTTCTGAGGACCAATTCAAAATGTTATTCCTCGCTATAAAAAGGTGAATCATCAAATACCCTTCAAATTTGCTGGAAATGATGGGTTGTTGGTTGTAGTTTACTGTTAGCATCTGTCCGGGTTAGAGACTGCCATAAGGGCAGAGCCAGGGGAGATAACCCACCCCACCCGTCCAAAAAATGTCTGATTTCTTAACATTTGGACTGTTTGAAAGCTAATAAAACTTCTCCAGTGATTTAAAAACTGTCCAATTCAGGGCCACAGTCATGTCAGCTTACCTGTTAAGATATAAAAAGGGCAATTTGTACAGATTATATCATTTCAGACCCACAGGGAAGGGGGTGGGAGGGTGGGGGGGTCTGGTTATTTTACATCAATAGCTAATGAGCCTGAAATAATCATTTGCTTTGAAAAACATTAATAATTCCAAGAAGTGAAATGTCATTCCTAGACCTCATTGATGGAAATGGATCACTACTGAGGCATATACAAGTATTTTACACCCTACAATAAGAGTCTTGTGGTTGCTCAAACCTAGCCCTGGTCCACAAAAGCCTGTTTTTCAGAAAAAGTGGTGAATATTTAATTTTTTTTACTGAATTCATTTATTTTATATTTCAAATATGTAGTCCAGATACAACAGCACCAAAAATGGTGGTGGTTTGAAAATTTAGAACAAAATACTTACTTTTCACACTTCACTATAACAAGGATATAATTCCTCGAAATTTGTCAAATTTAATAACTTTGCTTTTATTAACCAATATCAAATTGAATTTCAAAAGATCAAAGCTTTTCAGCCAGTCGTTTTGAATTTGCGAAGTAATTTACACACCCACCCCCTTCATGTTTCCAGGCTTATATTTTAAAGTTTTTCTGAGGACCAATTCAAAATGTTATTCCTCGCTATAAAAAGGTGAATCATCAAATACCCTTCAAATTTGCTGGAAATGATGGGTTGTTGGTTGTAGTTTACTGTTAGCATCTGTCCGGGTTAGAGACTGCCATAAGGGCAGAGCCAGGGGAGATAACCCACCCCACCCGTCCAAAAAATGTCTGATTTCTTAACATTTGGACTGTTTGAAAGCTAATAAAACTTCTCCAGTGATTTAAAAACTGTCCAATTCAGGGCCACAGTCATGTCAGCTTACCTGTTAAGATATAAAAAGGGCAATTTGTACAGATTATATCATTTCAGACCCACAGGGAAGGGGGTGGGAGGGGGGGGGGGTCTGGTTATTTTACATCAATAGCTAATGAGCCTGAAATAATCATTTGCTTTGAAAAACATTAATAATTCCAAGAAGTGAAATGTCATTCCTAGACCTCATTGATGGAAATGGATCACTACTGAGGCATATACAAGTATTTTACACCCTACAATAAGAGTCTTGTGGTTGCTCAAACCTAGCCCTGGTCCACAAAAGCCTGTTTTTCAGAAAAAGTGGTGAATATTTAATTTTTTTTACTGAATTCATTTATTTTATATTTCAAATATGTAGTCCAGATACAACAGCACCAAAAATGGTGGTGGTTTGAAAATTTAGAACAAAATACTTACTTTTCACACTTCACTATAACAAGGATATAATTCCTCGAAATTTGTCAAATTTAATAACTTTGCTTTTATTAACCAATATCAAATTGAATTTCAAAAGATCAAAGCTTTTCAGCCAGTCGTTTTGAATTTGCGAAGTAATTTACACACCCACCCCCTTCATGTTTCCAGGCTTATATTTTAAAGTTTTTCTGAGGACCAATTCAAAATGTTATTCCTCGCTATAAAAAGGTGAATCATCAAATACCCTTCAAATTTGCTGGAAATGATGGGTTGTTGGTTGTAGTTTACTGTTAGCATCTGTCCGGGTTAGAGACTGCCATAAGGGCAGAGCCAGGGGAGATAACCCACCCCACCCGTCCAAAAAATGTCTGATTTCTTAACATTTGGACTGTTTGAAAGCTAATAAAACTTCTCCAGTGATTTAAAAACTGTCCAATTCAGGGCCACAGTCATGTCAGCTTACCTGTTAAGATATAAAAAGGGCAATTTGTACAGATTATATCATTTCAGACCCACAGGGAAGGGGGTGGGAGGGGGGGGGGGGGGTCTGGTTATTTTACATCAATAGCTAATGAGCCTGAAATAATCATTTGCTTTGAAAAACATTAATAATTCCAAGAAGTGAAATGTCATTCCTAGACCTCATTGATGGAAATGGATCACTACTGAGGCATATACAAGTATTTTACACCCTACAATAAGAGTCTTGTGGTTGCTCAAACCTAGCCCTGGTCCACAAAAGCCTGTTTTTCAGAAAAAGTGGTGAATATTTAATTTTTTTTACTGAATTCATTTATTTTATATTTCAAATATGTAGTCCAGATACAACAGCACCAAAAATGGTGGTGGTTTGAAAATTTAGAACAAAATACTTACTTTTCACACTTCACTATAGGTTACATGATACAGTTTCATTTCCCATTTGCGGTAATGTTAACGTTTTGATTTGTGGCTAATTACCTAAATCTCGTTAAGACTTTTCCTAACCATTTCCAAATAGATCAACACATGAGAAATCCTTTACAACCAAATAAAGTTGACATAGTGCATGCCGGTTTCAAGCTACACACAATTTAACATGGGTACCGCCATTTTGACAGTTTTAGGCTTACTTATTCTAGCCAAACTTTGGTATTTTCAAAATTGGGTGAACATTAAAAAAACACACACAAAAATCTGTTATCAGGCATTGATTGAAAGCTTAAAGTATGTACAGTAGACCTATGTTAGTTTCAATCCAATATTCAAATAACCCAGATACCAAACTATCACTATGTAGCCACCTTCTAGCTCCTGTATAACCGAAGTCAATTTTCATTGGCTGAGAAAACCCAAACTGGGTGTTGTGACCTGTAACATAGTCATCCCTACTGACAGTACCTAGTAGATAGTTTTACACTGTAACATAGTTATCCCTACTGACAGTATCTAGTAGATAGGTTTACAATGTAACATAGTTATCCCTACTGACAGTATCTAGTAGATAGGTTTACACTGTAACATAGTTATCCCTACTGAGAGTATTTAGTAGATAGGTTTACACTGTAACATAGTCATCCCTACTGACAGTATCTAGTAGATAGTTCTACACTGTAAGATAGTTATCCCTACTGACAGTATCTAGTAGATAGGTTTACACTGTAACATAGTTATCCCTACTGACAGTACCTAGGAGATAGGTTTACACTGTAACATAGTTATCCCTACTGACAGTACCTAGTAGATAGGTTTACACTGTGACATAGTTATCCCTACTGGCAGTACCTAGTAGATAGTTTTACACTGTAACATAGTTATCCCTACTGACAATACCTAGTAGATAGGTTTACACTCTAACATAGTTACCCCTAGTGGCAGTATCTAGTAGATAGTTTTACACTGTAACATAGTCATCCCTACTGGCAGTACCTAGTAGATAGTTTTACACTGTAACATAGTTATCCCTACTGACAATACCTAGTAGATAGGTTTACACTGTAACATAGTTATCCCTACTGACAGTACCTAGTAGATAGTTTTACAATGTAACATAGTCATCCCTACTGGCAGTACCTAGTAGATAGTTTTACATTGTAACATAGTCATCCCTACTGACAATACATAATGGATAGGTTTACACTGTAAAATAGTTATCCCTACTGAAAGTATCTAGTAGATAGTTTTACACTGTAACATAGTCACCCCTACTGAAAGTATCTAGTAGATAGGTTTACACTGTAACATAGTCATCCCTACTGACAATACATAATGGATAGGTTTACACTGTAAAATAGTTATCCCTACTGAAAGTATCTAGTAGATAGTTTTACACTGTAACATAGTCACCCCTACTGAAAGTATCTAGTAGATAGTTTTACATTGTAACATAGTTATCCCTACTGACAGTACCTAGTAGATAGTTTTACAATGTAACATAGTCATCCCTACTGATAATACATAGTAGATAGGTTTACACTGTAACATAGTTACCCCTACTGAAAGTATCTAGTAGATTGGTTTACATTGTAACATAGTTACCTCTACTGACAGTATCTAGTAGATAGCTTTACACTGTAACATAGTCATCCCTACTGACAGTATCTAGTAGATAGGTTTACACTGTAACATAGTTATCCCTACTGACAGTATCTAGTAGATATTTTTACACTGTAACATAGTTATCCCTACTGACAGTATCTAGTAGATAGTTTTACACTGTAACATAGTTATCCTTACTGACAGTACCTAGTAGATAGGTTTACAATGTAACATAGTTATCCCTACTGACAATACCTAGTAGATAGGTTTACACTGTAACATAGTTATCCCTACTGACAATACCTAGTAGATAGGTTTACACTGTAACATAGTTATCCCTACTGACAATACCTAGTAGATAGGTTTACACTGTAACATAGTCATCCCTACTGACAGTACCTAGTAGATAGGTTTACACTGTGACATAGTTACCCCTACTGACAATAGCTAGTAGATAGGTTTACACTGTGACATAGTTACCCCTACTGACAATAGCTAGTAGATAGTTTTACACTGTAACATGGTTATCCCTGCTGACAGTATCTAGTAGATAGGTTTACACTGTAACATAGTTATCCTTACTGACAATACTTAGTAGATAGTTTTACACTGTAACATAGTTATCCTTACTGACAATACTTAGTAGATAGTTTTACACTGTAACATAGTTATCCCTACTGACAATACATAGTAGATAAGTTTACACTGTAACATAGTTACCCCTACTGACAATACCTAGTAGATAGTTTTACATTGTAACATAGTCACCCCTACTGAAAGTATCTAGTAGAGAGGTTTACGCTGTATCATAGTCATCCCTACTGACAGTACCTAGTAGATAGGTTTACACTGTAACATAGTTATCCCTACTGAGAGTATCTAGTAGATAGGTTTACACTGTAACATAGTTACCCCTACTGACAATACCTAGTAGATAGGTTTACACTGTAACATAGTTATCCCTACTGAGAGTACCTAGTAGATAGGTTTACACTGTAACATAGTTATCCCTACTGAGAGTATCTAGTAGATAGGTTTACACTGTATCATAGTCATCCCTACTGACAGCACCTAGTAGATAGGTTTACACTGTATCATAGTCATCCCTACTGAAAGTATTTAGTAGATATGTTTACACTGTAACATAGTCATCCCTTTTGACAGTATCTAGTAGATAGGTTTACACTGTAACATAGTTATCCTTACTGACAATACTTAGTAGATAGTTTTACACTGTAACATAGTTATCCCTACTGACAATACATAGTAGATAGTTTTACACTGTAACATAGTTACCCCTACTGACAGTATCTAGTAGATAGTTTTACACTGTAACATAGTTATCCCTACTGACAATACATAGTAGATAGTTTTACACTGTAACATAGTTATCCCTACTGAGAGTACCTGGTAGATAGGTTTACATTGTAAAAAAATAGAAATAAAATTCAGCAGTTTGTATGAGGAACTGTTGGTCAAATTTTATAATATATCGGATAGAAACTGAATGTTGCTGGATCTGACATGAGAGAACCTCAAATAGAAAATGGACATCATATCTTGGACAGTCGAGTAAGCGGCAATAATACCTGCTCATATCACCAGAGGCCTCGCTATGACATTAAATCACAAAAACTAGATCCTACTGTTATGCAATTGAGTACGGATAAAAATAAAAGCACTTCTTTTTTATCAGCCAGGATAAACGAAGAATCTTGCGAAAGCCCAGAGCCAATGACCAATAATGAAACCCGACAAATTGACCCGGATGGATCCGGACCGTTGGCGGAATTTCGAGTTGCATGCATTACAGGTACAATATTTCTCTGTTTTATTAAAGTGTGAAGAGCAAGGAATGTGTATTGTTAATAATCGAAGCACATGTGTATACTTTACCGTCAGCCTAAACCACACTTGCATCATGTGTGTGGTTGTTTATCCGGTTATTTTTCACGGTTGTCAATGTCTTCATAGATGTTATAGAAAAAAGTGGTGTGGTAGATATATAACTACGCCAATGATTAAGGAGAAATCGCTCATAGACGGAACTATTTTGGATATGTTGACCACAGTATCCCAATAAGGCGAAGAATTACTTATGGATAACAACTTCTTGGTTTATTGGGTGACGACGTTTCGAAGTAGTTCTTACATCATTATCAAAGTGAAAGTCATAGTATCCCATATAGGCGTATTACGCACTTTCAACCAGCAAAATGGCTATAAATATGGAAGTTCACGGTTGTCTCCTGCATTTACATGTATCTTGTGACCAAGTCAATGTCAAAATTGTTTCTTGGCTAGTCAATAAAATTATATTGGAATTTGATTTTAAGATGAGCACGGAGAGATTTGGACCGAAGTTCAGCCAAAGGAACCGTCCGGAGGGTCTTTATTTCCGTCAGATACGGCTCACTATGTAGTCGTCCAGTATGATGTCAACCTAGTGGACATAAGAGCTTTAATTGATCGCAACAAATATTGTCGACAAAAAATATCTTACAGCTGTCAGGATTCTAGACTCCTACAAAAGAAACGCAAGTAAAACTCACGCCAGCTCTAACTTTTGCCTATTTTCTGTAATTTCTGTTTGATCTTGAAAAGAGAATAGCATACATGTATCCTTAATGCTTCATTATGGCGATTATTCTGTTATCAACATTTCCAAAAAAAATTAGAATCCTAGTTCGCCGAATCCAGCCAATGTGTAATGTGCATAGTATTGGAGAATTTAAAATTAAACACGACCTAACTGTAGGGATACTTTCCTAACTGGTCTCTAAATATTTTAGTTAAACGTTTATAAGGTAATAACTTTAAATGGGTCTATTTGTTTAGCCAACAGTAGTATTCCTTATGTGTTTTGGACTGGGGGCGATGGCCAGCTTCATTACTACTGGGGTGGAACAAACGCCACAACCCAATATCGGTGTGCTGAGGGCAAGATATGCCAATGTGACATGGATCATACCGGAATGGTTACGGATGAAGGCTATTTAGAAACGAAGAGTCATCTTCCTGTCACGGCCATTACCTATAGTGAAACAAAGGAAGACGGTAAAAACAAAGAAGCCATGTTTACAGTAGAATCTTTAATGTGTAAAACTGATGGTAAGTCAATTGAATATTTGTAGTCAAAAACGTAATTTTGATTTTTTTGGAGCTTGTGTTTTATGTAGGAATTTAACTCTTGCACAGAACCTATTTTCCCTATATTTTGTACAGTTATTATATCAGATGATCGTGCAGTTACTTTTACTGGGAAAGGTGTAATTGAAGTCATGGTGCCACCGGGAAATGTACCCATCACCTTTTCCTTTATGTTCAAAACCACCCAATCCAACACACTCTTTGTTCAGTCGGAAAGAATCCAAGATGAAGACGTCTTATACTTTGCCATTGGACTGTCAAGTGAGTTATTTAATTGGACCAATAAGTTATTATTATGGCATAGCTAAAGTAAATTTATTGTAGCCAGCTACGTTCCGCAAATATTTTGAAAAACAAATATAAATGCGTAAGTTACATGGTAACCAATACTATCAAAATCCGCCTGGACTACTAATTTTATTCTAGCGATTTTCAAGATGTCGACCTGCACAAAATTGTATCTGGATGACTTAGTTGGCACCATTGCTTGCAAGGCTACAGTTCACTGACAGGTCTTAGTTGACACCATTGATTACAAGTGCTACAGTTCACTGACAGGTCTTAGTTGGCACCATTGATTACAAGTGCTACAGTTCACTGACAGGTCTTAGTTGGCACCATTGCTTGCAAGGTTACAGTTCACTGGCAGGTCTTACTTTACACCATTGATTACAAGTGCTACAGTTCACTGGCAGGTCTTAGTTGGCACCATTGATTACAAGTGCTACAGTTCACTGACAGGTTTTAGTTGACACCATTGCTTGCAAGGCTACAGTTAACTGACAGGTCTTAGTTGACACCATTGCTTGCAAGGCTACAGTTCACTGACAGGTCTTAGTTGACACCATTGCTTGCAAGGTTACAGTTCACTGACAGGTCTTAGTTGGCACCATTGATTACAAGTGTTACAGTTCACTGGCAGGTCTTAGTTGGCACCATTGATTACAAGTGCTACAGTTCACTGACAGGTCTTAGTTTACACCATTGATTACAAGTGCTACAGTTCACTGACAGGTCTTAGTTGGCACCATTGATTACAAGTGTTAAAGTTCACTGACAGATCTTAGTTGGCACCATTGATTACAAGTGTTACAGTTCACTGACAGGTCTTAGTTGACACTATCGATTACAAGTGTTACAGGTCACTGACAGGTCTTAGTTGGCACCATTGATTACAAGTGCTACAGTTCACTGGCAGGTCTTAGTTGACACCATTGATTACAAGTGCTACAGTTCACTGATAGGTCTTAGTTGGCACCATTGATTACAAGTGCTACAGTTCACTCACAGGTCTTAGTTGACGCCATTGCTTGCATGGTTACAGTTCACTGGCAGGTCTTAGTTGACACCATTGATTACAAGTGCTACAGTTCACTGACAGGTCTTAGTTGACACCATTGATTACAAGTGCTACAGTTCACTGACAGGTCTTAGTTGACACCATCGATTACAAGTGCTACAGTTCACTCACAGGTCTTAGTTGACACCATTGATTACATGTGCTACAGTTCAATGGCAGGTCTTAGTTGAAACCATTGATTACAAGTGCTACAGTTCACTGACAGGTCGTAGTTGACACCATTGATTACAAGTGCTACAGTTCACTGGTAGGTCTTAGTTGACACCATTGATTACAAGTGCTACAGTTCACTGACATGTCTTAGTTGACACCATTGGTTACAAGTGCTACAGTTCACTGACAGGTCTTAGTTGACACCATCGATTACAAGTGCTACAGTTCACTCACAGGTCTTAGTTGACACCATTGATCACAAGTGCTACAGTTCACTGGCAGGTCTTAGTTGAAACCATTGATTACAAGTGCTACAGTTCACTGGCAGGTCTTAGTTGGCACCATTGATTACAAGTGCTACAGTTCACTGGCAGGTCGTAGTTGACACCATTGATTACAAGTTCTACAGTTCACTGACAGGTCATAGTTGACACTATCGATTACATGTGCTACAGTTCACTGACAGGTCTTAGTTGACGCCATTGATTACAAGTACTACAGTTCACTGACAGGTCTTAGTTGACACCATTGATTACAAGTGCTACAGTTCACTGACAGGTCTTAGTTGACACCATTGGTTACAAGTGCTACAGTTCACTGACAGGTCTTAGTTGGCACCATTGATTACAAGTGTTACTGTTCACTTGCATGTCTTAGTTGAAACCATTGATTACAAGGTTACAGTTCACTGACTATCTTAGTTGGCACCATTAATTACAAGTGCTACAGTTCACTGACAGGTCTTAGTTGGCACCATTGATTACAAGTGCTACAGTTCACTGGCAGGTCTTAGTTGACACCATTGATTACCAGGTTACAGATCACTGACAGGTCTTAGTTGAAACCATTGATTACAAGGTTACAGTTCACTGACAGGTCTTAGTTGAAACCATTGATTACAAGTGCTACAGTTCACTGACAGGTCTTAGTTGGCACCATTGATTACAAGTGCTACAGTTCACTGACAGTCTTAGTTGACACCATTGATTACAAGTGTTACAGTTCACTGACAGGTCTTAGTTGGCCCCATTGATTACAAGTGCTACAGTTCACTGACAGGTCGTTGTTGACACCATTGATTACAAGTGTTACAGTTCACTGACAGGTCTTAGTTGACACCATTGATTACAAGTGCTACAGTTCACTGAGAGGTCTTAGTTAACACCATTGATCACAAGTGTTACAGTTCACTGACAGGTCTTAGTTGACACCATTGATTACAAGTGCTACAGTTCACTGGCAGGTCTCAGTTGGCACCATTGATTACAAGTGTTACAGTTCACTGTCAGGTCTTAGTTGACACCATTGATTACAAGCGTTACTGTTCACTGACAGGTCTTAGTTGACACTATCAATTACATGTGCTACAGTTCACTGACAGGTCTTAGTTGACACCATTGATTACAAGTGTTACAGTTCACTGACAGGTCTTAGTTGACACTATCGATTACATGTGCTACAGTTCACTGACAGGTCTTAGTTGACACCATTGATTACAAGTGTTACAGTTCACTCACATGTCTTAGTTGACACCATCGATTACAAGTCTTACAGCTCACTGGCAGGTCTTAGTTTACACCATTGATTACAAGTGTTACAGTTCACTCACAGGTCTTGGTTGAAACCATTGATTACAAGTGTTACAGTTCACTGACAGGTCTTAGTTGACACTATCGATTACATGTGCTACAGTTCACTGGCAGGTCGTAGTTGACACCATTGATTACAAGTGTTACAGTTCACTGGCAGGTCTTAGTTGACACTATTGATTACATGTGCTACAGTTCACTGGCAGGTCGTAGTTGACACTATCGATTACATGTGCTACAGTTCACTGACAGGTCTTAGTTGACACTATCGATTACATGTGCTACAGTTCACTGGCAGGTCGTAGTTGACACCATTGATTACAAGTGTTACAGTTCACTCACATGTCTTAGTTGACACTATCGATTACAAGTGTTACAGTTCACTGGCAGGTCTTAGTTGACACCATTGATTACAAGTTCTACAGATCACTGACAGGTCTTAGTTGACACTATTGCTTGTAAGGTTACAGTTCACTGACAGGTCTTAGTTGACACGATCGATTACATGTGCTACAGTTCACTGACAGGTCTTAGTTGACACTATCGATTACATGTGCTACAGTTCACTGGCAGGTCTTAGTTGACACCATTGATTACAAGTGCTACAGTTCACTGACAGGTCTTAGTTGACACTATCGATTACATGTGCTACAGTTCACTGACAGATCTTAGTTGACACCATTGAATACATGTGCTACAGTTCACTGACAGGTCTTAGTTGGAACCATTGATTACAAGTGCTACAGTTCACTCACATGTCTTAGTTGACACCATTGATTACAAGTGTTACAGTTCACTGACAGGTCTTAGTTGACACCATTGATTACATGTGCTACAGTTCACTGACAGGTCTTAGTTTAAACCATTGATTACAAGTGTTACAGTTCACTGGCAGGTCTTAGTTGACACCATTGATTACAAGTTCTACAGATCACTGACAGGTCTTAGTTGACACTATTGCTTGCAAGGTTACAGTTCACTGACAGGTCTTAGTTGACACTATCGATTACATGTGCTACAGTTCACTGACAGGTCTTAGTTGACACTATCGATTACATGTGCTACAGTTCACTGGCAGGTCTTAGTTGACACCATTGATTACAAGTGCTACAGTTCACTGACAGGTCTTAGTTGACACTATCGATTACATGTGCTACAGTTCACTGACAGGTCTTAGTTGACAATATCGATTACATGTGCTACAGTTCACTGGCAGGTCGTAGTTGAAACCATTGATTACAAGTGCTACAGTTCACTGACAGATCTTAGTTGATACCATTGATTACAAGTGTTACAGTTCACTGGCAGGTCTTAGTTGGCACCATTGATTACAAGTGCTACAGTTCACTGACAGTCTTAGTTGACACCATTGATTACAAGTGTTACAGTTCACTGACAGGTCTTAGTTGGCCCCATTGATTACAAGTGCTACAGTTCACTGACAGGTCGTTGTTGACACCATTGATTACAAGTGTTACAGTTCACTGACAGGTCTTAGTTGACACCATTGATTACAAGTGCTACAGTTCACTGAGAGGTCTTAGTTGACACCATTGATCACAAGTGTTACAGTTCACTGACAGGTCTTAGTTGACACCATTGATTACAAGTGCTACAGTTCACTGGCAGGTCTCAGTTGGCACCATTGATTACAAGTGTTACAGTTCACTGTCAGGTCTTAGTTGACACCATTGATTACAAGCGTTACTGTTCACTGACAGGTCTTAGTTGACACTATCAATTACATGTGCTACAGTTCACTGACAGGTCTTAGTTGACACCATTGATTACAAGTGTTACAGTTCACTGACAGGTCTTAGTTGACACTATCGATTACATGTGCTACAGTTCACTGACAGGTCTTAGTTGACACCATTGATTACAAGTGTTACAGTTCACTCACATGTCTTAGTTGACACCATCGATTACAAGTGTTACAGCTCACTGGCAGGTCTTAGTTTACACCATTGATTACAAGTGTTACAGTTCACTCACAGGTCTTGGTTGAAACCATTGATTACAAGTGTTACAGTTCACTGACAGGTCTTAGTTGACACTATCGATTACATGTGCTACAGTTCACTGGCAGGTCGTAGTTGACACCATTGATTACAAGTGTTACAGTTCACTGGCAGGTCTTAGTTGACACCATTGATTACATGTGCTACAGTTCACTGGCAGGTCGTAGTTGACACTATCGATTACATGTGCTACAGTTCACTGACAGGTCTTAGTTGACACTATCGATTACATGTGCTACAGTTCACTGGCAGGTCGTAGTTGACACCATTGATTACAAGTGTTACAGTTCACTCACATGTCTTAGTTGACACTATCGATTACAAGTGTTACAGTTCACTGGCAGGTCTTAGTTGACACCATTGATTACAAGTTCTACAGATCACTGACAGGTCTTAGTTGACACTATTGCTTGTAAGGTTACAGTTCACTGACAGGTCTTAGTTGACACGATCGATTACATGTGCTACAGTTCACTGACAGGTCTTAGTTGACACTATCGATTACATGTGCTACAGTTCACTGGCAGGTCTTAGTTGACACCATTGATTACAAGTGCTACAGTTCACTGACAGGTCTTAGTTGACACTATCGATTACATGTGCTACAGTTCACTGACAGGTCTTAGTTGACACTATCGATTACATGTGCTACAGTTCACTGGCAGGTCGTAGTTGAAACCATTGATTACAAGTGCTACAGTTCACTGACAGGTCTTAGTTGACACCATTGATTACAAGTGTTACAGTTCACTGGCAGGTCTTAGTCGAAACCATTGATTACAAGTGTTACAGTTCACTGACAGGTCTTAGTTGGCACCATTGATTACAAGGTTACAGTTCACTGACAGGTCTTAGTTGATACCATTGATTACAAGTGCTACAGTTCACTGACAGGTCTTAGTTGGCACCATTGGTTACAAGTGCTACAGTTCACTGGGAGGTCTTAGTTGACACCATCGATTTCAAGGGCTACAGTTCACTGACAGGTTTTAGTTGACACCATTGATTACAAGTGCTACAGTTCACTGACAGGTCTTAGTTGACACCATTGATTACATGTGCTACAGTTCACTGACAGGTCTTAGTTGGAACCATTGATTACAAGTGCTACAGTTCACTCACATGTCTTAGTTGACACCATTGATTACAAGTGCTACAGTTCACTGACAGATCTTAGTTGACACCATTGAATACATGTGCTACAGTTCACTGACAGGTCTTAGTTGGAACCATTGATTACAAGTGCTACAGTTCACTCACATGTCTTAGTTGACACCATTGATTACAAGTGTTACAGTTCACTGACAGGTCTTAGTTGACACCATTGATTACATGTGCTACAGTTCACTGACAGGTCTTAGTTTAAACCATTGATTACAAGTGTTACAGTTCACTGGCAGGTCTTAGTTGACACCATTGATTACAAGTTCTACAGTTCACTGACAGGTCTTAGTTGACACTATTGCTTGCAAGGTTACAGTTCACTGACAGGTCTTAGTTGACACTATCGATTACATGTGCTACAGTTCACTGACAGGTCTTAGTTGACACTATCGATTACATGTGCTACAGTTCACTGGCAGGTCTTAGTTGACACCATTGATTACAAGTGCTACAGTTCACTGACAGGTCTTAGTTGACACTATCGATTACATGTGCTACAGTTCACTGACAGGTCTTAGTTGACAATATCGATTACATGTGCTACAGTTCACTGGCAGGTCGTAGTTGAAAGCATTGATTACAAGTGCTACAGTTCACTGACAGATCTTAGTTGATACCATTGATTACAAGTGTTACAGTTCACTGGCAGGTCTTAGTCGAAACCATTGATTACAAGTGTTACAGTTCACTGACAGGTCTTAGTTGGCACCATTGATTACAAGGTTACAGTTCACTGACAGGTTTTAGTTGACACCATTGATTACAAGTGCTACAGTTCACTGGCAGGTCTTAGTTGACACCATTGATTACAAGTGCTACAGTTCACTGACAGGTCTTAGTTGACAATATCGATTACATGTGCTAAAGTTCACTGACAGGTCTTAGTTGACACCATTGATTACAAGTGCTACAGTTCACTGACAGGTCTTAGTTGACACCATTGATTACAAGTGTTACTGTTCACTGGCAGGTCTTAGTCGAATCCATTGATTACAAGTGTTACAGTTCACTGACAGGTCTTAGTTGACACCATTGATTACAAGTGCTACAGTTCACTGACAGGTCTTAGTTGACACCATTGATTACAAGTGCTACAGTTCACTGACAGGTCTTAGTTGACAATATCGATTACATGTGCTAAAGTTCACTGACAGGTCTTAGATGACACCATTGATTACAAGTGCTACAGTTCACTGACAGGTCTTAGTTGGCACCATTGATTACAAGTGCTACAGTTCACTGACAGGTCTTAGTTGACACCATTGACTACAAGTGCTACAGTTCACTGGCAGGTCTTAGTTGACACAATCGATTACAAGTGCTACAGTTCACTGACAGGTCTTAGTTGGCACCATTGATTACAAGTGCTACAGTTCACTGGCAGGTCGTAGTTGAAACCATTGCTTGCAAGTGCTAAGGTTCACTGACAGGTCTTAGTTGACACCATTGATTACAAGTGTTACAGTTCACTGGCAGGTCTTAGTCGAAACCATTGATTACAAGTGTTACAGTTCACTGACAGGTCTTAGTTGGCACCATTGATTACAAGGTTACAGTTCACTGACAGGTCTTAGTTGACACCATTGATTACAAGTGCTACAGTTCACTGGCAGGTCTTAGTTGACACCATTGATTACAAGTGCTACAGTTCACTGACAGGTCTTAGTTGACAATATCGATTACATGTGCTAAAGTTCACTGACAGGTCTTAGTTGACACCATTGATTACAAGTGCTACAGTTCACTGACATGTCTTAGTTGACACCATTGATTACAAGTGTTACTGTTCACTGGCAGGTCTTAGTCGAAACCATTGATTACAAGTTGTACAGTTTACTGACAGGTCTTAGTTGACACCATTGATTACAAGGTTACAGTTCACTGACAGGTCTTAGTTGACACCATTGATTACAAGTGCTACAGATCACTGACAGGTCTTAGTTGACAATATCGATTACATGTGCTAAAGTTCACTGACAGGTCTTAGATGACACCATTGATTACAAGTGCTACAGTTCACTGACAGGTCTTAGTTGGCACCATTGATTACAAGTGCTACAGTTCACTGGCAGGTCTTAGTTAACACCATTGATTACAAGGTTACAGTTTACTGACAGGTCTTAATTGAAACCATTGATTACAAGGTTTCAGTTCACTGACAGGTCTTAGTTGAAACCATTGATTACAAGGTTACAGTTCACTGACAGGTCTTAGTTGAAACCATTGATTACAAGTTCTACAGTTCACTGACAGGTCCTAGTTGAAACCATTGATTACAAGTTTTACAGTTCACTGACAGGTCTTAGTTGGCACCATTGATTACAAGTGCTACAGTTCACTGGCAGGTCTTAGTTGGCACCATTGATTACAAGTGCTACAGTTCACTGGCAGGGCTTAGTTGACACCATTGATTACAAGTGCTACAGTTTACTCACAGGTCTTAGTTGACGCCTTTGATTACAAGTGCTAAGGTTCACTCATAGGTCTTAGTTGACACCATTGATTACAAGTGCTACAGTTCACTGACAGGTCTTAGTTGGCACCATAGCTTGTAAATACTGCTTTTAACTGAGCGGCCTTAGCACCATTGCCTGGAAGTTCCACAGTTCACTAGCATGTCTTAGTTGGCACCATTGATTACAAGTGCTACAGTTCACTGACAGGTCTTAGTTGGCACCATAGCTTGTAAATACTGCTTTTAACTGAGCGGCCTTAGCACCATTGCCTGGAAGTTCCACAGTTCACTAGCATGTCTTAGTTGGCACCATTGATTACAAGTGCTAAGGTTCACTGACAATCTTAGTTGACACCATTGATTACATGTGCTACAGTTCACTGGCAGGTCTTAGTTGAAACCATCTACAGTTCACTAGCATGTCTTAGTTGGCACCAATGATTACAAGTGCTACAGTTCACTGGCAGGTCTTAGTTGAAACCATCTACAGTTCACTAGCATGTCTTAGTTGGCACCAATGATTACAAGTGTTACAGTTCACTGGCAGGTCTTAGTTGACACCATTGATTACAAGTGCTACAGTTCACTGGCAGGTCTTAGTTGGCACCATTGATTAAAAGGGGTACAGTTCACTGGCAGGTCTTAGTTGACACCAATGATTACAAGTGCTACAGTTCACTGACAGGTCTTAGTTGAAACCATTGATTACAAGGTTACAGTTCACTGACAGGTCTTAGTTGACACCATTGATTACAAGTGCTACAGATCACTGACAGGTCTTAGTTGACAATATCGATTACATGTGCTAAAGTTCACTGACAGGTCTTAGATGACACCATTGATTACAAGTGCTACAGTTCACTGACAGGTCTTAGTTGGCACCATTGATTACAAGTGCTACAGTTCACTGGCAGGTCTTAGTTAACACCATTGATTACAAGGTTACAGTTTACTGACAGGTCTTAATTGAAACCATTGATTACAAGGTTTCAGTTCACTGACAGGTCTTAGTTGAAACCATTGATTACAAGGTTACAGTTCACTGACAGGTCTTAGTTGAAACCATTGATTACAAGTTCTACAGTTCACTGACAGGTCCTAGTTGAAACCATTGATTACAAGTTTTACAGTTCACTGACAGGTCTTAGTTGGCACCATTGATTACAAGTGCTACAGTTCACTGGCAGGTCTTAGTTGGCACCATTGATTACAAGTGCTACAGTTCACTGGCAGGGCTTAGTTGACACCATTGATTACAAGTGCTACAGTTTACTCACAGGTCTTAGTTGACGCCTTTGATTACAAGTGCTAAGGTTCACTCATAGGTCTTAGTTGACACCATTGATTACAAGTGCTACAGTTCACTGACAGGTCTTAGTTGGCACCATAGCTTGTAAATACTGCTTTTAACTGAGCGGCCTTAGCACCATTGCCTGGAAGTTCCACAGTTCACTAGCATGTCTTAGTTGGCACCATTGATTACAAGTGTTACAGTTCACTGGCAGGTCTTAGTTGACACCATTGATTACAAGTGCTACAGTTCACTGACAGGTCTTAGTTGGCACCATAGCTTGTAAATACTGCTTTTAACTGAGCGGCCTTAGCACCATTGCCTGGAAGTTCCACAGTTCACTAGCATGTCTTAGTTGGCACCATTGATTACAAGTGCTAAGGTTCACTGACAATCTTAGTTGACACTATTGATTACAAGTGCTACAGTTCACTGGCAGGTCTTAGTTGAAACCATCTACAGTTCACTAGCATGTCTTAGTTGGCACCAATGATTACAAGTGTTACAGTTCACTGGCAGGTCTTAGTTGACACCATTGATTACAAGTGCTACAGTTCACTGGCAGGTCTTAGTTGGCACCATTGATTACAAGTGCTACAGTTCACTGGCAGGTCTTAGTTGACACCAATGATTACAAGTGCTACAGTTCACTGACAGGTCTTAGTTGAAACCATTGATTAAGAGTTCTATAGTTCACTGGCAGGTCTTAGTTGGCACCATTGATTACAAGTGCTACAGTTCACTGGCAGGTCTTAGTTGACACCAATGATTACAAGTGCTACAGTTCACTGGCAGGTCTTAGTTGACACCATCGATTACAAGTTCTACAGATCACTGACAGGTCTTAGTTGACACCAATGATTACAAGTGCTACAGTTCACTGAGCGATCTTAGTTGACACCATTGATTACAAGTGCTACAGTTCACTGGCAGGTCTTAGTTGGCACCATAGCTTGTAAATACTATTTTTCACCGTTCGGCCTTAGCACCATTGCTTGGAAGTTCTACAGTTCACCGGCAGGTCTTAGTTGAAACCATTGCTTGCAAGTGCTAAGGTTCACTGACAGGTCTTAGTTGACACCATTGATTACAAGTGCTACAGTTCACTGACAGGTCTTAGTCGACACCATTGATTACAAGTGCTACAGTTCACTGACAGGTCTTAGTTGACACCATTGATTACAAGTGCTAAGTTTCACTGACAGGTCTTAGTTGACACCATTGATTACAAGTGCTACAGTTCACTGACAGGTCTTAGTTGACACCATTGATTACAAGTGCTACAGTTCACTGACAGGTCTTAGTTGACACCATTGATTACAAGTGCTACAGTTCACTGACAGGTCTTAGTTGGCACCATTGATTACAAGTGCTACAGTTCACTGACAGGTCTTAGTTGGCACCATTGGTTACAAGTGCTACAGTTCACTGGGAGGTCTTAGTTGACACCATCGATTTCAAGGGCTACAGTTCACTGACAGGTTTTAGTTGACACCATTGATTACAAGTGCTACAGTTCACTGACAGATCTTAGTTGACACCATTGAATACATGTGCTACAGTTCACTTACAGGTCTTAGTTGGAACCATTGATTACAAGTGCTACAGTTCACTCACATGTCTTAGTTGACACCATTGATTACAAGTGTTACAGTTCACTGACAGGTCTTAGTTGACACCATTGATTACATGTGCTACAGTTCACTGACAGGTCTTAGTTTAAACCATTGATTACAAGTGTTACAGTTCACTGGCAGGTCTTAGTTGACACCATTGATTACAAGTTCTACAGATCACTGACAGGTCTTAGTTGACACTATTGCTTGCAAGGTTACAGTTCACTGACAGGTCTTAGTTGACACTATCGATTACATGTGCTACAGTTCACTGACAGGTCTTAGTTGACACTATCGATTACATGTGCTACAGTTCACTGGCAGGTCTTAGTTGACACCATTGATTACAAGTGCTACAGTTCACTGACAGGTCTTAGTTGACACTATCGATTACATGTGCTACAGTTCACTGACAGGTCTTAGTTGACAATATCGATTACATGTGCTACAGTTCAATGGCAGGTCGTAGTTGAAACCATTGATTACAAGTGCTACAGTTCACTGACAGATCTTAGTTGATACCATTGATTACAAGTGTTACAGTTCACTGGCAGGTCTTAGTGGAAACCATTGATTACAAGTGTTACAGTTCACTGACAGGTCTTAGTTGGCACCATTGATTACAAGGTTACAGTTTACTGACAGGTTTTAGTTGACACCATTGATTACAAGTGCTACAGTTCACTGGCAGGTCTTAGTTGACACCATTGATTACAAGTGCTACAGTTCACTGACAGGTCTTAGTTGACAATATCGATTACATGTGCTAAAGTTCACTGACATGTCTTAGTTGACACCATTGATTACAAGTGCTACAGTTCACTGACAGGTCTTAGTTGACACCATTGATTACAAGTGTTACTGTTCACTGGCAGGTCTTAGTCGAAACCATTGATTACAAGTGTTACAGTTCACTGACAGGTCTTAGTTGACACCATTGATTACAAGTGCTACAGTTCACTGACAGGTCTTAGTTGACACCATTGATTACAAGTGCTACAGTTCACTGACAGGTCTTAGTTGACAATATCGATTACATGTGCTAAAGTTCACTGACAGGTCTTAGATGAAACCATTGATTACAAGTGTTACAGTTCACTGACAGGTCTTAGTTGACACCATTGATTACAAGTGCTACAGTTCACTGACAGGTCTTAGTTGACACCATTGATTACAAGTGCTACAGTTCACTGACAGGTCTTAGTTGACAATATCGATTACATGTGCTAAAGTTCACTGACAGGTCTTAGATGAAACCATTGATTACAAGTTCTACAGTTCACTGACAGGTCTTAGTTGGCACCATTGATTACAAGTGCTACAGTTCACTGGCAGGTCTTAGTTGGCACCATTGATTACAAGTGCTACAGTTCACTGACAGGTCTTAGTTGGCACCATTGATTACAAGTGCTACAGTTCACTGGCAGGTCTTAGTTGGCACCATTGATTACAAGTGCTACAGTTCACTGGCAGGGCTTAGTTGACGCCATTGATTACAAGTGCTACAGTTTACTCACAGGTCTTAGTTGACGCCATTGATTACAAGTGCTAAGGTTCACTCATAGGTCTTAGTTGACACCATTGATTACAAGTGCTACAGTTCACTGACAGGTCTTAGTTGGCACCATAGCTTGTAAATACTGCTTTTAACTGAGCGGCCTTAGCACCATTGCCTGGAAGTTCCACAGTTCACTAGCATGTCTTAGTTGGCACCATTGATTACAAGTGCTACAGTTCACTGGCAGGTCTTAGTTGAAACCATCTACAGTTCACTAGCATGTCTTAGTTGGCACCATTGATTACAAGTGTTACAGTTCACTGGCAGGTCTTAGTTGACACCATTGATTACAAGTGTTACAGTTCACTGGCAGGTCTTAGTTGGCACCATTGATTACAAGTGCTACAGTTCACTGGCAGGTCTTAGTTGACACCAATGATTACAAGTGCTACAGTTCACTGGCAGGTCTTAGTTGAAACCTTTGATTAAGAGTTCTACAGTTCACTGACAGGTCTTAGTTGACACCAATGATTACAAGTGCTACAGTTCACTGAGCGATCTTAGTTGACACCATTGATTACAAGTGCTACAGTTCACTGGCAGGTCTTAGTTGGCACCATAGCTTGTAAATACTATTGTTCACCGTTCGGCCTTAGCACCATTGCTTGGAAGTTCCACAGTTCACCGGCAGGTCTTAGTTGAAACCATTGCTTGCAAGTGCTAAGGTTCACTGACAGGTCTTAGTTGACACCATTGATTACAAGTGCTACAGTTCACTGACAGGTCTTAGTCGACACCATTGATTACAAGTGCTACAGTTCACTGACAGGTCTTAGTTGACACCATTGATTACAAGTGCTAAGGTTCACTGACAGGTCTTAGTTGACACCATTGATTACAAGTGCTACAGTTCACTGACAGGTCTTAGTTGACACCATTGATTACAAGTGCTACAGTTCACTGACAGGTCTTAGTTGACACCATTGATTACAAGTGCTACAGTTCACTGACAGGTCTTAGTTGGCACCATTGATATAAGTGCTACAGTTCACTGACAGGTCTTAGTTGGCACCATTGGTTACAAGTGCTACAGTTCACTGGGAGGTCTTAGTTGACACCATCGATTTCAAGGGCTACAGTTCACTGACAGGTTTTAGTTGACACCATTGATTACAAGTGCTACAGTTCACTGACAGGTCTTAGTTGACACCATCGATTTCAAGGGCTACAGTTCACTGACAGATCTTAGTTGACACCATTGAATACATGTGCTACAGTTCACTGACAGGTCTTAGTTGGAACCATTGATTACAAGTGCTACAGTTCACTCACATGTCTTAGTTGACACCATTGATTACAATTGTTACAGTTCACTGACAGGTCTTAGTTGACACCATTGATTACATGTGCTACATTCACTGACAGGTCTTAGTTTAAACCATTGATTACAAGTGTTACAGTTCACTGGCAGGTCTTAGTTGACACCATTGATTACAAGTTCTACAGATCACTGACAGGTCTTAGTTGACACTATTGCTTGCAAGGTTACAGTTCACTGACAGGTCTTAGTTGACACTATCGATTACATGTGCTACAGTTCACTGACAGGTCTTAGTTGACACTATCGATTACATGTGCTACAGTTCACTGGCAGGTCTTAGTTGACACCATTGATTACAAGTGCTACAGTTCACTGACAGGTCTTAGTTGACACTATCGATTACATGTGCTACAGTTCACTGACAGGTCTTAGTTGACAATATCGATTACATGTGCTACAGTTCACTGGCAGGTCGTAGTTGAAACCATTGATTACAAGTGCTACATTTCACTGACAGATCTTAGTTGATACCATTGATTACAAGTGTTACAGTTCACTGGCAGGTCTTAGTCGAAACCATTGATTACAAGTGTTACAGTTCACTGACAGGTCTTAGTTGGCACCATTGATTACAAGGTTACAGTTCACTGACAGGTTTTAGTTGACACCATTGATTACAAGTGCTACAGTTCACTGGCAGGTCTTAGTTGACACCATTGATTACAAGTGCTACAGTTCACTGACAGGTCTTAGTTGACTATATCGATTACATGTGCTAAAGTTCACTGACAGGTCTTAGTTGACACCATTGATTACAAGTGCTACAGTTCACTGACAGGTCTTAGTTGACACCATTGATTACAAGTGTTACTGTTCACTGGCAGGTCTTAGTCGAAACCATTGATTACAAGTGTTACAGTTCACTGACAGGTCTTAGTTGACACCTATGATTACAAGTGCTACAGTTCACTGACAGGTCTTAGTTGACACCATTGATTACAAGTGCTACAGTTCACTGACAGGTCTTAGTTGACAATATCGATTACATGTGCTAAAGTTCACTGACAGGTCTTAGATGACACCATTGATTACAAGTGCTACAGTTCACTGACAGGTCTTAGTTGGCACCATTGATTACAAGTGCTACAGTTCACTGACAGGTCTTAGTTGACACCATTGACTACAAGTGCTACAGTTCACTGGCAGGTCTTAGTTGACACAATCGATTACAAGTGCTACAGTTCACTGACAGGTCTTAGTTGGCACCATTGATTACAAGTGCTACAGTTCACTGGCAGGTCGTAGTTGAAACCATTGCTTGCAAGTGCTAAGGTTCACTGACAGGTCTTAGTTGACACCATTAATTACAAGTGTTACAGTTCACTGGCAGGTCTTAGTCGAAACCATTGATTACAAGTGTTACAGTTCACTGACAGGTCTTAGTTGGCACCATTGATTACAAGGTTACAGTTCACTGACAGGTCTTAGTTGACACCATTGATTACAAGTGCTACAGTTCACTGGCAGGTCTTAGTTGACACCATTGATTACAAGTGCTACAGTTCACTGACAGGTCTTAGTTGACAATATCGATTACATGTGCTAAAGTTCACTGACAGGTCTTAGTTGACACTATTGATTACAAGTGCTACAGTTCACTGACATGTCTTAGTTGACACCATTGATTACAAGTGTTACTGTTCACTGGCAGGTCTTAGTCGAAACCATTGATTACAAGTGTTACAGTTCACTGACAGGTCTTAGTTGACACCATTGATTACAAGGTTACAGTTCAATGACAGGTCTTAGTTGACACCATTGATTACAAGTGCTACAGTTCACTGACAGGTCTTAGTTGACACCATTGATTACAAGTGCTACAGATCACTGACAGGTCTTAGTTGACAATATCGATTACATGTTCTAAAGTTCACTGACAGGTCTTAGATGACACCATTGATTACAAGTGCTACAGTTCACTGACAGGTCTTAGTTGGCACCATTGATTACAAGTGCTACAGTTCACTGGCACGTCTTAGTTAACACCATTGATTACAAGGTTACAGTTTACTGACAGGTCTTAATTGACACCATTGATTACAAGGTTTCAGTTCACTGACAGGTCTTAGTTGAAACCATTGATTACAAGGTTACAGTTCACTGACAGGTCTTAGTTGAAACCATTGATTACAAGTTCTACAGTTCACTGACAGGTCCTAGTTGAAACCATTGATTACAAGTTCTACAGTTTACTGACAGGTCTTAGTTGGCACCATTGATTACAAGTGCTACAGTTCACTGGCAGGTCTTAGTTGGCACCATTGATTACAAGTGCTACAGTTTACTGACAGGTCTTAGTTGACGCCATTGATTACAAGTGCTACAGTTTACTCACAGGTCTTAGTTGACACCATTGATTACAAGTTCTACAGTTCACTGACAGGTCCTAGTTGAAACCATTGATTACAAGTGCTACAGTTCACTGACAGGTCTTAGTTGACGCCATTGATTACAAGTGCTACAGTTTACTCACAGGTCTTAGTTGACACCATTGATTACAAGTTCTACAGTTCACTGACAGGTCCTAGTTGAAACCATTGATTACAAGTTCTACAGTTTACTGACAGGTCTTAGTTGGCACCATTGATTACAAGTGCTACAGTTCACTGACAGGTCTTAGTTGGCACCATTGATTACAAGTGCTACAGTTCACTCACAGGTCTTAGTTGACGCCATTGATTACA
The DNA here is from genome assembly GCA_963971465.1 of Lepidochitona cinerea. Taxonomy (NCBI): domain Eukaryota; kingdom Metazoa; phylum Mollusca; class Polyplacophora; order Chitonida; family Tonicellidae; genus Lepidochitona; species Lepidochitona cinerea. The sequence continues at coordinate 565,057 of OZ020555.1, read as the reverse complement.
AGTGCTACAGTTCACTGACAGGTCTTAGTTGACAATATCGATTACATGTGCTAAAGTTCACTGACAGGTCTTAGTTGACAATATCGATTACATGTGCTACAGTTCACTGGCAGATCTTAGTTGACACCATTGATTACAAGTGCTACAGTTCACTGGCAGGTCTTAGTTGACGCCATTGATTACAAGTGCTACAGTTCACTGGCAGGTCTTAGTTGACGCCATTGATTACAAGTGCTACAGTTCACTGGCAGGTCTTAGTTGACGCCATTGATTACAAGTGCTAGGGTTCACTGGCAGGTCTTAGTTGACACCATTGATTACAAGTGCTACAGTTCACTGGCAGGTCTTAGTTGACGCCATTGATTACAAGTGCTAGGGTTCACTGGCAGGTCTTAGTTGACGCCATTGATTACAAGTGCTACAGTTCACTGGCAGGTCTTAGTTGACGCCATTGATTACAAGTGCTAGGGTTCACTGGCAGGTCTTAGTTGACACCATTGATTACATGTTCTAAAGTTCACTGGCAGGTCTTAGTTGACGCCATTGATTACAAGTGCTACAGTTCACTGGCAGGTCTTAGTTGACGCCATTGATTACAAGTGCTAGGGTTCACTGGCAGGTCTTAGTTGACACCATTGATTACAAGTGCTACAAATCACTGGCAGGTCTTAGTTGACACCAATGATTACAAGTGCTACAGTTCACTGGCAGGTCTTAGTTGACACCAATGATTACAAGTGCTACAGTTCACTGGCAGGTCTTAGTTGACACCAATGATTACAAGTGCTACAGTTCACTGGCAGGTCGTAGTTGAAACCATTGCTTGCAAGTGCTAAGGTTCACTGACAGGTCTTAGTTGACACCATTGATTACAAGTGTTACAGTTCACTGGCAGGTCTTAGTCGAAACCATTGATTACAAGTGTTACAGTTCACTGACAGGTCTTAGTTGGCACCATTGATTACAAGGTTACAGTTCACTGACAGGTCTTAGTTGACACCATTGATTACAAGTGCTACAGTTCACTGGCAGGTCTTAGTTGACACCATTGATTACAAGTGCTACAGTTCACTGACAGGTCTTAGTTGACAATATCGATTACATGTGCTAAAGTTCACTGACAGGTCTTAGTTGACACTATTGATTACAAGTGCTACAGTTCACTGACATGTCTTAGTTGACACCATTGATTACAGGTGTTACTGTTCACTGGCAGGTCTTAGTCGAAACCATTGATTACAAGTGTTACAGTTCACTGACAGGTCTTAGTTGACACCATTGATTACAAGGTTACAGTTCACTGACAGGTCTTAGTTGACACCATTGATTACAAGTGCTACAGTTCACTGACAGGTCTTAGTTGACACCATTGATTACAAGTGCTACAGATCACTGACAGGTCTTAGTTGACAATATCGATTACATGTTCTAAAGTTCACTGACAGGTCTTAGATGACACCATTGATTACAAGTGCTACAGTTCACTGACAGGTCTTAGTTGGCACCATTGATTACAAGTGCTACAGTTCACTGGCAGGTCTTAGTTAACACCATTGATTACAAGGTTACAGTTTACTGACAGGTCTTAATTGACACCATTGATTACAAGGTTTCAGTTCACTGACAGGTCTTAGTTGAAACCATTGATTACAAGGTTACAGTTCACTGACAGGTCTTAGTTGAAACCATTGATTACAAGGTTACAGTTCACTGACAGGTCTTAGTTGAAACCATTGATTACAAGTGCTACAGTTCACTGGCAGGTCTTAGTTGACACCAATGATTACAAGTGCTACAGTTCACTGGCAGGTCTTAGTTGACACCAATGATTACAAGTGCTACAGTTCACTGGCAGGTCTTAGTTGAAACCATTGATTAAGAGTTCTACAGTTCACTGGCAGGTCTTAGTTGGCACCATTGATTACAAGTGCTACAGTTCACTGGCAGGTCTTAGTTGACACCAATGATTACAAGTGCTACAGTTCACTGGCAGGTCTTAGTTGACACCATCGATTACAAGTTCTACAGATCACTGACAGGTCTTAGTTGACACCAATGATTACAAGTGCTACAGTTCACTGAGCGATCTTAGTTGACACCATTGATTACAAGTGCTACAGTTCACTGGCAGGTCTTAGTTGGCACCATAGCTTGTAAATACTATTTTTCACCGTCCGGCCTTAGCACCATTGCTTGGAAGTTCTACAGTTCACCGGCAGGTCTTAGTTGAAACCATTGCTTGCAAGTGCTAAGGTTCACTGACAGGTCTTAGTTGACACCATTGATTACAAGTGCTACAGTTCACTGGCAGGTCTTAGTTGACACCAATGATTACAAGTGCTACAGTTTACTGGCAGGTCTTAGTTGAAACCATTGATTAAGAGTTCTACAGTTCACTGGCAGGTCTTAGTTGGCACCATTGATTACAAGTGCTACAGTTCACTGGCAGGTCTTAGTTGACACCAATGATTACAAGTGCTACAGTTCACTGGCAGGTCTTAGTTGACACCATCGATTACAAGTTCTACAGATCACTGACAGGTCTTAGTTGACACCAATGCTTACAAGTGCTACAGTTCACTGAGCGATCTTAGTTGACACCATTGATTACAAGTGCTACAGTTCACTGGCAGGTCTTAGTTGGCACCATAGCTTGTAAATACTATTTTTCACCGTTCGGCCTTAGCACCATTGCTTGGAAGTTCTACAGTTCACCGGCAGGTCTTAGTTGAAACCATTGCTTGCAAGTGCTAAGGTTCACTGACAGGTCTTAGTTGACACCATTGATTACAAGTGCTACAGTTCACTGACAGGTCTTGGTCGACACCATTGATTACAAGTGCTACAGTTCACTGACAGGTCTTAGTTGACACCATTGATTACAAGTGCTAAGGTTCACTGACAGGTCTTAGTTGACACCATTGATTACAAGTGCTACAGTTCAATGACAGGTCTTAGTTGACACCATTGATTACAAGTGCTACAGTTCACTGACAGGTCTTAGTTGGCACCATTGATTACAAGTGATACAGTTTACTGACAGGTCTTAGTTGGCACCATTGGTTACAAGTGCTACAGTTCACTGGGAGGTCTTAGTTGACACCATCGATTTCAAGGGCTACAGTTCACTGACAGGTTTTAGTTGACACCATTGATTACAAGTGCTACAGTTCACTGACAGATCTTAGTTGACACCATTGAATACATGTGCTACAGTTCACTGACAGGTCTTAGTTGGAAACATTGATTACAAGTGCTACAGTTCACTCACATGTCTTAGTTGACACCATTGATTACAAGTGTTACAGTTCACTGACAGGTCTTAGTTGACACCATTGATTACATGTGCTACAGTTCACTGACAGATCTTAGTTTAAACCATTGATTACAAGTGTTACAGTTCACTGGCAGGTCTTAGTTGACACCATTGATTACAAGTTCTACAGATCACTAACAGGTCTTAGTTGACACTATTGCTTGCAAGGTTACAGTTCACTGACAGGTCTTAGTTGACACTATCGACTACATGTGCTACAGTTCACTGACAGGTCTTAGTTGACACTATCGATTACATGTGCTACAGTTCACTGACAGGTCTTAGTTGACACCATTGATTACAAGTGCTACAGTTCACTGACAGGTCTTAGTTGACACTATCGATTACATGTGCTACAGTTCACTGACAGGTCTTAGTTGACAATATCGATTACATGTGCTACAGTTCACTGGCAGGTCGTAGTTGAAACCACTGATTACAAGTGCTACAGTTCACTGACAGATCTTAGTTGATACCATTGATTACAAGTGTTACAGTTCACTGGCAGGTCTTAGTCGAAACCATTGATTACTAGTGTTATAGTTCACTGACAGGTCTTAGTTGGCACCATTGATTACAAGGTTACAGTTCACTGACAGGTTTTAGTTGACACCATTGATTACAAGTGCTACAGTTCACTGGCAGGTCTTAGTTGACACCATTGATTACAAGTGCTACAGTTCACTGACAGGTCTTAGTTGACAATATCGATTACATGTGCTAAAGTTCACTGACAGGTCTTAGTTGACACCATTGATTACAAGTGCTACAGTTCACTGACAGGTCTTAGTTGACACCATTGATTACAAGTGTTACTGTTCACTGGCAGGTCTTAGTCGAAACCATTGATTACAAGTGTTACAGTTCACTGACAGGTCTTAGTTGACACCATTGATTACAAGTGCTACAGTTCACTGACAGGTCTTAGTTGACACCATTGATTACAAGTGCTACAGTTCACTGACAGGTCTTAGTTGACAATATCGATTACATGTGCTAAAGTTCACTTACAGGTCTTAGATGACACCATTGATTACAAGTGCTACAGTTCACTGGCAGGTCTTAGTTGACACCAATGATTACAAGTGCTACAGTTCACTGACAGGTCTTAGTTGACACCATTGACTACAAGTGCTACAGTTCACTGGCAGGTCTTAGTTGACACCATCGATTACAAGTGCTACAGTTCACTGACAGGTCTTAGTTGGCACCATTGATTACAAGTGCTACAGTTCACTGGCAGGTCGTAGTTGAAACCATTGCTTGCAAGTGTTAAGGTTCACTGACAGGTCTTAGTTGACACAATTGATTACATGTGCTACAGTTCACTGACAGGTCTTAGTTGACCCCATTGATTACAAGTGCTACAGTTCACTGACAGGTCTTAGTTGACACCATTGATTACAAGTGCTACAGTTCACTGGCAGGTCTTAGTTGACACCAATGATTACAAGTGCTACAGTTCACTGGCAGGTCTTAGTTGAAACCATTGATTAAGAGTTCTACAGTTCACTGGCAGGTCTTAGTTGGCACCATTGATTACAAGTGCTACAGTTCACTGGCAGGTCTTAGTTGACACCAATGATTACAAGTGCTACAGTTCACTGGCAGGTCTTAGTTGACACCATCGATTACAAGTTCTACAGATCACTGACAGGTCTTAGTTGACACCAATGCTTACAAGTGCTACAGTTCACTGAGCGATCTTAGTTGACACCATTGATTACAAGTGCTACAGTTCACTGGCAGGTCTTAGTTGGCACCATAGCTTGTAAATACTATTTTTCACCGTTCGGCCTTAGCACCATTGCTTGGAAGTTCTACAGTTCACCGGCAGGTCTTAGTTGAAACCATTGCTTGCAAGTGCTAAGGTTCACTGACAGGTCTTAGTTGACACCATTGATTACAAGTGCTACAGTTCACTGACAGGTCTTAGTCGACACCATTGATTACAAGTGCTACAGTTCACTGACAGGTCTTAGTTGACACCATTGATTACAAGTGCTAAGGTTCACTGACAGGTCTTAGTTGACACCATTGATTACAAGTGCTACAGTTCACTGACAGGTCTTAGTTGACACCATTGATTACAAGTGCTACAGTTCACTGACAGGTCTTAGTTGACACCATTGATTACAAGTGCTACAGTTCACTGACAGGTCTTAGTTGGCACCATTGATTACAAGTGATACAGTTTACTGACAGGTCTTAGTTGGCACCATTGGTTACAAGTGCTACAGTTCACTGGGAGGTCTTAGTTGACACCATCGATTTCAAGGGCTACAGTTCACTGACAGGTTTTAGTTGACACCATTGATTACAAGTGCTACAGTCCACTGACAGATCTTAGTTGACACCATTGAATACATGTGCTACAGTTCACTGACAGGTCTTAGTTGGAAACATTGATTACAAGTGCTACAGTTCACTCACATGTCTTAGTTGACACCATTGATTACAAGTGTTACAGTTCACTGACAGGTCTTAGTTGACACCATTGATTACATGTGCTACAGTTCACTGACAGATCTTAGTTTAAACCATTGATTACAAGTGTTACAGTTCACTGGCAGGTCTTAGTTGACACCATTGATTACAAGTTCTACAGATCACTAACAGGTCTTAGTTGACACTATTGCTTGCAAGGTTACAGTTCACTGACAGGTCTTAGTTGACACTATCGATTACATGTGCTACAGTTCACTGACAGGTCTTAGTTGACACTATCGATTACATGTGCTACAGTTCACTGGCAGGTCTTAGTTGACACCATTGATTACAAGTGCTACAGTTCACTGACAGGTCTTAGTTGACACTATCGATTACATGTGCTACAGTTCACTGACAGGTCTTAGTTGACAATATCGATTACATGTGCTACAGTTCACTGGCAGGTCGTAGTTGAAACCACTGATTACAAGTGCTACAGTTCACTGACAGATCTTAGTTGATACCATTGATTACAAGTGTTACAGTTCACTGGCAGGTCTTAGTCGAAACCATTGATTACAAGTGTTATAGTTCACTGACAGGTCTTAGTTGGCACCATTGATTACAAGGTTACAGTTCACTGACAGGTTTTAGTTGACACCATTGATTACAAGTGCTACAGTTCACTGGCAGGTCTTAGTTGACACCATTGATTACAAGTGCTACAGTTCACTGACAGGTCTTAGTTGACAATATCGATTACATGTGCTAAAGTTCACTGACAGGTCTTAGTTGACACCATTGATTACAAGTGCTACAGTTCACTGACAGGTCTTAGTTGACACCATTGATTACAAGTGTTACTGTTCACTGGCAGGTCTTAGTCGAAACCATTGATTACAAGTGTTACAGTTCACTGACAGGTCTTAGTTGACACCATTGATTACAAGTGCTACAGTTCACTGACAGGTCTTAGTTGACACCATTGATTACAAGTGCTACAGTTCACTGACAGGTCTTAGTTGACAATATCGATTACATGTGCTAAAGTTCACTTACAGGTCTTAGATGACACCATTGATTACAAGTGCTACAGTTCACTGGCAGGTCTTAGTTGACACCAATGATTACAAGTGCTACAGTTCACTGACAGGTCTTAGTTGACACCATTGACTACAAGTGCTACAGTTCACTGGCAGGTCTTAGTTGACACCATCGATTACAAGTGCTACAGTTCACTGACAGGTCTTAGTTGGCACCATTGATTACAAGTGCTACAGTTCACTGGCAGGTCGTAGTTGAAACCATTGCTTGCAAGTGCTAAGGTTCACTGACAGGTCTTAGTTGACACAATTGATTACATGTGCTACAGTTCACTGACAGGTCTTAGTTGACACCATTGATTACAAGTGCTACAGTTCACTGACAGGTCTTAGTTGGCACCATTGATTACAAGTGCTACAGTTCACTGACAGGTCTTAGTTGACACCATTGATTACAAGTTCTACAGATCACTGACAGGTCTTAGTTGACACCATTGATTACAAGTGCTACAGTTCACTAAGCGATCTTAGTTGACACCATTGATTACAAGTGCTACAGTTCACTGGCAGGTCTTAGTTGGCACCATAGCTTGAAAATACTATTTTTCACCGTTCGGCCTTAGCACCATTGCTTGGAAGTTCTACAGTTCACTGGCAGGTCTTAGTTGAAACCATTGCTTGCAAGTGCTAAGGTTCACTGACAGGTCTTAGTTGACACCATTGATTACAAGTGCTACAGTTCACTGACAGGTCTTAGTTGACACCATTGATTACAAGTGCTACAGTTCACTGACAGGTCTTAGTTGACACCATCGATAACAAGGGCTACAGTTCACTGACAGGTCTTAGTTGACACCATCGATTACAAGTGCTACAGTTCAATGGCTAATCTTAGTTGACACCATCGATTACAAGTGTTACAGTTCACTCACATGTCTTAGTTGACACCATCGATTACAAGTGTTACAGTTCACTCACATGTCTTAGTTGACACCATCGATTACAAGTGTTACAGTTCACTGGCAGGTCGTAGTTGGCACCATTGATTACAAGTGCTACAGTTCACTCACATGTCTTAGTTGACACCATCGATTACAAGTGTTACAGTTCACTGGCAGGTCGTAGTTGGCACCATTGATTACAAGTGCTACAGTTCACTGGCAGGTCGTAGTTGACACCATTGATTAAAAGTGCTACAGTTCAATGGCTAATCTTAGTTGACACCATCGATTACAAGTGTTACAGTTCACTCACATGTCTTAGTTGACACCATCGATTACAAGTGTTACAGTTCACTCACATGTCTTAGTTGACACCATCGATTACAAGTGTTACAGTTCACTGGCAGGTCGTAGTTGGCACCATTGATTACAAGTGCTACAGTTCACTCACATGTCTTAGTTGGCACCATTGATTAAAAGTGCTACAGTTCACTGACAGGTCGTAGTTGACACCATTGATTACAAGTGCTACAGTTCACTGGTAGGTCTTAGTTGACACCATTGATTACAAGTGCTACAGTTCACTGACAGGTCTTAGTTGACACCATTGGTTACAAGTGCTACAGTTCACTGGCAGGTCTTAGTTGACACCAATGATTACAAGTGCTACAGTTCACTGGCAGGTCTTAGTTGAAACCATTGATTAAGAGTTCTACAGTTCACTGGCAGGTCTTAGTTGGCACCATTGATTACAAGTGCTACAGTTCACTGGCAGGTCTTAGTTGACACCAATGATTACAAGTGCTACAGTTCACTGGCAGGTCTTAGTTGACACCATCGATTACAAGTTCTACAGATCACTGACAGGTCTTAGTTGACACCAATGATTACAAGTGCTACAGTTCACTGAGCGATCTTAGTTGACACCATTGATTACAAGTGCTACAGTTCACTGGCAGGTCTTAGTTGGCACCATAGCTTGTAAATACTATTTTTCACCGTCCGGCCTTAGCACCATTGCTTGGAAGTTCTACAGTTCACCGGCAGGTCTTAGTTGAAACCATTGCTTGCAAGTGCTAAGGTTCACTGACAGGTCTTAGTTGACACCATTGATTACAAGTGCTACAGTTCACTGGCAGGTCTTAGTTGACACCAATGATTACAAGTGCTACAGTTCACTGGCAGGTCTTAGTTGAAACCATTGATTAAGAGTTCTACAGTTCACTGGCAGGTCTTAGTTGGCACCATTGATTACAAGTGCTACAGTTCACTGGCAGGTCTTAGTTGACACCAATGATTACAAGTGCTACAGTTCACTGGCAGGTCTTAGTTGACACCATCGATTACAAGTTCTACAGATCACTGACAGGTCTTAGTTGACACCAATGCTTACAAGTGCTACAGTTCACTGAGCGATCTTAGTTGACACCATTGATTACAAGTGCTACAGTTCACTGGCAGGTCTTAGTTGGCACCATAGCTTGTAAATACTATTTTTCACCGTTCGGCCTTAGCACCATTGCTTGGAAGTTCTACAGTTCACCGGCAGGTCTTAGTTGAAACCATTGCTTGCAAGTGCTAAGGTTCACTGACAGGTCTTAGTTGACACCATTGATTACAAGTGCTACAGTTCACGGACAGGTCTTGGTCGACACCATTGATTACAAGTGCTACAGTTCACTGACAGGTCTTAGTTGACACCATTGATTACAAGTGCTAAGGTTCACTGACAGGTCTTAGTTGACACCATTGATTACAAGTGCTACAGTTCACTGACAGGTCTTAGTTGACACCATTGATTACAAGTGCTACAGTTCACTGACAGGTCTTAGTTGGCACCATTGATTACAAGTGATACAGTTTACTGACAGGTCTTAGTTGGCACCATTGGTTACAAGTGCTACAGTTCACTGGGAGGTCTTAGTTGACACCATCGATTTCAAGGGCTACAGTTCACTGACAGGTTTTAGTTGACACCATTGATTACAAGTGCTACAGTTCACTGACAGATCTTAGTTGACACCATTGAATACATGTGCTACAGTTCACTGACAGGTCTTAGTTGGAAACATTGATTACAAGTGCTACAGTTCACTCACATGTCTTAGTTGACACCATTGATTACAAGTGTTACAGTTCACTGACAGGTCTTAGTTGACACCATTGATTACATGTGCTACAGTTCACTGACAGATCTTAGTTTAAACCATTGATTACAAGTGTTACAGTTCACTGGCAGGTCTTAGTTGACACCATTGATTACAAGTTCTACAGATCACTAACAGGTCTTAGTTGACACTATTGCTTGCAAGGTTACAGTTCACTGACAGGTCTTAGTTGACACTATCGACTACATGTGCTACAGTTCACTGACAGGTCTTAGTTGACACTATCGATTACATGTGCTACAGTTCACTGACAGGTCTTAGTTGACACCATTGATTACAAGTGCTACAGTTCACTGACAGGTCTTAGTTGACACTATCGATTACATGTGCTACAGTTCACTGACAGGTCTTAGTTGACAATATCGATTACATGTGCTACAGTTCACTGGCAGGTCGTAGTTGAAACCACTGATTACAAGTGCTACAGTTCACTGACAGATCTTAGTTGATACCATTGATTACAAGTGTTACAGTTCACTGGCAGGTCTTAGTCGAAACCATTGATTACTAGTGTTATAGTTCACTGACAGGTCTTAGTTGGCACCATTGATTACAAGGTTACAGTTCACTGACAGGTTTTAGTTGACACCATTGATTACAAGTGCTACAGTTCACTGGCAGGTCTTAGTTGACACCATTGATTACAAGTGCTACAGTTCACTGACAGGTCTTAGTTGACAATATCGATTACATGTGCTAAAGTTCACTGACAGGTCTTAGTTGACACCATTGATTACAAGTGCTACAGTTCACTGACAGGTCTTAGTTGACACCATTGATTACAAGTGTTACTGTTCACTGGCAGGTCTTAGTCGAAACCATTGATTACAAGTGTTACAGTTCACTGACAGGTCTTAGTTGACACCATTGATTACAAGTGCTACAGTTCACTGACAGGTCTTAGTTGACACCATTGATTACAAGTGCTACAGTTCACTGACAGGTCTTAGTTGACAATATCGATTACATGTGCTAAAGTTCACTTACAGGTCTTAGATGACACCATTGATTACAAGTGCTACAGTTCACTGGCAGGTCTTAGTTGACACCAATGATTACAAGTGCTACAGTTCACTGACAGGTCTTAGTTGACACCATTGACTACAAGTGCTACAGTTCACTGGCAGGTCTTAGTTGACACCATCGATTACAAGTGCTACAGTTCACTGACAGGTCTTAGTTGGCACCATTGATTACAAGTGCTACAGTTCACTGGCAGGTCGTAGTTGAAACCATTGCTTGCAAGTGTTAAGGTTCACTGACAGGTCTTAGTTGACACAATTGATTACATGTGCTACAGTTCACTGACAGGTCTTAGTTGACCCCATTGATTACAAGTGCTACAGTTCACTGACAGGTCTTAGTTGACACCATTGATTACAAGTGCTACAGTTCACTGGCAGGTCTTAGTTGACACCAATGATTACAAGTGCTACAGTTCACTGGCAGGTCTTAGTTGAAACCATTGATTAAGAGTTCTACAGTTCACTGGCAGGTCTTAGTTGGCACCATTGATTACAAGTGCTACAGTTCACTGGCAGGTCTTAGTTGACACCAATGATTACAAGTGCTACAGTTCACTGGCAGGTCTTAGTTGACACCATCGATTACAAGTTCTACAGATCACTGACAGGTCTTAGTTGACACCAATGCTTACAAGTGCTACAGTTCACTGAGCGATCTTAGTTGACACCATTGATTACAAGTGCTACAGTTCACTGGCAGGTCTTAGTTGGCACCATAGCTTGTAAATACTATTTTTCACCGTTCGGCCTTAGCACCATTGCTTGGAAGTTCTACAGTTCACCGGCAGGTCTTAGTTGAAACCATTGCTTGCAAGTGCTAAGGTTCACTGACAGGTCTTAGTTGACACCATTGATTACAAGTGCTACAGTTCACTGACAGGTCTTAGTCGACACCATTGATTACAAGTGCTACAGTTCACTGACAGGTCTTAGTTGACACCATTGATTACAAGTGCTAAGGTTCACTGACAGGTCTTAGTTGACACCATTGATTACAAGTGCTACAGTTCACTGACAGGTCTTAGTTGACACCATTGATTACAAGTGCTACAGTTCACTGACAGGTCTTAGTTGACACCATTGATTACAAGTGCTACAGTTCACTGACAGGTCTTAGTTGGCACCATTGATTACAAGTGATACAGTTTACTGACAGGTCTTAGTTGGCACCATTGGTTACAAGTGCTACAGTTCACTGGGAGGTCTTAGTTGACACCATCGATTTCAAGGGCTACAGTTCACTGACAGGTTTTAGTTGACACCATTGATTACAAGTGCTACAGTCCACTGACAGATCTTAGTTGACACCATTGAATACATGTGCTACAGTTCACTGACAGGTCTTAGTTGGAAACATTGATTACAAGTGCTACAGTTCACTCACATGTCTTAGTTGACACCATTGATTACAAGTGTTACAGTTCACTGACAGGTCTTAGTTGACACCATTGATTACATGTGCTACAGTTCACTGACAGATCTTAGTTTAAACCATTGATTACAAGTGTTACAGTTCACTGGCAGGTCTTAGTTGACACCATTGATTACAAGTTCTACAGATCACTAACAGGTCTTAGTTGACACTATTGCTTGCAAGGTTACAGTTCACTGACAGGTCTTAGTTGACACTATCGATTACATGTGCTACAGTTCACTGACAGGTCTTAGTTGACACTATCGATTACATGTGCTACAGTTCACTGGCAGGTCTTAGTTGACACCATTGATTACAAGTGCTACAGTTCACTGACAGGTCTTAGTTGACACTATCGATTACATGTGCTACAGTTCACTGACAGGTCTTAGTTGACAATATCGATTACATGTGCTACAGTTCACTGGCAGGTCGTAGTTGAAACCACTGATTACAAGTGCTACAGTTCACTGACAGATCTTAGTTGATACCATTGATTACAAGTGTTACAGTTCACTGGCAGGTCTTAGTCGAAACCATTGATTACAAGTGTTATAGTTCACTGACAGGTCTTAGTTGGCACCATTGATTACAAGGTTACAGTTCACTGACAGGTTTTAGTTGACACCATTGATTACAAGTGCTACAGTTCACTGGCAGGTCTTAGTTGACACCATTGATTACAAGTGCTACAGTTCACTGACAGGTCTTAGTTGACAATATCGATTACATGTGCTAAAGTTCACTGACAGGTCTTAGTTGACACCATTGATTACAAGTGCTACAGTTCACTGACAGGTCTTAGTTGACACCATTGATTACAAGTGTTACTGTTCACTGGCAGGTCTTAGTCGAAACCATTGATTACAAGTGTTACAGTTCACTGACAGGTCTTAGTTGACACCATTGATTACAAGTGCTACAGTTCACTGACAGGTCTTAGTTGACACCATTGATTACAAGTGCTACAGTTCACTGACAGGTCTTAGTTGACAATATCGATTACATGTGCTAAAGTTCACTTACAGGTCTTAGATGACACCATTGATTACAAGTGCTACAGTTCACTGGCAGGTCTTAGTTGACACCAATGATTACAAGTGCTACAGTTCACTGACAGGTCTTAGTTGACACCATTGACTACAAGTGCTACAGTTCACTGGCAGGTCTTAGTTGACACCATCGATTACAAGTGCTACAGTTCACTGACAGGTCTTAGTTGGCACCATTGATTACAAGTGCTACAGTTCACTGGCAGGTCGTAGTTGAAACCATTGCTTGCAAGTGCTAAGGTTCACTGACAGGTCTTAGTTGACACAATTGATTACATGTGCTACAGTTCACTGACAGGTCTTAGTTGACACCATTGATTACAAGTGCTACAGTTCACTGACAGGTCTTAGTTGGCACCATTGATTACAAGTGCTACAGTTCACTGACAGGTCTTAGTTGACACCATTGATTACAAGTTCTACAGATCACTGACAGGTCTTAGTTGACACCATTGATTACAAGTGCTACAGTTCACTAAGCGATCTTAGTTGACACCATTGATTACAAGTGCTACAGTTCACTGGCAGGTCTTAGTTGGCACCATAGCTTGAAAATACTATTTTTCACCGTTCGGCCTTAGCACCATTGCTTGGAAGTTCTACAGTTCACTGGCAGGTCTTAGTTGAAACCATTGCTTGCAAGTGCTAAGGTTCACTGACAGGTCTTAGTTGACACCATTGATTACAAGTGCTACAGTTCACTGACAGGTCTTAGTTGACACCATTGATTACAAGTGCTACAGTTCACTGACAGGTCTTAGTTGACACCATCGATAACAAGGGCTACAGTTCACTGACAGGTCTTAGTTGACACCATCGATTACAAGTGCTACAGTTCAATGGCTAATCTTAGTTGACACCATCGATTACAAGTGTTACAGTTCACTCACATGTCTTAGTTGACACCATCGATTACAAGTGTTACAGTTCACTCACATGTCTTAGTTGACACCATCGATTACAAGTGTTACAGTTCACTGGCAGGTCGTAGTTGGCACCATTGATTACAAGTGCTACAGTTCACTCACATGTCTTAGTTGACACCATCGATTACAAGTGTTACAGTTCACTGGCAGGTCGTAGTTGGCACCATTGATTACAAGTGCTACAGTTCACTGGCAGGTCGTAGTTGACACCATTGATTAAAAGTGCTACAGTTCAATGGCTAATCTTAGTTGACACCATCGATTACAAGTGTTACAGTTCACTCACATGTCTTAGTTGACACCATCGATTACAAGTGTTACAGTTCACTCACATGTCTTAGTTGACACCATCGATTACAAGTGTTACAGTTCACTGGCAGGTCGTAGTTGGCACCATTGATTACAAGTGCTACAGTTCACTCACATGTCTTAGTTGGCACCATTGATTAAAAGTGCTACAGTTCACTGACAGGTCGTAGTTGACACCATTGATTACAAGTGCTACAGTTCACTGGTAGGTCTTAGTTGACACCATTGATTACAAGTGCTACAGTTCACTGACAGGTCTTAGTTGACACCATTGGTTACAAGTGCTACAGTTCACTGACAGGTCTTAGTTGACACCATCGATTACAAGTGCTACAGTTCACTGACAGGTCTTAGTTGGCACCATTGATTACAAGTGCTACAGTTCACTGACAGGTCTTAGTTGACACTATCGATTACATGTGCTACAGTTCACTGACAGGTCTTAGTTGACACCATTGATTACAAGTGTTACAGTTCACTCACATGTCTTAGTTGACACCATCGATTACAAGTGTTACAGTTCACTGGCAGGTCGTAGTTGACACCATTGATTACAAGTGCTACAGTTCACTGACAGGTCTTAGTTGGCACCATTGATTACAAGTGCTACAGTTCACTGACAGGTCTTAGTTGGCACCATTGGTTACAAGTGCTACAGTTCACTGGTAGGTCTTAGTTGACACCATCGATTACAAGGGCTACAGTTCACTGACAGGTTTTAGTTGACACCATTGATTACAAGTGCTACAGTTCATTGACAGGTCTTAGTTGACACCATTGATTACAAGTGCTACAGTTCACTGACAGGTCTTAGTTGACACCATCGATTACAAGGGCTACAGTTCACTGACAGGTCTTAGTTGACACCATCGATTACAAGTGCTACAGTTCAATGGTAGATCTTAGTTGACACCATCGATTACAAGTGCTACAGTTCAATGGCAGGTCGTAGTTGGCACCATTGATTGCAAGTGCTACAGTTCACTGGCAGGTCGTAGTTGACACCATTGATTACAAGTTCACTGGCAGGTCGTAGTTGGCACCATTGATTAAAAGTGCTACAGTTCACTGACAGGTCGTAGTTGACACCATTGATTAGAAGTGCTACAGTTCACTGGTAGGTCTTAGTTGGCACCATTGATTACAAGTGCTACAGTTCACTGACAGGTCTTAGTTGACACCATTGGTTACAAGTGCTACAGTTCACTGACAGGTCTTAGTTGACACCATCGATTACAAGTGCTACAGTTCACTGACAGGTCTTAGTTGGCACCATTGATTACAAGTGCTACAGTTCACTGACAGGTCTTAGTTGACACCATTGATTACAAGTGCTACAGTTCACTGGCAGGTCGTAGTTGGCACCATTGATTACAAGTGCTACAGTTCACTGGCAGGTCGTAGTTTACACAATTGATTACAAGTTCACTGGCAGGTCGTAGTTGACACCATTGATTAAAAGTGCTACAGTTCACTGACAGGTCGTAGTTGGCACCATGGATTACAAGTGCTACACTGGCAGGTCTTAGTTGACACCATTGATTACAAGTGCTACAGTTCACTGGCAGGTCGTAGTTGACACCATTGATTACAAGTTCACCGGCAGGTCGTAGTTGGCACCATTGATTACAAGTGCTACAGTTCACTGGCAGGTCGTAGTTGACACCATTGATTACAAGTTCACTGGCAGGTCGTAGTTGACACCATTGATTACAAGTGCTACAGTTCACTGGCAGGTCTTAGTTGACACCATTGATTACAAGTGCTACAGTTCACTGGCAGGTCGTAGTTGGCACCTTAACTTGTAGATACTGTTTTTCACTGGCAGGTCATATATTGCACTGACTAAATTTTATTCTGTCAATGTATTCAAAGTATTCTATCAACTATAATGCTTTTCATGTTATGACTGTGTACTTGTTTCAGACAAACAAAATATGTTTGTTACACTGATGGCGACAGGAATTCACGTGGAAAACTACCCAATTAGACTTACCAACCCGATTAACAATAATGCCTGGCATTCAGTTTTCTTTGAAATGACACATCAGGCAGCAATGATCAGTATTGATCTAAAAAGATTTACTGTTTGGAGTCCAGACAGGTTTAGACCATACATCAAATTGTATCCTTCATCCAAAATGTATTTAGGTAAGTCAAAACTATACCACTTTTTTTAGGGGGAGAGGGGGGGGGGGGGGCATTGCCTAGCTGCATAGTTTACCTACGTCAGTCATGCAAAAATAAATCCAATAAAGATGATACTTTTTTCCAGGAGGAAGTCCGAACGGAGATATGTTTTTTTCTGGGTGTATAAAAAACCTGAGGGTTGCAGGTGAATCAATCGATTTACATCAAAATATATCCGACCACGGAATTCAAACAGGTATTGCGTTTCACATATCTAATGAGTCAATTGTATTGTTCGTTTCTTTTCACTAGTCACACAGAATCTGATTTATTTTTAAATGAAATTCTTTATTCCATGCTGTTGTTTGACATAGTATGCATATTTCGTTTTTAGTGTTTTATCGTGTGAATTACCACAAAAACTGTTTCCCATCGACATAACCAATACATGGAATGATATCAAAATTTGTTCAGATCCGTGAGGTCGATGTCAATGGGCGTGGAAAGTTGGTCCCTATGTCAAACTTTGTTCAGATTCGTAAGGTCGATGGCATTGGGAGTGGAAATTTGAACCCTATGTCAAACGTTGTTCAGATCCGTGAGGTCGATGTGATTGGACGTGAAAATTTGGTCCCTATGTCAACATTTGTTCAGATTCGAGAGGTCGATGTCATTGGACGTGAAAATTTGAACCCTATGTCAAACGTTGTTCAGATCCGTGAGGTCGATGTGATTAGACGTGAAAAGTTGGTCCCTATGTCAAACTTTGTTCAAATCCGTGAGGTCGATGTGATTGGACGTGAAAATTTGGACCCTATGTCAAGCTTTGTTCAGATCCGTGAGGTCGATGTGATTGGACATGAAAAGTTGGTCCCTATGTCAAACTTTGTTTAGATCCGTGAGGTCGATGTGATTGGACGTGAAAAGTTGGTCCCTATGTCAAACTTTGTTCAGATCCGAGTGGTCGATGTCATTGGACGTGAAAATTTGAACCCTATGTCAAACTTTGTTCAGATCCGTGAGGTCGATGTGATTGGACAGGAAAATTGAGTCCCTATGTCAAACTTTGTTCAGATCCGTGAGGTCGATGTGATTGGACGTGAAAATTTGGTCCCTATGTCAAACTTTGTTCAGATCCGTGAGGTCGATGTGATTGGACGTGGAAATTTGGTCCCTATGTCAAGCTTTGTTCAGATCCGTGAGGTCGATGTGATTGGACATGAAAAGTTGATCCCTATGTCAAACTTTGTTCAGATCCGTGAGGTCCATGTGATTGGACGTGAAAAGTTGGTCCCTATGTCAAGCTTTGTTCAGATCCGTGAGGTCGATGTGATTGGACGTGAAAAGTTGGTCCCTATGTCAAACTTTGTTCAGATCCGAGAGGTCGATGTCATTGGACGTGAAAATTTGAACCCTATGTCAAACGTTGTTCAGTTCCGTGAGGTCGATGTGATTGGACGTGACAATTTGGTCCTTATGTCAAACGTTGTTCATATCCGTGAGGTTGATGTGATTGGACTTGACAATTTGGTCCTTATGTCAAACGTTGTTCAGATCGGTGAGGTCGATGTGATTGGACGTGAAAAGTTGGTCCCTATGTCAAACTTTGTTCAGATCCGTGAGGTCGATGTGATTGGACGTGAAAAGTTGGTCCCTATGTCAAGCTTTGTTCAGATCCGTGAGGTCGATGTGATTGGACGTGAAACTTTGGTCCCTATGTCAAGCTTTGTTCAGATCCGTGAGGTCGATGTGATTGGACGTGAAAAGTTGGTCCCTATGTCAAGCTTTGTTCAGATCCGTGAGGTCGATGTGATTGGACGTGAAAATTTGGTCCCTATGTCAAGTCTTGTTCAGATCCGTGAGGTCGATGTGATTGGACGTGAAAAGTTGGTCCCTATGTCAAACTTTGTTCAGATCCGTGAGGTCGATGTGATTGGACAGGAAAATTTAGTCCCTATGTCAAACTTTGTTCAGATCCGTGAGGTCGATGTGATTGGACGTGAAAATTTGGTCCCTATGTCAAACTTTGTTCAGATCCGTGAGGTCGATGTGATTGGACGTGGAAATTTGGTCCCTATGTCAAACTTTGTTCAGATCCGTGAGGTCGATGTCATTGGACGTGAAACTTTGGTCCCTATGTCAAGCGTTGTTCAGATCCGTGAGGTCGATGTGATTGGACGTGAAAAGTTGGTCCCTATGTCAAGTCTTGTTCAGATCCGTGAGGTCGATGTGATTGGACGTGAAAAGTTGGTCCCTATGTCAAGCTTTGTTCAGATCCGTGAGGTCGATGTGATTGGACAGGAAAATTTAGTCCCTATGTCAAACTTTGTTCAGATCCGTGAGGTCGATGTGATTGGACGTGAAAATTTGGTCCCTATGTCAAACTTTGTTCAGATCCGTGAGGTCGATGTGATTGGACGTGGAAATTTGGTCCCTATGTCAAACTTTGTTCAGATCCGTGAGGTCGATGTCATTGGACGTGAAACTTTGGTCCCTATGTCAAGCGTTGTTCAGATCCGTGAGGTCGATGTGATTGGACGTGAAAAGTTGGTCCCTATGTCAAACTTTGTTCAGATCCGAGAGGTCGATGTGATTGGACGGGAAAATTCAGTCCCTATGTCAGGCTTTGTTCAGATCCGTGAGGTCGATGTGATTGGACGTGAAAAGTTGGTCCCTATCTCAAACTTTGTTCAGATCCGAGAGGTCGATGTGATTGGACGTGAAAAGTTGGTCCCTATGTCAAGCTTTGTCTTTTACAGCGCATGGATTAAAGAAAAGAGATTTTACTTAAAAGCTAAATTTTAATCAGATTTGAACTTGCTACCAGTTAAATAACAGAGGTAAATTGGCTTTATTTACCATACCATTTGGTCAAATGTGGTGTTGATTTTGACTCTTTTGCCATCTTTTTGTCTGCATTTTGTTATATTAGATAAGGAGAGTTTGAAAACGATATTCCTACTATTGATTGGTTTTCAGGTACATTCTTATTTCTAAAACTGTTTATATGACGCACTAGTTAGTAACTTTTTAGTAATTGTGGGTTTATGGTCACTGAATATTTTAGGATGTGTTGGTTTATGCGGCTATAGCCCTTGTTTGAATGACGGGATATGCACGGAGTATTATAGCACCTTCAGTTGTAACTGTGCTTCTACTGGATATTCTAATTGCTTCTGTGGAAAAGGTAAGACAATCTACTGACTTACCGATATTTATTGTCTTGTACAATAATGAAATGATATTACTCTGCAAGGTTGTCTAGTACAATAATGAAATGATATTACACTGCAAGGTTGTCTAGTACAATAATGAAATGATATTACACTGCAAGGTTGTCTAGTACAATAATGAAATGATATTACTCTGCAAGGTTGTCTAGTACAATAATGAAATGATATTACACTGCAAGGTTGTCTAGTACAATAATGAAATGGAATTAGACTGCAAGGTTGTCTAGTACAATAATGAATTGGTGTTACATTGTACGGTTGTCTAGTACAGTAATGAAATGATATTACACTGCAAGGTTGCCTAGTACAATAATGGAATGATATTACACTGTATGGTTGTCTAGTACAATAATGGAATGATATTACACTGCAAGGTTGTCTAGTACAATAATGGAATGATATTACACTATAAGCTTGTTTAGTGCAATAATGAAATGATAATACACTGACAGCCTGCTTAGTACAATAATGCAATGATATTGCACTCTGTTACGTGATAAAATATTTCACAGAAGTAACGAAAGACCAGCAGATTTTTGTACAAAAAAGAAGTAACGTTTTACCAGGCAAATATTATTCAAACAGTTGAAAGAGTACATATATAAAAATGACTTACTAATTCAAACTAAGTACTAACAGTTCCCAGATTTAAAACTGCAGTCTGCAAACTCACAAAATTCACGAGTCGGAATAGCAGAACAGATCCGATGATCACGAAACATTGAAAAAAATCCTGGAAACATGCTGGTTAACTCTCTGGTTATCTAGATTGTTCAGTGTTACGATGAAATGATAGTGCACTGTAAGATTGCCTAGTGATGCGATAAAATGATAGTGCACTGTAAGATTGCCTAGTGATGCGATAAAATGATAGTGCACTGTAAGATTGCCTAGTGATGCGATAAAATGATAGTGCACTGTAAGATTGCCTAGTGATGCGATAAAATGATAGTGCACTGTAAGATTGCCTAGTGATGCGATAAAATGATAGTGCACTGTAAGATTGCCTAGTGATGCGATAAAATGATAATGCACTGTAAGATTGCCTAGTGATGCGATAAAATGATAATGCACTGTAAGATTGCCTAGTGATGCGATAAAATGATAATGCACTGTAAGATTGCCTAGTGATGCGATAAAATGATAGTGCACTGTAAGATTGCCTAGTGATGCGATAAAATGATAGTGCACTGTAAGATTGCCTAGTGATGCGATAAAATGATAATGCACTGTAAGATTGCCTAGTGATGCGATAAAATGATAATGCACTGTAAGATTGCCTAGTGATGCGATAAAATGATAATGCACTGTAAGATTGCCTAGTGATGCGATAAAATGATAGTGCACTGTAAGATTGCCTAGTGATGCGATAAAATGATAATGCACTGTAAGATTGCCTAGAGATGCGATAAAATGATAATGCACTGTAAGATTGCCTAGTGATGCGATAAAATGATAGTGTACTGTAAGATTGTATGGTGATTGGCTAAAAAAAATAATGCACTGTAAGATTGCCTAGTGATGCGATGAAATGATAATTTATTGTAAAATTGTTTAGTAATATGGTGGAATGATAGTAACTGTACGATTCTAGGGTGATTCGCGAATGATAATGAACTGCAATATTGTCTAGTGTTATGATAAAATGGTACTACTCTGTATGTGTATTTAGTAATCTGATGAAAAAATAGCATTTTCCTTCAACCAAGTTAGTTGGCAAATGCTGAATTTTGATTGGTCGATAACCCGGGTCGTATTATATGTTATTAATTGACTGTGCAAGTTATTACCCGAATACGACCTTTTCGGCTGGGTAATAGCAGCAGACGAATCAAATTCGTATTAGCCGTAGGGCTGTATTGGCCGAGTTCAAGTCATATTGGCCGAGTTCAATTCATATTTACCGAGTTGAAGCTATGTTGGCCGAGTTCAGGGAGTGCGGTTGAAAGACGAAATTAACATGTGATGTCCCAGAGTTTGACAGAAGCAGACGGCAGATGTTGATATAAAATGTCTACACCAGAGCGCTTTGTGCAAGGTCTTATTGGCAGGATATTAGAGTTGGAAGAAAAAAACTACTGTAAGTGATTCCGATTGCCGTTTTAGGACAATGAAAGAGGAAGAAACTTCCTTACTTATCCAGGAACAAAAAAACAAAAACACAGAGAGCAAAACAAGATCGGACGTGTTTAAGAAATTCAACAAACGAACGGAAATAACTTCCACAGTATAATTTGTTTGAGTGGCATTTAGAAGCTGATGAATACAGTAACACAATGGAGGCTATATGGATTACAACTTATGGTTTTATTGGGTTGCAACGTTTCGATGTAGATACTAACATCTTTATCAAGCAAAGTGACAGGTAAACCAAGACAAGTACAATATATACAGTGAGAAACAGCAGGATTATAAACATTAAAATTAACAACTGGCTTCATGGTAAGGGGTGAATGGCCTATGGTTTTACAGTAATGGTCTCAAGGAGATAATACACTAGCGGGGGGTATTGTTGATAATGTCATCATAAGCAGTAGGGATAAAAAAGCCCTGGTCTCGGTTTAGTTCTGGTTTAGTTTTTCTTATTAAGATGGCTTCCATAAGTTTCCTGGTGGTGGTGTTACTGATGTTTGTTTTAAGAATATTTGCATCCTTCCAGACAATTTGGTGATTTGGGTGGGAAATTAAGTGTTCGGAGATAGCAGACTTCGTGTCACCATATTTGGCAGAAGCTTCATGTTCTTTAATTCTCTTTTAGAGGGGGCGGCTTGTTTCCCCAATGTAGTGGGCACCACAGGAACATATAATTTGGTAAATGCAGCCTTTAGGGTCAGTTTTCACAGATGGTGGTCGTTTTCCAGAGGCATTGAGGTGGCTTTTTAAGCTTTTTCCTGTAGAAAAAACAGTGTCAATATTGGCTAAGGATTTTAGAAGTCTTCGGATATGGTAGCTCATTTTTCCTATGAATGGCAAGGTTATGAGAAAAGGTGATGGGTCTGTTTGATTTTGTCTGGATTGTCCTGATTCTTTCATAGCCTGGTGAATATTGCGATTAACCATTTCTGCAGGATAACTGTTGTTGACTGTGAACACCTTCTTTAGGCTTGCTATTTCGTTGTTGAGGACCTGGAAGTTTGAGGATATGTTCACTGCTCGTTTTGTGAGGGTAGTGATGATTCCATTTTTACTTGTGTCGGGTGATTGGAGCTATAGTGTATGTACTGATCGGTATGAGTCGGTTTTCGGTATACACTGGTTTGGAGTTGGGTTTGGGATTCGGATCTGGTGATCAGGACATCCAGGAAGGGGATTTGTCCGTCGTTTTCTTTTCTATGGTGAATTGTAGTCTTTTATGCTGCTTGTTTAGATGTTGTAGGAGATGTTCCGGGTCATTGTCTTTGCTGATGGAAACGAAAACATCATCCACTTTGCGAAGCCAGCAAAGTGGGGGGAAGGGGGCATTTGAAAGGGCCTTGTCCTCGAAGTTGGTCATGAGTATTTCGGTTATAATGGGTGACAGCGGGGATCCCATTGGTAGACCATGTATTTGTTCGTAGAGCTGGTCACCCCAGGTGAAATATGTGGATTTGATACAGCTCTCTGTTAGGGCAATGATACTGTCTGGTGAAAGAAGGCTGGAGAGGATACTTTGGGATTCAATTATCGGACGGCGTGTTATCTCTAAGGCATCGTCGATCAGGACGTTAGTGAAAAGATCAACTACGTCATAACTAATCAGTTGATCAGCATCACGCAGAGGGGTATGAAAGAATCAGGACAAACCAGACAAAATCAAAGAGACCCATCACCTTTTCTCATAACCTTGCCATTCATAGGAAAAATGAGCTACCAAATCCGAAGACTTCTAAAATCCTTAGCCAATATTGACACTGTTTTTTCTACAGGAAAAAGCTTAAAAAGCCACCTCAATGCCTCTGGAAAACGACCACCATCTGTGAAAACTGACCCTAAAGGCTGCATTTACCAAATTATATGTTCCTGTGGTGCCCACTACATTGGGGAAACAAGCCGCCCCCTCTAAAAGAGAATTAAAGAACATGAAGCTTCTGCCAAATATGGTGACACGAAGTCTGCTATCTCCGAACACTTAATTTCCCACCCAAATCACCAAATTGTCTGGAAGGATGCAAATATTCTTAAAACAAACATCAGTAACACCACCACCAGGAAACTTATGGAAGCCATCTTAATAAGAAAAACAAAACCAGAACTAAACCGAGACCAGGGCTTTTATATCCCTACTGCTTATGATGACATTATCAACAATACCCCCCGCTAGTGTATTATCTCCTTGAGACCATTACTGTAAAACCATAGACCATTCACCCCTTACCATGAAGCCAGTTGTTAATTTTAATGTTTATAATCCTGCTGTTTCTCACTGTATATATTGTACTTGTCTTGGTTTACCTGTCACTTTGCTTGATAAAGATGTTAGTATCTACATCGAAACGTTGCAACCCAATAAAACCAGAAGTTGTAATCCATATAGTCTCCATTGTGTTACTGTATTCCACAGGATATTTATAAAATTATTCGGGTGGTTATATTCGGCCCCGAGCCAATACGACCACCCTCAAGTCAATGCCAAGGCATTAAAAAGAAAACACTCGATTCCTAATATTGTTATTAATAGATTAAGGGAGTTACTGATGTCCGATCTTGTTTTTCTCTCTGTGTTTTTGTTTTGTTTTTGGATTAGCAGACAAATTGCTTCCTCTTTCACTGTCCTCAAACGGCAATCGGATTCACTTACAGTAGAGCCTTCCAACTGTAATATCCTGTCAGTAAGACCTTTCACAACGCGCTCTGGGGTAGACATTTTGATATCAACATCTGTCGTTTGCTTCTATCAAACTCTGGGACGTCACCTGTTAATTGCGTCTTTCAGTCGCACTACGTGACCTCTGCCAATATATGAACTCACCTAATATAGCTTAAACTCGGCCAATACAGCATTTGCTAATACGAACTTGATTCATCTGATGATATTACCAGGCCGCGAAGGTTGTGTTCGAGAAATAACTTGCACAGTCAATTAATAAAAACCCACTTGACGAAAAAAACATGACCGCCAGTACTTCAACTACTCGCTTCGAAAAAGCCCAAAACATGTCTTATGAAGATCTCTTACATACACTTAAGCTTCAGTAATTGTGCATGGTTTTTCAATTTATTTTGAACCTGGTTCAAATCTACAAATGGAAAAACGAAATACAAAATTCTTCATATCAATAACGTTGCTAAGTATACAAGGGGCGCAACTCTCTATGCCGTCTGTCCTTACTCGATCCGTTTAGAGGTTCATACATTTTGACAGTAGATGTATGTCTGAATTATCTCCAGATATGATAAAATAAAATTCCACTACAAGGTTGCCTAGTGTTCTGCTGAAATGATATTCCACTGTAAGATTGTCTAGTGCCATGATGAAATGATATTGTAATGTAAGATTGTCTAGTGTTATGATGGAATGATATTGCACTGTAAGATTGTCTAGTGCCATGATGAAATGATATTGCAATGTAAGATTGTCTAGTGTTATGATGAAATGATATTGCACTGTAAGATTGTCTAGTGTTATGATGAAATGATATTGCACTGTAAGATTGTCTAGTGTCATGATGGAATGATATTGCACTGTAAGACCGTGCAGAGATACTATGAAATGATATTGCACTGTAAGATTGTCTAGTGTTATGATGATATGATATTGCACTGTACGATTGTCTAGTGTTATGATGAAATGATATTGCTCTGTAACATGGTCTAGTGTTATGATGAAATGATATTGCACTGTAAGGTTGTCTAGTGTTGTGATGAAATGATATTGCACTGTAAGGTTGCCTAATGTTAAGCTGAAATGATATTGCACTGTAAGATTGTCTAGTGTTATGATTATATGACATGCACGGTAAGGCCGTGTAGAGATACTATGAAATGGTATTGCACTGTACGACTGTGTAGAGATACTATGGAATGATATAGCACTGTAAGACTGTGTAGAGATACTATGAAATGTTATTGCACTGTAAGACTGTGTATAGATACTATGGAATGATATTGCACAGTAAGACTGTGCAGAGATAATATGAAATGGTATTGCACTGTACGACTGTGTAGAGATACTATGGAATGATATACATGTAGCACTGTAAGACTGTGTATAGATACTATGGAATGATATTGCACTGTAAGACTGTGCAGAGATACTATGAAATGGTATTGCACTGTACGACTGTGTAGAGATACTATGGAATGATATACATGTAGCACTGTACGACTGTTTAGAGATACTATGGAATGATATTGCACTGTAAGACTGTGCAGAGATACTATGGAATGGTATTGCACTGTAAGGCTGTGTAGAGATACTATGGAATGGTATTGCACTGTACGACTGTGTAGAGATACTATGGAATGGTATTCCACTATAAGATGGTCTAGTGTTATGATGACATGGTATTCCACTATAAGATTGTCTAGTGTTATGATGAAATGATATTGCACGGTAAGACCGTGTACATGTAGATATACTATGAAATGATATTGCACTACAAGACTGTGTAGAGATACTATGAAATGGTATTGCACTGTACGACCGTGCAGATATACTATGGAATGATATTGCACTGTACGACCGTGTAGAGATACTATGGACTGATATAGCACTGTAAGACTGTGCAGAGATACTATGGAATGATATAGCACTGTAAGATTGTGTAGAGATACTATGAAATGGTATTGCACTGTACGACTGTGTAGAGATACTATGGAATGATATTGAACTGTAAGACTGTGCAGAGATACTATGAAATGGTATTGCACTGTAAGACTGTGCAGAGATACTATAAAATGGTATTGCACTATAAGACCTTGTAGAGATACTATGGAATGATATAGCACTGTAAGACTGTTTAGAGATACTATGGAATGATATTGCACTGTAAGACTGTGTAGAGTTACTATGGAATGATATAGCACTGTAAGACTGTTTAGAGATACTATGGAATGATATTGCACTGTAAGACTGTGTAGAGTTACTATGGAATGATATAGCACTGTAAGACTGTGTAGAGTTACTATGGAATGATATAGCACTGTAAGACTGTTTAGAGATACTATAAAATGTTATTGCACTGTACGACTGTGTAGAGATACTATGGAATGATATACCACTGTAAGACTGTTTAGAGATACTATGGAATGATATTGCACTGTAAGACTGTGTAGATATACTATGAAATGATATTGCACTGTAAGACTGTGTAGAGATACTATAAAATGGTATTGCACTGTACGACTGTGTAGAGATACTATGGAATGATATACATGTAGCACTGTAAGACTGTGTAGAGATACTATGGAATGGTAATCCACTATAAGATTGTCTAGTGTTATGATGAAATGGTATTCCACTATAAGATGTATAGTGCTCGTACAGTGCAAAGTACAGTGCAATGAAATGATATTGCACTGTAAGATTGTCTAGTGTCATGATGAAATGATATTGCTCTGTAAGATTGTCTAGTGTCATGATGAAATGATATTGCACTGTAAGATGAGCTGGTGTCATGATGAAATGATATTGCACTGTAAGGTTGTCTAGTGTCATGATGAAATGATATTGCACTGTAAGATTGTCTAGTGTCATGATGAAATGATATTGCACAGTAAGGTTGTCTAGTGTTATGATGAAATGATATTGCACTGTAAGATTGTCTAGTGTTATGATGAAATGATATTGCACTGTAAGGTTGTCTAGTGTTATGATGAAATGATATTGCACAGTAAGGTTGTCTAGTGTTATGATGAAATGATATTGCACTGTAAGATTGTCTAGTGTCATGATGAAATGATATTGCACAGTAAGGTTGTCTAGTGTTATGATGAAATGATATTGCACTGTAAGATTGTCTAGTGTTATGATGAAATGATATTGCACTGTAAGGTTGTCTAGTGTTATGATGAAATGATTTTGCACTGTAAGATTGTCTAGTGTCATGATGAAATGATATTGCTCTGTAAGATTGTCTAGTGTCATGATGAAATGATATTGTACTGTAAGATTGTCTAGTGTTATGATGAAATGATATTGCACTGTAAGGTTGTCTAGTGTCATGATGAAATGATATTGCACTGTAAGATTGTCTAGTGTCATGATGAAATGATATTGTACTGTAAGATTGTCTAGTGTCATGATGAAATGATATTGCTTTGTACGATTGTCTAGTGTTATGATGAAATGATATTGCACTGTAAGGTTGTCTAGTGTCATGATGAAATGATATTGCTTTGTACGATTGTCTAATGTTATGATGAAATGATGTTGCACTGTAAGACCGTGCAGAGATGCTATGGATTGATATTGCACTGTAAGATTGTCTAGTGTCGTGATGAAATGATATTGCACTGTAAGATTGTCTAGTGTCATGATGAAATGATATTGCTCTGTACGATTGTCTAGTGTTATGATGAAATGATATTGCACTGTAAGATTGTCTAGTGTCATGATGAAATGATATTGCTCTGTACGATTGTCTAGTGTCATGATGAAATGATATTGCTCTGTACGATTGTCTAGTGTCATGATGGAATGATATTGCACTGTAAGATTGTCTAGTGTTATGATGAAATGATATTGCTCTGTAAGATTGTCTAGTGTTATGATGAAATCATATTGCTCTGTAAGATTGTCTAGTGTCATGATGAAATGATATTGCTCTGTAAGATTGTCTGGTGTTATGATGAAATCATATTGCTCTGTAAGATTGTCTAGTGTTATGATGAAATGATATTGCACTGTAAGATTGTCTGGTGATGAAATAATAAGATCATCTATTGGTATGGTGAATTAATATTCCACTGTAAACCTGTCCAGTGAAATATTGTTAGGGTATTCCATTGTAAGATCGTGTAGTGACGTACTTGAATGATATAGCACCGTAGGATGTTTAGTGATATTATGACATCATGCTGCACTGTAACATTGTCTAGTGGTATACTAAAATGACGTTATGTAAAGGAGATCCGTACCTCAAAAACATTATCGTGTCGTCCGCATTCTGAGATATACAAATACTTTCTAAGTTTTAACGAGTGATTTCCACAGAACCTCTATCGTGTAATTTACTTTTCCAATCGAAACCATTTCAAGACTCAAGGATTTTGTAGTTTGTGTATTACGGTTAAACAGTTTTAAAAACCTATGCCTCATCAAAAACAAATAAGACACATATATACATGTACACATAGAAGGTTGGTTCATTAGAATAACTGAACAAATAAACAATTGGCAAAAAGTTGATTTTTTTCGCATTACATTTATCTGAACTGACGGTATATGGAGATTATGACTGTCTTCAACACTTTGAAATGTGCAGTTATTCTTACAGATATATAGTTTAGCTAATGGAGAAATTTAAATAACTTTATTAGAGTATATCCCCATCCTGATATATACATATGTAGTTTTTGTTGATGAATTTTATTTTTGTTTACAGACACCTCCATAAATATGACACAGAACTCATCAGTTGTATACAGTACAGGCTTTACAAACCAACAACCGAACTTCGGGATTCTAAACTTGGGTGTTCGGACAATTTCCTCTGACGCTGCTTTACTGAGTTTTAAACAGACGGATGCATCTAAAGTTGATCTTTGGATAAATTCGCAGGGTCTGTACGATTTCATAACGAATCTCTTTCACCTCCGGGAATTTCTGCAGAAATTACTATACTGGTAACCTAGGCAATATATTACGGTAATATTGCTGTCACTAAGAGTATTCTAATGTTACCATAGCAGAAAGTTTTTAAAAGTTTGAGGTATTCTGTAGATAGGGTGACAGAAAGTATGTTTTGTTGTAGTAAAGTACCATCACGTGCTACAAGCAACATATCTTTGGCAAGGGAATTATAACCTTTCCTGGGTAAATAAATGTTCCTAATTCAGTTAGATACAATCACTAAACTCTTTTCAACATTTCTATATACATATGGTTTGTGTATGTTCCAGGAAAACTCTTGGGGAATTTAACAAATGGAGACAAGATATTTACTGTGCTTTTTGACGAAGCGATCAATGATAATAAATCACATGAAATATCCCTAATGGCAAGAGAGACCGAAGGTTCGATGAATATTGCATTAAAGGTCAGTGTTAAACTTAATAACAATGTTTAAAAATGTACGTTTTGAATAAAGATAAAATGGATAGGAGCATGGAGGTCACAGTTAGTTCCCGTCTGTATTCTAGTGCTTGTCCCAATGGGTGACATTGGTTTGGCAATTTCGATAGTTCCTATTTCAAATATCAAACCAAATTAAACATATATTTGTGATATATTTATATTTCGACGTGCTGTATGATATATATATAAATGCGTTTCGTACATATTATAAGGCTATCATATGAACGAGGACGTCGTCTGTTATTGACTACGTCCAATATGGAAACTTATTGCATGAGTCGCCGAAAACGTCGAGTACGATATGGACTTTCAATCAAAGGGCGACAAGAACAATAAATATCAATATTGCATGTAAATTATATGACCTTTTCATCATACTGTAAATTAAATGATTCTGTGGCGGTGTGACATGTTCCCCAAAGATATCTTCTATGTGCTGGGATGAAGTGCTTGGCTGTATGGAACATTTCTCATTGTTGCCCGCATACAACCAATTGTAGTGAACAATTCTGTGATAGATATAAAAAGACCAAATATGTTCTCGAAGAAGCTAGGCCGGCCAAGTAAGGATATGCACCACCGTGCCATTGGAAGTGGGTTTATGATCAGTACAGGCAGTTTTTTTATAATTTTGAGACAATATGAATAGGAATTCACCCAGTTTACAAATGACTCCGCCCCGTAGGTCCAGCCATTCTGCCTTCATATGAACGCTACTCTAAATGCCGGAGCTAAACTCTGATATTACACTCCAACAATGATTTCGACTCCAGTATGGACTGATACATCATGTATAGATGATACCTAATTGACAGGAGGCACAGGATGAATGGTAGTCCCGGTTATTTAAATTTTGTTTACTTTTCGGACACTATTTCGGTTCGTATAGGCTGCAGACATAATGGATTTCCCTCATTCCAACGTCAATCATTCAGTTTTTCGATGACCTTCAAAGCCTCGTACTGTCGTCACGATCAGAAATTATGAAAAAGGTGTAAATTTTGGTAGCTCATGCCACTTTAAAATGTAAACAAAGAAAAAAAGTTAAGCACCTCCACCCCCCCCCCCCCGGAAAGTGTGCTCTGACCGATAAAATCATTTGTGTAGAGAGATTGTTAGAAAACTGATATTGCAGAAGCGATTGTGATCATAAAGGGCAACCACCTCCATACGGAACGTATGGATGGATGTTCTTGGGTGTATATGCTGCGTTTTTGTGCCTCCAAACCCTTGTTCGCCCATTCGTGACGTTGAGCAAGAAACAACTTTCGTCGGACCAATGGTTTCTTCGCCAGGTCGTCAAATTTCAACCTCGTCGTGCTAAACACCAAGTCAAACATATCCGTTGATGGCGATCTGACAATAGGGAGCCCTCAGCCCTGAAGCTTTCAATCGGTTTTTCACGGTTCTTGTGCACAGGCATCGGTGGGGTAGTCATTGTCGCTTCAAAGACGGACTTGATGTAAAAGGATGACGTCGTACCAGTCCGATCAGTGCCCTATCTTCACGCTGCGATATTACAGGTGGTCGACCAGAGCATGGTCGGTCCTTCACGGCACCAGTTTCACCTTGTTTTCTCACCAATCTACTTATCACTGTATAACGGTAGCCTAATTGACACCCAATAGCTTTGTACAACCTCCCTGCGGAATGCATACCGACAATTTGCCATTGTTGACCCTCTGATATCCTCCTTCGTGCCATGTTCACAGAAGATGAGTCCACGTTGTACAAAACATTTAAGGGGTAGCCTACTGAATTTGCGTAATTGCACCAAAAAACAACATTTCATATCGCACTACATGCAGTTTTTGCATAACTGGCATTACAGTTAACATTAATGCAGATTTATAATAATTAACTGCAGCATGGGGTCCTTAACTTTTTATCTTGTGTATATTTCTGAACAGCCTTTGGCAACACTTTCGTTAAGTGTAT
This sequence comes from Lepidochitona cinerea, assembly GCA_963971465.1. Lineage (NCBI taxonomy): Eukaryota > Metazoa > Mollusca > Polyplacophora > Chitonida > Tonicellidae > Lepidochitona > Lepidochitona cinerea. The sequence goes on along the minus strand of OZ020555.1, from coordinate 532,916 downwards.
TGTAGAGCATGTGCATGTACTATACAAGTCTGACCAATAAGAAAATTAAATTTCGGGCACATACAAAATTCAACGCTACATTTACCGCCCTACGATGGTAACGAAAGTTAAAGAGCTCAGTGACATATAACGTCAAACACAAACTCCGGTGTGTACGTAACCTCAGAGTGGTGACGAAGTACAAGATCTCTACTGTGTCAGTGCCTCTTCATGGCAGTTTGTAAAATACGGTCGTATATGACGTCACTTTTGACGCGTTTTGCCGAGTAGTTACGAAAAATACCGAAAGATGCATATCATATCATTCGACAAAACAATAATATTACGAAACTGAACCTTTAGAAACGGCTTGTGCTCAATTCAAGGAAAATTACCTTCTTTCGTCATAATGACTATTTCGTGAAATTTACTCTCAGTTTGTGTAACATTTACTTTAACTCCAAGTTAATATTCACCTATAGTGTGATGTCATGATTGTTATATTTTTCTTATAGCTTTAAAGATTGTTACCTAAGGTGGCAAGTCGTGTAAGGGCGTACGAGCAATCGTATTCTCGCGACGGGACCTAACTGGACTTAAGAAATACGTTGACTTCTAAATATAGATTGGGCGTACGAGGTCTATATTAACCAGGATCGTACAAGAAGGCGATTGCGCACTGAGAGGTTTTTCTTCTATCCAAAGGCTCCGATCGGCTTCAGCAAACCTCTTAATCACCATATTTTGTTATTCCAGTTGCATGTGACAACGTAGAGACAGCCACAGTTTCGGATCGACTTTGGATTACTGCATTTTCTTCAATTATATTTCGTTGCTTCTGGGACTTACAATTGTACTTGAATAAAGTGAATTACGATAAAGGCTATACATATCCTGTATTGATTGGCAAAGGGTTCGAATGTCATTATGTGTGGCCATACCAGGCTTAAAGGTTAATTGCTGTTTTACGCCACACTCAAGATTATTTCACTTATATGGCGTTGTTTGTCGGGTTAGTGGGGAGGAAACCGAGCTCTTTGTCCGGGGGGGAGGGGGGACTTCCTTTGGCGAGTCCCTTGCAACTTCTTCACATTCGTCGGTCTGGCGAAAAATCTCTTCCGAAAATTTAAAATTGTTATTTGCTCTGAGTAGGATTCGTTCTCATCGCCTTACAAATTATTAGTTGACCTATTCTCAATACTTCTGAATCATACTTTGATTAATAGGATCCATTGATTCACTGAGTAACACAAAAGTTACCTTTTCGTATTTGATCAACAGGATATCCGTCCGATGTGAGGAGCATTGGAATATCCAAACTAAAACTTTTTCTACATAATGCATTTTGGGTTCTGATCCCCTACTGAAACAGTTTGAAATCTGTAAGCCTACGTCTGCTTTAAGTCGTTTCTAGTCTGTGAGAAATGGTGCTCATCAGGATAGACTAGAATCTTTGAAGTGGCATGAGCTGCTAAATACATTGAATATTTTGTTGAAACAGAATTAGCTAATTGTTCGACATTCCATCAACAAGTACAAAATAAAAGTTCTCCGCTTATAAAAATCCTGGGGATGTTTAATTTTTTGTTACCAAAATCAATTGAGTCGCCTCTTTTACACTCGCATTTTGCCCAGAGCCAGACTCAGAGAGCGAGCGTGACGATTAGCTGACAATGAGAGTCATACCCCAAATTAATGCTGCAGCTGTACCACTTTCCTTCACATCATTTATAAAGTGGGGTAGACTTACAACACGTTTCAAACGTACAGCGAATCCTGCTTGCGCATGCCCATGTTATACGGCGAGCACCGCAGAAAGGCAAAAGCGAAAAATTTTTTGGTTTGTTGTAGAAGTGTTAAACATCCAATTTATAATGCTAAGAAGTGTTCGATAATTTATGAATTACGACAAATCACTGGCAGTGATGATATAAACGTTATCGGTAAAAGTGGTGATATCACTTATATCAGAGCTGTATAAATATCGCACTACTAATTATATAATAAGCTGGTGCATTTGTTTTTATTTAGCTTGACGAAACAATGAAAACCTCAACGAATTTCGGCCAGCCTTTCACAGTTGACGGAACTGCTAACTTCCAAATAACACTAGCCGGTCAACCTGGTATGTTCTTTACATTTATTGTTTAGGATTCAGTGAATAAGATAAAGATATAACAAATATCCTCTACTATGGAGTGCTTTTACTAAAGCCAAGCTCTCAAGTCAACTTGTACTAAATTGTGCATGCACATAATCGTCTATGTTTATGAGATTCAAGATTTCTAATGATGAGAGCAACTGCTCTCGAAAGCTCATGTTTTACACCATCATGTACGGTATAGTTCCCTTGTTCCTTTTGTCTGAGATTGAATATTGAAATTCACAAACCACCAACTTTAACTGAAACCAAAATTTGCTAACATAATTCCGTTTAGGTGAAATTTATTTTTCCGCTAAGAAAAATCAACTACAAAAGCCAAATGGTTATTCTCAGTCTAACAACTATAATCCAAGAAAGATACCAAAATGAAAATGTAAAAGGATGAAAAGGGAAACTTAGGGGAGAAAACTCAAGTTTAGAAAAGATACAAAGAATACTCATTAGTTGCCGTAGCACGTTATCAGTCTATATAAATAGAATACTTAACTCTTTAAGGGACGTGCCCGGAACGAATATCGTTAAAATGTTTGTTATTCTACCTTTGTTTATATAAAGATGAGGTTTCCAGATGGCCATTAGTAACTTTCCCAGCTCCCACGGACAATTGGATAGGGAGTTTTTTTTTAGGATTCCAATATCTGCTTTGTTATGGTCAAAAATCGTGTGTGCGGTAGAACCCTTCCCAACTGCGCGTTTGATCTACTTTTGACTGGTTGTTTACCGACTGCCAAACACAAAACAACGGCAGCGCGGGATTCCCTGAATAACTCGTGAAACGTATATTTTTGGCGGAAAGTTAACTTGCAGCCTTTTATCCGAGATCGTATTTTTCTAATAATCTGAAGGTCAACGGAGAACCACAGCAAACAAACTGAAGGTAAAACAAAAATGTTAACTCCAATAGGATATTTGACAAAAAACCTTTACGGGTTGTTATTATATCAATTAAAAAAACCTTTTTGCAAAAATGGATTGAGCAAAACAAAATAAAGGAACTATTTCAAGATACATAACAATTGTTATTAATATTGCGCGTAAGAATATGTTTTCTAAAGCCTATGAAATACAATTACGGTACTTAATCACTTCAAGTTATGCTACGCTATGGGTATTAACCATGGTAGCTTCGGTATGACCCAATGACTAAACGATAATCCTTTACCTTCATTTTATGCTACGCTATGGGTAATAACCATGGTAGCTTCGGTATGACCCAATGACTGAACGATAATCATTTACCTTCAATTTATGCTACGCTATGGGTAATAACCATGGTAGCTTCGGTATGACCCAATGACTGAACGATAATCAGTTACCTTCAATTCATGCTACGCTATGGGTAATAACCATGGTAGCTGCGGTATGACCCAATGACTAAACGATAATCAGTTACCTTCAATTTATGCTACGCTATGGGTAATAACCATGGTAGCTTCGGTATGACCCAATGACTGAACGATAATCATTTACCTTCAATTTATGCTACGCTATAGGTAATAACCATGGTAGCTTCGGTATGACCCAATGACTAAACGATAATCATTTACCTTCAATTTATGCTACGTTATGGGTAATAACCATGGTAGCTTCGGTATGACCCAATGACTGAACGATAATCATTTACCTTCAAGTTATGCTACGCTATGGGTAATAACCATGTTAGCTTCGGTATGACCCAATGACTGGACGATAATCATTTACCTTCAAGTTATGCTACGCCATGGGTAATAACCATGGTAGCTTCGGTATGACCCAATGACTGAACGATAATCATTTACCTTCAATTTATGCTACGCTATGGGTAATAACCATGGTAGCTTCGGTATGACCCAATGACTGAACGATAATCAGTTACCTTCGATTTATGCTACGCTATGGGTAATAACCATGGTAGCTTCGGTATGACCCAATGACTGGACGATAATCATTTACCTTCAATTTATGCTACGCTATGGGTAATAACCATGGTAGCTTCGGTATGACCCAAAGACTGGACGATAATCATTTACCTTCAAGTTATGCTACGCTATGGGTAATAACCATGTTAGCTTCGGTATGACCCAATGACCGAACGATAATCATTTACCTTCAATTTATGCTACGCTATGGGTAATAACCATGGTAGCTTCGGTATGACCCAATGATTGGACGATAATCATTTACCTCATTAAAATCTCACAGTTTAAATAAACCCCTTTACAAATTACATGTACGAATGTCGTGAATGATGTACCTGGTGCATTTTTTTACCTTTCTGCTACTCCGTTTAATGCTGTTTATACACCAGGCCGAAAGGCGGATAGTATAATGGTATCAGTTCTGTGTCCGTTCCCGTTCGTCTGTGTCCGTCCGCTTTATGGCTAGATATATAGATGATGATGTGCCTCCAGTTTTCTCACATGCATGGTTACCTATTAGCTGTTTACCTTATTAGAGCTTGTGTTGAGGTACCAGTTCGGCTGTAATTTCAATTTGAAGTTCTGGACAGTTATAGTGATGGCGACCTCGCATGAATGTTATTTGTCAACATCAGTGGTTACTATGGTTACCAAACAATCAATATTCATTTTCCAGTATTTGGTTATATTGTTTTTCCAGTGCAAATTTACTGTAAATGTAGAGTATTTATAGCTGACAAGGAATTTTCAAGTCCTACTTTTAATATATTGACTATTTCTTTAATTCACACGCCTTTCACTGAAAGGTGTTTTGAGGCGTATATTGAGCTGACCGGAACTCTTTTTAAATAAATTGGTTGTTGCCTGCAGGAGGGCTATTTTCTGTTATTAAACTAAGAGGTATGATATTCCTCTAAATGCATTTAAATTTATTTTCTTTCTGATAGAATGGTAGAAGAACTGACATTTCTATTTGTCTTGTACCGTGTTATCTGTGATTTTATTTTGATGTATTTTTAGTAGAGATGTAAATGGCCTTTGACAAATGCATTATTATATCTGGAAAATTGCTTTCACGAATTCTGCTATTAAAGGGATTGGTTGTGTATTATTGTTTACATTTCTCAAAATGTTTCTCCTGATGTGAAAAATAAGACCAATGAGGTTGATTTTCAGCCAAAACTGTACAAATAACGAGTACAATTAACGAGTACAATTAGTCGTAATCCCGTGTTACATTGTTTATTGTCTGGCGGACGGTTTTTGGTGGATGTAAGCAGAGGTCCTACATGAGTGGACACTATACTGTAGTGAGCTGTGAAAGCGTAACTAATATTTATCTATCTGATAAACTGTGAAGTGCCCTCCTTCTATTCATTTCAACATTATAGAATCAGGACAACCCCATAAAAAGTTAGAAGAAGACGAAATGACAGACCAGGCCTGTAAGCGTTCAACGGTCCGCTCTGGAGCCTCTGCTAGAGCATCCAGTCTGGTTAAAACTAAAAGTAAACAAACTGCAAATGATCATCCTAACAACTTTCTGATAGGTGTACGGCATTAAAATGTGGGATTTTTTTATCAGTAATTTGCCTCAAACACAACTTCCCCTTTTAACTTCACGCCATAATTCCCCTCTCACCCACCCCTGTAAAATCTTTGTAACAATTTGAGGAACTCCCAATCAGCACTTGAGTCTTGCTTGCTTTATTATTGTATGTTTTGAATTGTTACACATCAGATGTAACTAGTATTCATGTTTAGAAAAAAATACAAATATCAGAGCCTTTGAATTAGAAAACGCTATTGTTTTTAAATGTGTTCTATTGCAAAAAAAACGTTCCTCTAAGTATAATGTTGGGGGTTTCCTCCAGGCAATGAGCCCGCTTTCCTCCGCCACTATGCCTGACAACCCTGCCATGTAAGTAAAATAATCTTTAGTGCGGCGTAAAACAATAAAAGTATCAATCATTCACTAGATACAGTGTTAACACTTATTCCAACATTGTACGATCTTCTTTTAGTTCCTCTCATTTGGAAAATCTTTCTGACTGGTATTTTGATCATAGCTAGGAATGTTTGAAATTCATGAGTTACCTGAGTTTTAATCTCTGAGTCAATAAACCTGGGACAACACCGATTCACCTATTTTTTGGTAATTTCAATTAAAATTTATATTGTAAAATTAAATTTGGCAGCTTATTACCAGCAACACATACTGTCTGCATCTACATGATGTATCAGTACTCTTGTCAATCTACTGTCTTAAACGGAGGCCATGAAGAAAATGATAATTAATATTTTGGTCATTTTGGTCTCCATCGCCGATCTAATTCATTTTTAGATCAGTGGTCTCCGAGTTTCGACCATGAACGAGTCACGTTTTGTCGGCGTTTGAAAGATAATGTATGTGTCAAATTTATGGCGTCGCCGGGAAGGCTTAATATGGCAGCGGGTCACAGTTTGATTTTCCTTCATTTCCCATTTGCGGTAATGTTAATGTCTGCTCTCACAGCACGTTCCCTAAATTTCGTTGAACCAAATCCTTCGGTGGGGGTCTCAAACAGTCCTTTGGGAGTATTTTAAGGACCATTTTTTCATACGTTGAAGGTAGAAATGTCCCACTAGCATTCCAAACAGCTGATAGGGGCCCCTTTACACACAGCCAACCGGATATAAACAAACCAAAGCACCCCTAACTACCAGATCTCCATCCACCTGAACTAGTCCCATTCCACTTCTAAAATCATTTCCAGACAGTAAATCAACCCCTGTCCTTTTATAAAAAATACAAAAATGCCCAGAAAACAGATGCAGGGGGCCAGGAAAAAATAATAAAAAAACACACAAAAATATCTGGAACTTCTTTCGTCCCTAGGAAATTCCGGAAGTGAGAAACTGTGACCTGTGTCCTAACAGAGGTGCAAATATGGCCAGAATTGCCTGAAAATTGCACTCAGTAACCCTTGAAGGTGTTCCTCATTGGAACCCAAAACTAAACTATGTGCTGTAATCGCCTGTCTAATGAGCCCTTCTTTAGTGTGCCCCCCCCCCCCCCCACCCATCTGGCTATGAGACTGCGGAGAACAAACAAACTAGAGGAAATCCAAAAGTGTCAACTGTTTTGACCTAATGATGGATAAACCTGCAAAAGAATGAAAAAAAATTAAAGAAAAACTGCAACAGGATTTTCTTGGGTGCTTTTAAAGGCAAATGCCAGTGTTTAAAGGGGATTTTTTTCTAAAAGGTCCTAAAACAAAGGCAGAAAACTCTTAAAAAGTTGATTTTTTACATTTACAATAAAGAATTGTTTTTAAACTAATACATTTTGAGTAAAAAAGGGCTATTTCAAGACCCCAGGTAGCCCAGGTGTCCGGGTGGGCCAGTGGGGCTCTTACCTGAGATTAACCTTCCAACAGGAAATGAGGCTGGCTTGGACCCACCCCTGTAAGGTGATATTTTTAAGACAAAGCTAGGTGGAAACCACTCTCATAGAGCACCTGTATAATAAAATGAATGAGAATAACCATTAACCAAGTTTTCTTGTTAAAAAACAAAAGGCACAATCAGCAAATGTGTAATGAAGCTCACCAGACCTCCCACTCACCCCTGGGCGGCGCCCTAGTCATTTAAGTCATACCCCCAATTACCATTGCAATGTTTGAATGGCCATAGAATGCAGGGTAGAGAGGACCCACTACTGTGGATTTACTCATCACAGCCAAACATAGTCACATCAAAGAGAAAAAATGGCCACTGAAGCATTTAAAAGCAGACCTTTATTCTGCAGATTCATTATAGCTGAACCAACTATACACACCACTGTTACCATGAAAGGCAAAAGATTAAGACGAAACATTTATTTCAAACCTGGGAACCCTGGCAGACATAGAAAATCCTCAGAACACAAGATCCAACAGGAATCTCCAACCCCTGGCTGCTCTTTGACAGATTTCCATTCCTTCAATAATAGTTCAGGGGAGGTAACTATCACAGGCCAAACTGACAGCATTGCCAATCCATCACCACCCAGGAGAATCTTAAGGCCTAGAAAAATAAGCACAGTAAAAACAGATAAAGAGTCCATTGGAATGAGACTAATTGGCATAGAACAGAAGATTGTGATGTTTAACAGTTTTATGGATGAACACAAGAAAGAAAGGGGGCCTTGTGATCAGCCAAATTTCCAAGTGCACAAAGAAACAAAATGGAGCTTGGCATGGAAGTACAGTCTGTCATGTATAAACTGAACCTTTATCTCTAGCACATATAAACTATACAAAAAAGCCCAGAGTTATAGAAGGGGGCCTAATCCAGCCGCTGTAAATCTAGCTCTTCATGTCGGCCTTCAAGACACACCTATGGGTAACACCAGGACGAGACATCTCTTGACGGTCATTGACGTACCCTCGCCTAGTTCTAGGTTACATGATACAGTTTCATTTCCCATTTGCGGTAATGTTAACGTTTTGATTTGTGGCTAATTACCTAAATCTCGTTAAGACTTTTCCTGACCATTTTCAAATAGATCAACACATGAGAAATCCTTTACAACCAAATAAAGTTGACATAGTGCATGTCGGTTTCAAGCTACACACAATTTAACATGGGTACCGCCATTTTGACAATTTAAGGCTTACTTATTCTAGCCAAACTTTGGTATTTTCAAAATTGGGTGAACATTAAAAAAACACACACAAAAATCTGTTATCAGGCATTGATTGAAAGCTTAAAGTATGTACAGTAGACCTATGTTAGTTTCAATCCAATATTCAAATAACCCAGATACCAAACTATCACTATGTAAGCCACCTTCTAGCTCCTGTATAACCGAAGTCAAGTTTCATTGGCTGAGAAAACACAAACTGGGTGTTGTGACCTATACATCCATGAAAAGAAGTGCAACACAAGTGGCTAGGAAAGTAACAGAGCTTAACAAAGCCGACATGAGAGAGAAAGTAACTACAATTATGGAGCTCAACAAAATTGAGGGAAGAGAAGCTGACAGAATAGACATAGCTGTTGATGGGAGATATAACAGTATCACAATAGCCAGTACAAAGAAACCAGGGCAGAATGCATCCCAGGCCATTGCGGTCGCCTGTGAGACCCCAACTGACAGAAAGTACATAGTTTCGGCAGTTACCCAGAATAAGCTATGCTGGACTGGAGGGTGGCTCAGAAGCCGGGGGTTCGAAGTGGAATGTCCTGGACATGAAGGCTGCACAGCGAATATTAACCGTCGCACCCCTTGGTCCGAAATGTCTATGGGAAAAGAAATCGGTCTTGATCTCGCTTAACAGGGGGCCCGAATACAGTATGTCACAACAGACGGAGACTCACAGGCTACCATTGGCGTGGAAAAAGGAATTCAGCTTCTAGAACCATTGTGGAAAGTACAGAGAATGGCTGACCCAAACCATTTAGGACGCTCCCAGTTTAAAAAGAGTATGAAAACCAACTTTAGCCAAGCAATGTTTTCTGCACGGACAAGGGAAAAGAAAAAAAAGATGTGAAAGCTAGATGTAGCATGATTTTCACAGAATTAATGAAAGTCATACAGAGGAAGTCAAGGCCCTTCTACCCAAAGTTCTGGAGACTACAGTGAACTGTTACAGCGGTGATTGTAAGGATTGTAAAGGACATTCAATTGTTTGTGGAGGGGATGAAACAGAAAACTGGTGGCAGAGGTCGATGTTTCTTCAGACACACAAGATGCATAACCTTAACATGGATGACAATGACAGGCTTTTATTGAAAGAGGTCCTAAGAATGAAGCTAAGTGAGGAAGGACTGGAGAAAATGAAGTTCAACACAGACACCCAGATATGTGAAGCTGTGAATAGGTCACTTAGTGTATCCTTACCAGAAAACGTCAACTTTACAAGGAATTTTGAAGGCCGAGCATCCTCGACGATCCACAGACTGAACAATGGACCCGAGGCATCAATGACAGGGAAGTTGTCAGCTGTTGGAGCTAGCATTTCACCTAAAACCAAAAAGACATTGAAGCAATTACAAATAGAGACAGACAGAGACAAGATGTATAAAAAAGTCGCCAGGTCCGAGACAGAAATCTTAGAAATTATGCACGTAGGATGAAAGAGCATGAGCTTTATAGGTCCAAAAACCCCGGGTAAGAGACAGACTACAAGAAAAACACCCTCGACAGCATAACAGAAGAGCACAGCTATAATTAATACTATATGTTTTCCTCTGTCAAGTTTCCAATATTTTTCCTAATATATTTCAACCAAATAAATTTGAGCCTCTAATGCTCAACTTAAGTTGTCTTTTTTTAAGGAAATTCCCACCTTTATGTGTAATCCATCATTATGAGTACCTACCGTGTTAAAAAAAAGACAATTGGGTGAAACGCCATGTCCTGTACAACGTCCCAGCCCATTACAGATCTGACGGTTGTTGTTACGCCAATGTGGTTCGGCGACTAAATGTTTTGGCTCGACACACTTGCAATTGTGACACAGATGTGACACATCTAGAGTTGGAGGAAGTCCAAAGTTGCCAACATGAACCATGTAGGCAACACTGTGTGCATGTTTTTGGACATATTTGCCAGTGACTGGGTCCTTATAGCTAATTAAACCATACCTATGGTCTCTGGTCAATGACCCAGTCCAGATTCGACAAGAATTATTGCCCCGACCACTGACAAACGAGTCAATTTATCATGTAAGCTATTTTGCAAGGCAGCCATATTTGCTCAAGTGACACCCTCAACAACAACAACAATGTAGGAATACAAAAAACAAGACATTTCTACCAGTGAAACTTCCACAAAAATAAATCCTCAGTAAACCATGAATTACAGGTGACTCAGATATGTAGAAAATTGAAAAACGGCTATAATTACTACTTGTGTGGAATATAGATTCAAATAAATGGTCTTAAAATATCCGTGTAAGTGATCTATAGCTGTGTGTAAAAAATCAGACATTTGCCTACATTAACAAGAGATATGGCAATTTGACGTTTTTCACACCTACCCTGATACAGGCAGCGGGTCACAGTTTGATTTTCCTTCATTTCCCATTTGCGGTAATGTTAAATTCTGCTCTCACAGCACGTTCCCTAACTTTCGTTGAACCAAATCCTTCGGTGGGGGTCTCAAACAGTCCTTTGGGAGTATTTAAGCACAATTTTTTCATACGTTGAAGGTAGAAATTTCTCACTAGCATTCCAAACAGCTGATAGGGGTCCCTTTACACACAGCCAACCGGATATAAACAAATCAAAGCACCCCTAACTACCAGATCTCCATCCACCTGAACTAGTCCCATTCCACTTCTAAAATCATTTCCAGACAGTAACTCAACCCCTGTCCTTTCATAAAAAATACAAAAATGCCCAGAAAAAAAATGCAGGGGGCCAGGAAAAAATAATAAAAAAAATATTTGGAACTTTTTTCGTCCCTAGGAAATTCCGGAAGTGAGAAACTGTGACCTGTGTCCATATGACATCTTCAAGCCTTCTACATGGGATTTCCTTGTGTGTGCGCGCGACGCTCGCGCGCAGTTTATAACATAAACTCTGTCCCTGGCTCACATATGTATATGGCATAATAAATGTTTTTGTTACAGATTCTACAGAAAATATAATGAAAACGTTCGAAGGATGTGTTTTTTCAATAATTTCATTGGGAAACACACTGACGTCCGAAATTTTAAACTCTGGAACAACATACGGTATGTGCATAGTAAAATATATAATTTCAACTAAGCATTTTCAAAGCTAGTACTAATATATGATAAAGTCATGAAAACTCCAGCCTAATTGTCTAAATCGTTACAAAGATGAATATCAATCAAATCAGTACTCCTTCATGGCACCTCTGGTCCAATTAGAAGCTTCATAATACCTCTGCTCCAATTAGTGTCTCCTTCCTTCATAATACCTCTGCTCTAATTAGTGGCTCCTTCCTTCAGAATACATTTGCTCCAATTAGTGTCTCCTTCCTTCATAATACCTCTGCTCTAATTAGTGGCTCCTTCCTTCATAATACCTCTGCTCCAATCAGTGGCTCCTTCCTTTATAATACCTCTGCTCCAATTAGTGTCTCCTTCCTTCATAATACCTCTGCTCTAATTAGTGGCTCCTTCCTTCATAATACCTCTGCTCCAATTAGTGTCTCCTTTCTTTATAATACCTCTGCTCCAATTAGTGTCTCCTTCCTTCATAATACCTCTGCTCTAATTAGTGGCTCCTTCCTTCATAATACCTCTGCTCCAATTAGTGGTTCCTTCCTTCATAATACCTCTGCTCCAATTATTGGCTCCTTCCTTCATAATACCTCTGCTCTAATTAGTGGCTCCTTCCTTCATAATACCTCTGCTCCAATTAGTGGTTCCTTCCTTCATAATACCTCTGCTCCAATTATTGGCTCCTTCCTTCATAATACCTCTGCTCCAATTAGTGGTTCCTTCCTTCATAATACCTCTGCTCCAATTAGTGTCTCCTTGCTTCATAATACCTCTGCTCTAATTAGTGGCTCTTTCCTTCATAATACCTCTGCTGCAATTAGTGGCTCCTTCCTTCATAATACCTCTGCTCCAATAAGTGGCTCCTTCCTTCATAATACCTCTGCTCCAATTATAATACCTCTGTGCAATTAGTGGCTCCTTTCTTCATAATACCTCTGCTCCAATTATAATACCTCTGCTGCAATTAGTGGCTCCTTCCTTCATACTACCTCTGCTCCAATTATAATATCTCTGCTGCAATTAGTGGCTCCTTCCTTCATAATACCTCTGCTCCAATTATAATACCTCTGCTGCAATTAGTAGCTCCTTCCTTCATAATAACTCTGCTCCAATAAGTGGCTCCTTCCTTCATAATACCTCTGCTCCAATTATAATACCTCTGCTGCAATTAGTGGCTCCTTCCTTCATAATACCTGTGCTCCAATTATAATACCTCTGCTCCAATTAGTGGCTCTTTCCTTCATAATACCTCTGCTCCAATAAGTGGCTCCTTCCTTCATAATACCTCTGCTCCAATTAGTATATCCTTCCTTCATAATACCTCTACTCCAATTATAATACCTCTGCTCTAATTGGTAGCTCCTTCCTTCATAATACCTCTGCTCCAATTAGTGGCTCTTTCCTTCATAATACCTCTGCTCTAATTAGTGGCTCTTTCCTTAATACCTTTGCTCCAATAAATGGCTCCTTCCTTCATAATACCTCTGCTCCAATTAGTATATCCTTCCTTCATAATACCTCTGCTCCAATTATAATACCTCTGCTCTAATTAGTAGCTCCTTCCTTTATAATACCTCTGCTGCAATTAGAAGCTCCTTCCTTCATGATACCTTTGCTCCAATAAGTGGCTCCTTTCTTCATAATACCTCTGCTCTAATTAGTGGCCCCTTCCTTCATGAAACTTCCAGATCAAATTAGTAGCTCTTACCTTCATTATACCATTAATCCAATTAGTAGCTCTCTCCTTCAGTATACCATTGATCCCATTAGTAGCTCTCTCCTTCAGTATACCATTGATCCCATTAGTAACTGTTACCTTCATTATACCATTAATCCCATTAGTAGCTCTCTCCTTCAGTATACCATTGATCCAATTAGTAGCTGTCTCCTTCGTCATACCATTGATCCCAATAGTAACTCTCTCTTTCATTATACCATTGATCCCATTAGTAGCTCGCCCCTTCAGTATACCATTAATCCCATTAGCAGCTCTCTCCTTCAGTATACCATTGATCCCATTAGTTGCTCTCTCCTTCATTATAGCATTGATCCCATTAGTAGCTCTCTCCTTCATTATTACATTGATCCCATGAGTAGCTCTCTCCTTCATTATTACATTAATCCCATTAGTCGCTCTCTCCTTTATTATAGCATTGATCCCAACTGCTGCAATTAGTGGCTCCTTCCTTCATAATACCTCTGCTCCAATAAGTGGCTCCTTCCTTCATAATACCTCTGCTCCAATTATAATACCTCTGCTGCAATAAGTGGCTCCTTCCGTCATAATACCTCTGCTCCAATTATAATACCTCTGCTGCAATTAGTGGCTCCTTCCTTCATAATCCCTGTGCTCCAATTATAATATCTCTGCTGCAATTAGTGGCTCCTTCCTTCATAATACCTCTGCTCCAATTATAATACCTCTGCTGCAATTAGTGGCTCCTTCCTTCATAATACCTCTGCTCCAATAAGTGGCACCTTCCTTCATAATACCTCTGCTCCAATTATAATACCTCTGCTGCAATTAGTGGCTCCTTCCTTCATAATACCTGTGCTCCAATTATAATACCTCTGCTCCAATTAGTAGCTCTTTCCTTCATAATACCTCTGCTCCAATAAGTGGCTCCTTCCTTCATAATACCTCTGCTCCAATAAATGGCTCCTTCCTTCATAATACCTCTGCTCCATTAGTATATCCTTCCTTCATAATACCTCTGCTCCAATTATAATACCTCTGCTCTAATTAGTAGCTCTTTCCTTTATAATACCTCTGCTGCAATTAGTGGCTCCTTCCTTCATAATACCTCTGCTCCAATAAGTGGCTCCTTTCTTCATAATACCACTGCTCTAATTAGTGGCCCCTTCCTTCATGAAACTTCCAGATCAAATTAGTAGCTCTTACCTTCATTATACCATTAATCCCATTAGTAGCTCTCTCCTTCAGTATACCATTGATCCCATTAGTAGCTCTCTCCTTCAGTATACCATTGATCCCATTAGTAACTGTTACCTTCATTATACCATTAATCCCATTAGTAGCTCTCTCCTTCAGTATTACATTGATCCCATTAGTAGCTCTCTCCTTCAGTATACCATTGATCCCATTAGTAGCCCTCTCCTTCAGTATTACATTGATCACATTAGTAGCTCTCTCCTTCAGTATACCACTGATCTCATTAGTAGCTCTCTCCTTCAGTATACCATTGATCCCATTAGTAGCCCTCTCCTTCATTATACCATTGATCCCATTAGTAGCCCTCTCCTTCAGTATACCACTGATCCCATCAGTAGCTCTCTCCTTCAGTATACCATTGATCCCATTAGTAACTCTCTCCTTCAGTATACCACTGATTCCATTAGTCGCTCTCTCCTTCAGTATACCATTGATCCCATTAGTAGCCCTCTCCTTCAGTATACCATTGATCCCATTAGTAGCCCTCTCCTTCATTATTACATTGATCCCATTAGTAGCTCTCTCCTTCAGTATACCATTGATCCCATTAGTAGCTCTCTCCTTCAGTATACCATTGATCCCATTAGTAGCTCTCTCCTTCAGTATACCATTGATCCCATTAGTAACTGTTACCTTCATTATACCATTAATCCCATTAGTAGCTCTCTCCTTCAGTATTACATTGATCCCATTAGTAGCTCTCTCCTTCAGTATACCATTGTCCCATTAGTAGCCCTCTCCTTCATTATTACATTGATCACATTAGTAGCTCTCTCCTTCAGTATACCATTGATCCCATTAGTAGCCCTCTCCTTCAGTATACCACTGATCCCATCAGTAGCTCTCTCCTTCAGTATACCATTGGTCCCATTATTAGCTCTCTCCTTCATTATATCATTGATCTCATTAGTAGCCCTCTCCTTCAGTATACCATTAATCCCATTAGTAGCTCTCTCCTTCGCTATACCATTGATCCCATTAGTAGCTCTCTCCTTCATTATACCATTGATCCCATTAGTAGCTCTCTCCTTCAGTATACCATTGATCCCATTAGTAGCTCTCTCCTTCAGTATACCATTGATCCCATTAGTAGCCCTCTCCTTCAGTATACCACTGATCCCATCAGTAGCTCTCTCCTTCAGTATACCATTGGTCCCATTATTAGCTCTCTCCTTCATTATATCATTGATCTCATTAGTAGCCCTCTCCTTCAGTATACCATTAATCCCATTAGTAGCTCTCTCCTTCGCTATACCATTGATCCCATTAGTAGCTCTCTCCTTCAGTATACCATTGATCCCATTAGTAGCTCTCTCCTTCAGTATACCATTGATCTCATTAGTAGCTCTCTCCTTCAGTATACCATTGATCCCATTAGTAGCTCTCTCCTTCAGTATACCATTGATCTCATTAGTAGCTCTCTCCTTCAGTATACCATTGATCTCATTAGTAGCTCTCTCCTTCAGTATACCATTAATCCCATTAGTAGCTCTCTCCTTCACTATACCATTGATCTCATTAGTAGCCCTCTCCTTCAGTATACCATTAATCCCATTAGTAGCTCTCTCCTTCGCTATACCATTGATCCTATTAGTAGCTCTCTCCTTCAGTATACCATTGATCCCATTAGTAGCTCTCTCCTTCAGTATACCATTGATCCCATTAGTCGCTCTCTCCTTCACTTTACCACTGATCCCATCAGTAGCTCTCTCCTTCACTATACCACTGATCCCATTATTAGCTCTCTCCTTCACTATACCACTGATGTTATTAATAACTCTTACCTTCATTAAAGCATTGATCCCATTAGCAGCTCTCTCCTTCAGTATACCATGGTTCACATTAGTAGCTCTCTCCTTCAGTATACCATTAATCCCATTAGTAGCTCTCTCCTTCGCTATACCATTGATCCCATTAGTAGCTCTCTCCTTCAGTATACCATTGATCCCATTAGTAGCTCTCTCCTTCAGTATACCATTGATCCCATTAGTCGCTCTCTCCTTCACTTTACCACTGATCCCATCAGTAGCTCTCTCCTTCACTATACCACTGATCCCATTATTAGCTCTCTCCTTCACTATACCACTGATGTTATTAATAACTCTTACCTTCATTAAAGCATTGATCCCATTAGCAGCTCTCTCCTTCAGTATACCATGGTTCACATTAGTAGCTCTCTCCTTCAGTATACCATTAATCCCATTAGTAGCTCTCTCCTTCGCTATACCATTGATCCCATTAGTAGCTCTCTCCTTCAGTATACCATTGATCCCATTAGTAGCTCTCTCCTTCAGTATACCATTGATCTCATTAGTAGCCCTCTCCTTCAGTATACCATTGATCCCATTAGTAGCTCTCTCCTTCAGTATACCATTGATGTTATTAATAACTCTTACCTTCATTAAAGCATTGGTCCCATTAGTAGCCCTCTCCTTCAGTATACCATTGATCCCATTAGTAGCTCTCTCCTTCAGTATACCATTGATGTTATTAATAACTCTTACCTTCATTAAAGCATTGATCCCATTAGTAGCTCTCTCCTTCAGTATACCATTGATCTCATTAGTAGCCCTCTCCTTCAGTATACCACTGATCCCATTATTAGCTCTCTCCTTCACTATACCACTGATGTTATTAATAACTCTTACCTTCATTAAAGCATTGGTCCCATTAGCAGCTCTCTCCTTCAGTATAACATGGTTCACATTAGTAGCTCTCTCCTTCAGTATACCATTGATCCCATTAGTAGCTTTCTCCTTCAGTATACCATTGATCCCATTAGTAGCTCTCTCCTTCACTATACCACTGATCCCATTATTAGCTCTCTCCTTCACTATACCACTGATGTTATTAGTAACTCTTACCTTCATTAAAGCATTGATCCCATTAGCAGCTCTCTCCTTCAGTATACCATTGATCCCATTAGTAGCTCTCTCCTTCAGTATACCATTGATCCCATTAGTAGCTCTCTCCTTCGCTATACCATTGATCCCATTAGTAGCTCTCTCCTTCAGTATACCATTGATCCCATTAGTAGCTCTCTCCTTCAGTATACCATTGATCCCATTAGTAGCTCTCTCCTTCAGTATACCATTGATCCCATTAGTAGCCCTCTCCTTCAGTATACCACTGATCCCATCAGTAGCTCTCTCCTTCAGTATACCATTGATCCCATTAGTAGCTCTCTCCTTCACTATACCATTGATCTCATTAGTAGCCCTCTCCTTCAGTATACCATTAATCCCATTAGTAGCTCTCTCCTTCGCTATACCATTGATCCCATTAGTAGCTCTCTCCTTCAGTATACCATTGATCCCATTAGTAGCTCTCTCCTTCAGTATACCATTGATCCCATTAGTCGCTCTCTCCTTCACTTTACCACTGATCCCATCAGTAGCTCTCTCCTTCACTATACCACTGATCCCATTATTAGCTCTCTCCTTCACTATACCACTGATGTTATTAATAACTCTTACCTTCATTAAAGCATTGATCCCATTAGCAGCTCTCTCCTTCAGTATACCATGGTTCACATTAGTAGCTCTCTCCTTCAGTATACCATTAATCCCATTAGTAGCTCTCTCCTTCGCTATACCATTGATCCCATTAGTAGCTCTCTCCTTCAGTATACCATTGATCCCATTAGTAGCTCTCTCCTTCAGTATACCATTGATCCCATTAGTCGCTCTCTCCTTCACTTTACCACTGATCCCATCAGTAGCTCTCTCCTTCACTATACCACTGATCCCATTATTAGCTCTCTCCTTCACTATACCACTGATGTTATTAATAACTCTTACCTTCATTAAAGCATTGATCCCATTAGCAGCTCTCTCCTTCAGTATACCATGGTTCACATTAGTAGCTCTCTCCTTCAGTATACCATTGATCCCATTAGTAGGTCTCTCCTTCAGTATACCATTGATCCCATTAGTAGCTCTCTCCTTCACTATACCACTGATCCCATTATTAGCTCTCTCCTTCACTATACCACTGATGTTATTAGTAACTCTTACCTTCATTAAAGCATTGATCCCATTAGCAGCTCTCTCCTTCAGTATACCATTGATCCCATTAGTAGCTCTCTCCTTCACTATACCACTGATCCAATAAGTGGCACCTTCCTTCATAATACCTCTGCTCCAATTATAATACCTCTGCTGCAATTAGTGGCTCCTTCCTTCATAATACCTGTGCTCCAATTATAATACCTCTGCTCCAATTAGTAGCTCTTTCCTTCATAATACCTCTGCTCCAATAAGTGGCTCCTTCCTTCATAATACCACTGCTCCAATTAGTATATCCTTCCTTCATAATACTTCTACTCCATGTATAATACCTCTGCTCTAATTAGTAGCTCCTTCCTTCATAATACCTCTGCTCCAATTAGTGGGTCTTTCCTTCATAATACATCTGCTCCAATAAATGGCTCCTTCCTTCATAATACCTCTGCTCCAATTAGTATATCCTTCCTTCATAATACCTCTGCTCCAATTATAATACCTCTGCTCTAATTAGTAGCTCCTTCCTTTATAATACCTCTGCTGCAATTAGTGGCTCCTTCCTTCATAATACCTCTGCTCCAATAAGTGGCTCCTTTCTTCATAATACCTCTGCTCTAATTAGTGGCCCCTTCCTTCATGAAACTTCCAGATCAAATTAGTAGCTCTTACCTTCATTATACCATTAATCCCATTAGTAGCTCTCTCCTTCAGTATACCATTGATCCCATTAGTAGCTCTCTCCTTCAGTATACCATTGATCCCATTAGTAACTGTTACCTTCATTATACCATTAATCCCATTAGTAGCTCTCTCCTTCAGTATTACATTGATCCCATTAGTAGCTCTCTCCTTCAGTATACCATTGTCCCATTAGTAGCTCTCTCCTTCATTATTACATTGATCACATTAGTAGCTCTCTCCTTCAGTATACCATTGATCCCATTAGTAGCCCTCTCCTTCATTATTACATTGATCCCATTAGTAGCCCTCTCCTTCAGTATACCACTGATCCCATCAGTAGCTCTCTCCTTCAGTATACCATTGGTCCCATTATTAGCTCTCTCCTTCATTATATCATTGATCTCATTAGTAGCCCTCTCCTTCAGTATACCATTGATCCCATTAGTAGCTCTCTCCTTCGCTATACCATTGATCCCATTAGTAGCTCTCTCCTTCAGTATACCATTGATCCCATTAGTAGCTCTCTCCTTCAGTATACCATTGATCCCATTAGTAGCTCTCTCCTTCACTATACCATTGATCCCATTAGTAGCTCTCTCCTTCAGTATACCATTGATCCCATTAGTCGCTCTCTCCTTCACTTTACCACTGATCCCATCAGTAGCTCTCTCCTTCACTATACCACTGATCCCATTATTAGCTCTCTCCTTCACTATACCACTGATGTTATTAGTAACTCTTACCTTCATTAAAGCATTGATCCCATTAGCAGCTCTCTCCTTCAGTATACCATGGTTCACATTAGTAGCTCTCTCCTTCAGTATACCATTGATCCCATTAGTAGCTCTCTCCTTCAGTATACCATTGATCCCATTAGTAGCTCTCTCCTTCACTATACCACTGATCCCATTATTAGCTCTCTCCTTCACTATACCACTGATGTTATTAGTAACTCTTACCTTCATTAAAGCATTGATCCCATTAGCAGCTCTCTCCTTCAGTATACCATTGATCCCATTAGTAGCTCTCTCCTTCAGTATACCATTGATCCCATTAGTAGCTCTCTCCTTCACTATACCACTGATCCCATTATTAGCTCTCTCCTTCACTATACCACTGATATTATTAGTAACTCTTACCTTCATTAAAGCATTGATCCCATTAGCAGCTCTCTCCTTCAGTATACCATGGTTCACATTAGTAGCTCTGTCCTTCACTATACTACTGATCCCATTATTAGCTCTCTCCTTCACTATACCACTGATCTTATTAGTAACTCTCTCCTTCATTATTACATTGATCCCATTAGCAGCTCTGTCCTTTAGTATACCATTGATCCCAATAGTAGCTCTCTCTTTCACTATGCCATTGGTCCCATTAGTAGCTCTCTCCTTGAGTATACCATTGATCCCATTAGCAGCTCTCTCCTTCATTATACCATTGATCCAATTAGTAGCTGTCTCTTTCGTCATACCATTGATCCCATTAGTAGCTCTCTCCTTCATTATTACATTGATCCCATTAGTAGCTTTCTCCTTTATTATTACATTGATCCCATTAGCAGCTCTCTCCTTTATTATTACCTCTGCTCCAATAAGTGGCTCCTTTCTTCATAATACCTCTGCTCTAATTAGTGGCCCCTTCCTTCATGAAACTTCCAGATCAAATAAGTAGCTCTTACCTTCATTATACCATTAATCCCATTAGTAGCTCTCTCCTTCAGTATACCATTGATCCCATTAGTAGCTCTCTCCTTCAGTATACCATTGATCCCATTAGTAACTGTTACCTTCATTATACCATTAATCCCATTAGTAGCTCTCTCCTTCAGTATTACATTGATCCCATTAGTAGCTCTCTCCTTCAGTATACCATTAATCCCATTAGTAGCCCTCTCCTTCAGTATTACATTGATCACATTAGTAGCTCTCTCCTTCAGTATACCATTGATCCCATTAGTAGCCCTCCCCTTCATTATTACATTGATCACATTAGTTCAGTATACCATTGATCCCATTAGTAGCCCTCTCCTTCAGTATACCACTGATCCCATCAGTAGCTCTCTCCTTCAGTATACCATTGGTCCCATTAGTAGCTCTCCCCTTCACTATACCACTGATCCCATTAGTAACTCTTACCTTCATTATATCATTGATCCCATTAGCAGCTCTCTCCTTCAGTATACCATTGATCCCATTAGTAGCTCTCTCCTTCAGTATACCATTGACCCCATTAGTAGCTCTGTCCTTCATTATATCATTGATCCCATTAGCAGCTCTCTCCTTCATTATATCATTGATCCCATTAGCAGCTCTCTCCTTCATTATACCACTGATCCCATTAGTAGCCCTCTCCTTCAGTATACCACTGATCCTATCAGTAGCTCTCTCCTTCAGTATACCATTGGTCCCATTATTAGCTCTCCCCTTCACTATACCACTGATCCCATTAGTAACTCTTACCTTCATTATATCATTGATCCCATTAGCAGCTCTCTCCTTCAGTATACCATTGATCCCATTATTAGCTCTCCCCTTCACTATACCACTGATCCCATTAGTAACTCTTACCTTCATTATATCATTGATCCCATTAGCAGCTCTCTCCTTCAGTATACCATTGATCCCATTAGTAGCTCTCTCCTTCAGTATACCATTGATCCCAATAGTAGCTCTCTCCTTCATTATACCATTGATCCCATTAGTAGCTCTCCCCTTCAGTATACCATTAATCCCATTAGCAGCTCTCTCCTTCAGTATACCATTAATCCAATAAGTAGCTGCCTCCTTCGTCATACCATTGATGCCATTAGTAGCTCTCTCCTTTACTATACCATTGATCCCATTAGCAGCTCTCTCCTTCAGTATACCATTGATCCAATTAGTAGCTGTCTCCTTCGTCACACCATTGATCCCAATAGTAACTCTCTCTTTCATTATACAATTGATCCCATTAGTAGCTCTCCCCTTCAGTATACCATTAATCCCATTAGTAGCTCTCTCCTTCATTATAGCATTGATCCCATTAGCAGCTCTCTGCTTCATCATACCATTGATCCCATTAGCAGCTCTCTCCTTCATTATAGCATTGATCCCATTAGTAGCTCTCTCCTACATTATTACATTGATCCCATTAGTAGCTCTCTCCTTCATTATTACATTAATCCCATTAGTCGCTCTCTCCTTTATCATAGCATTGATCCCATTAGTAGCTCTCTCATTTATTATTACATTAATCCCATTAGTCGCTCTCTCCTTCACTATACCACTGATCCCATTAGTCGCTCTCTCCTTGATTATACCACTGATCCCATTAGCAGCTCTCTCCTTCATTATATCATTGATCCCATTAGTCGCTCTCTCCTTCATTATACCATTGATCCCATTAGTAGCTCTCTCCTTCAGTATACCATTGATGTTATTAATAACTCTTACCTTCATTAAAGCATTGATCCCATTAGTAGCTCTCTCCTTCAGTATACCATTGATCTCATTAGTAGCCCTCTCCTTCAGTATACCACTGATCCCATTATTAGCTCTCTCCTTCACTATACCACTGATGTTATTAATAACTCTTACCTTCATTAAAGCATTGGTCCCATTAGCAGCTCTCTCCTTCAGTATAACATGGTTCACATTAGTAGCTCTCTCCTTCAGTATACCATTGATCCCATTAGTAGCTTTCTCCTTCAGTATACCATTGATCCCATTAGTAGCTCTCTCCTTCACTATACCACTGATCCCATTATTAGCTCTCTCCTTCACTATACCACTGATGTTATTAGTAACTCTTACCTTCATTAAAGCATTGATCCCATTAGCAGCTCTCTCCTTCAGTATACCATTGATCCCATTAGTAGCTCTCTCCTTCAGTATACCATTGATCCCATTAGTAGCTCTCTCCTTCGCTATACCATTGATCCCATTAGTAGCTCTCTCCTTCAGTATACCATTGATCCCATTAGTAGCTCTCTCCTTCAGTATACCATTGATCCCATTAGTAGCTCTCTCCTTCAGTATACCATTGATCCCATTAGTAGCCCTCTCCTTCAGTATACCACTGATCCCATCAGTAGCTCTCTCCTTCAGTATACCATTGATCCCATTAGTAGCTCTCTCCTTCACTATACCATTGATCTCATTAGTAGCCCTCTCCTTCAGTATACCATTAATCCCATTAGTAGCTCTCTCCTTCGCTATACCATTGATCCCATTAGTAGCTCTCTCCTTCAGTATACCATTGATCCCATTAGTAGCTCTCTCCTTCAGTATACCATTGATCCCATTAGTCGCTCTCTCCTTCACTTTACCACTGATCCCATCAGTAGCTCTCTCCTTCACTATACCACTGATCCCATTATTAGCTCTCTCCTTCACTATACCACTGATGTTATTAATAACTCTTACCTTCATTAAAGCATTGATCCCATTAGCAGCTCTCTCCTTCAGTATACCATGGTTCACATTAGTAGCTCTCTCCTTCAGTATACCATTAATCCCATTAGTAGCTCTCTCCTTCGCTATACCATTGATCCCATTAGTAGCTCTCTCCTTCAGTATACCATTGATCCCATTAGTAGCTCTCTCCTTCAGTATACCATTGATCCCATTAGTCGCTCTCTCCTTCACTTTACCACTGATCCCATCAGTAGCTCTCTCCTTCACTATACCACTGATCCCATTATTAGCTCTCTCCTTCACTATACCACTGATGTTATTAATAACTCTTACCTTCATTAAAGCATTGATCCCATTAGCAGCTCTCTCCTTCAGTATACCATGGTTCACATTAGTAGCTCTCTCCTTCAGTATACCATTGATCCCATTAGTAGGTCTCTCCTTCAGTATACCATTGATCCCATTAGTAGCTCTCTCCTTCACTATACCACTGATCCCATTATTAGCTCTCTCCTTCACTATACCACTGATGTTATTAGTAACTCTTACCTTCATTAAAGCATTGATCCCATTAGCAGCTCTCTCCTTCAGTATACCATTGATCCCATTAGTAGCTCTCTCCTTCACTATACCACTGATCCAATAAGTGGCACCTTCCTTCATAATACCTCTGCTCCAATTATAATACCTCTGCTGCAATTAGTGGCTCCTTCCTTCATAATACCTGTGCTCCAATTATAATACCTCTGCTCCAATTAGTAGCTCTTTCCTTCATAATACCTCTGCTCCAATAAGTGGCTCCTTCCTTCATAATACCACTGCTCCAATTAGTATATCCTTCCTTCATAATACTTCTACTCCATGTATAATACCTCTGCTCTAATTAGTAGCTCCTTCCTTCATAATACCTCTGCTCCAATTAGTGGGTCTTTCCTTCATAATACATCTGCTCCAATAAATGGCTCCTTCCTTCATAATACCTCTGCTCCAATTAGTATATCCTTCCTTCATAATACCTCTGCTCCAATTATAATACCTCTGCTCTAATTAGTAGCTCCTTCCTTTATAATACCTCTGCTGCAATTAGTGGCTCCTTCCTTCATAATACCTCTGCTCCAATAAGTGGCTCCTTTCTTCATAATACCTCTGCTCTAATTAGTGGCCCCTTCCTTCATGAAACTTCCAGATCAAATTAGTAGCTCTTACCTTCATTATACCATTAATCCCATTAGTAGCTCTCTCCTTCAGTATACCATTGATCCCATTAGTAGCTCTCTCCTTCAGTATACCATTGATCCCATTAGTAACTGTTACCTTCATTATACCATTAATCCCATTAGTAGCTCTCTCCTTCAGTATTACATTGATCCCATTAGTAGCTCTCTCCTTCAGTATACCATTGTCCCATTAGTAGCTCTCTCCTTCATTATTACATTGATCACATTAGTAGCTCTCTCCTTCAGTATACCATTGATCCCATTAGTAGCCCTCTCCTTCATTATTACATTGATCCCATTAGTAGCCCTCTCCTTCAGTATACCACTGATCCCATCAGTAGCTCTCTCCTTCAGTATACCATTGGTCCCATTATTAGCTCTCTCCTTCATTATATCATTGATCTCATTAGTAGCCCTCTCCTTCAGTATACCATTGATCCCATTAGTAGCTCTCTCCTTCGCTATACCATTGATCCCATTAGTAGCTCTCTCCTTCAGTATACCATTGATCCCATTAGTAGCTCTCTCCTTCAGTATACCATTGATCCCATTAGTAGCTCTCTCCTTCACTATACCATTGATCCCATTAGTAGCTCTCTCCTTCAGTATACCATTGATCCCATTAGTCGCTCTCTCCTTCACTTTACCACTGATCCCATCAGTAGCTCTCTCCTTCACTATACCACTGATCCCATTATTAGCTCTCTCCTTCACTATACCACTGATGTTATTAGTAACTCTTACCTTCATTAAAGCATTGATCCCATTAGCAGCTCTCTCCTTCAGTATACCATGGTTCACATTAGTAGCTCTCTCCTTCAGTATACCATTGATCCCATTAGTAGCTCTCTCCTTCAGTATACCATTGATCCCATTAGTAGCTCTCTCCTTCACTATACCACTGATCCCATTATTAGCTCTCTCCTTCACTATACCACTGATGTTATTAGTAACTCTTACCTTCATTAAAGCATTGATCCCATTAGCAGCTCTCTCCTTCAGTATACCATTGATCCCATTAGTAGCTCTCTCCTTCAGTATACCATTGATCCCATTAGTAGCTCTCTCCTTCACTATACCACTGATCCCATTATTAGCTCTCTCCTTCACTATACCACTGATATTATTAGTAACTCTTACCTTCATTAAAGCATTGATCCCATTAGCAGCTCTCTCCTTCAGTATACCATGGTTCACATTAGTAGCTCTGTCCTTCACTATACTACTGATCCCATTATTAGCTCTCTCCTTCACTATACCACTGATCTTATTAGTAACTCTCTCCTTCATTATTACATTGATCCCATTAGCAGCTCTGTCCTTTAGTATACCATTGATCCCAATAGTAGCTCTCTCTTTCACTATGCCATTGGTCCCATTAGTAGCTCTCTCCTTGAGTATACCATTGATCCCATTAGCAGCTCTCTCCTTCATTATACCATTGATCCAATTAGTAGCTGTCTCTTTCGTCATACCATTGATCCCATTAGTAGCTCTCTCCTTCATTATTACATTGATCCCATTAGTAGCTTTCTCCTTTATTATTACATTGATCCCATTAGCAGCTCTCTCCTTTATTATTACCTCTGCTCCAATAAGTGGCTCCTTTCTTCATAATACCTCTGCTCTAATTAGTGGCCCCTTCCTTCATGAAACTTCCAGATCAAATAAGTAGCTCTTACCTTCATTATACCATTAATCCCATTAGTAGCTCTCTCCTTCAGTATACCATTGATCCCATTAGTAGCTCTCTCCTTCAGTATACCATTGATCCCATTAGTAACTGTTACCTTCATTATACCATTAATCCCATTAGTAGCTCTCTCCTTCAGTATTACATTGATCCCATTAGTAGCTCTCTCCTTCAGTATACCATTAATCCCATTAGTAGCCCTCTCCTTCAGTATTACATTGATCACATTAGTAGCTCTCTCCTTCAGTATACCATTGATCCCATTAGTAGCCCTCCCCTTCATTATTACATTGATCACATTAGTTCAGTATACCATTGATCCCATTAGTAGCCCTCTCCTTCAGTATACCACTGATCCCATCAGTAGCTCTCTCCTTCAGTATACCATTGGTCCCATTAGTAGCTCTCCCCTTCACTATACCACTGATCCCATTAGTAACTCTTACCTTCATTATATCATTGATCCCATTAGCAGCTCTCTCCTTCAGTATACCATTGATCCCATTAGTAGCTCTCTCCTTCAGTATACCATTGACCCCATTAGTAGCTCTGTCCTTCATTATATCATTGATCCCATTAGCAGCTCTCTCCTTCATTATATCATTGATCCCATTAGCAGCTCTCTCCTTCATTATACCACTGATCCCATTAGTAGCCCTCTCCTTCAGTATACCACTGATCCTATCAGTAGCTCTCTCCTTCAGTATACCATTGGTCCCATTATTAGCTCTCCCCTTCACTATACCACTGATCCCATTAGTAACTCTTACCTTCATTATATCATTGATCCCATTAGCAGCTCTCTCCTTCAGTATACCATTGATCCCATTATTAGCTCTCCCCTTCACTATACCACTGATCCCATTAGTAACTCTTACCTTCATTATATCATTGATCCCATTAGCAGCTCTCTCCTTCAGTATACCATTGATCCCATTAGTAGCTCTCTCCTTCAGTATACCATTGATCCCAATAGTAGCTCTCTCCTTCATTATACCATTGATCCCATTAGTAGCTCTCCCCTTCAGTATACCATTAATCCCATTAGCAGCTCTCTCCTTCAGTATACCATTAATCCAATAAGTAGCTGCCTCCTTCGTCATACCATTGATGCCATTAGTAGCTCTCTCCTTTACTATACCATTGATCCCATTAGCAGCTCTCTCCTTCAGTATACCATTGATCCAATTAGTAGCTGTCTCCTTCGTCACACCATTGATCCCAATAGTAACTCTCTCTTTCATTATACAATTGATCCCATTAGTAGCTCTCCCCTTCAGTATACCATTAATCCCATTAGTAGCTCTCTCCTTCATTATAGCATTGATCCCATTAGCAGCTCTCTGCTTCATCATACCATTGATCCCATTAGCAGCTCTCTCCTTCATTATAGCATTGATCCCATTAGTAGCTCTCTCCTACATTATTACATTGATCCCATTAGTAGCTCTCTCCTTCATTATTACATTAATCCCATTAGTCGCTCTCTCCTTTATCATAGCATTGATCCCATTAGTAGCTCTCTCATTTATTATTACATTAATCCCATTAGTCGCTCTCTCCTTCACTATACCACTGATCCCATTAGTCGCTCTCTCCTTGATTATACCACTGATCCCATTAGCAGCTCTCTCCTTCATTATATCATTGATCCCATTAGTCGCTCTCTCCTTCATTATACCACTGATCCCATTAGTCGCTCTCTCCTTCATTATACCATTGATCCCATTAGCAGCTCTCTCCTTCATTATACCACTGATCCCATTAGTCGCTCTCTCCTTCATTATACCACTGATCCCATTAGTAGCTCTCTCCTTCATTATATCATTGATCCCATTAGCAGCTCTCTCCTTTAATATACAATTGATCCCATTAGTAGCTCTCTCCTTCAATATGACACTGATTCCATTAGTAACTCTCTCCTTCATTATTACATTGATCCCATTAGCAGCTCTGTCTTTCAGTATACCATTGATCCCAATAGTAGCTCTCTCCTTCACTATGCCATTGATCCCATTAGTAGCTCTCTCCTTGAGTATACCATTGAACCCAATTAGCAGCTCTCTCCTTCAGTATACCATTGATCCAATTAGTAGCTGTCTCCTTCGTCATACCATTGATCCCATTAGTAGCTCTCTCCTTCGTTATTAC
Source organism: Lepidochitona cinerea (assembly GCA_963971465.1). Taxonomy (NCBI): domain Eukaryota; kingdom Metazoa; phylum Mollusca; class Polyplacophora; order Chitonida; family Tonicellidae; genus Lepidochitona; species Lepidochitona cinerea. Next base: position 504,058 of record OZ020555.1, on the reverse strand, counting down.
ATTGATCCCATTAGCAGCTCTCTCCTTTATTATATCATTGATCCCATTAGTAGCTCTCTCATTTATTATTGCATTGATCCCATTAGCAGCTCTCTCCTTTAATCCCATTAGTAGCTCTGTCCTTCACTATACCACTGATCCCATTAGTAACTCTCTCCTTTAGTATACCACTGATCCCATTAGTAACTGTTACCTTCATTTAATCATTGATCCCATTAGCAGCTCTCTCCTTCAGTATACCACTGATCCCATTGGTAGCCCTCTCCTTCATTATACCACTGATCCCATTAGTAGCTCTCTCCTTCACTATACCACTGATCCCATTATTAGCTCTCTCCTTCACTATACCACTGATGTTATTAGTAACTCTTACCTTCATTAAAGCATTGATCCCATTAGCAGCTCTCTCCTTCAGTATACCATGGTTCACATTAGTAGCTCTCTCCTTCAGTATACCATTGATCCCATTAGTAGCTCTCTCCTTCAGTATACCATTGATCCCATTAGTAGCTCTCTCCTTCACTATACCACTGATCCCATTATTAGCTCTCTCCTTCACTATACCACTGATGTTATTAGTAACTCTTACCTTCATTAAAGCATTGATCCCATTAGCAGCTCTCTCCTTCAGTATACCATTGATCCCATTAGTAGCTCTCTCCTTCAGTATACCATTGATCCCATTAGTAGCTCTCTCCTTCACTATACCACTGATCCCGTTATTAGCTCTCTCCTTCACTATACCACTGATGTTATTAGTAACTCTTACCTTCATTAAAGCATTGATCCCATTAGCAGCTCTCTCCTTCAGTATACCATGGTTCACATTAGTAGCTCTGTCCTTCACTATACCACTGATCCCATTATTAGCTCTCTCCTTCACTATACCACTGATCTTATTAGTAACTCTCTCCTTCATTATTACATTGATCCCATTAGCAGCTCTCTCCTTTAGTATACCATTGATCCCAATAGTAGCTCTCTCTTTCACTATGCCATTGATCCCATTAGTAGCTCTCTCCTTGAGTATACCATTGATCCCATTAGCAGCTCTCTCCTTCATTATACCATTGATCCAATTAGTAGCTGTCTCCTTCGTCATACCATTGATCCCATTAGTAGCTCTCTCCTTCGTTATTACATTGATCCCATTAGTAGCTTTCTCCTTTATTATTACATTGATCCCATTAGCAGCTCTCTCCTTTATTATTACATTAATCCCATTAGTAGCTCTGTCCTTCACTATACCACTGATCCCATTAGTAACTCTCTCCTTTAGTATACCACTGATCCCATTAGTAACTGTTACCTTCATTATATCATTGATCCCATTAGCAGCTCTCTCCTTCATTATGCCACTGATTCCATTAGTAACTCTCTCCTTCATTATATCATTGATCTCATTAGCAGCTCTCTCCTTCATTATATCATTGATCCCATTAGCAGCTCTCTCCTTCATTATGCCACTGATTCCATTAGTAACTCTCTCCTTCATTATATCATTGATCTCATTAGCAGCTCTCTCCTTCATTATACCATTGATCCCATTAGTAGCTCTCTCCTTCAGTATACCATTGATCCCATTAGTAGCTCTCTCCTTCAGTATATCATTGATCTCATTAGTAGCTCTCTCCTTCAGTATACCACTGATGTTATTAGTAACTCTCTCCTTTAGTATACCACTGATCCCATTAGTAACTGTTACCTTCATTATATCATTGATCCCATTAGCAGCTCTCTCCTTCATTATACCATTGATCCCATTAGTAGCTCTCTCCTTCAGTATACCATTGATCCCATTAGTAGCTCTCTCCTTCAGTATATCATTGATCTCATTAGTAGCTCTCTCCTTCAGTATACCACTGATGTTATTAGTAACTCTCTCCTTTAGTATACCACTGATCCCATTAGTAACTGTTACCTTCATTATATCATTGATCTCATTAGCAGCTCTCTCCTTCATTATACCATTGATCCCATTAGTAGCTCTCTCCTTCAGTATACCATTGACCCCATTAGTAGCTCTGTCCTTCATTATATCATTGATCCCATTAGCAGCTCTCTCCTTCATTATATCATTGATCCCATTAGCAGCTCTCTCCTTCATTATACCACTGATCCCATTAGTAGCCCTCTCCTTTAGTATACCACTGATCCTATCAGTAGCTCTCTCCTTCAGTATACCATTGGTCCCATTATTAGCTCTCCCCTTCACTATACCACTGATCCCATTAGTAACTCTTACCTTCATTATATCATTGATCCCATTAGCAGCTCTCTCCTTCAGTATACCATTGATCCCATTATTAGCTCTCCCCTTCACTATACCACTGATCCCATTAGTAACTCTTACCTTCATTATATCATTGATCCCATTAGCAGCTCTCTCCTTCAGTATACCATTGATCCCATTAGTAGCTCTCTCCTTCAGTATACCATTGATCCCAATAGTAGCTCTCTCCTTCATTATACCATTGATCCCATTAGTAGCTCTCCCCTTCAGTATACCATTAATCCCAATAGCAGCTCTCTCCTTCAGTATACCATTAATCCAATAAGTAGCTGCCTCCTTCGTCATACCATTGATGCCATTAGTAGCTCTCTCCTTTACTATACCATTGATCCCATTAGCAGCTCTCTCCTTCAGTATACCATTGATCCAATTAGTAGCTGTCTCCTTCGTCACACCATTGATCCCAATAGTAACTCTCTCTTTCATTATACAATTGATCCCATTAGTAGCTCTCCCCTTCAGTATACCATTAATCCCATTAGTAGCTCTCTCCTTCATTATAGCATTGATCCCATTAGCAGCTCTCTCCTTCATCATACCATTGATCCCATTAGCAGCTCTCTCCTTCATTATAGCATTGATCCCATTAGTAGCTCTCTCCTACATTATTACATTGATCCCATTAGTAGCTCTCTCCTTCATTATTACATTAATCCCATTAGTCGCTCTCTCCTTTATCATAGCATTGATCCCATTAGTAGCTCTCTCATTTATTATTACATTAATCCCATTAGTCGCTCTCTCCTTCACTATACCACTGATCCCATTAGTCGCTCTCTCCTTGATTATACCACTGATCCCATTAGCAGCTCTCTCCTTCATTATATCATTGATCCCATTAGTCGCTCTCTCCTTCATTATACCACTGATCCCATTAGTCGCTCTCTCCTTCATTATACCATTGATCCCATTAGCAGCTCTCTCCTTCATTATACCACTGATCCCATTAGTCGCTCTCTCCTTCATTATACCACTGATCCCATTAGTAGCTCTCTCCTTCATTATATCATTGATCCCATTAGCAGCTCTCTCCTTTAATATACAATTGATCCCATTAGTAGCTCTCTCCTTCAATATGACACTGATTCCATTAGTAACTCTCTCCTTCATTATTACATTGATCCCATTAGCAGCTCTGTCTTTCAGTATACCATTGATCCCAATAGTAGCTCTCTCCTTCACTATGCCATTGATCCCATTAGTAGCTCTCTCCTTGAGTATACCATTGAACCCAATTAGCAGCTCTCTCCTTCAGTATACCATTGATCCAATTAGTAGCTGTCTCCTTCGTCATACCATTGATCCCATTAGTAGCTCTCTCCTTCGTTATTACATTGATCCCATTAGCAGCTCTCTCCTTTATTATATCATTGATCCCATTAGTAGCTCTCTCATTTATTATTGCATTGATCCCATTAGCAGCTCTCTCCTTTAATCCCATTAGTAGCTCTGTCCTTCACTATACCACTGATCCCATTAGTAACTCTCTCCTTTAGTATACCACTGATCCCATTAGTAACTGTTACCTTCATTTAATCATTGATCCCATTAGCAGCTCTCTCCTTCAGTATACCACTGATCCCATTGGTAGCCCTCTCCTTCATTATACCACTGATCCCATTAGTAACTCTCTCCTTTAGTATACCACTGATCCCATTAGTAACTGTTACCTTCATTTAATCATTGATCCCATTAGTAGCTCTCTCCTTCACTATACCACTGATCCCATTAGTAGCTCTCTCCTTCACTATACCACTGATCCCATTATTAGCTCTCTCCTTCACTATACCACTAATCTTATTAGTAACTCTTACCTTCATTATAGCATTGATCCCATTAGCAGCTCTCTCCTTCAGTATACCATTGATCCCATTAGTAGCTCTCTCCTTCATTATACCACTGATCCCATTATTAGCTCTCTCCTTCACTATACCACTGATGTTATTAGTAACTCTTACCTTCATTAAAGCATTGATCCCATTAGCAGCTCTCTCCTTCAGTATACCATTGATCCCATTAGTAGCTCTCTCCTTCAGTATACCATTGATCCCATTAGTAGCTCTCTCCTTCACTATACCACTGATCCCATTATTAGCTCTCTCCTTCACTATACCACTGATGTTATTAGTAACTCTTACCTTCATTAAAGCATTGATCCCATTAGCAGCTCTCTCCTTCAGTGAACCATGGTTCACATTAGTAGCTCTCTCCTTCAGTATACCATTGATCCCATTAGTAGCTCTCTCCTTCAGTATACCATTGATCCCATTAGTAGCTCTCTCCTTCACTATACCACTGATCCCATTATTAGCTCTCTCCTTCACTATACCACTGATGTTATTAGTAACTCTTACCTTCATTAAAGCATTGATCCCATTAGCAGCTCTCTCCTTCAGTATACCATTGATCCCATTAGTAGCTCTCTCCTTCAGTATACCATTGATCCCATTAGTAGCTCTCTCCTTCACTATACCACTGATCCCGTTATTAGCTCTCTCCTTCACTATACCACTGATGTTATTAGTAACTCTTACCTTCATTAAAGCATTGATCCCATTAGCAGCTCTCTCCTTCAGTATACCATGGTTCACATTAGTAGCTCTGTCCTTCACTATACCACTGATCCCATTATTAGCTCTCTCCTTCACTATACCACTGATCTTATTAGTAACTCTCTCCTTCATTATTACATTGATCCCATTAGCAGCTCTCTCCTTTAGTATACCATTGATCCCAATAGTAGCTCTCTCTTTCACTATGCCATTGATCCCATTAGTAGCTCTCTCCTTGAGTATACCATTGATCCCATTAGCAGCTCTCTCCTTCATTATACCATTGATCCAATTAGTAGCTGTCTCCTTCGTCATACCATTGATCCCATTAGTAGCTCTCTCCTTCGTTATTACATTGATCCCATTAGTAGCTTTCTCCTTTATTATTACATTGATCCCATTAGCAGCTCTCTCCTTTATTATTACATTAATCCCATTAGTAGCTCTGTCCTTCACTATACCACTGATCCCATTAGTAACTCTCTCCTTTAGTATACCACTGATCCCATTAGTAACTGTTACCTTCATTATATCATTGATCCCATTAGCAGCTCTCTCCTTCATTATGCCACTGATTCCATTAGTAACTCTCTCCTTCATTATATCATTGATCTCATTAGCAGCTCTCTCCTTCATTATATCATTGATCCCATTAGCAGCTCTCTCCTTCATTATGCCACTGATTCCATTAGTAACTCTCTCCTTCATTATATCATTGATCTCATTAGCAGCTCTCTCCTTCATTATACCATTGATCCCATTAGTAGCTCTCTCCTTCAGTATACCATTGATCCCATTAGTAGCTCTCTCCTTCAGTATATCATTGATCTCATTAGTAGCTCTCTCCTTCAGTATACCACTGATGATATTAGTAACTCTCTCCTTTAGTATACCACTGATCCCATTAGTAACTGTTACCTTCATTATATCATTGATCCCATTAGCAGCTCTCTCCTTCATTATACCATTGATCCCATTAGTAGCTCTCTCCTTCAGTATACCATTGATCCCATTAGTAGCTCTCTCCTTCAGTATATCATTGATCTCATTAGTAGCTCTCTCCTTCAGTATACCACTGATGTTATTAGTAACTCTCTCCTTTAGTATACCACTGATCCCATTAGTAACTGTTACCTTCATTATATCATTGATCTCATTAGCAGCTCTCTCCTTCATTATACCATTGATCCCATTAGTAGCTCTCTCCTTCAGTATACCATTGATCCCATTAGTAGCTCTCTCCTTCAGTATATCATTGATCTCATTAGTAGCTCTCTCCTTCAGTATACCACTGATGTTATTAGTAACTCTCTCCTTTAGTATACCACTGATCCCATTAGTAACTGTTACCTTCATTATATCATTGATCCCATTAGCAGCTCTCTCCTTCATTATGCCACTGATTCCATTAGTAACTCTCTCCTTCATTATATCATTGATCTCATTAGCAGCTCTCTCCTTCATTATATCATTGATCCCATTAGCAGCTCTCTCCTTCATTATGCCACTGATTCCATTAGTAACTCTCTCCTTCATTATATCATTGATCTCATTAGCAGCTCTCTCCTTCATTATACCATTGATCCCATTAGTAGCTCTCTCCTTCAGTATACCATTGATCCCATTAGTAGCTCTCTCCTTCAGTATATCATTGATCTCATTAGTAGCTCTCTCCTTCAGTATACCACTGATGTTATTAGTAACTCTCTCCTTTAGTATACCACTGATCCCATTAGTAACTGTTACCTTCATTATATCATTGATCCCATTAGCAGCTCTCTCCTTCAGTATGCCACTGATTCCATTAGTAACTCTCTCCTTCAGTATACCATTGATCCCATTAGTAGCTCTCTCCTTCAGTATATCATTGATCTCATTAGCAGCTCTCTCCTTCATTATACCATTGATCCCATTAGTAGCTCTCTCCTTCAGTATACCATTGATCCCATTAGTAGCTCTCTCCTTCAATATATCATTGATCCCATTAGTAGCTCTCTCCTTCAGTATACCATGGTTCACATTAGTAGCTCTCTCCTTCAGTATACCACTGATCCCATTATTAGCTCTCTCCTTCATCATACCACTGATCCCATTAGCAGCTCTCTCCTTCATTATACTATTGATCTCATTAGTAGCTCTCTCCTTCATTATATCATTGATCCCATTATTAGCTCTCTCCTTCAGTATATCATTGATCTCATTAGTAGCCCTCTCCTTCATTATACCATTGTGCCCATTAGCAGCTCTCTCCTTCATTATACTACTGGTCCCATTAGTAGCCCTCTCCTTCATTATATCATTGATCCCATTATTAGCCCTCTCCTTCATTATATCATTGATCCCATTATTAGCCCTCTCCTTCATTATACTATTGATCTCATTAGTAGCCCTCTCCTTCAGTATATCATTGATCCCATTATTAGCCCTCTCCTTCATTATATCATTGATCCCATTAGTAGCTCTCTCCTTCAGTATACCACTGATCCCATAAGCAGCTCTCTCCTTCATTATACTATTGATCTCATTAGTAGCTCTCTCCTTCATTATATCATTGATCCCATTATTAGCCCTCTCCTTCATTATATCATTGATCTCATTAGTAACTCTCTCCTTCATTATACCATTGATCCCATTAGTAGCTCTCTCCTTCATTATACCATTGATCCCATTAGTAGCTCTCTCCTTCACTATACTACTGATCCCATTAGTAGCTCTCTCCTTCAGTATACCATTGATCCCATTAGTAACTCTCTCCTTCATTATACCATTGATCCCATTAGTAGCTCTCTCCTTCACTATACTACTGATCCCATTAGTAGCTCTCTCCTTCAGTATACCATTGATCCCATTAGTAGCTCTCTCCTTCAGTATATCATTGATCTCATTAGTAGCCCTCTCCTTCATTATACCATTGTGCCCATTAGCAGCTCTCTCCTTCATTATACTACTGGTCCCATTAGTAGCCCTCTCCTTCATTATATCATTGATCCCATTATTAGCCCTCTCCTTCATTATATCATTGATCCCATTATTAGCCCTCTCCTTCATTATACTATTGATCTCATTAGTATCCTTCTCCTTCAGTATATCATTGATCCCATTATTAGCCCTCTCCTTCATTATATCATTGATCCCATTAGTAGCTCTCTCCTTCAGTATACCACTGATCCCATTAGCAGCTCTCTCCTTCATTATACTATTGATCTCATTAGTAGCTCTCTCCTTCATTATATCATTGATCCCATTATTAGCTCTCTCCTTCATTATATCATTGATCTCATTATTAGCCCTCTCCTTCAGTATATCATTGATCCCATTATTAGCCCTCTCCTTCATTATATCATTGATCCCATTATTAGCCCTCTCCTTCATTATATCATTGATCTCATTAGCAGCTCTCTCCTTCATTATACTACTGATCCCATTAGTAGCTCTCTCCTTCACTATACCAGTGATCCCATTAGTAGCTCTCTCCTTCACTATACCATTGATCCCATTAGCAGCTCTCTCCTTCAGTATACCATTGATCTCATTAGTAGCTCTCTCCTTCATTATATCATTGATCCCATTAGCAGCTCTCTCCTTCAGTATACCATTGATCTCATTAGTAGCTCTCTCCTTCATTATATCATTGATCCCATTAGTAGCTCTCCCCTTCACTATACCACTGATCCCATTAGTAGCTCTCTCCTTCATTATATCATTGATCCCATTAGTCGCTCTCCCCTTCAGTATACTACTGATCCCATTAGTAGCCCTCTCCTTCAGTATACCACTGATCCCATTAGTAGCTCTCTCCTTCATTATATCATTGATCCCATTAGTCGCTCTCCCCTTCAGTATACTACTGATCCCATTAGTAGCCCTCTCCTTCAGTATACCACTGATCCCATTAGTAGCTCTCTCCTTTATTATGCCGTTGATCCCATTAGTAGATTTCTCCTTCATTATTACATTGATCCCAATAGCAGCTCTCTCCTTCCGTATACCATTGTCCCAATAGCAGCTCTCTCCTTCAGTATACCATTGATCCCATTAGTAGCTCTCTCCTTCACTATACCACTGATCCCATTATTAGCTCTCTCCTTCACTATACCACTGATGTTATTAGTAACTCTTACCTTCATTAAAGCATTGATCCCATTAGCAGCTCTCTCCTTCATTATACCATTGATTCCATTAGCAGCTCTCTCCTTCAGTATGCCATTGTGCCCATTAGTAGCTCCCTCTTTCATGATACAGAAGAAGGTTGGATGCATATCGAACATACGGTTAATATTTTATCAAAAGACAAGCAGACGGCCACAGCCTGTAACACTGTTTTCAGAGGCACAGGACTGCGTTCAACGCCGGAGTTGACAGCTATAGAGGAGCCACCAGCCGCTCGCTCACCATCGTCAATAAAGGTGCTGTAGAGTTTTTAAGAGTAACTCTATCGCTGTCCGCCTGCCTGAAATGTGTCTATTGCAGGCAAAAAGCAACAGGATTGAACTGTTGAGTTAATAATGTTAATTCATTATGGTTGCTCCTAAGACCACGAAAATTCCACTGGGTTAGAGTATCCATTACGGAGAGAGGCGTGTAGTTGAGCCATCGCCAGGTCTGGATTGATGGTCACCACTTGAAGACACACCCTTTTTCCGAGACTTGAAGGATTTTGGGCCGGGACTCTGTGGCTTTGACGAGCGATCCCGGGATCCTTCTGGTTTTAGAGAGGGTGGGTAAGATTTAGATCCCTGGGAGGAGGTCTCCATTTTCTCCCTGGACGATTCAGGGAGTGTGTGTGCCCTTTTCTCTGAGGCATACTCCTGAGTATGGGAGGCATGCGACTCCAAAGATTCAAACCTATTGGAGGACTGAATCACAGGCCCCCAGATACTCTCTGCAGTGTGTGGGGAGGGGCTCGAAGGCCTCTCCGGGCTCTTTGGTTTGGATTTTGTTGTCCAGGAGGTATGATCTTCAGGGCCACGAAAGGTGTTGGGATACAAACGAAAGACCTTTATAGCATCGCCAGTTGACTTAGATGGTTGAACCGAAGGTCCTGCGTGTCTTTGCGTTTTGCTAGATTTTGTGCAGAAGAAGACGAATTTTCAGTTTGACAAGTTGTTGATGTTGAAGCTTATGCAGGATTGGATGTTAGCTGAACAGCTGCCGGCTTGTCAGAGCGAATTGGTCAGGCCACAGTAGTCTGTGTTGATGTTGAAACACAGACTCCCTTAGCTAATTTGGAAAGAGGAAAGACAGTCTTTAGAAGAGGACATGTGAACTGCTCCGCAATTAGAACATTTTATTGGTGCACTACAATCATCAGAGTCATGATTTAACCCATCACATCTGCAACAGATCTTTTTGTTGCGACACTGAGCGCTTCCATGGCCAAAATTCTGACAATTAAAACAATGTATAGGGTTAGGTATAAATATACTGAACTGCAAAAAAAAAACGTCACTGCTTTTTGGATATTGATAATCAATGTATTTCAAATAGATGTAAACAACACACTTATCCACGGAATGATTCCAAATTTGACATGATTGATCATCATCATTGGCAGACAAATGTTACACAAAAGTAGAAGTGGGGACAGGTGGCGCCACAGTGCGATCTGGAAGTCAATAATGTGTATGGCCACCATGGGCGTTGATTACGGCGTTGCATCGTCTGAACACTGAGTGGATGAGACGGTTTATACAAATGATAGTAACTGGGCCCGAACTCTGTGATACGCCTGAGTTCAGCTGCAGTTGTCGGCCTTGGCTGCACGAGATTGAGCCTCCTCTGAATCTCGTCCCACAAGTGTTTTATCGGATTTAAGTCTGGACTGGGAGCAGGCCATTGAAGAGTCTGTATGTTGCTTTCACTGAGGAAGTCTCCCGCTGCTCTGGCAGTATGGGCTCGTGCGATTTCTTGCTGGAAGACATGATTTCCATGACGAGCAAAATGAGGCACGATGAAGGGCTCAGCGCCTGATCGATGTAGCGGGCAGCTGTTACACCATTTCCTCTACCAGGACCAACATTCTGGAACACCATAGGGCCTAGTTGTTGATTCAGTGCTATAGCACCCCATACCATAATGCTGGGACCTCCCCACGCGTCTCTTTCCACACTCATCTGCAAAACGCTCCACACTCTCATTCGCCCATCAACCGTCAAGATGCTGTACTGACTTTCATCGGAGAAGACCGCAGTTCTCCACCCCCGGTGACGCCACTTTCGATGTTGTGTGGCCCATTGCAGACGAGCGCGGCAAAGTCGTGCAGTAAGGATCGAACTCCAGGAAGGCCTGAGATATCTGAGATTTGCCTGCCTCAAACGCCTGCGCACCGTGTCGTCGCTGATTGGTCTCTGGTGATTGCCAATGGTTGTCCTTGCAGTTTCCGCAGCTGTAGCGAAATGGTTTTGCAGGTGTTGACGGACAATCTGTCGATCTTGCCTCAACGTTGTTACAGACTGTCTTCCACTACCAGGACGGTCTGCTGTGCTTCCAGTGGCTTTAACCCGTTGTTGCAGGCGGTATATTGTTCGGACATGCACATTGAAGTGGTTTGCCACAGGTCTTGCAGTCTGGCCAGCATGAAGTCTTCTCAAGGCTTGGTCTCTCCGCTCCCGTGAAAGTCGTGGCATGTCACAACTGTGAATGATTCGATGCATGCTCGGTGGCTTGACACCCCGCAACACACGTACATTGTGACCTTCATGCAAAACGAGCCTAAACCCCATCATTACTTTAGTAACTGTGCTTTGACGACGTGTTTTGCATATTAGTAGCATGATCAGAAACCAAACTTTCTTGACCACTGGCTTTAAACTAGGTCTAGCAAGGATATCCAAAGAGAAAAATTATTGAAAATTATGATAATATATGCCTTTAGCAACATTTGAATAGGATGACGTTTCTTTTGCGCTTCAGTATACATCAACCGTAACCCAATATGGCCAATATAAATATGATTCTGGACGGTCAATGTGTTGAACGCCAAGAGATACGTGTTCAACTTGATCACATTGTCGTCTCGTTTATTTGTGAAGCAAAAGCTTCAATCCTCTTTCTGCACCAACTTGGGCGATGCCTCCCTATGGGTAGAACCTGCAGGGAGAGGCACCAGGGAATCCAGGAAGTGTATATTTAATTAAGCAGATAGATACGATTGACCCATTAGCCTCCGCCTTCTACAATGATCTTTTATGATCTTGTGTTTACTGTAGAAATATCCAACATTCTATCACCTTTGACGTTTCCCCTGATACTTGCAACGTTGAAAATCATTGCATCAAATCCTCACGACAATGCACCGTTGAACATTGTTCCGCACGCAGAGTGACGTATCAAACTCACTCTGGTGTAGAGGAATGTTGTATTTGCTTTAAAACAGAAACCTATCGCAAATTTAAACAAACAAACGCGCGCTATATGCAAGGCCATTATAAAATGAGCAATTCAAAGTGACGTCACAATCGCAGGAGAAAAAGGCTGCAGAGCGGGATAAGGTCATCACGTCATAACGAGGGTCTCTTGGCTCATGGAACAGCCTTTCATCCCTAGCAGCGGTCAAATCCAAGTGTAAGCCCACGTGCAGTTGGTGTAACAACAAGCCACAGACGCAGCATTCCAATCCAGACTGGACTGTTCCAAACGTTATGGGTGTCCCCGGTGATTTGAACTATAGCTACCAAACTTTTGTGACAAAAGCACCTTCCAAAATACATTTGAAGTGTGATAGAAAAGAAATAATGTTTTTGTTCTCGGCCATTGTCGTGGGATTTAGAGAATGTGGACAAGTTTCAAAATTAAAACTCGTCCACAGTCTCTAACCTAAATCCCACGACGATGACCTCGAACGAAAACATTATTTATTTTCTATCACACATCAAATGTATTTTGGAAGGTGCTTTGTTAAAAAATTTTGGTAGCTATAGTTCAATATTTTGGGCGTTACATATTGTTTACATCCAGGTTTTGAATACCATGGATTTTTCTTTTATCGAATCATTGTAGGGCTCGACATGATCGGATCGGGCCAATCCGACCTCCTGTTTAGGTGAAGTCAGGGCCTAAGTGAAGTGTTGGGTTTTCGGAGCATTAATTACCAAGCTCCTCAACCCTCGCCCCCCGACACAGGTTAATGGCCTACGGCCAACAGGCAGGTTTAGTCGCCTTTTACGAACAAGCTCCAAAGAAAGCTGTGGGCCTATTCTTAACCCCCAGAACCCACACGGGGGTCTCCTTTATGCTAGCTCTTATCACATTAGTAACTCTCCGCTTCATGATACCTCTGATAACATTATTAGCTTTCTCCTTCATGAAACATGTGGTAACATTAGTAGTTCTCTCTTTCAGGATACCTCTTATCACAGTATTAGCTCTTTCCTTCATGATGCCTCTGATCACAGTATTAGCTCTTTCCTTCATGATACCTCTGATCACAGTATTAGCTCTTTCCTTCATGATGCCTCTGATCACAGTATTATCTCTTTCCTTCATGATGCCTCTGATCACAGTATTAGCTCTTTCCTTCATGATGCCTCTGATCATAGTATTACCTCTTTCCTTTATGATGCATCTGATCACAGTATTAGCTCTTTCCTTCATGATGCCTCTGATCACAGTATTAGCTCTTTCCTTCATGATGCCTCTGATCATAGTATTACCTCTTTCCTTTATGATGCATCTGATCACAGTATTAGCTCTTTCCTTCATGATGCCTCTGATCATAGTATTACCTCTTTCCTTTATGATGCATCTGATCACAGTATTAGCTCTTTCCTTCATGATGCCTCTGATCATAGTATTACCTCTTTCCTTTATGATGCATCTGATCACAGTATTAGCTCTTTCCTTCATGATGCCTCTGATCATAGTATTACCTCTTTCCTTTATGATGCATCTGATCACAGTATTAGCTCTTTCCTTCATGATGCCTCTGATCAAAGTATGAGCTCTTTCCTTCATGATACCTCTGATCACAGTATTAGCTCTTTCCTTTATGATGCCTCTGATCACAGTATTAGCTCTTTCCTTCATGATGCCTCTGATCACAGTATTAGCTCTTTCCTTCATGATACCTCTGATCACAGTATTAGCTCTTTCCTTCATGATGCCTCTGATCACAGTATTAGCTCTTTCCTTCATGATACCTCTGATCACAGTATTAGCTCTTTCTTTCATTGGGACCTCTGATCACAGTATTAGCTCTTTCCTTCATGATGCCTCTTATCACAGTATTAGCTCTTTCCTTCATGATACCTCTGATCACAGTATTAGCTCTTTCCTTCATAATGCCTCTGATCACAGTATTAGCTCTTTCCTTCATGATACCTCTGATCACAGTATTAGCTCTTTCCTTCATGATGCATCTGATCACAGTATTAGCTCTTTCCTTCATGATACCTCTGATCACATCATTAGCTCTTTCCTTCATGATGCCTCTGATCACAGTCTTAGCTCTTTCCTTCATGATGCCTCTGATCACAGTATTAGCTCTTTCCTTCATGATACCTCTGATCACAGTATTAGCTATTTCCTTCATGATACCTCTGATCACAGTATTAGCTCTTTCCTTCATGATACCTCTGATCACAGTATTACCTCTTTCCTTCATGATGCCTCTGATCACAGTATTAGCTCTTTCCTTCATGATGCCTCTGATCACAGTATTAGCTCTTTCCTTCATGATGCCTCTGATCACAGTATTAGCTCTTTCCTTCATGATACCTCTGATCACAGTATTAGCTCTTTCCTTCATGATGCCTCTGATCACAGTATTAGCTCTTTCCTTCATGATACCTCTGATCACAGTATTAGCTCTTTCCTTCGTGATACCTCTGATCACAGTATTAGCTCTTTCCTTCACGATGCCTCTGATCACAGTATTAGCTCTTTCCTTCATGATACCTCTGATCACATCATTAGCTCTTTCCTTCATGATGCCTCTGATCACAGTATTAGCTCTTTCCTTCATGATACCTCTGATCACAGTATTAGCTCTTTCCTTCATGATGCCTCTGATCACAGTATTAGCTCTTTCCTTCATGATGCCTCTGATCACAGTATTAGCTCTTTCCTTCATGATGCCTCTGATCACAGTATTAGCTCTTTCCTTCATGATACCTCTGATCACAGTATTAGCTTTTTCCTTCATGATACCTCTGATCACAGTATTAGCTCTTTCCTTCATGATACCTCTGATCACAGTATTACCTCTTTCCTTCATGATGCCTCTGATCACAGTATTAGCTCTTTCCTTCATGATGCCTCTGATCACAGTATTAGCTCTTTCCTTCATGATACCTCTGATCACAGTATTAGCTCTTTCCTTCATGATGCCTCTGATCACAGTATTAGCTCTTTCCTTCATGATACCTCTGATCACAGTATTACCTCTGTCCTTCATGATGCCTCTGATCACAGTATTAGCTCTTTCCTTCATGATGCCTCTGATCACAGTATTAGCTCTTTCCTTCATGATACCTCTGATCACAGTATTACCTCTTTCCTTCATGATGCCTCTGATCACAGTATTATCTCTTTCCTTCATGATGCCTCTGATCACAGTATTAGCTCTTTCCTTCATGATACCTCTGATCACAGTATTAGCTCTTTCCTTCATGATACCTCTGATCACAGTATTAACTCTTTCCTTCATGATGCCTATGATCACAGTATTAGCTCTTTCCTTCATGATACCTCTGATCACAGTATTAGCTCTTTCCTTCATGATGCCTCTGATCACAGTATTAGCTCTTTCCTTCATGATGCCTCTGATCACAGTATTAGCTCTTTCTTTCATGATACCTCTGATCACAGTATTAGCTCTTTCCTTAATGATACATCTGATCACAGTATTAGCTCTTTCCTTCATGATGCCTCTGATCACAGTATTAGCTCTTTCCTTCATGATGCCTCTGATCACAGTATTAGCTCTTTCCTTCATGATGCCTCTGATCACAGTATTAGCTCTTTCCTTCATGATACCTCTGATCACAGTATTAGCTCTTTCCTTCATGATGCCTCTGATCACAGTATTGGCTCTTTCCTTCATGATACCTCTGATCACAGTATTAGCTCTTTCCTTCATGATGCCTCTGATCACAGTATTAGCTCTTTCCTTTATTGGGACCTGTGTTCCGTTTAGAAGGCCCCTTAAACATACCTTTGATTTGAGAAGAAACGTTTTAGAATGAATGTGTTTGTTTGTTTTCACGTAAAATGTTGCATATAGGAAATACATCAGAGGGTGACTGTGCACCATCAATCATTCCAAACAACTTGGAACAACAACGAGTTGACTTAGACAGCATATTTCAACAATCCAGAGTCATTTCAAATTGTAAGTGATTGCTTTCTTTGTACATCAAAACATTTTAATAGAGAAAACAATTGAGTATGTCGCAAATAATATTGTATACTATCTGAAATCGACATGAAGCTCGTATAAATCCGTTTGGTCTCAAAATCATATGTTACCATTACAAACTGTGCAATTTGATATCCACTTTTATTTTTGTTCATTCGTGATCAGAAATATAATTCCTGTGCCTCGTTCTAATTCTTACCTTTTTATTTGCAAATTTATTCTGCATTGTCGGAAGCAGGCACTGCAAAAATGTTCATTTACGCTCACATTTGAAGCCAGCGTATTAGTTTGCATATTTTAGTAAGTTAGATTAACGGTTCATTCGGCATTTTGGGGTCTACACTCTCTTCAAAAATTGTAGAAATTCTTAGTTGACGCCTGGACCGGGAACCAAACCTGTGTCCCAGAGTGTGGCACATACCCCCAACACTGGATGCCAGATGTCTTATCCATGTTTTCATGCCAGAGTACTTGCTATAATCGTTTAAACCTGACGTTTAATAGAACAAAAAATATCATAGGCAGAATTTCACAGAGAATCAGAGCTGAGTTGATTTATAGAAAAAACCTTTGTATTGGAGGCAGAATTGTTAACAGAGGATCAGAAAAATAAATTAAAGTTAAAAGAATGAAGATCATTTCGGATATATTTTATGTGCACTTGATTTCACTCCGTCATTACACATGTTACATATATTTTGTATCCAATGTAATGTTACTGTATTTTTCTCCATTTTAGCCCGTAAACCACCAAAAGTAGAAATGTTAACCGCTGCACCAAATACATTTATTAAGAAGATTTCAGGCGGATGGCATATCTACCTCGTTGAGCCAATCACGCTGCACTGTGATGTTAGTGGGATACCCACTCCAAGGTAATTGATATACAAATGTTGTGCAGATAAACTTTCAAATTCGGATGATATCTTGTAAACTAAATGCCTCAGTCATATGTTTTTACACTCAGAATTGTTTGGAAAAAAGATAATACGCCTGTGGAGACGAGCTGTTTCCATCTGTTGAAAAACACCTCATTGACGATTTTACCTGGTGAAACTGCTGATGGATTATATTTCTGCGAAGCTGTTAATGCATGGGGAATTTCAAGAAGTCGGGAACATTATAATGTCGTACTACCACGTAAGTATTGTTAATACATGACCAGTACTGTCAATCTTTGGTAAATTTCAAGAACTCCGGAATATTTTAATATCGTATTACCAGGTACGTGTCGTTAATACATGACGAGTACTGTCAATCTTTCTGAATTTCAAGAACTCCGGAACATTATAAAATCGTACTACTACGTAGGTGTCGTTAATATGTGACCAGTACTGTCAATCGTTGGGGAATTTCAAGAAGCCAGGAATTTCAAGAAATGTAGTCTGGCGCACAAGCATATAACATATTATTTTTTAGTCGTACGATTAATATATTTGAAGAAACCCTTCGATTTTGTTTTTTTTCACCAAGTTAAATTTCAAGAGAAAAAAACTGAAATAAATTGAATAAAACCCAATGTGATTGATCTGTCTCATAATAAATTAAAGTGGGAATTTGTGTGCTATTTATAAATAAATAAACATAATATAGATCTGCAACAAACAAAAGACATCCGTTTAGCATATACAATTTTGATATAGTAAATATTTACAAGTACACTATTCCTTTTTGTCCACAGTATAATTTACTTCAGTAGGCCCACTGACATGTATGCAAAGCACCCACACATATGCAAAAAAATATGTAAGCTAGTGGAGTTTGCTTCCACACCACACACTGAAAATCCTCAAATGTAGCGGTTGGTTTAGTAATTTTTTGGCTTGGCGTTAAATAAAGATGCTGGGTTGATCCCTTTTTGTTCATTACGCAGTTGTTAATAATAATAATAATAATATTTCAGACACAATTTGATCCATACCAACATGATAAAACACAAGGCAGGGTCAGTGTTATGTAAATGAAGGGAATGTGCGTCGAAGTTTGAAATATAGAAGGGTCTGAAGAGATTAAGAGCTCTGGTTTTGATAGGGAAATTAGGTACACTGTCTAACAAAAACCTGCTGCACATGGTGCGGCAATGTAAAAGGGGTTTATTCCGTAACTTAGGAGCAAGAATAGTAAAACATAAACATTAATTTTAATGTAAGGATTTTGAGTTTTTCAAACAGTGGTAGGTTCAAGTCTGTGTGAGAAAGAAACGATTCTTACTGTACGTTTATCGAGAAGATTTAACTGTCATATGGGATAGATATGTATTCCCCCATTATGTTATGATGTAAGAAAAATACGGATTAATCAATCAATTACTAAAACACACGGGCACAGGGAAAATCTTGTTGTCTAAAATAACCATGGAGACAAGTTTCTAATTGTGTTAAAAAGAGGTATATCATTTAGACCTTTATACCCCATAAATTGTTGTAACAAACCAAACCTATGATATTTCATTAGGTTGACGTCTGACAGGAGCTTAGCCTTGGTCAGTAGAATTTTCTGGAATCTTTTTGTAACACATTGACAATGGCTACCCATCCTAACTATAGAAAGAACATCGATCGGTAGACTGAGATTGAATCCCATAAATTTTGCCCCCCCCCCCCCCCCGCACAAACAAAACTATAAAACAAACAACAAACAAAACGGCTATAAACTCAATCTCACAACATACAACCAACAAATAAAACGGCCATAAACTCCATCTCACAACCTACAAACAACAATGCTACTCCATCTCACAACCTACAACCAACAAACAAAACGGCCATAAACTTCATCTCACAACCTACAACCAACAAATAACAAGGTTATAAACTCCATCTCATAACCTACAACCAATAAGAACACGGTTATAAACTCCATCTCATAACCTACAACCAACAAACGGCAAGGTTATTTAACTCCATCTCATAACCTGCAACCAACAAACGACAAGGATATAAACTCCATCTCATAACCTACAACCAACAAACGGCAAGGTTATAAACTCCATCTCATAACCTGCAACCAACAAACGACAAGGATATAAACTCCATCTCATAACCTACAACCAACAAACGGCAAGGTTATTTAACTCCATCTCATAACCTGCAACCAACAAACGACAAGGATATAAACTCCATCATATAACCTACAACCAACAAACGGCAAGGTTATAAACTCCATCTCATAACCTGCAACCAACAAACAACAAGATACAACATACGGTGTTTTACGATTTCATGACTTTTTAACATGGTTTAAGAAGTCAATGTTGCGATTTACGTGGGATTTCAACAGTGATACCGCAGCGAGATAGCGGGGCGATGTCAACAGGAGTGAGTGTAGAGGTTTTAATGAAGATACATATTGTTTTTATTTGTGATACCCCGGTAGTGAGAGAGACGATATCGAATTAGGAGAAGACTTTGTCTAATTCGATGGCCATGTTATGGGTAGATTCTTTAATGAGCATGATAGACTTGTGTCGTCAGCGAACATGATAAACTTAATAATATCTGAAGCGTAACATATTATTAAAGTGGCATAAACTGCCAAAATTCACATTTCTTTCATAATTTCTGATCGTCACAACAGTAAAAAGATTTGAAGGCAATCGAAAAACTAAATGGTTGGCGTCGGAATGAGGAAAATCCATACAGTATGTGGCATGTGCGAACCGAAAACGTGTTCGAAAAGTAAACAAAATATAAATAACCGGGGCAACCATTCATTCATTCTAAGCTAAAGTTAGTTCAAAACAATAGTTTATCGTACATTTTCGAGACTAAAAGCACTAAAAAGCTTCTGAATTATACGTCTTGAGGAAAATAACCAATAATTTCAACATTCTGCTTTAAAGTCGAAATACCAACAATTTGCCAATGTTGGCAGCTCGTGCCACTTTAATATAAAGTAAAAGAGAATAGAGCCCAAAATCGCAGTTTCTTTTGTCAAGCTCAATCATATATAAGTGTTTGGTGGGAATTCAGTTCTTCGTCGCATGTACAATAATAATACGGTATGTTTCCATTATTGGAACTCTTCAAAACAAAGGTTTCATTTGGTGGTACGAGTGGCACAGCCTCCTTCTCGTTATAATGCAAAGCACTACAAACAATGAAAGAGATCTATTTACAGATGTTTTCATTAGGTTTTATTGGATTATTTATATCTTTACATTTCTATTTTCCTATCTGAGGTAAAATCCAAAGAAATAGTTTGATCTTATAGCCTGTCAGTTTTCTGTACAATTCCCCATTCATTTGACACAAAGCCGGTCCCAGAAATCCCGAGAGAGTGGAGAAATACTTATTCCTTTCAATAGAGAGCACAGCAGGCGGAGTAATTTTTCCTTGAAGGAAATATAATATCGGCCTTTTGGTAGTTAGTCTAAGCAGGTGACATTGTCGATGTGTCCCATTAAACACCGGCGAACTAATACATAATGCTATGCAAAAACAGAATTTACTGCTACTGAAAATTTGAAACACTTACAATTTTTTCTTGCATTTTTTTAAGATATAAAGAATGAGACTAAACCAGATTTACAGATGGGAGTTGCAGAAGGGGAACCCTTGGAGCTGTCGTGTGATGAAGGGATAAGCAGCCCACCTTCCCGTGTGATATGGTTCAAAGTCCAAGATTCAGATGATGTACTTTTATGGCCAGGTTCCTCACCCGTAACTCAACGAATTCACCCCACAAAGTTCGGTACGAGTTAAAATTTTATTGAATATTTATCGTAAAGCGTATAGTAATAATTCTCAATTGAAAGGCTGTTTTTATTGTTAACATAATAAACATTGTGTACTCCTCCCAGAAATCATATATAAACCTATCAGTTCAATAGATCTCAAGACTTGTTTCTTAAACTATTTATAAAGGAAATCCATCCAAAAAGCTTTGAAAAAGAAGAGTTTGAAAGATCTATTAGTCAGTGCTAAACTCCTTTGTCCGTCGTCTACCTAGAAATCAAATCACATGTTTGTTCCCTTTCTTTTCCCATTATCATATTTTGTTCAGTTTCAGTTTACCCTACTACTTTCCATACCTGAAGATACCACTCCCACCCCGCCGACTTTTTATCACAATAAGAAACTAATAAACACGTGGATCACTTGCCGCTGATACGCTTAGAAGTTTTTTTTACATAATTATTAAAAAAGAAGATTGACGTTCTGAGCGTATGAATTTACGTTCGTTCTCTTATATATGTAATATCGATCACGCATGTATATTTTATTGTATCATGGTTGCGGCGTTTTTCTTTTGATGTGCAGTCGTCGACAAATCCGATACCTAATGGTTAAACAGAGAGTTTGGAAGTTGTTGTATGGTTCTCTTAAATGGGTATCATAGAGTAAAGTTGTCAACAATGCTCCATGCGAATGATACATTGCACAGACAGCCAGTGAGCAGCACGTAGGTTAAAGAAATGTAACAATTTCCCCCAGCAAAAGTGATCTCACCACGGCATTTTTATCAAAACAATTCTCACTGCTCTAGCAAAAACTGACATCTACAAGATGCATTGACAAAAGACAAAATGTCAAACACTGTTCAACAAAGATTTTTTAAATTTCTCCTTTGATTATCATAGAAACCAGCATAGAGAAAATGCTAACTTTGTCTTACGTCTGACTCTGAAAGGCTGTAATTCTTTCCTCATAAAATCAACATGAAATATCTTTTATTTGCATTGAAATAATTCGTCGTTAAATGTATATTCCTGGTGATAAGTCACTTCACCCGGCAAAGAATTTCGTTTTGAAATCAATCTCTAAAACCCAACCTAAAGGTTATAGCCACCGTTTGTGTAATACTGCATAGTTAAATCCATACAGACACGTGCACAGCTGATCAACAAAGTCTGGTTGAGTCCATCGCTAACCTTTTTGTGGGGTGAAAGTTTTGAATGTTTTTATTTATTGATCGACAAGAAATATATTTATTATTTTCTAAGAACCTCTTTTAGTCTTTTTTTTGTATATAAAAATTAGAACCTCTTTAAATTGTTTTTTTTAACAACAATAAACATGTACATGAGGGTAACACCTCTATCAAACTTAATAGGGTTTACCCAATGAGACATAACTGACAGTTGGAGACATTCTGGCGCCAGCCACCTGCATAGTTGAACTATGTGGGTATTGGCACTTCACATAGGAGTGCTAGTTGATTGACAACGTCATCACTCGCACCATGATACAAGCACGTTATTGAATGGCTCCCTCGAGTATGGAAGACATTCTGAGAGGTGTCGCCTCGTGCTTCGCACTGGTCCAACTTCTCAAAATATATTCCATACCCTCGGGAAGCCATTCAATAACTCTAACTTATTAATTAACTGTACAAGTTATTACCTGAATACGACCTTCGTGGCCGGGTAATACCAGCAGACAGATCAAGTTCGCATTATCCCTGGGGTCAATACAATGCATTGGCCGAGTTCAAGTCATATTGGCAGAGTTCAGCTGAAAGACCTTTGTAGAGGATGGCGTCACAATCGATATTAGTGCAACTTCATACACTTAAGGAAAACCCAGATGCCACACTGAGAAACTTGCATTGAAACCAATATGAGATGTCGATAACACACCATGGGTTTTAATCGCGGACTTCTCTATACTGTCAGTACATTGGATTCCCAGGTTTTATTTCCGTAAATACATGTAAGTTAACTAATAGAAATATTATGAATCGAGGGTTTTCGTGAATCAGGGTCCAATTCGATTGAAGTTTGCAAAATGGAGTTTTGATATCCAATTTCTGTACTGTTTGTGTCCAACAGAAAACTTTCTCTGATAGAATGGCCAGGAGAAGGATGTCTGCAAACTAAATAAATAATACTTAGCCCTTCGGCGTGAACAGGACGGTTATCAGTTACAAATATGAACAAAATCATTAAAACCTTTTTATCCAAACGTTAGACTAAATGTAATACAATTTTTTCGTCATTTAAAACAGTATGAAAACGGTGTCTGTTTGGAAAATGGCTCATCACAAATATCAGACCTCTTGCTTTTCTTTTTTTCAGGACACCTTTTCTTTCGTTTTGTTCTTCCGGAAGACACTGGTAAATTCTTCTGTAGACGTTTAAACCCAGTTTCTGGCGAAGAATACATTGTTCAAAGTATTGTACTGACAGTGAATCCTCGTGAGTTTTATCATAAATTTATATCAATTGTCAATGATAATTTCGTCTTGTGTATTGTTATGGCTATTAGTTTCAAATTAATACAATTTTTTTATTTTTGGTTATAATTTCTTGATCAGTTTATCTGTAATTGACGTTGGATAGCCATACCTTTGGAGTGTACCTGGTAACTCTTCTATATAGTGCGATCACAATGCCTGTGTCGGAAGCAGGAACTATAAACTTGTCGACTGAGCAGTCATCGAGGAGTCTTTGATTCTGTAAAATATCAATAAAGTATTTGTCAAATTTAGCAAAGAATGGTGAAAATGATTGCTAAATTGAACAATATCAGAGTATGGATACAATACTGGATACATTCAACAATATCAGAGTATAGACATAATACTCGTTAAATTCAACAAGATCAGAGTATAGATACTCGATGCATTCAACAATATTAGAGTATAGACACAATACTCGTTAAATTCAACAAGATCAGAGTACAGTCACAATACTCGATGCATTCAACAAGATCAGAGTATAGACACAATACTTGATGCATTCAACAAGATCAGATTATGGACACAATATTTGATGCATTCAACAAGATCAGAGTATAGACACAATATACGATAAATTCAACAAGATCAGAGTACAGACACAATATACGATACATTCAACAAGATCAGAGTATAGACACAATACTCGATGCATTCAACAAGATCAAAGTATAGACACAATACTCGATGCATTCAACAAGATCAGAGTATAGACACAATGCTCGTTGCATTCATCAAGATCAGATTATAGACACAATATAAGATACATTCAACAAGATCAGAGTATAGACACAATACTCAATGCATTCAACAAGATCAGAGTATAGACACAATGCTCGATGCATTCAACAAGATCAGAGTACAGACACAATACTCGATGCATTCAACAAGATCAGATTATAGACACAATTCTCGATGCATTCAACAAGATCAAAGTATAGACACAATATTCGATGCATTCAACAAGATCAGAGTACAGACACAATATTTGATGCATTCAACAAGATTAGGGTATAGACACAATGCTCGATGCATTCAACAAGATCAGAGTACAGACACAATATTGATGCATTCAACAAGATTAGGGTATAGACACAATACTCGATGCATTCAACAAGATCAGAGTATAGACACAATACTCGATGCATTCAACAAAATCAGGGAATAGACACAATACTCGATGCATTCAACAAGATCAAGGTATAGACACAATACTCGATACATTCAACAAGATTAGGGTATAGACACAATACTCGATGCATTCAACAAGATCAGAGTATAGACACAATACTCGATGCATTCAACACAATCAGGGAATAGACACAATACTCGATGCATTCGACAAGATCAAAGTTTAGACACAATGCTCGATGCATTCAACAAAATCAGAGTATAGACACAATATTCGATACATTCAACAAGATCAGATTACAATTACAATACTCGTTAAATTCAACAAGATCAGAGTACAGACACAATACTCGATGCATTCAACAAAATCAGAGTACAGACACAATACTCGATGCATCCAACAAGATCAGGGAATAGACACAATACTCGATACATTCAACAAGATCAGAGTATAGACACAATACTCGATGCATTCAACAAGATCAGGGAATAGACACAAAACTCGATGCATTCAACAAGATCAGATTATAGACACAATACTCGATGCATTCAACAAGATCAGGGAATAGACACAATACTCGATACATTCAACAAGATCAGAGTATAGACACAATACTCGATGCATTCAACAAGATCAGGGAATAGATACAAAACTCGATGCATTCAACAAGATCAGAGTATAGACACAACACTCGATGCATTCAACAAGATCAGGGAATAGACACAATACTCGATACATTCAACAAGATCAGATTATAGACACAATACTCGATACATTCAACAAGATCAGAGTATAGACACAATACTCGATACATTCAACAAGATCAGATTATAGACACAATACTTGATGCATTCAACAAGATCAGAGTATAGACACAATACTCGATGCATTCAACAAGATCAGAGAATAGACACAATACTCGATACATTCAACAAGATCAGATTACAGTCACACTACTCGATGCATTCAACAAGATCAGAGTATAGACACAATATTCGATACATTCAACAAGGTCAGATTACAGTCACAATACTCGATGCATTCAACAGGATCAGAGTATAGACACAATACTCGATACATTCAACAAGATCAGATTATAGACACAATACTCGATGCATTCAAGAAGATCAGATTATAGACACAATACTCGATGCATTCAACAAGATCAGAGTATAGACACAATCCTCGTTAAATTTAACAAGATCAGAGAATAGACACAATATTCGATGCATTCAACAAGATAAGAGTACAGACACAATATTTGATGCATTCAACAAGATTAGGGTATAGACACAATACTCGATGCATTCAACAAGATCAGAGTATAGACACAATACTCGATACATTCAACAAGTTTAGAGTACAGACACAATGCTCGATACATTCATCAAGATCAGAGTACAGACATAATATACGATACATTCAACTGCAATTCCACTAAAAGTAAGCATTGGGCACAATATGTATGTTCAGTCAAGGAAAAGAAGGAACTTACGTATAGAGTACGTATATATGGGACAAACACTTTAATAATAAACTGTATCAGAAGTAAATGAATGACGAAGTATGAAACGGTGACTTAGGTAACGTAGACAGCATTGTCTCCATAAGAGAGGCAGTTACAGACTTGCAGCGCACCCAGTAACAGAATATCATTTGCCAAAGAGGAGTAATTTATTCCAGTCATTAAATATGACGCAACCAGTTTAATAAGTAGTGCATCATGGGAGATTTCTTCAAAGTGGAACGAGTTGCTTGCAGCGAGAGCGTACGAAAAAAAATCAAGGCCTTACTGATTAAAGAACTTCATATTGTTGAAGATAAGCAAACGCTCGCTATTTGGAAAACGTTGGATCAGCGTGGACGAATTTTTCGTAGGCCTACCGTTCAAGCTTACGGATTACCCATGGTCCAGTGCGTACGTTAAGAAGCAGATTCAAATCGAAGATATCCGAAGTTTTCCGATCAACGCAAAATTCAAGCCTTTTTAAACCAAACTGCGCAAAATAGGCTGATACGTCACATATGGCCTTACACAATGGGCAAAGGAAACAATGCCGTCTACACTATCTAAGTCACCGTTTCATACTTCGTCATTCATTTACTTTTGACTGTATATATGTCACGTGGGGTTTTGTTTGTAAACTCCTTAGTGTGAATGAGGTTAACTGGGTTTCAAGACAAAGTCCTAGATTTTTGATGAGAGGTAAACTTTATTACTGGTCATTGGAATCAGGCGTTGAAAACCTGGGGACAGAGCAAAAAACAGCGTGAGGCAGTTTTTATGTGACGAGAAACTGCCGACAAGAAAAGTGAGTTAAGATCAACATTCAGACATCTTTCTACCTTACCTGGGGACAGAGCAAAAAACAGCGTGAGGCAGTTTTTATGTGACGAGAAACTGCGCCGTACAACCCCGGTAGAAAGGCTTTTATAGTAATCGTATCAAACCATGTACCAATCACACAGTATCGTTTCCCGTTAGTCAAATACAGTAGCTATACATTGGTCCAATTAGTAATTAAGTCAAGTTAGTAGTTTTGGTGTAGCGTGGCATGAAGGATGAAGCAATGAATGAAAAGGAAGAGAGACATGAGGTAAATAGAGAAAAAGAAAGTAAACAGTACTCTGTGACACCCTTCCCTGCTCGGAAAAGATCGTCTCGATATTTACAAAAAGGCTACCATTTTATCTTGCACTAGACCGATACCAGCGAGGCGGATCTCTATGACGTGTCGGGTAGCGGGGAGCTGGTACATACGGCGGAGCGTCAGCCCTTGACTGGCTGCAATCGGAGTCGGAACTGGAGTTTTCGGAACTATGACCTGTCGCAGTGGTCGGTTGTCTGTGTGGTCGTTTTCTGAAATGATCAGGTTTAGTAAACTGCAAAGAGGAGTTGGGGAGGGATGAGAAGGGTAATAACATATTTCTATGAAGAGTTCTAATCCTCTTCCCGTCTTCTCTTTCTACCCTAAAAACAGGAACATCTGGATTTGGTTTAGAGGTAACAACATAGGGATGTTGGTCCCATCTGTTAGCCAATTTGTTTTTACCTTTAAGACCAACATTTTTTACTAGCACCCGATCACCAGGCTCTAACATAGACTCTCGTACTTTACTGTCGTACGTCCGTTTATACCTTAGAGTAGATTTGTTGGCTTCGTGAGAAGCCACTTTGTACGCACAGTCTAGCCGTTGTTTCAACTCGGATGCGTACAACGTTGAAGACTTGTTGGTGGACTCATTTGGATCAATACCCAAGTACGAATCAATCGCTAAACGGGGATGACGTCCAAACATCAAGAAAAATGGAGAATATCCCGTAGAATCATGCTTTGTCGCATTGTAAGCATGGACCATAGACGGGACATAAGATTTCCAATCAGATTTATTCTCTTCAGATAAAGTACCTAACATATTCAACAAAGTTTGATTGAAACGCTCGCACATCCCGTTTCCTTCGGGATGGTACGGTGTGGTGCGAGTTTTCTCAACTCCTGCAATGGTACAAAGTTCTCTAATAACCGCGGACTCAAAGTTTTTCCCTTGGTCACTGTGGAGTCGACCAGGGAAACCATAATGTACAAAATAATTGTCGAAAAGTATTTTAGCCGTGAGGCGAGCTGTCTGGTTTTTGGTGGGAACAGCCTGGGCATAACGGGTAAAATGGTCGGTTATAACTAAAATACTGTCATGGCCACCCTTTGATGGCTCTAGGGACAAATAATCAACACAGACTAGTTCCATTGGCTGAGAGGAAATAATCCTCTTCAAATAAGCAGATTTATTTGCAGTTGTAGACTTACGGCAGACACAGGCTTTACAGAATTTGACTTTCCGGGATACATCCTCTGCCAGACCAGGCCAATAGAATCTGGATCTCACCAACTCCAACGTTCTGGATACCCCTTGGTGGCCAAAGTCGTCATGTAGTTTCTGTAAAACAAGATCCCTAAAGTTGAGTGGTAGAACAAGTTGGTAAAATACAGTTTTAAACATATTTTCGGAAACCCGTCGGAAAAGAACCCCATCTTGAAAAACGAGTCTGTCCCATTCTTTCAGGAGTGTACGGACTTCCCGGCTTTCTTGGCTCGAGTTACTCGGACGATTTCCATTTTCTAAAAATCGAATAACTCTTGAAATTACTGTATCTCCAATTTGTAACTTGCGCCAAGAGCGATTGTCAGAAAGTAAGGGTAGCGTAACTTGCGAAGCAACATAAACTTGGGGAAAAATCGTACTTACCTCAGATGTGTCGTCAAAACTAAACCCCAGACTTTCGATGAGAGCGTCTGTTCGTTGTTCATGGCTCATGCAAACTGCTTTCACAACATCAGTTTCCAATTCACGCACGCTGGTCTCCCTTGGAAGGCGAGACAACGCATCAGCGTCGCGATGGTGTCGGCCGGCTTTATACACTATATTGAAATTGTAAGTGGACAGTTGGGCCAGCCAGCGATGACCGGTGGCATCCAGTTTCGCAGATGACAAAACATACGTGAGGGGATTGTTGTCCGTCTTAACCGTGAATTTATGGCCATACAAATAATCGTGAAATTTGTCGCATACAACCCATTTTAGCGCCAAAAATTCTCGTTTATGCGCGGGGTAGTTACGCTCAGCACTCTTTAATCCTCTACTTGCGTAGCAGATAACACGATCGGCTCCATCTTGGTTTTGGTATAATACCGCCCCAAGACCGGTGTCGCTCGCATCTACGTGAAGGAGGAAGGGCTGGGAGTAATCCGCATAAGCAAGGATGGGAGGCGAAGTCAGCGCAAGAATAAGAGAATCAAAAGCCTTTTCTTGATCAGTACCCCATGTCCACTTTAAGAGCTTTCTTGCACCGCCAGACTTCTTCGTGTTTCCTACAAGCAAATCGTTTAGAGGTTTAACAATCTTTGCATAATTGTGAACAAAACGGCGATAGTAGCCGGTAAACCCTAAAAATTGTCTAAGCTCTTTAACATCCTTGGGCCTAGGCCAAGTTCGGATGGATTTAACTTTGTCAGGATCGGTTTGAATTCCATTTTCTGACACAACATGACCCAAATATTTTACTTTAGTTTTAAAGAACTCGCACTTAGAGAGTTTCAAACCATGCTGTTTTAAACGTAGAAAAACATGTTCCAAGCGTTCTAAATGTTCCTCGAAAGTTTTAGAATAAACATTGATGTCATCGATGAAAACCAAACATTCCTTTAAATTAATATCCCTCAAGCATTTCTCCATGAGCCTTTGAAATGTGGCAGGGGCGTTGGTGAGCCCAAAGGGCATTCTATTGCATTCATAAAAGCCCAATGGCCCGACCGAAAATGCAGTTTTAGGTTTGTCTTCCTCCCGAAGTTCAACCTGCCAATACCCCGAACGGAGATCCAGTTTTGAAAACCATTTTGATCCCGCTAGACAGTCCAATGTCTCTTCGATACGTGGGATGGCGTAAGCATCCTTTATAGTTCGAGAATTTAGTTTTCGGTAATCGATACAAAAACAATTAGCAATTTTACAAGGAAAATACGTGATAGGAGAGATCGTGAAAGATGATTGATAAGAATGGTGACATGAAGCGGCGATGAGAATGAACGCTGTTAGAAAGTTAGTTAGCATTCGGGTTAAGAAAACCAAACTATCAATTAGTCAGCATGTCAAGTCGTAATCACACGTTCACACCTTTCAAACCACAAGGGGA
This sequence comes from Lepidochitona cinerea, assembly GCA_963971465.1. Taxonomy (NCBI): domain Eukaryota; kingdom Metazoa; phylum Mollusca; class Polyplacophora; order Chitonida; family Tonicellidae; genus Lepidochitona; species Lepidochitona cinerea. The sequence goes on along the minus strand of OZ020555.1, from coordinate 473,857 downwards.
AAAAAAATACAAATTTACATAAGCAATATAGTCTAAGCGATTTATTACAAATTTGAAAAAGTACCTAATCAATGTCATTGAGTCCCAAAAATGCAATATCTAAAGTAAAAATAAAATGTTCAGAGCTCACTTGATATCCAGTTGACGCGAGGATCCACGCGAATACGCGATAGTTCCGCGATTACCGGTATAAACCTTTCACATCCATTGGCCAACATCACTAGAACATCAGAAATCTGCCAGTAACAGGTAACTCCCAGGATTTTGAATACACATCAAAAAAAAATATCGAAATCTCGTCCTCAAAATAAACCCAGTCCCATTTCGGGCGCCAATGTCAGTATTTACCATTAATAACAATGCCAGACTCGTTGGCTTTACCAACCAAACTGGATACTTTCGGGCGTTGTCGCAACCGACCCCCAGTCCGCCCGTTAGAGGAGGTCGCTAAGCGTTTAAAGATTCGTGCTCAACAGATGGGCTTGGCTGAGAAGATTCAGCCCTTCGTCCTCTAAAATAACGACCGCAACCACGTGATCGATTAGACGGTTCATCAAATCGCGCTTCTATGGCTTCTAACCGGGTTAGAATTTCACTCAACTGACATTTCTCGTTTGAAATAATTGGCTCGACGGAGGATTCTAATCTATCAAGCCTTTGAATTATTTTATCTAAACTTCGGTCAGTTTCAGTGACGTCGATAGACGCTTGGGTGAAACGTCTAATTTTCCCACCTTTAACTTTATCATTTTCTATCAATTCTTGCTCAACAGCTCTAACTCCCTTTAACAGTTCATCGAAGGGAAGGTCAGAATCGAATTTATGACGTGTCGCGCCCTTTAGAGTTTCACTGTAAAGGCCTGTCCAAAATTTATTACGCAACATTTTAGTTACTTGTCGGTCACCTAAAGGAGCTTTATATTTTGCTTGCTGAATAAGCTCCTCTAGACGACAGCTCCAGGAGGCAACGCTCTCGTCTTTAGTTTGGTGTTCAGCGTAAAATGATTGCAATAAAGATTCTCCAGTTACAACCGTCCCAAACGTTACGTCAAATTTGTTTTTTATCTCAGTAATAGTGGCATTTTCCCCCAGAAACAAACACATACGACTAGCCTCTCCGCGCAAAGATTTTCTTATTGCTTGCATAATAGCGCTATGAGTGCAGTTTCTATCTCTTAGTAGACAATTTACCTCGAATTTCCACATTTCATATGAGCATTCATGTTTCGGAACCGGTACAACTCCTGAAAATAAAGAAAGCTTGGGAGGGTGAACAGCACAAGTATTAGTAGGTGAAGTTAGAGATGGGTCATTGTCATGCGTCAGACCTACCGTGGGATAAACACTGAAACGACCAGTTCGCCGCAAATATTCGATCATTTTATTTTCGTCGACCGCGGTTATCTCCCCTTCAAGATCAGGAGGCGGTTGCTCACTTAACTTGCTTTTAGATTCGGTAGCCATAATACAATAGCTATACATTGGTCCAATTAGTAATTAAGTCAAGTTAGTAGTTTTGGTGTAGCGTGGCATGAAGGATGAAGCAATGAATGAAAAGGAAGAGAGACATGAGGTAAATAGAGAAAAAGAAAGTAAACAGTACTCTGTGACAAATATCTAACTGGACGCCGTTTCAAGTTGGAACAAATTCCGATGACGTAAATGACAAGCATACTGTATTTGAAACATTATTTAAAGAAAGTTATCCATGCACCTCTGAAAACAGAGGTTATTAGACCACAACACCCATCTCTTAATATACCAGCAAGGAAGGCTATTGTTTAGAAATAAGTACAATAAATTCCCAACAACTGAAAACTGGGGAAAATCATGAAAGTACGCAACATGGTTACAAACCTTTGCAAAAAACCAACACAAAGATATTTTCTCGAAAATTGCACTCAGGATCTTGATAAAACATACTACTTTCTGGTCAACAATTCCCCCTTTATTCACAAATAAAGGGCATTTCAATGATGATGAAATATTTTCAGAAAAAATAGACTGAAGTTGTAAACGAATTTAATGACGTTTATATTGATTCGGTTAACGAGTTGTGTGGCATAAGTAGGCCTAAAGATGACATCAGGCATTGTTAAAATAAAACAAAACGACATCTCTTCTTTTGATTTTACGGAAACCAGTGTTGCTGAAGTGAAGAGAAAAAGGCAACTGGTTTCGATAATATTTCTTCAAAACGTTTAAGTCAAGCTTCTTCAGCCATTGTTCACCAATTAACCAATGTAATACACAGTGCTATTAATTTGCGTATTTTTCCTCGGCAAAATGTAAGTTGGCGGAAGTGAAGCCAATTCATAAAAAGACGACGCGTTGAATAAAAATAATTATCGTTCCGTGCGTATTCTAACAGCACTGTCTAAAGTTATAGAAAAGTATATGCATGTAAACTCCCAACTTATGCCATTTATGAATGGCATGCTATCCGAATATATATCGCCTTACAGGTCATCATACAATACACAACATATTATTATAAAACTAATAGAATTCGGAAAGGCGTCATTAGACAAAGGCGGTGAAGCCGGTGCTGTTATGATCGATTTGACTAAAGCTTTTGACAGTCTTCCTCATGAACTATTACTATCTAAATTAGCCGCTTATGGTGTGCAGGAAAGCAACTACTTAGAGTTAAACTAGGCAATACCACCAGTAGGTGGCGCCACATAATTCTGGCGTACCACAAGGTACTGTAGTTGGACCCAGTTTATTCAAAGTTTTTATTAACGACTTATTATACTTATTCTGATCGAAAATACACAATTAATTAACTCTGCAGCGGACAACACTTTGACAGCAACTTCATACAGGAGGGAAGAAATTATCATTAATTTAGATAGTCATACGGAACAATGCTTAGATTGGTTCACCTTAAATTTCATGAACGCGAACCTGTTTAAGTTCCAACAGTTGCTTCTAGGTGATAAAAATAAGTAAAATATGTCATGCGCACGTAGTGTCAATATTCCCTCGTCAGATACCGTTACTTTGCTAGGAGTATGTATTGACAAATCCCTTAACTTCAAACAAAACATATCAAACATACGTAAAAAAGCCGATAGGCAATTAAATGCTCTGAAACGTTTAACAAGGATTGTAAACACTAATGTCAAGATGACTATTTTTAAATGTTTCTTACACACTCGTTTCAGGTACTGTAGCCGTGTATAGCACAGCTGCAATAAAACCGATTCTCTTAAACCATAAAAACTTCAAGAGCGCGGCTTGTGTCTCGTTTTTAATGACTACCAGAATATTGAGGAATTGTGAGAAAGAGGCAAGCTACCAACGTAACTAATCCTCCGACAACAATACTGATACCTGAAGTTTTTTAAGAAATCCGTGGTCGGCCCAAAATACATCCAAGAGCTGTTTAACATAAAAAAGTGTTCCTTTTTACTAAGACAAAAAGTGAAAATAAATGTTTCACTTTGTCGAACAACCAAGCATGCCAGAAAGCCAGAATGCTTTATCCAGATTTATTGATTTAAAAAAATCTCATTGTTAAGTGGGAAGGGTTTTAATTATCATTGATTAAAACTGTGTCTATATTTTCGTGTGGATCATGTACATTTTTAATTATTAGTATTTACAGGGACTATTTATAATATACACATACATTTTTTTTATATAAATCAGTTATTTGTATTTATAAAAACAGTTAGAATTATGCATCAGGGTATCTTTATACACAAAATGATTATATTTGATTTATTGATTTATTGATTTATTGAGAAAGTCAGCACCAACAGACTCAAGAGTCCAGTTACAGGGCAGATAACAATTTGATAACAACGAACATATATAAAACACACAGCGCTTACATAGACAAATAAATAGTAAAAAATGTTTACAGAAAATTTAAGATTATAAAGATAATTAATGATAATTTACAGGGGAAATTCAATTATTTGTCAAACAATGCTGCCTTAACCGCGTTGTTGGTTGTTGAAAACTTCTTTTTTACTAAAAATGTCACTAAAAACTCTTTTTTACTAAAAATGTCACTAAAAACTCTTTTTTACTAAAAATGCTACTAAAAACTCTTTAGAGTAGAAACAAATGGTATCCTCTCATATTGCTCTATGTGTCCTCGGTGGCTTAGTAAGTTAGAGTGAATGTTGTATGTCAATTTTAAATTTGAAGTTTGTGCAAATAAATATCGTTAAAAGGGTGTTAGACCCTAGCCTTCCATCCATGCGGCATTGGTTCAAATCCCCGATCAAATAAAAATTGAAAAAAATTCTGAATGTATTTTTCACTCCATCGCCCTATGTGCACGATTTACCAGGTAATCGCCGAAGGTCTTGGGTTTGCTCCAGGCAAAGAGCCCGGTTTCCTCCCACAAGTGAAATAATCCTGAGTGCGGCGTAAAACATCAGTCAATCAATAAGGATACCGTCCTTATTGCCATACCGGCAATAATCTACTTACAAATCCAGAATAGCTAGTTGATTCCAACAACTCCCGATGAGCCGGATTCAATTTTGACAATCTGTATCTGCTTATTCGTGGAATTCATTTGTGAAAACGTGAGATGAATTATTTTTCCATTTTTCTGATTCATCCTTAAAGTGGCCTGAGCTGGCAAAGTTCAAATGTTTTTTCTTCATAAATTCGGATTTTCAAGAAAAGTTCAGCATTTGAAGTCCCTGGGAAACCTAAAGGATAGATGTTTAAATACACAAATGTTTGTAGAATCAGTAGTCAGTACGAATTGGGACGTGTTCTTTTTTGAAAAGCTGGGATGTACATGTTGGGTTTTTGATGCTTTTAATACTACTTAAACGTACATCTTGCTGATTGGTATCAGCGGAAAGTTGTTATTTTATACTATTGGATTAAACTGATCAATATCAACTAATTCTGTTTCAAAGATCCCCCCCCCCCCTAGATTTGGACATTCTGCTCTTGTTACTTAATCATTCGTTAAATTGTTTCTTTCTGTTCTGTTTTGCAGCCCTTGACCCTGACTATAAAGCATTGGATCCAACTATATTTAGGCCTACAGCAGTACCCTCATCTTATAATGCCAGTTTGGGCGAAGACGTTATCTTTTATTGCTATATAAGAGACGCGTAAGTTAGCTCTCGTTTAACATCTTCCGATAAAGAACGAAAAGCTGATCTGCTGACACATAACTATGAAGATTCCATAAATTTTTCTCTAATTCAAATTCAGCATCCTTGTATATCCTGACGCTCATCACTAAATTTGTGTTGAATATTCGTCTTTTACTCGACACAACGAGTATATTTTATCCCCTATGTTTGTGTATGTAAATCCAGCCGTTGTGATACCCCCAATGATTATTTAAATAATCAACTGCTCGACTATTATATTTAAAATGTATTACACTTCAGGTTATTTACAATAACGGTAAAGACATTTGAATCATCGGTATTTGAGATTTCTGTTCAAAATGTGTTTTATTTTCACGCTTTTGACCAATAATCGTGAGATACTGCTATAATGGATGTAAAAGCTTCCACCGATTTTTTGTTATCTTCCAGTAACATCCCAACACAATCAAAAATTGTCTGGTATCACAATAATGAGCGCATCAATAGTACATCCCTAACTGAGGAGACATTGATTCTACAAAACGTATCCACAGGACATGCCGGACTTTATACCTGTAAACTGGAGGACACGGGACAAATGGAAAATATCACTTTGAACATCCAGAGTAAGCAATTGAATTTGTGTTGCATGTTTTTAAGTATGTACAATGCTCCTGAACTTATTCCGGGGGACGTTTTCACAACCAACCAGGTGAGGATATAAAGGCCAGGAAGCTCCAGGAACTTTGGTGACAGTCTGACGGCTATGATTGAAATAAAACTCATAAGATTGCTGTCTGATTCTTAGTATTTTCGTCCCTCTACATCTCGTCAAAGCTAAGATCATGCACTGTAAAATGCAACCCGTAAATTTTACGGTAGAATACTGGCAGCGGGGCTGCCAGCTTTCTACCGTAAAAATAATGGTAGACCGTAAAATCATAAGTTACGGTATACCGTATTTTTTACCGTAAAGGCACGGTATTGTTATGGTAAAAAGGACGGCATTATATTGAAAATTGGGGGAAACCAGGGAACTATGAGTAATACCCCCAGACTACTCCACATGTAAGAGATATATGCTGCCCTTGTGTGTGGCACATTACATGATACTGTAAGATATAAATTTTCCTTGAGACAGGACTGCTTCCAGTGGACACAACTGGATTCCATTTATATTACCCAGCCTGTCGCTTTATAATGACACTGAACTAACCAATCCAACTAGCCACATTCCTAATCAGTGAATGTGAAAAAAGATTATGAAATCAGCAGGCTAAGAAATACAGGACTTCAACCCCAGCATGGATCTGTTAATGTAGATTTTCAAATGTTATGTACTCCCAACGAAATAGTAAAGCTGACTACTTCTGCAAGTTGACAAACATATATTTATTTTAAAAAATGCTGATCACTCCCTTAGGGCAGGTATCTCTATCGACACTTTTTAATACAGCAATGTGAAATTAACTATCTTAGCCTGTTATGACAATAGTTTTCTTTAAACAAATCGCCTACGGCGGGATTCGAACCTCCAACCTCCCATACAGGAGCTGCGCACACCTACATGCGCACTAGCCATAACCGTAACCTTTTTTTTCTTTTGAAATATGTTTATTCAGAAAATCGATATTACAGCATGCTCCTTAATTAAAAGAAGATATCACAGTTAGATGGGGCTTGAAGAACAACAAGTTTACAAATAATATTTACGTAGGTAGTCTTATATTTAATTCTCCTAAGGGTGAGATCTTTATAAATGGATTTTTCACCAGAAAATGTTTATGGAAAGCATGTGTATTTGTCTTCCAATAAAGAAACGAATATCTAATATTATTTCTTAAAGCTGCTTTAAAATGAATCAAAGCGTCAACTTCTATATCTTCAAAAACTTTAAGATTTCTACATTTGTAAATACATAGTCTACCTATACTACATATTATGTTTACAAAGTAACACTTAACATTCTTAAGGTTGGTTGCTATTCCAAACAGAAAAATACTTTCGTATGCTATATCATCTAACGAGGAAGGGTGTTCAAACTGAAACAAAGTCTGTACCATATCCCAAACATACTTAATTAAAGTTGAATTCTTAGGACAAGTGATAAACAAGTGGAAAATATTCTCTGTGAGACCGCCGCATCTGACACAATTTGCGTTATCCGTCATACCACATCTAAACAATCTCTCTTTGGTAAAAATACAATTATGGAGGATTTTCCAATCCAGTTGTACACATGTTGGATTTTTCACACCTTCTGTCAGAATACTCCAATAATAATTAATGTTTAACTGAGGAAGTACTTTTTCCCAATACATTAGACTAACAGGGTGTTTAGTTACAGCTCTTCTAAGTAACCTTTATAGTTGGCTTGTGACCAGGCTGGTAATAGGAACAATATTTCCGTCTACATTTATTTCTAAAGTACAGTCCTCTTTAAATTGAAAATTAACCCCTTCTAACAGTCTTAACCAGTTTTTAGGTATTGATGACTTGACTATTTCATATGACCGTCTTATTAGTGAACATGTAATATCGGGGCATTCCGAGGAAACAATTTCAACAATTCCGTCTTCGGGAATAAAACCAGGTATAACAATGTAAAGGATATCACTAATACAGAATAATTTAGATTTGATAAATATATTAGAGGATATTTCATTTCCTTGAAACTGAATGTATGGATTATGAAAAATTGGCTGTAACAAAATATGTTGTGGATGTGAAATTGAAACTTGGCAAATAGCTTTAAGTTCATTCCAGACTATTAACATTTCTTTATAAAATGCAGGTAAATGATACAAAAGAGAATTATTTCTGGACATATAAAACAGAGCAGTACTTTCATTAAAACCTTTCCAAGAATATAAAAAGTGGCGGAAGAAACTTTTCCATACCATATTTGGGTGATTGAGAAATCTGGATAACATACTGAGACGAAAAGCCTTTACTTTAACTTTAATATCAGGGAGGCCTAGCTCACCTTTGCTTTTGTCATTAATTAGAACATTATATGACACTAAATGAGCTTTTTCACCCCAAATAAAATCAATAAAAATAGTTTTCAGTTGGTTATAATATACATCAGGAACATCTAGCACCCTCATAACATACCATAGCTTAGACATACATAAAATGGAAATGACACAGACCTTTCCATGTAACGTTAAATTTCTCTGTTTCCAAATATTTATTATACATTTGATTTTCTTTATTTTACCTTCCTAGTTTCGTTTATTACAAGTTTTAACATCAGAGCCGAGATACGCTCCCAGTATCTTAAAACACTTCTCAACAACTGGCATACCGTGAATTTCCCCTGAGGTGACATTTGATCGAGGGGTACACCAGACTTCGGACTTTTCAGTGTTAACTTTGGCATTAGATGCCCTACTATACTGCTTTACTATGTTTAATACGTGACCAATGGAGTTTGCATCCGACACGGTAACTGTAGTGTCATCGGCATGCTGAAATATTAGACAAGTATCACCACTATTTGGTATATCTATGCCACGAACATCTTTCGAATCTCTCAACATGCACGCCAGGGGTTCCACTGTTAAAACATATAATAAAACCGATATAGGACACCCCTGTCTGAATAGACTGAGTCACTGGAAAGTATTTGGTCACATGACCATTACACTTTACAGCAGCTCTAACATCAGTATATAATATTTTGATCCACTGACAAAAATTATCACCAAATCCGTAGCATTTAAGAACTTCGTGTAAAAAATTGTGTGACACTCTATCGAAAGCCTTCTCTTGATCAAGTTTAACAAGGTAGGCTTCTAAATTATCTGATTCAACATATGTCATTACATCTCTTAAGCTACAAACAGTATCGGCTATATCCCTACCTGGAATACAACAAGTTTGACTTGAATCTATAAGAGAACAGATTACTCTCTTTAACCGATTCGACAGTGTCTTCGATATTATTTTATAATCAACGTTAAGTAATGTTATAGGTCTCCAATTCCGGAGTTGGGATCGGTCACCTCTATCCTTATAAATGAGCGTTAAAACCCCACTCCTCATACTTCTACATAAAATATTATTGGAAAAAAATTCCCCATATAAATCAAATAAAATTGGTCCTAATATATCCCAAATTCGTAGATAAAAGTCCACAGTAAGACCATCATTCCCTGGGCTCTTGTTCCTTGACATTTGAATCTACTTCACTCCCATTTTACAAGTCAGAGTAGTACGAGTGAATTTCATTTGGTATATCATTTGACTTTGAATATTGAACGCCATCACAATTAGTAATACATTTAATTTGTCTTTTTTCTTGGTTGCGTTTTTCTAAATTGAGAAAATATTTAGTACATTTATCACTCTCATGAGTGTATATAGCTTTCGATCTCAACATGGCACCATTACATTTCTCAGTTTCATACTTCTCCAGCTCATTTTCGACGTGCAGCAATTTTTACATATTATAAGTTAACCCAGTACTTGCCTTTCTACTCAGCTGTCAGTTTCTGTTGTAGTTTATTAATTTTTTCATATTTTTCTTTTTGCCTTTTTTTATTGTAAGCTTTTGAAAACCATTTGATTTTGTATTTCAAATTATCCCACCATATACTTATGTTGTCAACAAGTTTATACATTTCTTCACAAAAAATTTCATCAGATAATAAGGTGTTGTTAAAAACATATAACCCAGGTCCTTTATCAACCTCGGAAAAATCACATTTAATTTCTACAATGGAATGATCACCAAAGGAAGTGTGTTTGATAAAAACATACTCACAATGTTTACTTTAAGGTTGTTAGACATTAAACAATAGTCAGTTCGGCTCTGAAGTAATTTGTTGTTAACATTTCGCCTCCAAGTGTAGCATATTTTATCTGGGTGTCTTTTCCTCCAAATATCAGACAATTTAAAGTTTTCCATAATTTCAAATATGACTTTCCTTGATTTGTCACTGCTGGAATTTTTATATGATCTATCTATTTTCACAATCAAGATTTTTAAAGAATTCCTCTTTTTCTGATATTATATTAGGGGCATATATGTTTATAACATTAATACACATATCTTCTATAATTATTAAGTCTAAGAGATATAAGTCGGCCAGAATTATCAGAAAAGGAGGATGTTACACAGTCACTGAGAGACTTTTTAACAACAAAAGCCACCCCTTTGTATTTATCAGATGCATTATTAAAATATAATTCGCCATTAATGAGGTGACCAAATTTATTGATAAATTCGTCATCCCAATGTGTTTCTTGAAGGGCAATTATATCAGTATTTAATTGAAAATTGACTAATTGTTGCAATTTAAAAAAATTTCTCAGACCATTACAGTTTAACGAAGCAAAGGTAATCATTGTCAAAAAAACAAGAAATAGTTTGCATACCTTCATTTTGTATATCAAAGCGGGAAAGAATTAATTCAAAATGTCAGTGTTTTTCATATGTTTTCCCATGGGAAGCATTTCGTTTTGCTCTTGTAACTCGAATGTTCCGTTCTGGCATTAGTTTACGGCGTCTACGACTTTTGACTAACGAAAAGCCGGATGACTGAGAGTCTGTCAAATCCATTGCAGATTCCTCGTCTGTGTTAGTAGAAATGTCCCACACAGATTCGGGCTCCCCTTCTACTGCATCATCTTGACCCTCAACAGGTAAATCGCTGGCTAGTGTCGCAGGCTGACACTCGTTATATTGCTGTGTATTTTTATCGCCAGTATCGCTCAGCGTGTGATCTAAGGCTTGAGGCTCGGCTTCGTTGAATTCTGCTGTCGGCGCACTAGTAACACAATCACAATTTTTTAACCCACATCGACTACATTTACACGTACATTTTTTACCAATAAAGCCACACACATCACATCTAGTAGCCGAACAATGCTTTGCGGTATGCCCTTGCAGTTGACACCTAAAACATCGAAGTTTTTCGCACTGCCTGAAAAGGTGGTCGTTAGCCAGACAGAGAGAACATACTTTTAGCTGGTTATCATGCAACACCTTAAAGTACTCAAAACCCTTTGCTGTTGTGAACCGCATTGCATAGGGAAGTGACTTTATATGAGGAGGGAATTTCACCTTCACATACCTCGTTCCGTCTGTGATATTGGTTCCCTTGTATACTCGGTTCCGTATGGTAGATAGGATTTCAATGTCCAGTGATAATAGCTTCTGTTTGATTTCGTCATTAGAGATGTACACCGGTAGGTGTAAAAAAGATACAACAACAATATTGTTGTTTACAGGAGTGAGTTCATAGTCATTTGAATCAATACAAATACTCCTACCTAATACTTCAACACTTTCCCTATCCTCAACTGTAACTTCATAAACGCCATTCCCTCTCGTTATACACGCAACAAGGGAATTTAATCCACACGGATTTTCAATAGTTTGTATGAGCTTTTCGGCTTGTACTTTTTTATAGTCTCTAACCTCTACATATAGCGATAAATCCTTCAAAGCTCGCCCTTGTAAGGCAGAATTGCTGTTCGGCTCACTCGCCATATTGAGTCAAGGGAGGCCGCACGGCCCTTCCTTTGTATTACCACAACAACACAATGTTATTCAAGAGCTCACAAAAAACACGTCTGAACTCTTTGAAGAGCAGACCGGAAGTCTCCAACCGTAACCTTTAACCACTAGACTAACTACAGATATGAAGGGATGATGACCACATTTCCATGCTTTACTAGCGCTTCGGTGTGCGCATGCGCACTTCCGTTTTTTCGCACCCTTTGACCCGCAATGACGTATTTTGGACGAATCCTTCACGGAAACAACCGAGGAGATCAGATCTCGTTTGCTCGGAAACGACAACTCTGTCTCAAAGTTATTTTACGGTACACGACCATAAAGCTTGCACTGAAGTATAAAACGGCAATTTACCGTTAATTTTAAAACATTCTACTGTAGAATTGACGGTAAACGGTTACAGTGTGCCAGTACATGCTTCATTCATTAATAAGCATTGTATAAAATAAAATCCGTTTAACTTGTTTGTTTTCAATCAAATCAATGTCTCATCTACTTTTGGGCGAAAAGCCTTCGATATACTTCAAAATATCAAGTGTCTATCAAATGTCCGTTATAGTTGTCTTTTTTCAGCTTTCTGACAGATTAGTATATAGTCAGTTGTTAAGTTGGTTTGAGTTGGGTGCATTAAAACCTAAAATTGATTGCACGCTGGTGGGAATTTTATTTATTTTCTACATGTTTTTTCTACCACAGCAAGCACCCATAGCCACAGTTGTAACTATTTCCAAATATATAAGCGAGCTGTTTTAGTAACGTTAAACTGACTAGCTATGTGCGCGTTTATACGTACATGTATGTTTGTGTGCGTATGTTGTACGTATGTTTTTGTACTTTTTCATACATCCATATATGCATATGTTTCCATCCGTGTTTCCTCTTCCGTCATGTTGCCATGGCACTTTAACCCTACATTGCAGTTGAAGACCATGCGGCTAATGGACTTCACACCCTGCTACATGGGAGGCGTTAAATTCCAGCTTTCAGTCCTCATAACAACTGTGATATAAATATAATGTTGAGAATATGATGGAAGGGTATATTTAAATAAATGTTCTTGAGATCAGTATGTTAATTACTTTATAACCGCCAAAGATGTGCTTCCGCTCACTGTGCTCCTCATTTTTGGCAGAACAGGAGCCCCTACAGTAATTAAGCCTGGGAACACCTCAGAAGATGGCGTCTAACCATGGATTATCAGCGAGCGATTATATACGCATACGCAGATGGACACGCATACTCAAACATCTATTATTTTATATGTGTTTGATTTCATCCGTATACGCACGAATTTATGCACTACGCATATGAATACGGGCACATGGATAGTCAGCTTTATCCACACAATAAACTAAGTATACTTCCGCCCCATCTACATGTATATATAGTCTTCTCTGCTTTTTCTAAACAAGAGCTTCTATCGATGTAAATCTATCAGTTTCTGTACATATGCATTGTATCTACCACTTGGAGGTTGCAGAAATGTTGACCGATGTATCTACATTAGTAGAAAGGAAGAAACCTGATTTTAAACAATGTTATGTCGAAACAAGCCGAAAATGCATTTTGTTTAACTGCCAAAAAAACCGGTGACCAACTGCAAGGAAAAATAGTTGTCATTTGATTGATTGATTATTTGCAGTTTTACGCCGCGCTCAAGAATATTTCACTTATATGGCGGCGTTGCCAATTTTATTCGATTGAAAACCCAGTCAAAAAATTTTCCAATTTTTTGGACTGAGTGGGAATCGAACCCGCGACCCATTGGTGGAAGGCTGTTCGGATTGAGCGTCCAACGCTCTACCTACTGAGTCACAAGAAAGGGCACTAAATCATTAACATTTAGCCCACCACACGGTAAGAATATCTTCCAGTGGTTCATAGATAGTTTTGAGTGAGGGTAATGTTCTGGGGGAAACTCAAATGGAGTAGAACTCATCCGTGATAACTTGTCAGGGCGCACCGATTTACACATTTAAAAGATAACTAAGATATACTAAAAGTGTATTTTTTAAATGAAATTTTAGGAAGGTTCATCTCACGATTCAAGCTCCGTTCAAGTACCCATATATGTGAAAAAATATTGAATGCAAATGCCAAACAGTTAATAAATCAATCTCTGTTAGTACCTACACATGTAGAGATATGAATTACTTAAATGTTGGATAATTGTGATTCTTTAATTTTCTTCATCGTTTTATTCATTAGGTCCACCAACATTTAACCAAAGTCCGGAATTTCTTGTTACTTACGAGGGTTCCATTGCAGTTTTCACCTGTTCGGTGTCAGAGGAAAATTTCTCATTAGAATGGTTTAAAAATTGGCATCCTTTGGTAGGTAAGTTCAGAAAAACATTTTTGCTTTAATTCGTACCTTGGTGCGTAAGCAATGGTCACATTTTTTTCGGGAATTCTTCGGATAGCTTATTTTTACCATGATCTCATGCTGGCCTTATCAAATCGCCTTTTGATCGCTGGCGACCATTTGACCAAAATGTTAAATTTGACAATAAAAGCTTGTGGAATTCCCTATATTTACAGCTTCAGATCTTAACACATATTTTCCTTGTCTTCAGTAGACTGACAGTGAGTGAGATATTTGAATATCTATGATTAAAAAGAGCTAAAATCGGGTGGTGAAGTTAGTTCGCGAGAGCGAGTTCCCGCTGTCAATCACGCGGCCCCCACAAATGCATTTTAAAAGGCTTCTCAGGCATGACCCATTGAAAGACAAATAAGCTATTTTTGGCACTGAGGACGTTATTTTGGAATTTCGACGTCCAGAGTAGTGAAAAAAAGACATTTATCTGTAAACCAGTGGGTTTCGCTCCAACTTATGAAATAAATAAGTTCGTCAAACGAGTTCCCATTTAATATATTTATTTTCTTTTACAATGGAGAGTGGCATTATAATGGGTCGTGGATGAGGGTGACAGTAAGTGACCTATGAAAATACATTCCTCAGCATAACAATCAATCCACTCCATATTTTGTCGGAAGCGGGGGTAGAGACTGATCCTGAGAAAACAAGAGCTTTAGCGAACTGGCCCATTCCTCAAAATGTTCAGGGATTGAGACGTTTTCTGGGGTTTACAGGGTTCTTCCGACGTTTTGTTAACAATTATGCTCGAATTGCTAAACCTTAGTGTACTTTACTCGGTGATAATGGGAATTCTCAAAAGGGTAAGAAAATTAAAACCAAGTGGGTTTGGGGCCCTAAACAGCAGAATGCTTTTCAGACGTTGAAAGATGCCCTTCCGCATCCCCCGGTGCTTGTTTGTGCTAGCTATGATTTGTGTGTGAAAATGGTTATCCTTGAACACAACTCCATGTATCCGTCGATCGGGCGTTACACACAGATGCTAGTAAGGATGGCCTAGGTGCTTCCTTTATCAGGAACAATTAACGACTGATTTTCAGGCATTACACACTCCCCCAGCTTCCTGAATTTTGTCCCCAACATTGAAGCTACTCGCGTCAAATTAGGACCAAAACAAAACCATCCCATTCAAAGCGACAGGTCTTCAAACAGTGAAGGCATTAAGCAGACTTAATTACCTCAGTTAATGCGTTCAACATAGCCGGATATGCTGCGATATCTGGGTTGTTTCTAACAAGCTCAAACAAACATTCAACTTTCATCTTCCAAATCGGTTCCATTACATTATGCTCAACCATACTAATCTGAGACAATTCATATTTTCCCGAACGAATCCATTCAGGGGGTCGTTTTGTTCTACTGGACCTGCGAGGTGGAGGGACTGGTGGAACAGCAGACGCTTCTAGCCCTTGGGGTAAAGTTTGATCTAACTCAGTAGTATCTACTTTAGAACCACTTTCCTCAATGCCACTTACCTCATCTTCGCCCATGCGGCCATTAACTGGGGCAATATCACTCACCTGCTTATTACCCCCCTCGGCTTTGGATTCCAAGGGGTCTTCGTCCAGACTGTTCTCCGTTTGGACTGAACTTCAAGATGACATCTTCATCTTCAGATGAGACATCCTCCACAGATGGGCAGTTTCGATTAGCTTCTACTTCGGAAGCCGACCGAGGTAATAAATATAACAAATTACGGTGCAGAGTTCGTTTGCGACCTCCATGCTCAGACCGAACAACAAAAACAGGCACACTAGGATCAGGTTGATTACTTACTATATATACTTTTTCTTCCCAACGACCACTTAACTTATCGTTACGATGAAGACCCATTTTCCGTACTAGAACTTCATCGCCCACTTTTAGGGAAGCCCCACGAACTCTATCATCATACGATTTCTTCTGCCGTTTCTGAGACTTTTGCCCAGACAAAGACGCAAGGTCAAACGCATAGGAAAGTCTCTTACGAAGATCTGCAGCATATTCCGTGTAGGTTTTGCCACCTTCCTGTCGATCGAGCCCAAATTGAAGATCAACCGGCTGCTTAACAAATAACAGAAAATATGGAGAAAACCCTGTACTTACATGCTTAGTGCAATTGTAGGCCTGCACCACTGGTGATAGGTAGTCCTTCCACGCTGCCTTTTTATCAACTGGAAGAGTCGCTAGCATATCCAAAAGCGTCCGATTGAGCCTTTCGCAAATACCATTTCCTTGAGGATGATATGGCGAAGTGCGGGATTTTTCCCAAAACCTTACATAACTCACCCATTACCCTCGACTCAAAATTACGACCTTGGTCCGAATGAAGCCTTGAAGGCACTCCATACCGCACAATAAAGTGGTCGTAAAGAACTTTAGCCGTCGTCTTTGCAGTTTGGTTTCTTGTTGGGATAGCCTGAGCCAACTTAGAAAAATGATCAGTAATTACCAATGTATTGCTAAATCCTTTAGTTGCCAGTTCAAGGGAAAGAAAATCAATACATACCAACTCCATAGGTTGACTAGAACTTATACTTACCATTGGAGCACGATCTGGAAGAGTTCCGGCTTTTCTGTGCAAGCATCGTTCACAGTGCAAAACCTTGTTTTCCACCTCTTTCAACAGAATAGGCCAGAAAAATCGGGAACGTACCAACTCTAACAACCGATCAGAACCCAAATGTACCATTCCATCATGCAAGCTATCTAACACAGAAGCTATACTCTCCGCAGGCAGCACTAATTGGAGATGTCTCTCACCATCCACCAAACGAACTCGGTAAAGAATATTATTTTGAAGGCAAAGATTATCCCATTTCTTCAGCAATTTTTTAACTTCTCTCAATTCATGTTTTATCAACCTTTTTGATGGTTTGATGCCTTGCTTTACATAGTAAATTACCTTAGCAATATTCTTGTCATTTAACTGTTCACGTTCGACCTCCCTCACTTCCAGATACTTACCCTGTGCATATATGTCATCCAACACCTGTTCGTCCCTACACAAAGCCTGGGCAACAGGTTCAGCCGCCAATACAGATGGACACAATAAACTTACCGCTTCATTTTCCAACACTTCTATAAGTATACGAGACAAGGCATCTGCATCAACGTTCACCTTACCTGGCCTATAAGAAATTTCAAATTCAAAAGCAGAAAGGTCAACCAGCCACCTACGCCCAGTTGCATATAGTTTGGCAACGACACGCAACTTACATAGTTAGCACAAACAAGCACCGGGGGAGATGAAAGGGCATATTTCAACGTCTGAAAAGCATTCTGCTGTTCAGGGCCCCAAACCCACTTGGTTTTAATGTTCTTCCCCTTTTGAGAATTCCCATTATCACCGAGTAAAGTACACAAACGTTTAGCAATTCGAGCATAATTGTTAACAAAACGTCGGTAGAACCCTGTAAACCCAAGATAACGTCTCAATCACTGAACATTTTGAGGAATGGGCCAGTTCGCTAAAGCTCTTGTTTTTTCAGGATCAGTCTCTACCCCCGCTTCCGACAAAATATACCCCAAATACTTTAACTTCTTCTGGAAGAAAACACATTATGACGGTTTAAATTTTCGACCAACCTCTGGAAAACTAATTCCAAACGTTTGAATTGCTCATCTACATTCCTAGCATGAACCGCAATATCGTCCAAGTAAATTAGGAGGAAAGATGGTTGTAAGTCATTTATGCTTTTTTCCATGACACGCTGAAATGTCGAAGGAGCGTTTGTTAAGCAGAATGGCATTGTATTAAATTCAAAGAGACCTAAAGGCCCAGCTGTAAAAGCTGTTTTTGTTTGTGACTTTCCTTACCCCAATCTGCCAATACCCAGACTTCAAATCTAAACTGGAAAACCATTTCGCCCCAGCGAGTGTGTCTATCGTTTCTTCAATCCGGGGCAGATAATAAGAATCCCGAATTGTACTTTTATTTAATTCACGATAGTCCACACACACGCGCAGAGACCCATCCTTTTTCCTTACTTACATTAAGGGGAGGCCCATGGGCTATTCGACTATCTTATCACACCTGCGGTCAATATGTCTGAAAGGTGTTGACGGAGTTCCTCAAACATACCCGGTGGAACTCGACGATACCTTTGCTTAATCGGGGTGGAGTCAGTAAGCTCTATCCGATGCGTCGCCAATGAACAATATCCATTATCCCAATCCTCAGCAGCAAACACATTTTTATAATGTAATAAAAGTTGTTTCAATCTACTTACGTTACATTCTGACAACTCTGCTGGTAAATTTGAAAAATTAAACATATTCAAAAAATTGTCATTGCCCAGATTAGGAATTTTACCGACCGAAACCACAGATACCGACTGTTGCAGAGAACACAATTGAGTTCCAGATGGAATAGTAATATCCCTGTCGGAAAGATTGCATACCTCGAACGAAACATTAACAGGCCCCTCAACACCCGGCAACTGAACGGCACAAGGAACCACCAGTACACCGCCGGGTAAATTACCATCAAATCCCTCTGTCACTGCCACCACAGTGCTGGATGGGCACTACGGCAGACACCACTCTCCGAGAATTTCCCGGCAGGGTTATTGCTGTGCTATTTGCTGCATAGCCCGCAGTGGAAGCAATTGGCCTCCGGCACTCCTGTTCTCCAGCAGAGTATCAAGTGGTTGAAGTGGAATTCCCTGCAAATGGCGATCATAAAATTCCTTACTTATTGTGGATACCATTGACTCACTGTCAATCAAGCATCGACAATATACTCCTTCTACAATAGCACTACTCTCATTTGCAGAACCTTCCAATTGTGGAACCAAGTCCTTAGGACCCTCAACAATTATAACATCTTGACTACTCACTATACTGGACTCACCATGTTGGCCACCATATTGTCCCTGGGGACAGCTACGTGCAAAGTGATTTTTCAAACCACAGTTAAAACATGTACCTTTAGGAAAACGTGGGGAATTCTTCCCCATAGAGACTCGACCATCAGATCGACAATTAGTTATTCTCGAATTGGAGATAGCTTGCTCTAACTTTTGCATCCTACCATCAAAAGATTTAAGTTGTCCAATTATTTTATCTAACTTTGCTTGCGTGTTATCAGTATTTACCATTTGTTGGTGTATGGCATTACTACCGCTTTGTTTCGCTTTGTAAGTTCCCTCTACCTGGGGGAAAGAGCTATACTCATGTTCCACCGCCCTGGTAGCAACCAGCAATTCTTCGTACGTGACTTAAGCGTCGAAGAGATGTCGTATTGCGGATTTTACTCGATCAGAAAATAAACAACTCCAAAGTTTAGTTCTCAACATTTCTTTAGACGCGGCCATAGAAAGTATACCCTGTTCCCCAGCTTTCTTTAGCAAATCTTCCAGGCGACAACCCCAGGCACCCACAGGCTCGTTGCAACCTTGTCTTGCCATGTAAAAATCTTCCAGTAATTGTTCCATAGAAACAACAACCCCAAATATCGCATCAAATTTGGGTATAATTTTGGATATTGTAACCCGACCACCCAAATTAAGCAACGTATCTGCAGCCATTCCTTTTAATGACTTTTTAACTGCCTGAAGAGCCGACGAATTAGAATGGGACGTATCAGATGCAACGCACTGCAACTCATACTTCCATTGGGCGCAACTCGTTTCATTGGCATTTCCAGACCCAGAAAAAACGGCAATTTTGGACTTTCTAAACGGACATAAATGGTGTTTATTTCAGCGTTTTTATCGGTCTGCAACAAACGTGTATCGGCCTGAAAATCAGCGGACTGTTCGCGCTCGGATCTTAAAGGATTTTGCAACCCTTGCAAGACTTGCGTTTGGTCTTCCATTTTAAGTGATTTAATACGGGAAAGTAAATCGCTCACTTCCTCCGACGTTTTGTCGGCGGTCTCAGTCGATGGCAAAGATTTACAAAGTGTGACAGTGATAATATTACCTTGAAAGTCAGTATTCTTTAATTCATCGACCGCCTTCATAGCACTTTCTATGGTCACATAAGTAATCAATATACCCCTGTCATGTTCTAAAAATGTTAAGTTTAGAATTTCACCGACTTTTGAAAAATAGTGTACAATTTGTTTTTCCTTAACGTCGGAAAGAACGCCTAGCACTAACACTTGCGCCATGGCCGAGTTCGATATTACTTTCAAGTCGGCAAAACAAGATTATTAGGATCGTATACAAGCCGTTAGTCCCTGGAACAATCGAGCAGTTTTTACAAAAATGCACCGATCAACCAAACAATTGAACAACCGACCAATAAATCAACCAACAGTGCATCAATCAATCGTAACAGCATATGCAAGAGGAACAATTAAATTAAAACATGCAATAAAAACATTTTTTTTTAATGGGGGGTGGGGGGCCTGGTGTGGGGGGGGGGGGGCTGAAATTCAGATGAAGGCTACAGTTACATTAGTTACTCAAACAGAATAGTTGGTGTCACAATCTTCAACGTTTTTCGAAACCAGTTCCGCGAAAATAAATATACTCTACAATTTCTTGACAATAAGGTCGATCAGTATTCTGGGCTCCATTTCAACAAAATATATTTTTTGTTGTTAATTATTCACGAAAACTTTTACTTATTTTCTATCTCGTGAAAAAGACCGCGGTTCAACATTGTTGATGGTATTAATTATCTCAAAAGAGGGATAACAGTTAGTAAATCCAAGATACCCACAATCACTCGAGACTCAACCGGCTCCAATCCAGAACGTCAGTTCGCTGAATATCGCAGGAAAAAGTTCATAAAAGTTGTGACCACAGTTACAAGGAAACAATCCACACATCTACGTTATCCGTACGTGTGGAGATAACAATCAGCTAAACCCAGGACAAAACACTTCGGCGTTAAGACGGACGCACATCTGGGGATAGCAGTGGGGAAGCAGGTCCAAACCAAGGCCAGACAGTCATAGTTCTGCAACACGTTTACTGCCACCCTCAACCAAGAACCTCGCTGGAGGCTCCAATGTAAACCATTGGGTTTCGCTCTAACTTATGAAATTTATAAGTTCGTCAAACGAGTTCCCATTTTATACATTTATTTTAACTATAATAAATAGTTTTTCTATGCGTGTTGCCGGCCTTCACGGCTTGTTCGAAGTCGGTAAAATGGCCTTCTCGAATTTGGATTCTAAACGCCTAAATGCTTTTCAAAAATGCAACAATAATAAATATTTTTAAAGGATAGTGTTCCCTAAGACACTTAAGAAGATCCAAATTGTCTTGAAAGGAAGGAATTTTTAAAATTCAAATGAAATACACGGCAACGTACAATCACTATTTTCCCGATCGAATTTGCATTCAAGCACCTAGGTACATCAACTGACTTCGCAATTGTAAATGCTATTGACCAATAAAGTAAACTATAATTAGCGCCATTAAAAATGCACGGTTGAATTTTATGTTTCTACCCCAGTAAGGCTATTGGCCATTTACGTTTTGTTGTTTATTGTTAGTTCGAGTTGAGTTGCAATAACTGGATAACCTGTGGTGTTCCCGACGCGCCTGTCGTGAACATTACGCAACATTTCCTAATAACGTTCATTGAGTGTTTCACCGTCACTGAGAACAGCTTTCAGGGCTCATTTGTCGTGGGTTCAACACTTTACACGACGCTCAGCATAAAGACGAAAAAAAAAATAATCAGAAAACGTTACCATGCCCCGACGACACAACAAAGGGAACGTGCCATTGGCATGTTACAGGCGGGTCTCAGTTGTGCCGCCGTAGGACGTCACATGCAGTGTCATCCCTCCACAATTATGAACATGAAACTGGCAATGTTGCCGACCGACCACGCCCTGGTCAGCCAAGAGTCACTACAGCCCGCCAGGATCGGTACATCGGTTTGCTGCACACACGTGACCGATTTCGCACCGCGACACAGACTGCTCGTGAGACAGTGGGAATTGGAAGGCCCAGGGTAAGCCTCAGCACCATCCGACGCCGTCTCCAACAGATACAGATGTATGCACGCATCCCCTACCGAGGGCCCATATTGACACCCGCCGCCCGCCAAAACCGTTGACGATGGGCTCGAAATCATCAGAGCCCACACTCTGCAAGGTTGAAACAAGTCTTCTTGCAACAGAATAATGTGAACATCATGGAATGGCCAGCTTACTCCCCCGATCTATCGCCCATAGAGCACTTGTGGGATCAGCTTAAGAATGCCGTTGCACAACGTCAACCCAGGTCACGCAACCGACGTGAATTGATCCAGGTAGTGCAGGAAGAGTGAGACCGGATCCCACAGCACAGAATAGCCACACTCATCAGGTCCTTGCATCGCAGATGTACTACTTGCGTTGATGCCCGAGGGGGACATACCCATTATGACTCCTTCAATTTATGTATCAACGATTTGTTTGCAAGGAATAAAAGTCACCAGGGTTTCACATATTGTCAATTCTTTGTCTCATTGTGACCAATGCCTTGTTCTTCAATTTAAGAATACTTACAATATTTTACACTTTACATTTCTCAAAATATTTTACATTCTTTGTGTCGTGCGTTTTTAATGGCGCTAAGTATATTTAATGTTTTATTCAATCATATATTTATATTGTTACGTAACGATACTGGGGTTGGGAGGATATTCCGTAAAATGGACGTACCAAACCCAATTTCGTTACTAACACAAAGTAAAACGAAAGAAACCTCGCTGACAGACAAGAAGAAGGCAGAGTTTGAAAAAATAGCTTTGTTTATTATGAAAAACATCATTTCAAAAAAAAGGAAAAAAAAAAAATTATTAAGCCTACTCACTATGAGTCATTAAATGAGTCCGTGCACATTACGTGGTCGAAAACCATAGCCGCGAGAACACAGAGAACTCCCTCGTTGGTACCGAGTCCGTAGCTGTAGAGGCGTTGATAAAGATAGTTCTGGTTGTGGAAATATATGGTCATTTTGTAGAATAAATATACGCTATCACCTTCAACGGCACGCTTTATTTCACTGTGGAATATCCAGAGAAACACATCTCACTCTCAACTCAATGGTGCCGAAACCTGGGAGGCGTTGATGAACATGGATCTGATGTCATTGGGAAAAAATAGGGGGCCCTTCACAAGAAGATTAAATATACGCTAACGCGTTCAAAAGTACATTTTAGTAAAGAGAGACACATCATCTCACTCTCAGCACTATTCACACTTCGAGAGAAAAAACAAGGAACCTGGACACGACCACGTCAGTGTCCCACGATTCCCGTGCAAAAACATTTTAGTCACGTGTGACCACAAAGGCAAATAGACATCGTGCCATTTGAATATGAAAGCCAAACGGTCAAACAGGCTTCTCTACGTTGACCTACACATTGCCAGACGACTACATATTATAATATCAATTGTCATCAATTATCACTGTCTGGGAATAAACCGCAAAACCACAGGAATGTTAACTACTGTCTGAATAGGATATCATAACAATATCAAATCGTGCATGAAGTTCACTAATTTCTGAAAGACGTCTCTATTCTGATGCAATTAATATAAAGTAAAATGATTCCAAACTGATCAAGATTATCAACAATTTAGACACTATAAAGACGATGTTGTTTAGTATTTATATACCTAATCTAATATTGCACATACCTTGAATGTGCGTAAACAACCATAAAACAGTATGCCTGGAAATATTACACAGTGATAAGCCGTGGTGCAATTTCTTTTATATTTTGATACATGTTCTTAACACACATATGTAGGTCCATTAAAACTTACGCTCACTTAGCAGCTTGTTGAGAATTTAACCCCGGGTATCAGAGGATGATGTAGGTCGTGTGTTATCTTAGATAACGTATGGGTGTGTTTGTTAAAAGCCTCCCTTACGATCATTGGATCAACGAAATAATGGATAGACACAAAAGACCACGTTGTCGACGAGAAAGGAACTGAGTCAAATTTGTAGATTTCTAGTCCGGGTTTCTGACTCCAAAATTACTATTTTTTATACTGACGGTCGTATTTTGGAGTCAGGGTTCACTGCAATCAAAAAGCCGGAGTTGGCTGCCCGCTCAGAAGCGGGCAGTATGTGGTCCGATTTGGACAACGAAATGGCAATATAACCTACTCAGATCGTGTCTAAACGCTCATAATCACGTTCATTGATAATTTCGCTACCTACCAGTGTGTGATATGGACGAGCAGGATCGGCCAGTAAACATTATTCTTCCCCTGAATTCACTTTTGCCTTCTCCAGTCTCAAACTCTCCGCCATTGATGACGTAATACTATTTAGCGGTTTTTCAGTTTTTAAACGTTAAATTCACTTTACAAAAGGCTATATTATTAATGAATGTCATGCTGACACTATTTGAGTTAGTTATGTTGTTATTCACTTTCTAAATCTGACCGCAAACTGCCCGATCAGAAGCGTGTAGCCAACTCCGACTTTTTGATTGCAATGATCCCTGACTCCAAAATACGGCCGTCAGTATAAAAAAAACAGTAATTTTGGATTCAGAAACCAGGACTAGTAGATTTCATGAACTGCAGTTCGAGACCGCAATGTTTCCTATTCGAGTCAATGCGGAACACTTACTGGCATAGACTTTCTGACATTTGTTAAGAAAGCCAATTTACACGGGTTTTCTTCACGTAAAATAAAGCATTGGGCACAAGTTTATGTGCAGTTATGTTTATCTTCTAACTTTTTGAGTTTTTATCTTCTAACTTTTTGTGTTTTTGTCCTGATTCTATCATGTAGAAATAAACTAAAAGAGATACTGTGGCAATTGACATTTCGTCATATAGATAAATATTAGCGCCCACATATCCCACTGCAGTAGGGTTCACCCATGTAGGATCTCTGTCCACCTGAAACCGTCCGTCAGACAATAAACAATGTACCACGGAATTCTCTTTAATTTTCCGTTAATTGTACATATTTCGGTGAAAAGCTACCTACCATCTTTCATCCAAAGTCAAATAACTCTTATTTTTCCAATTAGTAGAATTATTATGAAATATAAACAATTATATTTTATGAGTTCCATAAATGGGACCCCCCCCCCCCCCCATTTCAAGACCTTTTGTCTGTAGTTCTTCAGACAGTATTTCTCCAGATAATTATAATGTACGGTTAGATCGAGCACGCGGTAGGCAACGAATTATTGGAGCGCTTCTGTGTATGCTGAGGATCAGGGATTGTTTACATTGAGATTAAATTTTCAGTTTCATATTGGATATTCAAAATCAAGACTTCGGTAAAAAAAGAATGTTGCTTACTTCTACTGACTGAGAAAATCGTCTGCTTTTTTTCAAATTGTAAACATTATTATGGATTTTAGCGGTGCCTTTTAACCTCCAATGCGATATCATGCGACTAGCTATTTGTAGTTTGTGTTATTATTACAGCCGGAAGAGACAGGTACGTGTTTAACAACGATAACACGTTTCTTACCATCAGCAATGTTTCGAAAGACGAAGATGTCCAGACTATCAGTTGTCGAGCTTTTAAAGATGATGTGACACTGGAAGCCGAAGGCTCATTAACCGTCGTTAGTAAGTATTTCATACATGTTTCTTTTTTCCAGCAACCTTAAATGCACCTGTTTATAGTAAAGTAAGCTTATTCTTATTAAGTATTTTGCGTGGGTTTTTAACTTGCCGGCCCGAAGACAAGGGATGGGAAACAAAGGGGGTCATTGTCCGCTCTTTACCGAAATATTTTACCCCCGTCCCCCAAAAAAAACTGGATAGCCAGATGTGTTTGAAACACTTTCCCGGGTTAAAGAAATAAAGTAATGCCAAAGCCTATTTCAACACCCTAAATATACTTATTTGTGGCTTATATATAACATCTTTGGCTAGGACTCGGGACCAAAAGTGCTCCGGTTCTTGACGCTCGCACCCTCGCCTTCAACTGGCTTTGTGCCTATCTGCCTGTTCAATAAAAACAAATCAAAGAATAAAATGCACATACTAAGATTTGTCTATTTTGCGGTAATTATTTTATTGTGCTGAATAAGAAACCCCAAACACAGTTCGCACGTGTTTGTAGACAACACGACTTTCTTCTTTCCAACTCAACGACGTTTTCGATAAAAGTAATAACATCAGGTTATACCTTATATGAAACCAATGCTAATGATAAAAAATAAGACATAACCACTTAATTAGTTGTTTTTGAACAATACGAGCTTTCCACACCTATACCGGTGTCTTCGTTAAGTGTAACTAAATTTAATGCTTAAAAATATTGACATAAATACTAAAGAAAAGAACAAATGTGTAAAGTGGCCAATCAGTGAAGTTGACTAGTAAGGAAGTGGAAAAACTGGAGCCAAAACTAGAGACATTGTCAGCTTTAACACAGTTTTAGAAAACTTCCAAAACCTTTTAACAGTTTTGGGAAAATTTAGTTTCGAAACAGTTTTTATAGTTTGGAGGCTCAAGTTTTTAACTTCAAAATGTTTCTACAGTTTGGAAATTAAGTTCTATTTTAAATTAGCATGAGCTTCCAAAATTTGGATATTTTCATAAATTATGATTGTCACTGGAGGAGGACCATCTGCTCTAGGGATGTGTTCTACACACTCAAAGTGACATTTTTACTTCAATAAAATAGACTTTTGATTTGGCTAACGATATCCTGAATAAACTGTATAGCTTATTGCCATTAATGGTGATTTCTTATTCACCAGAATGATGCCCTTTGTGATCACAATCGTTTCTGCAACATCAATTTGCCAACAATCAACTTACACCAATGATCTTATCGGTCGATGCAGACTTTCTAGGGCGGGCGTGCTTAACGTTTTTCGTTGTGTATATTAGCCACAAAGTGCTTGGTTTTATTGATATTTTATGCATCTTAAAATTATCTTCTTGAATACTCAGTGATCATTCATATTCTCATTTCTTTTTCCAAGACTATTAGATTCTGTCTTTTCTTTTCACCAAAAGTTTAATCTTTCTCTCCTTAAAATTTTTTATTGTACTGTGTAAATACATTCAAAAATGTGATGTTCCAATCCATTACTTGCATTTTATAAGGCAGATACATAAAATCACATTGGTTTAATTTAAATCTCTTGAAAAATAAAATTCTGTATAAACCAAAGCTAATAATTTTGATTACTATCTGTCACACATTTTAGCGACACATACAATGGCTCTATGTCGGAAAGATCCACTCGAATTGGGTGGAAAGGGACAGCTTTTAACGTATTGGATTAGTTGTAAATGTGCATATTTAGCATTTATTGTTCAGTATACTTTCCCCTTATCTCTTCTATGCCTATGGTTAGCGACATTCGAATTGATATACTCTCCCCAAAAAGAAACGCAACATCACATTTTTTTCAAACATGAATTTTTCCAAAAATGTGCGAGATTGACACATGACAACAGGATCATGTTATAATGTAAATGTCCGATAATTGAACTTAAGCCCCTGATAATGGCTGTTGATCACACGTGACTTTCGGGTCAGCCATTGTGTAACGCGAGACCAGGAAGGTGTAGGGAAAAACGTAGGGAAGTTGCACGTGCGAATCACGTCTTAGCTTTATGCGGGTATAAAAGACACACAACCGTTCAATTGAATTCAGTCGTTAAATTGTTTCACGAAGTTGCTATAATATGCCAAGACTAGACGCAGCTACCCGGAACGTCGTCATTGGTCGTCTCCTGGCCGGCGAATCACAGAATGCAGACCTTGTAATGTTTACCGGAGCACGATTTCCAGACTGTTGCAACGGTACCAGCAATCCGCTTCAAAAGCTGATCGTCAACGTTCTGGCCGACCTAGGGTCACATCAGCAGCCAAATATCGCTTCATCCGGTTACTTAAATTGCGAAACCGGTCGAAAACAGCAACAAAAACAGCATCAAATATCACAGGTCTGCGTCGGCACAGACAGTCAGAAACCGTCTCCGTCAAAACGGCTTACACGCCAAACGTCCTTACTTTGGTGCATTACTAAGACGCCAGCATCGACTTGCAAGGCTTCTATGGTGCAACAGTCTGGTTCAGCGATGAATCAAGATTCCAGCTGCAGAGAATATATAGTCGTACACGAGTTTACAGACGGCGGAATGAGAGATCCGCAAAGAACTGGGTCCTCGAGGTCGACAATTTCGGCGGAGGAAGTGTGATGGTGTGGGGTGCCATATCCTGTGCCGAAAAACTCAACTGGTGCACTTGCCCGGGCAACCTTAACGCCGTTCGATACACAGATGAGGTTTTGACACCACATATGCTGCCCGTAATGGACCTTCGTAGGGAAATTTTTCAGCACGACAACGCTCGACCGCACACAACTCGTGCTACTGTTGTATCTCTAGCCTCCTAGAACGTAACAGTGCTCCCCTGGCCGTTCAAATCACCAGATTTGAACCCAATAGAACATTTTTGGGATGATTTGGATAGATGCTTGCGCAGTCGTCATCCAGCACGGCAAATTCTGCTAGAACTACAGCAGGCTCTCGAGCAAGAATGGATGAGAATTCCGCAAAACCGTATTTGTCGATTGATTGTGTTATTTTAAAGTCTGAACAACCAGTCTGCCAAATTTCAGTGTAATGTGATGCTTATCTCTGTATTAAAAATGATGTTGAAAATTCATATTTTTAAGTACAAAAATTGGATGTTGCGTTTCTTTTTTGGGAGAGTATATTAAAATGGTACATGCTAAGAACTGTGCGTGTCTTAATCACTTTTCTCAAAGAAATGGTGTATCAAAGTGGTACATGTTAAGAACTCTGGGGGTCTTAATCAGACTTTTCTCAAAGAAATGGTATATTAAAGGGGCATGAGCTGCCAAAATTCGCAGTTTTTTCATAACTTCTGATCGTCACGACAGTAAGAGGCTTTGAGGGCTATCGAAAAACTAAATGATTGGTGTTGGAATGAGAAAAATCCATACAGTATGTGGCCTGTATGAACCGAAAACGTGTTCAAAAGTAAACAAAATTTAAATAACCGGGACGACCATTCATTCATTCTAAGCCAAAGTTAGTCTAAAACAGTACTTTATCGTACATATTCGAGACTGGAAGCACTAAAAAGCTTCTGAATTCTACTTCTTGAGAAAAATAGCCAATAATTTCAGCTTTCTGTTTTAACGTCAAAATATCAACATTTTGGCAGCTCATGTCCCTTTAAAATGGTACATGTTAAAAACTCTGGGGGTCTTAATCAGACTTTTCTCAAAGAAATGGTATATTTGATTAGTACAATATTTTCAAGCTCAAAACATAATGTAAACAAATCCTTTAATTCTATTAGCAAGTGACATGATAAGCTTTACTTCCCCTGGATATAATGATTGTGTTTTGTATTTTATCTTAATCACTGCACCGTCTACAACAGAGGACCTGATAATTATATTCTATTCAATTACACTGTGACATATTTACAAGAATTTGTAAATTGATAATATACCGTTTGCTTTCATTTTTAGAAGATTTAATTTAGGCAGCTGGAGCTTTAAGCGATGAATAAAAATACTAAACATTGGTAAACTATATAATTTGTTCTATTTCAGAGAGATTGGAAATCGTGAGCGTTCCAAAAGAGGTGATTGGAGAAGTGGGCACGGATGTTGTTGAAATTGCTGTAGTTATTCTAGCTGATCCAATTCTGCAGCCTTCCTACTCCTGGATGAAAGATGAAAAGCCGCTGTCAAGTTTATTACTCGAGAAAGATCGATTAGATGATGTTTTAAAAGTTTTTTCTTCGGACACGGGTAGTCGCCTTCAATTGGATCTAACCAAATTGACGGAAACAGAGCGAAAGTTGTTCATGGGACATTATTCTTGCGAAATAACAGATGGTGTTGGCCAGATTACAGCAGAGTCTTACATTTATATTTCTAAAGAACCTGGTAAGTCAAGTGCAATTGCAGTAGTTCAAGAATATAATTCAGACCTTTTGGAATTCAATAATTGATACTGGACCATCTGTGCGTCCAGGCTTCTGTCCGTCCGTTCTTTCATTTCTTTTCTTGGCCTTGTCTTGGTTAGTATTTTGAGGATTGTTTTAGAACTTGTCTAGTATATACTCACTAACAAGAAGGTGTGCTGTGATACGTTTTCTTCCTCCTTGAAGATGATATTTTCACCCCTCGCGAAATTTGGCCCAAGGCCATTGTCTTTACCTCCATCGTCCGTCTATCCATTGTACATTTTAAACACAATATCTCAAAATCCTTTCCACTCACAACTTTGAAGCGTATACGCAGTAGGGCAAGCACGGGAATCATATCGAAATTGCCTGTTACATTACCTCTGCCCGAAAAAACGCATTATCTCAAAACACATTATTCCTTTTATACATGTATTGCATTTATTAAATCCTAGCTTATCTGAAACCGAGTTTATCAAAACCTTCTCGAGTTGAATTCTGCATTCCCAAATAAATTGTCTTCAAAAGAAATATGTATCAAGTTCCTGTAGACCCAACTCAAGGGGTCCAGCTGGCGACAGTTAATGTCTTTTTCCCTTTAAATGGTCAAATTCTACACATATATTTTGTCCCGAAAACATCTCTTTTGAGGTTTGGGGGATTTGTTTGAAACTAATTAACAGGGTTGGTCGTTTTCCGATGGGTACATTTAAGTTCCGCCCATTTGCGCAGCAATTAAAACTAACTTCTGGAGAACGTACCAGTCGAATAAATGTGAGTAATTTCAAGATAGTTTGACTCGTCTGCTTAGTAAAGTGGACATAGAGAGGGTCTCGAGAGCGAACACTGACTGACGGAGATATACATTTACACGCAAAATGAAATATTCTTTTTAATGTTCTCGTAACATTGTAAATATTTTTGAGACCTATAGCACATCAATCTGAGTCGATTTGACTTAGTAGGCTACAGATGCAATTTACAAAATAAAACAACAAATTTGTTGAGACTTTTTTATGTCAAGATTTTATATTTATATATACTTTGGATATATAAATTCCGATAAATAATCAAAACAGTCGAAGAATTTTATAAATATAGTAATGAAAGTAATATTTATTTTGCCACTTCACCAGTTCCTCTACTCAGCTAGCACTTCGAGTGTACACGCGCGAAGAACTTGTGTAAATCATGCGCCCAGTCGAATAGAATACAAGTGTAGTTTGAGAAGAATGCGCTACTAGAAAGCGACCAGACCAATTCGACTTTACTGCTTCTTTCTTGTTTTGTAAAAAATATATTTTTTCTAGAAATTGCCCTTTATTAAATAAATTATCAAATTTTGACAATATCTTTTGTGTTGGCTTAATATTTGGGCAGAAATTGACTGGCATATACTATACCCACTATTTATCAGTTGATCCCGGCCATATTGCCTTTTCCTTGTCTTTCTTTAAATTTGTTGAAAAAAATAGCTCGGAAGAGGGATCTGGATGTACTCATCAGTGTTGTGGATACCTTTGTTGTCAACATTATGGATTTTGCTTTTTTCTACAACATTGTTTGGCGTGCAGTAGGACATTATAAAGGACAGATGTTTACGTAATAATTTCTACTTAGGGGTGAGTTGTGACGAGATCCAATGCACCATAAAAAGCGAGCAACGCAAAACAAATTCGGGGTTGTTAAGATCAACACTTTAAACCTTATACTTCTATTAAACCAGAATGTAGCTTGGATTGGACAAACATGCTATGTTCTAAGCTGCTTTTTAATACTATTACAGGTAGTCCGGGTTTCTGACTCCAAAGTTACGATATTTTTTTATACTGACGGCAGTATTGTGGAGTCAGGGTTCACTGCAATCAAAAAGCCGGAGTAAGCTGTCCGTTCAAAAGCGGGCAGTATATGGTCCGATTTTGACAGAGAAATGGCAATATAACCCACTCAGATCGTGTCTAAACGGTCATAATCACGTTCATGGTTAATTTAGCTACCTACTAGTGTCTGATATGGACGAGCAGGATCGACCAGTGAACATTATTCTCCCCTAAATTCACTTTTGCCTTCTCCAGTCTCAAACACTTCGCCATTGATGACGTAGCACTGTTTAACGGTTTTCAGTTTTTCAACGTTAAATTCATGATAAATAGTCGTTCTGTAATTTTACGTCAAAATTTGTCTATGAGGGGTGTGATAATTTTTCATTCTGTATATGTAGATCAACAGCTGTCTATGAGGAATGTGATAATTTGTCATTCTGTAATTATAGATCAACAGCTGTCTATGTGGGGTGTGATAATTAGTCGTTCTGTAATTGTAGATCAACAGCTGTCTATGTGGGGTGTGATAATTAGTCATTCTGTAATTGTAAGATCAACAGCTGTCTATGAAGGGTGTGATAATTGGTCATTCTGTAATTGTAGATCAACAGCTGTCTATGAAGGGTGTGATCATTAGTCATTCTGTAATTGTAGATCAACAGCTGTCTATGTGGGGTGTGATAATTAGTCATTCTGTAATTGTAGATCAACAGCTGTCTATGAAGGGTGTGATAATTAGTCATTCTGTAATTGTAGATCAACAGCTGTCTATGAAGGGTGTGATCATTAGTCATTCTGTAATTGTAGATCAACAGCTGTCTATGAAGGGTGTGATAATTAGTCATTCTGTAATTGTAAATCAACAGCTGTCTATGAAGGGTGTGATAATTGGTCATTCTGTAATTGTAGATCAACAGCTGTCTATGTAGGGTATGATCATTAGTCATTCTGTAATTGTAGATCAACAGCTGTCTATGAAGGGTGTGATAATTGGTCATTCTGTAATTGTAGATCAACAGCTGTCTATGAAGGGTGTGATAATTAGTCATTCTGTAATTGTAGATCAACGGTTGTCTATGAGGGCTGTGATAATTCGTCATTCTGTAACTGTAGATCAGCAGCTCTCTATGAGGGGTGTGATAATTGGTCATTCTGTATATGTAGATCAACAGCTGTCTATGAAGGGTGTAATAATTGGTCATTCTGTAATTGTAGATCAACAGCTGTCTATGTGGGGTATGATCATTAGTCATTCTGTAATTGTAGATCAACAGCTGTCTATGAAGGGTGTGATAATTGGTCATTCTGTAATTGTAGATCAACAGCTGTCTATGAAGGGTGTGATAATTGGTCATTCTGTAACTGTAGATCAACAGCTGTCTATGTGGGGTGTGATAATTAGTCATTCTGTAATTATAAGATCAACAGCTGCCTATGAAGGGTGTGATAATTGGTCATTCTGTAACTGTAGATCAGCAGCTGTCTATGAGGGGTGTGATAATTGGTCATTCTGTATATGTAGATCAACAACTGTCTATGCGGGGTGTGATAATTGGTCATTCTGTATATGTAGATCAACAACTGTCTATGAGAGGTGTGATAATTGGTCATTCTGTATATGTAGATCAACAGCTGTCTATGCGGGGTGTGATAATTATTCATTCTGTAAATGTAGATCAGCAGCTGTCTATGAGGGGTGTGATAATTGGTCATTCTGTATATGTAGGTCAACAACTGTCTATGAAGGGTGTGATAATTGGTCATTCTGTATATGTAGATCAACAGCTGTCTATGAAGGGTGTAATAATTGGTCATTCTGTAATTGTAGATCAACAGCTGTCTATGTGGGGTATGATAATTAGTCATTCTGTAATTGTAGATCAACAGCTGTCTATGAAGGGTGTGATAATTGGTCATTCTGTAATTGTAGATCAACAGCTGTCTATGAAGGGTGTGATAATTGGTCATTCTGTAATTGTAGATCAACAGCTGTCTAAGAGGGGTATGATCATTAGTCATTCTGTAATTGTAGATCAACAGCTGTCTATGAAGGGTGTGATAATTGGTCATTCTGTAATTGTAGATCAACAGCTGTCTAAGAGGGGTATGATAATTGGTCATTCTGTAATTGTAGATCAACAGCTGTCTAAGAGGGGTACGATAATTGGTCATTCTGTAATTGTAGATCAACAGCTGTCTAAGAGGGGTATGATAATTAGTCATTCTGTAATTGTAGATCAACAGCTGTCTATGAAGGGTGTGATAATTGGTCATTCTGAAATTGTAGATCAACGGTTGTCAATGAGGGGTGTGATAATTGGTCATTCTGTAATTGTAGATCAACAGCTGTCTATGAAGGGTGTGATAATTGGTCATTCTGTTATTGTAGATCAACAGCTGTCTATGAACGGTGTTATAATTGGTCATTCTGTAATTGTAGATCAACAGCTGTCTATGAAGGGTGTGATAATTGGTCATTCTGTAATTGTAGATCAACAGCTGTCTATAAGGGGTATGATAATTAGTCATTCTGTAATTGTAGATCAACAGCTGTCTATGAAGGGTGTGATAATTGGTCATTCTGTAATTGTAGATCAACAGCTGTCTATGAAGGGTGTGATAATTAGTCATTCTGTAATTGTAGATCAACAGCTGTCTGAAAGGGGTATGGTAATTAGTCGTTCTGTATATGTAGATCAACAGCTGTCTATGAAGGGTGTGATCATTAGTCATTCTGTAATTGTAGATCAACAGCTGTCTGAAAGGGGTATGGTAATTAGTCATTCTGTAATTGTAGATCAACAGCTGTCTATGAAGGGTGTGATAATTAGTCATTCTGTAATTGTAGATCAACAGCTGTCTATGAAGGGTGTGATAATTAGTCCCTCTGTAATTGTAGATCAACGGTTGTCAATGAGGGGTGTGATAATTGGTCATTCTGTAATTGTAGATCAGCAGCTGTCTATGAGGGGTGTGATAATTAGTCATTCTGTAACTGTAGATCAATAGCTGTCTATGCGGGGTGTGATAATTACTCATTCTGTAATTGTAGATCAACAGCTGTCTATGAAGGGTGTGATAATTGGTCATTCTGTAATTGTAGATCAACAGCTGTCTATGAAGGGTGTGATAATTGGTCATTCTGTAATTGTAGATCAACAGCTGTCTATGAAGGGTGTGATAATTAGTCATTCTGTAATTGTAGATCAACAGCTGTCTATGAAGGGTGTGATAATTGGTCATTCTGTAATTGTAGATCAACAGCTGTCTATGAAGGGTGTGATAATTGGTCATTCTGTAATTGTAGATCAACAGCTGTCTGAAAGGGGTATGATAATTGGTAATTCTGTAATTGTACGTCAACATTTGTCTATGTGGGGTGTGATAATTGGTCATTCTGTAAATGTAGATTAACAGCTGTCTATGAAGGGTGTGATAATTGGTCATTCTGTAATTGTAGATCAACAGCTGTCTATGAGGGGTGTGATAATTGGTCATTCTGTATATGTAGATCAACAACTGTCTATGCGGGGTGTGATAATTGGTCATTCTGTATATGTAGATCAACAACTGTCTATGAGAGGTGTGATAATTGGTCATTTTGTATATGTAGATCAACGGTTGTCAATGAGGGGTGTGATAATTGGTCATTCTGTAATTGTAGATCAGCAGCTGTCTATGAGGGGTGTGATAATTGGTCATTCTGTATATGTAGGTCAACAACTGTCTATGAAGGGTGTGATAATTGGTCATTCTGTATATGTAGATCAACAGCTGTCTATGTGGGGTGTGATAATTGGTCATTCTTTAATTGTAGATCAGCAGCTGTCTATGAGGGGTGTGATAATTAGTCATTCTGTAATTGTAGATCAGCAGCTGTCTATGAGGGGTGTGATAATTAGTCATTCTGTAATTGTAGATCAGCAGCTGTCAATGAGGGGTATGATAATTAGTCATTCTGTAATTGTAGATCAACAGCTGTCTATGAAGGGTGTGATAATTGGTCATTCTGTAATTGTAGATCAACAGCTGTCTAAGAGGGGTATGATAATTGGTCATTCTGTAATTGTAGATCAACAGCTGTCTAAGAGGGGTATGATCATTAGTCATTCTGTAATTGTAGATCAACAGCTGTCTATGAAGGGTATGATAATTAGTCATTCTGTAATTGTAGATCAACAGCTGTCTATGAAGTGTGTGATAATTGGTCATTCTGAAATTGTAGATCAACGGTTGTCTATGAGGGCTGTGATAATTCGTCATTCTGTAACTGTAGATCAGCAGCTGTCTATGAGGGGTGTGATAATTGGTCATTCTGTATATGTAGATCAACAGCTGTCTATGAAGGGTGTAATAATTGGTCATTCTGTAATTGTAGATCAACAGCTGTCTATGAAGGGTGTGATAATTAGTCATTCTGTAATTGTAGATCAGCAGCTGTCAATGAGGGGTGTGATAATTGGTCATTCTGTAATTGTAGATCAACAGCTGTCTATGAAGGGTGTGATAATTGGTCATTCTGTAACTGTAGATCAACAGCTGTCTATGTGGGGTGTGATAATTAGTCATTCTGTAATTATAAGATCAACAGCTGCCTATGAAGGGTGTGATAATTGGTCATTCTGTAACTGTAGATCAGCAGCTGTCTATGAGGGGTGTGATAATTGGTCATTCTGTATATGTAGATCAACAACTGTCTATGCGGGGTGTGATAATTGGTCATTCTGTATATGTAGATCAACAACTGTCTATGAGAGGTGTGATAATTGGTCATTCTGTATATGTAGATCAACAGCTGTCTATGCGGGGTGTGATAATTATTCATTCTGTAAATGTAGATCAGCAGCTGTCTATGAGGGGTGTGATAATTGGTCATTCTGTATATGTAGGTCAACAACTGTCTATGAAGGGTGTGATAATTGGTCATTCTGTATATGTAGATCAACAGCTGTCTATGAAGGGTGTAATAATTGGTCATTCTGTAATTGTAGATCAACAGCTGTCTATGTGGGGTATGATCATTAGTCATTCTGTAATTGTACATGTAGATCAACAGCTGTCTATGAAGGGTGTGATAATTGGTCATTCTGTAATTGTAGATCAACAGCTGTCTATGAAGGGTGTGATAATTGGTCATTCTGTAATTGTAGATCAACAGCTGTCTAAGAGGGGTATGATCATTAGTCATTCTGTAATTGTAGATCAACAGCTGTCTATGAAGGGTGTGATAATTGGTCATTCTGTAATTGTAGATCAACAGCTGTCTAAGAGGGGTATGATAATTGGTCATTCTGTAATTGTAGATCAACAGCTGTCTAAGAGGGGTATGATAATTAGTCATTCTGTAATTGTAGATCAACAGCTGTCTATGAAGGGTGTGATAATTGGTCATTCTGAAATTGTAGATCAACGGTTGTCAATGAGGGGTGTGATAATTGGTCATTCTGTAATTGTAGATCAACAGCTGTCTATGAAGGGTGTGATAATTGGTCATTCTGTTATTGTAGATCAACAGCTGTCTATGAAGGGTGTTATAATTGGTCATTCTGTAATTGTAGATCAACAGCTGTCTATGAAGGGTGTGATAATTGGTCATTCTGTAATTGTAGATCAACAGCTGTCTATAAGGGGTATGATAATTAGTCATTCTGTAATTGTAGATCAACAGCTGTCTATGAAGGGTGTGATAATTGGTCATTCTGTAATTGTAGATCAACAGCTGTCTATGAAGGGTGTGATAATTAGTCATTCTGTAATTGTAGATCAACAGCTGTCTGAAAGGGGTATGGTAATTAGTCGTTCTGTATATGTAGATCAACAGCTGTCTATGAAGGGTGTGATCATTAGTCATTCTGTAATTGTAGATCAACAGCTGTCTGAAAGGGGTATGGTAATTAGTCATTCTGTAATTGTAGATCAACAGCTGTCTATGAAGGGTGTGATAATTAGTCATTCTGTAATTGTAGATCAACAGCTGTCTATGAAGGGTGTGATAATTAGTCCCTCTGTAATTGTAGATCAACGGTTGTCAATGAGGGGTGTGATAATTGGTCATTCTGTAATTGTAGATCAGCAGCTGTCTATGAGGGGTGTGATAATTAGTCATTCTGTAACTGTAGATCAATAGCTGTCTATGAAGGGTATGATAATTAGTCATTCTGTAATTGTAGATCAACAGCTGTCTATGAAGTGTGTGATAATTGGTCATTCTGAAATTGTAGATCAACGGTTGTCAATGAGGGGTGTGATAATTGGTCATTCTGTAATTGTAGATCAACAGCTGTCTATGAAGGGTGTGATAATTGGTCATTCTGTAATTGTAGATCAACAGCTGTCTATGAAGGGTGTTATAATTGGTCATTCTGTAATTGTAGATCAACAGCTGTCTATGAAGGGTGTGATAATTGGTCATTCTGTAATTGTAGATCAACAGCTGTCTATAAGGGGTATGATAATTAGTCATTCTGTAATTGTAGATCAACAGCTGTCTATGAAGGGTGTGATAATTGGTCATTCTGTAATTGTAGATCAACAGCTGTCTATGAAGGGTGTGATAATAAGTCATTCTGTAATTGTAGATCAACAGCTGTCTGAAAGGGGTATGGTAATTAGTCGTTCTGTATATGTAGATCAACAGCTGTCTATGAAGGGTGTGATCATTAGTCATTCTGTAATTGTAGATCAACAGCTGTCTGAAAGGGGTATGGTAATTAGTCATTCTGTAATTGTAGATCAACAGCTGTCTATGAAGGGTGTGATAATTGGTCATTCTGAAATTGTAGATCAACGGTTGTCAATGAGGGGTGTGATAATTACTCATTCTGTAATTGTAGATCAACAGCTGTCTATGAAGGGTGTGATAATTGGTCATTCTGTAATTGTAGATCAACAGCTGTCTATGAAGGGTGTGATAATTGGTCATTCTGTAATTGTAGATCAACAGCTGTCTATGAAAGGTGTGATAATTAGTCATTCTGTAATTGTAGATCAACAGCTGTCTATGAAGGGTGTGATAATTGGTCATTCTGTAATTGTAGATCAACAGCTGTCTATGAAGGGTGTGATAATTGGTCATTCTGTAATTGTAGATCAACAGCTGTCTGAAAGGGTTATGATAATTGGTAATTCTGTAATTGTACGTCAACATTTGTCTATGTGGGGTGTGATAATTGGTCATTCTGTAAATGTAGATTAACAGCTGTCTATGAAGGGTGTGATAATTGGTCATTCTGTAATTGTAGATCAACAGCTGTCTATGAGGGGTGTGATAATTGGTCATTCTGTATATGTAGATCAACAACTGTCTATGCGGGGTGTGATAATTGGTCATTCTGTATATGTAGATCAACAACTGTCTATGAGAGGTGTGATAATTGGTCATTTTGTATATGTAGATCAACGGTTGTCAATGAGGGGTGTGATAATTGGTCATTCTGTAATTGTAGATCAGCAGCTGTCTATGAGGGGTGTGATAATTGGTCATTCTGTATATGTAGGTCAACAACTGTCTATGAAGGGTGTGATAATTGGTCATTCTGTATATGTAGATCAACAGCTGTCTATGTGGGGTGTGATAATTGGTCATTCTTTAATTGTAGATCAGCAGCTGTCTATGAGGGGTGTGATAATTAGTCATTCTGTAATTGTAGATCAGCAGCTGTCTATGAGGGGTGTGATAATTAGTCATTCTGTAATTGTAGATCAGCAGCTGTCAATGAGGGGTATGATAATTAGTCATTCTGTAATTGTAGATCAACAGCTGTCTATGAAGGGTGTGATAATTGGTCATTCTGTAATTGTAGATCAACAGCTGTCTAAGAGGGGTATGATAATTGGTCATTCTGTAATTGTAGATCAACAGCTGTCTAAGAGGGGTATGATCATTAGTCATTCTGTAATTGTAGATCAACAGCTGTCTATGAAGGGTATGATAATTAGTCATTCTGTAATTGTAGATCAACAGCTGTCTATGAAGTGTGTGATAATTGGTCATTCTGAAATTGTAGATCAACGGTTGTCAATGAGGGGTGTGATAATTGGTCATTCTGTAATTGTAGATCAACAGCTGTCTATGAAGGGTGTGATAATTGGTCATTCTGTAATTGTAGATCAACAGCTGTCTATGAAGGGTGTTATAATTGGTCATTCTGTAATTGTAGATCAACAGCTGTCTATGAAGGGTGTGATAATTGGTCATTCTGTAATTGTAGATCAACAGCTGTCTATAAGGGGTATGATAATTAGTCATTCTGTAATTGTAGATCAACAGCTGTCTATGAAGGGTGTGATAATTGGTCATTCTGTAATTGTAGATCAACAGCTGTCTATGAAGGGTGTGATAATAAGTCATTCTGTAATTGTAGATCAACAGCTGTCTGAAAGGGGTATGGTAATTAGTCGTTCTGTATATGTAGATCAACAGCTGTCTATGAAGGGTGTGATCATTAGTCATTCTGTAATTGTAGATCAACAGCTGTCTGAAAGGGGTATGGTAATTAGTCATTCTGTAATTGTAGATCAACAGCTGTCTATGAAGGGTGTGATCATTAGTCATTCTGTAATTGTAGATCAACAGCTGTCTATGAAGGGTGTGATAATTAGTCCCTCTGTAATTGTAGATCAACGGTTGTCAATGAGGGGTGTGATAATTGGTCATTCTGTAACTGTAGATCAACAGCTGTCTATGAGGGCTGTGATAATTAGTCATTCTGTAATTGTAGATCAACAGCTGTCTATGAAGGGTGTGATAACTAGTCATTCTGTAATTGTAGATCAACAGCTGTCTATGAAGGGTGTGATAATTGGTCATTCTGTAATTGTAGATCAACAGCTGTCTATGAAGGGTGTGATAATTGGTCATTCTGTAATTGTAGATCAACAGCTGTCTATGAAGGGTGTGATAATTAGTCATTCTGTAATTGTAGATCAACAGCTGTCTATGAAGGGTGTGATAATTGGTCATTCTGTAATTGTAGATCAACAGCTGTCTATGAAGGGTGTGATAATTGGTCATTCTGTAACTGTAGATCAACAGCTGTCTATGAAGGGTGTGATAATTGGTCATTCTGTAATTGTAGATCAACAGCTGTCTGAAAGGGGTATGATAATTGGTCATTCTGTAATTGTACGTCAACATTTGTCTATGTGGGGTGTGATAATTGGTCATTCTGTAAATGTAGATTAACAGCTGTCTATGAAGGGTGTGATAATTGGTCATTCTGTAATTGTAGATCAACAGCTGTCTATGAAGGGTGTGATAATTAGTCATTCTGTAATTGTAGATCAACAGCTGTCTATGAAGGGTGTGATAATTGGTCATTCTGTAATTGTAGATCAACAGCTGTCTATGAAGGGTGTGATAATTGGTCATTCTGTAATTGTAGATCAACAGCTGTCTATGAGGGGTGTGATAATTGGTCATTCTGTATATGTAGATCAACAACTGTCTATGCGGGGTGTGATAATTGGTCATTCTGTATATGTAGATCAACAACTGTCTATGAGAGGTGTGATAATTGGTCATTTTGTATATGTAGATCAACGGTTGTCAATGAGGGGTGTGATAATTGGTCATTCTGTAATTGTAGATCAGCAGCTGTCTATGAGGGGTGTGATAATTGGTCATTCTGTATATGTAGGTCAACAACTGTCTATGAAGGGTGTGATAATTGGTCATTCTGTATATGTAGATCAACAGCTGTCTATGTGGGGTGTGATAATTGGTCATTCTTTAATTGTAGATCAGCAGCTGTCTATGAGGGGTGTGATAATTAGTCATTCTGTAATTGTAGATCAGCAGCTGTCTATGAGGGGTGTGATAATTAGTCATTCTGTAATTGTAGATCAGCAGCTGTCAATGAGGGGTATGATAATTAGTCATTCTGTAATTGTAGATCAACAGCTGTCTATGAAGGGTGTGATAATTGGTCATTCTGTAATTGTAGATCAACAGCTGTCTAAGAGGGGTATGATAATTGGTCATTCTGTAATTGTAGATCAACAGCTGTCTAAGAGGGGTATGATCATTAGTCATTCTGTAATTGTAGATCAACAGCTGTCTATGAAGGGTATGATAATTAGTCATTCTGTAATTGTAGATCAACAGCTGTCTATGAAGTGTGTGATAATTGGTCATTCTGAAATTGTAGATCAACGGTTGTCAATGAGGGGTGTGATAATTGGTCATTCTGTAATTGTAGATCAACAGCTGTCTATGAAGGGTGTGATAATTGGTCATTCTGTAATTGTAGATCAACAGCTGTCTATGAAGGGTGTTATAATTGGTCATTCTGTAATTGTAGATCAACAGCTGTCTATGAAGGGTGTGATAATTGGTCATTCTGTAATTGTAGATCAACAGCTGTCTATAAGGGGTATGATAATTAGTCATTCTGTAATTGTAGATCAACAGCTGTCTATGAAGGGTGTGATAATTGGTCATTCTGTAATTGTAGATCAACAGCTGTCTATGAAGGGTGTGATAATAAGTCATTCTGTAATTGTAGATCAACAGCTGTCTGAAAGGGGTATGGTAATTAGTCGTTCTGTATATGTAGATCAACAGCTGTCTATGAAGGGTGTGATCATTAGTCATTCTGTAATTGTAGATCAACAGCTGTCTGAAAGGGGTATGGTAATTAGTCATTCTGTAATTGTAGATCAACAGCTGTCTATGAAGGGTGTGATCATTAGTCATTCTGTAATTGTAGATCAACAGCTGTCTATGAAGGGTGTGATAATTAGTCCCTCTGTAATTGTAGATCAACGGTTGTCAATGAGGGGTGTGATAATTGGTCATTCTGTAACTGTAGATCAACAGCTGTCTATGAGGGCTGTGATAATTAGTCATTCTGTAATTGTAGATCAACAGCTGTCTATGAAGGGTGTGATAACTAGTCATTCTGTAATTGTAGATCAACAGCTGTCTATGAAGGGTGTGATAATTGGTCATTCTGTAATTGTAGATCAACAGCTGTCTATGAAGGGTGTGATAATTGGTCATTCTGTAATTGTAGATCAACAGCTGTCTATGAAGGGTGTGATAATTAGTCATTCTGTAATTGTAGATCAACAGCTGTCTA
This sequence comes from Lepidochitona cinerea, assembly GCA_963971465.1. Taxonomy (NCBI): domain Eukaryota; kingdom Metazoa; phylum Mollusca; class Polyplacophora; order Chitonida; family Tonicellidae; genus Lepidochitona; species Lepidochitona cinerea. The sequence goes on along the minus strand of OZ020555.1, from coordinate 431,128 downwards.
TGAAGGGTGTGATAATTGGTCATTCTGTAATTGTAGATCAACAGCTGTCTATGAAGGGTGTGATAATTGGTCATTCTGTAACTGTAGATCAACAGCTGTCTATGAAGGGTGTGATAATTGGTCATTCTGTAATTGTAGATCAACAGCTGTCTGAAAGGGGTATGATAATTGGTCATTCTGTAATTGTACGTCAACATTTGTCTATGTGGGGTGTGATAATTGGTCATTCTGTAAATGTAGATTAACAGCTGTCTATGAAGGGTGTGATAATTGGTCATTCTGTAATTGTAGATCAACAGCTGTCTATGAAGGGTGTGATAATTAGTCATTCTGTAATTGTAGATCAACAGCTGTCTATGAAGGGTGTGATAATTGGTCATTCTGTAATTGTAGATCAACAGCTGTCTATGAAGGGTGTGATAATTGGTCATTCTGTAATTGTAGATCAACAGCTGTCTATGAGGGGTGTGATAATTGGTCATTCTGTATATGTAGATCAACAACTGTCTATGCGGGGTGTGATAATTGGTCATTCTGTATATGTAGATCAACAACTGTCTATGAGAGGTGTGATAATTGGTCATTTTGTATATGTAGATCAACGGTTGTCAATGAGGGGTGTGATAATTGGTCATTCTGTAATTGTAGATCAGCAGCTGTCTATGAGGGGTGTGATAATTGGTCATTCTGTATATGTAGGTCAACAACTGTCTATGAAGGGTGTGATAATTGGTCATTCTGTATATGTAGATCAACAGCTGTCTATGTGGGGTGTGATAATTGGTCATTCTTTAATTGTAGATCAGCAGCTGTCTATGAGGGGTGTGATAATTAGTCATTCTGTAATTGTAGATCAGCAGCTGTCTATGAGGGGTGTGATAATTAGTCATTCTGTAATTGTAGATCAGCAGCTGTCAATGAGGGGTATGATAATTAGTCATTCTGTAATTGTAGATCAACAGCTGTCTATGAAGGGTGTGATAATTGGTCATTCTGTAATTGTAGATCAACAGCTGTCTAAGAGGGGTATGATAATTGGTCATTCTGTAATTGTAGATCAACAGCTGTCTAAGAGGGGTATGATCATTAGTCATTCTGTAATTGTAGATCAACAGCTGTCTATGAAGGGTATGATAATTAGTCATTCTGTAATTGTAGATCAACAGCTGTCTATGAAGTGTGTGATAATTGGTCATTCTGAAATTGTAGATCAACGGTTGTCTATGAGGGCTGTGATAATTCGTCATTCTGTAACTGTAGATCAGCAGCTGTCTATGAGGGGTGTGATAATTGGTCATTCTGTATATGTAGATCAACAGCTGTCTATGAAGGGTGTAATAATTGGTCATTCTGTAATTGTAGATCAACAGCTGTCTATGAAGGGTGTGATAATTAGTCATTCTGTAATTGTAGATCAGCAGCTGTCAATGAGGGGTGTGATAATTGGTCATTCTGTAATTGTAGATCAACAGCTGTCTATGAAGGGTGTGATAATTGGTCATTCTGTAACTGTAGATCAACAGCTGTCTATGTGGGGTGTGATAATTAGTCATTCTGTAATTATAAGATCAACAGCTGCCTATGAAGGGTGTGATAATTGGTCATTCTGTAACTGTAGATCAGCAGCTGTCTATGAGGGGTGTGATAATTGGTCATTCTGTATATGTAGATCAACAACTGTCTATGCGGGGTGTGATAATTGGTCATTCTGTATATGTAGATCAACAACTGTCTATGAGAGGTGTGATAATTGGTCATTCTGTATATGTAGATCAACAGCTGTCTATGCGGGGTGTGATAATTATTCATTCTGTAAATGTAGATCAGCAGCTGTCTATGAGGGGTGTGATAATTGGTCATTCTGTATATGTAGGTCAACAACTGTCTATGAAGGGTGTGATAATTGGTCATTCTGTATATGTAGATCAACAGCTGTCTATGAAGGGTGTAATAATTGGTCATTCTGTAATTGTAGATCAACAGCTGTCTATGTGGGGTATGATCATTAGTCATTCTGTAATTGTAGATCAACAGCTGTCTATGAAGGGTGTGATAATTGGTCATTCTGTAATTGTAGATCAACAGCTGTCTATGAAGGGTGTGATAATTGGTCATTCTGTAATTGTAGATCAACAGCTGTCTAAGAGGGGTATGATCATTAGTCATTCTGTAATTGTAGATCAACAGCTGTCTATGAAGGGTGTGATAATTGGTCATTCTGTAATTGTAGATCAACAGCTGTCTAAGAGGGGTATGATAATTGGTCATTCTGTAATTGTAGATCAACAGCTGTCTAAGAGGGGTATGATAATTAGTCATTCTGTAATTGTAGATCAACAGCTGTCTATGAAGGGTGTGATAATTGGTCATTCTGAAATTGTAGATCAACGGTTGTCAATGAGGGGTGTGATAATTGGTCATTCTGTAATTGTAGATCAACAGCTGTCTATGAAGGGTGTGATAATTGGTCATTCTGTTATTGTAGATCAACAGCTGTCTATGAAGGGTGTTATAATTGGTCATTCTGTAATTGTAGATCAACAGCTGTCTATGAAGGGTGTGATAATTGGTCATTCTGTAATTGTAGATCAACAGCTGTCTATAAGGGGTATGATAATTAGTCATTCTGTAATTGTAGATCAACAGCTGTCTATGAAGGGTGTGATAATTGGTCATTCTGTAATTGTAGATCAACAGCTGTCTATGAAGGGTGTGATAATTAGTCATTCTGTAATTGTAGATCAACAGCTGTCTGAAAGGGGTATGGTAATTAGTCGTTCTGTATATGTAGATCAACAGCTGTCTATGAAGGGTGTGATCATTAGTCATTCTGTAATTGTAGATCAACAGCTGTCTGAAAGGGGTATGGTAATTAGTCATTCTGTAATTGTAGATCAACAGCTGTCTATGAAGGGTGTGATAATTAGTCATTCTGTAATTGTAGATCAACAGCTGTCTATGAAGGGTGTGATAATTAGTCCCTCTGTAATTGTAGATCAACGGTTGTCAATGAGGGGTGTGATAATTGGTCATTCTGTAATTGTAGATCAGCAGCTGTCTATGAGGGGTGTGATAATTAGTCATTCTGTAACTGTAGATCAATAGCTGTCTATGCGGGGTGTGATAATTACTCATTCTGTAATTGTAGATCAACAGCTGTCTATGAAGGGTGTGATAATTGGTCATTCTGTAATTGTAGATCAACAGCTGTCTATGAAGGGTGTGATAATTGGTCATTCTGTAATTGTAGATCAACAGCTGTCTATGAAAGGTGTGATAATTAGTCATTCTGTAATTGTAGATCAACAGCTGTCTATGAAGGGTGTGATAATTGGTCATTCTGTAATTGTAGATCAACAGCTGTCTATGAAGGGTGTGATAATTGGTCATTCTGTAATTGTAGATCAACAGCTGTCTGAAAGGGTTATGATAATTGGTAATTCTGTAATTGTACGTCAACATTTGTCTATGTGGGGTGTGATAATTGGTCATTCTGTAAATGTAGATTAACAGCTGTCTATGAAGGGTGTGATAATTGGTCATTCTGTAATTGTAGATCAACAGCTGTCTATGAGGGGTGTGATAATTGGTCATTCTGTATATGTAGATCAACAACTGTCTATGCGGGGTGTGATAATTGGTCATTCTGTATATGTAGATCAACAACTGTCTATGAGAGGTGTGATAATTGGTCATTTTGTATATGTAGATCAACGGTTGTCAATGAGGGGTGTGATAATTGGTCATTCTGTAATTGTAGATCAGCAGCTGTCTATGAGGGGTGTGATAATTGGTCATTCTGTATATGTAGGTCAACAACTGTCTATGAAGGGTGTGATAATTGGTCATTCTGTATATGTAGATCAACAGCTGTCTATGTGGGGTGTGATAATTGGTCATTCTTTAATTGTAGATCAGCAGCTGTCTATGAGGGGTGTGATAATTAGTCATTCTGTAATTGTAGATCAGCAGCTGTCTATGAGGGGTGTGATAATTAGTCATTCTGTAATTGTAGATCAGCAGCTGTCAATGAGGGGTATGATAATTAGTCATTCTGTAATTGTAGATCAACAGCTGTCTATGAAGGGTGTGATAATTGGTCATTCTGTAATTGTAGATCAACAGCTGTCTAAGAGGGGTATGATAATTGGTCATTCTGTAATTGTAGATCAACAGCTGTCTAAGAGGGGTATGATCATTAGTCATTCTGTAATTGTAGATCAACAGCTGTCTATGAAGGGTATGATAATTAGTCATTCTGTAATTGTAGATCAACAGCTGTCTATGAAGTGTGTGATAATTGGTCATTCTGAAATTGTAGATCAACGGTTGTCAATGAGGGGTGTGATAATTGGTCATTCTGTAATTGTAGATCAACAGCTGTCTATGAAGGGTGTGATAATTGGTCATTCTGTAATTGTAGATCAACAGCTGTCTATGAAGGGTGTTATAATTGGTCATTCTGTAATTGTAGATCAACAGCTGTCTATGAAGGGTGTGATAATTGGTCATTCTGTAATTGTAGATCAACAGCTGTCTATAAGGGGTATGATAATTAGTCATTCTGTAATTGTAGATCAACAGCTGTCTATGAAGGGTGTGATAATTGGTCATTCTGTAATTGTAGATCAACAGCTGTCTATGAAGGGTGTGATAATAAGTCATTCTGTAATTGTAGATCAACAGCTGTCTGAAAGGGGTATGGTAATTAGTCGTTCTGTATATGTAGATCAACAGCTGTCTATGAAGGGTGTGATCATTAGTCATTCTGTAATTGTAGATCAACAGCTGTCTGAAAGGGGTATGGTAATTAGTCATTCTGTAATTGTAGATCAACAGCTGTCTATGAAGGGTGTGATCATTAGTCATTCTGTAATTGTAGATCAACAGCTGTCTATGAAGGGTGTGATAATTAGTCCCTCTGTAATTGTAGATCAACGGTTGTCAATGAGGGGTGTGATAATTGGTCATTCTGTAACTGTAGATCAACAGCTGTCTATGAGGGCTGTGATAATTAGTCATTCTGTAATTGTAGATCAACAGCTGTCTATGAAGGGTGTGATAACTAGTCATTCTGTAATTGTAGATCAACAGCTGTCTATGAAGGGTGTGATAATTGGTCATTCTGTAATTGTAGATCAACAGCTGTCTATGAAGGGTGTGATAATTGGTCATTCTGTAATTGTAGATCAACAGCTGTCTATGAAGGGTGTGATAATTAGTCATTCTGTAATTGTAGATCAACAGCTGTCTATGAAGGGTGTGATAATTGGTCATTCTGTAATTGTAGATCAACAGCTGTCTATGAAGGGTGTGATAATTGGTCATTCTGTAACTGTAGATCAACAGCTGTCTATGAAGGGTGTGATAATTGGTCATTCTGTAATTGTAGATCAACAGCTGTCTGAAAGGGGTATGATAATTGGTCATTCTGTAATTGTACGTCAACATTTGTCTATGTGGGGTGTGATAATTGGTCATTCTGTAAATGTAGATTAACAGCTGTCTATGAAGGGTGTGATAATTGGTCATTCTGTAATTGTAGATCAACAGCTGTCTATGAAGGGTGTGATAATTAGTCATTCTGTAATTGTAGATCAACAGCTGTCTATGAAGGGTGTGATAATTGGTCATTCTGTAATTGTAGATCAACAGCTGTCTATGAAGGGTGTGATAATTGATTATTCTGTAATTGTAGATCAACAGCTGTCTGAAAGGGGTATGATAATTGGTCATTCTGTAATTGTACGTCAACATTTGTCTATGTGGGGTGTGATAATTGGTCATTCTGTAAATGTAGATTAACAGCTGTCTATGAGGGGTATGATCATTAGTCATTCTGTAATTGTAGATCAACGCTTGTCTATCAGAGGTATGATAATTCGTCATTTTGTAACTGTAGATCAACAGCTGTCTATGCGGGGTGTGATAATTAGTCATTCTGTAATTGTAGATCAACAGCTGTCTATGAAGGGTGTGATAATTGGTCATTCTTTCATTGTAGACAAACAGTTGTCAATGGGTGCTATAATTGGTATCGTAGTAGGATGTATACTTGGATTTTCGGTCATTGTGGTTCTACTGGGCTACATCTGCTATTCAAGACAGAAATCCAACCGTAAATGTAAGTATCTTTCATTTTAATTTTCTCCATTTGTACAAGATGGTTTAGTATAAGAATGGTTCCGTTATATTTCCAATTCCTCTCTGTGATGTATTAATTGGTTGGTGTTTACGCAAGACTGCAGATTGTTTTACCTATATGGCGGTGTTGGCATGTGTAGTGGGAGAGGGAATCGGGGCTCTTTGCCCAGAGGAAATCGCCAACCTTGATGAGTATTGGCAACTCTTTCACATTCGGCAACCAAGTAAAAAAAAACACTCATAAAGGCATTGTTTAATTTCAACCCTAACCAAAATGTTGGAAACAGACCTATATATCCAGCTTAAGCAGTCACATTTTCCTTTGAATTGAATCTACTATTTACTTTGGAGCTCCAATTACATGATCGTTTATTGCTATTAATTGGTTTGTGTTAAGATCTCATAAGTGACCATCTGTACGGGGAAGATGTGTCAGAAATAGAGGAGTAGGGGGAACCCGATGTAGAGACACATTTTTGAAATAAAGAGAGTTGGGATAGATTAATAATTTGGTACATGATCGTTTAATGTATGTTGAGAGTGATCAATAGTTTTCGTACATGATCGTTTATTGTACGTCGAGAGTGATCAATAGTTTTCGTACATGATCGTTTATTGTACGTCGAGAGTGATCAATAGTCTTCGTACATGATCGTTTATTGTACGTTGAGAGTGATCAATAGTTTTCGTACATGATCGTTTATTCTACGTCGAGAGTGATCAATAGTTTTCGTACATGATCGTTTATTGTACGTTGAGAGTGATCAATAGTTTTCGTACATGATCGTTTATTGTACGTCGAGAGTGATCAATACTTTTCGCACATGATCGTTTATTGTACGTCGAGAGTGATCAATAGTCTTCGTACATGATCGTTTATTGTACGTTGAGAGTGATCAATAGTTTTCGTACATGATAGTTTATTCTACGTCGAGAGTGATCAATAGTTTTCGTACATGATCGTTTATTGTACGTTGAGAGTGATCAATAGTTTTCGTACATGATCGTTTATTGTACGTCGAGAGTGATCAATAGTTTTCGTACATGATCGTTTATTTTACGTCGAGAGTGATCAATAGTCTTCGTACATGATCGTTTATTGTACGTTGAGAGTGATCAATAGTTTTCGTACATGATCGTTTATTCTACGTCGAGAGTGATCAATAGTTTTCGTACATGATCGTTTATTGTACGTTGAGAGTGATCAATAGTTTTCGTACATGATCGTTTATTGTACGTCGAGAGTGATCAATACTTTTCGTACATGATCGTTTATTGTACGTCGAGAGTGATCAATAGTCTTCGTACATGATCGTTTATTGTACGTTGAGAGTGATCAATAGTATTCGTACATGATCGTTTATTCTACGTCGAGAGTGATCAATAGTTTTCGTACATGATCGTTTATTGTACGTTGAGAGTGATCAATAGTTTTCGTACATGATCGTTTATTGTACGTTGAGAGTGATCAATAGTTTTCGTACATGATCGTTTATTGTACGTCGAGAGTGATCAATAGTTTTCGTACATGATCGTTTATTGTACGTCGAGAGTGATCAATAGTTTTCGTTCATGATCGTTTATTGTACGTCGAGAGAGATCAATAGTTTTCGTACATGCTCGTTTATTGTACGTCGAGAGAGATCAATAGTTTTCGTACATGATCGTTTATTGTACGTCGAGAGAGATCAATAGTTTTCGTACATGGTCGTTTATTGTACGTCGAGAGAGATCAATAGTTTTCGTACATGCTCGTTTATTGTACGTCGAGAGAGATCAATAGTTTTCGTACAAGATCGTTTATTGTACGTCGAGAGAGATCAATAGTTTTCGTACATGATCGTTTATATTACGTTAAGAGTGAACAATAGTTTTCGTACATGATCGTGTATTGTATGTTGAGAGTGATCAATGGTACCGGTCACCTGTGAGGTTTCCTCGTATAATGACCAGTCCAGTTTGCAGTCGTGAGGGATGCACCCCCAAACCATTACAGAGCCCCCTCCATACGGAATATATGGATGGATGTTCTTTGGTGTATACGCTGTGTTTTTGTGCCTCCAAACCCTCGTTCGCCTATCCGTGACGTTGGGCAAGAAACGACTTTCGTCTGACCAGTGGAATCTTCGCCAGGTCCTCAAATTCCAGCCTCGTCGTGCTAAACACCAAGCCAAACGTATCCGTTGATGGAGATTTGACAATATGGGGCGTTTGATGACCCTCCTTGCCCTCAGCCCTGCATCTTTTAATCGGTTTCTCGCGGTTCTTGTGCACAGACGTCGGTTGAGAAGCCATTGCCGCTTCAAAGATGGACTTGATGCAAATGGATGACGTCGTACCAGTCGGATCAGTATCCTACCTTCAGGCTGTGATATTACAGGTCGTCGACCCGAGCGTGGTTGGTCATTCACAGCACCAGTTTTACCGTGTTTACTTACCAATCTGCTTATTCACTGTATAATGATAGCCTAATTGACGCCCGATAGCTATGTACGACATCCCTGTGGTGTGCATACTGATAATTTGCCATTTTTGCCCGTCTGATATCCTCATCCGTGCCATGTTCACAGAAGATGAGTCCACGTTGCACAAAACCGGCCTTAAGTACAAAACGTTTAAGGGGAGGCATACTAAATTTGCGTAATTGCACGAAAAAAACATTCCATGTCGCATTACATGCAGTTTTTGCGTAACTGTCACACGTGAATTGCCACAATCGTTTAATAGAACATCATTCATAACTGGCATTACAGTTAACATTAATGCAAATTTATAATAATTGATTTCAGCATGGGGTGCTTAACTTTTTTCCGTGTGTATATAAATGACTCACGATGCCTACCTAGAACGGACGGTTAACCAATCCAGTACACCGAACTATAAACAACCTATGCCAAGGCCAACTAACCCAGCTAGCTACCTACGTCTGGCCACCGTTGATGATTACCAAATTACCAGCTATGGTAACCTTGACCCAGCATAGGCCTTGCGCTTGTCACTCTGTAATTGACTCACTTTAAGTTGGTAACAAGCGTTGTGCACTCATTGACTGTAGTGTGCACGTAAGATAAACGTATGTAACTAATCCGTAGCTCAAACGAAGGGAAAGTTCTGCATGTACTAAAACTCCTAAGGCAGGTCTGCTTCTCGAGTCAAGGTAAATTCTCCATATCCATTCATGTTTTACCTTGGTAGTTTGCCAAGGTTCCACCTGTATATAGAACTGGTTGGATATGGAAGGTAAAACTTTTCTTTCATACCTTTACAGAGTCTTGACCAATTTGTTAACCAAAAGCTCAATATGTGTACATGCATTGACAGTAGAAATTAGCACATTTCTCAGCTAGTGCAAATGCAATTGTGAAACGTTTGGTTTGCTGTGAGAAGTTTTATTTGCATTCAAACAAAAGTAACACTAAACCACGTGAGTTATATTTAAGTTTAACGTTCTCAGCAATCCGTTTATGATTTTGTTTTGCAGATGGGATGACTGTTGGTGCGTACAAAAACCCGGCATACAGCAGTTAGACAAATACAGAATAGAGAAGATGTATTGAAGATTGTTTTAACCTATACGAACAACTTTGTTTTTTACCAAACATCTCGTATATGCTTTGATATTGTTGCACCCAACAACCAGTAACATGGCTATAATATTTACCGCTTACCTCGGTATGATCAACATTTTTTACGCTCGCTTTCTAGTACATTGTATCGAGAAACAATAATAATAAATGTCATTATCAATTATGTTACATTGTCAAAAATACGATGCACCACAAATAAAAACCATTTGTACATTGCAAAATCTAAATCAATAAAACTAGTCTTTGGGTAAAATATTCAACCTGGATCGTAAGAAACTGCAGATCTTAAGACATAAGTTTACAGAGACCAGTAAACGTAGGCAGACTCATTCTGCATGCTGTTGATGGCAAAATTACAGTTTAGAGACCTGCTGGTAAAGTTTATGCAACAAGAAACATCACAACTGTACCATATGGTGGTCGATCTGTTATGGTATGTAGATGTTTCTCATTTAATTGCAAAGTGAAATAGCTAACTATACATGGCAATCTGACGTTTCCTACATTTAGGAAGTGCTTGATTCAGCTGTTGTTCCACATATGGATAATCACCAAGCCATCAGACAAACTAACGGTATAAGAAAATTCTATTCACATCGCTCAAGACCCATTTTTGCTATACCATTGATAGCCATTGCCAGGATTGAGCTGGGACCCAAATACTCAGGAGCACGTGTATAACAATTTAGGCAGCAATATTCAATGTCGGGGTCCTCCTCCACAAAATGTGCACGGATTTAAAGAAGCATTGGATGGATTTTGGGGCTAGCTGCTCGTGATAAAAAATCTTGACGTCTTGTGAGGGCAGGCTGATTGATTGATTGTTTGGTGTTTTACGTCGCGCCTAGGGTTATTTTACTTATATGGCGGCGTTGCCAGTTTTATTGTGAGGGGAGACCGGGCTCTATGCCCGGAGGAAACTTCCGACCTTCCAGGGGTAACTGCCAACCATCCCACATAGGTCGTTATAGTGAAAACCCAGTCAGAAAATTTTCCAGTTTTTTGGGGGGACTGGATTCGAACCCGTCATCCACTGGTGGAAGGCTGTTCGGATTGAGCGTCCAACGCTCTACCTACCATACCACGGAGGCCCCGACTGTGACGGTAGGGGAAGCTGTGATCGAAGCGTCAGTGGAAGTTCCCAATATTGATTCATTGATTGGTGTTTTACGCTGCACTCAAGATTATTTCACTTATATGGCGACATTTCCAGTTTTATTGTAGGAAGAATCCGGGCCCTATGCCCGGAGGAAACCCACGACCTTCCGTTGGTAACTGGCAACCATCCCACATAGGTCCCAATATTGACTAGTCTCTCTAAATGTGACTTTTCATCGTTCTTACAATTCTCAACACAATACAGTTACCATGCAAAAAGTATGTATGGAGGTACGGCACTTTCTTGACAAAGCATAGTTGATGAATTAAAATAAAATCAATTAAATTCATTAAAAAATCACACAAAATCACACAGATTTTGTCTAGGTAATCGTTATTATCAGATGTATCAAAATGTTGCTCTAAATATTTGATAGACCAAAATGCCATTGTCAATTATTCCAGAGGACTTTGGGGCACTATTGCATGCCCTCATTTGTGTTACTTTCTTGTTTGAATGTTTTTATGGCCACTCATGTACAGCAACAAATGAATTCGGGGTACAATTTCATAACGTCAATAGGTTTATTAGAAAAAAAATAAACCTACTAACAGTGGTTGACACAGCATGTCACTGGTACACCCATTTGTTTACGGAGGCCTTAGCTATAAGAAGGTGCAAACCAGTGCTAAACCATGGTCTCAAAGCAGTTAGTTTTGTTTAGATAGGGCATTATATATTTATGGATTTATATTACTGTCAACTTAAATGATCTACCTTAATGCTCTGTCTTTTGCAATATGCTTTCTTTATAGTTCATTCTGTCGTATTCCAAAATGCTATGTATACATGGTTATTTAGGCAAGAAGATTTTCCGTGTGTTGTAGTGTTATAAATATACATATTGAAAATGTCAACAAATCTGTACTTTCGTAATGATGGCAAAATAAAGTGCCGGAAATATTGAGTTAACATGGGTCTTACATTTTTCGGAGTTACACTACAGAAACTATATGGATCTCCTATAGGTTATCACAGATAATGTTATAGTTAGACCGTCGTTTATTGACAATGTTATATATAGATCTGCTAAAGGTTATCAGAGGAATTGTAGAGAATATATATATATCATTTGGGTACATGGTAGTACATTTGAGCTAATTTAACAGTGGTATCCAACTAAACTACATTTAACCAGATTCAACCAGATTCGTCAAAATGTGTCACATTCGTCCAAATAATCAACTTCTTTCAAATTGCAGCACAAATGAGAAGACCGCAGCATATTTGACCATTTTAACTGTCTTGGCTACACTCAACCACATTTAACCATATTCGTCAAAATGTGCCAAATCCACAAAACAATCCAATTCTTCCAGGATGCAACGTATTTGAGTAAACTACACCACATTTGACCATACTGTATCACATTGTAACAAAATTGACAATAATAACCAATTAAACTACGCTCAACCACATTGATCCACATTCGTAAACGTTAATCCAAACCTCTTTCAAATTGCAGTACATACATGTATGAGAAAAGTGCAGCACATTTGAGTAACAAGCAGGATAGTTGATCAGAATCGAGCAAATATAACATTTGAGAAGGGTGCAGAGGATTTTAGATTGCAGCAGGGGCACTTTTAACAAAACAGCCAATTTTTACCAGATTGCAGCACATATGAATAAACAACAGCATATTTGACCAGATTGTCGCACATTTGAACAGAATTGACAATATTCACCAGCTAAATTAACCGCAATCACATGTAACTTCATTTAACCACACTCGTCAAATTGTGACACATTCAACTAAGCGGCCAGTTTCTTTCAAACTGCGGAACTTTTGAGTAGATTTGAGCATTAACCACTTTAACTACATTCAACTGTATTTAACCACATTCGTTAGGGTTAGGGTTAGCGTTTAGGGTTTAGGGTTTAGGGCTTAGGGTTTAGCGTTAGGGTTAGGGTTTAGGGTTAGGTTTAGGGTTTAGGGTTCGGGTTAGGGTTAGGGTTTATGGTAAGGGTTAGGGTTCAGGTTAGGGTTAGAGATTCATTCCTGTCTTGGACAAAATATCCCCAAAAATAGCCGTCTTATCACGTGTGCAGAAACACCTGGACAGTAAGTCCGTATGTCTGATTTATAATAGTCTTGTTTTATCCCATTTTGATTATTGTGATGTTATAAGGTGTAACAGCAGCAAATCTCTCCTAACTAAGCAACAGCTCATGCATAATAGAGCTGCTAGAGTGATTCTACATGAAAAAATCCAGATCACATGTTAATACCATGTTCCCACATTGGTTCCACACGAGTTCTACAGTTCCCACATTGCTCCCACACGAGTTCTACTGTTCACACATTGCTCCCACACGCGTTTTACACTTCCCACATTAGTTCCACACGAGTTCTACAGTTCCCACATTAGTCCCACACGAGTTCTACAGTTCCCACATTGGTCCCACACGAGTTCTGCAGTTCCCACATTGCTCCCACACGCGTTTTACACTTGCCACATTGGTCGCACACGCGTTTTAAAATTCCCACATTGGTTCAACACGAATTCTACAGTTCCCACATTGGTCCCACATGAGTTCTACAGTTCCCACATTGGTCCCACACGAGTTCTACAGCTCCCACATTGGTCCCACACGAGTTTTGCAGTTCCCACATTGCTCCCACACGCGTTTTACACTTCCCACATTGGTTCCACACGCGTTTTAAAATTTCCACGTTGGTTCCACACGAGCTCTACAGTTCCCACATTGGTCCCACACGAGTTTTACACTTCCAACATTCGTCGGACACGCGTTTTAAAATTCCCACATTGGTTCCACACGAGTTCTACAGTTCCCAAATTGGTCCCACAGGAGTTCTACAGTTCCCACATTGCTCCCACACGCGTTTTACACTTCCCACATTGGTACCACACGGGTTTTAAAATGTCCACGTTGGTTGCACACGGGTTCTACAGTTCCCACATTGGTCCCACACGATTTCTGCAGTTCCCACTTTGCTCCCACACGAGTTCTACAGTTCCCACATTGGTCCCACACGAGTTCTACAGTTCCCACATTGGTCCCACACGAGTTCTGCAGTTCCCACATTGGTCCCACACGAGTTTTACACTTCCAATATTCGTCGGACAAGCGTTTTAAAATTCCCACATTGGTTCCACACGAGTTTTACAGTTCCCAAATTGGTCCCACACGAGTTCTATAGTTCACACATTGCTCCCACTCGCGTTTTAAAATTCCCACATTGGTTCAACACGAGTTCTACAGTTCCCACGTTGGTTCCACACGAGTTCTACAGCTCCCACATTGGTCCCACACGAGTTCTACAGTTCCCACATTGGTCCCACACGAGTTCTGCTGTTCCCAAATTGCTCCCACACGCGTTTTACACTTCCAACATTCGTCAGACACGCGTTTAAAAATTCCCACATTGGTTCCACACGAGTTCTACAGTTCCAAAATTGGTCCCACACGAGTTCTATAGTTCCCACATTAGTCCCACACGAGTTCTGCAGTTCCCACATTGCTTCCACTCGCGTTTTAAAACTCCCACCTTTGTTCAACACGAGTTGTACAGTTCCCACATTGGTCCCACACGAAATCTACACTTCTCACATTGGTTCCACGCGAGATTTACAGTTCCCACATTGGTCCCACACGAGTTCTACAGTTCCCACATTGGTCCCACAAGAGTTCTGCAGTTCCCACATTGCTCCCACACGAGTTCTGTAGTTCCCACATTGCACCCACACGCGTTTTACCCTTCCCACATTGGTTCCACACGAGTTCTACAGTTCCCACATTGGCCCCACACGAGTTCTGTAGTTCCCCCATTGCACCCACACGCATTTTACACTTCCCACGTTGGTTCCACACTAGTTCTGCAGTTCCCACAATGGTCCCACACGAGTTCTACAGTTCCCACATTGGTCCCACACAAGTTCTACTGTTCACACATTGCTCCCACACGCGTTTTACACTTCCCACATTAGTTCCACACGAGTTCTACAGTTCCCACATTAGTCCCACACGAGTTCTACAGTTCCCACATTGGTCCCACACGAGTTCTGCAGTTCCCACATTGCTCCCACACGCGTTTTACACTTGCCACATTGGTCGCACACGCGTTTTAAAATTCCCACATTGGTTCAACACGAATTCTACAGTTCCCACATTGGTCCCACATGAGTTCTACAGTTCCCACATTGGTCCCACACGAGTTCTACAGCTCCCACATTGGTCCCACACGAGTTTTGCAGTTCCCACATTGCTCCCACACGCGTTTTACACTTCCCACATTGGTTCCACACGCGTTTTAAAATTTCCACGTTGGTTCCACACGAGCTCTACAGTTCCCACATTGGTCCCACACGAGTTTTACACTTCCAACATTCGTCGGACACGCGTTTTAAAATTCCCACATTGGTTCCACACGAGTTCTACAGTTCCCAAATTGGTCCCACAGGAGTTCTACAGTTCCCACATTGCTCCCACACGCGTTTTACACTTCCCACATTGGTACCACACGGGTTTTAAAATTTCCACGTTGGTTGCACACGGGTTCTACAGTTCCCACATTGGTCCCACACGATTTCTGCAGTTCCCACTTTGCTCCCACACGAGTTCTACAGTTCCCACATTGGTCCCACACGAGTTCTACAGTTCCCACATTGGTCCCACACGAGTTCTGCAGTTCCCACATTGGTCCCACACGAGTTTTACACTTCCAATATTCGTCGGACAAGCGTTTTAAAATTCCCACATTGGTTCCACACGAGTTTTACAGTTCCCAAATTGGTCCCACACGAGTTCTATAGTTCACACATTGCTCCCACTCGCGTTTTAAAATTCCCACATTGGTTCAACACGAGTTCTGCAGTTCCCACATTGCTCCCACACGAGTTCTGTAGTTCCCAAATTGCATCCACACGCGTTTTACACTTCCCACATTGGTTCCACCCGAGTTGTACAGTTCCCACATTGGAGCCACACGAGTTCTACAGTTCCCACATTGGTCCCACACGAATTCTGCAGTTCCCTAATTGCTCCGACACGCGTTTTACACTTACCACATTGGTCGCACACGCGTTTTAAAATTCCCACTTTGGTTTCACACGAGTTTTTCAGTTGCCACATTGGCCCCACACGAGTTCTGTAGTTCCCCCATTGCACCCACACGCATTTTACACTTCCCACGTTGGTTCCACACTAGTTCTGCAGTTCCCACAATGGTCCCACACGAGTTCTACAGTTCCCACATTGGTCCCATACGAGTTCTACAGTTCCCACATTGCTCCGACACGCGTTTTACACTTCCTACATTGTTCGCACACGCGTTTTAAAATTGCCACCTTGCTTCCACACCAGTTCTACAGTTCCCACATTGGTCCCACACGAGTTCTGTAGTTACCCCATTGCACCCACACGCGTTTTACAGTTCCCACATTGGTTCCACACGAGTTCTACAGTTCCCACATTGGTCCCACACGAGTTTTACAGTTCCCGCATTAGTTCCACATGAGTTCTACAGTCCCCACATTGGTCAAACACGAGTTCTACAGTTCCCACATTGGTCCCACTCGAGTTCTGCAGTTCCCAAATTGCTCCCACACGCGTTTTACACTCCCCACATTGGTCCCACACGCTTTTTAAAATTCCCACATTGGTTCCACACAAGTTCTACCCTTATAAAAAAATACCATGGTTTGAACCATGGTTTTTACCATGGTAAATACAACGGTATTTTGGCCCCTTTTAGCATGGTATTTACCATGGTATTCCATGGTATTTACCATGGTTTACTGCGGTATTTACCATGTTTTAACATGATATATACCATGATTTACCGTGGTATTTACCATGATTTACCATGGTATTTACCATGGTTTACCGTGCTTTTTACCATGGTTTACCTTGGTATTTACCATGGTTTACCGTGGGTTTTACCATGGTTCTACATGGTATTTACCATGCTTTTTACCATGGTGTATGTGGTATTTACCATGGTTTACTGTGGTATTTACCGTGGCATGTATCATTGTTTACCGTGGTATTTACCATGATTTACTGTGGATTAACCACAGTTAACAGCCTGATTTTGTACAGTAGTTGTATTAACATACACCATGCTTTACAGTACAGTTGTCGTAGTCTTAACTATGCAAGTTGTTTATGCCCTTGTGTTATATGTCTAACAGGATTGACTGAAAGAGTCTACAATACCAGAGAAACGATAACAAAATAACATGACTAAATATTTGAACTTTTTAAACATATTATTCACCAAAATAATACACAAAAAGAAAATGTATCTCATATTGTGCCAGTATGGATGGAGGAGGACTACAACCGACATATGCATATTGGCACATCAATTTTTCACATCTTTTCCTGTTTTCTTCTGAACTTTTTGGAGGCATTGTTCAATTTTTCTCTCATATAGAAGTGGATCTCAGCTTTTGATCTGGTGGGAAACACAGTTTTTATCACATCTGAAAAACAAAATTAACGGTCAGTTGCAAACTACATGTACATGTACCAGTGGTGTTTATTGTCAAGCTTATGCAAATGGATATCCAGCTACTTATCCAGTAAAGAAAACATGTTTTTTGACAGTTAACAGGACATAAGGACTTCGTTTAATTCATAAGGCTTGGAAGACTCACGGAGCGTAGCTAATTCGACATGTGCTGTTAAGTTCATCTTTAGAAACTATGTTGTTTTTTTTAATCACAAGATCCTGACCTATGTTTTTGTTAAATTAAAAAAATATGCACCATCCTCATTTAGTTTTAGCAAATATAGGGCACATGGTATCAGGTTATGAAAGGAAAATACTAAAAAGGAAAATACTCAAAAGTTAAAACTAAAACTTACCACCAAATCGTAATACTTTTGCAGCAAAGATGTCTATTCTACCGTTCTTTCCCTGCCATCGCACTTGGCATACAGTTTTGAAGTCCCATGCTTCGTTGCTAAACTGTTCCTTACGGAATCCAATAATTCTAGAAGAATCTGCTATTTCCAAAGCGTTATCTTCATTCACAAATTCAAACAGAGCCAGTTTTGGTGCCATAGTGACAGTCAGAAGTGGTCAGCTGATAGTAAATTCGGGTGGAATAATTAGATGAGTAACATTTATGCAGTGTGAAACGATAATGGAAGGAGGTAAGTTCCTTCCCTTTATATATGTTAGATACGTCTGTGTAGACGACGACAAGAACTCAAGCCAGGATATTTTCAAGAAGCCACCATCTGACCGCCCGTCGTTTAATGAGCAATGTATATCGCTTAATCCGTACCTCGATCTCAGCAGTCGATCTCTTCTTGTCGTAATATAGACAGCCATTGATCACAGGTGTTTTTTCTCTGGTTGCATTAACGTTGTTCCCTTTAAATAGAGTCTTGTTAAAAGTAGGACATTTACTATATCTTCGTAGATATATCCGAAACTCAAAACTAAGTCTCCGGTAAACAGAGTGAAATCCGCCATTTTTGCTAAGCCTCGATTTCGTAAACCGGGTTATACAAAAACAGCAACTGAAGGCGGTACGGAGTACAGAAGTGATTTTTTTTTTCAACAACTACATTTTAATACGATAAAATGATCAAGCTATTTCCATTATGTATGTTCATACTGTACATTGCGTCACCATATTTATATCCGCTGCAAAATTATTACCGGGGCAATAGAAATTAAATTTAAATTAACTGACTCCGTTTTCCGTTTATGAGATAAGATCATATTGGAATGACCCGCTTTACCACATGTGTCGCGCTCTGGGAGCTTTGATTGACCGGAGAGAGCATGACGTCACATGTTTTAAGCTGATTATTGTCATCTTGGTCAAGGTAGCTGTCCATGCACATTTCAATTAATAAAGCTATATGTAAAAAAAAAATAACCAATTAACAGGGAATCTTTCAACATTTTAAATTTACGTTTATCCCAACCTGAGTAACATTCAAACATTGAACATAATTTTACGTTTGTCCCACCTAGCAGAAAGTTACGTAAATCAACAGTTAGGCTACGTGTCGTATCAACTCGTTTTTGTTACGACCAGCGAACAAATAAGCCATTACTTAAAGTTATTCAGATAAATTTTTTTATACATCAATACAAACATTTTAACCTGATAATTAACTCTAAACAATTTTATTATTTATTGATGTAAAAATACAGAAAATGTTGGAATTAGACAGTTAATCACTACAATAAACATAGAACAACAAATCCCACCTAATAGTGTGTTGGTGAGTAATCATGTTGTACAATACTCACAGACTCACTCACAGTGATAATGTGTTGTTTTTGTGTTTATTAATTCATACAATCTACACCACATAAATTTGCTTTTATTGAAAAGTTTGTAGTGTCTATTTTTATTTGCAAGTTAACACTCACCCAGAAAATCCACTGGAAATCCACAAATCTTATAAGGAATATATGTTTTGCTTCAAACAATTTGTTTCCTTTAGAAATGTTTATTATCTTTTAAATGGACACTATGTTGTGTACATTACTGTATATCTTGATAATTACGCTATAAGGATTATTACAGTTTAATGAGTATTCCTGTTGTTAGTGTTGTGTTTTCTAATTTCACTCCCTGTTGTGGGTTTAACTCATAGTTTACTATAGAACCCAAGCCTGGTTAATGTTGGTTAGCATTCAGCCAGAGTATTATGTTAGTCCTGCAGAGATAATCCATACTCTCATTATTAAGGCTTATAACTGTTATTACTTTTTGTAAGGATGCCCACTATAGACACTTGAAGCGGTACTTTTAGTATAAATTCTATTAAGACTCAACTTGTTGTCAGTATATGTTAAAGATGTCAACACGTGGTTACAAGCGATACCTACAAAATGCTTCTGTCCCGATACCTGTGTTATCAATTTTAAAGCGTGTTATATATAATAACATGTGGAGTTTCACCCCGTCTTTCCAGGATTCTAGTAAAAGCTATACTCTGCCGGATAAACTTTCAAATAACATGGTATATACCATGCATGTGCCATACAATTACCACGGTAAACATTATAAAGCATGGTAAATATACCATGCTCATTATTGTACCATGGTTTTACCATGTAAACTTTCAAATACCATGGTATACCATGCATGTGCCACACAATTACCATGGTAAAAATTATAAAGCATGGTAAATATACCATGGTCATTATAGTACTATAGTTTTACCATGGTAAACCATGGTAAACCACGGTATACCATGGTAAATCCATGGTAAAGCATGGTATTTTTTTATAAGGGATACACTTCCCACATTGGTCCCACGCGAGTTCTACAGTTCATACATTGCTCCCACACGCGTTTTACACTTCCCACATTGGTACCACACGGGTTTTAAAATTTCCACGTTGGTTGCACACGGGTTCTACAGTTCCCACATTGGTCCCACACGATTTCTGCAGTTCCCACTTTGCTCCCACACGAGTTCTACAGTTCCCAAATTGGCCCCATCCGAGTTGTACAGTTCCCACATTGGTCCCACACTAGTTCTACAGTTCCCACATTGGTCCTACACGAGTTCTGCAGTTCCCACATTGGTCCCACACGAGTTTTACACTTCCAACATTCGTCGGACAAGCGTTTTAAAATTCCCACATTGGTTTCACACGAGTTTTACAGTTCCCAAATTGGTCCCACACGAGTTCTATAGTTCACACATTGCTCCCACTCGCGTTTTAAAATTTCCACATTGGTTCAACACGAGTTCTACAGTTCCCACATTGGTTCCACACGAGTTCTACAGTTCCCACAATGGTCCCACACGAGTTCTACAGTTCCCACATTGGTCCCATACGAGTTCTACAGTTCCCACATTCTCCGACACGCGTTTTACACTGCCTACATTGTTCGCACACGCGTTTTAAAATTGCCACCTTGCTTCCACACGAGTTCTACAATTCCCACATTGGTCCCACAGGAGTTCTGCAGTTCCCACATTGGTCCCACACGAGTTCTGTAGTTCCCCCATTGCACCCACACGCGTTTTACAGTTCCCACATTGGTTCCACACGAGTTCTACAGTTCCCACACGAGTTTTACAGTTCCCACATTGGTTCCACATGAGTTCTTCAGTCCCCACATTGGTCCCACACGAGTTCTACAGTTCCCACATTGGTCCCACTCGAGTTCTGCAGTTCCCACATTGCTCCCACACGCGTTTTACACTCCCCACATTGGTCCCACACGCTTTTTAAAATTCCCACATTGGTTCCACTCAAGTTCTACACTTCCCACATTGGTCCCACGCGAGTTCTACAGTTCCCACATTGCTCCCACACGCGTTTTACACTTCCCACATTGGTACCACACGGGTTTTAAAATTTCCACGTTGGTTGCACACGGGTTCTACAGTTCCCACATTGGTCCCACACGATTTCTGCAGTTCCCACATTGCTCCCACACGAGTTCTACAGTTCCCAAATTGGTCCCATCCGAGTTGTACAGTTCCCACATTGGTCCCACACTAGTTCTACAGTTCCCACATTGGTGCCACACGAGTTCTACAGTTCCCACATTGGTCCCACACGAGTTTTACACTTCCAACATTCGTCGGACAAGCGTTTTAAAATTCCCACATTGGTTCCACACGAGTTTTACAGTTCCCAAATTGGTCCCACACGAGTTCTATAGTTCACACATTGCTCCCACTCGCGTTTTAAAATTCCCACATTGGTTCAACACGAGTTCTACAGTTCCCACATTGGTTCCACACGAGTTCTACAGTTCCCACATTGGTCCCACACGAGTTTTACAGTTCCCACATTGGTCCCACACGAGTTCTGCTGTTCCCAAATTGCTCCAACACGCGTTTTACACTTCCGACATGGCTCCCACATGCGTTTTACACTTCCAACATTCGTCAGACACGCGTTTAAAAATTCCCACATTGGTTCCACACGAGTTCTACAGTTCCAAAATTGGTCCCAACCGAGTTCTATAGTTCCCACATTAGTCCCACACGAGTTCTGCAGTTCCCACATTGCTTCCACTCGCGTTTTAAAACTCCCACCTTTGTTCAACACGAGTTGTACAGTTCTCACATTGGTCCCACACGAGTTCTACACTTCTCACATTGGTTCCACACAAGTTTTACAGTTCCCACATTGGTCCCACACGAGTTCTACATTTCCCACATTGGTCCCACAGGAGTTCTGCAGTTCCCACATTGCTCCCACACGAGTTCTGTAGTTCCCACATTGCGCCCACACGCGTTTTACCCTTCCCACATTGGTCCCACAGGAGTTCTGCAGTTCCCACATTGCTCCCACACGAGTTCTGTAGTTCCCACATTGCGCCCACACGCGTTTTACCCTTCCCACATTGGTCCCACACGAAATCTACAGTTCCCACATTGGTCCCACACGAGTTCTGCAGTTCCCACATTGCTCCCACACGAGTTCTGTAGTTCCCAAATTGCATCCACACGCGTTTTACACTTCCCACATTGGTTCCACACGAGTTCTACAGTTCCCACATTGGTGCCACACGAGTTCTACAGTTCCCACATTGGTCCCACACGAATTCTGTAGTTCCCTAATTGCTCCGACGCGCGTTTTACACTTCCCAAATTGGTCGCACACGCGTTTTAAAACTCCCACTTTGGTTTCACACGAGTTTTTCAGTTGCCATATTGGCCCCACACGAGTGCTGTAGTTCCCCCATTGCACCCACACGCATTTTACACTTCCCACATTGGTTCCACACTAGTTCTGCAGTTCCCCCAATGGTCCCACACGAGTTCTACAGTTCCCACATTGGTCTCATACGAGTTCTACAGTTCCCGCATTGCTCCGACACGCGTTTTACACTTCCTACATTGTTCGCACACGCGTTTTAAAATTGCCACCTTGCTTCCACACGAGTTCTACAATTCCCACATTGGTCTCACACGAGTTCTACAGTTCCCACATTGGTCCCACACGAGTTCTGTATTTACCCCATTGCACCCACACGCGTTTTACAGTTCCCACATTGGTTCCACACGAGTTCTACAGTTCCCACATTGGTCCCACACGAGTTTTACAGTTCCCACATTGGTTCCACATGAGTTCTACAGTCCCCACATTGGTCCCACACGAGTTCTACAGTTCCCACATTGGTCCCACTCGAGTTCTGCAGTTCCCACATTGCTCCCACACACGTTTTACACTCCCCACATTGGTCCCACACGCTTTTTAAAATTCCCAAATTGGTTCCACACAAGTTCTACACTTCCCACATTGGTCCCACGCGAGTTCTACAGTTCCCACATTGCTCCCACACGCGTTTTACACTTGCCACATTGGTACCACACGCGTTTTAAAATTTCCACGTTGGTTCCACACGAGCTCTACAGTTCCCACATTGGTCCCACACGAGTTTTACACTTCCAACATTCGTCGGAAACGCATTTTAAAATTCCCACATTGGTTCCACACGAGTTCTACACTTCTCACATTGGTTCCACACGAGTTTTACAGTTCCCACATTGGTCCCACACGAGTTCTACAGTTCCCACATTGGTCCCACAGTAGTTCTGCAGTTCCCACATTGCTCCCACACGAGTTCTGTAGTTTCCACATTGCGCCCACACGCGTTTTACCCTTCCCGCATTGGTTCCACACGAGTTCTACAGTTCCCACTTTTGTCCCACACGAAATCTACAGTTCCCACATTGGTCCCACTCGAGTTCTGCAGTTCCCACATTGCTCCCACACGAGTTCTGTAGTTCCCAAATTGCATCCACACGCGTTTTACACTTCCAACATTGGTTCCACACGAGTTGTACAGTTCCCAAATTGGTGCCACACGAGTTCTACAGTTCCCACATTGGTCCCACACGATTTCTGCAGTTCCCTAATTGCTCCGACACGCGTTTTACACTTCCCAAATTGGTCGCACACGCTTTTTAAAATTCCCAAATTGGTTCCACACAAGTTCTACACTTCCCACATTGGTCCCACGCGAGTTCTACAGTTCCCACATTGCTCCCACACGCGTTTTACACTTGCCACATTGGTACCACACGCGTTTTAAAATTTCCACGTTGGTTCCACACGAGCTCTACAGTTCCCACATTGGTCCCACACGAGTTTTACACTTCCAACATTCGTCGGAAACGCATTTTAAAATTCCCACATTGGTTCCACACGAGTTCTACACTTCTCACATTGGTTCCACACGAGTTTTACAGTTCCCACATTGGTCCCACACGAGTTCTACAGTTCCCACATTGGTCCCACAGTAGTTCTGCAGTTCCCACATTGCTCCCACACGAGTTCTGTAGTTTCCACATTGCGCCCACACGCGTTTTACCCTTCCCGCATTGGTTCCACACGAGTTCTACAGTTCCCACTTTTGTCCCACACGAAATCTACAGTTCCCACATTGGTCCCACTCGAGTTCTGCAGTTCCCACATTGCTCCCACACGAGTTCTGTAGTTCCCAAATTGCATCCACACGCGTTTTACACTTCCAACATTGGTTCCACACGAGTTGTACAGTTCCCAAATTGGTGCCACACGAGTTCTACAGTTCCCACATTGGTCCCACACGATTTCTGCAGTTCCCTAATTGCTCCGACACGCGTTTTACACTTCCCAAATTGGTCGCACACGCGTTTTAAAATTCCCACTTTGGTTTCACACGAGTTTTTCAGTTGCCACATTGGCCCCACACGAGTTCTGTAGTTCCCCCATTGCACCCACACGCATTTTACACTTCCCGCATTGGTTCCACACTAGTTCTGCAGTTCCCACAATGGTCTCATACGAGTTCTACAGTTCCCGCATTGCTCCGACACGCGTTTTACACTTCCTACATTGTTCGCACACGCGTTTTAAAATTGCCACCTTGCTTCCACACGAGTTCTACAATTCCCACATTGGTCTCACACGAGTTCTACAGTTCCCACATTGGTCCCACACGAGTTCTGTATTTACCCCATTGCACCCACACGCGTTTTACAGTTCCCACATTGGTTCCACACGAGTTCTACAGTTCCCACATTGGTCCCACACGAGTTTTACAGTTCCCACATTGGTTCCACATGAGTTCTACAGTCCCCACATTGGTCCCACACGAGTTCTACAGTTCCCACATTGGTCCCACTCGAGTTCTGCAGTTCCCACATTGCTCCCACACACGTTTTACACTCCCCACATTGGTCCCACACGCTTTTTAAAATTCCCAAATTGGTTCCACACAAGTTCTACACTTCCCACATTGGTCCCACGCGAGTTCTACAGTTCCCACATTGCTCCCACACGCGTTTTACACTTGCCACATTGGTACCACACGCGTTTTAAAATTTCCACGTTGGTTCCACACGAGCTCTACAGTTCCCACATTGGTCCCACACGAGTTTTACACTTCCAACATTCGTCGGAAACGCATTTTAAAATTCCCACATTGGTTCCACACGAGTTCTACACTTCTCACATTGGTTCCACACGAGTTTTACAGTTCCCACATTGGTCCCACACGAGTTCTACAGTTCCCACATTGGTCCCACAGTAGTTCTGCAGTTCCCACATTGCTCCCACACGAGTTCTGTAGTTTCCACATTGCGCCCACACGCGTTTTACCCTTCCCGCATTGGTTCCACACGAGTTCTACAGTTCCCACTTTTGTCCCACACGAAATCTACAGTTCCCACATTGGTCCCACTCGAGTTCTGCAGTTCCCACATTGCTCCCACACGAGTTCTGTAGTTCCCAAATTGCATCCACACGCGTTTTACACTTCCAACATTGGTTCCACACGAGTTGTACAGTTCCCAAATTGGTGCCACACGAGTTCTACAGTTCCCACATTGGTCCCACACGATTTCTGCAGTTCCCTAATTGCTCCGACACGCGTTTTACACTTCCCAAATTGGTCGCACACGCTTTTTAAAATTCCCAAATTGGTTCCACACAAGTTCTACACTTCCCACATTGGTCCCACGCGAGTTCTACAGTTCCCACATTGCTCCCACACGCGTTTTACACTTGCCACATTGGTACCACACGCGTTTTAAAATTTCCACGTTGGTTCCACACGAGCTCTACAGTTCCCACATTGGTCCCACACGAGTTTTACACTTCCAACATTCGTCGGAAACGCATTTTAAAATTCCCACATTGGTTCCACACGAGTTCTACACTTCTCACATTGGTTCCACACGAGTTTTACAGTTCCCACATTGGTCCCACACGAGTTCTACAGTTCCCACATTGGTCCCACAGTAGTTCTGCAGTTCCCACATTGCTCCCACACGAGTTCTGTAGTTTCCACATTGCGCCCACACGCGTTTTACCCTTCCCGCATTGGTTCCACACGAGTTCTACAGTTCCCACTTTTGTCCCACACGAAATCTACAGTTCCCACATTGGTCCCACTCGAGTTCTGCAGTTCCCACATTGCTCCCACACGAGTTCTGTAGTTCCCAAATTGCATCCACACGCGTTTTACACTTCCAACATTGGTTCCACACGAGTTGTACAGTTCCCAAATTGGTGCCACACGAGTTCTACAGTTCCCACATTGGTCCCACACGATTTCTGCAGTTCCCTAATTGCTCCGACACGCGTTTTACACTTCCCAAATTGGTCGCACACGCGTTTTAAAATTCCCACTTTGGTTTCACACGAGTTTTTCAGTTGCCACATTGGCCCCACACGAGTTCTGTAGTTCCCCCATTGCACCCACACGCATTTTACACTTCCCGCATTGGTTCCACACTAGTTCTGCAGTTCCCACAATGGTCCCACACGAGTTCTACAGTTCCCACATTGGTCCCATACGAGTTCTGTATTTACCCCATTGCACCCACACGCGTTTTACACTTCCTACATTGTTCGCACACGCGTTTTAAAATTGCCACCTTGCTTCCACACGAGTTCTACAATTCCCACATTGGTCTCACACGAGTTCTACAGTTCCCACATTGGTCCCACACGAGTTCTGTAGTTACCCCATTGCACCCACACGCGTTTTACAGTTCCCACATTGGTTCCACACGAGTTCTACAGTTCCCACATTGGTCCCACACGAGTTTCACAGTTCCCACATTGGTTCCACATGAGTTCTACAGTCCCCACATTGGTCCCACACGAGTTCTACAGTTCCCACATTGGTCCCACTCGAGTTCTGCAGTTCCCACATTGCTCCCACACGCGTTTTACACTCCCCACATTGGTCCCACACGCTTTTTAAAATTCCCACATTGGTTCCACACAAGTTCTACACTTCCCACATTGGTCCCACGCGAGTTCTACAGTTCCCACATTGCTCCCACACGCGTTTTACACTTGCCACATTGGTACCACACGCGTTTTAAAATTTCCAAGTTGGTTCCACACGAGCTCTACAGTTCCCACATTGGTCCCACACGAGTTTTACACTTCCAACATTCGTCGGACACGCGTTTTAAAATTCCCACATTGGTTCCACACGAGTTCTACAGTTCCCAAATTGGTCCCACAGGAGTTCTACAGTTCCCACATTCCTCCCACACGCGTTTTACACTTCCCACATTTGTACCACACGGGTTTTAAAATTTCCACGTTGGTTGCACACGGGTTCTAAAGTTCCCACATTGGTCCCACACGAGTTCTACACTTCTCACATTGGTTCCACACGAGTTCTACAGTTCCCAAATTGGTCCCATCCGAGTTGTACAGTTCCCACATTGGTCCCACACGATATCTGCAGTTCCCACTTTGCTCCCACACGAGTTCTACAGTTCCCAAATTGGTCCCATCCGAGTTATACAGTTCCCACATTGGTCCCACACGAGTTCTACAGTTCCCACATTGGTCCCACACGAGTTCTGCAGTTCCCACATTGGTCCCACACGAGTTTTACAATTCCAACATTCGTCGGACAAGCGTTTTAAAATTCCCACATTGGTTTCACACGAGTTTTACAGTTCCCAAATTGGTCCCACACGAGTTCTATAGTTCACACATTGCTCCCACTCGCGTTTTAAAATTTCCACATTGGTTCAACACGAAATCTACAGTTCCCACATTGGTTCCACACGAGTTCTACATTTCCCACAATTGTCCCACACGAGTTCTACAGTTCCCACATTGGTCCCATACGAGTTCTACAGTTCCCACATTGCTCCGACACGCGTTTTACACTTCCTACATTGTTCGCACGCGCGTTTTAAAATTGCCACCTTGCTTCCACACGAGTTCTACAATTCCCACATTGGTCCCACAGGAGTTCTACAGTTCCCACATTGGTCCCACACGAGTTCTGTAGTTCCCTATTGCACCCACACGCGTTTTACAGTTCCCACATTGGTTCCACACGAGTTCTACAGTTCCCACATTGGTCCCACACGAGTTTTACAGTTCCCACATTGGTTCCACATGAGTTCTACAGTCCCAACATTGGTCCCACACGAGTTCTACAGTTCCCACATTGGTCCCACTCGAGTTCTGCAGTTCCCACATTGCTCCCACACGCGTTTTACACTCCACACATTGGTCCCACACGCTTTTTAAAATTCCCACATTGGTTCCACTCAAGTTCTACACTTCCCACATTGGTACCACACGATTTCTGCAGTTCCCACTTTGCTCCCACACGAGTTCTACAGTTCCCAAATTGGTCCCATCCGAGTTGTACAGTTCCCACATTGGCCCCACACTAGTTCTACAGTTCCCACATTGGTGCCACACGAGTTCTACAGTTCCCACATTGGTCCCACACGAGTTTTACACTTCCAACATTCGTCGGACAAGCGTTTTAATATTCCCACATTGGTTCCACACGAGTTTTACAGTTCCCAAATTGGTCCCACACGAGTTCTATAGTTCACACATTGCTCCCACTCAACGAGTTCTACAGTTCCCACATTGGTTTCACACGAGTTCTACACTTCTCACATTGGTTCCACACGAGTTTTAGAGTTCCCACATTGGTCCCACACGAGTTCTACAGTTCCCACATTGGTCCCACACGAGTTCTACAGTTCCCACATTGGTCCCACAGGAGTTCTGCAGTTCCCACATTGGTCCCACACGAGTTTTACAATTCCAACATTCGTCGGACAAGCGTTTTAAAATTGGTTTCACACGAGTTTTACAGTTCCCAAATTGGTCCCACACGAGTTCTACAGTTCCCACATTGGTCCCACAGGAGTTCTGCAGTTCCCACATTGCTCCCACACGAGTTCTGTATTTCCCACATTGCGCCCACACGCGTTTTACCCTTCCCTTATTGGTTCCACACGAGTTCTACAGTTCCCACATTGGTCCCACACGGTAAGGGTTAGGGTTAGGGTTAGGGTTAGGGTTAGGGTTAGGGTTAGGGTTAGGGTTAGGGTTAGGGTTTAGGGTTAGGGTTTAGGGTTTAGGGTTAGGGTTAGGGTTAGGGTTAGGGTTTAGGGTTAGGGTTAGGGTTAGGGTTAGGGTTAGGGTTAGGGTTAGGGTTAGGGTTAGGGTTAGGGTTAGGGTTAGGGTTAGGGTTAGGGTT
Source organism: Lepidochitona cinerea (assembly GCA_963971465.1). Lineage (NCBI taxonomy): Eukaryota > Metazoa > Mollusca > Polyplacophora > Chitonida > Tonicellidae > Lepidochitona > Lepidochitona cinerea. Next base: position 401,789 of record OZ020555.1, on the reverse strand, counting down.
AGGGTTAGGGTTAGGGTTAGGGTTAGGGTTAGGGTTAGGGTTAGGGTTAGGGTTAGGGTTAGGGTTAGGGTTAGGGTTAGGGTTAGGGTTAGGGTTAGGGTTAGGGTTAGGGTTAGGGTTAGGGTTAGGGTTAGGGTTAGGGTTAGGGTTAGGGTTAGGGTTAGGGTTAGGGTTAGGGTTAGGGTTAGGGTTAGGGTTAGGGTTAGGGTTAGGGTTAGGGTTAGGGTTAGGGTTAGGGTTAGGGTTAGGGTTAGGGTTAGGGTTAGGGTTAGGGTTAGGGTTAGGGTTAGGGTTAGGGTTAGGGTTAGGGTTAGGGTTAGGGTTAGGGTTAGGGTTAGGGTTAGGGTTAGGGTTAGGGTTAGGGTTAGGGTTAGGGTTAGGGTTAGGGTTAGGGTTAGGGTTAGGGTTAGGGTTAGGGTTAGGGTTAGGGTTAGGGTTAGGGTTAGGGTTAGGGTTAGGGTTAGGGTTAGGGTTAGGGTTAGGGTTAGGGTTAGGGTTAGGGTTAGGGTTAGGGTTAGGGTTAGGGTTAGGGTTAGGGTTAGGGTTAGGGTTAGGGTTAGGGTTAGGGTTAGGGTTAGGGTTAGGGTTAGGGTTAGGGTTAGGGTTAGGGTTAGGGTTAGGGTTAGGGTTAGGGTTAGGGTTAGGGTTAGGGTTAGGGTTAGGGTTAGGGTTAGGGTTAGGGTTAGGGTTAGGGTTAGGGTTAGGGTTAGGGTTAGGGTTAGGGTTAGGGTTAGGGTTAGGGTTAGGGTTAGGGTTAGGGTTAGGGTTAGGGTTAGGGTTAGGGTTAGGGTTAGGGTTAGGGTTAGGGTTAGGGTTAGGGTTAGGGTTAGGGTTAGGGTTAGGGTTAGGGTTAGGGTTAGGGTTAGGGTTAGGGTTAGGGTTAGGGTTAGGGTTAGGGTTAGGGTTAGGGTTAGGGTTAGGGTTAGGGTTAGGGTTAGGGTTAGGGTTAGGGTTAGGGTTAGGGTTAGGGTTAGGGTTAGGGTTAGGGTTAGGGTTAGGGTTAGGGTTAGGGTTAGGGTTAGGGTTAGGGTTAGGGTTAGGGTTAGGGTTAGGGTTAGGGTTAGGGTTAGGGTTAGGGTTAGGGTTAGGGTTAGGGTTAGGGTTAGGGTTAGGGTTAGGGTTAGGGTTAGGGTTAGGGTTAGGGTTAGGGTTAGGGTTAGGGTTAGGGTTAGGGTTAGGGTTAGGGTTAGGGTTAGGGTTAGGGTTAGGGTTAGGGTTAGGGTTAGGGTTAGGGTTAGGGTTAGGGTTAGGGTTAGGGTTAGGGTTAGGGTTAGGGTTAGGGTTAGGGTTAGGGTTAGGGTTAGGGTTAGGGTTAGGGTTAGGGTTAGGGTTAGGGTTAGGGTTAGGGTTAGGGTTAGGGTTAGGGTTAGGGTTAGGGTTAGGGTTAGGGTTAGGGTTAGGGTTAGGGTTAGGGTTAGGGTTAGGGTTAGGGTTAGGGTTAGGGTTAGGGTTAGGGTTAGGGTTAGGGTTAGGGTTAGGGTTAGGGTTAGGGTTAGGGTTAGGGTTAGGGTTAGGGTTAGGGTTAGGGTTAGGGTTAGGGTTAGGGTTAGGGTTAGGGTTAGGGTTAGGGTTAGGGTTAGGGTTAGGGTTAGGGTTAGGGTTAGGGTTAGGGTTAGGGTTAGGGTTAGGGTTAGGGTTAGGGTTAGGGTTAGGGTTAGGGTTAGGGTTAGGGTTAGGGTTAGGGTTAGGGTTAGGGTTAGGGTTAGGGTTAGGGTTAGGGTTAGGGTTAGGGTTAGGGTTAGGGTTAGGGTTAGGGTTAGGGTTAGGGTTAGGGTTAGGGTTAGGGTTAGGGTTAGGGTTAGGGTTAGGGTTAGGGTTAGGGTTAGGGTTAGGGTTAGGGTTAGGGTTAGGGTTAGGGTTAGGGTTAGGGTTAGGGTTAGGGTTAGGGTTAGGGTTAGGGTTAGGGTTAGGGTTAGGGTTAGGGTTAGGGTTAGGGTTAGGGTTAGGGTTAGGGTTAGGGTTAGGGTTAGGGTTAGGGTTAGGGTTAGGGTTAGGGTTAGGGTTAGGGTTAGGGTTAGGGTTAGGGTTAGGGTTAGGGTTAGGGTTAGGGTTAGGGTTAGGGTTAGGGTTAGGGTTAGGGTTAGGGTTAGGGTTAGGGTTAGGGTTAGGGTTAGGGTTAGGGTTAGGGTTAGGGTTAGGGTTAGGGTTAGGGTTAGGGTTAGGGTTAGGGTTAGGGTTAGGGTTAGGGTTAGGGTTAGGGTTAGGGTTAGGGTTAGGGTTAGGGTTAGGGTTAGGGTTAGGGTTAGGGTTAGGGTTAGGGTTAGGGTTAGGGTTAGGGTTAGGGTTAGGGTTAGGGTTAGGGTTAGGGTTAGGGTTAGGGTTAGGGTTAGGGTTAGGGTTAGGGTTAGGGTTAGGGTTAGGGTTAGGGTTAGGGTTAGGGTTAGGGTTAGGGTTAGGGTTAGGGTTAGGGTTAGGGTTAGGGTTAGGGTTAGGGTTAGGGTTAGGGTTAGGGTTAGGGTTAGGGTTAGGGTTAGGGTTAGGGTTAGGGTTAGGGTTAGGGTTAGGGTTAGGGTTAGGGTTAGGGTTAGGGTTAGGGTTAGGGTTAGGGTTAGGGTTAGGGTTAGGGTTAGGGTTAGGGTTAGGGTTAGGGTTAGGGTTAGGGTTAGGGTTAGGGTTAGGGTTAGGGTTAGGGTTAGGGTTAGGGTTAGGGTTAGGGTTAGGGTTAGGGTTAGGGTTAGGGTTAGGGTTAGGGTTAGGGTTAGGGTTAGGGTTAGGGTTAGGGTTAGGGTTAGGGTTAGGGTTAGGGTTAGGGTTAGGGTTAGGGTTAGGGTTAGGGTTAGGGTTAGGGTTAGGGTTAGGGTTAGGGTTAGGGTTAGGGTTAGGGTTAGGGTTAGGGTTAGGGTTAGGGTTAGGGTTAGGGTTAGGGTTAGGGTTAGGGTTAGGGTTAGGGTTAGGGTTAGGGTTAGGGTTAGGGTTAGGGTTAGGGTTAGGGTTAGGGTTAGGGTTAGGGTTAGGGTTAGGGTTAGGGTTAGGGTTAGGGTTAGGGTTAGGGTTAGGGTTAGGGTTAGGGTTAGGGTTAGGGTTAGGGTTAGGGTTAGGGTTAGGGTTAGGGTTAGGGTTAGGGTTAGGGTTAGGGTTAGGGTTAGGGTTAGGGTTAGGGTTAGGGTTAGGGTTAGGGTTAGGGTTAGGGTTAGGGTTAGGGTTAGGGTTAGGGTTAGGGTTAGGGTTAGGGTTAGGGTTAGGGTTAGGGTTAGGGTTAGGGTTAGGGTTAGGGTTAGGGTTAGGGTTAGGGTTAGGGTTAGGGTTAGGGTTAGGGTTAGGGTTAGGGTTAGGGTTAGGGTTAGGGTTAGGGTTAGGGTTAGGGTTAGGGTTAGGGTTAGGGTTAGGGTTAGGGTTAGGGTTAGGGTTAGGGTTAGGGTTAGGGTTAGGGTTAGGGTTAGGGTTAGGGTTAGGGTTAGGGTTAGGGTTAGGGTTAGGGTTAGGGTTAGGGTTAGGGTTAGGGTTAGGGTTAGGGTTAGGGTTAGGGTTAGGGTTAGGGTTAGGGTTAGGGTTAGGGTTAGGGTTAGGGTTAGGGTTAGGGTTAGGGTTAGGGTTAGGGTTAGGGTTAGGGTTAGGGTTAGGGTTAGGGTTAGGGTTAGGGTTAGGGTTAGGGTTAGGGTTAGGGTTAGGGTTAGGGTTAGGGTTAGGGTTAGGGTTAGGGTTAGGGTTAGGGTTAGGGTTAGGGTTAGGGTTAGGGTTAGGGTTAGGGTTAGGGTTAGGGTTAGGGTTAGGGTTAGGGTTAGGGTTAGGGTTAGGGTTAGGGTTAGGGTTAGGGTTAGGGTTAGGGTTAGGGTTAGGGTTAGGGTTAGGGTTAGGGTTAGGGTTAGGGTTAGGGTTAGGGTTAGGGTTAGGGTTAGGGTTAGGGTTAGGGTTAGGGTTAGGGTTAGGGTTAGGGTTAGGGTTAGGGTTAGGGTTAGGGTTAGGGTTAGGGTTAGGGTTAGGGTTAGGGTTAGGGTTAGGGTTAGGGTTAGGGTTAGGGTTAGGGTTAGGGTTAGGGTTAGGGTTAGGGTTAGGGTTAGGGTTAGGGTTAGGGTTAGGGTTAGGGTTAGGGTTAGGGTTAGGGTTAGGGTTAGGGTTAGGGTTAGGGTTAGGGTTAGGGTTAGGGTTAGGGTTAGGGTTAGGGTTAGGGTTAGGGTTAGGGTTAGGGTTAGGGTTAGGGTTAGGGTTAGGGTTAGGGTTAGGGTTAGGGTTAGGGTTAGGGTTAGGGTTAGGGTTAGGGTTAGGGTTAGGGTTAGGGTTAGGGTTAGGGTTAGGGTTAGGGTTAGGGTTAGGGTTAGGGTTAGGGTTAGGGTTAGGGTTAGGGTTAGGGTTAGGGTTAGGGTTAGGGTTAGGGTTAGGGTTAGGGTTAGGGTTAGGGTTAGGGTTAGGGTTAGGGTTAGGGTTAGGGTTAGGGTTAGGGTTAGGGTTAGGGTTAGGGTTAGGGTTAGGGTTAGGGTTAGGGTTAGGGTTAGGGTTAGGGTTAGGGTTAGGGTTAGGGTTAGGGTTAGGGTTAGGGTTAGGGTTAGGGTTAGGGTTAGGGTTAGGGTTAGGGTTAGGGTTAGGGTTAGGGTTAGGGTTAGGGTTAGGGTTAGGGTTAGGGTTAGGGTTAGGGTTAGGGTTAGGGTTAGGGTTAGGGTTAGGGTTAGGGTTAGGGTTAGGGTTAGGGTTAGGGTTAGGGTTAGGGTTAGGGTTAGGGTTAGGGTTAGGGTTAGGGTTAGGGTTAGGGTTAGGGTTAGGGTTAGGGTTAGGGTTAGGGTTAGGGTTAGGGTTAGGGTTAGGGTTAGGGTTAGGGTTAGGGTTAGGGTTAGGGTTAGGGTTAGGGTTAGGGTTAGGGTTAGGGTTAGGGTTAGGGTTAGGGTTAGGGTTAGGGTTAGGGTTAGGGTTAGGGTTAGGGTTAGGGTTAGGGTTAGGGTTAGGGTTAGGGTTAGGGTTAGGGTTAGGGTTAGGGTTAGGGTTAGGGTTAGGGTTAGGGTTAGGGTTAGGGTTAGGGTTAGGGTTAGGGTTAGGGTTAGGGTTAGGGTTAGGGTTAGGGTTAGGGTTAGGGTTAGGGTTAGGGTTAGGGTTAGGGTTAGGGTTAGGGTTAGGGTTAGGGTTAGGGTTAGGGTTAGGGTTAGGGTTAGGGTTAGGGTTAGGGTTAGGGTTAGGGTTAGGGTTAGGGTTAGGGTTAGGGTTAGGGTTAGGGTTAGGGTTAGGGTTAGGGTTAGGGTTAGGGTTAGGGTTAGGGTTAGGGTTAGGGTTAGGGTTAGGGTTAGGGTTAGGGTTAGGGTTAGGGTTAGGGTTAGGGTTAGGGTTAGGGTTAGGGTTAGGGTTAGGGTTAGGGTTAGGGTTAGGGTTAGGGTTAGGGTTAGGGTTAGGGTTAGGGTTAGGGTTAGGGTTAGGGTTAGGGTTAGGGTTAGGGTTAGGGTTAGGGTTAGGGTTAGGGTTAGGGTTAGGGTTAGGGTTAGGGTTAGGGTTAGGGTTAGGGTTAGGGTTAGGGTTAGGGTTAGGGTTAGGGTTAGGGTTAGGGTTAGGGTTAGGGTTAGGGTTAGGGTTAGGGTTAGGGTTAGGGTTAGGGTTAGGGTTAGGGTTAGGGTTAGGGTTAGGGTTAGGGTTAGGGTTAGGGTTAGGGTTAGGGTTAGGGTTAGGGTTAGGGTTAGGGTTAGGGTTAGGGTTAGGGTTAGGGTTAGGGTTAGGGTTAGGGTTAGGGTTAGGGTTAGGGTTAGGGTTAGGGTTAGGGTTAGGGTTAGGGTTAGGGTTAGGGTTAGGGTTAGGGTTAGGGTTAGGGTTAGGGTTAGGGTTAGGGTTAGGGTTAGGGTTAGGGTTAGGGTTAGGGTTAGGGTTAGGGTTAGGGTTAGGGTTAGGGTTAGGGTTAGGGTTAGGGTTAGGGTTAGGGTTAGGGTTAGGGTTAGGGTTAGGGTTAGGGTTAGGGTTAGGGTTAGGGTTAGGGTTAGGGTTAGGGTTAGGGTTAGGGTTAGGGTTAGGGTTAGGGTTAGGGTTAGGGTTAGGGTTAGGGTTAGGGTTAGGGTTAGGGTTAGGGTTAGGGTTAGGGTTAGGGTTAGG